>CM060603.1:35046740-36402990 GCA_030578255.1 Tiaroga cobitis
AGGTACCCAGTAGTTAGCTACAGGTACCCAGCCACCAAACAGTTAACTACAGGTACCCATTAGTTAACTACAGGTACCCAACCACCCATTAGTTAACTACAGATAGCCAACCACCCATTAGTTAACTACAGGTACCCATTAGTTAGCTACAGGTACCCAGCCACCAAACAGTTAACTACAGGTACCCATTAGTTAGCTACAGGTACCAGCCACCAAACAGTTAACTACAGGTACCCATTAGTTAGCTACAGGTACCCATTAGTTAACTACAGGTACCCAACCACCCATTAGTTAACTACAGGTACCCAACCACCCATTAGTTAGCTACAGGTACCCAGCCACCAAACAGTTAACTACAGGTACCCATTAGTTAGCTAGAGGTACCAGCCACCAAACAGTTAACTACAGGTAACCAGGTACCCAGATAGCAACAGAGTATGTGCCAAATCTGGCTTACATTCTGAAGTTCTGGCTTGATTCTGGTGTCAAACAGAATTAGTGTCTTGTGTAAAACACAATTTGTCTGGCCAGCAAAAAGAAACAAAAAACAAAAGGCATCTTTTTGTTCCCGGCTTGAGTTTGGTTAGCCAGAAAAAGAAAAAAGTCAACTGAGGTCTGTGTTGGTGTTGGTTACGTAACATGAACTAATGAAAAATACTTCAAAATTTTTTTTATTCTTAGTTAATGGCAATTTCAACATTTACTAATAAATTTTTTAAATCCAAATTTATATTTGTTTACATTTTAATAAGTTTAATAAATGCTGTAAAAGTATTGTTCATTGTTAGTTCATGTTAACAACTGTTAAAAAATGAAACCTTATTGTAAAGTGTTACCAAAGTTTTACCCCTAATTCAATATAAAACATTCTAAGATTTGAAATGTGTTTCTGTATGTTTAAAAATGCATTACTGTGGTTTGTTAGAGCATGATTTGCAGATCCATTAAAGAGCAGAGTAGAGAAGGATGGAGACAGATTGATGTATCACATTACAGCTCTGCAAGAGAGAAAAGTGATGTGTAGTAGAAAACAGAGAGGGGGATGAACAAAAGTGAATAATATGCCTTTTTACTGTTTCCTCTCTGCATCCCATTCCATTCATTTGTCGTGCCATATCTAAGGCCTACTTACATGATACTAGTTGTAAGTTCTAACTAAAACTAAAAACACTTAACAACATTCCAGATTTCCTGTAATAAAGCAATTGTTGCAAAATTTTGAATACATCACAAAACCTGTTACAGTGTGTAGTTCATGTTTATTCACCGTACTCAAGATATTCTTGTATATATATATAAAATGTTACATTGATTTATAATTTTACATAGCTACTATATATTAAATATGATATGTTTTTAATATAATGATAATAATATATTATAATAATATTATATAATAATTTTATATATAATGTTAACACAATATAATGCAATTGTTTAAAAAATGCGATGCCAACTTCTGCACTGTTGTATGCTTTTGGATATAGGGTTTCAAAACACTTACACAGCTTCTTTTAGTCGAAAAGTTTCTTTAGTCATTCATAATTCCACCAAGATGACCATTTCAATTTCACTGACTATACTTAAGATCAAGTAACTTTGGTGGGTGCAGTAAAATTGGTAAAGAAAATTACTAGTAAAAGGTTAACACTGTGGTTTAGCTTTAATTAAGAAAATAAACAAATAAACCCCATGCATATTGAACAAGCGTTGTTTCTATTATCAAAGACAAAGTTATGCTGAATTCATTGATGTTACCACTGTTTTCTAATGTTAAAGAAGTGAAGGTTAAGTTAAATACCGGCCCTTTTCTCTATTAATGTCCTCATAGCAAGAGCTCCAAACAATCCTGACAGCCTGAACCAGATATCCTCCGAAATACCATTACCCTCAAACACTGACATTTAGAAGAAAATGCAGGGATGCGCACACAGGGCTTTCAAGTTCAATGTTTCATTGGTGGCCTAATGACAAGACAGCTAATGCCAAGCCAGGATGCCGTACAAGGTTTGTCTGAGGGGGGAATCAATCTCTCGGTCTTTAAACAAACATAGTTTATATATACACTCTTAAAAAATAAAGCTTTTTTTTGGCATTGATGGTTCCATGAAGAATCCCTGACATCCATAGAACCTTTTCAATGCAAAAAAATTAAAAAGCTTTTTAGCGGAAAAAGGTTCTTTAGATTATAAAATTGTTCTTCACACTACAAATGGTTATTTCAAGAACTGTTTGCAGATTTTTTTGGGGGGACCCAAAATGATTCTTCCACAAAGAACACAATCATTAAAAAATTACTGTAAAAAATGAAAACAAAAAATACAGTAAAAATATATATTTTAGCATAATTTCTTAATGATGTAGAAATACAGTAGTGGCCAGAGGCGGTATACAGCCTAAAACAATTGAAATATTCACCCTTTATTCATTTTTTTTTTTATTTTCTTCATTTAGTAAGCATATTGCGTAGTTGTGCTTGAAGTCAATTGTTTCATTTATGATAACGCAATGAAACATGCCAAATTGTGAGGACATAATTTTTTGGTCATATAAAGAAATTCTGAATACATGCAAAAACGAGAAAGAACAAACGATTATGTTGTAGTAAATATATGCCTTTTCCTGTGTGCTTTATGTTTTTTATGCATTTTATTTGCACAGTAAAATAAAACCTGCAGCTGTAGTTTGCTTAAATTATTCAAAATCCTCAAAATTTTCTAGGTGTAAACTACATTTTGAATCTCAGATTTTCAATGAGGTCTTAGACTATTTTTTAATAATAGTATATCCATAGAAACTACTGCTGTTCATATTTGTTTTGAAATGTGTTTAAGATGAACCAAGATAAATATGTATCTAGAGGTTAAATTTAGGACTTTGCCTGTCTTTTATGATCCATGTAGATGTGCAGCTTTCACATTAAGAAATAAATGTGCATTGAAAACTTGTAGAAAATATTATTTAAATGCACACGGACACAACTCATTTTTAAAATGACTTTTAAGAAATGTGCAATCTCAGTGACAAAGTAATTGTGAATACCTGCACCAACAAACTAAAAGCAAGTTCAATTTGTTCACTGACATGGTCACTAGGTCTGTCTCACACACATAAACACATTGTATTCGGCATGCTTATTCATATAATCCATTTAAAAGCATCCATTTGCCAAAGAACACTGCCATCCAGCAAAGCACTTGCACACATGAATAAATGTACATAAAATGAATATAAACAATGTAGAAACAAACACGCGTCACACATACACATTCTCACACACACACACACACACACACACACACACTGAAGAGCTGTATTATCATTGCTCAAACAGAGGTTAGAGAAACATGCAGCACCTTTTTTGGTTTGGTTCCTCTCTGCACACTCAGATGGAAGAGGAAGAGGTGACAGATTAAAGTTTGATCAGTCAGTGTGTTTGTAATGAGCATGAATGTCTCTCACATACAAACACACCAAGATTTCCACACAAACAGTGCAATAATCTTTTTGTATCTTAGACAGAAACCTTATAAAAAGTCTTATAAAAAGAGACATGTTGCGTTCATGCATGTTTGTATTAATGAGGGCAGGTTTATGACCCTTTGTGAAAAAGAAGTATTTAGTATTTATTTTATTCTATGAAATATGATTAAAGTGTACTGCCGAATGTAGTGACAAACATTTAGGGTAAACTAAAATTTACTTTAATGTCATTTCTGTTGAAACTTGTATGTCATGTATTTAAATATATTTGTAATCACAAATTAAGTTGCAGTTTGTTACATTTAAAATATATTCATTTTAAATGTAATATCGAATACCACAGTTAAAATAAAGTTGAAATCAAGTACAACTTGTGCTGTAGTATGTCATAGCAAGATTTGAAATACACTACATTCAGTAGAATTAAGCACACTTCTTTTTCACAAGAGACGAGATAAAGAGAAGGACTATATGTGTGTTTGTTTGTGTATTTTTTGGTTAGGACTGGGAAGAATTACAAAGTGCAAAGACATGCTTGTTAAATTAATGTTAGCAGTGGCCCGTGAAAATAAGAAGGGATTCAGAAACATGGTACACTGCTACAGAAAAATACAGGATGAGAAGTAGTTCGTGGCCAGAGAGTGTTACTATATCCCCCTCTGCTGGAAAGAAGAGGTAATTCGCAATGCTTTTAACGTAAATGGTCCGCCTCAGATGATGACACACCACAGGCTATTCACAGACCATCTAATGTATATTACACATAAACATGGCAAGAGCCTCCTGAAATGGTGAGCTCTAATCTGATTGGTTGGCAAAATATATGCAACTTTCAAGGTCATCAGAGGTGGGTCTAACAACACACATTTCTGCTGATTTCTTTTTGGTAGAGCCAGTGACCGACCAGAATATTATTGTGGTATCAACCATTTCAGATGAACTCACCTAGCGTTTAAAAAGTCAGACTATAATTGATGGCTTTTTGAGATGGGTCAGATAGTCATTTCCTGTCTGAGTGGGCAGTTCTTGGTCAGAATATACTGTGAAAGTCTGGCTAAGCAAGACTAAACATCTGTTCAAAAGACCACTGGAGTTTGTATGTGAAACAATATATGAACATATGTTTAGATCCCTTTCCTCACTCACCACTTTGTTTGACCTTGGACCTTCAATTATCTCTGAGAAGAAAGGATAAAATGAGATGATTACAATTTCATGGTAAAAAAACTGGTTGCAAGCAGATGTGCATGAAACTGATTTCCTACCTCGTTTCAGCATTTTGGAGGTGGCAGCTTCTGGCGTATCAGGAGATGTTGTGTCAGCCAAATCTTCAACTAACTGAATCTGCAAGAGGTCACAGTAGTTTCCAAGAAGATTTACTGTACATGTTTTCACCCGTCACACCCGTTTGTGTTTATAAGCAGCAAGCATGTGTGGGAGTACCTGTGATTGGCGTACAAATATACCATGGTTCTCCTGACAGGTGAAATATCGTTTGCCCTGCACAGTCCCATCATTCTTCCCTTTAGGTTCCTCTAGAATGACTCCCACCCATTTTCCAGAGGCAAAGAGGGTGTTTCCAATATATGCCACGGTACCTCGATGTCCTTTACCGATGACCTCAACTAGAGAGCCCACCTTAACAGGCCGGCCACCTCCATCTGAACTCATTCTGCTGCTTCCGCTACTGGTGGTCTGAGGACGAGAGAGAAAAAACCATGGTTTTTTGAATGAAAAAAAGAGCTTTTGATTAAATCAAAGAAAATGGTAGACCAGATGACCAGAACTGACCAGATGTTCTTGCTTACAGTGCCCCTAAAATATCTGGTTACTCTTTATTTTGATAGACCCATTATGCTTTGCAAATGTGGAAGAAATGTAATGCTCTATATGTTTGCATTTTCTTATATTCATAGAATCTATAAGTAACTTTGCGGCTACATGTCAACTAACTCTCATTCATTTGCAACTTCATGTCAACTAACTCTCAGTAGAGTTATAGTAGACTGTTAGGTTAGGGTTAGGGTTAGAAGAATAAGTTGACATACTCACAAAGTCACTTATAGTCAGTGGAATGTCTGTTGGGGAAGCATCAAATAAAGTGTTAACAGATATTAAGCAGACAGTCTACTAATACTCTAATGACCGCTAGTTGACATATAGTTACAAAGTTACTTATAGCTAGAATGTCTAAAGTGGACTACTGAAATAAAGTGTTACCTAATATTTGAACACTTTAGTCAATATATTAAACCTATTTGCTTTATAAAGTAAGTTTTTAGGTTTTAAAAGAATTTAGACTCTTTCTGGTTGTCAAATGTTAGTGTATCATGTTCACTCTGCCAGGACACGTGTGAACTTGAGGAGAACTGACTTACTGTACATCCACTAAAAATCCCCTTTGAGACCAGCCAGTTAAAAATCAGTGCAAAAATGGCTAGGGAAAAGGACATTAGTTCTGAGAACACCTCTGACATCATTTCTTTTTATTTGAAACTATAACTTTTTTGATATTTTTGTCACTTATGATATTAAAGTAATATTGAATCATACCAAAGGGTGGCCGTTGATGTATCCAAGCTTCCATTACTAACTCTGTTACTAAACGTCACAAACAAGGAACGATGGCTGGGACATTTCTGAGAGGTTATTAGAGTAGGAAGCAACATGACTGTGTGATACTGCTTTTATACAACAGATCAATAAACAAGAAGTTCATGTTGAGAAATGTACATTTAAAAGTAGGGTAGGCAGCTTTGGAGAGGCTAGCAATAGCAAGCTGTATAGCTTGAAAGCATAAGATCCCACCCTCCCTTCAGAGTGTCTCCGAAGCCACGCCTCGTTCAAACCACATGAACACAGCAGAGTCTGGAAAGCGTCAAGAGAGACAGAGTTAAAGTGTCTCAAAGTGTAACCGGACCTACTCAACCCGCTTCGAGCGGGATTCGAACCGGGGTCGAACCCGTGGCGTAGTAGGTGGGTGCTCTAACAAGGACGCTAAAGACCACACCACTGAGTTCTATCACCTGACCGCTGCAGATTAATTTCGGCATTGATAGTGTTGCCATAGAAACATATAATTCCAAGTCTGAGGGCGTGAACAGCTCTGGGCAGAGTCACGGGTTGCCATCTCTTAATTACGGTAATTACGACAACATGGCGTGAAAGCAGCATAAGCTTGTTGTTTTGGTTCAGGAGGAACTGTAAAAGGCGGCAGTTTGTTTGCGGCGCTCTGTGACTGTCTGTCTATAACTCTGCACAGACTCATGAAACGCACTGAGGACGTGTGATGTCTGCGAGAGCAGGGTGTGCAGAGGTATGGAAATACAGGTTGACAGGTAGATATGGACATCCTATCACTGCATTTGGACCGAATGCAATGATTGGAAAAACATTTTTGGTCCTGAGACTTCCATAGAAGATATATGTAATTTTTATAATATTTAGACCAATTCTATTATTGATTGCTATCAGGATGTGAAGAGAGTTTCAACCAGTATAACAAAAAGGGTTTATGTAAAACATTGCCTACCCTACCTTTAATACACAACACTGTTAACTGTTTTTGCTGTGCCAATGAAAATAGTTCCAAACAAAGTCACAGCAGATCCTGTTTGATATTGTGTTTATTTTTTAACAAATTAGTTGAATTAATCATTCAATGACTAATAAAGGCAGTTTATTTGTTTCGTTCTAGAATGAATCAGCATTTTTGAATGAATTGTTTAAATGAACGAATTAATTACTGGCGTAACAATGTAACATGCAGTCAAAAAAAATCCCCATCACTAAAACTCTTGACAGTCTGTCAGGATTCTGGAATACACAAACACAGACAAGTGGAGTGACACACACAGTGAAAAGTCCCAGTGCTGTTGGAACGTATATTGGCACTCCTCCAGCCAATCAGATTTCTAGATTGGCAGCTCAGCCAATCAGATTCAAACTGAATTGATGATCTGGAGTTGAGGCCATTTGCAGACTCCTCATTAAGTATCTGAACTAGTCTCTCATGCCCTTCAGATTGCATGTCTGAGAGGACAATTGGGGGTTATTTAGGAGCACTCAGACAGACCCGAGCTCATGGCTGAAAAAAAGTTTGTGACGCAGCCTTTATCTTTACTGCAGAAGACTCAAGATGAAGCAGAAGCATTGTTACCTGCAGTCACAGTGTGCAGAAACACACACACACACACACACCAGCTGATCCTGAGAGACCTGCTCCATTTCACTTCTATTAAGTCATTTTAACTCTCTCTAATCACACAGAGGCTGGGGTCCAAAATGAGTTTTATTTCAGAAACTAAAAATAAGCACCAGACACATAAAGGTAACAAGCTAAGGCACAATATTTGCAGTGTTTTATTATTCTTGCTGACTAATTGTAAACTCTAAAGAGGTGGGAACATTTGGTTACAATGTAACAATAGAAAGAGAACACAAATGATAGATGTGACCTCTTCGCAACTCGAAAACTCAGACCTCTGCAAAGACTGGCAGCAGCTCACTGCAAGGTGACATATTCATTCATTACACAGACAGATGTAATATAATGATGTTGCTGACTAATGTTGAAAGATTAAGCTGAATAATACTGTACATTGTGATCACAGGACAGGAGTTACGGAAAACTGACTTATGACTCAGCAGAAATAAGTCACTAACTGTGTCAGTAAGGGTTGAAAACTATGGGTTAAGGAATGTATTTTTTGGAATAGATCTTGTGAAGCTTGTTTAAAAATAAACTTTACGTAAAAGCCAAATATTTTGGTTCCTTATGAAGCTTAAGCAGTGGAGCTTTTCCATAAGTGTTTAAGATAAGTGTCATTTTCTGTTTCTGAATCAGTTATATGTTGTCCATCAAATCTTTCTCCACATGTATTTATTAAAATGTGAAAGTGTGTAAATATTAAATACAGGCCTATATTTGAGTAACTAACATCTTCTATTATAGAACCTCTAATAATCCACAACAAAGTTTTAGAGAATAAGTTCACAGGAATAAATAAATGCACACATTTACCTTTCTATCATGGTGGGGACTTATCGTCCTCTACTGTTTTTATACTGAACTAATGAGATCTTCTAACCCTAAACCATTCCTCACGCAAACCTTTTTCCGTTTTTAGGTTGTAATTAAGACATGTCTGGTAAGTTTATTAATGTGTTCACTGGCTGCTCCCCATAATGTAAATTATTTCAGGTTTTACTATCTTTGTGGGGATGCATTACTATTCCCTGACAGTCCATTTAAACTGGGGTTTTATGTTCATAGTGCTATCTAATATTTTATACAGGAAAGGGGCATACGATTTATGTCTGGAGATCTAGACAGGAAGTTATTACTACATTTAACCATGTCAGCTTGTGAGAATGAAGTTGAGCTACAGTAAAGGCTTTGGTTCAGTTTTAATATTAGGATTTGGGCTGGAATCAAGTTAAACGAATCTAATTAAATATGATCTGACAAAATGCTTTTAGTCAAAGATAAAGTCTTTTGTTATTGTTTCTGTGTTACTCAGCAAATGTGCCAAAAATTGCACTGCTCCATTACTGGCCTGCAGTAAAAACTACCTCATACATTTAAAAAACAAACAAAAAAAAAACACTGCAATTGATTCTATAGCATTTTGTACACAAGCAAATTGCATTTTAGCTAAAAAGCTGAGCCTTACAAATTCCAGAACACTGACTGAGCCCACGCATGCTCTTGTCTGACACATGCTACAACACCTGCATGTCCACATTGAGAGCAAATATATACTGTACACATGCTCATCAATGCACATACTAATTCTACTTTAATACAATTAAAAAACAAGCATGTGTTCACTGTAGGTTTTTGAGGGTGGCAGACAGACAGTACGTGTGTGACAAAAAGAGTGTCCACTGTATGTCACTCACCCTGCTGTAAGTGTATCTTTTCATCTGAGACATGCTGCTCCTGCGTCGCTGTTGACAACGGTTCCTTGCCTTGCTTCAGCAACCAGCGCAGTCTATTCAATCCCCCAACCCACTGTCTCTCTGTCTGCCTTTCTATCTCCACCTCATCTCATCACTCAAACCTTTGTCCATACGATGAGTGTCTGAGAGGGTTTGGTTCAGCTCCAGCAGAGGCACAGACTGAACCCCAGAGAGGACACAGGAGAGACACCAGTGGAGGTCCTGCTGGATGCCTGAGCTCAGATGAACCAGCTAGCATGTGAATTGTCAGAATGATCCCAGCATTAAATTGAGTTAGAATGTGAGGTGTGTGTGTGTGTAAGTCTGGCTGACTGATCTGTGCTGCTAGGTGAGTGTGTGAGAGCAGTGCAACTGCGCTAATGTCTGTGCTGCCTTCTGCAGGAGAGCAAAAGAGGCAGAACTGGGTCCTAAAGCCCTCCTACACCGAATAATGATCAAACTTGCATATTTAATATGTAAATATACATTGCCCCGGTCTTCTCACATTCACATTCTTTACAATAAGGCCTAATAAAAGAGGATGACCAAAATTATTATTTCTAGTGTATGATTTATAGTGTAGTGTTATTATTGATAACTAAAACTAAATCTGAAATAAAAAATAAAGCTAAAAAAAAAAAAAAAAGACAAAAGTACAAACTAAAATTAAAATCACAACTGAATAAATGCTAATTCAAAATATTATTAAATAATATAATATATAAATGAAACTAAAATGACACTGGTGCAGTTATTTAAAAAGTGTTGTAAAATGCAAACTAAAAAGAACAGTGTCACCATTCCCCTGCTTCTTTTATTCTAGGACTTTTATTTTATTACCTTCTGTCTTACTGTGTCTGGTTTTCATATCCTGTGTTTAATTTATGTAGTACCTTGTTTCTGTAGTTACCCTGGGCCTGGTCAGTCTCTATGGTTACTCAGAACACACACCTGTTCCTCATTATCTTGTTACTCAGTATATTTCTACCCTTGTGTTTCAGTCTGTAGTTGTCGGTTGTTGTCTTTATACCTCAATGTAAAGCTGATGAGTCTCCTGTGTTGCCTATGTCATCTTGTTCGGATTATTCCCATCGGCTCCTGGTTTAGATTTCCTTTGTGTTATGCGTTCATTGAAAAAAAGACTGGATTGCTAAATATCCCCACCTCTCCTTGTCCCTGCTACACCCGTGACAGAACGACCAACCAACCATTAGTATGGATCTAACAGCAAAATACCTCCTCCTCCTTACTCAGGATGATTTTTCCCTCGAGGACCATACTAGCAAGGTTTTGGACCTTGCTCATCAGACTCACTACCATGACAGTGCTTTGATTTCCTTTTATTATGGAAGACTCAATGACCAGTTAAAGGGATAGTTCACCTAAAAATTTAAATTCTGTCATTAATTACTTACCCTCATGTCGTTCCAAACCCGTAAGATATTCGTTCATCTTTGGAACTCAAATGAAGATCTTTTTAATGAAATCTGAGAATTTCCAGTCGCTCTATTGACAACCTATGCAACTATCACTTCTAAGCCGCCCCAATCATGAAAGTAATTCATGTGACTCCAGTGGTTTAACCCCAATCCTATGAAGCGGCACAATTGCTTTGTTTGTGCAAAAAATAATAATTTACCACCTTATTTACAAAATATTTATCTCCAACACGCATGCAATGTCTGCTCTCACGTCAACACAACACGAATGCGCCGTAGCGCTCTCGTGATTTTTTGTAAATAAAGTGGTAAATAATGTTTTTTTTGCACAAAGTTTAGGTTTAATCACTGGAGCATGCTTTCCTGTAGCTCAAACAGTAGAGAGTTGGCGCTTGCACCGCCAAGGTCATGGGTTCAATTCCCAGGGAAAGCAAGAACTGATAAGAATGTTAATGTGTACCTTGAAATGCAATGTAAGTTGCTTTGGATAAAAGATTCTGCCAAATGCATAAATGTAAATATAAAATGTAAATGAGTCACATGGATTACTTTTCTGATGTCTTTACTACCTTTCTGGTCCTTGAAAGTGGAAGTTGCGTTGGCTGTCAATAGAGGGACATAAAGCTCCCAGATTTCAACTTCATCTGTGTTCCGAATATGAACGAAAGTCTTACGGGAACGACATTTGGAACGACATGAGGGTGAGTTATTAATGTCAGAATTTTTGGGTGAACTAACCCTTTAAAATCAAGATTCCCTTTTCCATTTATGATCCTCGAGGGAGATTCATTGATTTTGTTGGGCTGGTGCTCTCAATGAGTGGTTCCTCGTTCACTGTGGGTGAGGTAGAGGAGGACTCAGCCTTCATGGCCGCCACGCCAGAGTCTCCAGCCATCATGGCCGCCACATCAGAGTCTCGTCACATCGTGGGCGTCACGACAAACTGAATAATTTAAACTTAAATAAATATTTATGTCAGTTTATTTAACAATGTAAAACCTAGGATACATTATCCTTATTATCCTTTACATACTAATCACTGGATTACTAAAGGTCATGTACGACTTTGTACGGAGGTGATCACTGGCTTTAACGGCACTTAAAGCCCTTCTATAGAATGCATTCACACACAACTGTTCACACACTTAGCAAATAAGACTGTTTAAGGCAGCAGGTCTCTTTAAGACCGGCTCTCTATTCAGCCTCTCTGTTCCTCTCCAGTCCTATTCAAATGTGACGCAGGCAGCATCCGATATAAAGCCAAACACAGAAGAGTGAGTTCAGTCAGGAGAGGTGTGCACAACCTCAGCAGACTGACAAACAACACACAAACACACTGATAGGATTAATGCTCTTTATAAACGACAACTGCACTGAATCCCTGAGGGCTTATTTCTGTATTACAGATTCTGCACAGAAAGCAAATGCTGATGTTTGCAACATGTTATACAGTTAGAAGGGACAGGTGCACAGCTGAAAACATTGTGCTCACAAAAACCAGTAAGCAATTGTGATTCAATCTGAGCAAACATGCAAACAATGCATAAATCACACAATGAGAGCTTCTCTTCTCTGACCACTCTATGAAACAGTCCCTCTCATCTGTATCAGTGACAGACAGTGCTCTATCAGGCTATAGGAATTGAGTGCAACAGTCAAGTTCCGGAAGTAAAAACTCGTAAAAATTATTTGTTTCTCCATAGGAAATTGATTATAACAAAAACGTAACTACATTTAAAGACAGAGCTACTCTGAGTCAACAACTGGTAGGCCTATATGCTTTTGTTAAAGCCTGTTCAAAATTTGTTCACATTATTTCAAATTGTAAAAAAAAAAAATGTTTTTAACAGTGGAACTCCTGGTGAAAAACTACATTACCCATGATGCTGTACAGATGGTCGTATATATATGATAAAAAAAAATTATATTCCATCAGCGTTTTTAATCTGATTATGCCATTCGCAATGCTTTATGGGATTGTAGTTCTTTCCCTCATTAAAGCCGTTAAGTACACAGTCTTGTACCTTTTTCTTTTTCTAATTTTCAAATATTTTTTGCTTCAAATAGCCTATAAATTTGTAATGTTGTGATTCGCATCGTAGCTGGTTGGTTCATGGCTTATAATGCTTTAATGCAAACTTTTTAATATCCCTATGGGAAAAATTTATAGAAAAAATACTTCTCAAACCAACGTAAAAGTGGGCAGGCACTGTTGCACTCTATAAGCAGGGGAGGGAATGAGGTTTGATTGATAGGAAAAGCTGAAGATACACTACATATAGGGACAGAGAGGATAAAGAATAACAATAAGGAGGAGAACGAAAAAACTGCATCTGACACAAGAGAGCGTTCACTTATAAACACTATTTTAGCTTAAAGGGATGGTTCATCAAAAAATTAAAATTCTGTCATCATTTACTCACCCTGGGGTGAAAAATATGATACACTAGTGTTTTGCCAGATGAGAAGTTGATCTATATATAATCTTTTTAATCTTTTAATTCATTTTATAACTGAATCATATATCTCTTTTAATTAGGGCCCGAGCACCGATGGTGAGAGGACCCTATTGTTTTTGCTCCGTTTATTATTATTCCGCTTCTTCTTCTCCTAAATGAATCGCTTTTTAGAGGGCCTAAACATGCTTGTTTAGGCCCTCTAACGTTGTACATTTGTGCATGAAACATGCTCGAAAACTCATAAAACTTTGCACACGCTTCAGAAGTGGTGAAAATTTACATGGGATATGGTTTTCAAAATTGGGTGGGGCAAATTCTGTAAATTATTGCCCCCACATTTTGCCCCGGCTCTACGTTTCACGTACAGGTATGAAATTTGGTACATCAATGTAATGACCCAATACCTACAAAAAAGTATCTTGGAGCATAGCCCTAAACACAACAGGAAGTCAGCTATTTTGAACTTCCTCCTAGATTTTGTGCATTTTTCGTAATTTCATGATGTTGTACTTTAACGAACTCCTCCTACAGTTTTGATCTGATCCTCTTCAAATTTGGTGAATGTAATCTTAAGGCCTTTGCGACGTTAAATTGCGAAGATCTTGAGTTTTCGTCGAAGGGTGTGCTCTCGGCGGCCTGACAAATGTGTGGGGCAAAATGGCTCAATAGCGCCCCCTACATTATTGCCCCGGCTCTACGTTTGACGTACAGGTGTGAAATTCGGTACATACATGTAATGACACAATACCTACAAAAAAGTCTCTTGGAGCATAGCCCTAAACACAACAGGAAGTCAGCTATTTTGAATTTCCTCTCAGATTTTGTGTAGTTTTTGCCATTTCCAGACGTTGTACTTTAACAAACTCCTCCTACAGTTTTGATCTGATCCTCTTCAAATTTGGTGAGTGTAATCTTCAGGCCTTTGCGACGTTAAATTTGCGAAGATCTTAAGTTTTCGTTGAAGGGTGTGCCCTTGGCGGCCTGACAAATGTACACCCAATTTCAGCCTTTTGGTGATTTGTGCATGAATAGACCAATTTCGAGCCGACGTCACAGTTACGTCACAGCGCTAGCTGGAGGCAAAACGAAGGGAAAACTGCAGGCAGCCAATACAAACCAGCACAGATTCGGCTACATAATAAGGAGCTTAAATTGTTATTATTTTTATTAAATGTCATCTTGTTGGGTGCTAGAATCAATGAAAAATGAATGTGCTGTATCTGGAATTTTTATTTCTAGAAAATATTCACATCATTAAAATTGCACCGTAATGTCACTCTTTGTATCGTCGTCTTCTCGGCGCTGGCTAGAACTGCGGATCGTACACACAAGTCTTGTACGTGACCAATCATCACATAGTTATAGGCATCTAAAGATGTATATCTAAAGCTAACAAAACTTGCATACTAACGTTAGGGAAGCGGCCAGAGGGATCGTTCTGCCACCACCTAAGGTCCGCCCACTGAAAAACGTCACCATGTTTACCAACTGAAAATTGGTCTTGTTAGCTTGTTTTTAACAATGACTGGAGAAAATCCGATTTTATCTTAATGTGCAAGGTCAGTCACTGTCCAGGACCGCGATTGTTATTTGCAAAAGTTCATTTTAACGGACGGAACTAGATTGGCTGATCCGTAGCCGTTACACGCTCACTCAATGAACCTCGGTTGAGTGGCCTGACTTCTACACCTAGCTGCTACCTTATAAAGAAACCGAGCGTAAAGAGAAACTGAGGGCATACACATCTTTAGATGCCTATAACTATGATGATTGGTCACATACAAGACTTGTGTGTACGATCCATCCAACGGGGTTGCGGTGCCACCGGCTTGGGCCCGTAATCGCTGCTCGCAGCTATATTTTTCCTTGCTTTTATTTTGTGATTATTTTACTTCCTTTCTGTAAAGCACTTTGAATTGCCATGTTCTATGAAATGTGCTATATAAATAAACTTGCCTTGCCTTGCCTCAAGTTGTTCCAAACCTGTATGAGTTTCTTTCTTCTGTTGAAGACAAAAGAATATATTTTGAATAATACAGTTGATGGTATAGCCATTGACTGCCCAAGTATTTTTTTCCATTCTATGGAATACTACAACTTTTTGGTTACCAGCATTCAGGTGAGTAAATGGTGAGAGAATTTTAATTTTGGGGTTTTTCAATGTTCATTTCCATTCTCTTTAATTATCCCTTAACAATGGTGTGATACTTATAATATATATAACATATTTTATTGTAAGAATGTGTCTGATAAGAACATAAATGTCATTGTAATAACATGACTGTGCATGGTATTATTATAATGTGTATGGAGATTTACTATACTTTGATGATTAATATAATAAATTAAATCTTATTATAATGATAAAACTTATTATACAGTGTGACACACACACACATTTATTTATATAGGTGTATAAATTTCACAGATAAATAGTATTACCTATATCAATTGTACAATTATATAGAGATTATATCGTTACTTAAATGAAGGTAGATAAAATAGCATTCACTGAAGATATACGTAATGACTATTTGGGGCAAAATGAAAGAAGAATGAAACAATTGTAATAAATAAGCATGAAAGCAGTGTGTTTGCGTACACTTGCTTATTGTCTGTGCTGTGCTGTGCAGTGATGATAAACTGATCAAGAACCTGCCTGGTCAGTCTGTTCCCTCCTCCATGAATAAACAAAACAAAACAAAAAATATTACAGAATACTACAATCTTAATTTTAATTTATGTAAAAGCTGTAGCAGTGAATAGTAGAAACAGTAAATTGGATGGTAGGTTAAAGAATGCATCGCCAGCAGCCCCATCAATTCTTCTATCGATCAGCCACCGCCTATTTAAAAACAACAGCCGCTACATCCCTCAACTGAGAATGATTAGTAGTTACAATCGCAGAAACAGATGGAGGATGTGTGGCCATTAAACGGTTCTTTCATGTTCTTTATTTCAAACCATGCATTTGAACTTACCGTGATGTTTTTGGTGCTGTTCTTACTAAGCGTGTTGTGTCTATTCTCGTGCAATGTGGATGTGACAGCTACTTCCTGAGGAGCGCTACGTCACACGCAGCGGGAGAGGAGCGCCACTGCTTCGAATGGGAGTTTGGCACTTACCTCGACAAAAGGTACAAAATAGGGTCTGAAGCTCATTCAAATGGTCGAAAATCCATTCTAATGACATTCACTTTTTTTTTTTTAACATGCTCAGTGAAAGAAGTTGCTTGGACATTAGGACATGGGCTATAGTAAATAGGTTACAGTTTAAAATTAGATTAAATGTCGATATAAAATAGATATAAAAACGCTAGAAAGGCAACAGGGTAATAACAGGGTTTCAATTTATTATATTTGCCCTGTATTAAGTTAATATTGGTTTGTAGTTAATTTAGTCTAATCCTTTATGGGTAACAGGATTGAATGAGCCTTGGACTTAATGATTCATTTTATGTTAATTTATCAGACACGTGGGATTTGTGCCTCTAATGCTTAAATTAGATAAATAATGGGATACCAATGTGCACTGTATTCTTGTAATTTATCTTTATAATTAAACAGATTCTGCTGTTTTATTTCAAAATTATGCTTATTTGATATCAAATTAAACATTTAAGGCAAATGTTTTTTTCCACCAAAGAGATCTTGACAGATATGAATACAACTTTTCTTTTTTGTCTTCTTTTCTTATTTTAGCATGACATGAAACCACCAGTCCTGCTGTGTGCGCATTTAAACACCATGAAATTGATCAACCTGTCAGGAAGTGATGGCCACACAGACTCCTCCTTTTTAAACCCAATGCTGTCATACAGCTTATGAGCATCAGTTTGGACCATAGAGGTGAAAAGCACCACCCTCTTCACATCATGTCTGGCAACATATTCCAGGGCTGTTTTACAAAGAGTGTTTGTAAGGCCACGACCCCAAAACTCCCTTTTTACAGAGATCCTTTTCAGTTCCCAAGCACCTGTCTTCTCCACACAGGGCAAAATGCCCAGTCCCGACAATAGAGCCTTTTAGTTCAGCCACCAAAAGCAGCTCCTGATGCCAGTCTGCATGTAAAAGTTCCTGATGTCCAACAGATCCTCACTGAGCCCAAGAAGAATACCCTGCTCAAAAATATACCGTACTGCCATCTGACCAGCAAGCATAACCCTACCGACACCCATAATGCAGGTCAGAAATGAGCTGGAGAGGATATAGATGAGACGGAAGACTCCACACAGCACAGCTTGAGTCCATGGCTGCTTCAGGGACAGAAGATACACAGTTTCAACATGCTCACTGAACCCAGTGGAGTATAAGCTCCTCACAGCTGAGTAATCTGCATCCCAAAACTCATGGATCTGATACCACAACATCTAAACTTTAGGACTGAGATCAGAGTGAAAAAAGAAAGACAAAATATTACAATAAAAGCATGTGCCTTCTCGGTTTGTGAAGGTTTTAAAAAGTTATTAGCTTTTTACCCTAAATGCATGACAAAGCACAACATTTTGTCAAGTAGTCTAGAGGGTGTAAATGTCATGAGTACTAGTTAAACATATACACAGGCTTCTCCATTCATAGATCCGACCTATCAGACATAAAAGAGACCAAACGTGCTTTATTACTGTTATAGGTGCAATTACAAATAGATGCCATCTATGCTAAATGTTGTCCAAAAATGTTGCTAATTCAATTAAAACGGTTATTATAGTATTACATAAGTTGTACAATTAAACATTTGAGCTACGTGCTTTTTTCATTTCAGACGATTGGGAGTAAAACTTCCCTCTAAGAAATCACATGATCTTTGCAACTTCAGACCACTGATGTTGCTCACAGAGCTAATCAACCCTAAATAGAAATCAGGTCAGGATGATAAATTCTACTGAAAATAGCTGTTCTATTCATTACTGACATTTCAAATAAAAATGTTAAAAAACAGTACATTTCAAAAAGTTTTTATTGATTTATGTTGTTATAACAAATTACATTTGGTCTCATTAGAACAAATCACTTTATCCAGATGAATGTTGCATTGCATGTTTAGAGTCATTTAATCATTCAGTCACAGGACAATCACAGTTTTTTCATTCTTTCATAAATTAAAAATACAAAACAGTAAAAGGTCAATTATATAGGTAATCTGATAATATTGGAGAGATGATAATGTTATTTTGTTAATAAGCATAAACTATTAATACAGATTTGTAATCAACATCAATGCTACGGAGGTGGAAATGTGACATCATTAGCATTGCACGCAGTTTCTGTTGAACGGCATCGGTCAGTTCCAAGGCACTTACATCTCATGCCTCTCATTGACCAAATACATATACTTACATTTATAGAAAACTGCACTGTTTTCTTTTTACATAGAAGAGAACAGGCTATGCACAGTATAAATAAATTGAAATGATCTTAAGCAACACAAGCTATCTCAAGGACTCAAGTACACATCCGAATGTTCAAATATTCATTCTCATTCATTGACACATGTACATTAATGATGCTTAGACAAGATCTGGACTCCGTGTTTTGCTTCTATTCAGGGTCTTTAAAGTAAATCAGATTTTTAAAACAATAATTTGAACTCATATAAGAAATAATTTGTCCCCCTATATGAACCGTTTCTTATAAAAGAAGAGTTCCCTTTTTAATGATTAAGAAAAAGACAAATTATGATTGTGGTGTGCTTCTTTAGTGGTCTGAACCAGTGTTAAAAAGCCTGTTCATCAATAACATGCTGGTCTTAGTGAAATTGCAGATCTCAGTCTCAGTTGTGATGGTGTTTTATGATGAGTTGGTACTCAATCAATGTGAAATTAGTCAGCTTTGCAATCACATTTGGAGCATTAAATTCACTGACCTTCTGGTAGCCCATGTGCTCATAGAGCTTATGTGCATCTGTCTGGACCACCGCGGAGTGGAGCACCACTCCGAGATAACCTCGTTCACGAGCGAAGTCTGCCACCATATGGCACAGCGTTTTGGCAATGCCTTGTCCACGGTGACTCTTTTTAACCGACATCCGCTTCAGTTCTAGGAAGTTCTCATCTTTCTCTGCAGGTAAACACCCTACTGTACCCACAACACGACCTTGGCTCTCAGCCACCCAGAAGCAGGCTTTAGGTGGATCCAGGTAGGTCTGCTGAATGTTGTTGAGATCTTGATCAAGGGAAGTCTGAATGTACTTGGTGAACATGTAACTTACACCCTGACGGCCTCCGGCCAAAAGCAGCGTGACTGCTAGTACAGGCAAAAGGATGGACTTTGAGCTGGTCAGTAAAGCGCAAAACACACATCCCAGAATCATCTGCGCTAGGGGCTGTTTGAGAACGTGCATGCAGGAAGGTGGGATGTGCTCACTCATACCAACAGTAAAAACCTCCTTTACTTCTTCATGATCTTCTTCTCGGTAGCGACGAAACTGCACCTCAGCCATGACCTTCAAATCAAGCATGACACCAGAAATAATAACACAGAAAGCTTAAGACTGTGTACCGGTATATCAAATCCTATAACACCCGTCTTATTATAATCTTGTCTTGTAAGTGAACAACATTTCACATCTACATGTCATCTAGATATCGATAATTGATAAATAATCATTCAAGAATTTGTATAATTAAAAAACGTTTAAAACAGCATTGAATCTCACTTTTCCAGCCTTAAGTGTTTTTTTTTTAATCAAAATCATAAGACACAGCATTATATACTGGCACAGATACTCACAAATTACTTGATCACAAGAATACCTTGATCCTGATAAGATGGGATGAGATTTCCAGGTTATTGACCTTTACTCGATGACTGTCGGCAGCGAGCGAAGAAATATATAAGGCATTTGTTTGTGTGTTTACGGAAGTGTTCAGAGAGATTTACAATGTCAATCTATTGCAATGCATATTAACTGTTACAACATGCAATTAAATTATGCTAATAGCAAGTGACGTTCCTTCTGTATTTTCGTTTTTTTTTTATACAAATAAATAATATAGACCTACCTGTGCGGTAAATGATCCTACTGAAATTAATGATTTACTTTGTCCTACTGGTTCTTCTTCTCTTTCGATGGCAACTTGAGAGGAAGGAGCACCACCGCCATCTACTGGAGAGAAGGATTTTTTTTTTCTTTCTCCCATACAATCATTGGGGTCCATCTACTGTTTGCTTACACACATTTTCTTCAAAATATCTTTTTGACAGAATTTTCACTTTGTGGGTGAACTATCCCTGTAAGTACCCTTTCACTAATTGATTACTGTATTTTTTTCTTTCTTATAGCCTATAGGTTTTAATTTAAAGTTCAATTAAATAAATGTTTTCGAGCCAGTGTTCAGTCGGTGTGATAGATAGCCTATGTGGTATAGCACATAATTGGTTCGTTTTGTAATCAAAACCCGATTGTGTAAGCCTGTCAAATAAAACACCTTATCCATTTTTGAAATGTCTTCAGACAGTCACAAATTCACTAGATGGCAGTGTCGAAAGTCTCCAGTCTCTGATATGAACTCTAGCGCCATTTATAGGACACAAAGAAATATGGGAGATATGATGTGATAGATAAAAAAAAAAAGTATCTGAATTTTTTTATGTGAAGTTTTTGTGGTTTACGGAAGCGTATTGCATTCACTTGAGGAAAAAAAATCTACTCTGTTTTTCTGAATTAATGAGTTAATTATCTCAGAATTACATACGAGATAATTTTTCATGCAAAAAAGTTTTTGCTCCGTTTTTCTGAATTAACGAGTTAATTATCACAGAATTACGAGATAATTTTTCATGTAAAAAAAGTTTTTGCTCTGTTTTTCTGAATTAATGACTTAATTATCTCAAAATTATGAGTAACTCAGTGAAAAACAGAGTAAAAAAAAATGTTTTTCAAGAAAAATTTATCTCATAATTCTGAGATATTAACTCGTTAATTCAGAAAAACGGAGCAAAAACTTTTTTTCCATGAAAAATGATCTCGTAATTCTGAGATAATTAACTCGTTAATTCAGAAAAACAGAGTAGATTTTTTTTCCTCAAGTGAATGCAATACGTTTCCGTACCATTGTGCTGATTCAATAAGCAACGATAATAACAATGACTGCGACAAGTTAACTTATTTCTTCATTAAATATACATGATAAATAAGTGTGCTATGATAGCTGTGGATTACTACTGAAATAGATGAGATTAATTAGTTCCAGGGCTTTAGATGGATTTTTTTTTTGTGTTTAATGTTAATGTAAGATTTGTGTTAATGTTACAAATTAAGTTCGTCTAACTCAATATAATTAATTGGTTGAACAATTTTCTATGACAACAAAAAGTTGTCATAACTGATTGATGCAAACTGTTGATATACATACATTTCGTACTGTACAATAATAAGAAGATATAATAGTAACATACAATATCACTTTATCTCTCAAATAATATCAAAAGCCAAAGAATAAAAATGGGTCTCAGATTAGATTACAAATAGAAATTTCTAATATATAATGGAAACTCATTCCACAATGTGGGGGCAGTAACAGAAAAAGCCCCATCACATTTGGTCTTTAATCGTGAGTGGCGAATTAATTATCGATAATGTGATCTGTATCGATTAGTATTACTTTTAGCACACTAATGTTCTATGTTTAAATGATTCCCAAACCCTTTGATACACACACACTTATACAGTATATATACGTATACATATATTTGTGTGTGTGTGTGTACACACATATTATATAACCAGTAATATAGGAATATGTAAAAAATATTTAAATATTATCTGGAAAAATATGCCCTTTTTGTTAACAGCTAAACTTTTCTGACACAATATTACAATTTAAGAGAAATATTTTTAGAAGTAAATACTTTTTTTTTTTAAATATGTGGCTTGTAGTTTTTATAGTTGAAATATATTTAGCAAATTGCAGAACCTAGTTTGAAAGCCCCTGTTGTAACTCATACAGTAGATGGAAACAAGGTTTAAATACACAGATAACCACTTTTTCCTCTAATGAAACATATCCTTTGGTTGAAGACTGTGATTAACATGATACAGAGCCTCACTCAAAAGGTGCTGCAGCATTGGCATTTGGACTACAAAGCTGCTCAGATACCCTGTGCTAGGCTGCCACAGCCACTGAGGAATTCCTCCACACACAGCGGGGTATTGTTGCCAGCTCACATCAGACACTAACACTCACATCAACAAAAACATCTCTAAACCATATTACAAAAATCATGTCTTCCAGGAAGACATGATTGTGTTACATTTGTCCCAACAGCATATACAGTACAAGTCTAATATACAAACAAAACAACCAACAGTGTCTGTCTCAGGTTTTTTGTTTCTGGCATTGAAAACAATTGTTCTTTGTTTTGCTTCGTTTTCATTCGATTCTTTCTTTCTACCCCAGGTTGATATCTCCAGCAAACAGGGTAATAAGCAGAATTATAGTGAATCCGGTGAGCAGCCCAGCATTTTGGATCAGGAAGAACACGACCCTTCCTCGATAGCCTTTGGTATGTGCTGCCATGATACTGTTCATCTCTGGGAACTGGAAAACCCACACTGTGATTAGACATTTAAAGAGACTTTCTGGAATACTTGATTCTGATCAATCATGTCATTTTTGGTCAATTTTTACTGTCATCCACGACAACACTGTTTGTTCATCTGGGTAACTTTCATGTCTCTTGTTTGACACCACAGACTTGTCCACTCTTGGCACCATGCATTTCACTTACTGTTTGTAGAGGAAATGATCTCCAAATACATTAGCATTAATAAGATATCACCATATTGTTGCAGTATTTGTTATATTTCTAGGCTGATGTCAAATAATGCAAATGCATGGTCTATAAGCTAAGTTATCAGGCTAATCGGGTATTTGTATGTGATGTTAGTACTTAAGCTAAAACCGACATTTAATGGTCATTATAACATAGTTCAAACAACATATATCATAACGTGATTTTTGTAGGACTTGTAATCAGGCACTAAAGAGAGTACCCATTAAAAGTTATTTTAGCCAATGGGAACCCTAGTGTGGAAACCTGATTTCAAGAGAGGACCCGATTTGTCCTGACTCCAGGGCTGCTTCCGAAATCGTATACTTCCCTACTGTAGTAAGCAAAAAGCAGTGTGTGACAAAAGAACTATGTCTGAATTCACAGTACTCATCAAACAGTAAGCAAAAAGTACCCGGATGACCTACTACTTCCGGCGAGATTCTGAAGTGTGCGTTTGATGAACACTTTACTATCCTATGAGGCCACAGGGAGAGGATTTGTGAATGGCAGTGAACATCATGTGTAGGGCACATCCCGAATGTAGTACGTCCAGAGTACATCCAGAGTACACATATGCATCGTATATATAGAACTTTTTTTGTTTTAGTGGTTGTGAAGTAATCAAGGTTTCAAAGTAAGTACCTACTTATTTTGTCAGATGCTATTTCAGATGCAGCCACGCTGTTTTGTACATTGTAGTTGTGGTTAAGATTATCAAAATGATTTAAATTCAAATCAATATTTCATAGCCATGTTTTATGCTGAGCTTTAATAAGTGGGATGATGTACAGTCAGGCAGTCATTATTGTAATTAATTTGAACATTTTCCACAGTTAGAAGTAAGATGTCTCACCATGTCTGCAAGGGAGATGTAGAGGAACATTCCTCCAGCAATGGCAAAGATAGCATTTGGAGCAAAACTTCTTCCCAGCAGGATCCCTAATGCAAGACCCAGATAACAGCTCATCGATGACAGCAAATTAAAACACAGAGCCTGACCAACACTCATGCCCGAGTTCAACAGAATCACAAAATCACCTACAGAGAGACAGAAAGAAAATTAAAAGAGACTTAAAATTTCAATTTGAAATAATCTTTTGATGATAGGTCTCTATCCCTGTGTTTTACCCAGCTCATGAGGGAACTCTTCACAGAAGATGGCAATAGAGGTGCTGAAGCCGGTGAGTAGAGAGACTGTGAAGGACGCTCCGATGGCCAGACCGTCTATGAAGTTATGTACGGCGTCACTGACAGTGATCATCCACGCCACAGTCTTTATATTAGACATTCCATCGCCTTTAAGCCAGCGACAAGCTAGTAAAGCGCAAGCATTCTGAACAAATTGAACACAAAATAGACTTTGTTAGAGGCCGTACACACAAAATACGTTCTTAGAAGCCATTCACGCAGACTTTTTTTTCTCAAAATAGCAAGTTTATATCTTAATTTGGAATTGCATTTTGGAGCGCTGCGTCATGCGTGAGACGCTGCAAAAGACGGAAGACGCAAGAGCTGCTTTTTCATTGTTTTTCTATGTAAACATGCACTATACGGGCGTATTTGGCCAGTGTTGTTTTTTCATTCCACTGTCCTCACTTTTTAAATGCAAAAACTCTATGTGAGCATGCCTGCATGCCAGATCAATAATGTGCTTCTGTAAATCAATAATCTTTATACTCTAATATTTATTGTACTTTTTTTTATCTGGATAATCTGGTAAACATCTCTAAGTACTAACAGGGAAATACTAGTGTAGCAATAATGATTTATAATTGTACATGTTTATTTTTGTTTAACCCTCATGTTGTGTTCCAGTCATTTTGACCATCAGGAGAGGATTTTCTTTTTCCTGAAAATGTTAATGTTATCGCATTGGACTAAAAAAATGTCGACCAAAAAAGAAATACAAAAACTGAAATGCAACACCTGAAATGAAACAAGCTAACAAAAGATTGCATCCAATATTTGGTGATAAAATAGCATGATGAGAGATTTACAAGCAATTAGAAAGGCTGATCATTTTGGCCAGAAACCCCCTAAGGATTTTCAGCACAGCACGAATTAATTATGTGTTATATTATAAATGAATGAATTTTGTGTTACCTGTTCAACAGCTGGACTCTCACATGGATTGTTGGACTTTTCATTAATAGAGTTCATTTCAAGATTAGTGTCGTTTGTAATGATGTCACCGCTGATGTTGCTTATGACGATGTCATTGCTGAAGGTGGAGATGGTGACATCAGATGATTGCAGAGGAGTGAAATGACTGTGTCCGAGCTGCAGGGGAGGTGAACCATTGGGTTAGGCCAGAAACCAGCTCAATCTGTTCCAGTGAACAACGTCCAAACACATCTAAGCTCTTACCTCTGTATCTGCTTTCAGTACTATCTTTAAAACTCGTTCAGTGAAGAACAAAATGTAAAATCCGCCAAAAATACCAACTACGTCGAGCACATAGTTATCATCTCTGGGATCTAAGCCAAGGGCCTGACAAAAAAAGTAGCGAATTAGGACAGCATGCATGAAGATTATGAGTAATTGTTTTATGACTGTTTTTGTAACCTTTGTAAGCCATTTTATAGGTCATATATCATCTAATAATCTCACTGTAACTCATTCTACCTCTGGGATAAGTTGCAGTACAGCATTTGAAAACAGTGTCCCAATGGCCAGTCCAATGAAGTACGTCAAGACTTTTGGAAAATATGTTTTTTTTGTCAAAGGCACCAGAAATAAACCCATCAGAGCTGCCAAGTTTATCACGGTCACAGCCAGGAACCCATAACCCCAAACTACAGGAAGGAGGAAAAAGAGTTGAAGAATGAATTTACACACATATTAAGGCATACTGAAAACATTTCACATCAGGTCAATTCAAGAAGTGAGAAAAAACAATAGTAGATTTAGTTTATGACGTAACTTGTTCTACTTTACTGCATCCCAATACGGAAACCTAACATGAGAAGTGAATTATTTCTCTATTGGTAAAATACTATCTCTTGTACAATCTATTAGGACATCATTAACATATGAAATGGGATCAGACAAAGGCTTTATTTCCCTGAATGTGAAATGAGAAAGTGATGCTGTAAAGTTCAGATCCTTTAACAAAATAAGGTCTGATTCACATTGAGTGAATCAACAATGTGATAATGGGTCATGGAAATCCTACTTCCTCTCTAAAAGAATCTGTGCATGTGATAAGAATATTAACTTTAACCATCATTATTCATAAACAAATGTGTGTAATACTTGGTACTGTAGTTTCAAACCACAGACAAGAAAACGTACTGTACTATAAATACACTTTAATCCCACAATAAACATTACAAAATCAATCTGTAACTCCCAACTGATGATATCAGACATATTTCCACATTGCTCAAAACAGATATTTTCCAGGATCCATACAATATGTTTGCCACTGCCACTAAACTGAAGAGCTTTGTGGTAATCAGACTCACCTTTGTGATCAGGTAAAGAAGCAGATTCATTAAGGTTTGAGGGGAAGGTGTAAGGACAGGCAGGGATCAGGACCTGATTGAGAATAGCTGGACACATCATCTCCAGATCATTGAGACTGACCACAGAAGCATTACCCAATCCAAAGACAGACAACAACTCTGACAAAGATGAGCACTACCAAGAAAAGAGCAAAAGGACATACAACAAAATAGGTCTCATTCTAAGTAGCTCCTATTACTAGTTAGCAACACCAGATAAACAAGTATAAAGTCTGAAATGCAAAGTTTAGTAAATTATTTGGTGACAATTCCATTTCTGAAAATCGTAAAAAAAAAAAAATTATGGAGTTACAGATCATTTATTGAGGGGTTTCAACGTCTATATAAACAGTGAACCCTTACTTTCAGGTACTAAATTACAATGGAAGCAGAAGATCAAACAGTTGACAACTAAACACGTTTTGATTCATATAAAATATTCCATTTACTCCTTTTCACTTGTGTTGCTGGAAACAGTGTTGTATGGCGCTAATTGCGCTAGTCTTGTTATATTATAATGTAGGGGGGGGGGGGCGTAGAAGAAACATTGAAATGAAGAGGTAAATGTCTGAGATAGGACACATTCTCACCTCTGTGTTCTTCAGCGGATTGGCGTCATCATCGACAGATGCCGCGCGGCGGCTGGTACTGAGGTGCAGAAAGTTCTCCAGGTTCCCCGTGGACAGGGAGTTTTCTTCACTGTAGAAGCGCAAAACATTTCGAAGAAAACTTTCCTCCATATTTCTATCCTTTCGATATGAATAATATTACCGAGAGCAAGTTCAATGCAGTCGACGGTCAAGACGGAGGAAAACCAGACAATAGCTAATAACAGAAGCAGCAGGTTAATAAATGAGAAACCCAATTCTTTCATTTCCTTTTCAGAAATGATTTGCAATTTCGTGGACGTGGGAGTAGGCTAACAAGGATTTCTCCAGCTTTACTAATCAGAGGCAATCAGTGATAGTGGAATACACATCTGACGCGCCTTCTTTCATTCCTCGCCAGAGCTCTTCTGGACCGAGGGTCAAAGAACAGCAACTGCTGCCGAAACACTGATATACCAGCCTGCGAGCAGCCCTCACTCGCTCCCTGTGTCAATGAAGTCTTTGTTTACCATTTTCCAGACTCTCTCGCAACGTGTTCAGGTCTGCAATCTCATGGTAGAAGGAAGTTACAACCATTGAAAATAATCCCAATATTTGCACACATTTCTCAATGAAGCCTACTGATCAACCATGACTTTGTGTTTTCAAAAATAGTCACATTAAGTAAAAATAAAAATGTACACACACACACACTTTATATTATTGCAACCCATTTATTTCAATTGATTCAAGTATTGACCACAAAAATTAACTATGCACTTTGGTTTTATACGGTTAGAAACAATATGATGTTAAAAGTAAAGAAGGAAACATTTACAATAAGGTTCCATTAGTTAACATTGTTAATTAATGTTAATGAATTAACTAATGAGCAATACATTTGTTATAGTATTTATTAATCCCTTTTAAAAATGAGTTAATAAAAATAACTTCATTGGTTGTCATGTAAGCTCAAATCAATGAAATAATATTAACAGATACAACTTTTGATTTTAATAATGTAAATGTTGAAATTCACATTAACTACAATTAATCATTAATGTTAACAAATAGAACCTTGTTGTAAATTTTACCAAAAAAATTAAGTAGTAATTAACAGGGCCATCCTGGGTAGAGAACAAAGGGCCCCGCAATATTTTAGGAATTTTTATTTGTATAAAAGATTGTAAATAAGCTGTCAGTCTGACAACTATGCATCATAAAATCAGTAGACATCTCTGAGAGACGTGATATGAAGATTTGCAGTGATTTCTTTGGCAGTGGTGGGTCTCCATGCTCCAAAAGTAACTGTGAAGTTTTTAGACAGCATCAGGAAGCCATTGACATTAAAGTCACCAGGAATGTCATCTACATCCAGCCAAACATACACAGCAGGAAAGGAGCAGTACAACGTCACGACAAAGTTCTGCATAATTCCAGCATCCTTTACAGTAAACTGCAATACACACACACACAAAAAACAACAACCTGTCAGTCATTTGAGGGATTCGTTTCCTAAGAAAAAGCACCAGATTTCATATACATTAAGTAACGCCTCTGTTTGTGAAGAAACCCATTTTAGCAATGTGGCAAATGAGTGAATTAGCCGAAGTGAGTGCATTAGTAAACGGTGTGTGTTTAGAATGTGTCTCTCTCACCGTGATGTTGGGTTTCTGCAAACCTTCTGCATGTCGTGGAGAGCTGAGGAAGATGTGATTGTGAGGGCTGATCATTTGACCTTCCGGGCTACTGAGATGAAAGGTGACGATGCAGGAGCGCCGTGTGCAGTTCCCACATTGCGTCAGGAGAGCAGATATAGGATGCTGAAACACAAGGGTGCTCCCTCCTGCTTTTATTGTAGTCACATTAGACTCTAAAGAACACACAGCATCAAAGCTGCTCCAGCTGTATAATTTCACCTGTGTAAACAAACATACAGTACATAGAACATGACAAATATAAATCAAAATTCATAAATTTAATAATGCAAGTTAACAAAAATAAAATCATGTTTACACTATAGCACTAGTAAGCCTTTTAGTCCTAGATGTGGTTTGCCCAAAACAAAGAACTGGAAACATGCTTTTTTGGAAATATGAATGATTTTTACTATTTTACTTTCTTAAAACTCAAGGATGAAGTATAGGGTTTTTCACACTTGAAATAGTTAACCCTGGGTAATTCCAAACCCTTGGTAAATAGAATCCTGGGTTTTCTTGCTTCACGTTCCACTCTGCTCATAATTAACAATCATGAGGTTAACAATTAATTAACAGATTAATCCTGGTTAAATATAAACCGAGATTTCACTCTGTACATTCCTATACCCTGGGTAAACGTTCTTATTCATTGACATCTTGTCAATGTCATTGACTGGATGAATTCTGCATGCAATGTTTACATAAGGGCTATAGCATTGCACATCCTCATATTATATATTGCAGCTGGTCTGACGCATCTACATGCGTATTATGGAAGTCAATGGAAAGAAAAGTGTAGTGTGAATGCGCCTTAACACTGGATCATTTACAAAAAAAGCAGTGCTAACTCTGCTCCAGAGCAGGGTTTCATAAGTCCGGGTAAAAAGTGGTGCTAACCCAGCTTCTATATTACAAGTTTAAATTAATATGTCACAATTTTGCTTCAATTATATTGTAAAATAACCACAAAAAAAGGTGTTGCTAAGCACTGTCCTCCTACCTTGGCTTTGACATTGTGCTGCTCAGAGTGACTGTCAGAGACGGCATACATCAGGAGGTCTCCCTTATCCTCAACCCCCATTGACAGTATAGGAGCATAAAAATCTGTAGCCCAGTAGTGCAGCATTTTCCATTTACCACCAAACTCTGAATGTGCGAAAGATTTCCACATTCCACAAGAAGCACACTTTAACTTTGTACGCTCACATTAACAAATAAATGACGTTTAATAAACAAGAAGGCTTTCCTCTATATAGTGATGAACAGCAATAGTCTTTATTCATTATTCATTTACCTACAGAGGACCAGGATGGCCCCTGCCAGATATCATTGAGCTGCCAGTAAAGAGTGCCCATTGTATGACCTTTGCCCTCGACGATGTCACTGCGGCTGCGGCGGTAGAATTCTGTTTGAATCTTCACACACTGTGCCTGCATTACCTGTTCAAACCAAAGAGTGTGATATCAGGCACATGTCCAAAAAAAAATACATTTGACATATACTATACACTACCGTCTGTAAGATATTTTTTATAATGTTTTTGAAAAAATGTCTCTCACCAAGGCTGCATTTATTTGATAAAAAATGCAGTGAAACAGTAATATTGTGAAATGTTATTACAATTTAAAATAACTGTTTTTTATTATTGTATTTTAAAATGTAATGTATTGTTGAGATGGCAAAACTTAGTGCATTTATAGAATGTTCACCTGAGTGATGTAAATAGTGTCTCTGTATTTCTGCACGGGGTCTGTGCTGTTGGGGAGAATGTAATGTAGTTCTGCTTGCTTTAGCATCTGCTGGTTTCCATCTTCATGATGCTGCCGATGAGATGAGAAATTGCTGCTGAAATCCCAGTCTGAAGACACTGAAACCTTGTGGAGGGGAGAAGTTGAAAAATAAGAGGGCTTATAAATGTTCATTCCCTTTATAAAAAATGAACTGCGCTTAATTGTATTGAATGTGCACTTCTAGTGTACTTCAAATCTTATAAGTACATATAAAAATTAAAAACTGTACTTGCAGATAATACACTCACCTAAAGGATTATTAGGAACACCTGTTCAATTTCTCATTAATGCAATTATCTAATCAACCAATCACATGGCAGTTGCTTCAATGCATTTAGGGGTGTGGTCCTGGTCAAGACAATCTCCTGAACTCCAAACTGAATGTCAGAATGGGAAAGAAAGGTGATTTAAGCTATTTTGAGCGTGGCATGGTTGTTGGTGCCAGACGGGCCAGTCTGAGTATTTCACAATCTGCTCAGTTACTGGGATTTTCACCATTTCTAAGGTTTACAAAGAATGGTGTGAAAAGGGAAAAACATCCAGTATGCGGCAGTCCTGTGGGCGAAAATGCCTTGTTGATGCTAGAGGTCAGAGGAGAATGGGCCGACTGATTCAAGCTGATAGAAGAGCAACTTTGACTGAAATAACCACTCGTTACAACCGAGGTATGCAGCAAAGCATTTGTGAAGCCACAACACGCACAACCTTGAGGCGGATGGGCTACAACAGCAGAAGACCCCACCGGGTACCACTCATCTCCACTACAAATAGGAAAAAGAGGCTACAATTTGCAAGAGCTCACCAAAATTGGACAGTTGAAGACTGGAAAAATGTTGCCTGGTCTGATGAGTCTCGATTTCTGTTGAGACATTCAGATGGTAGAGTCAGAATTTGGCGTAAACAGAATGAGAACATGGATCCATCATGCCTTGTTACCACTGTGCAGGCTGGTGGTGGTGGTGTAATGGTGTGGGGGATGTTTTCTTGGCACACTTTAGGCCCCTTAGTGCCAATTGGGCATCGTTTAAATGCCACGGCCTACCTGAGCATTGTTTCTGACCATGTCCATCCCTTTATGGCCACTATGTACCCATCCTCTGATGGCTACTTCCAGCAGGATAATGCTAGGGCTGCAACAACGAATCGATTAAATCGATTAAAATCGATTTCTGAAAGAGTTGGCAACGAATTACATAATCGATTCGTTGCATCGCGCGACGCGGAAATGTTTGAGTATAAAAAAAATTGGAGTTGAGCGCGGAGCGGAGCGAGCGCGAGAGAGACCGAGTGTGTCCGAGATCGCGCGCGAGAGAGACCGAGTGTGTCCGAGATCGCGCGCGCGCGAGAGAGAGAGAGACCGAGTGTGTCTGAGCATTAGTAATTTGGTACATACTACATAGTAATATATAATTAGGCCTACTATATAAGATATAAATAAAAACAACAATTCAATTCTTACCACTGAATTAGCAGACTGTGATTTGAATCAGATAGACAGACGATGAAAACACTTTCTTGTCTGTCCAAATAGCCTACCACTACAAGGGCAGGGGAATATTTTTTCCACAATTTGCAGCACTGAATTTTTCAATCTTTACTCTAATGACTCAGAGAAACACTATATGCTCAGAAAGGATGAGCTGCAAAATACCTTACACACCATAGGCGATGGTCAATCCATTGTATTTTTTTTTTTTTTAAATAATATTTAATATTGTATTTATATTTTATATACATTGTATTTATAATTAATATTAGGATAGACTAGAGATATTATCTTCTCTTATAATTATTATTATTGCTATTATTATGACCTATTATAGGTAATATGATAATAGGTGCATTTGGTTGTTAAAAAATGTCAAACATTTTGTCAAAGATTATAACATCTTTGACAAAAACAAAACACAAGTTTGTGAGTGTGTGCATCTGTGAGTGTGAGAGTTTGTGAGTGTGTGCTAGTGTGGCGTAGAGAACAAGTTCTGACGTTCAAACAAATCCTGTTAAGCTTTCTGATTTGTATTTTTCTTTATTTTTTATCAATTATTTATTGTTCTGACAGCAGCTCACTTTATTTTTAAAAAGCCTATATATATTATTTGGCAGATGTGAAGCATAAATGTGTATGTTTTTTGTTAGTCCATTTTTTTGCACTGGATTTTTTTTCACAGTGAATTTGCACTGTCAGTTCTGTTTTTTAATAAAGGATTGGAAATGAATGTTTTTTTTTAATATATCCGATTCATCGATTAATCGGAAAAATAATCGACAGATTAATCGATTATTAAAATAATCGTTAGTTGCAGCCCTAGATAATGCACCATGTCACAAAGCTCGAATCATTTCAAATTGGTTTATTGAACATGACAATGAGTTCACTGTACTAAAATGGCCCCCACAGTCACCAGATCTCAACCCAATAGAGCATCTTTGGGATGTGGTGGAACGGGAGCTTAGTGCCCTGGATGTGCATCCCACAAATCTCCATCAACTGCAAGATGCTATCCTATCAATATGGGCCAACATTTCTAAAGAATGCTTTCAGCACCTTGTTGAATCAATGCCACGTAGAATTAAGGCAGTTCTGAAGGCGAAAGGGGGTCAAACACAGTATTAGTATGGTGTTCCTAATAATCCTTTAGGTGAGTGTATATTAATGAAATACAGGGCCATTTAAGTGTCGTTCAAGAATATTTTTGCCTGACTTTGTTTCTTAAGACACTCAAGCACACTTTTAAAAAGTGCACTTTGTAATAATTTGTAAAAGTTTTACTGTGCAGTACATTTTAAACCATCATGTTTAGTAATCTTTTGTTGGGTGTCAAAGAAATACACTTATTTTGATGTGTTGGCTAACATACTAAAAAACATGTACAAAAACTTTATTATTATTTTAACTGTATTGGGAAATTTGACATTTAAAAGTTAATATATTTTAAATGTACTACATTGCAACTTCAATTCAAATGTGCGATTACAAATATATTTAAATACATGACACAAGTTTCAATAGAAATTACATTAATGTATGATAACCATATTTCAAAGACAGTAGAATTAAAAAAGGCAATTAGTAGTAATTGTAAGTAATAACTGAAATTACATATAAAGATGTACTTACATCCTGCTTAACTGGGGGGAAAACACTCTGAAGTTCAGCTACTGTCATTTGATATAAATTTAAGCTATAATATATTTACATTTAATTCCAATTAACATGCAATTGTCTGAAAACATTATATTCAGTTTGCACTTAAAGTATATACTTTTTAAGTATATTATTTCCAAAAGTATACTTTAAAAAAAATATTCTAGAGTGTACTTCTTTTTCACAAAGGTTTCAATAAAAGATTACGAAGGCCATTTTTTTACTGCACTTATGAATGTGCTCTGATGAATTGTTAAAATTGTCTCAACCAATGGCATGCGTTCAGGGTGGGACTATCTGTTTGTCCAAACAATTCAAGGTGGAAAGTCATTACTTGTGCAATTCAGTTTGGCGCCACTACTGGCATAAAAAGGACACGTCACCTTTTAAACTAGTGACATTAGTCAGGCCTAACTTGGTACTTGGTGTTCCAAACTAAAAATTTTAAAAATCTCAGAAAGCAGGTAGACTTGTATTAAGTGTAGTACCTTACTAAGCGTGGACAATGAAGGCCAGGACTGGAAGCCATACTCTGAGGCAAAGCGTGTGCCAGGGAAAGCAGTCCAGTCCCAGCAATCGTTGTAATAGCTATAATAGTGAGTGTCACCATAGTAGGGGTCATAGGGGTCCTGAGCCACCCAGCCTTCCTTCTCAGACTCAACCCCATTGGTTGGGCTGGACACTAGAAAAGGACGAGTGCTGTCCTCCTGAATTAAAGCACATCATCCATTGATAAGACTTAAGATAGTACGTTGATGTAAGTCTGTGTCCATGTATCTCAGTCTCACCTGCAGCACAATGTCTCTGATGTTCTCAACATACAGTTTGACATAGTCTTTCACGTACAGTGGGCGCTCAGCAACAGGTATGTTGAACCAGTCAGTTGCTATGGCCGCTTCATTCTCATTGTTCCCGCTCCAGATGACCACAGAGGGGTGAGATTTCAACCGTCGCACCTGAACAACAATAAATGTCCATAAAAGTACAAACAATGACTGGTAAGTCAGTGAGATAAGGCTAATTTTTTGAGCATCACATCTTTAATTTAATCAAGGAATAAATCAAATTGCCAATGACTTCTATGATAAACCACTTCTACGATGAGCTTCTTTTAAACTCCTGAACTAAATTTAATATTTATATATTTATGAAGGGAATAACAATCAAACTGTCATGCTATCATAATGAATAAATATTTCTATTTACCTTTAATTTAGATTTATTTCAGTTTTAGTCAGTCATTTTAGTATAAATGTTCATATTTTATATAGTTTCAGATTTATTTTTATTAAACAATTTTTAATCATTTTAGTTTTAGTTAACAAGACCTTCATGACTATATCAAGACTTTTTGACAATGCAAGGTCACCTCAGGTTGTAAAATGTCATGTGTTGCGACACAGCAGAAAAGGCATGATATTTATAAAGTAACAATTCATTTTTATAATAAAAAAAAAAAAAACTTTTTTGAAAAGAAATATTAAGGTGTGTACACTCGGAAAATATATTGTATTATGATATATTTGAGAATCATTCCATTTGAACTTTTCTTAAAAAAATTTAATTAAAGATTTTCCAAACACTCTTATAGGTCATTGACCCTTTTATTTGTCATTTATTTGAGGTGAACACAGAATTTATGAGAGTACCGTGTATACAAACCTGCTGCGTGACCTCCTCCCTCACTGTCTGTATAAAATCCTTCTCTGTAGGGTACAGCGCACAGGCAAACATGAAGTCCTGCCAAATCTAACATAAGAGCAAACAAATAACCACATCAATTGCATTTAAATCATGTCGCAGGTGGAGGATTTCATATGACAAGCTTACCATGATTCCATACATATCACACAGGCTGTAGAAGATGCCTTGCTCATAAACTCCACCACCCCAGACTCTTAAAGCATTCATATTCGCCTTCTGTGCAGACTGGAGCAGGATTGTGATCCTGAAATGCCAATCCAGAAATATGACAAGACGGTTAAAGTTTGAAAGTGATTTCACATTAAATAGAATTAATCTGGTCACTGAACCAGTTTGTTTTAGTGTAAGCTTTTAATCTTCTCACATGTCAGTGGTAACCTGGTCCTGAAATGCATGTACAGGAATCCAGTTTGAACCTTTCATGAAAATTGGTTTCCCATTAATCCGGAAGTAGAAGCTGAGGCCAGGGGAGGAAGGTATGGGCTCCTGGATCAACTCCACTGTGCGGAAAGCAACCTGAAACAGAACACCACAACACAAGAGTGAAATGATGCAGAGTAAAGCAAGACTTATAAAATAAGAAGAACAGTGAAAGATGTTACCTTTCGCTGTGCATTAAATGTCTCTCCACCCTCCAAGTTGATAACCATCTTCAGGTCATAGAGAGGCTGCTCTCCATGTCCAAATGGCCACCACAAACTGACATTCTTGAAGTGAACACATTATTTATCATCATCATATATACAGTATTGTGATATTACCTCTGAAATAAGGAATAAGGGATGATATGACACATGATGGTCATCATCAAGCAAACTAGAACTGATTTTACCTGGTTGACCTGGAAGACAAAGGACTTTCTACTCAGGCCAGGCGTAAGAGACAGTTGAAATTCCTCTGAATGTAATAACGGTATGGACAGAAGGACACGACCCTTAGATGCAACAACAACATCGAAGAACAATTCCACTTCAACATTCCAGCTTGAATGTGCAGTGTCTGGATACAGGGAAACACATATGGGAAAAAAGAGGGAATTTGCTTTCTATGTTGATTTGGTTCGCTATTATATTAATGTCTAAAACACATTCTCATTCATATGCAAATATGTGTGTACCATATTTTGGAACTGTGGTAAAACTTAGAACCCTTAAAGTGTTGAAGACTTCCAGCTGAACTCCCTTCCAGATGCCCAGAGTGGGGAAAGATGGACCCCAGTCCCAGCTAAATGAGCTTTGAGCCTCAAAACACCAAAAACTTAATCACAATCAGGAAATCAATAAAAAAAAGTTATTACAGATCTCACATTTCAGATGTGATGTCATAGCTGCTGTGTAATTTCTCTATATCACGGCAAAAGCTATATGTCCATATAACTGACCTGCATCAAACAGCACAGTTCAGGAAGCTGTCGTTAGAAAAATGGTAAGAACTCAACAAAAGGTTGTGCGAATAATGTGAAGAATACATTTTAACCACTGATTCTTCAATTACTCCATGTAATGTTTTTTCTTTGCGGTGAAAAAATAAATTCCTTGACATAGCTATAAACTCTTCCTGGCCTTATAAGTGATTTTGTTTAAGGATGACCCAAACTATCCAGCAGGTAGCATTATGCAAATGTACATGGTACGTACTGTATGATATCTACGTTACAGAAATAATGGCAGGACAACAAACGAGCCGTTTGAGGCAAGTGTTTTCTGTTGGAGAGATGAACTCCCTTTGTAGTGGAATTTGTGCTTTGCAAGTTTGCTGATAGTTTACATGAACAAAACGTCTAAATTACACACTAAAAGAGTATAAAAAAGTATAATAGGTCCCCTTTAATCTCAGTACTTTAACAACAACAACAAAAAAGAATCATGGCCAACTCTAATGATCCATTTGTGTTTGTGAGTGTTTCATGGTTGTTACCTTTCGGATAAAGTTAACATGACACTCTCCTTTCTGTACAGGAGGAGGACAATCAGGTGGTACCCTGTATTCAGTGTGGGCATGACTCTTCTGAGATGCATATGTCACAGCTGACATAATCCACACTTGAAGAATATTCTCTTGATCCTTGAGCAATCCAGTAACTTCAAAATCCTGAAGACAAAATATGATTTATTTATTATAAAGCCTTTTTTAAGGTGAACCATTATTATAGAGTCTATAAACATTCATACAAAGAACAATTTTAAAAACTTGTGCTTGCAACACAAAATAGTTCGTTATTCATTTACATATCTGCGAAACATGTTGTCTGTCTTTCCGATGGTGACTCCATTGAGTGAAATGCTAGAGATTGTGTCGACTCCTTCAAACGCCAGGACGGCTTTCTCTTTCTCTCTGTAAAGAGCATGTAGTATTTGATCTGTGGTCTTCTCTAAATATAACTACAATTATAGTATTCTTGACATTCTAGCTCTAGGTGTTTGGTACAAATCAGAGGGCAGGTTTAGTTGAACCTGGAGGTTTTCTGACTTGCCTAACATGAGTAGGTACTGAGAATGATGTAGTGTAAGTCCAGTTGTCAAGTGAAATCCATCTGTAGGCCAGGTCATTAAACCTATAATATGGATCCTGATGACAGAATAAAGTTTTTATGAACATTAATTTCACAGTGTTTGGAATCTTAATATAAACTTAATATTGAAACAATGAAAATGTGTCTGAATGTACCGAGATGAATCCCTGACGCTGCAGAGCAGTATGAACACATCCTGGAACCTCGGCACTGAGAGAAACAGATGAGTTTGAGTTCAGCAGCTGCCACTTCCCGTTCAGAGAGATGCTATCAACTCCCAGACTGGGACTTTTCACTTCAGACGCAAATGCGCTGTCAAGAAAAAGGGCCTCTAAAAGGTAAAAGCACGCAAAAGACCATACCGCATGATTCATGTCTATTGATCATGGCAAAATTTACACTACCAAAGTCATCTCTATATTACGTTGTTGAACCACGGGACGTAAAGTCATAAACACACCACCCTCTTGGTGTTTTCTGCTGCACTTTCCGGTTGAAATCAAAAGCACAAGGACGATCACCTGCTCTCTCACGTGGAAGCAAAAACATCCGGTAGCGTTTAAAGGGATAGTTCACCCAAAAATTAACATTCTGTAAATAATTACTCACCCTCATGTCGTTTCAAACCCACATTCGTTCATCATCGGAACACAAATGAAGATCTTTTTAATGAAATCTGAGAGCTTTCTTTCCCTCCATTGGCAGCTCCGCAACTACCAATTTGACGCTTCAAAAAGTTCATAAAGAGATCGTAAAACTAATCCATATGACTTGAGCGGTTTAGTCAGAGGCGGACAGAGTACAGAGCTTTGTTACTTGAGTAAAAGTACAGATACCCCTTGCTAAATTTTACTCAAGTACAAGTAAAAGTACTACATTCAGATGTCTACTTAAGTAAAAGTACTAAAGTACTTGTTTTTAAAAGTACTTGAGTATCAAGAGTACAAGAGTAGATTTTCTAAATATTGCATTACTACTGCCACAGTGCTTACATTTATGCACAGAAACGTCCTACATGGAGTTATGAAAAATGTTAATGTTAATACCTTGGAGAATGTAAAAGGTATTGAAAGTAAAATCAAGTCATTTTCATCTTTTTACTATGTTGCTTTATTTAATTTAATTACATTTTTGGGGGGTCCCATCTTTAAATGTGGGGACAACACACACACACACACACACACACCACATATAAGGGTGGCGCTGCCAATAAAGCACCTAAAAGCTGTCACAAAGAACCGGCAAAAGGAATGATTATGAATATGTAAAATATAGCAAGGAGATATTTTAATTGTTTATTAATAAACACTTGTTAATAAACAAGTGTTTTCTTTGTCAGTGTCGGCTAGATGAAGTTGACGATGCTGACTCGCGATCTTCAGTAGTGAACGCGCCAGAGAGAAATGCACATTTCATACAGATTACATAAGCAGAGAGCAATCTGTAGTCTGTTTTCTTTCGTTTTGAATTTTTCTGTTTAAAAGTAGACATGTCTGTGAGAGGCAAGTAGGCTGCCTTATACACTGAGTTTCGGTTCATTTATGAGACGAGATCCAGTTCACGTGCCGGCGCCTCCGTTTCTTATCTATCGTCTGCTATTTACTTCTTATTTATTAAACCCAGGCAATTGGTTGATGAAACATTGATTAAAATTAAGATACAATTAATGCAAAACGAAATTCAGGTTAAAGAAAGGTTTTGTGTTTTCTGTTTGATGTCTCTGTGAAAGTTTTAAAGCATCTTTTAGTGCCGCTTTCAGAGCGCTCACGTCCGTAACGGAGAACACGTCCATAACATTGTTTTTTCCTCATAAATGCAAACCCGAAAAATAAAATAAAACAAAATTAATATTTTATGTACTGTGGAGACTGAGCGCCAACCCTTCTTCATTCGCTGGGTAGTAGCCTACTTTGGTTTGCGCAGTGTAATTCACATAATCAGTAAAAATATATTTTGCCTCCTAAAGTTTTTTTTTTTTAAGAAATCAGAAATCCCTCGTGGCTACGCCACTGCCACATTTGAACCTGACTGTGTTAAACACACCACATACTCAAGAACATCAAACCAAATGCTTGGCTTACATTAATGTGTATAAAATCTGACCATGGAGTTGACTTTGGCGGAAAGCTGAAAGTGATTGCTGATAGGCTGTCCCAATCAGTGGCGCCTGCACAATCCAATCACGTTTGAGAGGGAAACAACAAATTGAGGGTTTCCGAGATTTTTTTTTTTACTCGGGTACTCAGGGTTATGGATAGAAATGTATTGGAGTAAAGAGTACAATATTTGCCTCTCAAATGTACTTGAGTAAAGTCATGAGTACTCCCCAAAAATGATACTCGAGTAAAGTACAGATCCCTCAAAATTGTACTTAAGTACTGTACTCAAGTACAGTGTACTCCGTTACTGTCCGGCTCTGGGTTTAGTCCAAATTATCTGAAGACACGCGATCGCTTTATTTGATTTCGCATCACATCATTTATATGATGCGAATATGAATTCACATTTAATTAAACATTGATCAGCGAACATTAACAGAAGCTCAACCAAACATGCTTGATCCGCGAGAACAAACCCCATTGGTTCTTGCGGAAGCTCAAACGTGCTGCGTAACACTAGAATGAACCTCATTGGTTCTCGCACACCAAGCGAACATGGTTGAGCTTTCCTTTACCACAACTGGGGCCTATACTATGAAGCTGGTTTAGGTGGATAGCCAGGTATGTTTCAGTTTAGTTTGTGCCAACCCTGGGTTTTAGGCATCATGAAAGTGGCTCAGCTTTTAGCAGTGTTCATCATCATACTTAGGCCTACATCAAAGTGGTAGTTTGCATCGCTGCCAATGGACATAAAGTTCTCATATTTCATCTAAAAGATCTTCTTTTGTGTTCCGAAGATGAACGAAAGTTTTGCGGGTTTGGAACGACATAAGGGTGAGTAATTAATGACCATTTTTTGGTGAACTTTACCTTTAAGTTAAAGGTATGTGGTTGTAAAAGTGTATACAAAAATACATACACATTTATATATATTCAAAGTGAAATGAGGGCTTTTATTATGCCTGCACTGCTACGTGATTTGGATTTTGGTTCATCTTTGTATAACAAGAATCTTAAATTCATTCACAAGATTGATTCAATGATTGGTTCAGGTGTTCTTGTTGCTGCTTACATCATTACGCCAGTAAGTGGCTTTTTTGTGTATTTGAAGGTGGGAAAGCATACACAAAACGCTTTACAACAAGTCTGGCAGAGAAAGTGAAAAGATTCAATCACTAAAATATCTTCAAAAACACCAATTCGTTCAGTAACGAAACACCAATAGAAATGCGGTTTATTTTTTTTAAGAGCACGTTTCATTATAAAATATTTCTGAACTATATCACTGGCTTGCAAAAATGAAAAAGATTTTTTAGATCTTACAATACTAAATTTCTTGGCATCCAAGATAAATATAAAAATTATTTTTGTCCATACCAAACCTTACCAAGAACACAAAATCAGCAGTTGCTTTTAATTCTGAATGATTCATGATCCTTCAAGTGTTAAACCATAGCCAATTTCATGTGGAAAAACACATTCATCTACATTAATTTAAATACAAATAGTAATAGTAAAAAATTCTAACAGAAAAACAGACCACACAGTATAACGAGTTATGCATCTTTATTGAAGGGAAAAAGTAGCAGGACTTTAAATAGATATTTAAGCCAATCGAGTGAGTTGTATTTCAGTGTCACAGCTGTGTAAGGTTGGGCCAAGAGCTGATCTGAATGTTGCAAATCTTTACACAAAAGCACAATACAGGAATCGGTCCCAATCTCCCACTGATGTACAACATCTGACCTTTTCTCCTGTGATTGCATGCACTCCAGGAGTAAGGCCCCAAAAAAAGCAGAACAACCTAAAGACATTCTCTCTGAGCGGCTCAGAGAAAATACACTGTGGTCATACAGGCATGACGTGTTGTGAAGTGAGGGGTTGATTGGTAGAGACCAAAGATAGGCAGAGCTGAGTGTGGATGAGCTTCCCTCAGATTGACGAGGTCCATCTCAAGACTTTGTAGTGTGGAAAGGCCAGAATCAGGCCTGCATTCCTGTTTGAGCATAAAACTGGGGTTATGCCTCCATAAGAGACAGATGGAGAAATATGGTCTTGCAACAGTGTCCAAAACATGAGAGAACAAACAGTTTGTTAATGTGTCCAGCCAACATCACATGGCATATTTCTGAGTCCATTCCCGTGCTATTCTGTTGTATCTGCAATGAGGGGAAAAAAACATTAAGCATTTGAAATCCAAAAGCAGTTTTGACTCTGATGACTTTAGTAAGCGTGTAATTGCTCCTTTAAAGGTGCAGTAAGCGATTTCTTTAGAAAGACTGCCGACACACAAAATGACGAACACGTTACGCAACACAGGAAACCACTAACAACTGGCACATCAGACAGCTCACGTAAGTATAGATGAATCAGTGCAATCCACTTTTGTCTCCTATTTACAGACAGGACTACCGGTATGTACAAACTAGTGCTGTCAATCAATATAAAAATGTATTAATCTAACTTTTCTGCAATTAATCGTGATTAATCGCATCTGACATTAAAGTTTTGTAAAACTTACATATTGAATCTGCAAAATAAATGAAGAAACAACATATTAAGAGGGTATATTGTAAATAGTTGTTTGATGGCATCTTTTACTATGCACTATGAATGAAGGCCAGCATCACTGATACCAGTACTGATACTGAGGATTCTATATAATGGATAAATGGATGGGTTTTCGTTGTTGTTGACCCATGTAACCTTGTAAATAGTGTTAAGATTTTCAGGTAGATCTAACAGGTAAATATACAGAAATTGAATAATCAAACACTGCATAGTATTCACTGCATGAATTATAAATTGAATAAAGATTAATCCTTATTAAAGATACAAAAGTTATTCAGTAAAGAGCAGTGAGTGATTTTCCCTTTGTCGTTTTTTGTTTTATTAACATTAATGACAGACAGCAGCAGATTTATTGGGCTGCTGGCACGTTGTCTAAAGCAGCATTCTGTGCATGCATTTCGGGTGTTTGTTCATTGGACTTGAATGTTTTAATAGCACTTGAATCTATCATATACTGTAGTGCAGCCAAAGGATGACAGAAAAAACGTCTGTTGCGCTAACTGCGATAAATATTTTTAGTGAGTTAAATTGTAAGAAAGAAAAAAAATATTGTAAAAAAAAAAAAATTTCAGTACACAGAACACACATCTAGAAAATATTGGCAAAAATGTTTTAGTGATTTACATTTTCAACAGCATTTCTCAGAAATTGCTTACTGCACCTTTAATAATGATGTATTTCAGTTTATCACTTTTTTTACTTGCCCTTTTTCATTAACAACAAAATCTTATTTTTCAGATGCTTATAGTTTAAATATATACTATATTTCTGCCAGCATTCTGATGCTTTGCATGCAGTAAAACTGGCTTACACAAAACAAAAATGCTCAGCCACTACAATTTACAGCTAACAATTTTTTACTTACCTAACAAAACCATCATGCTACTGTAAGACTTTATGGCTGATTAAAAGCCATGCTTACAGTAAGGTTTAATGCAGGACTGAATAAACCCTAACAAATCAGAAGACACTGCTGCATTTGAGAAAGATAAAAGCAAATCTGACTTTCCTGTGCATTTTTCAGTCATTTCAGAAGAGACGTGATAGCATGTATTAGTGATGCACACCTGCTGTAGCCACACGCTCATGCTGCACCACACCGGAAGCCGAGTGCTTCACTCTCTCTACAGTACCTCTAATGTTCACAGTGCAGAGTTGCCCTTCACCTACAGCATGGCATATTTCTCTGTCCATTCCTTTGCCATTCTATTATACCTGATAGAGCATGGTGTGTTAGAGAAGGAGAGGTCTATTCACTTCTATTATTTTTACGAATGACTGTAGTCCTTGCTGTTCTTACAGCCTTTTATTTTAAAATGATACCCACAGCTATGTCACTTCAGAAGAAAAGACTGACATAAGGTGCCCTTTTTTCTTTTACATATTTTTTCCAACTGCAAAATGTTGTTAAATTAAGGTTTGATGCTGATATTAAATTGATAAACTCCTGTAATCTGTGTAGCAAGCTCATCTGATTCTATTTGGTGCTGACTACAAAATTAGTTTTTCTGACAGTAAAATCAGTTTTCAGTTGAAATGAAATAATGGGAGATAAAAAAAACAGTAAAAAATGATAAAAACAATTTTAAAAAGTTAAGAAAAATTATTTTAAAAATATTTAAGAACAAAATGTTAAAAATAGCAAATACTGTACAATTTAAAAACAACATATCAGATATGCACATGCATGCGTGTAAAAATACGTGTGTGCTTCAGTCTGTACGTACTTCTCTGTGTCTGTTTTATAGATTCTGGCGATCTCTGGCACAAGAGGGTCGTCTGGATTGGGGTCACATAAGAGTGAGCAGATGGACAGGAGAACTACAGAGAGGACACATAACACAATATTCCATGAGTTACTCCACTTGACATGGAATCTTGGAATCTTGTTTCTTTTCCCAAATCTTCACTCAAGTCACTTTAGCAGGAGATTATAAAGTTTCTTCCTTTCATTCACTTTTAAATACTATATTTGCATCCTTTACTGTGGTAAAGTAGAAAAATTCTGTAGGACAGATACCTTTTTACTTGCACGTCAAATTGTATTTAATGCAGTTTGTGCTTGTTAGACTTGCTAAGGCACATCAAGTTTATTTGTATAGTGTGTTTTGTACACGCCGGTAATTTAGTTTAACTTTCGCTCAATGCCTAACATCATATATATGCTAAATGTCTTGCACCTGTGGAAGATAAAATTTGCTCTGTAGACCTTTTACAACAAGTGTCAGTTGCTTTGGAACTTCGGGAAAAGACAAAGGGACAAGAGACAAGAGATGGTTCTGTCCTGTGAAAATGATACATTTAGTCCTGGTTCGCTTAGCGTTCACACTGTCATTTTTTAAAGATACAAAACAAAAAAACATTTAGCGACGGAACTTGAAACAAGGCTGTGTGCCGAGCTAAATGTGCTCGCTGTATGTGCTACATATGATGGTATATGATGGCACTGACAACTCGCGAAGAGCTTATAAAATGTGTAAAGGAAGCAAAACAGCGGCAGGAATCCCTCCGTCACACACACAAACGAAGATCTGCTGCGAGGAGACGCGGTTCTGATGTCTGTAACGAACTGTGATATGCAACATCGCAACTATTATGAGATAAAACAGGTATGCTTGGACGAAGCATATCCTTTTTAGGGTCGCATCTTGTGACATATCCTGTTTTTGGTTCCTTTACATGCCTTTAGTCCGTGTTGCGTTAATATTTCATTCGAACCGCACTAGAGTTCATTTGGAAGCAGACTGAGACCCATCTTTTCTGGCGTCTCGGTCCACTTGTTTGGTGCGCACCAGGGTACAGATGGCAACGTTCACACTTATTCAAATGAACGCACTAACAATATTTATATTTGTATGTATGCATACACACACCGCAGTCACAGCCCAAGCTCTATCTGACCATTTTCTAATAAAGCAACATCTATTATTGTGCATGTACCTTTAGAAATAGTAAGTGCAGGTGACCACTGGGACCTTAGGATATCCAGACAGATGCTGCCATTACTGTTTATGTTAGGATGGTAGATTCTTGTAGTAAAAGCAACCTAACACAGAGAAAACAAGGTTATACACTCCTACAAAGAAACACACAAAGGGGAAAACATTTTTTTTACCAAAGTTCTCACCTTAGGTGGTTTAAAGGGGTAATCTGTTGGGAAGTGTATGGTTAGGAAAAAAACACCACCCTGATATGGACTTTCATTCTGTATTTATATAAGAAAAAGGGAAAAAATTACAATTCTGTTCAAAAGTTTGGGGTGAGATTTTTTTTCCCACAGAAATGACAATAAGAAAGCATTAAATTGATAACAAAAAAATTGACAGTGAAGATATTTAAATGTTACAAAAGATTCCTTTTTTAAAATAAATGCTGAACTCTATTAAAGAATCCTGAATAAAAATGTACCATGGTTTACTCAAAAAATATTAATCAGAACAACTCTTTTCAACAAAGTTTCTTGAGCACCAAATCTTCCAATTAGAATGATTTCTGAAGGATCATGTGACACTGAAAATTCAGCTTGGGTATCACATGAATAAATGACATTTTAAACTATATTCAAATAGAAAATTATTTATTATTTTTATTTCACAAAATACTCCCCGCCCCTCCCCTCCCCCTGTATTCCTGATCAAATAACTGGTAAGATTGGCGAGCATAAGAGACTTTCAAAAACATTTTCTGCCAGTATTATGCTATTTAACATGCTTTTACAGCAATGCTTTTTATTGTACTCACCGGTCCCATGATTGTTGCCTGCCAGTGGAACACTACAGAAGAGATCACATGAACAACATCAGTTTACAGTAAATTAATACAACCATAAACACCACAATATATGTAAAGTCCGGGATCTCACCATCATCCCCCACTGGACCTGCTGAACACTGTGCAGGAGGATCACGTGCCAAATCAGTCAATTCCTACAGGGAAGAGTCGGAATGAGTTTTATGAAACAAGCATGCAGAACTACTGAAAAGCAGCAGACTCTCCATAATGAAGGGTCAATAATGGCGCTAGCCTCTTTTATCACTATAGTGACAGCAAGATGAAACCAGCAGATAGAATGTTTAGCAGCACAGTGTATTTATAGTTCTAGAGGGGTCATGAGGGAGAAGAGCTGGAACACAACCTGAACGAGCCCACAGGCATGTCCGTCTGCGCCCTCCACTTTAAGAGCACTACGTTTATTTTTATTTCAACATGTCTGTTGGGTGGGAAGACACCTAAGGGTTTTTCATGACAGGGGGGTATCTAACGGTCATCAATTGCATCAACAGCTTTTCAATTGCACAACCACATACATGTTTGAATTTCCCAACACACTGAAACATAGGAAAATATATGATTTGATAGGTTTACTTCATAATATGGATACAAAACTGTTTAGGATCCCAAATGAAACCTTGCGGTCCCTAAAGGTCAAATAAAAAGGGGCAGTTTTAAGGAGACCTGACGTTTAGTTTTTGTTTCGTATAGACAACCTATGGCAAGAATTTAATATCCACATTACGAGACAAAGCGCGAAAACTCCAGTAATAATTTGAATAATTATTATTTGTTTCAATATCAATAATGTGTGAGATTTGACATCTGTACTATTAATTAAATATTTTATAATACGACGTACGACTTCGAGACTGTCTTCCGTAAATAATTATTAGCTGCCAAGCCCTGTATTCACTCCCTGATAGTGGCATGTTATAATTGTAACGTTACAGACTTCAGGGGGGTAATAAATAAAACGACAGGTTCGTTTGATATCCTTATAAATACACATAACGTTACAAGTAACTCGTTCGTCGTTTGTACTAAGAATAAGCACACACTCGCTTTATAAGCAATACGCTGCTAGATGACTAAAATAATTAAAGATACACTGGTTTATAATATATCTGGCATATATATAATTTTTCACTTACCTTTTGGATTCGTTTAAGCGCCATCTTCCAACTGGGTGTAAGTTAGTGGCTCCTGAATAACGAGCGCCCTAAATCTCGCTCTCTTTCTCAATATGTGAGCTAACCTGAGAGCTAGCCAGCTAACTAGATAAAAACTAACATTAAATATGTCAGGATGCAAAATCTAGCTTACATTCAATGTCTAAAACTCATATGGCAATCAAACGTGTGAATACAGACAGGCCCTGATCCCTGTCGGTGACTGTAATGCTGATGTGTGTACACTTCTCTTTCAGTTTGTCAGTGCTGACACAAGATGTCCGTGAGCTTGTTGTTAGCACTTCTAGCTGCTTCTCCTAATCGTGCGGATTAAACGGCGAATCAAAGCGCAATTATGAGCCGAGCGCCACCGTGAGCGCTGGATGAAAAACTTGGCATACAATTTTTAACGCTGCCAAGGTTGTCAATGTTATTATCAAGGAGAATTGTAAAGGGATTATCGTGAATCAAGTGTAGGTTATTCCTCGGAAATTAAAGATTTCTACATGAAATGCAAAGATAATGGTCCTGGCACAGTTGCACCTAGACAATTATAGGTTTAAACCTTTTTTTTTTTTTTTTTACAGTCTATGGTTTCAACACACAGAGGAAATTTGTGAAAGGGAGGTAACCTCACCATAAAATGTATACCCCATTTTAGATACTACAAAAATGTGTTTACGATTTTATGATTAATTTACAATTGAATTAGGCTCAGCTTTATTCATCCAGGTTTTGAGGGGGTGAATTAAAATAATTTATATTAAGAAATATAAAATTACAATAAGAGTCTTAATTTGTAGTTGTTTTGGCTTTTTAGTGCTGGTTTTAAATCATCTTGAGACCCTTTGGCTGAGAACCTCTGCTCTATGGGATTTTTTGTTGTTGTTGATATACTGGTATTCAAGGAACACCAAATTCATGGTAATCACATGCTACCTCAAGGTACAAAAAATTATAGGATTACACTGATGAATTTACGCAAAAAAAAAAAAACATATTACCAGATTTTAAACACCATGTTTGCCAGATTGATAAATTATTCCCAATATTGAGAAGTGTAAAGAATATTGATGCATATTTTTTTTTAATTCTGTGGCAGAAACTAACTTTTCTGACATTACTTCTCAAAAATGTGAGATACAAACTAGCAATTCTGTTTTAAAGCTTGAATTGTGAGGATTTTTTTTTTATTCTGTAGCAGAAACGAGCTTCCATAAAAGAAGGCAATGCAATATGATATGAACTTTCAGGAGTCTGCAAGTTAGTGAGTTCTTTAAAAAAAAATCCACAAAGAAAACATCTAGCAATAACTTCAGTTGTTTTAATCATCATAACCATTAAGGCAATTAAAGAAACACTAAACTGGACATAGAACAGTCTCCAAATCACACTGATACTGGTTTTAAACAAGAATAATTTTTTTAATGAGTGTGATTGTATAAGCGTTTCATGATTATTCTCTGCTCTGTGAAACGTAGTCTCAACTGGAATCTCCCCATTAACAATGACCTTCGCTTTGTGCACTGAACACAACTTTATTGACTGTCTTATTATTTTCTGTCTACTATTGTCTCTCTTCATTCTGGCAGACCTCATCCAAAAAACCATATTGTAATTGAGAGAATAGTCACCATGACTTGGACACCTTCATCACAACCACATAATTTCAGTTCAAATAAAAGCACACAATAGAGTGATTCAGAAAAGTCAAAGGCACAGATATGAACAGTTCTGCATTACTTAGAATGCTATTCACTCACGTACCATAATTGGTATCTGAAACAACTCAAACAGAAAATTCCTTTAGATGCCCAAACAACACATACAAACCATAGACTTAGTTAACTGCCAACATGAATCTGTTTATGTGTGTAACATCTTTCATGTCTTTCATGTCCCCTGATTGGACAATCATCCTTGAATCATCCAACATTACACATCTTAACAAATGTCAAGAAAAGATTTTTCAAAATGAATATCATTTGGTATCTATTAAACTAACACTGCTGAGGTGCTGTAATAGGATCAGTCCAAGCACACAATCAGCAGGACGTCTTCTGAGTAAATCATATACCTGCAGTTTTTTCCTGCATTTCTGTCAGTTATTTGTAACCCTCTGCTATTATGGCTTCCTTTGCTATGTCCCACTTTCTTTGAGCTTTCCATCCGAAGATGTTTTCTGCCACTGTCAGTCTGTCTTGTTGCAATGGCAGTTTCTCTGTGTTATGCTTCTCCGGCTGAGCTTATGTTTCAGTCACCTTCTTAGGCTCCTGGGAAGCCACTTTGGGATCCCCATCTGATGAGCAGCTTGGTACAGGATTTGCCACGCTTTGGGAATCACCATTAGCACCACAGTGCAAGTGTTGGAGACTCTCTGTGCTACAATTCCTCTCAGAGTTAGGGTATTTCCTGTCAGACTCATCACAGTTCCTCTCTGGAGAGCAAACATCATCTCCCTGTGATCCCTGCTCCTGCTCCTCCTCCTCCTCCTCATGGGACTCAGGACGAGGGTGTTGCTCTGATGGAGGTGGGTTTTGGTGTGTCGGCTGAGCTTCACCTGCCGTAGCCGTTGGTTTGGCCGAGGAGGGTTTGATGGAGGCATGGCACATGGGGCATGTCTCTTGCACATAAAGCCACTTTCTCAAACAGTTGCCATGGAAGAAATGACCACAGTATGTTATCACTGCTGATGTCATGTCCTGCAGGTTAGGGAAAAAAAGGATTTTATCATCATTGTGATCCAAAGTTTAAGTAGATTACTTAGAAGATCTTCCCTAGGATCCTATTTTGTTATCATTTATGTTATGCTAACTTTAAAGTATAAAAACTAGGTATGCAACAATACACTCATATCACGATTCAGTTTCATACACGCTACAGATCTCACGGTCCAACACTCTCACAGTACTTTGAACAGAGCCAAAATAAAGTTAAAATGGTTAGTTTTTAAAATGATTACTTCTAACATGGTAAGCCATTAAAGAGCCCCTAATATGCTTTTTCGGATGTTACCTTTCATGTAGTGTGTTTTTTGGCTGTTTGTGAGTGTAAAAGTTCTGATAGTTTTAAATATCAAAGTGCACGACAAATGGAGTTAGTGTCTCCCAAAAGAAAGAAGCGATTCTTAACTGCCTGAAATGAGTCGTCAGTATTTCCAGTCTTACTTCCTGCTCGAACCTACTTAAAGTCCCTGTAAAGTCAAAATTAAGTATGTGTTCTGAGTATGTCACACCACAGAAAAATGTGTTATTAGCCATCCAGCCAAATTTGAATGATAAAAAAAGCTGGCAAGTACATAAAATAAGCTATCAAAATCTTGAAAAAATGAGCATTACTCTCTGCTCTCACGCTGGCGGGGGATAGTCGTTTCGGCCCCGTTCACCAGTAACAGCGGATTATCAGTGAATCCCAGTTGTCTCTGAGGAAAGTTTATAAAACGATCCTGTGTAAAATGATCACTACAGAGGCGGGTGTTGGCGGTGATCCTCAGCTCTTCATCAAGGTTGGCTCTACACAAAATTAATCCACCTCTTCTTGATGTGATCGTTTTTAGGAAATTTAAATAAAGACACCGATCTGTTTTGTACATGATCGCATCCAGGTAGTAGCCTATATGCATTTCCGTGTTGAAGGCATAGCTAGCTAGCAAACAGTAGGCTGTAGTAACTAATAGTACTGACAGTAACTCGCGTTTGAGCGGCAAATGCGAATGGGGTCGGGAGAGATCAGCCTCAGTGGCCTCGGTGTGTCATCAAGTAGGGGCGTGTCCACGAGCTCATGGGCTCCAGTGCGTCATCGAGCCCTGTTTTAGCCCCGCCCAAAAAATCCGTAAAATAGCAATGGTGAAAAACTGTTTAACGGTCTAACTCCGCATTTCAGTACTTCACAGTTCACAGTCTTTGTAATATGCTTTAGCAATACATTTGTAACATTTATAATGTTTTTAGAATTTTTTTGTAGAATTACCTTTACAGGGACTTTAAGTTTGTAACAAATTTGCATAATGCCAGCCTATGGTCTTCACTGGTCGCTGCAGATAACGATGCCATGCTAACTGTTCGTATCACTGTGTTTACAAGCGTGGAGGAAGCCTCCGGAGCTGAAATTCAGCTATGGTAAATGGGTGTTTCGTTTCAGACATGCGCTGTAAGTGGTAGACAATCACAATAGACTGGGCCATCTGACCAATCAGAGCAAAGTAGGCTCATAGGCCGTTTAAACCTGGTATTAAAATGTGTTTTGGTCAATCGGATCACAAGTAGATGAGGGAGACGCATTCCCGATTACACCTGGTGTTTTAATTTGTCTCTTTTCTCCACTTTCAACAACTTCTGTCCTGATTTCTTCAAGGGGAGGATCTATGGGCAGGAAAATGTACATGCTTTTTCATATCTATCGATCTAATGGCCGAAAAAAGCTCACGTAATTTTCAAACTTCTTCAGCCGTTGAAGGTTAAATGACTACCATGCGTCCCATTATGTTTAATGTCCCATAATGTTTACAGACACTGTAAGAAATGAGGTGATGATGTATATCAGTACTTCTCAAAGTCCGGACTCCGGTCCGGATCCGGACCCGGAGGGAATTCAATCCGGACCCACCTCCATTTCATATTTCAAGAGCACTAATTGTGTGTAAGGGATTAAAAGTGTGGATGCATGCAAGCGCGAACCACTAGTGTTTCTTCTTGCTGCCTATCTTTTACTAGGGTTTCCAAATTCCAAAACGTCGCTCTCGCGGCCTGATTGGAGGTAGCTCGTCAAGGGGCCGTTCACATATCACGTCTTTTGCGCGCTCCGGTTCGTTATTTCAAATGTAGGCGAGCGGCAAGCGCGCTCATATTTGACGTGAGGCGCTAATTTTTTTCAGGCGCAACGAGATGTATCGAAAACGCCTCAACTTTTCAGAGTGCCGCAAGCGCACTGCAGTTCATGTGACAAGAACAATCAAATCAGCTTCGCCCTTTCCGTAACAACATTGGAAGTTCCAGGGAAGTTCAGTCAACATGAAGGATGGGGGTGCACCTAAACACTACGGGTGTTTTTCTTTTCTCCATAAATAACGTTAAATCTTGTAGCAGAGCTACATCAAGCGTTTTTCGGTGGTGGAAATCTATTAGCTACTAAAACTTCTTTGTCGTCGAGAGCACAGTGCATGGTTGCATAGCAACGACAGACGCCACAGGAAAATCGGACTGAATTTTACTATTAATAATAAAAGATTATTATGTAATATTATTATGTAAATGTCAAGTAATTTATCTTTTTGGACTCAATCTTTTTATAAAAATGATTTAAAGGCTGAAATATGTAAGGTTTATCTTTTTATAAAACCTTTTTTTTTGTGAAAAATTATTTAAAGGCTGAAATATGTGAGGTTTATCTTTTTATAAAACATTTTTTTGTCAACTTTATTTGAATTTAATTTTATTAGTCTACATGTGCCTATAGGGGTGGACCGGGGATGGCAGGGGTTGGTGGCAATGTAAGTATCTGGATATTTTGGATACCGCGGGGCGAGGGCTTCGATTACCTCTCTCTTTTTTGACCATAGGCCTACATGTGTTTGCATCCCTGGAAACAAAACACAGACATTTTGAACGGCAATAACCACAAAATACAGAGGTACGGACAGCAAAACTACTGACTGAACATTTAGGCCAGTGTCTCCGTCTAGCAACCACACCTTTTGTGTCACGGTTTCGGCAGCTGATGGGAGACAGACAGTGCCATTTCTCACATTAGACTGCTCTGTATTTTGCACCATGTTACTTTTGGCCTACCTCTTGTTGTGTTTTGTTAAGAAAAATACTGACATTTAAATGAATTGTTTAGCCACTTTTGCACTTGTTATTTATGGATTTTGAATGCAAAAGGCACCTTATTTTTTCATAAAATGAGTATTGATTTGTTATGCATGTTTATTAAAAAATAAGTTTTGTAGCCTAATAACCAATAGTTCCGGACCTTTGACATTGATGAAAATTTAGATTTGGACCTTTGAGTGTAGACTTTGAGAACCCCTGATGTATATTATGAGAAAATGAAAGTGTTTCTTGACCTTGGATGCATGTAAACCTATTATAGGTGACCTACAAAACAAAATAAGAAACTTTAAAATAAAATAATAGGGGCACTTAAAAAGTACTGTTTATTAAAACTGTTTATTATTACAGTATTTATTCTGTGGTCAAGTCTTGTTTTTATCATTTGAGATTAATAGCGAAGGCGAAACCATTTTTGACCTTGCGTGATCTCGAAAAACTCATTCATGCTTTTATATTTAAAAGACTAGATTACTGTAACTCCCTCTATGTCGGCATAAATAAATCATTGATTAATCGCTTACAATTGGTCCAAAATGCAGCTGCGAGACTTTTGACAGGTACTCATAAGAGAGATCATATTACCCCAGTTTTGAGCACTTTAAAGTGGCTACCGATTGATTACAGAATCAATTTTAAAATTGTATTTTTTGTTTATAAATCACTGCATGGTATGGCTCCATTGTATTTGGTAAATCTGATTAAGAAATATGAACCAAAACGGTCTTTGAGGTCAGCTGACCAGCTGGTTTTAACGACTCCAAGAACAAAACAGAGATTTGGAGATCGAGCTTTTGTAGCGATTGCTTCAAAACTCTGGAATGACCTACCTCTTTCTATTAGATTGGAATCTAAATTTAAACAAAAGCTAAAGAAAATCCTTTTAGATTTAGCATTTAACGGGGTATAGTAGCTGTTCTTGTAGGCTTTTTTTAGCTGAGGTGTTTATTTCGTCGTCACTTAACCGTGGCGTTAATATCTGTGTGTTTGTATGGTTGTGTTTTTGTCTCTATTTTTGTACAGCACTTTGTTCAATGACCAGTTGTGTAAAAGTGCTTCATAAATAAATAAATTAAATGAAAATGCTAAATTTGGTATTACATCAGGAAGACATTACATCAGAAAAGGACTTGAATAAGCTTAGATTTGGCCCTTCAACACCAAGCACAGGGCAATGGTGACACCAGAATATTCATGATTCTGCAGAATTATGTAAAACATGTGCTTGCATTGTATTGCAACTGATCCTAAATAAAATGTCAATACATGATGCATATTGTCGCTATCCACAATACATAATGTTGGATTTTTGTATTGCGATATATTGTTACACCCCTAACAAAAACACTCTCATAACTTCAAATAGCACATTTGAATATGTTGCAAGTCAACCATGAGGACAAAACTTGATGCATGCAGAAAGGCTGCCTTATGCTTGTTCTGACCTGGAAGCAGATGGCACAGACATCATTGTGGTCCCGTAGCTGCTCTGCGCTGGCCCTTGGCAATACATTGATTTTGCGAGCGGCTTCCTGTCTAAGCAAGAAGCTTTTCCAGCCAGCCTGGGCACGTAGCCACACATTGCAGTAGGAGTGGATGATAATGACCGACGCTCCCATCCAGCTCCATTCTCCCCACAGTGACTCCCACGTCCCATAAGCCACCACACACACAGCCACCACAAACTCCAGTACTCGACACACTCCGTTCACGTAATAAACAATCTCATCCAAACCGGGCAGGGCTGAACCACGCCACACTTCCACCATGAACAGGCTGTAGATCAGCAGAGTGCCTGTCACCTAAGAGACATATAAAAGATCACTATCCAGCACAGAATGCTGGGATCTCACTAAAATAAAATTAATTGAAAATTTAAATATTTTTTTTATTTGAATCACAAATTCAAAAAGAGCATACCTGCAGTGATGTGAGCATACAGCTAGAGACCAAAATTAACAGCCAAAAATCCATGTTGAAAAACTGGGAGATCTTATAGGCCATGAATCCTGGAAACAGCAGCAGAAATCCACACATAGATAAACCACGCAAGTGCTTCCACACACTCCTGTGGAGAGAGAAAGATCATATTGAATGATTTAGATTTGATCAATCATTGAAAAAACTGAAATCACAAAAAAACAATGTTAAATTCTCAAATTAAACAGACACTCAAAATAAACACAGAACAGTACTAAAATAAATAAATTAATCAATAAATAAATAATATACAGTATAATAATGGACAAGAAATGTTAAAATCAAAGTAAACATTTATATTTTTTTCTAGAAATTCAATCCCCAAAGTGTTTTATATAACAATGTTTAAAACTTTGGGGTCAGTACATAAAAATGATGCATTACATTAATTAAAAGTGAATGTAAATTGACTGATATTTATAAGGTTGCAAAATATTTCTATTTAAAATAAATGCTGTACTTTCTATTCATCAAATTTATCACCGTTTCTTCAAAAACATTAGACAGCAAAATCATTCTCAACATTAATATAACATTTGGTGTTTCTTGGGCATCAAATCAGCATATTACAATCCTTTCTGAAGATCATGTGACATTGAAGACTGGAGTAATGGCTGCTGAAAATTCATTGAAGTAATATTTCACAAATCACAATTTATAACAAAGTTATAGATACATATTTTGAATTAAATACATGAATTAAATGGACGATTCCAAAGTGTGTGCAAAGTTTCAAGAGTTTTATAAGCATGTTAAAGGGTTAGTTCACCCAAAAATACAAATTCTGTCAGTAATGACTTACTCGCATGTTGTTCCAACCCCGTAAGACTTTCGTTCATCTTTGGAACACAAATTAAGATATTTTTGTTTAAATCTGAGAGCTGTCTCACTCCTCCATTGGCTTCTATTGTAATTGAAACTTGCCGGCCCAAAAGTTAGTAAAAACATCGTTAAAATAGTCCAAGTGACTACAGTGGCTCAACCTTAAGTTTATCAAACGACAAGAATACTTTTGTGCGCAAATAAAACAAAAATAAAGACTTTATTCAACTATTCGTTTTCTTCTATGTGGGCCTCAGGGTGAGTTCACGTAGGATAACAGCGCAGCGCTACGTCAGAATGTAGGCTCACGTTCTGAAGTAGCGCTGCGCTGTTACATATGCGCCGTTCAATTACATAGAAGCATATGGAGGAGTGAGACAGCTCTCAGATTTAATCAAAAATATCTTAATTTGTGTTCCAAAGATGAACGAAAGTCTTACGGGGTTGGAACAACATAAGGGTGAGTAATTACTGACAGAATTTACATTTTCGGGTGAACTAACCCTTTAAGGGCCCCAAAAGTGCCCGAAAGGTAGTATCTTTTTTTACTGCCCTAATTACATACCTGTTTCTACTGGCTCCAAGCCCCAACACAACAGGCTCTGTGATCTCACTCATGCTTTGTAGAGTAGATGTGAGAACGATGAAGAGGATGATGAAGAGCAGAAAGCAGCGCTGTAGAGCTGCCATGTCCAACAACCCAGTCTGCAAGGCCAGAAGCAGCAGAGTCACCCCCTCTGTCACACCCCTACAATAAAAAGAAACATAAACATTTGAACTGAGCAAACACATGCACACAATAAATGTACACTATCTTCTCTTACCTGTGCATGACATTATGGTTCTGGAGAGCATTGAATCCTCCGAGGTAGAACTTACAGAGACTCAGGAGTCCCAGAGCCATATAAGACACCACAAATGTTAGGCCAAGCAGGGAGTATGGGCTAGCACAGCATTCAGATACACTGTAAAACACACACACACACACGTCAGATTCAATTCACATTTCATATGGCAGATCGAGCACCCTGCAGTTTACCTGGTCAGGAGGTAGAGGAGTGCCCCCTGTTGGACAGTAGCGATAGTGCCAAAATTGGTGATAAGTTGCACTCCGAACAGCACAAACCAAAAGACACTAAACAATACAGGCACAGCAAAGCCATGCCAGAGAGACAATCCGACTGCCATCAGTCTGTATAACTCAGTCACCTACAGAAACAACAGAGTTTGAGAAAAGAAGAGCCGAGACGACGTGCAGAGATGCAGGTGTGTTAGTGTTCTACCTCTATTTCCATTATTTCTCTGTAAGTGGCTCTGGCCAGTCTGTATGGCACGAAGAGGTTGGCGAGGAGAAAGACAGCAACCTCGGCCCCTGTGATCATCATGGACACAGAGGAGAGCGTGAGGAGCCAGTACAGAGGGACAGAAACCACACGTGCCAGAAGAGGGAGCAAGTGTGCTGAGAACAGCCACACACGTTGAGTCCGCATAAGGAACGCGCACAGAGTACTGATAATTATCTGACCTGCAGATGATCACACACAGATGCACACAGTGAAAGACAGTCATAATCAATACTGATATCCACAAAAATTTCAAAGATAACTGAGCCATTGCACAAACCATACAAAAATACAAATAAATACATATATATATATATATATTAGTTCTGTCAAATTGATTAATCACAATTAATCGCATCTAACATAAATATTTGTAAATATTTATATATATATATATATATATATATATATATATATATATATATATATATTATATTATATATTATATGCACACACACACACACATATATATATATATATATATATATATATATATATATACATATACAAACTTTTATGTTAGATGTGATTAATCACGATTTGCGGTCCTGTTGGTTATTACAGCAAGTCATTTAAAAAATGGTTATATGTAGTGGTTATACACAAAATTGTTTTTGGACACTTAAGCCACAATTAAGAATGTTAGAAATCACGGGTATTTATTATATATAGCATAAACACACTTTTTAATCAAAATATTTCACAAAATAAAGTTTGGCATGTTTCAAGGTTCCATATCAAGCAACAGACAAACTGTTCAAAATGAAGACTAAAACAGAAAGTCTTAGACGACTTTGTGGAATATGTTTATTAACTGACTTTACACAGCCATGAAAAAAAAGTTGAGAAGGGATCTAGCATAATAATTCAAACTTTATTGGGGCCCACTGTATTATATTGTGTAATCTAATGCAATTGAACTAATACATATTTAAGAGTAGTTTAAAGGTCCAAATGCTTTAAGGAATCAACGTAAGGGTTGTAATACTAGTAACTTACTGGTGAGCGCAGTCACGAACCGGTTCAATGCTGGAGAGTCCAGAAAGATTGCCCCATCATACCCATACTGAGCTTCACCTCTTACATAATCTCTGTCAACAAAATAAAACCCTTTAAAAAATCTTCAAACAAATAAATCTACCATATTTAGTTCCACCCTTCAAAACTGTGCAATGACCAAAATCCCGTTTATATTTTTACCTGACAATCTGATGACCCATGTAAAGCAGCAGGGCACAGAGAACATGCAGGTAGAGCTGGATAATATGTCCAAGTGGCAACAGCAGCACCACAGCACTTACTATGTGACCTGCAGGACAGACCCAAAAACACTGTAATACATTGCATATTGAGCTATGCTGCAATATAACGTTGACTCATAATAATCATGTAATATTTACCCAAGTAATATATGTTCCAGATGATATATTTGTACTTGAAGAGCATGTCTTCAGTCCTTGCTTTGAGATGATCCGTGAAGCTGTCAATGTCACATTTATACAGCATGTCCAACACCAAGATACTGGGCACCCTAAGGATAACATTAGCTACCTCTTCTAGTCGTGGCATCTTGACACCGACAAAATAACCACCTGCACCATGTAGGAAGACTGTCACATTATGACATTTTCATAAGATCCAGATCTTGTATTCTGCTCCGGTTTGGCGGAACTCTTGAAACCGTTAAAGTCATTTCTCAGTGTGGTTAATCAGTAGATCCCATGTGAAAACTGTGGGAAGAGAAACGATGACATACCTTTGTTTTTCAAGATATCAAAATGCGTCTTTGATTGCTCGCAAGACACAACAATCCTTCCGGGTTATTTTCTGACGTTTAGCACAGACTTCATGCAAAGTGCTGCTACGAACACATCTTAAACCATTCTTAGCTGCTCTCCCGGCCTACTCGGACGGGTTTAAATGGGTATTGGGAACTTTACAGCTATAGCCAGGCAGGGAGACCATCTAACAGCTGAAGACAAGATTAGCAGCCAGGACACCATCTTAAACTAGCAAAACTTCTTAAATGATGTAATTCAATCTTGCTTTAAAGTTACCTGATGGGAAAATAACACAAACTGTCACTTTTTTAATATTTCAATGTATTTTTAAAGACGATTGCCTCCCACCTCCAGTGTGTGTGTTATAGCAGCATGGCAGCTCGCGGTCTTTCGTCTCAAAACAAAAGAGCTTCGACACAATTCATCCTCGAAAAATAAACAGGTTGCACACCTGTCACGACCACACACTGGTTGTACCATCAACTGCAAATATACTGCAAATATACGACTTCCTTTCCTCCTTTCCCTTCTTCTTTATTTTTTTAAACAGTGGATGAAAAACTACACTATTACATTACCGCCACCTACTGTTTACAATACCGGCGACCATGAGACTGTCCCTGTCTTCAGCTTCGCTAGCATCCACTTTGAGTCCGTCACAGCCCAGAGGCTAGTGAGCTAGCTAAATAACTATACAAAATCTACATTTATAGATGCTTCATTCTCCATATATGCCATATTCTCATACTCATATCCTTTTTTTCTAACTGTCAAAAAATCCAAAGCCACCTCATCCTATTTATTTTCTGAGCCCAACCATCTAACTAGTACTCCACAGACTGTCACACTCACAATGGCCTAGGTAGCCCTACTTAATATCCTTCTTAAAATGCCTATACATTTAACTTTCAAATTGTAACTGATTTCATACGGACCCAGATCATATTATATCAGTCTTTAATTAGCATATTAGGCCAGCCACAAAAACATTAAAGCTGTCCCATGACTTTTTATCACTTTTTATTTTTAGCATTGTGAATTGCTGTCCATTTTAGCCTTCATAAACTTAATTGCTTTTAAATTACTATTTAAAAATGCTCATCATCTGCAGAGAGAAATTGCTACTTACAGTAATTACATCAAAATACACACATAACAATGAAAGTATGCATCAGGATTGTGAATATATTTTACATATTTTTTTGTGTTATATTTCTTTATGCAATTATTAATGTTCAATGTTATTTATCATTTATTAATGTAGCTAATCAATTGTTAGGCACTGTGATTTTTGCTACAGTTTCCAGTGTTAATAAAAAATAAAAGCCCTAATAGAGGTTATTATAAGACAGTGGTAATAATAAATAACAAATAATAAAAAATAATAATAAAAAATCTAATATTGATGAACATAAATTATCATTTAAAAGGTGGTTTATAACACTATTCTATATAGCACTTTCAAAGCATTCTTTATTTGGCGTGAAAAGGGTTCTGCTACTGTTAAAAGCCGAAGAATCTAAATATAGCACTGTTTAGAACCGTAAGAGTATATTTCATTTAATCTCTCCTACTCCCATCATAAAGCCTTCATTTATTAACTTTTGATTGCTATATTGAATATAAATATCTACCATTTTTTTCTTTGTTCCAATAATGCTCTGATTCTAATGTATTTTATCATTAGAAATGCTATGTGATATTTAAATATGAAATGTCAATACTTGTTTTGCAACAATGTCTGCTTCCTCATTCCCCTCCACTCACATGAAATGTAAAGCACAAAAAACATTCGTACCTTTACATTTCCTTGATGTAATACAGGCAACATATTTAAATATAATTAGGCCTATTTAAGAATTTTCAACAGCACATCCTCATTTGTTTCTGACTGTATGGTAGAACTGGAGTCTGCATGTACGACTGCTGTAACATTGTTTCATTTAAGGCACGGCCTGCATTTTTTAATAGCCTGAAAGAAACTAAGGAAACAAGTTTAAGTCAGACTTCCAAGGCACCATAGCGCCATGTGTAATGATCTAGAACAAATTCATGAGAGCTATAGTCATAACCAAGCAAATATTTAAAGGCTTAAAAAAACAATTCAATCACCTATCTACACATCACTTTTCTTCTTCTTTCAACCAACAACTGAAGACAGCGTTAATTTACATCTAATAATTGGCACAACGTTTGTGAAGTTGTCCTTATTGTCACCTCAACATTTCCGATGTTCCCCTATTATTGAATTTCAGTTGTATTTTTTTTTATTAAGACAGCACATTGGCATTTCCAAAGCATGCTGTGTAATTGGAAAGTTGTCTAAAATAAGTATGATTATAGTGAAAATAGAGTATACATAAAATTAAGAATTACAATAAAATATCGAATGGGCCAATAAAGTGAACTGAAGTATTGAACATCATCCATCATTCTTGCAACAAATGACATTAGAAATTGTAAGAACTCATGAAAGAATTTTAAAAGAGGATGCTAATAAGTTATGGGCTGACCAGTATAAGATTAAAAAAGAGAGCAATAACCAGAATTTCCGCTACCGCATTAACCTTGCTGATTTTGCACAAGCAGTTTACAGGAAATAAAGGCAAGGTCCACTTCTGCTAATTTCAGTACTCGTCGCTTTCTTCTTAGTCATGCGTCTCAACTGTGACATCAGTTTTTGGGAAGGCATCATCACACCACCAGAGACATCGAACACTGACCTCGGATAACCTTGTCCATAAGGAGAACACACACATTGAGCGTTTTAGAATGGTAACTATTAAAATACAGTGCAGGTAAAAAGCAGTGGGTGCTGTAAAGGTCTGAGTCTCTGTGAGCAAGGGGGAGAGGAAATGGGCTCAGTGACCTTTGCAGCCAATTTCCCCTGTGTTCAAACAGCAGCATGAAAGCCAGGTCTGTTTCTGAAGTCTGTGCAAAATGTCAATTGCAACTTATCCCACCAGCAGAAAGAATTTGCTCTGAAAGTAGATTCCCTTATTGTGGCCGTCAGCTTTCAAGCCATTGCACATGGATGGTTTGACCCTACCCTCACACTCCTTATAGAAAGGACATACAAATGATTTAGAGATTTTCAAAATGATTTAAAAATAAATAAAATAAAAAACACTTTGTAACATCCTCCATCCTAGCTTTATCTATTGCTCTGGTACTTGATATCCTTCATAAAATGAGCTGTAAATGATTTCATCCATAGCATATATCAGAGTCTTCAATTATTCGGCCAGCCACAAAATCATTAAAGGGTTAGTTCACCCAAAAATGAAAATTATCCCATAATTTAGGCTACTCGCCCTCAAGCCATCCTATGTGGCTTTCTTCTTTCAGCCAAACACAATCGGAGTAATATTAAAAAATATCCTGGCTCTTCCAATCTTTATAATAATAATATATAGAGAGAAGCACCTGAGATTTTGAAGCCCAAAAAAGCGCATCCATCCATAATAAAGTAGCCTAATCCATATGTGGCTCCAAGGGGTTAATAAAGGCCATATAACAAAATCGATATTTATAATTTTATCAACTATAATCATTGACCTTCGGTAGCGGCCGTACGCCAGCTGAAGAGTGACCTCTGACCCGACGTATTACATTTTTTATACATTTTTATATAAAAAAAAGGCTTACTGAATAATTTCCATATCATCATTTGAAGTGATGAAACACAGTTGTTTCCTCTTTGGAACACAAAAGAAGAATGTCCAAAACAACATTGTATGAAGCAGAAAAACGTTTTTCAAAAAATATCTTCTTTAATGTTCCACAGAAAAAAGAAAGTCACAGGGTTGGAAGAACATGAGGGTGAGTAAATGACGACTGAGTTTTTGTTTTTTGGTGAACTAACCATTTAAGGTATCAATTGCAGGTTACCGCTATATGCCAATTGTTCTCATTCCATCACAAATAAACTATTTCCATCATAATATTAGTAACTGAGCTGATGTTTCCTTTAGATACAAAATGAAGGCTAATGAAAAACAACCATCATATCCGCACACAAGGTAGTTTAAATAGCGAGCCATCAATGAAACTATCTGTTTCAGGAAGGAGGGTGTGAAATGCTCAATGACTTAATTTTACAGTAAGCGATAGATGGAAGTAGTGTGGGGAGTGGAACAACTGTATTCATGGTTTTGACACCACACCTCATTATGATGCAATATACATGTATCAATAAGCAGAAAATTCCATTTGACCATTTTTAAACTATTTTTGTCTGAGATTTCAGTATATGTAAACATGACTTTGCAAATAGGTTCCACATGTGCCATTTCCATTTCCTTTGTGGAAACACATTGCGCTCAGTCTCTGCCAGTGGCTCTTGTCATGAAACTGCTCTTTTGCAATAAGGGGAATTCCTAGTTCCTTCGCTGACAAGCCTTTTCTCTCTCTCTCTCTCTCTCTCTCTCTCTCTCTCTCTCTCTCTCTCTCTCTCTCTCTCTCTCTCTCTCTCTCTCTCTCTCTCTCTCTCTCTCTCTCTCTCTCCGTCTCCCCTTTTCCCTTTTTTTGTTTTATGGGAACTGAGGGCTGAACCAGTGAGATGTTTTTCCTCAGAAGCGCTTTGTATTGATTCATCATAAGGGGCGGGAGATTCCCTCCCACTGCTTCCTTCTTACTGGGAAGTGATTGCAGGCTTACGGTACTGAAAGAGCATGAGGGAGTGAGTGAGTGAGTGTAAGAGGGAGAGATATTTAAGCAGAGAGAACTCATCAGAAGTCATATATTCAGAAGTCACAAGACCAGCACTCATCTCTGGCTTTACATGTGAGTTACTGGAGACTCCAATGGCAAATGAGGATTGTGGATTTTAAAGCAACAGCTTGATCCATGATAGTACCAGAATGAGAGATAGCTATGAAGTTGCTCCTGACAAGCTGGGATAAGCGTGCCTTTCTTTATCAGATAAGTATTGATGTTTTGTATGACATGTATATATTGGGAGAAAAATACTTGTAAAATTAATTATGAGAGATGTGTGGTGTGTAAAATAAATGTTTTACTATATAAAATACAAAAAAGATTATCGTGTTGATATGTGATTTCTATTTCTATGTAAGTACACTTACACGCGTGTAGTTTTTATGTCAACTCAAAATGTAGCATGTAGTTCATGAGAGAACACGAAAAAATAATAGATATTTCTGGTTCTTCAGAGGGGGTTTCCAACTGTGCACCCATCAGGGCAGTTCGACTGGTTTAGTGCCGTTTATTGGGAAGAGACAGATTCCTGAAAGTCCTCAGGTGTGGCAGGTACTCAGTTAAGGACATGAAGTTCAGTGCTTTTTCGCAGCAGTTAAGTAATGATCAAACATTAAACAAATATGTGATGGAGATAACATTGAGACAAAAACCTTAGTTGGATTACATCACTAACCCTTTGGCCTCCCCAGAGACTGATGAATTTATAAGCTGTGATAACCCAAAAGTCTTGAGCTCTGAAATGGTCAAAAGATCAGAGCTTCTTGTTTGTGTATTCATGTTTTTTTTTTTTTTAAAGCTTGTGGAATTTAACCATTTTAATACACTTTACGGGCAACAGCATTTCTTTATCATTACCATATGAGTGTAATTTTAAAAATAAAAAAAACTTTCTTTTAAGTTTAGTAAATGCTGACAAAGTATGTTTTGAGCACTTAGCCCTGAGAACTGAATTCCATAGATGGTGTTCATAAAGAGTTCATCTATGGGCTCAGTTCTTCTGGCATTGTGTTTAATATCTGCAACAACAACAACAAGAAAAAAGTACCAAGAAAACATTAAATACGTATAAACTTGCTTTACATTTCCATTTTATTCTATCACTGTAAGAAGTAACTTGTGAAAAAACTGTTTTATTCTTTTCTTGTTCTTTTCTTGCTTGTATATATATTTCTTGTTTATATATATATATAAACAAGAAAATAAAACCTTGTTTGTCACAAGTTACTTCTTACCGTACAGCAAGTTACAATGCCGTAGTCAGTGGTAGACTTTTGAGATATTTAGTGATGTATTATTTAGATGTTGTGCTCCAATAAATGTTTACAAATCATTCAAACCGTGTTCTTTGCTTTTTTATTTATTTGTTTATTCCTATTTTTTAAGTTTTAGTATTTTGAATGCACACTCACATTTATCAGACACGGGTGTGCTTATCAAATGAACAAAGTCTGTCCACTGCTTCCGTGATCCATGGATTTCCTTTTTCAAGTTCTGGTGGCACCTATATAGTTAACAACAACATATAGGCTAGGTCAAATGTTCAGCAGTGCCTTTTAGATGGTTTATGATATGTATTCATCTTATATCTTATATAGGTTGGATATGGCGAGATTTTCAAAAAAAGCCAGTGGTGAGCTGACGTATGCAAACGATGCACTGACTCCCACGCTTTAACCAAAGGCATGTCTTATCTCCTATTCCTAGCAAATGACTCAGGATCAATTCCTTGGAAATCTGGAGTAATGGTGCACTTTCCCAACACAACTGTCCAAAACCTGATCATATATCATAACACAGTCATTCAATGCAAAGACTATCAATAGTATTGGAGTGGTATTAGTGGCTTCTGCTGACATTATACATTTTTAGAGACTTTTTAATAATAGCTCATTCTCATTTCAAAATTGTTTTATTGAAGGGTTATTTGCAAATTTGTTAAATATGTATTTTTTCCTTGTTGGCAATAACAAATAAATTGTTATAAAAAGTTTATATTCTTTTTTTTTTTACATATCGAAAACAAATACATTATTTTTGTATCACAAAGTACAGTATCATGGGCACTTTGAATATGGGAATATGATAACAATATACAGTATTTCTCATTGAAAAAAAAAAGTATTGGTGTAGAATTTACTAACAATTTCCACTCAGAAATTGCTACAAATTTCACTAATAATATACAAAGAAATAAAAAGTAACGGATTGAATTAAATATGAAATTTTGAAGTACAACGACTAAAATAATACATTTTTTATGTAAAACACTCCAATAATCTTCACAGTCTTTCACAGACAGGGCTTAGATTAAACCTGGATTGGGCCTTTGTTCAATTAGGACATTTAAGTAGCTTTTATAAATGTGCGTGAAAAAAAACCATTTCTGGTGTTGTGCATCTTGATTCAAAACAATAACACTGACATTAAGATATGTCAGTGCAAGTTGCTTTCTGTTAAAACAGCTCAAACATGCATTTTAGTCTGGGACTAAGCTTAAACATTCTCTATGAATATTCCTATTGACATACTACATTTATTCTTTACATCATCATCTATATGTAGCCAAACATATTAAGGGTGAGAATTTAAAAATTCTGAGTGAATATAGAATATATATATATATATATATATATATATATATATATATATATATATATATATATATATATATATATATATATATATATATATATCATCTATATATTTTTTTTTATCCCAATCAAAAAAACTGACTGATAGATATAAACAATAGTCACACTATAAGATTACATAGTGTTTCTTTTTCTGTTTTGCTTTTTCTGCTTCTTTTCTTTTTACTCACACTAAGACTTTTGCAGAACCTTCTTTTCCACCCTTTATTCCTGATCACATGAGGGTTCCCTGGCACTAAAAACTTCCCGTTCTGATAGCTGATCCTCACAGCTGTGCTGGGGTAAGTGCCCTACACCCGTCTTAGATCCTCTTTCACAAAGTCAGGAAGCTCTCAGTTCACAGCGAACACTCTTGGAGTTTCCCCCAGTGCTCACCCTTCAGGCTGGTGAACCCTTCTGGCCATGCTTCACTAGACATCTCATGGTGACTGAATGACTTGTTTTGGAGCAACATTTGGCAGAGAAAGCCCATGATTGCTGGTAAACCAAATAGGAGTAAAATAAATTGTTTGGTTTGGTCCATATAAATGGTGGTACTCTATGTTCAGCTGTGTCCTTATAGCTCATGATGCTTTGTGTGAGGCACTGGCCCCTGCATATGGCTGTAATCTTGGAGGCAAAAAGTAGCCATGGGTCGTCTAATGAGGAGCCACCGTCAACATGGAATAGCTCGGCTGATATAAGTTTGGATGAAATAAATAAATAAATAAATTCAAGGTATGTCTAAACAAAAGAACATACAATCTTACAATATAAACAAACAAAGTAAACATTGAAAAACACACAATAATTGGTAAGAAAGAAGTGTGATAGCTCTGATTATATAATTTTGGAAGACTCATTGAAACAGAAATTTCATTAAAACGGCTGCAACACTTTACAATAAGGTTAATTAGTTAACATTAGTTACTCGTCATGAAAATGGAAAATAAAGTAGGCTACTTAATCATGTCAAGACTCCATTGCTTTGGACAACTGCCAGGACAACACATTACCTGCAACAAATGGTATAACAAAGGGTTTTGGTAGCCAAACACCACATAACATCAACAAGATGTTGTAGCCGTCGTCTTATCAGTCATGCCATAAACAGGACCGATATATGAGCATAAATAATCTGTTTTTACAAGCTGCAGAGTAAGTGATTTTCTGGATATATTGTTAATCTTTAAAAAAAAAATAATTTCCCTTTATAAGCATATAATAGAGAAGTAGGCCATTTACGTCCACACAGGTGGATACTGGACAACATATTTAGTTACAAAATATTATAATGTATTCACTAACAAACACAGAGATAATTATTTTTAATAATATGCATTATATTATTTAAGTAAGTATTAACCTAAGGATAAATTGTGCTAAAGGATAAAACTATGTGTGTAACATCAGAAATTACTAATTTACGACATAAGGCCGTCAGACTGCTGTAGTTGTTGCATTTGTGGAAGTTTTAGTATGTCATTACATCACTTTCCAGAACTTATGACATCTTGAGCTTATCGTAGATCAAACAAAGGACAAGATCTAAATCTAAAAACACAGAGCATTCATAAAACAAGAATGAGTTACAATTCATCCTTTGATTTTGATAAGTTCATTGTTAATTGTGATGTGCATTTTCAATAAACGATAGCCCAGCCTACTAAAAGTCTTAATAGTCAATACATATCTCGTCTGAAAAAAAATGACTTACGGTGATTCAGATAATACTTAGCATCATGTAGTCAATCGTCTGTCCAGCAGGTGGTCTGTTCCCACTGTGGAACACACATGATTAACAAACAAATTTAGGCATTAGAAAATTAATAGTAGCCTACATAAATCAAATGAAAAATATTTATGGAAAAAAAAATGCTTAAATCATTGTCATGTGAAAAAATACGAATTCACAAAATACAAATAAGTAGCCTAGGCTACCATTAGCAGTAAATGACTGAAACAGTCAAATAAATAACGGAGAAACCAAATCTAAGTATAAATGAAATTAGAATGATATATTTATCCTTTATAAATGCATATATTATTTGTTTATGTTTATGTATTGAATTGGAAGACATAATACATTTATAATTATTCATTTTTATACAGTTCATAATAGGCCTACATTATAAAAATAGACAAATTCGTCTTTAAATGTCGCAAAGCTAATAAAGAAATAAGAATACAAGAAAAAGTTGTGTTCTTATGAATGGCATATTCCTTATGGATGGCTATGAGGCCCACCTCCTCATGGATCACAATAGATTCGTCCAAACGCATCACGGCTCTCATGTCTCGTCTTTCTAACAGCTGTTCTGATTGGGTCGATCAAGTGTCAGTCAAAGTGTTGGCCACGTCCCCTTTCTGGACATCTAACCAAAGAGGAAAACTGCAACAGGGGCTAAACAGAGGGTGAAAAGTGATACAAATCATATTTCCAATATCAGTGATTGGATCGTCTTTTTGAATCGGAAGTTAAGAAGAACACCTAATTTTCTTGCTTTTCGACAACTTTTTCCCACTGTTTGGTGCGGCCGTGTGGGGATGGATGAGATGCGGCCTAGCAGCGGAGCAGCAGCGCACCTCGGCCTCGCCTCGCTCTTTCCCCCGGGATTGCAGGCCATTTATGGGGAATGCAGGCGCCTGTATCCCGATCAGGCGAACCCGCTGCAAGTCACAGCCATTGTGAAGTATTGGTGAGACGTCTGAAGCATTACAGTTTTATGTTGTTGCTTGATATGCAATCATAAAAACAATAAAAAAACAGAATTTTGCTTGACGAATAGTTTTAACTTTATACTGAATGATACAAAGATACACAAGTTTCAGTAATAAGCAAGTTTCAGTCAGAAGAAGCATTACTATTTGGCAAATAATAAACTTTCAAGTGGACTTTTTCATCTCAGCGTTTCTTTCTTTCCTCTCATAATCCTCTTTTCAGGTTAGGAGGTCCAGATCCTCTGGACTACATTAGTATGTACAGAAACATGGGATGCCCCGGACAAGATGTACCGGAGCATTGGCACTACGTCAGCCTGGGTCTCAGTGACTTGTATGGGGACAACAGAGTTCATGAGTAAGAATGACAGATTATAAGATGTTTACAACTCTTTTTCATGACATGATAATATTACAGCAGACCAGAAACTTCGTTCATAATTACCTGATTATTTGTTACTTACAACAAGTTTCAGGGTTATTCCGTGTCAACTCAAGCAGGGGTCCTCGGCTAAATTGTGATTTTGATTAAAAAAAATGTGGTGAAGGAAATGCATAAATAAAGAAGAAAGCCAAAATATTACATGTCATGGATGAATTTACTGAGTAATCCATTATTTTGTAGGATGGGGTGAAAATTACAATTTTCACCTGAGATTTGGAACCACATTTCAGGGAGGTAAAAATGGCTTTAGAAAGATGGCAGCATCATTTAATTTTTTTTTTTGATTGGTAGGTCTATTAGTAAAATCTTTTGACTTCGCGTTCTTTAATTCTCAATAAATGTATCTTTTGTAATATTTAAAGCCCTATATGGTTTAATCCCACCGACATGGGGATCTCAATGCGGCTCCATGTCCAAATTTACCCATTTACAATAGCCGGAAACCAAATGTGGGTTGACAGCTGATACTTAAAGGGTTAGTTCACCCAAAAATGAAAATTAAGTCATTAATTACTCACCAACCCCAACCCCTGTACCAACCCCGTAAGACCTTCGTTCGTCTTCGGAACACAAATGAAGATATTTTTGATTAAATTTGAGAGGTGGATCACTGCTACATAGGCTGCCTAAGGGAATGAAACTTGACGGCCCAGAAAGTCAATGAAGAAAATGTTTAAATATTCCATGTGACAACAGTGGCTCAACTATAAGTTTATCAAGCAACGAGAATACTTTTTGTGCGGAAATAAAACAAAAATAACGATTTTATTCGACTATTCCTTTTCTTCCTTGTAGGCCTGAAACGAGACTTCAAGAGATTTCCACGACGCACGCGCGAGAACTTAACTGAAGTAGTTGAAGGAGATCGCAATTCTCGCGCATGCGTCTTTTTTTTTTTTTTTTTTTTTTTCAGAAGTGCATTTTCAGAAGTGCTGGGTACAAACTTGTCAAACTGCAGTCTCTCTGCTCAACCTCGCATGTGTAGTTTGAGTTCTTGAATGGTCTAGTGGTAGATCTTTTGCCAAGCGTGTCAGAGGTTACAGGTTCTAATCCACGCTAGTATAGTTTTTTTTTCTCATCAAAACTGAATCTGTTCATCAGTGGTTACAGTCTATATCAATCAGGGAAACGTTTGTGTGCATTTTATTTTGTGATTTCACCGGAATGAATAGAGTCTCCACAACGGTGATAGATTGAAGAGCGCGTCCGAGTGAAGACTGCGCGCGCGCCACAAGAGAACAACTGTATATGCAACTGGTAGCAGCGAAAAACGAGATGTATCATATTTGATACATAAAACCAAACGATTTAACGCTAGATCTCTTATTTAATAGCGAACAAAATGAATGCTCTGCTAGTTAACTGGAGATTTTTTATTTATTTGTTTCAAAAAGTGTCGAGTACAAAATGACTCATGACAAAATCGACGCCTATGTTCGTTATGTATTGATTGAATAAACTGTGTAATCCAATTCCGAACGCACCCCTGGCTCACACAGCTAGTGAGGAGGTGGGTTAATAAGTGCAGTGAAGTGAAGTGCAGAATAAACCTCTTGCTGTCTGTCGACGTGCAATAAGTATAGAAAGTTATGTACAAACACCTGTCTGTTCTACTCATTTCAACTGACTTGTGAAAACTGCTAAAAAAATCCAAATTCTTTGACGTATAGCAAGTTTTTTTTTTAACAGTAACGCAAATAGTTACTTTCCCTGGTAACGAGTTACTTTTATTATAGAGTAATTGAGTTACTAACTCAGTTACTTTTTGGAACAAGTAGTGAGTAACTATAACTAATTACTTTTTTAAAGTAACGTTCCCAACCCTGATGGCATTTAATATTTTGGGTTTCATCGCTATTTATGTTTGTCTTTCTTATAATATGAACAAAATGGAAGATTTGAGCCCGGGAAGCTTCTGATATTCGGTTGATTTGAAACTGAAGAGTCTGATGTTTAGTTACACGTGAAGAGTTGTGTTGACGTAGGTTGATGGTGCTTGAATTACAGCTGTATTCTGCTTCTTTATAGATTCACAGGTCTAGAGGGCCCAAGTGGTTTTGGTTTTGAGCTCACCTTTCGCCTAAGAAGAGAAGCAGGAGAGACAGCACCCCCTACCTGGCCAGCTGAGCTCATGCAAGGCCTGGCTCGATATGTGTTTCAATCAGGTACTGTACCTGCACCCCATTTTAAGGGGTTGGAGTATATAGTTTTGCAATTCATGGAAGCGTTTCTTCTGTAACTACAAAACAATTTAAGAGCTGTAGTTTTCATGTTGTTTCCAGCTTTAACAGATTTAAAAGTTTTAGTTTACCAGAAATGGTCTTCACTCCATTGATGTTGATTCAAACCCATAAGTCTTTTGTTTGTCTTCGAAACACAATGAAAAACAATGAAGACATATTTAATGGAATCTTAGAGATTTCTGTCTTTCCATTGAAATTCCATTTAGAACTCTGATGGTTCAACGGTCAAATAAATCCATATGATTCGATTTGTTTATTACAACAAGTCTTCTGAAGACACATGAACGCTTTATATGATGATTGACTTTTATTCACATATAAACATTGATCAGCGAACATGCATGGAGAACTGAATTATAGCAAACAAAAGTTCAACCATACTTCCTTGCCCAATATGAATTTCTTTAAAAATATCCATTTGTGTTCCAAAATTTTAATGAAAGGCTTCAGGGTTTGGAACAATGTAAGGGTCAATTAACTATAATAGCATTTTCATTTTTGGGTGAACTAACCCTTTTTAAGCCATTTAATATAATTGATCTAAGTGGGCTCCCTTATAGGTATAGTATTTAATTATTATTTTTCCCCCAGAGGTATGCTTGTATATAGTCATTTATTTTGCCAAAAACTGCCATAATTTAGTTTTTCATGACCATGCATTTCTCAGCCTCTCTGACCTTTTTATCTATACCTATTCTGTCTCAAAGCTGTATTAATCTAGCTTGAGTGATATTTGCAAACTTAAAATAAAGCCTTGAAATAAAGCTTGGTTGCATCTATGTTACCATAACAAGGGTGAGGCTGCTCACTGCAGAACCCCCACCCCCATACTTCTGGCTGTAATGGGTGAAGATAAAACATCCAACCACACCCTAATCCTACCCATAACCATATCCATCCCCATTAGACCCACAGAGGTGGATCCACCCATGATGTCTAGAGAGGTGGAGCTGGACGTCATTTGGCTCTGCAGTGAGCACCATTTGTAACGGGCGCTCAACAGGCGGCCTGCGTCAGCATTTTTTTGTGTGTGGCTCGAGTCATGATAAATATGGAAATATTTTTAGTATAGTTTTTACATATTTGTAGCATAGAAATTTAGTCTGATGGGATTGCGTTTAAAATGACCAGAATGTGGCATTCTACTCTATTTTATGAGCTTTGCTTAGTAGAAGTGCAAACAAACAAACTTTTTGTAGTGTTGTTAGTGTAAAAATAGCTAAATCTATTGGAAATTTCTGTTGTTTTTGTCATAGTAATGTAAAGTAATTTTTCCACAGGAGGTGTATGCACTATATTAAATATAAAGTTTAAAATATTAATCTCTTGAAAGTTTGCAAACCAATAAAACAAGTTGTTTTCTCTGTAACAGAAAACACGTTCTGCAGCGGTGATCACATTTCGTGGCACAGTCCATTGGACAACAGTGAGTCTAGAATCCAGCATATGCTTCTGACGGAGGACCCCCAGATGTTGCCAGTTCAAACCCCCTTTGGTCTCGTCAGCTTCCTTCAGGTCAGGCACAACATGCTAGCAGTTTCAACAAGATTGTTGACTAGTCTAACATAATTTCTCCAGTAATTTATTTTCTCTTTTTTTTTTCTTTAGCCCTTGAGATTGGTTCATAAAGCCAACTAAATTCAGTTTTGAATGCTACATTCATTAACCTTGTCCTCCTATGCATATATCTCCTTGTGATTGGTGTAAATGAAGTTTTTCCTTCTGTGCTCATCAGATTGTGGGTGTTTGCACAGAGGAACTGCAGGCAGCACAGCAGTGGAACGGTCAAGGCATTCTGGACCTGCTGAGAGGAGTGCACATGTGAGTAATCCCACAGCCAGCCACGAGACAGCCCAAGGACACACTCCTGCTTCATTGGTGGGAAAACTGTGTTAAAGAATCTGCTGGACGGATTTAACGAGCTGAGAAGCTAAATGAATTCCTTTGATGTATTACTTTGTCTCTCTCTTCTTGCTGAAAATATTGATGGGTGAAGTTGTATGTCTGTACATTTTGCTACAAGCAAATGTGATAATATGTTTGTTGTGTTATATGATGTTTCTTTTCTACTATTGCTGAGGCATTTTGGGCATTGTAGATAAGAGTACTGTACTTTGAATGCTGTAAATCTATAGTAAGTGGGTCAGGAACTTTCATTTGCTCTCAGATGCTTTGTGCTGTTCTTGTTTTTCATTCATTCTGAAATGTTGTCTGTCTTTTTTGCTATTTTGTTTGCAGTGCTGGGGGTCCATGGTTAATCACTGATATGAGAAGAGGGGAAACCATATTTGACATTGATCCACACTTGCAAGTAAGGTTTTTCTGTAGTGTGCTTGGTTTACCCACAATTCTGCTCCTAGTGCTCCAGGATATATATTTGTTTATGCTCATTTTACACTGTTTTGGAGTCACCATAGCTGCATTTAGGGGTGGGCGGTATCACCAAAATTCTATTTCACGGTATGACTAATTTTATTTCACGGTAACGATATATTTCACGATATAGTTATTTATATATGTAGTTATTCTCGAAAAATTGACAAAAAGGGCTTTGTATAATAAATAAACCCAAATACTTTGGAAATGAAAAGTACTTCACATTGTTTTCTGTTTCTCTTATTTGGTAAATTATTTCTTTGGTAAACTATTTGGATAGCTAAATATAAACAAAACACACTCATCAACTTTTAGATGAACTGCCCCCAACTGATTGATATTAAATACAACTCATAGGTGCAATAAAACTTTAAATAAAGTGTTTCTGAATAATTTTTCAATCTCATGTTATGCTTTACTTCATCAATCAGTTTATAATATCTGAATATTTTATATTGAACTATTCTATTCATGATAAATTAGTTATTTCCTTTTAATTTTGTAGGATAGTAATGCTAGTTATGTTTAAATGTTCCCCGGTACATTTTTGCCATCTATGCTTATAGGCTACACTGCATTTTTAAGGGGCTTGTTTTGCTCTTTTTGTGATATCTGGCAACCCGCCACCCTGCGCTTTAATCAATAGAAATTCAGAAGTGACTAGAAGGAGAGCAGCAGTATGAAAACCGAACAGCAGCTACTGTTAGTGTTGACAAAGTAGCCTAGTTTAAATTATACACACCTTGTAACTGCGTCATTATTTGACCATAGCCCGGTGAACACCGCGCTCCCTCAGTGCGTGTGCACGCGCGTGTCTTCTGCATCAGTAAAATGCGATCGGTTAATTTGAGTGTCAAGTTGTAATGACGTATCGAATCAAAGGGAGATTTTATCAGCTGATTTGGTGGCCAATTGTTTGGAGTTAGATATATATAACTCGCGATGCATATTTAGTCATTTTGCCTCAGATAGGCTACAGGATTATACATTCACTTTAACGAGCAGTTGTTCATTACCACGGGCGGCAAACTGTTTACGTGTTTAAAAACTATACATAAGAGACGGAAAGATGCAGATAACTATACATTATTTAAGGTTATTTCTATTCGTTACGATATTGATATATGAACTGTTGTTGTCCAGCTTTCCCCGTTGCGAGCGTGCACTCCTCTAATCTGTAGCCTGGGTGCTGCACTGCTCTAGTTAACTGCTGCGCCTTTCCCCCCGAAAATATCACGTTAACAACAAACACAACCCTTTAGAAAATGTAATTCCTTTGTGGATCCTCTTGATCTGCTTTCTCGTTTCTTTTTACAATTCTCAGTGTTTCCGTCTTTCGCACGTTGCACGCGAGTTAACCACGCCCACTTATTTGCATGTCGCGGTATACACGGAATAGAAAAATCTTTTACGGTTGACATTTTCTACCGCGGTAACGATATATACCGTCATACCGCCCAGCCCTAGCTGCATTTATATGATAATAAATAAAGTAAAATAAATATATATATTTTAAAATGTAATTTATTCCAAAGCTGAATTTTCAGCAGCCATTACTCCAGTCTTCAGTGTCACATGATCCTTAAGAAATCATTCTAATATGCTGATTTGCTGCTTATGAAACTTTTCCAATTATTATCAATGTTAAAAACAGTTGCTGCTTAACCCTCTGGGGTCTGAGGTGTTTTCTCGGTCTGACATTTGTGCTTATTTCTGTTACTTGTGACATTTTCATGGCTAAAGTCTGATTACACTGTATTCAGCACAAACTCGGCTACAATAATATGTCAGAAGCATGTATGTAAAAGTTTGTAGTTTTGAGATAATGCCGTTTATGCGTGGTTTGTTGGGGAAAAAATTGTCACTTCAATAAGATCATGAAACCCAAACTGATTATTTCTTTACAAGACTTTTGAAAATTGTATCACGTAGCCAAGAATATTTGCTTGTGAAAATCGTCCTGCGTACTTATTCAGATAAAACAATATATTGATAAAAAAATTGTAAGACATGTTTTGTGTAAGAAAGCTTTATGTGAGGAGGGCGTGAATCATCATGAATATTGATGTTTCACATCCGAGAAAGACAAAGACCCTCCCATAATGGCCCTATCAGGTGCTATCAGGGTCTATCATTATGAGGAACCTTGCACAAAGAATGAGAAGAGATTTAAAAAAGAATGGCTTTTTGATTGTTTGGATTTATTTACAACACAACATAATCCAAAGATACACAACAAAGGACAAAAAAGCACATTATTGAAAACACTGATCTAAAGACAGAGACTTGAACAGTCACATAACTTTGTGCCATTCCTGAAACATAGTACATACCTGTCATTTCTAAGGTGTTTGATTTTACATTTTACCATGGTCATGTACAGAGACTCATGTGAATGTTTAAGTCAGCAGGACTCATCAGTGGCATCTGGTCCCAGTAAAAAAAAAAAAAAAAACCCAAACAACTGTGAACGTGCTGATATCGAAATAAACTATAGGCTGCACAATTTTGGGACTACATTTTAGATTTTTCTGGTTAAAATTGCGATTTAAAATGTACAAAATACATTCAAACGCACAGCGCAAGTGACTCAAACCAGAGACAATTTATATAGAGACATGCCACTTCCTCAATCCTCAATACAACTATATAGGGAAAACCCGTAACGCCAAAGATGGCGGTTGTATGCACATGCCCCGCCCCTCCCGCTGGAAAGCCAATCGTCTGCTTTTAACAGTCAAGCCGGGAAACATGTAAGCCTATTGTCTGGTTCCACTGACGTAGTAAACGTGTTTCTATACAAGCAGTTTTTATGTCCCAGTGACCAGTGAAAGTGCAGTTCTGACTCTCTGCCCATTCATTTAGATAGGAGCCTGGTCTTGTTAGTCCGAAATAGCTGCCCGGAGGCGTTGCCAAGATGGCGGCCGAGTGGCATGACTTGCCTAAAAGGACTTTGCTCAAACTCACAGCGCGTGCAGAGAACATTTACTGAAGCGATCGAGCCGCTCCAAACTATGAAACATTATTGTTACATTATACATATCTACGTTTGAGCAGATATCCACAAACACAGTATTTAACAGTAAACACGGGTCTAAACATTATAATATTCACCATATTAGAGTAAACACTCATACTAGCCTACTAGTATCATCGTTTTATTATCGAACATAAAAACATCCTCATGTACATATATATAAATTTAGCATTAGTCTTCATGTTTTTAAGATCATTTGTAAGATCAAAATCAGTTTTTTGAGTCTCTTTTGCACTAAGTTGTTCAAGAGTCTTTGATTCAAAGTTCAAAAGAACACCATTTATTTAAAATAGAAATCTTTTGTAAGATTATAGATGCCTTAACTGATATTTTGATCAATTTAATTGATCCTTGATGAATAAAAGTATTCATTTCTGTAATCTAACCAGTGTTTCCTCTAGGATTTTTTCCAGCCGTGGTGGCAGGCCCATTTCCCCAGGCGTCGTGGCCATGAGTGATATCCCAATTGGCCACGTCCCTTTGTCACAGGTGTTCAAACATCCCCTAAGTATTATAATATGAAAGTCTCCAATAAGAGTGGCAAAGCGATTATGCGCATCCCGTGCGCAGAATGATGCACTTGAAGCAACGCGAAGTCACAGTGCAACGCGAAGTCACAGCGCGCAGCACTTCGCATTGAAAAGTTCAAAGCACAAAGCGAAGAGATTATATCATCTATGCTTTAATGTATTATATCTATGCAACAGTTTATCTAGCCTTTTCTTTTAACAGTTTTAAATTTCAGTTACAGTGTGCATGAAGAACAATTCATAGTGCTCTCAATTCCACTGCTGTAATCTAGCAGACACCTGGGAGAAAGGAATATGATTTAGAAAGCGCTATAAACTCCAGCAAGATAAAGTCATTTTATGTGTCTATGTGTTTATATGTCAAAGTGCAAACCATAGACCTTTATCTACAAATAAAGAATAATAATGGGAACATTGATCTTGAAGAGAGTGTCGTCGTGTTACTGTCGTAACCGAACGCGACGCGCTGTTTGAATGCTGAATGGAGAATGACTGAGGAGAGATGAGTTTCCATTAACTTTCACTTAAAAACTTAAATATTCATTTTTACCTCACATTATGCTATTGAATGACTTTAGAAGTGTTGGAATATAGTGCGAAAACTTTATGGTGCTTTACAATGTTTTTTTAATGCCTTTAGCTTTACAATAACACAATAGTAGCCTATGCACAATATCAGAGCTCACTGAGAAGCTGCAGCCGTGGCGGGATGATTTTAGGTGTGGCGGCCCGCCACGGCAGAATGAATGTAGCGGAAACACTGCTAACACTAGCTATGTTTCCATCCAAAGTTGAGAAATTAACTTGTGCACAAAATTGGAATTTCGAATAAAAACATTTGCGAATAAGGCACAGTCTCCATCCAGTGAGCTGAAGAGAACAAAATTGTCTCCTGTTAAACAGTCGCTAACTATCTAAATAAGTTGATGCAGTAGGATAAGCCACTGTATATAATAATTTTGGATATAATAAATTACTCTCAGAGCGCGCAGACAAAACAGTTATCTTGCTTATCCATTTTCTCTACAACTTTTTCTCCACTAACTCTTTAATTTTTTTTTTGCTACTGATTGTTACTTATTGTTTTATTTAATTAATTTAGATAAAATTGTTTAGAATTTGAATATCAGCCATTTGTTGGTTATATTGACCATAACGTGATAATAATGATCTGCTAGATCTATCAGCTAGAATTTTAAAGGTTTTAACTTTTTCACTCTACTAAAGCATAAAATACCATAATATGTTTGTAGATATTTAAGAAACATGGAGAGTTCACATACTCGTTTCTCTGAAAAACACTTCTACAGCCAGTTATTTTACTTTGAAATGTGCGATCCGTGTTGGAATGTCTGTTTTTGTTTTGGTCTGTGTGTTCTCGCCCACTCACAGTTCACCCAATAGTATTTCAACACCCCGGGATGCCAGTTGGCAGGAAACACAGCGTATTACAGCCAGCAAACAAACTGGGTCAGAGATTGCAGATTCTACCCAACCTATAAAAAGCCTCGGTATCCATCTAAAAATCTCTATGAACAAGAGAATATTAAAACACGGATAAATCAACTCATGCTCGTTCCTGTTGCGTGTCTTCAAACTGGCAACCCGCGTGAGGGTCGAGTTTGAGGAGGAGGGGCCGAGGGAAACAAGGATCTCCGATATTTTGAATTTGGACTGCATTACCTATTTTGACCACTAGCTGTCATTCTTACAGACTGCACCTTTAACTGCACCTTTAATATTGGTGCAACTGCAAATTTTTCTGTGAATTATTCTTTAAAATTAAGGGTCTTGTTAACGATGTAGCCTTTTTAGATACTTGACTTTGTGAAGTTTATCCAAGCTAAAATTGTAATTTCCTTTGTGTAAAAAAAAAGAAGAAAAAAAAAGAGCAGAGGTGCAATATATTCATTTTACCTCTCTCAAGTAATGAATGATTATCATTCCTGGTGATTAAGGTCATCTGAAAAAGCGTACACTGTGATGTTTCAGGAGTGATGCAGCATGGGAAAAGGTGGAGTCTGAGGTGTAATTAAGTCTGTGGCTGTTAAACTCAACACCTCCGCCTGCTGTTAGTCCTCGGCCCTCTTGCTCTCTGTACTGAGATGGACACATGTCCAGCCATGCTGCTCCCCTGCTGATTTGTGCATGTGTTGATTGCTCATTCCAAGCAGGAAAGAGTGGATAAGGGGATAGAGACGGACGGCTCGAACCTGAGCGGTGTCAGTGCCAAGTGTGCCTGGGATGACTTGAGCCGACCTCCCGAGGATGAGGACGACAGCAGGAGCATTTGCATTGGGTCACAGCCACGCAGGCTGTCCGACAAAGGTGAGGAGTTCTAAGGACAGACTCAGACCAATTTAAAAACAAGACACCGAACCCAGTATGCTTCAGAGATGTTGTATTGGCTCAAATTACTGTGTCGTTGTGTCAAGTATTTGTGTATTGTTCATACAGACACTGAACAGATTAGAGAAGCCCTGAGGAAAGGACTGGAGATTAACAGCAAGTCTGTCCTTCCTCCCATCAGCAGTCAGAGGCACAGTCACGACCGGCCACAGTAAGTCCTGCCCTTTCATGACAATCAGAGCTTCAGGACTGTGTGATTATACTGGTTGAGCAGATGTATGGTTTACACAGAGCTGTGACCTTAATTCTGGAAGTAGCAGGTTGAGGGTTTTGTTTCAGGACACCAAACTGTCTGATTTGCTATGCCACCTGTTCGGGACTTGATGGCATCCTTATGGTTTGTGGATAAGAAAAAAAGATGTTTGGTGCCAGGGTTAGGTGTATATACGTGGTATATAGATGGTATATATATAGGTGTATATATGTGGTTAGATTGTATATACGTGGTGTGAAAAGTGTGATACCAGATAGATGTTTTGCTATATCGTTTATAGCACACAGGGCTGCACAATTAATCACATAAATGATTGAGATTATGATTATAGGTGCTGTGAATGAAAAGTGAGTATAAGTTCATATGTCTACTGCCGTTGGATTATAGTGCAGTCGTTGAGCATTGTAACCAATCACAGACATGTAAATTATTAGTAGGGCTGGGCAATACTGGACAATTGATTCCTTGATTTCAATCAATCGTCATTTTGATGAACAAATATTGATTCTTAAATCCCAAGATTAGTCTTTTAGTTGATGTTTTTTTCAGTTGATGCATGAACAAAACTGCACTAAACTAACAAGCCTGCCATCCAGTAATTACAAGCGGAACTCAAGTGAAGCGATCATCTCTTCAACTGTACTGCTAGTTATACCATGTAATAAACATGAATGAACATTAGAAGGTATAGTGAAAGAAACTTACTGAAAGGTATCATGTCTCATGTAATGGCTTAATCAGTGTTTTACCACGGAAAAATGTCAGTAAAACAGCTTGTAAACAATGTCATGTAATGTTACATTTACCTCAGAAAAGCCATTCAGTGTCCATTAGTGGTGCAACGGATCACAAAACTCATGGTTCGGATCATATTACGTTTTTTTTTTTTTTAAACCAACTTTTTATTATAAAAACATTACTGCACATAAGGCAGTTTTTATATCAACCTTTTAATTATGTTTCTACTCCAATCCAACTAGTTTTTATGACAGATTTATTCAAACATACATTAAATAAACACAACAAATAAAACAATGGGGTTATGTTTACGGGTTAAGTAAAAAATATAATAAAAAATGTGATAGGCCTAGTTATTTTTTCTAGCTAACTATTGAGCTATGGACAGATTTTTTTTCCTTTTAGAAAAATTAGTTTGTACTGACCCTGATGTATATCCAAATGAATCAATGTTGAATCGAATCAAGATCAGAATCAAACAGATTCATAAAATCTGTGTCAATATCCACCCCTATAATGCTATAAGCCTATTAATAAGCATTGCTAATAAGTTTCTAGCATCCATAAATCACCTGACACTAAAAAGATACATCTCAACAGCCAATATAAACTGCAAGAGAGAAGTGTGACAGAACGCTGCAAAGTTAACTGATCAGGACTGTTATATAAGATTTTAGTCATGCCGCCCACTCCTATTTGGTGTACACTGCACAGTTAAAAATGGCTTTTAAGCAGGCATGCAGTTAAAGGAATGAATTTCATGAGCTGGTTGGTCCAGCCAGCGTAACAGCTGAATATGGTATACCATTTGGATGTGGATAATTACCTACAGGTATTATTCAGACACAGCCTGTCCCTTCAATCTTTGTCCTTACGAGTGCTGACTCTGGCCAGCTGACCTGATGTTGTACAGCATAATATTACTTGCTCAGGAAATTAGCTTCAAGTGCCGATAGTCTGCCTGTACAAATGTGCTTCTGAATCAGGTCTGTATATTATACTATACTCCTGTAATAATTTCAACTTTGCAACAAATCAGCAATTTAGCGCATGCTACTTTGTTATTAAGGCCATGATGGTAGCAGTTACCTGGGGTGACTGTTTTAAGCACTCCATCCTTATCTCATTAAACGCTGTGCAATCCAGATTATCTCCGAGCATGGTTTGTCTGGGTTAATCTCACCATCCTGTTGTCTACACCCTCTTGTTTTGCTCAAGGCCCCCTGCTAGTTGTTGCCCAGCCAGATTCAAACATACATCCTGGAGTGTCCGCTGCAGTTGGTTATGTTGCCTAATCCAAATAATCATGATGAATGAAAAACATAATGCTAAATTCAAGAATATTGTGCTCCCTTGAATTTTTGCAAACATTCTTTTGAAAGTTTTTCACCCATAAATGTAGTAGTAGTAATTCTGTCTACCTAGATAATGGCATCCTGATACTGTTTATTACGTTGAGCAGTATTTGTCAATATTCAGTATAAAGCTTAAAGCAGGGTTCGTACAAGGTGCTTAAATTGCTTGAAATACTTCAATTTGACTTTTTGAAATTTAAGTCCTGGAAAACCCTTGAAAACGGCTATATTTATGAAAAGGTACTTGAAAAGTGCTTGAATTATTAAAAGACAATGTGAATATTAAAAAAAATGTGAAATTATTGCTTAATTTTATTGATAAAACAATCTTTTAACACGAAATTAACGCTGCAGCCATTTCGCATGCCAATGAGCGTGATATTGCTCATAAATATCTACGTATATGATAGTGTTTTGATAGAAAAAAATCAGTTAATTATAAATTAATAAAGAAATATCTTTGTCATAGTATCCTTTCAGTGGTTAAAGTTACCACAGTCATTGCATGTGCTGCACCATTTGTAACATTTTTGTTTTATTCGTTTATTTATCTATTTACCTATTTTTATCTATTTTTGCACGGCTGCACGCGAAGGTGGAGCTGAAGAAGAAGCCAGCGTCTATCAACGAACCCATGTCGGTGATTGGTTGGAACACTATTTATTTTGGTTTTGAGTGGTTGGTGAACCCAATTGTTTCTGTGTGCAGATCACAGACCCTAGGGTGCCTACAGACGCGTTTTTTTGACGGCCTGCTTATGGGGCGGGCAGCTAGCGGATCGTTAGGAAAGATTAGATGAATGTGATCATTTATGTTTGGGCCTTTTTTGGGCCTGAAATAACTGATACAACCTTTAATAAAAAATTGTTTGATTCCTGTATTTTATATACAGCTCTGGAAAATATTAAGAGACCACTGTCTAATTAGCAGTTTCTCAGGATTTATTTATATGCTGACTACTTTATCTACTGACAATATGTCTTTCAAATTAAAAAAAAAAAAATTGTCATTTAGAACATTTATTTGCAGAAAATGACAACTGGTCAAAATAATGGAAAAAGATGCCATGTGTTCAGACCTTGAATAATGGAAAGAAAACTAGTTTATATTCATTGTTAAACTATAAAATACTAATGTTTTACCTTAGGAAGAGTTCAGAAATCAATATTTGGTGGAATAACCCAGATTTCCAATCACAGCTTTCATGCATCTTGGCTAATTATCAGTCGGTCACATTGCTGTTGGGCAACTTTATAGGTAGGCTATGCAATGCTTTTCATGAACTCTTTTGGTTATACTGGTTGAAACTCTCTTTACATCCTGATAGGACTCAATAAGCAGTCTGAATGCAGTGATAGGATGTTCTACCTGCCTGTCAACCTATGTGTTTCCATACCTCCGCTCACCCTGCTTTGCAGGCATCACACGTCATCAGTGTTTTCTATGAAGCTGTGCAGAGTTAGACAGACTGTCACAGAGCAACACAAACAAACAGCAGCTGCCTTTTACAGTTCCTCCTGAACCAAAACAACAAGCTTTCACGCCATAACTACTGTAATTAAGAAATAGCAACCCGTGAAGTTTTATCCAGAGCTGTTCACGTCCTCAGACTCGGATTTATGCATTTCTATGGCAACACTATCAACCCCGAAATAAATCTGCAGCAGTCAGGTGGTACAATCAGCACTCTAAGATGTTTACACTCATTATTGTTGTATTGTTTTTATGTTTTTGAGAAATGAGGTAATTTCACTCTTGTGGCACTTTGCAGTGGCACTCTGTGTGCGTTGCGTTCATGTATTTTGAAGGAGGTGTGGATTTGGAGACACTCTCAATGGAGGGTGGGATATTATGCTTTCAAAGCTAGCTTGCTATTGCTAGCCTCTACAAAATTGCCTACCCTACCTTTAAGTGTACCTTTAATGTGACTTATGTAATTAGTTGATCAACTTGTTTTTTTGCACTTCCTTCAGTTGCTTTAGAGTAACAACTGAATTACCAAATTTTAAATATGTAGATTTATTTAAAGGAGCTCTTCAAATCTCTTAAAAGAGGGAAGAGTTTACTTTTTTCTGTTCTAAGTAGCTGTTGAAAGGAATAAAATTGATTTGGCAGTAGTGGTAAATGCATTTATTCACTTCGCTGTGGTACAAATCTGCCCCTAATTTCTCCATAGACAATCAGTTGGACATTTCCAGACCCAGCAGATATCAAGGTAAGAGCCAACTACGAGTGAAACTGAAACTATTTCTTCAGCAAATGGGATATGGAGACAGTTCTTCTTTATTCCACTTTGAAAATGGGTGTTCAGTAGAGTGTCTACAAGTTACTTTATGTTAGAACAATGAGGAAACACAAAGCTCTGCACTGCAATATTTCTGTTTTTTCACTCATTTACAGCGGCCTCAAAATGTATTTGGTCACTTAAGCTACAAATGTATGAATCGTTGCAGTATCAGTATTTGGACAGTTTCTGGTTGTTAAACGTTGGTGGATCATGTTCATAGTTAATGCGATGAACTTGGTTATTCTTTTAGGATACCTGTATGAAATTGAAAAATTATCTTAAGACCGACAAATTGTTTATTGAAGGTCACTGTGAAAAGCTCTAGCATTATTTGTTTGTAGTTGCCATTTGAGGTTTGATATTTCATGATGCTAATGCGATGACGTTTATACAGCTTAGCCCCTTTCACACAGAGATTCCGGAAAATACACGGATAAAGCGACCCGGGATTTGACCCGGGTTCGTTTGATTTTGGTTCATTCACACTGCCAGTGATTTTCCGGAATCAGAGTGTGCGTTCACACACAACCCGTAAAGACACGTGACATCGATGGGACATGTAATGTCTCAGCAGCGTGTATAGTTTGCTTATGAGCTGCGATTTCTCTCTGGAGAAACCACGCTTGTGCATTTTTTTCTCGGATTCGATCATAAACTAGCGCATTACATACCGTTTCACTAGCCTGCTTTCACTTCACTTCAGCGTCATTACGACACGGCATTGGTTACGGCTTTTGTTCACACGGCGCGTGTTCCGGGACTGATCCCGGCAATGTTACTAGGTCCCCAACCCGGCATCGATCCCGGCATTAATCCCGGGTCGTGTTTGCGTTCACACAGAAGGCGTTCTGGCAATTTCCCGGGATCAACGCGCTGTGTGAAAGGGGCTTTTGACTGTGCTTTACGTGTCCAAACATACAAATTGGACACATCACATTTCGAATTGATTTGTTAAACGCCTTCATTCAGTTTTTTTTCTTTATTTACATTTTCCCATCCTCTATATCCCAGGAGTCGTAAGGACAGTCTGGAGAGCGAGAGTTCGGCTGCTATTGTCCCTCACGAGCTGGTGCGAACACGACAGCTGGAAAGTGTGCACCTGAAGTTCAACCAGGAGTCTGGGACACTTCTCCCACTGTGCCTCAGGTAGGACATACACTGTAGGAAGCTCCATTTGCCATATATTTTCTATTTGCTGAGGCCTTAACTTTAAGAGGGGCTAGGGGTTGTGAATCCACTCAGAAGTGAAAAATAAAAGTACACATGTACTAGTGTGCCGATGTGCACTTTGTTTGTAAAACTGTAATACATTGGTAATATGAACAAACTAAACTAACTGAAAATCTAACAGCTCTGATTTAGCTGGCTCTGAAAGAGTGGGATATGAGTTTTATGTAATCTCCTTGTTTGGACAGAAACAGAGACGAGGCTCACAGAGAAGCCTTTGTTTAAAGTCCAAATGAGAGCAGGGAGAAAATGAACATCATGTTGTTTATAGTTTTAGCCTTTGATATTTCGCGCTTGCTTTAAGAGATACAATGCTTATCAATGTCTATGTAAATGATTCATTCAGCTTTTTTCTTTATAACCTTTTCTTGTAGAGGTCGGCTGCTTCATGGCCGACATTTCACATATAAAAGCATTAATGGAGATACAGCAATCACTTTTGTATCCACTGGGGTGGAAGGGGCTTTTGCCACAGAAGAGCATCCGTATGCTGCACATGGACCATGGCTACAGGTAACAGACACACACAGGGTTCGTACGGGTGCTTGAAATCCTTGAAAATGCTTGAATTTTGATGTGTTTTCAAGGTTTGAAAAGTGCTTACATTTTGGATAAAATGCTTGAAAGTGCTTGAAATTGTAACTGTTTCTTTCACAACAAATACCGATCTGACTGAATATTTCGTTTATTAAATGGCGAAATAAATCGTTTGCTGCGGCCCGAGCGTGATTGTTCCCGGCGTCCCCCGCAGCGTTGGCCTGGTTTCACACTCAAATTGATTCTATCGAATCCTGGTGCGTTTGCGTGCATCTTACGTCATCACAAACGTGCACGACGCATAATAGAAAACAGAACGCGGGTCAATATATTGTGTTTTTTATTAATTTGTTGTTATTATGCGCAGCTGAGTGAACAACACAGGTTTACTGTGTATCGCATTTGGCTTTCTGCTGATTGCAAACGCAGGAGACAGTGGACTTACAATAATTTGTTGGCCTGAGTCCACGCGCTGTGTGTGTGCGAATACACTGCAGACTCACTCTCGCTCGTATCCAAGGTAAATCATCAACACTATCATCCCTTACATGTGTTTTATTTAACTAAATACATCATAATCAGCTAAAACGCATGCGCAGATCACTCTACTAAGTGCGCACCTCCTCCAGGTAGTCTCGGATTCTGTACCTGAGGCAAAATTACTAAATATGCAGCGCGAATTATATATTTCTAACTCCAAACAATTGGCCACTGAACCAGCTGATAAAATCTTCATTTGATTCGATCCGTGATTACAACTTGACACTGAAGTGAACCGATCGCATTTTACTGATGCAAAAGTAACTGATACTGATGCAAAAGACGCGCACGCACACACTGAGAGGGAGCGCAGTGTGTCAGTGTGTACCGGCTGTGGTAAAATATTAAATAATGACGCAGTTACAAGGTGTGTATAATTTAAACTGCTTAGTCAACATTAACAGTAGCTGCTGTTCGGTTTTCATACTGCTGCTCTCCTTCTAGTCACTTCTGAACTTGACACAACTAGACGTCTCTTGATTAAAGCTCCAGGTGACGGGTTGCCAGATATCACAAAAAGAGCAAAACAAGCCCCTTAAAAACGCAGTATAATAAGCAGAAATGCAAAAAAAATGTACCGGGGAACACATTTAAACATAATAGTATTGCTAATATTATCCTACCAAATTAAAAGGAAGTTACTAATTTATTATGAATAGAATAGTTCAAAATAAAATATTTAGATATTATAAACTGATTGATGAGGTAAAGCAATAACATGAGATTGAAAAATGTATTCAGCAACACTTTATTTAAAGTTTAATTGCACCTATGAGTTGTATTTAATATCAGTCAGTTGGGGGAAGTTCTTCTAAAAGTTGATGAGTGTGTTTTGTTCACTATATTTAGCTATCAAAATAGTTGACCAAATAAATGATTTGCCAAATAAAAGTCAAACAAGGAGAAGATTTGGGTTTATTTAGTATACAAAGCCTTTTATGACGATTTTTCGAGAATAACTACATGCATAAATAACCATATCGTGAAATATATCGTTACCGTGAAATAAAATTAGTCATACCGTGAAACAGAATTTTGGTCATACCGCCCACCCCTACTGCATGTCATTTGGAGCAAATCCTCCAACAACATTTTAAAAAATAAAACCTGTGTTTTGCTTCAATTTCTGATCCTTCTGCTATTACGAGACACAATTTTGGCTGTTTATTGCATATTATCTCTTTTAATGTGGAAAAAACGCTAAATAATAATTTTTACTATGTATTGGTATGTAATTCATGGTGGATAAGCTGCTGGAAAAAGCTTTAAAATGGACCTTGAAAAGTGCTTGAATTTGACCTTGGAAAAGGTGTACGAACACTGCACACATTACTATTAAATCCCTTAAAGGGGCCCTGTTATGCTTTTTAACATTTTCAACATTCTTTAGTGTGCAATGTTGCGGTTTGAGAATGAGAAAAGTTCTGCAAAGTTACAAAGCACAAAGTCCACTCCAAAGGGAGTTATTCTCTATATCAGTAAGAACTGATTCTGAAATCCCTGAAATGCCTTTATTGTAGTCTTGAGTTTTCTTCTGGGAACGTACATGTCACAAGAGCGAGGAAAAAAGAGGCGAGGCCTGGTTGAGTTGTGTTAGTAGTGTGTTGAAACTAGTGTGTTTATGGTAAGGGGAGTGACATTTCCAAAATGCGCTCGAAGTGGTTGACCAATCACAACACACTGGTCCAGCCAACCAATCAGAGCACACTGCGCTCTTTGGAAGAAGGGGCTTCATAGGGGCAGAATTAAACAGAGCTTTACTGACAGACTGGGAAGAGAGTTGCTGCAATAATGTCAAATATGTGAAAAATGTGTTCCAAACCTATTCTAATAGATCCCACAAACAAAATCAAGGGCTTAATAGGTCCCCTTTAAAATGCAATGTTGTTCCTTATGTGTGACCTTGTTCTGATCTCCTTAATTTAGATATTACTTACTGAGGAGTTTGCAGATCAGATGCTAGCTGACATTCAGGATTTGTGCACCCGTGAAATGGTAAGGTTCTACCTACACCTCACGTTAAGTGATTTCACTATGATTTTGTAAACTTTAGATTATTTTAACACGCTGTGTATCTCTTTACCCCTTACCCAGTCTAAGTTGCCGAAGGAGTACAGCTGGCCCGATAAGAAGCTAAAGATCTCTGTCCTGCCTGACACTGTGTTTGACAGCCCACTGCAATAAGACTGGGAGCTCACTGTCCTTGATTACAAACCCACATCTCCAGAAAGGAGACCAACTCTTTTGCCAGACGCATGTGCCTATAGACGGCCGAAGGAAACAGACTTTCAGATGCTTTCCCCTTTCCCAGAGAGCATTGTAAATGTACAAAATTTTGTACGTTTTGTCCGTTATACCACTTGTCTTTGTATTGGTCTACCTATTTACTCATAAGGAAGATTACTCAAAAAAATAGCGATTGTTTTTCTGGTTTGTTTCAAAAGACACGTTATATTTCTTGTTGAATATTTTGCCGCACAAGACAATGTGCAAGCACTGGTGCCTTTATTCACCTTGGAATGGACTGAAGTGTCATTTTGAGAAAATCCGCTCTTCTAAATCCTGCTTGTAATGTGAAGGAAAGCATACTAAGGAAAAGGCCTTTTTTTTAACAATGTTTATCTAAAAAATTATGTTAAGTCTGAGTATCTGGTTTTACTCAATTTACATATAAGATACAGTAGTGTCTATTTAAGGTTGATGATCTTAAGGTCTTCATTAAGTTTGAGTCATAAGTGGTTAGTCAGTTCACCTACACAATACCAAAGCCTGTACAGTATGGGTGTTTTTAAACTGTCTAATGTAAAGTTGAGAATCATCAATTAGTTCCCTGATCTTGGTTTTATTTTATTATAATTTTTAACTATTTTACTTTTCCTTTGACTTTATGATTGCATTCCAAGTCTTTATAGGGAAGCAAACAAACTGGTTCCTGAATGGCAATCAATTTTCTAGAATGTGCTTTTGCGATTTGTAATTTTTGGGAAATGTGCTCAATAATATAGGTCAAAGGTGTAAAAAAGAACCTTTATTTGTGCTTTTTAAAAGAGGAATTTAATTAGAGTGTACTGGTGTTTTTTATATTCTGGAGAATCACTACGCTGTGGTTTTGTTACCCTTAAGTGCATTAAACTTACAAAAATCGGGGTGTTTGCGTTCATTTTGATTACACAAGTCTAACTGTTTGTGCAAAGAATGCCTATTTCTCATTTAATTATATACTATTTTATCTATATCAACTACTATATCAACTCATGATTCACATCTAAGTAAAAACATTTTGTGACCACGGCACCAAAATTCCTCATGGAGAACCAAGCCTGTCTCTGACCTTTAGAATTGTATGCCCTGTATTTTGATGCTGTCCCTTCAAGACACGCATGTAAATGCCCTCTTTGCATGTGAAATAATAACAAACACACAGCACTGGTGGGCTGTTGAGATGTCAATGTCAATTTTATTTGTATAGCACCACTGAACACAACCAATGTTGACCAATGTGCTGTACAACAAGAAGAAAAATGAAAACATTACATAACAGGCTTAACAGAACAATATCAATAAAATACAGTGCAATGAAATTGCATCACTGATTATATGCCAAATCAAAGAGATACGTTTTTAGCTTGGATTTAAAAATGGACAAAGATGAAGCGGATCTAATAAATGCGTAGGGCATTCCATAGTCTAGGGGCAGCAACCAAAAAAGGTGAGGTCACCCCTACATTTCATCTTTGACTTCAAGATACTCTGCAATCTCTGGTTGGATGACCGAAGAGTCCTAACTGGATGGTAGATTCAAACAGAGCTGTTCAGTCCTAAAACACAGAATTAACACGTTCAAGCCATGGGTTCCTGTTTATTTTATTTTCATTATTCGAGTAAAATAAGGTGTTATGTTTATGGTGAACATAAGTTGTTATGAGTGAATTATGTTGTGACTACTATTTTGAAGCGTTGTGTAATGATGTAATTAATGTTTGCGAGGACAGAAGTGAAAGAGTAAATAAGATGAAGTTCGTTACTCCTGCCTCGTGTGGTTTATTGCTGCTTAATAATTTCTGACAGATACCACATAAAGTCTGTGGTTAACATTAACTAACATTAAAGTGTTTTTAAGGGTAAGTTGCTAAATTAAAAAAAGACTGGAACACTTCTTAAGCCATGCTTAAAAAATTTAAATAAGTGATTAATTTACTGGAAAGAAACAGAATTTTGGACAGATCACAAAAAAATTATAAAATAGAGGAATTCCCCTTTAAATCAAACCCCGCCTCCGTAAATTAACCTCTCCCATTTTGTGTCAAGTCCGCGCTGGTCACGTGATCGGGGGAAGGGGGAGTATGTGAACTGTATCCTGAGTTGCAGTCCTGTGCCTGCATTCCTCTCATCTAGGATTTGCTTGAAAGGGAAAAAAAATCATAAATAATAACAGACGCAGATTGGAATACGACGGTAAAGCATCTGATTTCCACCAGGATTAACATTTTAAAGGACGTGATATCCCTGGATAATCGCTGAACTGGATCTTTTCGCTTTACGTGAAGCGTCCATATAAAGGGCATACAAATGAGAGGAAAAGTAAATAGATACGTCGTTTTTAATTCGCGTTAAACAGGAAAACAAGATGGCTGATAAGCGATAACAAGGGCCAAACGATATCGTCTCCTTTAAGAGCAACAAAGGTATTGATGTAGGCTTTGATACATGAATATTTCAGGCGAGTTAGCTTCGTCAAAATAAAATACATGACATTAGGCACAATAAATGAATGCAATCCGTCTCTGGTAAGTGCGAGCAGGTAAACATAAGGCGAAACATGGACAGGGATCGCGTTATGGATCATTCTATAATGTTCAACCAACACAGATAGCGAGAGAATAGATTTGACAAAGATAAAATCGCTGCTCTTTGGGGTTTAATGCTACGAGAGCATGTTGGCATACAAGTACGCGTCAATTGTTTGTTCATTCAAAATCGCGTCACGGCATTAAATAGATGGTGTTTCTGGCTTTACCATATAGTTGTAGAGGACAGAAATCCTATCGATATAGTATTACACGAGCAGCACAAAGGCTCAGGTCTACTTTTTTTATATAATTCCAGCAGGGCAAATGTCATGTGCCCTGAGCACAAATCAAATGCGTGATCGACTGCTTCAGTAAATGCGTGCGAAAGGACGTTTTCAGTGCTTCAAGAACTTGTGGCGTCACCCTTTTCCTGTTTTAAACCTAGCTAAAGACTATATGCTTCCGATGATTAGACATTTTCACTTGGATTTAACGGATCATATGTTGAATGGCATAGGATTTTAGACGATGTTGAAGACTTTAACCTGGTAGTTTATTATCTTTCAACGTATAGTCTGGCATCTGTCAGTGAGCCTCCGTCTGGTGTTTCATTCGTTTGCCATAATTAAAGATAGACTGATAATTTGTTTGTCCGATACTTTTTTTTACACTTCTGCTCGTTCATCGTCATCGTTTTTAACGACAAATTATACCATTTACGGGGTATCTGAAGATAAAGTCGGATTTTATTTTTAAATGTCATCAGAAAGCTCAAAATAAAGATGAAAATAAATGTGCCAGTATTTGGACCACAAACCAACTTTGCATAGATTAAATAATTACTTTTCTGGTAATAAACTATTTCATAGTGCATATTATGCTTTTTGTTTCACTTAGTTAGGCCTATTCGTCTGTCAAAAAAGTAATCGCTTATAAAGTTCTTAAACATAGCACCAGTCATTCATTTTTCCTATTAGGGTCATTTTAAATTAAGTCATTTTTCGCGCTTTCTAAATTAATACCAGAGTTATAGTTTGTGTTTTTAGTTTGTTTAATCAAATGAAATTTTTTCGATAAAGAAGGGCAAGTTTCTCTCATTCCAAAAACGTCATTTATTCACGCCCGGCTGTGGTATTTGATTGCTGACTAACTTTGCCAGGAGCAGAAACGCTCCCTTGGCATATTTGGGTCTGATCAACAGCTGTTTCTCTGGGGCTTCTGTGCTCGTATGGTCTTCATCAACTGACCTAACAGCTGGATATAAATGAAGGAGTCACGAGAATGAGCGAAACGTTGTTAGGACGGTGCTAGAACTTGATGTTTGCCTTCCACGAGCGGATCAAGTCAAGACGGGATGTCTGATCAAATGGCTGAGATGGCCGAGAGCTGGCGGAACTGCTTTGAAGAGGAACTCATTTGCCCCATTTGTTTGCATGTGTTCGTGGAGCCCGTACAGCTGCCGTGCAAACACAACTTCTGCCGGGACTGCATCAGCGAGGCCTGGGCCAAAGACACGGCCAATGTGCGCTGCCCGGAGTGCAACCACGCGTACAACCAGAAACCAAACCTGGAGAAAAACATTAAACTCAATAATATTGTGGAAAAATTCAACGCGCTGAACGTCGAAAAAGCGCCAGCCGTTCTGCATTGCATTCTGTGCAGGCGAGGGCCTCCTCTTCAAGCGCAGAAAGTGTGTCTTCGTTGTAATGCACCGTGTTGCCAGTCTCACATCCAGACGCATCTCCAGCAGCCCTGTCCTGCTCCTGGACATCTACTGGTGGCGACTGAGGAGGTCCGGGCCTGGAGCTGCCCGCACCATGACGAATACAGACTCTATCACTGCGATGTGGAACAGGTGGCGGTCTGCCAGTACTGCTGCTTCTCCAGATGTGCGCCAAACCATGGCCATGCGGTGCGCGACGTGGAAGTACGACGCAATGACATCAGGGTGAGTGCTTCGCTCCGAACTTTTCTGTAGGGACGTAGGTAGACTCCGCCTGTATCAGGGACTGACTGAGCCCAGTCCATTTTAGACATTAGATATACTATGAATTAACCTGGTAACTCAGGCCCTGAACTGGTTTAGCCCTGTTAAATGCATGAAGAATTGGAATTGGCATATTACTCTTAATGAACTTTGCTAACATGTAATAATTAAATAGATGGTTCTTTAAAGGGATAGTAGTTCACCTAAACATTTACACACCCTTAAGTTGTTCTAAACATGTATGAGTTTCTTTCTTCTGCTGAACACAAAAGAAGATATTTTGAGGAATGTTGGTAACCAAACAGTTGGCGGTAGCAATTGACTTTCATAGTATTTTTTTTTTTCTTCCATATTATGCAAGTCAATGGCTACTGTCAACTGTCTGGTTGAAAAAGATAAAAATAATTTAATAAAAAAAGAGAAAGAATGAATAGGACGGGACTTGGCTCTGTTCATTAAATATTGATTGGATGGAGGCGGATGATTAATACGCAGATTTGAGAAATCTGTCCTTTCACCCGAAGAGCGAATTATAACATTTTGATTAAAAATGACGAGGTCAAAACATAAATAAAAAAAAACATGCATGGATGAATTGTTCACATCAGATCATCAAGATGCATTTAGAAAATAGATGAATTTATTTCCAGCCAACTTAAAAGGCCCCCTGAAATCAAAATTGAGGGTTTTTAGCATTTAAGATGAATATATTAGCCTAAGGTTTTGAATAAGCTGGTGTGTTGCAAAACAATGACAAAATTCGCTTTTAGGAGGTATAAGAATTCAAAACTTAGTCTCTCACTTGCCCTAAAATGGATCACAGATTTTTATGACATCACCGTGGACTTCAGCTTCTCATCACATCTTCTGTCCAATCAAATGCTCTCTAGAATCTAAAGTCCCGCCCCCTATGATATAAATACCACCTGGCCAAAGCGTTAACACGTCACAGTGCAATTTGGGTTGGAGATGTTTGGTTGCTCAAATGCTCGAGTTTTATTCCGTTTTCCAACTGTGCGTTGGTTAAGAATGAAATGGCTAGAATTTATTCACTTCTCTACTATTGAATCCAATGTATCATCACCGCTCGGATTCGCTTCCATGGTGCTGTCAAGTACGACTTGCAGTCTGTGAGGTAAACAAAACGCTATTGGCTATTTGAAAAGGGGAAGGAGCCATTCAATATGTCCCGCCTTAGCTTCCTGTTTCAGTGGAAGTCAACACATCATACAAAGCAGCGCATTCCAAGGCACTTCAGTGGGCCTTTAAGGCAATTGCCCAATGTAAAACCAGGCATGCTGAAAGAAACTGCAAAATAGAGTGGTGTAGGTATGAAATATTTTAGCATAACCCTGGTTCCCTCGACAAAAACCCAATAGTATTTTCCTTTGGTATTTGGATTATAGCAGAAAACCATTTCCGTGATTAACAATAGCTTATGATTCTTACGTTTTGTTAAAGCAGACTAGTGAGTAGATGAGTTCGATGACATTTAATGTCCCCGACAACCTCTGTAGTCCATTTAGACACTTGTTAGCAACTGCCTTTTACAAGACAAGTAAAACCTTTAAAAAAAAAATCACAAGAGGGTATTATTGGTGTGTTTTATATCATAGAATAGAAGAGTAGCTAGGGACTCACCGCGCCTTAAAATTAGTCCATATGAGGTGCGTAGACAAAGAATTCCATTCAATTCATTAGAGAGGCACCTCAAGAGAGTCCGCACACTCCATCAAAGACAAGAGACGTCAAAAAGCGAGATAAAATCAAATACTTTTACTGAAAGTGGCAAACGTTTCGGTCACATGTGACCTTTCTCAATCCTTTGGACAATGTCTTTGGTGGAGTGCCTCTCTTATATCATAGAATAATATGTGACCTGTGGCGTGTTTTCACTTCTCGGGTCATAAATTCAACCAGTTTAAGTAAAGTTATTTGGCAACAAGGCTAACAATTATTTTTTTCCAATTCAGCTGAATATGTTAGTTAATTTAAACAAAATGTCGGGAACGCTTTAAAAAGCTTGTTTGAAGAACTACTTATTATTTACTATGATTATATTGTAACTTTTATTTGTTTATAAATGTTTTATTGCCCATACTTGCATAAACGCATAAATACGAAGTACTTTTTGTTATTATTGCATAGTACTACACACTAACTAACACTGTAACATTAGCTATACTGTAATGTAATGGTTTCGCTCTGAGGAACAAAATGTAGCCTATAGCAAAAGCCTCAATTTAACATTCAGAGTACTGAGGACTTGATAAGACTGTACTTTGTTTTCCTAATCAGTTTTACTCTTTTTAATTTTTCATCATGAATGAACCTATTGGATGGGTGAAAAAGAGTAAACTTCCTTTCAAAGGCTGAAGCAGTCACTTCCTCTTGAAACATTAGGCCTAGTTCTGTGTTGGAACATGAATATATACCTAGATAGTTCTGTCATATCCTGAATCTCTGTACTCTGCCAGATTAATGTTAACACCTGTATAATGAGACTGTCAACACTCTTTAGAGCGAGAAATATCGGGTCTTCTGCTTTAAGTTAATTGTGAATAATTGCCCCAAAGCCAGTCAGGATACGTGTGAAAAACTAGCTTTAGTCCCACCTGTAATGTTCAGTAGCAGGGCAACTAAAAATCTTTAATTATATCTGTTCCATCAGTTTATCAACCTAAAATAAACACTTTAGTATATAAGTACCTTCTTATCTAAAAGCTAATTTTAAAGGTAAATCATATTAAAATGTTTTTTATGGCTCCAAATATGTTTATTCTCAGTAGTTTGAAATGTTCCAGGGCTCGAATTTCGGCGCGGGATTGCGCATAATTCTAATCATTCCCGCAGGTCTCCCATTTATAATGCGGGAAATTCCCGCAATCGTTATCCACACAGATTATAAAATCAAATCATTCTTTTAACAACTATCTGCCAGACGCAATTTCACAAACAGCGTGAGTGTTCAGGGGTGCCGTGTCTTCTATCTCTTCTCTCAAAATGTGTTGTGCAAGGCAAGCATCAAGCGCTGCGGCGATAATACACACTCCCCTTTAGGAGTCGGGACATGACGGAATATTCACTTGCACAATCGGCCCAGCAGTGCATCGTGACTGAAGTTTGCCATTTGCACGTCTTTTTAAGTCTTACCAGTTTAAACATTCAAGCGATTTTAAACTAATCAGTGCTCGCGTGCTCTCTGAGAGATTGTTTTCTATGCGCACATTCATAGAAAATCCGCCTCAAAAACAGCTGGCCAGTAACAAAAGTTATTTTTCGCGGATTATATTGCGGTCTTCGTGAGTATACTCTAACATAGTCGCTTTTGTCTTTAATAAGCATAAAACGCATGCCAGTATAATGAACACAGGATCCGTGCACTAGCTCCTAAAGTGACGGCAGCCATATGTGTGTGTCATTAATTTTGTTGTCAAAACAACAAAAGAGAGCTTTAAATGAAAGGAATCAGGATTAATAGCCTATGTATTTAATTTATTCTGGACTAAAATACTACCCAGTGTTATTTTCCATTTGATTACTTTATTCAGTTTCTGTATATGAATACTAGTGTTAGACCTATTCAAAAACTTTTCTCTTTATTTGTCTTTATTTGTGTCTTTATTCTATTGTATTTATTTGTGCTACTTTTTTCAATTTAATTAAACAATTTAAATCAAGCTTCCCTGTGTTGTGTAAATTTACAACCCCATTGTAAAAATGCAATGAGCGCAAACATAAACATTTAGGCAAGATAAATGTAATAATTTTGTTTGGAAAAAATGCAGTGTGTATTGTGTACTTAAATTAATGTAAATGGAGAAATATTTCAGATTCAAATAAGTAAGCTTGTGGCATTTATTATGTGATATTTATTTATGATCTTATTCCATTGAAAGTCAAACTTTTAACTGAAATTGTGCTGCTGATAATGTGATATTTGTAAAGGGGAAATGTAAGGACTTCTATCCATTTTTATTTCCTGCATTTATTTCTCTTGACCCTCAAAGCTACTTATTAAAAGCTCTTTTACCTATCAATTAAACTGATGGATATGCTAATAAGAAAATTAGCCTGGACATTCTGCAGTGTAGGAGTGAAAAAACACGCTGTTCCTTCAGCTGCCTCCCAAAGAATAATGAACTGTTGTGAGTTGAGCTGCTGCTGCTGGACTTGGCAGGGATGACTTCTGGATGCGTGGAGGAATGCTTTTTAGATGGCCAATGTGTCATGGCTCCTAAAGCAGCCAAGTGTCTGTAAAAGGAGGGGGAAAGAGAGGGAGGAAATGGACGCAAGGCCTACTCTACCCACAGCTGCTGTTGAAAGACACACACATCCCTCTGTTCTTTCTTTCGCAAGTGCATAAATTTAGAGAGTGTGACTCAAGTGGTCCCACAATAAAACTCCCTGGCCTTCTTTGCTCCCTCGCCTCTTGTTCAGGAATAGGACATGGGTTCTCGGCAGACACAGGAAGGGAGTGACCTCAGTTCCCTCTCTGCTCCGTTCCCAATAATCCGCCTCCTGTTTGCAGGGATGACATCATGGGAGATCCAATGGAGGATCACCCTACTATCTCCTTTGCTCCTTTTTTATACTGGTTAATATGACAGGAGTCTGCTTAAGACTTGTTTACTCTTTTGGATGGCCCACTGACATTCACGCTTCATAGAATAACTTCCACAAATTAACTGCGTTTTTAAATATAGGACCCAAGCAGTGAGGAATTATATAAATGTGGCTCAGCCCACATTTGACCATTTTCTGCAAATCAGTCATGCTTTCAGTTGGACCGGATAATTCGAAATGTAAATGCCCTCCAGATTTTGCTCTAGAAAGACTTGAAAATTGATTGTGGTGTCACTGAATAATTTGAGAGGCCATTCTTATCACACCGTAGCACGCAGGCAAGTCCGGACAGCGTTATATGACTCTCACAGTCGGCCTTGAGAAACGTTCAGTACAGTCGGATGACTTCAGATGTTTGGAATCACAGCCATATTATTGTGAATGTGATTCACTGTTTGCACTCATGACATGCAGGTTCTGCAAAGGATCTCATAACTGCTTAATCATTTGGGCTGCGTCCGAAATCTCATACTCTCTTTGAGTAGATACTTATTTTGAATAAAGAATTACTTCACCACCAATAAAAAAGTATGATCAGTTCTATATAGTATGAGTGTGTGTAGTATGAATGTAATTCGGACGTACTGCATTCGCCATGTTGTCATTTTCCTGTTACCTACCAGCGTCAATTATGTCGCATCACTGCTATTCACAAATCCTCTCCTGTGGCTTCATGGGATAGTAAAATGTCCATCGAATCCACACTTCAGAATCTCGCTGGAAGTAGTAGGTCTTCCGGGTACTTTTTGCCTACTCTTTTATGAGTATGGTGAATTCGGACACACTTTCATACTGTTTTTGGCCTACTGAATGCGTTTTCAGATACAGCCTTAGAGCTTAACAGGAAGGTGTTCTGGAATGAACTGCAAAAGCAAATGGAGAAATTCAAGTATGAAAATAAGGAAGTTGTAAGCAAGCTTGTTTTATCAGCCAATCACGTTGCTGGCAATGTCCTTTGTGATGGCAATTCATCTGGACAAAGCTGCTGTAGATGAATGCACTATGTGATTAAATGGAAGCAGTTTGTACTGTAAAATGGTGCTTTGCTACATCATGCTGTGTGTCATGCCATTTCCCACCGTCATCATGCCTCTGCCAAGATGAACAGATCTTTCTTTGTTTTTTTCATATTAGATAACCTGCTCAGATTTAACAAACAGTGTAACAGAAATCTTTTACCATCTTTAACTACATTATGTTGTATTGTTGTTACTACAACCAGGTAATGGTGATGATACTGAGGTGGTACACAATTACTTAATTTGAAATGGATCATGAAAACGTGCACATCAGTTAGTGATTTTAGATTTTAATTTAGTAATGACTGGTACACACTGCACTCACTGACAGTTTTGTGGAACTCGCAGACAAATGGCCGAAATTGGAGGCAAATCGGTGCATGTTCACGTGAATGTCAATTGCGTAGTATGTATGATCAAAGATAAAAATCTGAGAGAAGTGCTGATGCATTAAATATTTTGCATGCTAAATATCTGGATCTGTCTAAAGGCAACTTGGATCACAGGCTTCTTGTGTGCAAAATTCAACAGGAAGAAATCCAGTCTCACGCATGATTTTGTTATTTATTTCCTATATCAATTCTTGCGTGTGTTTGGTTGTGAAGCATAGTTTGTGTACCAGTGATTTGGTGATTCTTCCTATTGAAATGTTATGTGTGACCCCTGTCGCCGATCTGTCGTGTAATGTGGGCACAACAGCAACTAATGGTAGTTGGAGAAGAACAGCGATCCGATGACTTTAAAAATCGTGCTTTCAGTGTACCCAGCATAACCGCTCTGACTGATTCAGAAAGTTCATTCCATGAAGGATTCGTCAGGCCGTCATTAAACTGGTAACTTGTTACTTTTTTTTTTTTTTTTTTATTTTTTTTATGATTTATTAAAATTAAACCATTTATTTTGTGGTGGTTCTGAAAACCAGTACAAGAAAGTCTGGTGTAGTCATACTGATCACATCTAAAAGTACGGTTGTTGAATATGTAGAGATGCTTTATACAGTAATCAATCTCAGGATGAACATTTAGGTGGAAGATTCAGTTCCGTAAGCAATTACAAATAAGCTTTTAGAAACAGTCACTTATATCTGGTTTAAATCTATCCTCACTTACAAGAGCCTCTCCACTGAGATAATTTAGGCCTTCTATATTAAAGGGATAGTTTCATATTTAGATTGACCTCTTGAAAGTGAAATTTAACTATACACACCAAGTCACCAACCAAGAACCAACTACATAGCTATTCATTAATGTCTTCTGAGTGGCCTTAAAGGGATGGTTCACCCAAAAATGAAAATTAGCCCATGATTTTCCTCATCCTAAAGCCATCCAAGGTGTTATATTAAATGTCCTGGCTCTTCCAAGCTTTATAATGGCAGTGAATGGCTCTATGTCTTTGGAAGTCCATCAAAGCGCATCTAGGTCTATTCATGATTAAAGTGCTCCACGCGTCTCCAAGGTTTAAAAAAGACCTTCTGAAGTGAAGCAATGTGTTCAGGAACACGAGTTTGTCCACATTGCCGGGGAGAAGTGAGCTCCGTGTCTTGCTAAAAATGAAGCTGGCATTTGAGAAGATGTGCTATGATGGCGTGGACGTGGAAGTTAGACATATTTTGCAGTAAGCGCGGAGCAAATTTAGCTTCCAAACTCCGTGCAAACACTTTGATATATTAGCCTAATATTAGTGCACATTGAGGCCTATGTAGTTTGCGTTAACAATAGAGCGAGTGGCCATTTAAAGTGGATAATGTCAGGCTAGTAAGGCTACTACTTGCGTGTTTTAAATGTTAAGTCATGTTTAAGGTCACACATCTCCTTTTTGTGGTCATTCTTTACCTGTGGTCATTGGACTTTCTGCCCGACATATTAACGCATGGACCAGCTGTGTTCGCAATCTGTCAATGCGTGACTTCGTCAGTTCCTGTGGAGTTTTTTTTCTTCTACGACCAACCGACTGATTAAAATTTAATCGACCAAGCCTCTTCTCGTCAACTTACATTTATTCAACTTATTTAGATATATTTAGATTTTATATGTTGGATAGACCTCTGAAATAGGACAGACCATAATTGCCATTTAAGAGGAGGGGAATATAAATATTACTGTACTCATTCTCTAGCTACTTTTCATGATAGGTTAGTTTTATGTTAGATAATAGTTTATGAATTATATTTAAATACTATATTTATTATACCACACAAAGGTTACTATATTAAGGGAACGTGCCAGATCTGAACATGTATGCTGACCTTTCTTTGAACGGATCTGTACTCATCCATTTTACAAAATCATGCACCATTCATTAAACAATTTGTCAGAAATACTGTGAGTGAATAAGTTATCTGCACTGTGCATTCAGAGCAGTATGCTGTTCGCACATTTCACATTTAACTGCCAGGATTGCCTGACCTTTTGTCTTTGCTGTGAATGTATGTAGGTTGTTTTGAGTCACTTACAAACTGCAGAAATAAATCAACTCCCATCCAGCATTTAGCTGTGAAATTCACACACGCCCCTCACACTACCCCACAAAACTAGCTTATTTTGGTCTGAGCTTGCATCTTCTTCACCTTAAAAGCTTAAAAAAAGCCATCAACAAGCCTATCATCAGGCTTTGCATCTCTGCAATCTAATGGCTTGCATTTATCACAGAGAGTTAATTGTCTGTAGAAGTCTGTAGATTCTTTAGATGCTACCTTCCGTGCTCCGAATCAAAAGAGATTGACAGATCGTATCTGCACATCTGCGCGTTTTGAAGCGAGAAGAGCTCGCACAGATGTATAGCACATGGATACATTCATCTGTACACCCACAGTTGTAACAAATTAAAAACCTTAAATATTTTTTAATTGCTGATAAGCTAAATGCACCAAGAGTGCAGTAATTTTCTGTAACTTCCTGCTAGCATCTTGCGTGAAGCTTTGGCCATTGTTGAGCTGAAGATGTACAGTTTCCTGTGCATGTAACTGTGTGTAATCGGTGACTAAGTCTGATACCACTGCTCGAAATGCCAGTCTGTAAGACCAAAGCGGTGGTACACTCATCAGTTAAAAACTATTGATTAGTTCCAGAATGTAGTGAGCTGTTTTGCTGTCTGCTTCCTACATAGACTGCTGCCTTTAATGACAGCCTACTAACTGAAACGAAACGCTCTAAATGGGCAGCAGCTCCGCTCAACACACAAACAGAGAGAGCTCCTATCATAAAGCTCAACAGAGATTTAGTTACAATTGACATTCGAATTTGGCGTTAACATACTTCTAAGCGAATGAAGTGATGCAATAATGAGCACAGAAATACATAACATTTTTATCATTACTTGATTAAATAGACAAACATAAACAAACATTTTGCATGCTTTGTCCACCATCTTGGATTTGTTCACTGTGCAAGTTCACAATGCTTTATGGGATTAAAGCATCCTTTGCAGAGAAGGTACTGAGGGCTTTCTTTCCAGTAAAACTCTGTTTTCATTTTCATATGCAAAAGTAAAATTTTTAGTGAATAGTGATATTTTAGTGCCATTGATATTTCACGGAATTTCTAAATGCTTTAATAAAGCTTCTAAAATAATAATAAAAAGCCTTTAATCAGCTCCTAGATCAGAGATTCTCACAGTTTGTCACCTGAATCCCTTTGACACAATATTTTCTCCTGAGATTTTTAACGTTTATATTATAATAATTTAACAACACATGTTCACAGTTCTCTGATGTCAGTTAATGGTCACATGACATGCAGATAAATAAATTATATATATATATATATATTTAAAAATTATTTATTTACAGTATACATGATTTGGTCTCAAACATTTATTTTCTCATTTTGCGATTTTTAACTATTACAGATAAACATGTAATCTTATAAGAAAACATCTTGTATTGCTTCTGAAATCATTTATTATTATTATAGTTATTATTATATTCATTAACTCTAATTCTAAAAAATGAAGACAGAAATATTACTATAATAACAAATTCTTCAAACGTTAAACCCACCAGCTTTTATTTTGGTGGAAAACCGCAAGGAGACCTGTGAAATCTGTTTAGTTGACAACAGATTTCTAAACGCTTCTCATTACAAATTTGTTAGGATGCTTCAAGCTTATGTCAGTCAAAATGTTGGACATGTGAATGTGAAAATAAAGTGATGCCGTTTCAGTGGAGCAGCATTTACTGTGAAATGAGCTGCTCTGAGACACTGAAAACACTGGATCATGAGCTGCTAGTGAGAACTCTGTTCTTCATTCTGAAACACAGGCTAAATTCCAGCCTTTTTCGAATTATCGCACTAAGCCCTATTGCAATTTTAATTGAATCTAACATTTTTATGATTTATTTAATTATAAGCTTTTCATCAAACCTCAGGATGTTCCCTTACAAAACCCGAAAGGCCGGAACACATCAAGCCAACCGTCGGGCTGTTTTTAAAGGGTTAGTTCACCCAAAAATGAAAATTCTGTCAGTAACTACTCACCCTCATGTTGTTCCAACCCCGTAAGACTTTCGTTCATCTTCGGAACACAAATTAAGATATTTTTGATTAAACCTGAGAGCTGTCTCACTCCTCCATAGGCTTCTATTGTAATTGAAACTTGCCGGCCCAAAAGTTAGTAAAAACATTGTTAAAATAGTCCAAGTGACTACAGTGGCTCAACCTTAAGCCAGCATCACACGCATCACCGACATGACCAGCGTCGGCCAATAGTGAGCCTATGTTCTGACGGACAACCCAGAAGCGCTGCACTGTTACACTACGTGAACTCACTCAGAGGCCCACACAGAAGAAAATGAATAGTTGAATAAAGTCGTTATTTTTGTTTTATTTGCGCACAAAAAGTATTATCTGCGCTTGATAAACTTAAGGTTGGGCTACTGTAGTTACTTGGACTTAATCAAAAATATCTTTTGTCTTCAGAAGATGAACGAAAGTCTTACGGGGTTGGAACAACATGAGGGTGAGTAATTACTGGGTGAACTAACCCTTTAAGCATCGGTCGGCTTATTTTTTGGCTCTAGTCTAGTCGGACGCCATCAGGGTTTTTTGTCTGGGCCGATTCAGCATGTTGAATCGGTGTCGGGCCAGGAGAACTCTGATTGGCTGTTCAGCTTAGCGAATGAGAATAAAAGTGATGAAAGCGAGCAAAGAAGTCAAGACTGTATAGACAGAGGGCTGTTATAATTTTACGGCATCTGAAGCCTAGTTCACACTACAGGATTTTAAGCCCGATTTGCAAATCGTTCTGCTCGCCGACAGGTCAGGGTGTTATCGCGTGCAAATCGCGGGGGATTAGCGGACGATGGACGCTCGCCAATCTGTTAGTATGAAAGAGCCAACAACGCATCAAAGGCGCTCGCAGACGCCTCGCAGACCCGTCGCCGAGCCCAGAAAAATATCTAGCATGCTAGATATCCAGAGCTGTCGCACGACTCAACCTCAGTGATGTCATGAGCTACAGCCAATCAGAGCAAGGCATGGGTTGCTCCAATCAGAGCAAGGCATGGGCCTTCGTCTTCTTCGCTGGGTATTAGCGCGCGTGCTGTTTCGCGTCATTTCCGGTTCGTTTTATCGCGTGATTTTTCGTGACAAAACGTGGTTTGTAGACCAGATAGAATCGTTGGGTGACAGAGTTGTTGTCAACTCGTGTAGTGCGTTACCTCCTGTTGCGGATCAATCACGTCGTGTGGTGTGAACAGCTCAACAACTTGAACACTCCTGATTTCACAGAGAGCAAGTCATGTAGTGTGAACCGCACAGTCCAGCCCGACGTTTTAAAATCATGTAGTGTGAACTAGGCTTTACCTGATTAATCGAATGCAAAAATATTTTGATAATAACTTGAGCCGACTGGAATGAAGAAAGTGATCAGCATTATTGATATTGAAAATGGTAAGCAAGTGCTGCTTGGTTTACGGTTTGTATACCTGCAGTCCTAGTTTCGTTTTTTCTTTTTAAATGACGAAAATAGACTATTGATACCGGCTGATATAGACAGATATTTACTGACGCGCAGAACGCACGTTGACAGTCGCCTTTAGTCCTTTTGGTGTGTTCAATAGCAGCTTTTTGCCCGAGACACAGTCGATGATAGATGACAACACAGTCTGCTTTCGTCGCCACTAGTTCTTTGACGTCAGCTTGGTGTGTCCCGAGCTTAAGGGGTTCAGTATATAGTATATCAATATGATACAGCAAGTTCTCTGATTGATGGGTCTCACTCTATAATTGTGGGTAATTTTTAGTGTTTCATTGTTAATTTGGCATTTCAACTTTTTTTATTTTTTTTTAATGAAGGTAAAATGACACTGACTTGTGAGCTCATGGTATGTCTGTACAGAGAAAATGAATGAGATTTTTACTTCCGGACTATTGCGCTATATCTGTGTCCTTCACCAGTGAAAGCTGTTAACTGTATAGAGATGCTGTTTGTTTGGCATCCACGCAAGGGTTTACAGGAGTCCGGTTGCTGTAGGCCCGCAGAATGTGCCTCTTCTCATGTGACCTATAGATCCTGCAGCGGTCTCGTGCACATCTCACTATGCAGGGATAACATGACAATCTGTCACTGACACTGAAAAAAGCCCATGCAAACAAAGGGAGAGATAGCGAGCAAAATGAGAGCCTAAGACGGCCTTGCCCCCTCTCGCTCAAATTTCCACACTTATTAATGCGCACACTCGTGCGTGCACAATGTGCGTTATTGTTGTCATGACAGCTGCATTTTCCCTTTGCAATCGGCCTTTTGAATGTTGCATGGGCGTTTGTCTGATTAAACAACTAAATTGGCTAGTTATTCAGCATCCTATGGACTTTGGTGTGGTGAGGTACAGTTCTTCTCGTGGGCATGTGAAACTGAGTATAAAGGGGATTATAAAAGCTTCAGCACACTGTCAGGCTTTGATTTGGCTGGGGGATGGGAGAGCTTTGGGGTTAGTGGCTTCCTCTGAATCCAATTTAAAACCTGTCCAGACACCTAATAGCAGGCAGAATCACACAGCAAACGTGATTCTGATGAATTAGTCTCATTGCCGACATGGTTTGTTTCATTCATTTGCTGTAATTTATTTTTTTCATAGAGAGGGCCTGCAGGATGTTTGTTTGTTTTGGGTTGTATTTTGTAGTAGATGGAGAATGCATTGCTTTTGTTAGCTTGTATTTGACTTTAATTTTGGTAACACTTTACAATAAGGTTCACTTAGATTACTTTTGAAAATGCATTAACTAAAATGTACTAACAATGAGCAAAGCATTTGTGACAGTATTTATTGATCTTTGTTAATGTTAGTTAATACAAATGCAACTGTTCATGTTAGGCCAGGTCTATTAAATAATGTTTACTGATACAAGTTTTGATTTTAATAATGTATTAGTCAGGGATGCACCAATATGAACATTTTGGCCGATACTGATAACCTATAATTCTTTATATTTGAAAGCCTATAACCGATATATTGGCTGATACATGTAAATCCAAATTTTTATAGAAATTGAGAGCCTGATTACAAAAACAAAAATCTCACCATTAAAAGACATGTCCCAAGCACACAATTATAATGTTCCATGTAGCCTAAATGACAGACTTGCGCTGCATATGTTGGACTTTACTGTATTTTCCTTTTATGAAGTGATTTCAATCATATTTCAAGCCAGTTCGAACCATCATGACGAACAGTGCGCATCTGAAGTGTCTCAGCTGAAGGATATAATCCATTATTTATAGGCTTTAATATTATCGGACAAATTTTCTTATCGGGCTGATAATGATAACATAATAAAAAATTATCATCTATCGGCCAATACCGATATGGTGGCCGATATATCGTGCATCCCTAGTATTAGTAAATGTTGAAATTACCATGAACTAAGGTTAATATGTACTTTACAAGAATAAGTTGGTTGCACCTTATTTTAAGGTGTCCTTGTTATGGTGTATATATACAATTAATTACCGAGTAATTAAGTACTAAAGTACTGAGTAATATTAATTAACAACATAATTGTGCATAATTTACTGTTTTTTTTTTCTAAAATAAGTAGTTAAAGTGTAACGAGGACACCATAAAATAAAGTGTTATTTATATTTTTCATTGTTCGTTTTTTATTAATGTAAATGGAACTTTATTGTGTTACCAATATTGCTAAAAATAGTTTGCAGTTCAGATGTTCCTTGAACCTGGAGTCATTCTATTTTGTTAAGTTTGGCAGATCATGGATCTGTGGAAAAAGGTTTGATTTGTGTTGTCTTTGTTCTTCCCTTCAGCATATGTTAATGAAGCAGCAGGATCGCATTGACGATCGGGTGAAAGACATCGAGGAGCAGCTGTATAAGTTGGAGTCTGACAAAGTACTGGTGGAGGTAAAGACACATTCATACGACATCCACACACGCTTCTGTCTTACTCTGCCTATCTGTCTGCCTGTCTATCACCCTCTACTGCAGCTAATGAATATGGAAGAGGCTGGTTTTGGTATGACATTGGCATTGTGCTTAAACTGTATGTAGACCTTTTCTCCCTGTCTGCAGTTTGATGTTTGTGTTCAAGAAAAATGTATTAGACAAGTGTTAAAGGGATAGTTCACTTAGAAATGAATTTTTGGTATGTTTTAGCTTACCTCAAGGGCATCCAAGATGTAGGTGTCTTTGTTTCCGCAGTAGTTTCAATTTTGATATTTTTAGGTCAAACCGTTCTTGTCTGTCAGTCATATAATGCAGGTCTATGGTCACCACCTCAAAGAGCATGCACAGAGAAGTCCAAATTAAACATGATTTAATGACTCGTAAATGTAAGTACACATTGATGGCCTAAGACACGAAACGAGCGGTTTGTGTGAGAAAACGAACAGTGTTTATATCTTTTTACCTCTTGTAACCACAGCCACGTCCAAGAGATCTGAGGGCGCGGGCGCTTCGGTCTGCGCAAGCGCCGGAAGTGATCTCAAACGGTTTGACCTAAAAATATCAAAATTGAAACTATTGCAGAAACAAAGACACCTACATCTTGGATGCTCTTGAGGTAAGCTAAAACATACCAAAAATTAATTTCAAAGTGAACTATCCCTTTAATACTACGAAATAATACTGTCAATGAGGAGGTCTGGTCAAATTCCCCTGGTCTCGGATTTGGATCCCCATTCGCTTATACAATGGCTGCTGTTCTTCCAGGGATCCACTTAAAAATATGAAAATGACAATGAATATTCAAGAAAAGTAAGCAAATACAATCAAATACATAAACGCTTTTCATTCAACATGCTTGCATGAACCAGAATAACATTTCCAGACAAAATAATAAATTTAAAATTTAAAATGTAAACACTAAAGTGAAAGTCACATAAAGAAAACTAAGTTGTGATGACACATTAGGCTATGAAATGAAAATGAGAACAAAATAAAACTTTTTGTGACTTTCACTTTTTGTGACTCATATCGAGTGACATTATGTCCAGCACTTCTTGATACAAATGTTGCCAGTGTTGTTATTGTTAACTAAAACTAGTATAATAATGAAAAGATTTTTAATAGTTTTAAAGTACAATATAAATATTAAATGAAAAACCTAGTACTAAAATAGAACTAAAAAAATTTTTTTTAACTAATAAACATGACAGCACATAACAAAATGATTTAAACTGAAACTAAAATTAAAATAATGATTAAAACTAATTCAAAATATGAATAAACAATATAATAGTATACAGTATTATTTACTAAAGTTAGTTTATAACTATATTGTTTAGTATATAAATAACACTAAAATGACATTTTATGTTCATAAGGACAAATATATCAAAATACAGTTTAATGGCCAGTAAAGTAAAAAGTTAATTTTGGACCCTGTATATAAGTTTTTCTAAAGTCAAAAGGTGGTGTGTGGTCACAGATGATCTTGTGAAAGTATATGAAGATTTTTAAGAATAACTTCGATAGCACAGATACACATTTCAATCTTCTGTGCATCTCACAGGCTATTAAACCTCAGTGAGCTGCACTACAAACACTTTTACATGTCCTCTTGTGAAACTCTATAGCAGATGTGAAACTACTTAAATGTTTCTGTTTCTCAGATGTTTATCCTGAGAAAAATCCCAAGTGCCCATATTATGCTATTTTAATGGTTCCTTGTTTTGTTTTGAAGGTCTCCTACAATAGATTTACTTCCTTTCTAAGGTCAAGTTTAATTTTCTGATAATATTCATTGCAGCATCACCTTTTTTCTGACAGTGTCTGAAACGGTATGATAAACAATTCGGTCTCCAAACCGCCTTTCTGAGAGCCTACTCTGATCTCATTGGTCAGATGGCCCAGTTTGGTTTGATTGGTCTACCACTTACAGCCCGTGTTGGAAACAAAAGGTTCATTACTATATCTGAATTTCAGCTTCGCAGGATTCCTTAGCACTTGTACACATGGTGATATGAACAGTAACGATGGCTTTGGTTTTAGAGTATTAATTTGAGCTCGAGTCCTCATCCTTTGGAAGTGGAAGCCTGCAAAGTGGATTTGCTTTCGCAGCGCAGAAAACAGCGTTGTCTTGACATGTCGACAACACAAACCAAACCCTTCTAGGCCTCGTCTACAACTACAGTGTTTGAGACTGGTCAAAGTAGACGTTGTTCGCGGCCAGCCAATAAAGACCATAGGCTGACATTATGCAAATTTGTTAGATGCCTACGTAGGTTCGTGCAGGAAGTAAGACTGGAATTACTGACGACTCGTTTCAGGCAGTTCAGAATCACTTTTTCTTTTGGAAAACACTAACTCCATACATCTTATCATCATGCACTTTGCTCTTTAAAACATTGCAGACCTTTTACATTCACAAACAGCTAAATAATACACTATATGTAAAGTAATATCCGAGCATAATTGGGGCACTTAATTTTTTTTTCCCCATTTAATTTCACTGCTGTCTGAGCAAAATGACTGAGTCATTAAAACAATAAAATCTGTGAAAATTTTCCTTTCCTTTCCTACAGGGAGATATTTGTTAAAGTTTTCACATTTAGGGAAACTATAGAAATTCAGTGTGCACCTTGTGTTTGTTGTGCAGGATAAGGTACAGCAGCTGAAAGAGGAGGTGCGTGTGCAGTATCACAAAATGCACCAGCTCTTAGAAGACGACCTGGGGAGAACTCTGGAGGTGCTGGATAAAGCACACTCCAAATACTGCCAGGAGAACTCAACCCAAACCCTGCAGCTCAATGCACGCCGTCAGGAGGCCAAGAAACTGCTCAGCTCTGTCCAAGTTGTGTTTGACAAGGCGGAGAATATTAACATCATGAAGGTGAGGTCGATTCTCTTTCACCCTTCACAGAGTCTTCACACCCTTTATCTGGTCATCCTTAACTGCCTATGATATCCTAGCCCTGTGTGTGCAATTTGAATGTTGCAGGGGGATGAATAAATGTCTAGCAAGAATAAAATGGTGAAATCTTTCAATATTTCCTTATGTTTTGATTATTAAAAGTGATGTCACGGTTTCTTGGAAGTCTGTCTGAAACTTTCCTTCATATAAAGGCGCTGTCTGTCTGACTGGGCAGTAAGGCAGCTGTCTTGGGCTTCAGACATAGTGAATATTTCCTTAAGCACACTCTCCTTTGACTTTTGTTATAAATCCCCTTGCACTCAGCCACATACTGTCATAAACACACCGTGTGAATGTGCCCATACCTGTGAGAAATGCTTCCCTGTCTGTGTGTGGTTGTTATCAGTAGATCTGCACTTCCAGATTTTTCCATGTTTGCAGACAAAGGGGCAGTCAAGCAGGAGCTTGTAGAGGAAGATTAATATTGTGCTCTGTTTTGTTTTCCTTTTGTAGAACACAAAACCAGTGAAAATACTCATGGACAGGTATGTTATTTATGAACCGAAGTGCAGAAATTGATTGAAATTGAATAGTTTTATTGAATATTTTTGAATGTTTAGTAATCTGTTGATGTCAAATGGACGTTTTACAGATCAACATCATGTACAGGCAGTGTTCTGCCTCCTTACAAAGTGGGTCATCTTAATTCCAAAATATTCCTGTCTGAAGTCTCAAAAAAGGAAAAGAACTTGAGAAAAATACTGGAAGGTTAGTAAAAACTTACTCAGTGGCTCAGTAACTGGTGGGTCGCACAACTTGTTGGTCTCTAATTGGGTCATGAGTTCTGGTGTAAAATGTTTGCTCATATGAAACCAATATGAATAAAAAGATTGTTGACACGTGATTGAACTAGATTATAAAACATTTTTCATTATCTCTTATTCATCATTAACCCTGGAATGCCCTCATCCTCAAAAATTGTACAAACCAATAAAACATTGAAGAAATAAGGGGCTGTTTACACAACACCTTTTTCAACTAAAATCCGAAAACTTTTTATGCATTTTGGACAAAACCCAAACTTTTGAAAACTGGTTTCAAAGTAAAAGTTTTTGAAAACATCACATTATCACGTGTTAAATTATGTTATCATCTCCATGTAAACTACAAAAACGTTAATTTGTGAAAATGGTGATGTCATGCGCATGCATATTAGCTAAGAAAAAATAAATGTTGGTTTTGGGGACCTTTTTTAAACTTTTATATGATAAGCAATTTTGAAGCACAACCAATTGAGAACCACTTACTTGGCTTGCAAAAACATTTCTGTTCAACACATTGTTTTTTTCCACGAATCAAACTCATTGTCCTCATCCCCTTGTTTCCAGCACCATTCAGTACTCCCGCACACTTCCTCCAGAGCATATCTGTCCACCCATCCAGTGTGAATACCTCGGGGGGTGAGAAGCGCAAACACTCCACAGCCTTCCCTGAAAGCAGCACTAGCCTGCTGGATTCCTCGTCAGGCCCCGTGAGCAAACAGCAGTTCCTGGGTCAAGGTTCCAGCTCCACAGACGGGCCGGCGTCACAGCCGCCCTTGGCTCCCTGTAGCTCCACCCAGCACATTGTAGGCCTCAGCAGTAGCAGCAGCGCCCAGTCGGTCCATCATTCCAGCTCAGTTTTTACTCCAGCTGACTACCCCAATCCCAGCTCCTCCCAGCAGGCCATGCTGCCCCAGTACGGTGGCCGTAAGATTCTCATGTGCACGATGGACAACTGCTATTGCTCTAGCGTCCCCTCCATATCGAACCACCGTGGCCATCCTCCCTACCCTCGCTCGGGATCTTTCCCTTGGACACAGGATTACTCGCACCCCCTGCCCTCCACGGCCTCAATGTCCCAGCCCCTCCAAGGGCTCTCCATGCACGACTGGATCGACGCCTCACAGAGCCACAGGCACCCTGATTTTTATGGATTGTATGGGCAATCTTCCACTAAACCATACGTCACCAGTTAACCTTCCACTGCATCTCTGGTTTATCTCCGATATCTCGCTCATTTCCTCCATAGACCTTTTTCCCACCTGTTTTTCAAAATCAGGCTTGTTAACTTAACAATTACAAGGATAACAGCACTTTTTATCATGCAATGCAAGCCTCTCGGCTTAAAAACTCAGATCTCTTCCAACTTAAGCATTAAAATCCTGTCTGTCCCGGTGTCAAATAATAAGGGAATTTTTCTTTTAGAAATGTGGAGGCGGGACCCAGCTGAGTTTTTAAAATTACAAACAGATTTTGGATAATTACAGAGGGTTTTGACCCAGAGCAGATAATGATCACTTGTAAACGGAGTTAGTTTTAACTCCTTTCACCTCCCCTCTTCTTGCCTTTAGGGTATCTGGAATCTGGTTGGTTTTTATTATGTGCTAAAGATTCCTTTTAACATTGCTATTAATCTTCTACAGTTTTATTATCAGTAGATGGGGAATATTGTTATTAAAAAAGAGGGATAGAGTCTGTTTATTATTTATCATATTTCACCTCTACTGCACCTTCAGATTTTGGGCTTAAGTTTCTGCTGAACCGCTCCACAGGTAACCACGATTATGGTTTGACGTGTTACTTACATTCCTTAAAGGCCAGAGGTTCTTGTTTTTCTGTTATGTTTACTATTATGTATTAATAATTTTCATTAATTTTCAGTAGGTTGGAAAAGATCAGTACAAAAACTCAATCCAGGTTCTTTGGAGGCTTCACTCAAAGAGGTTCCACCAAGCATGTCATGAGCTATTGCATCTGAAGTACTTCTGGATTCTGCTTCCTGTCAGATAATGTTATTTCCTGCATTTAAGCAAATGTGAAGCATGTTCAGGATGATTGGTGCCTACACACCTCTGAGTCTTATAACGGTGTAGATATACTTCCTGTTTTAATCGGTGACGCTGAAGCCCGAAGGGGTCTGTGGTCCCGTGGAACACTGATTGTTGTGAACATGCTGGAAAAACTTCCTGTTTGTATTTGTAGGCATGCAGGAAGGCCTTTCTGTGCACTCAGAACTCCAAAAAGACTCGACTGAGTGAGACTAGAGAACAGTTGACTTTTTTTCCACATATTTTATACAAGAAAACTGGATGCATACATTTGGAAATCGAAATAAATGTGCTTCAAAAGAGTATTAAATGCTGGTTTAAACAGATGTGTGTGAAAAATCTTTTGTAATTTTTCAATGTAGTTTTCTTTTTGGCGGCAGAAGTCATGGCTCTAAACTATGGAGTGGTTCTCAACCAGGGAGCTTCAGCAAACTTCTAAACATGACTTCAAACAAGACAAAAGCATCAAAATAAGATGAAACAACTAAAAATCTAGATTTTTTTTTTTGAAGAACCAGTTACGACTTTCTTGAAAAACCAAGATATATGAGGTAGCCTAATTTGACAAATGTGATTTCTAGACCTGGAAACGTCATCTTAATTAACCATATTTTATAACCCAGTGGACATTTTTATATATTTTATGAATATATATATATATATATATATATATATATATATATATATATATATATATATATATATATATATATATATATATATATATATATATATATATATATATATATATATAAATTTATGCCAAGCTCTAAAAATATTTTATTGTGTTGCAAATCCAACTAAAATCCCATAAATCAAGCACGACCCTGTTCGTCTTTGACTTGGATCATTTAGTGATGTATGTCTCGAGACCACTTTTACGTGGTCTCGGTCTTGTCACGGCCTTGACGGTCTTTGGTCTTGGTCTCGGACCTCTCGGTCTTGTCTAGGTCTCGCTGTCTCAGACCGACATAGTGGTTGGGGGATTTAGCAATACAATCCTACAATATCCACAACGGATTGAAGCGCGCGTCCGAGTGAAAGTGCGGTGTGCGCGAGCCACACGAGAAAACACTGTATCCTTGCCACTGATCGCAGCGGCAACGAGCACTTTGATCACTTGATTTAAAAAACACATATCATGTACAGTTTTTGATGTATTAATATTTAGTAAAACGCATATCAGTGACATGATGGGTTTTAACTTCATTCAGGAGATTTTGGGTAACTGCACAGACAGATGACTTTGAGCGCACCGCCAACGGTGTGTGTGTGTGAGTAACCATAGCGACAAAACGAATCGGTTACCTAACGTAAACTCGGTTCTCTCTAGATGAGGGAACGAGTATTGCGTAAGCTAGCTTACGCTACGGGAAAGATTAATCTTTTCTGAGAAATTGAAGCCAAAAAATTATCCTATAATTTTGTATCCATTGTCAACGCAGTTCAGCTGCAGCAGACCATGAACAGCTAGCTAGCAGCTCATTGGTTCGCTCACAGAGAACTGCTTAAGCCTATGAGGAGACGCAGATGAACGCTGTCAACTCAGGCTGTCAACTCTGGTTTTTCATAGAATGAAGCGAGAACGCTAGTAGCACAAGCACGGCCAGGAACGCAATACTCGTTCCCTCATCTAGAGAGAACCGAGGTTACGTTAGGTAACCGATTCGTTCTCTTACGAGAGGTTCTCTCGTATTGCGTAAGCTAGCTTACGCTACGGGAACACCTGGTCAACGCCGTGCGTGCTAAGCATCCACTACGAGTCCCAGGGGAGACCCCGGGGGGCCCTTATGAGTGGGAATAAATATATGTACATGTGACAAAGGCCAGCAGAGCGGGCCGGTGATTGTGCCGTACATAAGCACATGAAGAGAGGGACAGAGCGAAACCGGTCTGTGTGAATAACTCCCTATAGTGCAGCTCAACCAGAAGAGCTGTAACCTACTAGACTGCTAGTAGTTTAGCCTGCAAGGCAGGAACTTCCAGGTTGTAAAATCTGACAAAGGTGGAGGGGGAAGCCCATCCCGCTGCCACACAAATGTCGTGAATGGAAATTCCGCTGGACCATGCCCAGGATGGGGCCATGCCTCTAGTGGAATGAGCCGTGATGCCCAGAGGACATGGCAGGTCTTTTGATGCGTATGCGGCTGCAATGGCATCAACTATCCATCTTGATAGAGTCTGTTTCGAGGCGGCCAACCCTTTGGTGCGCCCACCGAACGAAACGAAAAACTGCTCGGATCGTCTGACCGGAGCAGTGCGAGTAATGTATAATCTCAGGGCCCTGACCGGACACAGGAGATTAGCGTCAGATTCGCTATCGGATGCAGGCAGAGCCGATAGGGAAATAACTTGTGCCCTGAACGGGGTACCAATCGCTTTTGGGACATAACCATGTCTAGGTTTGAGAACGATTAAGGAGTCATTGGGCCCAAACTCGAGACAGGAAGCGCTAGTGGACAGCGCGTGAAGGTCTCCCACACGTTTTACTGACGCGAGCGCGAGCAGAAAAACGCCTTTGAGCGAAAGGTATTTGAGGTCCACGGTGTTTAACGGTTCGAATGGGAGGGCTTTCATAGCTTCGAGGACTATAGAATGGTCCCAAATCGCCACCGAAGGGGGGCGTGGGGGGGTTCATCCTTCTAGCTCCCCTGAGGAAGCGGGTGACCAAGTCGTTTTTGCCCAGTGACTGGCCGCGCCGGGGTTCAACAAACACTGCGACGGCTGCCACATACACCTTGAGAGTGGACGGGGACCTGCCCTTGTCCAACATCTCCTGGAGAAAAACTAACAAGGAAGGAACCTCGCATGACCGTGGGTCCAATTTTCTGTCGGTGCACCATTTAGAGAACACAGACCATTTAGATGCATAGAGCCTTCTAGTAGAAGCCGCTCTAGCCTGCATGATCGTGTTTAACACTCCTTCTGGCAAAGCAACGGGTAGTCGTTGATCACGCACGCATGTAGCGCCCAGCGCTCTGGGTGGGGATGCCAGATCGTGCCGCGAGCTTGGGAGAGGAGATCTGCTCTGACTGGGATGGGCCACGGGGCTGTCTGTGACAACTGAGTGAGCTCCGGGAACCAAGTCTGACCCTCCCAACGCGGGGCTATGAGGAGCACCGAGTGGCGTGTTTCCCTGATTCTCTGAAGCACCTGTGGTAGCAGAGAAACCGGAGGGAAAGCATAAAGCTGGCGGCTGGGCCAGGTCTGGGCTAGCGCGTCCACGCTCTTTGTGAAAAATATTGGGCAGTGGGTGTTCTCCTCTGAGGCGAAGAGGTTCACCTCTGCTCTGCCGAATATCCGCCATAGCTTTTGAACTGTAAAAGTGTGCAGGGACCATTCCCCGGGGGGAATGGGGTTCCTGGACAGACTGTCTGGACCGTCGTTCAGATGGCCCGGCACGTGCGTCGCTCTGAGCGAGAGCAGGTGACAGTGAGACCAAACTAAGATGCGTTCTGTCAGCCGGAAGAGATTCCTGGATCTGACTCCGCCCTGACGGTTTAGATAGGAGACCACGGCTATATTGTCCGAACGGATCAGCACGTGGTGACCGTGAATGCGCAGGAGAAAGCGCGTGAGCGCGTTCTCGACCGCCAACATCTCCAAACAGTTTATGTGGAGGAGGCTCTCTTGAGCTGACCAGGGGCCGAAGGCCGGTGAGCCCTCGCAGACCGCACCCCAACCCGTGTTGGATGCGTCTGTCGAGATGACTTTTCGGCGAGAAAAGGTCCCCATGAAGACGCCCCGCTGAAACCATTCTGTCACAGTCCATGGCTGCAGAGCTGTGATACAGGTCTGCGTTACCTTTATTAGCTGGCGGCCCGTGGTCCACGCACGGTGAGACACACGGCTCTTCAACCAGAACTGAAGCGGGCGCATGCGCAGTAACCCCAGCTGGAGCACCGCGGAGGCTGAGGCCATGTAACCCAACGCCTTCTGAAAAGTTTTCAGAGGTGTGAGTCTGTTCATCTGAAAAGATGCGGTGAGACGCTGAACACGGCGCGCGCGCTGTGTTGACAGACGAGCCGTCATCGTGACCGAGTCTAGCTCTATACCCAAGAAGGGGATAGTCTGACTGGGATGTAGTGCGCTCTTTGTCCAGTTGACAGAGAGGCCCAAAGCTTTCAGATGGTCGAGGAGAACTGTGCGATGAGACAGTAGCTCTCTCTGTGATTGTGCCAAAATCAGCCAGTCGTCCAAATAGTTCAGTATTCGCAGCCCCTGACTCCGGAGGGGGGCGAGCGCCGCATCCATGCACTTCGTGAACGTACGGGGTGCTAAGGATAGGCCAAACGGAAGGACGGTGTATTGATAAACCTGGCCTTCGAAGGCGAAACGTAAGAATGGCCTGTGAAGGGGATTTATCTGAATCTGAAAGTAAGCATCCTTCAGATCTAGTGAAATGAACCAGTCCCCCTGGCGCACGTGCGCGAGGAGTTTTCTGATCGTGAGCATTTTGAACGGTCTCTTCATGAGAACTTTGTTCAGAAATCTGAGGTCTAAGATTGGTCTGAGGCCGCCGTCTTTCTTGGGGACAAGGAAATAACGGCCGTAAAACCCCGACTCGCTCATAGACAGAGGAACTCTCTCTATAGCCCTTTTGCACAATAGTTTTGCTATCCCTGAACGGAGCAGCGTCACTGCTTCTGGGTTCACAGTAGTTTCTAGCCGTGCTCGAAAACGTGGAGGGCGACGGTGAAACTGTAAGCGATAGCCTAGCCTTATTGTGTTTAGCACCCACTGGGAAATTCCCGGAATAACTTCCCACGCTTTTAAGCGTAACGCTAGGGGTTGAATGGCTACATGGTCCCCGTCATTGCACATAGCGGGCTGCGTGAGCGCGCTCATATTGTTTATGACAGCGGGACTTACACTCAGAGAGGAGTTTATGGGCCGTGTAACAGAGTGAGCAGAGGGGGGACGCGCACACGGGCTCGTGGGCGCTCTTATGCACTCTGAAACTCGAGCAGTTTGGAACCGCTTTATGAGAGTGGACTCTGTGTGAGACACGGGGACTGAAGTGCTTTTGTGTATGAGTGAACACAGTGTTGTGGGCACATTTTCTACACAAGAGGCTTTTATGCTCTTTTTGAGATTTCTCTGGGTCGCCGTGAAAACGCCGTTTTCGCTCATGCAAGCGGGAAGGGAGACCGGCTTGGTAATGGCGGTGTACACTGCTGTAGTAGCCGCGTGAGCGGGGACTAACAGAGGGCGAAACTTTGACGGTGGTCCGGCCGCGGCGGAAGAGCGCCGTCTTTTTCTCAGCTGTGCTAGGCAGACTTCGAGTGATCAGGTTTCAGCGCGATCCGAGGCCGAGGCCCCCGGGGAGGCAGCGGTCTGTGGCGGCTGTCAGAGCGAGAACGAGGGCGGCCGCCCTGGCGTCGCTGAAAAGTCTTGGCTGTGCTGAGCTGGGCGCTGGGGTGGGGCTCGTGCAGGAGGCTGGTCACGTGAGCGGCCTGCAGAGGAGCTAGCGCGACGAGGCAGAAAGAGATTCATGGCCTGGGAAGCTTTCTGCACTTCGGAGAAACGGTCGACGATACCCGTGACGGCAGATCCGAAGAGGCCGGATGGAGAGAGCGGGGCGTTGAGAAAAGCGGCGCGCTCAGAATCTCCCATGTCGGCGAGTGTGAGCCAAAGATGTCTTTCAGACACACAAATGGCGGCCATGCATTTCCCCAGGGCTTGCGCAGCAGATTTTGTAGCGCGAAGGGAAGCACAGGTGATGAGCGCCATCTTGTGGAAGGCGGGCATAAATGTGCGGCGACCAGGTCACAGGGGGAATGAAGAGATACCCCTTTTCTGCGGCTCTGTCCACAACGCGAAGCGGGGCGGAAGAGTCAGAGCGAGTTCTGGCAGAGAGCGGGGCATTCCAGGACTTCGTGAGTTCCGCGTGCAGTTCAGGCAGGAAGGGCGCGGCCCGTTTAGTGACGGGAGTTGAGCGCTGGCGGAGGTAACTGCCGTCCATGCGGTTGATGGTCTGCTCGGGGTAGGGGACCAATCGAGTCCGAGGCGTTCGACGGCCTGTGAAAGGAGGCGCACTAATTCCTCCTCGATTCCAGCGCGGGTCCCAGAGGATTCTCGGGCCGAGGAGGCGTGAGAACCGGACCATTCCTCACTGTCTGAAGCGAGAAGCGAACAGGTTTCCTTGATGTCCGCGGCGTCATCGGAGGTTACAGAGTGGCCACTCGGCGGCAACTGTACATCCGGAAGCGGCGGAGAAGGAGAGCGGGAGGCGACAGGCTCCGGCGAGATGAACGCTTCTAGCTGGGGTTCCGGCGGCCTCTGAGAGCGGCGTTTCTTCTTCCACGGCGAAGTCAGAGGCGGCGCGGAAGCAATCTTAGTGGCCTGATGTCGAGCCCGCAGGGTCGACAACGGCATCTCCTCGCAGAGATCGCAGCCGCCATCGGCGAGGGCGAGCTCGGCGTGCTCCAATCCGAGGCAGAGAGCGCAGATGACGTGGCGGTCTCCAATCTCGAGGGGAGCGCGGCAAGAACCGCAGGAGAATTTATGAGACATCTTTAAAAAGACGCTCGCTCTTTTAGATACAAAACAATACAGGAAGCTTTTTCGTAAAAAGGATACAAATCCGTTGGATGGCGCTAGCTCGCAGGACGGCTGAAGGTGGCGAAGACGGCCGGCTTCCTCAGTCTCCCAGATGCTCGCTAGAGTTGCCATTTCAACGACGGCGGCTTCTCTCAGGATCAGCAGATGCGTGTAGCTCGCTGAAGAAATGAAAAATCAGAGTTGACAGCCTGAGACGCCAAGATATACTCTCTGACCACGCCCGTTTCGGCGGGCTCTGACGCAATGAGAGCATGTCAGACTCTCATTGGCTGAGAGTTCATCTGCGTCTCCTCATAGGCTTAAGCAGTTCTCTGTGAGCGAACCAATGAGCTGCTAGCTAGCTGTTCATGGTCTGCTGCAGCTGAACTGCGTTGACAATGGATACAAAATTATAGGATAATTTTTTGGCTTCAATTTCTCAGAAAAGATGAATCTTTCCCGTAGCGTAAGCTAGCTTACGCAATACGAGAGAACCTCTCGTAAGAGAACAACCAACTTTCGGATCCTGCACTTAAGCTTATAATTTCGTTTTTAAAAATATAATTATGTATTTAAAAGTTGCAGAATGCAAAATCTTAAAAGTTACTGCTTAGCTTCAACAACACTAGTCTGTTTTTTCCCCCTCCGGTCTCGACTTGGTCTGTTGGTCTTGGTCTCGACTTGGTCTGTCTTGGTCTTGGTCTTGGTCTTGGTCTTGGTCTTGGTCTTGGTCTTGTCTTGGTCTCGATACCCTCTGGTCTTGGTAGTGCCTTGGTCTCGGTATAGGCGGTCTTGACTACAAGTCTAATCATTTGCCTAGACCTTGTTGCTGATTATTAAAACAGGTTTGGAGGTTATATTTGAAGTAAAGTTAATCATTGTTTATAAGATAGTAACAGCATTATGGGCAAGTCCGAAGCGAAAACTTGAGCGAAATATGTGGCTTCCAAAAAAAAAAAGAAAAAAAAAAGACAAGACCACTTTTAAATCATTTAAATATAGCAGCCGAAGGACTGATGCCAGACTTTCCAGCTCTTCCTCATGGGTCAATGGGGGCATCAGTCACATTTTTCCATTAAGGCATGGTGGGATGGGGGCGCAGGGCCGGCTGAGGTAGAAAGGGGATGGGGGAAGTAATCAGGCTTGAAGAACAGCTCATCATTTATTTATAAAGTGTAACGTTCCAGCCCCTCTCCTACCACAAACCCCATGGATTCATGTGCTCTCAAACCAACACAGTCAACATTTTGTGACCAATTAGAAATCTGACTAGACTACCCTCTTTTTTCCCCCTGCTTGCTGTGGGTGGATACGCCATATGCTCCGAGAGCTCTACAATGGGTTTGTTTTTCTGAGCTCTGCCGTCCCATGATGCTAATCACGCTGGCTGCTCATGCTGGCTCATTGCAGCCCGTGGGAGGACTGAAGCCTGCCGGAAGGATCGATTGCAAAACACAACAGAGGCTGCCCAGCTTAGCTCCTCTGTACATGTGATCACATATGTGAGGCCTAAAGTGAAAAGGAAAATAAAAAGCACCGCAAACATAGGCATTTTTCATTTAAAGGAGTTGGTGTGAAAATGTTAGAGTGTGGACATGTTTGTACAAAGGCTTCAAGGTCTTCTGTACCCTTTGAGCCCAGCACAGACCAGCTGTAGTCTAAAGCCTCTTGTTTTTCTGCAACAGTCACATTTGCTTACTCTTCCTTTTCCATCAATTATTAAAACCTTCCCTGTTATTATTGGGAACGATGTCCCACGATGATGGCTTTGCTGGTGGGGATCACGTTAGCACTTTTCAGATTTGTATTGCTCCGTGTTTAATGTAGTTTGAGAACTTGCAGATTAGAGAGCGGACACGTGTTTTGCAGACTGAAGGCCTTTTCACACTAACACAAATGTTCAGCGGGAAAATTCCATCTAATTTTTGCTTGATTTGTCTTTTCCGGATTCAAACATTTTTATTTGAACAAATGCTCTCTGTTTATGTTCATTTTTACAGGGAGTTATTCTCTTTTCCATCGCACTGCGAAGAAAACTGGCCAAACGTTCAATTAATGCTTTTGGTCATATGGTGCTTTTCACTGTTGCTTAGCAAAATAGTAGGTGTGTTTGACTTCAACTGTGGCTGGATTTAACCGATTGACAAGATTTGCAGATTGCAGGCAGGGGAGGGGTTGAAAATGGACACTTTCTGCTTCCCGTAGTATTACTTGCACTGTTTGCATACTTTATCACAGATGAAGTGCATGGATTAGCTGCAATATTTGTCAAATACACAGACATTTAAGATGTTTTCATGTAGCAACAGAAACCACCCTTGCAGTGTAAAATAGTCTGTTCGCGAGCACCACCATGTCGTCATTTTATGAACAGTTTTCTTTGCAGTGTGATGGAAAAGAGATTAGAACACCTCTCTGTTAATAAAAATAAATGTTACATTGACAACGTGTGAATGTTCGTGTCGAAATAGCCGTTCATTGCACCAAAATTACATTTATCTTGGTGTGTGAACAGGCTATGAGAGTAGAGGAGAACAATAGAAATGATACATAGCCCTTTCTCAAAAACAAAACAAATTCCCAGAAACCTTAGGGGCAGAGCAGAAACCTGAAACAGAGCAGGCCGAAGCTGCTGACTTTTCAGTGCTGCCAAATGGTATGTGCTTTTTTCTTTCTTTTGATCAGATGGTTATTTTCCATAAAACAAAAGGTGAATATTTGGGCCTTTGCTGCCATACTGGATGCATCAAGAAGGATTAGAGTTTACCCTACAAATGTAATACGGTCACATGTGTACCATCAAATGGATCACAAGACTTTGTGGACCCACCTGTATTTAGTGCTGACCACTTCGGCTGTAAATCTGAGACAGATGTTAATACCAGATGTATGTTGAGCCATTGTTTTTGCTGCTTCTCATTCTCGTATTGCTTTACGCTGATACGAGTGAGCAGGAAAGACAGAGAGGCATGAAGTTTTTAAACGATTTTCAGAAAAAGGAAACACTGAAAGAGGAGACGATAGGCAAGAGAGGAGTCAACATCTAATTGGGAATGTCTGTCAGTGCCTCACATGCTCAATAATCTATTTACCATGCAGAATTAAGATTTCTGCTATCCAGCACATTGCAGCTCCAATCCCTAAAGCCAGGATGGATAATCCAAAATCCCTCTTAGGGCCTGTGAGGCCAGTCCTGGAGCAAAAGAGGCAGGCGAGCTGCAGAGGCCTCTTCAGAGATCAACCCACGGCAACAACTTAACTTAAAAGAAGCCCAATTCAGCGGGAAAATCACAGACTTGGCAACACTGATCTTCACACCGATCATTTCCATACACTTAGAGTTCATAGTGACCAGGCTAAACAAAACAAAAAAAACATCAGATGACAAATGATACAATACGTCATAGTTGTAAGGAACGGTTTAAAATTATCAGTATTCACTGATAATCTTCCCCTTTGTGGCAGCTCTTTCTCGTTCAAATGTTTAGGGTAAGATTTGCATGTCACATGATACTTCAGAAATCATTTGTGCTCCGAGAAACACCATACAGGTTTGGAGTGACAAGGGGGTGAGTAAATGCTGAAAGAATTTTCTTTTTCTTTTTTTTAGTGGCGAACTGTCCCTTTAAAAATCTGCTGTTCCTATCTGTGTATTTTGTTAATACCAAAGATTTTAAAACCCTGGTTAAATAAAACATTGAACTATAGGCGTAGCAGTAAGGCTTACAGGAAACACTGCGTGTCTGTTTGAAGGCTGAATTCCCAGGCTCCAGTGTTAATAATTTGGAGATACTCGGGTAACAAAGAGGGCAGCCAGAGCAGCAGATTTCCCTCTCGTCTCCAGTTACTCATTACAGGAATATGAAACCAGAAGATCTCTGTAGCATTTGCTGGCCTGACAAGCCCTGCACTGTGTGTGGATGTCTTTGATTAGGCTTTGGAATTAGAAGTGTGATGTGTCATAGAAAAGATGGATAAATGCGCGGGGCTTCGGGCCTGCTAATGCAACGGCAGCTGCACAACAGCTGACAGGCTCCCGGCGGAGCAACAGCATTAAAACACACCTTCAGCGAGGCCCCTACACTGAGGCATGTGCACACACACACACACACACACACACACACGGTTGCCATGGTAACACATGCAGCTGTCAATAGCATCAGACCACACCCCATAGTGAACAGGCAATACACACCAATGAAGTAATGTATAGTGATGAGTTGATGCTCACAAACACAGTATATCTCCATTCCTCGCCCTCTCTCTTACAAATGGACATGAGCAAACTTGCTCTTGAGCTTCATATGGAAAAATTATGACACATGGGAAATATTAAGCCATTCAAACTGAAACAGTTAATGTGATTATGTTCTGTAAATGAAAGATGTGATTATGTTCTGTAAATGAAAGATGTCATCATCTCATGGTTACACTGGGAGTTGAGGCACAGTTCTCTCTTCCCGTTCTCCTTACAATTACAGCTATCTGTGTGTTGCAATGTTCATTTTGCAACTTTTACTGTAAAAATTACAAATTGCTACACATACTGTACATGGTTATTAATCATCAGGCAAGGAGGATTACTAGAAAAGACAACACAGGCTGAAAAGGAAATGGGAAGTGTCATCAAAAAGGCAAAAGGTAGTCATTGCAACCGAAATTTGAATAGGCTCCATCCGAAATTGTATACTTCCCTTAGTATGCGACAAAAGAAGTGTGTCCGAATTCACAGTGGGCGCAAAAGAGTAGACAAAAAAGTACCCGGATGACCTACTACTTCCGGTGAGATTCTGAAGTGTGGATTCGATGGACACTTTACTATCCCATGAGGCCACAGGAGAGGATTTGTGAATGGCAGTGATGCGAGGGAACTGACACTGATAGGGCATATGATAATAACAACATGGCAAATGTAGTATGTCTGAATTACATTCATACTACACACACATTTTAAAACGTTCTTTTTAGGCAGTCGCGAAGCAATTTCTTCTTCAAAATAAGTACCTACTCAAGAGAGTATGCAATTTTGGTTGCTGTCATAGTCTTTTCTACCCTATTGTGACATATATCTGAGTAAAACGATTTCTTGAAAGAGAAAAAAAGAGGGTGGGACTTGATTTTGTGTATTGGGAATTTTGTCTATTGGGCAATCTCTGCCACCATTTTGAAGTGCATTCAACTTCGTTAAGTGGGCAAAGGAAGCTTATTTGGACAGACCCTCGGACCCTCGATTTTGACCGAGGGAGCAAGCCTTCTCAATATGTACACGTCAGGCAGATCCATAGACCACAATGCAACGCGATTGTGATATTACAGCAGATCGCACTTAATTTACCAACACCTATGGAATTGGAGTTATTTTGACATTTAACCGCACAATTAGCTTTAAGTTTATTGTATCGTTATCATTTTCATTTGATATTTTCTCCAACAGCCCAAGCATACATACAGGCCTATAGAATGGTGTGTAAAACAAATTCATAAGTGAAAAAAAATGTACATAATAAATTAGCTTCATTGCGGATTCCAAGTGATCAAGGGCTTAGGGCACATTTCAAGGGTTCAAGAAGTGGGTATTCGTGCAATGTTATCAGTAATGTACATCTGAGTAGCGAGAAGGGCATACAAAATTGGACTTAAGCTCAGCCATGATCAGAGAAATGGCGAGGGTGAGTTCATGTTTTTGATAAAAGATTGAGGGCACGTGAATATAAATAAAAACTAAAGATGTGCAACAGATAAACTATTAATAATGAACTACATTCCATAAAAAAATATGAATGATCAATTTTGATTTAATGGTGACTTTTAAAAAGTATACTACACTTTTTTTTTGCATTTCTGTTATGATGTCATTCTAAATCAGTAAAACTTTCTTTCTTCTGTGAAACACAAAATACATTTAACAAAAATACAGATTGTTTCAAAGCAGACTTTAATAAGCATGAAAGTGACAGTGATGTAAAATTAATTATGAAATTATTAAATACATTTTGAAACAAGCTCAAGTTCAGCTCTACAGAATATTATTCAGCTCAGTTCACTGTCGTATCAATTCAGTTCAATAACTCAATGTTGCAATGTTCATTAATTATGAAACAAGTTTGATTCAGCTATAAGTAGTTCAACAAGGCAATAATGTTATTATTTATTTAAAGTCAGTTAAATGTTTATTCAATTCAGTTCAGTAATAGTGTTGATGTTGCAAAGTTATCCCACTCAGTTCATATTTTATTCTCAATATATTTTGTTCTTTGTATTAATATTGGCCTATAATTGCCTTTTAAACATAATTGTGTCCTAAAAATGAAAGTCAGTGGGGTCCCGTGTTGTTTTGGAACTCACTGAGTTTCATTGTATATGGACAAAAACAGCTAAAACATTCTTTTTAGCATACAGGTTTGATGATTGTGACAGAATTCTCCTGTTTGTGATTCCTTATCAACATCTAGTCTTGTTTTATCTTTATTTGGACTCAGAAGCAGTGGTCGGTCTCACTGGCAGCTGACGCACCTCATCACCACATCCTTCACAGCACAGGTGGCTTCTGCGGAGAGTTCTGGTTCGGTGTCATTCAGAGGACAAACTCAAAAACAGCAAATGTCTGTTGCTCACTGATTTGCAAATGAAGGTGCTGACAGTCCCGGTGCACGAAAACCCACCCTGTGTCTCTGTTTTAAGAGTGCAGTGTTTGCTAAGTGCTTCGACTGAAGACCGGGCATAGCAAGGTGTTGAGTGAATGTATACTTTGAGGAATGAGTTCTTTTGTGAACCCACAACATATTTGAGTGCTTTGTCTGTCAATCAATTGAGCTTATAAAGCATCAATAGCTGTGCGTTATTTGTAAGTGCACTGCCAGCTCCAGAGAAAAGCGTGAACCGAGTGCCTTTACTCGTTTATGAAACAGGTATCTATGCATTTAACAGTTCTGACATGACCATAAAGCAGTTGCCATGGCAACATAGGGTTTGACGGAGGTGTGACATTAGCCCTGCCCTCTTGAGGGGGGAGGAGAGCCCCAGTGGAACACAAGGTCACCTGCCCACATCTGCCTCTCTTCCTAGAGATAGATGGGTGGGTGGGAGATGGATGGATAGATAGATTGCAACACTATTTTCGTGCGATACTTCCGGTTAATTAGCTGCTATATGAAAATAACTACAAGAAAAACAAAATAGCCTACAGACCCGGTAAAACTATTTGCGATACAATCCAGTGCGTTTATGATTATAATAATACATTTTCCTACAATATAATGACAGCAGCTACCTACTATTTGCAATATCAAGCAGCATAACGGACTGTTTTTGTACTGAAAGCTATTAAGTGACGGACACCGGAAGCCTTCGGCTCGCACATTCAAGTTACAAATGGCCGCGCCCGCTCTTACCTTAAAAATAAAGTGAATACTTTTAGGTTCTCAACTTTAATGGACTAAAATGCATTTAAGGCGGATTGATTTAATTGTGCTGTAATATGACGGGGCACGAGTTGTAGTTTTGACTTATTAATGTTAAATGGGAATGTGCAGCTTCTGTCTCACAACTTAAAGGAGTAAGCTAGCCTACTTAGCTGGCAAAATGGGCTTTCAATAAAACTTGGCTACCTATACAGTAGAAAGGCAAAAAAAAGTTTTGAAATCGGAAAATCTTTAGTCTAGGTGCAGATTAATCTCTGGTTGTAAAGACGGTAAAAAAAACAACTGTTGACTTTCACCATTAAATGTGCACTGGCTAACATTTTACAAACATACACAAAATATTACTGAATATTTGAAGCTTAAGCATTGAAACCAAGAGAAAGGGGAAATGTCATTTAATTTTCATTTTGTAGACATTTCCTAAATATTTATTTTCATAAATTTGAATGTATTCTGTTTTGAAAAAAAAAAGATAATTGTTTGTGACAAGAGCATCTGCGCTGCTGGTCTGGTGCTTGCTTGATGCTTCTGACTTTTACAGAAGGCATTATGTGAATTAGAATATTGTCTCGAAATCAAGTCATAAATAGAAAAAACCTCCTCATAGCCACAGCCAGGTGCTTAAGCAAGCACACCTGTTTAGCAACCCTGCTGGTTGTTATACACAGGTCTCCATTGTGATTTAGCCGGGTGCTCATCCCACAATAAAATATTTATTCAATGGTTCGAGCCAGTAAAGTCTAGCATAGTATAAAGCATCTAAAATGAATAAATCATAGAAATCCAAGATATTAAAATAGATTCCAAGATCAAACAGACAACATTCTAATGAATAATAATAATAAAAAAAAAAAACACTTATTACACTCAATTCAGTGGTTGATAGTACATTATAAATCAAATTAATTCAGAGTATCATGCTGTTGCACAGTGTTGACAGAGTAACTGCAGGTGAGACAGAGTTGATGGCTGAGGAATGATTCAGAGGGGTCAGGGGTTAGAAAAGCCTCCTCATATCCCTTTAACCTGGACGAGCTGGTAGAAAATCCACAGTCCACAAAGTTTGATTTTCACATTCCCTTTACAAATAGTACTAGGCTCACTACTTCTTCTTTGCAGTAATGTTCTTGCAGACCCAGTTCATGCCATCCTGAAAGAAAGGAGCACTTTAGCCAAAAACCAGCCGCTGATGGGAAGGTCTAAACAACTGATTGGAAAAATAAAACAAGGCTAATGTAAAAGCAATGACTCACCTGGACTCCCTCTCCCGTAAGTGCAGAGCAGGACTGAATTTGCCAAATACGGTCCCGAATGGTGTGCAGGTTCAGTCCCTCTGCGATCTCAGAGGCTGGAGCAGCGGTCAGCAGGTCTTGTTTATTGGCAAAGATTAAAACAGGTACGCCACTAAGTTTCTCCTCATCGAGCAGCTCAGACAACTCCTGCACACCACATAAACAATTCAAATAGTAATCGAATAGCTCATTCAAATACTTTCAGCATGGATTTGGTTGAACAAATGCATATCAAGAAAGTGTCACTTCCAATAAAATAAAAGCATTGCAGTGAACTGTATTAAGTAGGAAAATGTAGCTAGACATAGACCTGACCAAGTGTGAAGCCACATAGTGTGAGAAATCTCCTGCAGAGACCTTGGAAGGTGCATAATCTCTCATCTACACACATACGCACACACAAACAAGACAAGTAATAACGAACAGATTTGCTATAATGATAGATCTTTTTATACCTGTCCCGTTTCCTCAAATCTCTTTCTGTCTGCACTGTCTATGACATAAATCTAAAATGCAAAATCACAATGTCAAAATCATCACATAAACAAATATGAGAAAATATCACATTCTTAAGAAATATATATATACAACTGTTCAAAAGTTTGACCTCAGTACGATTAAAAAAAAAAATTTAATACTTTTATTCAGAAAGGATGTATTAAATATTTAAAAAGTGACAGTAAATGCTGTTTTAAAAGAATTCTGAAAAATAGACTTTTCAAAAAAATATTAAGTAGCACAACTTTTCAAAATTGATGATAATAATAATTGGTAACTGCTTGCTACAAATTAAGCTTTGCCATCACATTTAAAATATATTCAAATAGCAAACTAGAAATATTTACAAGAATATTTCACAATGTTAGTATTTTTTTAACAATATTTTTGGTGAGCATTGGAGACTTCTTTAGAACTTTTGAATGGTAGTGATATATGATAATGAATGCTATGCTATGCATAACTCATAAACATATCTCTTAATAAGAAACACTCACAAGCATGTCAGTATTTTCAAAGTAGTTTCTCCAGTATGGTCTGATCTTCCTCTGGCCTCCAATGTCCCAGACATTCAGTTTGAAGCCCTGAGACTGCACGCTCTTAATGTTAAAGCCCTGGCAAGGACAGAAGAATTAAAACTAACTGAACAATGCTGTATTGTGCTAAAGCAAGTAAAACCCTTAGTTCACCCAAAAATGAAAATTTTGGCATTTCTTACTCACCAGACGGTTGACGGCACCCATTGACTTCCATAGTATTCTTTTTTTCCTACAATGATGTCAATGTGTGCTGTCAACTGTCTGGTTAACGATATTCTTTAAAACATCTTAATTTGTGTTCAACAGAAGAAAGAAAATCATACAGGTTTGGAACAACATGAAGGTTAGTAAATGGTAACAGATTTTTCATTTATTAGTGAACTATCCCTTTAAGAGCTTATTCTATGAAAATGGAAAAAAACTAGCTTTTTTTTTTTTACAAGGCAATTTGTATTTCCTGTGAAAGGGAGATTGTGTGTTACCTGTGTTGGTGTGATGTGACTAATATCCTCAGAGGCTAGCTGTTTGAGAAGTGTCGTCTTTCCACCATTGTCTAATCCAAGGAGCAGAATGCGTATCTCCTGATCTGGGGCACTCTTTAGTTTTCTAAGGATTGACAACAAACCCTGGAATAAACATAATATGCTCAATAACCAGATTTTAAACAAGACAACAATGACACTATATAAGGACATTTGTGAGAAAAAAGATAGTTCTAAAAAAACTACTTCTCTCAGCTAAGAGCCTTATCTAACAAAGTATGAAAAAGACAAAGATATTTGTAGATTTTAGAGAGATTAAAAGAGACTTTAAAGAGATTAAAGACAGAATGACACAGTCACAATTCACTCATTATATAAAAAATGCTGTGAAAGTAAAAGATGGTTAAATGATGACACATTTTGTTCATCCATTTAACATCGGTGGCTACAATATCATAATCATTTATTAAATGAGTTAGCATTCTACAATCTGTACATTTAAATTATTCGGGAAATAACGAGACAGAGGAAGGCAAATAACTGAGACTTAGCGCCGCTGATCGATCAGGCTTTCACTCCTACAGAGAAAGCCCGTTACTGCAGCTAATCATCAAGACTTCACGCTGCAAACGTAGAATAAATTATGCGTATTTCCAAAGTTTCTAAAATCTCAGTTAAATAAAAAATACACAAAGATAGGACTAAAGGCTAATTAACTTCTCACCATCTTCCTCCCTTCCGAGACGCCGACGATGGTTACTAGGGGGAGTTAAGTGACGTCACCAGCTGTTGGCGTCATTTTAAAGGAACCGCAGTTGTCGCATTTTCTGATTAGGTTTCAACGTCAATTTCTGTATCATCACAAATGTTAAAGGTAGGCACGTACGCCTAAATAATAGCTACTGAACATTTCCACCGTTATTCCCAGGAAGAAATACTATGCGTACATTTTGTCACACAATATGGGGTAAGTTGTCACCAAAAAACCCGCCATTAAACAGTCTATTATAGGCTTTTCAGCAAACTTTAAAGTAAAACAAATTTAAATGGTAGACGAATTATGAATCAAAACAATTTATTAAACAGCAAACATGGAAAAGGTAACGTACAAAAATAATGAACAGATGATAGATTGACCTAATAGATCTGTTAGTAATTAACTTTAGGTTAAAAAAAGTCATTATATAAAAGACATATCTGAAATGTATACATTTGTGGTTTTATTGTGTTTATGTTGGCCATGTGTTCCATTTTATATGTGTATATATATACACACACACACACACACACACATACATACTAATATATATATATACATACATATGTGTGTGTGTGTGTGTGTATGTATGTATATATATAAAATATGTTGACTTGTACACATGGAACTATGCAAAACCAAGTTCACCCTGGTGAATTTACCAAAACAGTTGGTAAGTGAGCTCTTAAAATAAAAGGACCAATTGCACTGATTCTACCAAAACAACAAATTTTAATTGTAAATAAATCTGTAAAAATACAAAAATGACAACAATGGCAAGTTCTCCTTGACTGATCTCAACATCAAATGCACCATGCAAAACTTCCCTCTATCGGTCCTTCAAAAAGGGACAAAGATTTAAAAACCCTGCTTGCCAAATTTAAAAAAATAAAATAATTATAACAAAAGTTCAAACAAAAAAATGATGCGTGCGTGATAAGAAGAAAATCTGTAGAGAACAATGCTGGTGCTTTCCCTGAAGGCAGATGCAGATTGACAGGCTTTTCACTGTCATGGTACAGTGTGTTACAGGGATAGTATATCTGGAATAATCCTTAAGTGCCCTCACTTAAGGGCACAATGGTGACAGGACTGTGAATTCGTGGGTCTCCCAACTGAGAGTGAACCTGAAGGTTGGTGTTGGCGGTCACTTACATACACATAAGCAACAGTATTAACTAATATAATTTTTTTTAACATGAAGTAAATGTTCACAGAGCTGGCTGTATTGAGGCTTCAACCTTTCTATTTAACATTTGTACAATCTGGCAGACAGTACAAAATTCCACGAACTTCTTCACCACCCTCCATCATGTCTCATAGAAGAACATTACATCTAATATTGTATAAAACGTATAAAGGTCTGATGTAAACATCTCAATTTCAGCTTCTGTGAGATTTAAATCTGCTTTTTCTTGGCTGGTTTGACTGAGGGCATTTCCTCCTCACTAACATCATCATCTTCATCTTCATCTGATATTTCAGACTCTTCATTCTCTGTGGCTGAAAGAGGAGAAATAATTAGCACCATTCAGTTTCAAAACAAAAGGGATAAAATAGCATGATCTGTGTGTGATTTTTAGCTTTAAATTTCTCACCAACTAAATGTAACCCACTGACAGTCACTGGTCCAGATCCAGATTTCAGCCGCAGTGTGACAGGAGCCATCAACTCAAACTCCCCAAGGCTTACCTGAGTAGAAAAAGATGTGAAAGACAAAAAAAAAAAAAAAAAAAACGATTTAAAAACTTGCAACATATTTGAAAATCCTATTTTATACAACAGTTTAGTAAAAAAGCATTACCATAGGCAGACAGGAAATGTTGAGATTAGCTACGGGCACAGATATTTTCTTTCCTTGGTGATTCATAGCGGTCACTTCCACAATATTATTCTCCTCTTTGGCACCATCACCCAGACAAATCTAATGGTTTGAGAGAAAGGAGTTTAAAAGTACAGGTCATCAAGCTCTTTACACATCTTAAAGTCGCGATGAAATAAAAGCAGCAACTGATCATTTTGTCTATATTATGACATACAACTGAGTATAATGCATTATTGTAATATAAAAAATGTTGGGAAGGGACTTGGTTCTATGAATCAGCTGTTGACTGGATTTACGAGATGTGGTCGTTACACTCCAAAAGTTGAGCTTGCAGGGGCGGGGTTTATGCAGACTAAAGGGGCGGACACATTTACCACTGTTAGGCAAATTTTCACGATCGTGAATTTCGCATGATTTTAACAGATTTTGCATTGGGTTCACTGTGTTAACCAACAGAAAGCTGCTTGATTTGAAGTGAGTTCTGTGTGAGCTGTGCTTCATATATCTCTACACTATTGACAAAAGATTTTTCTGGCCCATGAAATTGAGCAAAGTAATGAGTTCCATTACATGACTGTTATAGTCCAGCATACATCACCAATGAGAACTCTGTCATTTCACCAGAAGACCAAGAAATGGTTTCTTAAACCAGAAAAAAAATATATAGGGCAACACTTAATTTTGCCCATCAGGAATTGATTTGATCATTGTGGTTTGCTATTGCTGTGATCTCATATGAGAGACAGGTTGTCCCACCCTGCTGCACGAGGGAGGGGAAGTTATTTTAATTAAAGACTTCCATAGTATTTTTTTTAACCAACATTCTTCAAAATATCTACTTCAGACGAAAGAAACGCATACAGGTTTGGAACAACTTGAGGATGAGTAAATAAGTGACAATTTTCATTTTTGGGTGATTTCCCTTTGAAAAAAATTATGATGTACATGGATGAATCATTTATAATAAACATGGCTAATAAATAAGAACTGTCAAGTTTGATTTCATGGTGACTTTAAACAGAAGGTGATATAAAAAATATAAAAGAGAGAAAGAAACACACAGACGAATGGTTCACAATAAGATCTATAATATGTATAGAGAAAATAGATGCATTTTTATTTCATATTGACTTTAAAACTATAAATCAGCCAAAAATTAAAATCTATCATGATTTGATCAACATTCTATTACTTTTCACACACATAGAAGTTTCCCTTTTTTTCTCTCTGTAGAACACGTCAGTCAAAAGCACAATCTTGCTTTAATAAAATATTCTACGAACCGTCCTGAGCTCCAAAAAATGTTCCACATCTTCATCTTCGTCTGCTTGAAATGTGTAAAATGGAACTTCAGAAGACAACTCACAACCTGATGGAAATCAAAATCACACTATTATATAAGTAGCCTATATTTAATTTATATGCAGAAATTAATGTAATTACTGAAAACGAGCACGTATTTTGATGTTAAGTAATCCAGGTTTTTTTAATGAACGTTAAACATATCTGGCCACAATTATTAAAGAAATAATCAATTGCAGTTGTTCCACGTGTGCTAGTATCTACGAAGCATGCAGCGCGTCAATGTTGATCTTACTGAACACATAGCTTTCCAATCGCGAGCGTGAGTCCACCCCACTGTCCGATGTTTCGTCCTGAACAAACGACATAACTGTTCGAACGTTTCTAATATCACTCAATAAAGTCTACAATATCCACAGTGCAAGTCGCGTTTCCAAAACACATGTGACGAGCACAAGCAAAAAACGGCGCATGATTATTACGTCATCATCAGCACAGACCTAAAAGCTAGTTTTTAATTGTTACAATATCTGACAGACATTGTAACAATTAAATATACAGTACTGGTAAAAAGTTGGGAATAATTACGATTTTTTTTTAAATGAAATAATTCTCTTATACTCACCAAGGCTGCATTAATTTGATCAAATATAGGCCTACAGCAAAACGGTAATATTGTGAAATATTCAAACCTAATGTATTATAATGTAATTTAGTTCTGTTTGTGCAAAGCTGCATTTTCAGCAGGCATTACTCCAGTCTTCAATGTAACATGATCCTTTGCATAGAGTCAGGTGAAAAAGAAAGTACACCCTTTTGAATTCGTTTTACATATCAGGACATTATCAAAAATCACCTGGTCTTTAACAGGCTAATAAAAATACAGCCAAAATGGAGAAGCCATGTGTGACAAACTAAGTACACCCTATGATTCAATTGCTTAGAGCCACTTTTGCAGCAATACGTTGAAGGAATAGTTTTCTACATGACTTTATCAGTCTCTCTCACATCATTGTGGAAGAATTTAGGCCCGGTCTTCTTTACAACTTTGCTTCAGTTCATTGAGGTTTGCGGGCATTTGTTTATGCACAGCTCTCTCTTCAGCATTTCAATCGGGTTGAGGTCTGGACTTTGGGCCAGTGCAACCCTAGCCTGGGAAAACCCAGACAACTTCCGACAAATTTAGATTTGCTCTGCAAGTTAGTCTGGCAAAGAGCTCATTCAAGCCCATTTCTAATCCGTCGAAATCGCGGCACCAATCAGAAAAATTGGGGCGGGCTTTACACGATGAAGACAGCACAGTGCGGTGAAGCAGATTTTGTACATTTACAAAGATGGATGCCGCCGTGGAACTAGGGGTGTGACGGTTATAGTTGAAAACCGTCATTAGAACTCTATAACCGGCAAAATCATGTTATTAAAATATTTTTTTCACAAACATTTTTTATCATAGAGAATGTTTAAATACTAATATCAGCTTACGAGGGAAACGGAGGCGGAGTTAGGGGTGCTTCGGAGGCTGCTACTGCTGATGATTCGGGAGAGGTCTGGGGTTTTTTTTAGAGAGAGAGAGAGAGAGAAACAGCTTTCTCCTGGCAACCCTTCCAAACATGCCATACTCATCCAATCTTTTTCTAATTGTTGTACTCTCATGAACTCAAGCATTTAATGTGTTAACTGAGGCCTGTAGAGTCTGAGGTGTAGTTCTTGGGTGTTTTGCGATTTCTCTGAGCAGTGCCTGGCCTGACCTTGGGTTGAATTAGCTGGGACGTCCACTCCTGGGAAGATTGGCAACTATTTTGAATGTTTTCCACTTGTAAATAATCTTCCTCACTGTAGAACGATGGACTTCAAATTGTTGGAAAATGGCCGTATAACCCTTCTCTATTACCCTACATCTGCTGAATGTCTTATAATGATGGACTTCAAATTGTTGGAAAATGGCCATATAACCCTTCTCGTATAACCCTAAATCTGCTGTATTTACAATAATGCTGTTTCTCAAATACTTGAGAGGCATGCTCCTGTTAAAACGAGACTGGTTCCATCTACTCGTGCGTGCCTCACCCTGGTTCACTCCAGAACTTCGAACGATGAAAACTGAGGGTCGCCGCCTAGAAAGACTATACAGGAAAACTGGACTCATTGTGCACTCTCTGGCTTTTAAAGAACATTTGCTCAACTACTGTACAGCCCTCAACGATGCAAGATCCTCTTATTTCTCCTCTACCATTAGGAAATTAATGTGCAGCCCCAAATCATTCTTTGCTATGGTTAACAAACTCACTAATACACCACAACATGTTATTTCGGGCTCTGGGGTGCTTGTGAATAGCTTTTCCCAATTCTTTTCAGACAAATTGAAGTCAATCAATGAAACCATCACCAAAGACACACCTCAAACAAGTGACTCAAATGTTCATTTGATGTTATCTGATTCAGCTCACTCAACAAACTCTCTAATTTCTAATTTAACATTCTGAAGCAAATCCTTGAAAAGGTTGTGGCTTCGCAATTGCGATCATATTTACATGCTAATTGTAAAAAACTAATTGGACATTTAGGCTGATTCAGCTGTTGCTACTGGAACGGTGGGTCCATTAAAACTCATTCAGTCATCAGTTATTGCTCTCAGTTTATTGTACTCAACATGTAGGAGTAGACATTTCTTAGATGGTAATTGTTGGTTTCTAAACATAAACATAGAAACAATTAATAGATTACAAACACATCTGCAGCTCTTAAACCATACATCTGATATCAACTTTAACAATTCAAACGAATATAACACCAAAGAGAAACTATACATAACTAGAATTCAATATATCATATCAAACACAATCCTTTAAACGAACAATCAGAAAGAAACTTACATTGTCAACAACGCAACAATTCCACACAGACCATGTATGAATGGGGGAGACGGCTTCTTATATACAAGCAAACTGAGACTGAACCATGATTAGTTAGTGGCAACAGGTGATCTTATCAGGACTCAATCAGCCAATCAGATCTCAGCAGGATTTTCTACAGCCGCCCCCAAATATGTTAACATATTTGTATCTACAGGAAATTCATACAATTGGATGATCCGTATCAGTCAATTCAGAAAGAACAATTAGACGGCTGACAGGATGAATTAAAGATTTCCCTTTGCTGAAGATCTCAGTAACTCTCACTCTTCCATCAGGACTTGGCAAAATCTTACTAACAGTCCCGATAGGCCAGTGTCCACGCGGAAGCTGAGGGTCCACAATCATAACAATGGCAGAAGGAGCAATAGGATTACCATCACGTTCCCACTTTTGACGAGTCTGAAGACTTGGAAGATAATCTCGGACAAAACTGGCCCAGAATCGATCCGCAAGAACTTGACTGTGTCTCCACTTTCTACGAGTAAGTAGTTCTGAATCTGCATACATCACTTGTGGAAGAGAGGCATCTCGCCGCCCCATCAGTAGGATATTTGGGGTGATTGGATCAGGGTCTGAAAGATTTGAAGACACATAGCCAAGAGGTTTTGAGTTTAGCAACTCCTCAATTTCAACGAGCACTGTATACAGAACTTCCTCTGAAACTACTTGTATTCCCAAGACTGCTCGTAATGCCGTCTTAACAGACCGTACCTCTCTCTCCCAAGTACCTCCAAAATGGGGGGAATATGGCGGATTAAATGAGAATTTAATTTGCTGTTGGGCAAGTATCTCCTGAAAGGAGGGACTAAGCTGCGAAAATGCCTCCCGGAGTTCTCTTTCTCCTCCCTTGAAATTAGTCCCTTGATCAGATAATATTTCATGGGGCCTACCTCTACGGGCTACAAATCTTCGAAGGGCCATAAGGAAACTGTCAGTATCCACACTAGAAAGTAGTTCAAAATGAAGACATCGGGTCGTCTGGCATTTAAATATAATGCCCCACCTCTTCTCATGTCGGCGAGCTACTTTGATGGTTAAAGGCCCGAAACAATCCATACCCGTCGACCAAAATGGAGGCTTATACAAGCGAAGTCTAGAAACGGGTAAATCAGCCATTCTGGGAACTGAAGGCACACCTTTCCACTTCCTACACTCAAAGCATGATCTCTGGATTTTCTTGATTAACTGTCGCCCTCTCAGAACCCAGTATTTCCGGCGAAGCTGGGCGAATACTCTTTGTGGTCCGGGATGATACAGAGTTGTATCATAGTTAGCAACCAAAAGTTTGGTTACATGATTCTTAGGATCTAAGACAATTGGGTAAATAGCTTCAAAATCCAAATCCTCGCTTTGACGAAGACGTCCACCCGCTCTTATTAGCTCTGTAACGGGATCATACTCTGGTGCCAGACCAACTAAACGGCTGTGCGAAGGAACTCCATGACCATCTTTAAGCAGCTTATATTCCTCAGGGAAATCTTCCATCTGGGCTTGACGCAGGATATATACTTCTGCTTCAGTTTGAGAAGGTTTGATCTCAGCTCCCAAGTCCAACGAGAGGTTTTCAACAGTTGCTGCAATCAGCTCTGACCAGGTATTAAACTGAGACTCACTAGACTTTGGAGAGTTAACTGGTGCTTGATTAAGCCCACAAAACAAAGGTTTTCTCAGCTCTGTCCCAACCTCCTCTGTCATTAAGGCTGGAGATTTTGGCCATTGCTGATGGGGCAAATAGAGAAAGGTAGGTCCTTGAAACCAAGAACTATTTGCAGACAATTCAGCAAGTCTCTTGCCTCGAGTGATGTCATCTGCTGGATTACTGGCAGTGTCAACATATCTCCACTGATCCGGTCTAGTATAATCAAGAATCTCCGTAATGCGGTTTGCCACGAAGATCTTGTACCGACAGGATTCGGACTGGATCCAGGTCAACACAGTTGTAGAATCAGACCAAAGTGTCACTTTTTGAACAGCCAAGGTAAGTTCCTTTTGCAACAGGTTAGCTAGCTGTGCCCCAGTCAGAGCAGCACACAGTTCCAAACGAGGAATAGAAATGGTCTTCTCCGGTGCTACCCTTGAACGAGCCATGACCAGAGATATAGAAATCTCACCAATTCCATTTCTCATATGCAAGTAGGCAACTGAACCATATGCCTTTTCGGATGCGTCGCAGAATATGTGAAGCTCTCGGATGACTGGATCTTCCCTGTGGGTTTTTTGACCATACCATCGAGGTACTTGGATCTTGACCAAATCTGGCAACTCTCCTTCCCATGCCATCCAGGCGGTTTTAATCCCCTCTGGGATATCTGGATTATCCCATCCTCTATTAGGTTTCATCCACAATTGTTGCAGAAGAACTTTAGCACGTGTCGTAAATGGAATAATGAAACCCAGAGGGTCGTACTGATGAGCAAGTACCCGATATACAACCCGCAATGTTAGGACAGGATACTCCACTAGACGGTGCTTGTAGCTCAAAGTATCCTGCAAGCAATGCCAACTGAGCCCAAGAGTACCCTCGCACGGATCGGTGCAATTATGACTTAACCACAAGTCAGTGCTTACTGAACGAGCTTCTGTTGGTAAGTGGTCAATCACAGAAATATGGTTACTGGCCCACTGCCGAATCTCAAACCCGCCTTCAGCCAAGGAAGAACGTAAGTTCATCAGCATCTCCTTAGCCTCTTTAGTAGTTGGAAAACTTTGTAGGCAATTATCCACATAAAAGGAATGCATGACAGAAGATTGCACATCTTGAAACTCAACAGGAAGGCTCTGAACACATTTCTGGAGCACATAGGTCGCACAACACCGACTACATGTAGCACCAAAAGGCAAAACCTGCCACTCGTAGACATCGGCTGAATCATTTCTTCTCATATTTCGCCACAAGAAGCGTAGCAAAGGAGAATCAGAAGACAAGAGGCGGACTTGATGAAACATGGATTTGATGTCTCCACTTATAGCAACTTGATGTTCTCTAAACCGAAGTAAAACTCCAATCAAGGAAGGGCCCAGTACCGGTCCAGGTAACAAATAGGCATTCAAACTCTCACCTCTATACTGATGGGAACAATTAAATACCACACGATGTTTGCCATTATGTTCCACAAGATGGTGAGGAATGTACCAAGATTCATCTCTGAGGTCAATCTCATTTGGTTTCAGTTTCTTAACACATCCAGCTTCAATGAGTTTCTGAATCTCATGCTCATAGATAGCTGCATGATCAGGATTCTTGGCTAGTTGTCTCTCCATTCTACGCAAAGCTGGCATCACTGCCTCCGGAGATGCTTTAAGGAGAGGTGCATTCTTGACACGAAGTAAAGGAGTCGCATATCTTTTGATACCATTGATTTCTTCACGCTTTGTTTTCTGGTCTAGACACTCGATAGCATCCTTATCTTGCTTAGAACGCAGAGCATGCTTAGGATTCTGAGAAAAAGGAAGTACGTCAACTTGCCATAACTTCTCCACATCGTTATGCAATTGGTCCATTGAGCGAGAAGCTTGGAAGAAACACTGAGTCGGGGGATTTGTCTTTTCACCCAAAGAAGTAGGTCCTTGTAATGCCCACCCCAGTCGAGTATGCAAAGCTGCTGGACTTCCAGGTGGTCCAAAACGTACTCGCTCTTTGGGGCTAAGAAGGTGAGGATGATCAGCTCCCACTAGTAGCAAAGGTTTAACTTTCTGAAACTCCTCCAGAGGGAGGCCTCTTAGATGTTGGTAGCGTCGCTGTAAGATTTGCACAGGATAAGTCTGTTCGGGTAAATCAATCATTTGAGCAGTAAAGGCACCTTGTATCTGGTATTTACTTTGCTTATGAGAAGCTGGAGATATGGAAAAGGAAACTGTTGCACCTTCAATTTTCTCTGTGTCTTGCCGAATGGTTCGAAGAACCAATGATTCTGCCGCCCCATGAAGACCTAAACTCTCTGCTGCAGAAGACATTAGCATGGATCTTTCTGAACCATCATCTAGGATGGCATATGTCTCCAGAGTATTTCCTTTGTGGCTCAGAACTACCTTCACAATTTTCAGAAGAACAGAGTTAAGGCCACTTGTTCGGCTCAAATAGAATATCCTAGAGTCTGGTTTGCGAGCATTTACTTCATGCAATACTCCTAAGTGACGATCCTGACACAACGGACATTTTCCTCTTAAGTCACACTTGGATGATCTATGGGCCCAACCACATCTCCAACAACGATTGTTGTCAACAATCCATTTCCGTTTGGCTACCATATCAAAGCTCTGAAATTCAGGACAATGACTGAGATGATGATCCTTACTGCCACAGTATGCACATGATGGTTTAAGGCCCTCCTTCTTGCCCTGTCGCTGATTAATTTCATGGTTCGCAGTTTCAGTGTTCCTTTGAGTGGGATAAACTTCTTGACTCACACCATGAAGGAAAGTAGCTGTGTGGTATTGGCTCTTGGTAGGCCTTCCTTCTCTTACCTGGAACTTCTTCATACCTTGGTGTTGTTCAAACACTTGGGTTGCTAGATTCTGACAATCTGATTCCTCTTCTAACCAAACTGAGAAATTCACTAAGTCATAGGACTGGTCTGGTCGGGTTGTTTTGGCATATCTTGCAAAACTAGCAACCTGATGTGCTGGAAGTTTACTGAGTAACTGATGGACATGGGATGCACATGATAACTCCTTTGCTCCTTCTTCATGATCCCATGATTGAAGCATTCCCACAAGAGCTTGAACTCGTACAGCAAATGCGCCAAATCCAGCAGAATCGCCTGAACGTACAGCGGGCAAGTTCTTAATAGTAGCAATCTCTCGGAGCACCAGCTGGGGTTGTTGACCATATCTCTTCTGTAGAGCCTTTAAGGCCATGGTATAAGGCTGCGAATGATGGGCATAAGCTAAGGCAAGAAGTCGAGCTGCATCCAACTTCAAATGATCCAGAAGAATATGGTACTTATATTGCTCAGTTTCCTCTAAGGGTAACAAATTCTTCAGAGCCATATTCAGCATGGCAAACTCTTGGGGGTCATTACTCTTCAAATTTGGAAATGAAAGTCGCTCAATACGGGCTGACCTGGAAGGAAGTAGAGCTGACATAGCTGGGTGGGACACATTCACTGCTGAATGAATAGACGTATGCTGATCAGGTACCATCATCTGAATTCCATTTGGGGAGAATGCAGTTATTTGATTCACATCTCTTTGCTGGCTCTGAGGTGCTGATGCCATAGTAATAACTCTTGGTGTCAAATGATTCTGTGGCAACATAATGGAAGGGTTATCTTGCTGACGTACAGCTGTTCTAGCTGTCTGCTGTTCTAAGGAAGTTTGATGTAAATGTCCAAGAGAAGTATAAGGAAATCCACCTGATAAATCTCTAGGAGGCAACGTGGCAACTCTAGGAGGAACCCAATTAAGTGGAGCATTTTGACTATGAGATGGATACAATACTGGATAAGGGATATCAGGTAGGTACGGTGGGTTTAACAAGCCTCCACTTGGGAAGTAGGTTGGCCAACTTGGAGGCATCCATGGATGACCGGGCATACAAAATGCATTTCCCTGCATATGACCAGATGGCAATAAGCTTTGATCCCTTCCTACCTGTTGATCACTTGGATAGAAACTGGGATTGGTCTGATGACTAACTGAAGATAGCAATGGAAGACCATTACGTTGTGGCTGGATTAAGCTGTCACCCCTTACAATGGGATCCATTAAAGGTTGTGACCTGAGGTTTCCTGGTAAAGGAGTTGATGGCCTATTAGGTAGACATGGATCAGAAAGCTGCTGGTGTTGTCTCTCTGATGGCTCTCTAGTGGTCGCTAATGGGGTGGTAGGCTGCGCATACTGTGCGGGGGGCAAAGTATTTTGTCCCTGAATCTTTGGTGGTGTAGAAAGCACATTGTCCGGCCTAGTTTGATGTTGTCGCATACATTCACTCAACTCATCCACAATAGAATCTCTAGCATTCATCTCTTCTTGCTGCTTTGCTTGCATTGGGATATGAACTGGGGATGCTTGAATAGAACTGCATTCAGAGCTAGTAGAAAATGAAGAATGTCTTTTCCTTTGCAGATCTTTCATCATTTGTCCCACATCCAACAACATTCCTTTCATTTGTTTAATCTCCTCAGATAAAGACTTCACTTCATTTTGAGTTGCGGTAATGGAAGCTCCTTGTGAGGCAACGAAATGGCTCAAACCTCTGGCTGATTTGACAATTGTCCAATTGGATGAATTGATGGATTTGACTGAGCCATCATATAATCTTGGTGCCATCTTGGAGGTTTTACGATCCTAGATGAACGTTTAGGTCTCACACAGTCATCCTCAGTCTCCATTCCAGCAGCCTCTCCGGCTCGAAGGACCATGTAAAAAACTAATTGGACATTTAGGCTGATTCAGCTGTTGCTACTGGAACGGTGGGTCCATTAAAACTCATTCAGTCATCAGTTATTGCTCTCAGTTTATTGTACTCAACATGTAGGAGTAGACATTTCTTAGATGGTAATTGTTGGTTTCTAAACATAAACATAGAAACAATTAATAGATTACAAACACATCTGCAGCTCTTAAACCATACATCTGATATCAACTTTAACAATTCAAACGAATATAACACCAAAGAGAAACTATACATAACTAGAATTCAATATATCATATCAAACACAATCCTTTAAACGAACAATCAGAAAGAAACTTACATTGTCAACAACGCAACAATTCCACACATGAATGATTGAGGGAGACGGCTTCTTATATACAAGCAAACTGAGACTGAACCATGATTAGTTAGTGGCAACAGGTGATCTTATCAGGACTCAATCAGCCAATCAGATCTCAGCAGGATTTTCTACACTAATGATCTTTTTGAACCTTTTCAGTCAGGATTTCGCCTATCTCATAGCACTGAAACTGCTCTTCTTCAGGTGGTTAACAACATTCTCTTGTCCATGGATTCAGGGTTAATAAACATCTTGATGCTTCTTGATCTAAGCGCTGCATTTGACACAGTCTGCCATGAAATACTGATCTCTCGGATTTCTGATATCGGCATCACTGGTTTCGCTCTCTCTTGGCTCATTTCTTACATCAGTGACATAAAGTATATTATCACCATACAAGGGTATAGATCTGCCACTGCTTCGCTTACACAGGGTGTTCCTCAAGGTTCAGTTCTTGGCCCACTATTGTTCATCATCTATATATATCCACTTGGTGACATCATTCGCAGGCATGGACCTCAATTTCATTGCTATGCTGATGACATTCAAATTTATCTTACCACCAGCTCTGATAGGCCATTCCTGCCTGACTCACTCACTGCATGTATCAGGGACATTAAGCAGGGGATGTCCCTGAATTTTCTCAAATTAAATAAAATAAAAAAACTGAGATATTGGTGATTGGCTCTGCTGCCTCAGTCCAAAGGATGGACCTGTCCTTTGACAGAGTTCATGTTAAGCCTCTTCTCTCACTTTAGCTGATGCTGAAACCTTAATTCATGCATTAATCACATCACGTCTGGATTATTGCAATGCTCTATTTCTTGGTCTACTGTAAGTGGAAGGTCGTTTAGTGTTAATGCTCCTAAATTATGGAATTCACTACCCCTTACACTTTGAAATATCTCATCTCTGGCTAGCTTGAAGACTCAGCTGTTGGTGTATTTTGGATAATGTGACTATATGTGTCCTTATGTGATTGTAGTGCGGGTGTGTAAATGTATTGTAATGTACAATGTAAAGCGACCTTGAGCTACGGAAAGGCGCTATATAAATAAAACTTCTTCTAAGATTGATGGCAGCAACAATTGCTTCTTTAAGATCATTGCTGATGTCTTTCCTCCTCGGCATTTTATTAACACACCTGAATGCTCCAGATCAGCAAACTGCCAAAACTTCTGCTTTTATAGAGTTGTTCACATTTGCTGATGATCGATTAATCAAAGGCATTTGATTAGCAGCATCTGACTGCTACTTACCCTCTTAATTCCTATGGAAGTAGTAAGGGTGTACTTAGTTTGTCACAAATGTATATATATACACTCACCTAAAGGATTATTAGGAACACCTGTTCAATTTCTCATTAATGCCATTATCTAATCAACCAATCACATGGCAGTTGCTTCAATGCATTTAGGGGTGTGGTCCTGGTCAAGACAATCTCCTGAACTCCAAACTGAATGTCAGAATGGGAAAGAAAGGTGATTTAAGCAATTTTGAGCGTGGCATGGTTGTTGGTGCCAGACGGGCGGTCTGAGTATTTCACAATCTGCTCAGTTACTGGGATTTTCACGCACAACCATTTCTAGGGTTTACAAAGAATGGTGTGAAAAGGGAAAAACATCCAGTATGTGGCAGTCCTGTTGGCGAAAATGCCTTGTTGATGCTAGAGGTCAGAGGAGAATGGGCCGACTGATTCAAGCTGATAGAAGAGCAACTTTGACTGAAATAACCACTCGTTACAACCGAGGTATACAGCAAAGCATTTGTGAAGCCAGAACACGCACAACCTTGAGGCGGATGGGCTACAACAGCAGAAGACCCCACCGGGTACCACTCATCTCCACTACAAATAGGAAAAAGAGGCTACAATTTGCAAGAGCTCACCAAAATTGGACAGTTGAAGACTGGAAAAATGTTGCCTGGTCTGATGAGTTTAGATTTCTGTTGAGACATTCAGATGGTAGAGTCAGAATTTGGCGTAAACAGAATGAGAACATGGATCCATCATGCCTTGTTACCACTGTGCAGGCTGGTGGTGGTGGTGTAATGGTGTGGGGGATGTTTTCTTGGCACACTTTTGGCCCCTTAGTGCCAATTGGGCATCGTTTAAATGCCACGGCCTACCTGAGCATTGTTTCAGACCATGTCCATCCCTTTATGGCCACCATGTACCCATCCTCTGATGGCTACTTCCAGCAGGATAATGCACCATGTCACAAAGCTCGAATCATTTCAAATTGGTTTCTTGAACATGACGATGAGTTCACTGTACTAAAATGGCCCCCACAGTCACCAGATCTCAACCCAATAGAGCATCTTTGGGATGTGGTGGAACGGGAGCTTCGTGCCCTGGATGTGCATCCCACAAATCTCCATCAACTGCAAGATGCTATCCTATCAATATGGGCCAACATTTCTAAAGAATGCTTTCAGCACCTTGTTGCATCAATGCCACGTAGAAATAAGGCATTTCTGAAGGCGAAAGGGGGTCAAACACAGTATTAGTATGGTGTTCCTTATAATCCTTTAGGTGAGTGTATATACTGTGTGTGTGTGTATATATATATATATATATATATATATATATATATTTATATTATACCCCAACACACACACAGTAGTAGCTGTCAACACTTCCAAAATTTGAACCTCCACCACTCTACTAATTATAGTGCTAAAGAAACTAGTATATACTAACATGCAATACAATCCAATTTAGTTTAATAGCACACTAGGAAAGATAATAAGAAATGGGAACAGCTTTCAATTTTTTTTACAATTAAAAGCACCACCTGCAAAGTTTTAGTGAAACTAAGACGGAAATAAGAGTGTTCATCAGGGATGGCGATTGTGGGTCTAAAAAGCATTTTTCATTTCACTCACTGACCAGATTTTATTTTCTATTTAACATTTTAATAACATCTTAATTACATACAACCCTTACAGAAATTACAACTATATTACATATACATTATCATAATACATCAAAATACAGAAAGGTCTTCATATTTTTAAATGTATGCATTGTATATGACCTTTAAAAAGAAAAAGAAAAGCCCTTTACATTGTATGTGGTCAACTAAAATAGAATGATCCAAGCAACAAGCCATAGAGATAAACAATAGCAATTTTTTGTTCAAATTCCCTTAAATGGGGAGGGGAAGTGGAAAAACTGTCAAAACTGCCCATGCACAAAAGTATTTACATTTTTCTTTTACCTAGGCATTATTTTAAACATTACATATGGGAATCTGCAAGGGACTTTTGTGCTCATCTAGTTTTTTAGGATACAGCAAAACCCATATATAACAACTTTTCTGTCCGTACTTTTGGTTAAAGAGGGGAATAAAGACAGAACAAACAGTTTATGTTGTACCTACATTCAGGGAAACAATCCTGACATTAGCTTGCAATTTCAGAGAAACAAAAAATTAAACCGTGGGGCTTTTAAACATATTAACAAAGAGGCAGACCTTCATTAAGAACAGGCAATGGCTGTTATCATTCTCTTCAGGTAACAGAAAATGGGTCTCAAATATGTTAAAGTTAATTCTTAAATATACCTTCATTTTTTTCCACTTGTTTTAATTTTCCTTCTGTTATAATTAAAGACATTGTGTAGAGCATTGGTCTTCAGGTTTAGGTTACAAATTTTACTTATTTTTTTGTAAGCAACAGAATTATAATGTAACCCTGTTATGTCTCGGAAATGTATAATTCACCACTTTAAACAAAGGCAGAAGTGTAGGAAAGTATTTTTCATTATACTCAAAAATATTACAGAGAAGGACAAGAGCCAAAAGGCATTTTTGTACAAAAAATAAAATAAAAAATGTATCGTTAAAAGATACACATGCTAAAGGCTTACACGAAGGTATCCCATGCGGTCTTAAAGACAATGAACATTATGGTTTAACTGTATTTACTTCTGCCTGCTCAAAGTTCAGTTTCAGTTCTTTTCTTTTCTAAAGCATCCCAAACCTCAAAGGATAGCTTTAGCTTGCTGCATTCTCCATATGAGCTCACCAACGCGGTTTAAACCTGGAAAACTGCAGAATTTATTACAATGTCCTGAAAAGCAATAACACAATCCCTGACTGTTAAGAAGTCCTTCTGGATTATTGCTTTAAACACTGTAAATAAAGCACTGAAATAAACTTTAAAACAGTAAAGTGAAGATCTCTTATCAGGTATTGGCAAGTTTTTTTTTTGTCTGGAGAATCTAGACATTAACTTAAACATGCACATATGCCGAACATAAACTGCAACTCGGCCACATCTAAGAGATTTAGTAGCTTCAATGGCACTTGGCCAACTCAAGCAATCTGTCTACCAGAAAAAAGTGAAAGCAACTCGTGCGTCCTGAATTACTATTACAGACTCACTTCACTTCTTTTTCCATTTCTCACTCCCCCTGAACACACAAAACACTTGAGCATCCACCACAGACCGGCAAAGTGAATGAAAAGCACCTAAAATTCTAGAAGTGCATTCAGCATAATGATGTGAGTTAAGCTACCGTTACAGGGCACCAGTTTTTCCATTACAAAACGTGATATTTACATGAACAGGTAGCGAGTTGGGGCCTTAAAATGTGGGCCAAAGCTTTGTGCACTTTCTAGGAGGCTCCTTCTGTATGATTTTTCTTCTAGGCGGCTCAGATTCACAAACTCCTCCCCATTAGAATAACGTCTTTTGGGAATCCCTCCATTTTGGCCACTTCAAAGCAGCCCAGTTTGCTATAAAAGTCCAACATCCTTTTGTCCATCTGCCGGACCTCACAGAAAGCACCATTCGAGCCTGACAAACGAGGAGAAAAAGATGCGTTTATGAAACAAAGCATTCAATAAAATCACTGCAGCTTTGCATGTCCTCTAACAGTAAAGATCATCCCTCTTTAATGTCAGCATCTAACATTGATACAAATATAAACATTGTTCTGCTGATTAAAGTTAAAGTAGAATGTGGTGAGAGGGGATAGACCACACAGAGATGAAAAAGCAGCTTTTTAGTGACTAATTACTGTGTAATAACAATTTTATTACTATAGCAATGAATAAAAGTATCATGTGGAACAGGGACACTGTTAAATAAAAAGTTCATGTCACACAACATAACTCTACCTACCATTAGCTTTCAGTGATGAGAGGAGACATCCCATCATGCTTTTAGCTACACTAGGGTCAGTAACCTTTGCATGAATGTCCACTTTAATAAGCGATGGGAAGTTACTGAGGAACGATTCTGGCAAAACCTCCTCCTCCTCATGGAAACTTAGCATCATTTTCTATAGGGAACAAAAGATTGATGTTGCCATAAACATGTTCCAAACCTTTTTGTCTTATAAAGCCTACTGTATCATATTTGATTTGCAAATTTCTAAGAATATTTATTATATATATATATTATATTGCTTTAATTGTTTGCCCACCACAATGAAAACAGAGCTTTGATCATAAAACTAAGCATTTAAATAACATCTAACTAAGACGTATTATTCATACCTGCAAACTCAACAGTGCCGAAAAAGGTGACATATGGGGATGGGTAATTTTGTTACCCATCAAATTAAATAATTTGCAAAATTACAACTGCAATAAATAATGTTATTAGATTGATGTTTTAAATAAATGTTTGAATATACAAATAAAAAAATGCAATACTTAAACATGAAACGAAACCGCCAATAGGTGGCGGCAAGGGACCGTCTTAATTAGCGAGTCATTGAGTCATTCATACAAAAGATTCGTTCAAAACGCTGAATCATTCAGTAACAAAACACCGCGCTGCTGTTGCTTTCCTGTGGAACTATTAATTTCGTCTGTGAAATAGAACAAAAACAGTTGATATTGTGTCTAATATTGATATTGTGATATTGTGATATTGTGATTTTGTGTCTAAAATGTAAGTAGCTTAATAATAAATATTAACTACGCTACTTGTTTATTGAACTATAAATTCAATGTAACATTTTCAATCGTGATAATAATATTCAGCAACACAGCTCCCAGTTGTTTTATTTACCGTATAACATATGATTTAGTTTAACATAACACAACTATTTAAATTTTTACCTCAGTACATTTCTTCTGTGAGTTTTCTGTGTGCTTAGTTTCACTCAGGTGTTTTGATTTCTCCACGAATGTATCTCTAACAAAGAGCCTCAACGCGACGTTGTTACCAGAAATACACAACCCATTCATCAATCGCTGTTTACATTGAATGTAATAAAATCACATTCATTCTTGCGTTTCGATGCTTTCCTGGTTATTTTTTGTCACTAAAATTAAGTAGGCTAACTAGTCCGGTCGGGCAAGTAAAATTATCGTTCACTTGTCCCGGACAAGCGTTAATGTCGAGCCCTGAGTTCATTCATGATTTTTGTCGTGCTGTAAAGCGGAATAGGTGATCGATTCAGAGCGATCTGAGTGACTGCATCATCAGAGCGCCAAAAAGATCACAACAGCTCGAAAGACGTATATGCTCTCACTCCAGTCTAATTAGCACATTCCCAATTATTATTGTGAAGTTTAACCCCCCCACCACCCGAAAAAAAAACCTCATCGGATCTACACGATTCCCATAAATGACATATTTTTATTCAAAACGGCGAATTTCGCCGAAAAGCGACTAGTTTGCATGTATGATTATTAGGAGACAGTCACAACTGATATTTCTATGCATTTTATGCAAGTAGTCCGCTATATTGTTATAAAATCTCATTGCATTACCAGGGTATATGCAGGAATCATAGAGATGAATTTACTACCTTTTTTACTACCTCCACAATATTTTTTACTACCAACACGACATGTATTCTATGTTACGTTACAATGTTCTCAATATAATTCATAATCCCACGTTTATAATGAACAACGCGTTATGGTTATTGTGTTATTAAAAACTGTGTACGCAGAGGGGCGGGGTGACCAAAGCTCATTATCATTTAAAGACATATGCACTGAAACGGCGTGCTGAAAACAGAGCTATTTTTGAGCTGGTAAAATTAGTGTTCTCTTTCATAGGTTCACTCAACGCTGCGGAAAGCGCAGTGGGATATCCTCCGGATGTGCCGATTGCTGAAGCCCTATAGAATCACGCCAATCCATTGGCTGATGGCGCTCGCGCAAAGCTGGCTCCGCCCCGACGCTCTTACGTCGTAGCATGATGTACGCGCGCGCGCCATCTTCTCCTCAGATTTCTCTGCCTTCACGAAGCGGTCACATCTCGCCCTTCGTTCGGTTTTTCTGAGCCCGAATTCTTCAATTCAACTTCAGCTTTCGTCTCGACACTTCAGCGACTGGTATAAGTGGAACTCTGTTCTCCTTACAGTGAAGTGTCATGGATTATCGACGCTGCTCTCCGCCATGCGTTCGTTTTATCTCGAACGACGACCCTCACAGTAAGTGTGTTAAATGTATGGGTTTTTCGCATGCGCGTGAGGCTGTATTAGGATTGTCGAAATGTAAATTTTGTGACAATCTCCTTCTCAAAACCCTCCGCTCTAGACTCGCGGTTTTTGAGAAGGAGTCATTCGTTCCCCCCCGTCGCGCTCCCGAGACTGCTGAGGCCTCTCGTGGATCCGCGGCCTGGGGCTCGGATGTTGAGCTCGAGGATATTGAGTATGAGCAGACGGGCCTCGCCCTTTCTCTCCCTCCCTCTCCCGAGCACGCACGCGGCGCGGTTGAATTCGCGCATGATTATTTATGTCCCAGCCCGGGAGCCCGCGAATCGGTTTCTTTCGGTCTGGATGACGTGATTTACACTGCAGCCTCCGACTCCGAAGATTTCGGGCCTGCTTTGGCTGATGACGTTATCCCGCCTAGCGGCCAGGACGCGCGGCCTACTCCGGCCTACACTGAGCTTATTGAGGTGCTGTCGCGCGCTACAGAGAAGCTCTCTATTGACTGGCCTGATGAGCCCCGCGAGTCTCAATCGTCCAAACTCGACGAGAGGTTCCTACGTGGCCCTAATTCAAGGCCAGAGCGAAGAAAGCTGCCCTTTTTCAGTGATCTGCATCACGAGATCTCCAGATCCTGGAAGCAGCCATTCTCCGCACGCCTAACTAATGCGGCAGCCGCTGACTTCACCAACCTTGTGGGTTTTGTGGAGCAGGGTTATTCCGCTATTCCAGCGGTCGAGGACACGCTGGCTAACCACCTCGCCCCGTCGTCTGCACCGTCTTGGAAGGCTCGTCCCCTTCTTCCTTCCAAGGCTTGTAGAACTACTTCCTCCCTTATTGGGAAGTCTTACATGGCGGCTGGTCAAGCAGGCATGGCCCTGCATACCATGGCCATCCTTCAAGCCTACCAAGCGGACGTCTTGAAGGACATGGATGAAGGAGAGGGACTGACGCCCGAAGCTGTCAAAGAGCTTCGCAAAGCCACGGATCTGGCCCTAAGAGCCACCAAGCACACTGCTCGGGCTGTAGGTCGCTCTATGGCGGGCTCGGTTGCTGCAGAGCGCCACCTCTGGTTGAATCTCACGGAGATCCGAGACAAGGATAAGAGTTTCCTCCTGGATGCCCCTATCTCCCACTCAGGTCTTTTCGGGGAGGCGGTCAACACGGTGGTTGAGAAGTTCCGCGCCGCTAAGTCTCAGTCGGCCGCGTTCAGGCAGTTTATGCCCAGGAGGGTCAGAGGGCCCAGTGACTCCAACCCTCCCCCTTCTCATACCCGAGAACGCTCTGCTCATAGGGCTGAATTCCCTACTAGCAGGAGTGACCCGGCTCACCACCCACCAACTACTGTCTGGGGAGCCCGAGGTCGTCCATTTCCCCGCCAGCGCCCTCACAAGCGCCTTCAGCTGAAGCGGTCCAACAAATCGGCCGCTCCAGCCTCCTCGAGTCGTTCCTGACCCGCAGGTCAGAAGGAGGAGAGCCTCTTCAGATCTACGAGGTTGGGACAGACCGCGCAAGCGTTTCTGCCCTCCTCCAGCCGGCTCTCCTCATCCAACCCTGTCACCTTCGCCACCCAGCGTGTTTCGAAGTGCAGGTCCTGTTTCACTCTCTTCACCCAGTCCGGCGCAGGAGGAAGGAGACGCGTCTTGCTTTCTCCCCTCGCTCCCGGTGCACGCTACACCCGCCATTCGCTTCCTCGGAGGCACAGTTCTTTTTCCTCTGGAGCAGGCGGAACCAGTTACTTCTATCCAGGTGGTGGTACCCCCCAGTACGTGTCAGGACGCCAAGCGCTCTCCTCCACGGTCAACCGCGCCTCCCCTTGGGATCCAGCGCGACACCCTACCTCAGGTATGTCCCTTGCACTGCAACACTCCTCTGCCTCTATCACATTTCGTTCAAGAATGGGAGCGTTTACCAGGGGTATCGCCTTGGATCCTTCGCACAGTTCGGCTCGGCTACACGCTTCAGTTTTGTCGCAACCCCCCCTGCTTCAACGGGGTCTTTCCTACTGTAGTCGACAGCGCCGCTCAGGCTTCTGTACTACAGCAGGAGATTTCATCCCTTCTGCTGAAGGGGGCGATAGAAGAGATTCCTTCGGGGGAAGTCGAACAGGGCTTCTACAGCCGTTACTTCCTGGTCCCGAAGAAGGGGGGCGGCCTGCGGCCGATACTAGATCTTCGCCGGTTGAATTTCTCTCTTTACAAAGGAAAATTCAAAATGTTGACGCTGAAGGCCATCATATCTCATATCCGGCTGGGGGACTGGTTCGTGACGGTAGACCTCAAGGATGCTTATTTCCACATCCAGGTCGTACGGCGACACAGGAAGTTCCTCAGGTTCGCCTTTGGGGAAAAAGCGTACCAGTACAGGGTCCTCCCCTTTGGCCTCGCTCTAGCGCCAAGGACGTTCACAAAGTGTATGGATGCTGCTCTGGCCCCGCTGCGGCTCCAGGGCATCCATATACTCAACTACCTGGACGATTGGCTCCTTTTAGCCCACTCCAGAGAGTTGGTGACTCACCACAGGGACATTGTCCTCCGTCATATTCAGTCTCTCGGTTTGAGGTTGAATACGGAGAAGAGCGTTCTTACTCCAGCTCAGAACACGGTTTTCTTGGGGGTATGCATGGACTCCGTTCTTATGCAGGCCCGTTTGGCTCCTGCACGGATTTCCAGTCTGGTGACATGTCTGTCCCGTTTTGCACTAGGCCAGCATGTTTCCGTGAGCACCTGCCGCAGACTTCTGGGCCTTATGGCCGCGGCCTCCCCTGTGCTACCTCTGGGGCTACTCCACATGAGACCTTTTCTGTGGTGGATGAAGCTCTCAGGGGCTCGGCCCACGGGGCCAGCCCTTCGCCTATTGAAGGTGTCGCGCAGTTACTTTCGCGCCCTGTCAATCTGGCGGGACCCCCTCTTCCTTCAGAAAGGAGTCGGTGTGGGTGCGGTATTCCGTCGCCAGATGGTTACGACGGATGCCTCTCTGACCGGCTGGGGAGCGGTTTTCGAGGGCAGGCCAGCGTGTGGGGTTTGGACTGGCGAGACCCTCTCGTGGCACATAAACAGCTTGGAGCTGAGGGCTGTCTTCCTGGCTCTTTGCCACTTTCTCCCTTTCCTCGAAGGACACCATGTCATTGTCAGAACGGACAATATGGCGGTAGTGTCCCATGTAAACAGACAGGGGGGTTCGCGATCGCGCACCCTAGACAGGCATGCGCGTCACCTTCTCCTGTGGTCCCAGGACAAGTTCCTCTCTCTGAGAGCAGTTCATGTCCCAGGGATTCTGAACCTCGCAGCAGATTTTCTGTCGAGGCAGAAGCTCAGGTCTGGGGAATGGATGTTGAACCGCCAGTCGGTGGCCCTGATCTGGGAGGTGTTCGGAAAAGCGGAAGTGGACCTCTTTGCATCTCAGGAGTCGTCCCAATGCCCGCTTTGGTTCTCTCTGAGCCCTCCAGCTCCATTGGGGATAGATGCGTTCGCCCACCCTTGGCCGATGCAGAAACTCTATGCCTTCCCGCCCATCAAGCTGATCCAGGCGGTTCTGTCCAGAGTGAGGGAGAGCGGAGTCCGCCTCCTTCTGGTAGCCCCATTCTGGCCGTCCCAGCCATGGTTTTCGGAGCTGATCCCTCTGTTGGAATCCTCCCCCTGGGAGATACCGGTCAGGGAGGACCTGCTTTCCCAGCTTCAGGGCAGGATATGGCATCCTCGCCCCGACATTTGGAAGCTGTACGTTTGGCCTATCAGAGGCCGTTAGCTTTAAGCTTTGATCTCCCAACCGACGTTCAGGAGACTATTGCTAATGCTAGAGCCCCTTCGACGAGGAGGCTATATTCCTCCAAGTGGAGGGTGTTCGAGACATGGTGCTTAGCACATGATAGGAACCCAGTTAGCTGCCCAGTAGGCTCAGTGCTGGAATTCCTGCAGGAAAAGTTTGCTTCCGGAGCGGCCGCTACCACTCTCAGAGTATATGTCGCAGCTATTGCCGCTCATAGAGAGTCGGATGAGATTCCCTTGGGGAAACTGAGATTAGTTTCGGCCTTCATGCGTGGGGTTAGGCGCCTGAAACCGGTTCGCCCCCCTAGTGTTCCCTCGTGGGACCTGTCAGTTGTCCTGGAGGGTTTGACAGAGGCTCCCTTCGAGCCCTTGGAGTCAGCTCCTGAGCGGATTCTGACTCTTAAGGTTGCTCTTTTGTTGGCTTTATCTTCACTGAAGAGGATGGGGGATTTGCAGGCTCTCTCTATTAGTGAGTCATGCTTGGACTTCGCTCCTGGCCTGGTTAGGGTTACCTTGAGGCCGGGGTCGGGGTATGTACCCAAGGTTCTTTCCACGACGTTCCGCTCTCAGGTTGTTAACCTTAATGCTTTCCACCCTCCTCCTTTTGCCTCTGAGGAAGAAAGGAAACTTAACTTGCTCTGCCCGGTCCGTTCTTTGAAGTTGTATGTAGATCGCTCAGGCGGTTGGAGGAAATCAAACCAGCTCTTGGTATGTTTTGGTGCTGGCCGCCGCGGGCTTGCAGCATCAAAGCAGAGGATTTCCCACTGGGTAACGGACGCTATTTCGCTGGCTTACGAGGTGCGTGGTTTGCCTTCACCTCTTAGCATCAGAGCACATTCCACCAGAAGTGTGGCTTCCTCTCAAGCTCTCTTTAGAGGGGCCCTCTTGGAAGACATTTGTGTGGCGGCAGGTTGGTCCTCTCCGCACACCTTTGTGAGGTTCTATAATTTGGATCTTGACATGACTCCAGGTTCCCAGGTTCTATCTGCTTGAACCTATCATGGTTGTTATTATTATTTGGTCTGGTACCAGTTATGGCAGCGCTTAGCTTGGCGAGTTTGGTATTTCGTTCCCACTGCGCTTTCCGCAGCGTTGAGTGAACCTATGAAAGAGAACGTCTCTGGTTACTTGCGTAACCTATGTTCTCTGAATAGGGAACGAGACGCTGCGTTCGCTGCCAAGCTCCTCGCGCTGCCGACAGTTTTTCTTTTCGGCAGAGAAATCTGAGGAGAAGATGGCGCGCGCGCGTACATCATGCTACGACGTAAGAGCGTCGGGGCGGAGCCAGCTTTGCGCGAGCGCCATCAGCCAATGGATTGGCGTGATTCTATAGGGCTTCAGCAATCGGCACATCCGGAGGATATCCCACTGCGCTTTCCGCAGCGTCTCGTTCCCTATTCAGAGAACATAGGTTACGCAAGTAACCAGAGACGTTTTCTTAAAATACTAATGAGAATTTTTAATAAAAGTATATTACAAAGTTTTCATTTAGACCCTTAAGATTCATATTAACTTGTACAAAAATGCCATTACATGACCCCTTTAACCCTAGCCCTTGAGTTATCCTAACCATTACGTTAACCCTTAGCCCTAATAAGGTGAATAATAACCATGGCACTTAAAAACAAATGACACTTAACAGCCATAAACATTAATAAAGATTAATAATAAAGTGTGTCACATCACACACACTTACCCACAAACACACACTCTCACACACACAGACTTAAGCAGTGAAATTACTATCCCAAAACAGCAATTTATTTCATCACATCTAAATGTGCTTCAAATTTGGCACTGGTTTGCTCCTCCCTCACGCGAACCCGTTAAATATTTTCAATTAGGGATGCACGACACCACTTTTTGCAGAACGAGACCGATACCAATACTTTCATTTTTGGTACTCGCCGATATCGAGACCGTAATCGATCCCTGAATTTTCACTGCATTTGTAATTTTTAAATGTATTAGTAGATAAACCAAAAGAATATAAATCATATTAGTTGGCTTAATTTGTTCATCAAATATATATTTCCTTCAGATATTTTCATGCTTAATTAATCCTGCTAAAAAGCATGCTTCTGTTTCTGTCACTGTTCATTCTATTGAGAGTGAGGAGTCACGTGCCGATTTGGGCGTGGTCTGAGCCGGTCGGCCATGATGGTAGGAGACGCTATTGGTTGCCAGGGGCAACGCCTTCAGAACTTCACAGAGGCGCGACTAAACATTCCAGAAATAACGAAAGAGAGACAGCGCAGCTTAGTATTTGTTTACATTTTTCATTTTAGCGTTACGCCGCAGTTTCTTTGGAAGCTATGGAGAAGGAGGAAGAGAAATGAAAGGGGTTCTATCGGGAGAGACTAAATAACAATGCTAGCCAGCTTTATTTAGAAAAACTGCTTGTCAATAAACTGACAGCAGCAACAGCGAGCAAAGCATGATTTCAAAAGCAACACATTTTAGCACAGTTCGCCTTTTATTTAACACAAACGAACGAAATTAATTCTCTGTTATTCAACTAGAGTTGTTTAATTTGTTATAGATATATCTGTACCGCGAAAGGTTTTAAAAATACACTTTTTTTAATGACGTACGTCTCGCAGTGACGGGAATGTCCGATCTGTCCGCTTAATGTTGCACGGCAGGTGCAAATGCACGTATCTGATTCATATCAGATTTATTTCCACATATGAATGAGGCCTGAAACATCAAGTATGACTGAACTCTCACAGTTTAACGTTACAGGTTTGGGGGTTTCTAAGTCTTGCACCCAGCCGTAGCAGAATTGTTCATAAGCTTCTAATGACTTAAAGCTTCTGAACTCTTGCATTGTAATGTGTAGGCAGTAACTAACGTTAGGCACTGATTCCATAAACCAGGTAATTGACTGTGTCAGGGTATGTCAAAGGTGGTAGTGCTTTGGGTCTTTCGTCCATTCTGTAGCAGGTCGTACGGGTCCATGTTGTTGATGTCAAGTAGTTTCTCTAAATAACGCTGCTTGGTGTTGTTGTCTCTCCCGATAGAGCCCCTTTCCTTTTGCTTCCCCCTTCTTCATTTATTCCCAAGAAACTGTGCCTTATCGCAAAAATGCAAACAAATATCAAGCTGCTCTCTTTCTCTGTCGCTATTTCTCTCGGTCTCGCGGTCGAAGTAACCACGACAACGGATAGCGTATCCTTCCAAGATGGCGCATCCTTCCCACAATGCAACGCGGAGTGATACGCGTGACGTCACATTCTCATTCTCATTCTCAATTGCTCTATCATATTTTATCTTTCATTTAATACAGGGTATATACAGAAATTTTTAAAATGAATTTAATACCTTTTAATACCATCACGACTTCAAGATGCAACTGTAGTGGCGTATAGAGACAAGTAATGAAATATCTTTGAAAACTTGCATTTCCCCATAATGTCCAGGGTTTTTTCCTTGGTCAAAATTGGTCTTCGCTGGTGGCCGACAGACACTTATCCTTTCTTGCCCTCTTTTTTATTTATTTTTTTATTTTATTTTTTAAGCTTTGATTTTACCACTTGATTTCATAGCTTTCTAACATAAAATACTTCTTTGCTGGACCTGATCATTGTTTTGGTATAATCATATCAATATCAAAAATTAGAATAAAAACGAAGCATTAAAACGTTTATTTTAAAAGTTTATTTAAGTCTAATTTTCTACCATATACTGTAAAATTTAATACATGTCAGATACATTTTTTTTAATTAAATAAAAAAAATTGCTGCTAGATAACAACTTGCTTTGCACTTTTTTTTCTGGTTTCACCTCACTCCAGTCTAAACTAAATTATTAGGCCTATTATTTTTGGCAATGTTTCTACACATTATAATATAAATAACCTGAAAATACTATGTAGTTTACAACATACATGAATTGTTTGTTCATGTTACTTCACAGTGCATTAACTAATGTTAACAAATACAACTTTTGATTTCAATAATGTAGGCTATATGGTGAAATTGACATTAAGAAAGATTAATTAATGATGTAGACGTGCAGTTTATTAATAGTTCATGTTAACTAATGTAGTTAACTGGATTTTAATAAATGGAACCATATTGTGTTACCGATTCAGAAGTCCCGTGAGGACAGATCAGTTTTTTTAACCATTCATAAAGTGACGCGTCATTAGCGGACGTGTACGCATTGTGTGGTTATCCCATCAGTTAGGACATCGCACAAAATTTGTGTCAACAAATAGGTTTTTTTAGGATAGATTTTTCCGTTTATTGAAAGTGTGGTTGTGTCAGCTGAATGTGGGGAACGCTTTTCAGAGAAGATAAGGCAACGTTTTTTTTAACACAATTCACACACAGCGGAAAATACATTTCCAATTGCGCCACGTAAAACTTCGGTCTTCTGACCTTTTACCATCGTATCTATTGATTTTGATTAATATGAGCGAGGGAGAGAGAGCAAGAGTGAATTGAGTGCGCGCGCGCAGCCGGGGCTCTTTCTCTGTTCCTTCTTTCAGTTAACATGCACCCTGTCACAAGCGCAGCATTCAGTCGTCTACATTAGGCTACTCACTGATCAAATATGGCTTTGGCGGCCGACTGATGACTGAAATAGAAGCGAACTCGCGAACAGGTTGGGCAGCAAGCCAGGCCAGCCGGGTACCCAGTTAGTTTCAGCGCGCGCGAACGGACAAACACCACGTCACATGATATCGCTCAGGTCCTACTCGCAACATATAAATAAATCCACGCGAATTTTAGGAATTTTAGAACAAAGTCCTGCACTTAACACAAATTGAAACTCATAGGCCTAGTTGGATGGGGGTTCGAAAATTTACTACTTCGTCAGATGACGTTTACTACTTTTTACTGGCCTTAATTTGGCATAATTTCATTTACTACATTTTACAACCCCGCGGAAACCCTGATTACAAGCTATCAGAATTTAATCAAACTTTTTGGCCATATAAATAACAGCAACTGGAAAATGCATATTTTTTTCTGTTTCGGCCCCTGAATAAAACTAGGGATGCACCGATGCAACTTTTTCCAGAACGAGGCCAATTTGGATACTTTAATTTTTCGTACTTTTCGATACCAAGTACCGATAACCTGTATTTTCATTGCATAAAAAAAAAAAAAAAAAAAAAAAAAAAAAAAAAAAATTATATATATATATATATATATATATATATATATATATATATATATATATATATATATATATATATATATATATATATATATATATATATATATTGTGAAGAGAAACCAAAAGAATACAAATCAAATTAGTTGGCTAAGCAAAGATTTCTGATTCTGTCTGAAGCTTCAATAAAAGATTCTATAAAAAATTAGACTATCCAATTTTTGGACTATCATTTCATATTCCAGGCTTTTAAGGATGAGTTTGATGTAGAAGAAATTACATGACATGCAAACCTCTGCCTCTGACAGGTCCTTCTCTGTGTCTGGTTTGTTGTATTTCTCCTGCATGAACGGAATCCAACTCATCTGGCAATTCTTTACAAAGGGTTTGACATCCACAGTGCCCAGAGCATAGCCGCAGATACCTTCTTCATCCTCAAGCACAAAGCCATAGTCTGGGCTGAGCGTCAGAAAACCTCCCACAAACCTACAATGATGAAGATGATGGTACAAAGTCAACATGTTATTAATCAAGCATGCATAACATTAATGTGACTAAACATAGTAGAAGCTCAAACTTCACCTGTCTCCAATAAGGTCCGGTGATGACTCATCTGGGAAAGAAATGCCATCACAGCTCTCAGTGAACATCTCTTTGCAGACCTTATAGATGGCAGACTGAGGAAACAAGTGAGAGAGATGCATTGTAAGAAAGGCATCTGACAGCTCTCATTCCACAAAATGTGAACCTTATTAGGACTAACAGGTGGACCAGACGGCTGTTTCAGCAGAATGCTTCAGATGTGATGCAAATAAACCTAAAAGCAAAGCATAAACTGGGACACCTCAGCTGGGAATTCAAGCAACGTTTGATTTAGACAAACATCTACAGCGTTTTCATACTACAGACAGCTTACCGTAGACAAGCCATGCCCTCAACATAAAGCACAAAACTAACATTCCTAGGGTTGCACCAGCTGTGAGCAAGTTATAACTTGAGGCCCATTTTCATTGCAACTACGCCAAGTTACAAATTAAGCACTATTAAATTGTTTTTTGTTGCGCCATAAAACAACATATAAATTAAATATATAAGGAAGTCTGCAACCAAGTGTAACAGTTTGAATAAAACAGAGCAGATTGATTGAATTACATCAAAAAGCTAATGTTTTACCTGAAAAACTTAAATTCTTTAGACATTATATAATGATGTTAACATTTGTTGACAACCCTACCCTGGTGAGTATTTTTAATTGTAATTTTAATTGAGTATTTTGATTATAATTGTAAGCTAGTACAAAACGAAAGCCAGAACCTACCTCATCTTTGGCAAAGTAAGGCCTTATGGTATAGATTTTAGAAGTAGGCATTGATGGTGGTGGCTGGTAGAAAAGATCATTTGCCCCATCAATTGGCAACAGTCTCTGTGGAGACCAAAGCAAAAGTATATAATAGTTTAGTACTTTTCTAGATTTGATCATGTGACTGCATTGCTACTGAAACTTCAGCATGAGTTTACCTGCTCAAGCTGTGCCAACCTCACACAGGAGCTGAGCAAGAATGCGCCTAATACAGGCATGGAAATAAATGCCTTCACAAGTAAACTGGCTTCTCTGGTTGGTCAGTTTTCAGCAAGAGCATGTAAACATCATACTTCAGATACGTACCATTGACAATCATTTTCCACCTTTTTTTTCTGAGAGAAACCAAAATGAAACAAAAGTGCACAGGCTTGGTCTGAGAAAGGCTTAACTGGCTAAAGGAGATGCTCCTTTCCCGCTCTTTTTCGCTGCGCTAGAACGTCCTGTAGAGAAAAGGAATGATGCTAGAGCGCAGAGCAAAACTCCAGGACCAAAAATTTTGGAAAGCTTAAAACATCACGTATTTTCCATGACACAGCAATTATGTTCATCTAATTATTTGTTAATTACATATTTGAATGTTGAGGTTATAGATTAGTAATACTTTGTTCATGGAGCTTTGAGTAGGCAGACTCGCAGTCGCACACGCAGGCGCAGTGTTGCGGACGCAAGCGCAGACAAAATGTGGAAATAATTTTTGCGCTGTTTCCTGCAAAGAAACATGTCGTCATAAAATAAAACCTAGCCATGCTGCGCTGTCGCGAGCGCAAGGGGAAAAGCAGCATCTCATTTGGGCAGTTGCTGAAAGAAATACAAATTTAGGCTGGGTTAGAAAACACCATCACCCCAAACAGTTGTCATTCGACCACTTCAGTTGACACTTTAGAAAAAAAGCCCAAGTGGCTCAACACCCCTTTGTTTTACTGTGCAGCTGCTGACAGCTCACCTTAAACAGACCAACCCGTAGCGTTTTGCAACCACACCAACATCTAAAACAAACGAAAATATATCTTCGTGTAACATTTTGCAGGTAATTCAATATTGGATACCTGGAACTCTCCTGCTAGACCGCCCCTAAAGGCCCAGGGCTCTTGGTCGCCACTTAAGAACTGTGCTGACGACTGACTACGACACCCTGTTGAGATCAGATCCAAGCGGAAAACATTATGTCAGGGGCTTTCTTGGCATAATGAGGGGGAAGGGGTATAGGGTAGAGGTGTCTTATTTCCAAATAACGCATTGAAAATAAATGTAGATACTACAATCAAGGAAAACGCCTCAAGATTAACAAAAAGCGTGGATATCTTCTGCCTAGGGCTCAAGCAGCTTAAGCTTACGATGACAGAGGGCTTACACTGACTGCAATGTCAGATTTGGGCACATTACTGAAACAATTTGTTTTTCACATGATCCTCAAGCAGTTATAAGTGAGGTTCATGATGCAATCTAGGATAAGGTTTGGTACTAGCTCTTCAACTCAAGTTTCTGTCTGTTTTGAAGAGATGAGATAGTCAAGAATTATTAGCCGTAGCGCTTTTCCTACAACAGCCTTTGTGGGGATTTTGTTTGTTATACGTCATCAGTTCACTCGCTGGTACTAAATAAGCTTCAGCTGTTTAAGCCCTCTGAATTCTAACCTTCATCTGAAGTCACATTTAGACCTATCTGCCTTGTCACATGACTATCGAGCATTGTTCATCAGCCACCACTGTGGACGCTTCCTTTGATCGATGGAAACTTTATTTTACATGATTTTAAGGAGTAGATCTGGACCCCCTAAAAGAAAAACCTCTAAATCAAGAGTCTGCAGCAACTGAATATTTCCAGTCACAACCCCTATTTGCTCCAGCAGCAGATAACTATGATAAAATTGGGCACTTTTTAATCATCGTTAAGCAGACACAAGCTTTATTGAAATTTGAAATCCATCCGTTTCTAAATAGCAGTACCAATGTGAGGGGATGAGGACTCAGTGTCATGTAACAAGACAAATGCAGCGCAGATCCAGGAGACAAAGTTCCCCCGTTTTCAATCAGTTTGATCATACTAACACATCCTGTGGTGAAATGGCAGGACACACAGCACACACACCATCTGAGGGGAATTTGATCACTTCCTTAACTTTTTTTTTTTGTTTACAATTTATCCATAAAATTATACTCTTGTTAACTGATTATTTTTATTATAGAGATGTTTAGATGAGGCAAGAATATCAATTTTCCCCTAAGATGGTGTGGTAAAGCTTGTCTGAGCCATTTCAATTGGGCCTACTGATAGAAACAAAAATTATGTTAGAGCTGCCAGAGAAAAGAATTGGGGGGTTAACACCTAAAACTTGAGCTATCGCTGCGCAAATGTGACTTCATACAAGAACCTTTCCTTTTCTGAGACATTGAAAGAAATTAAAATCATTTGGGCACATAACGAAAAAGAATATAATCTATAAACCCCCCCCCAAAGAAAAAGATAAAATCGCAGCACTGTGCAAACATCGGGCACTGTCCATCCAATAGCAGAAGACACTTGTGCTGAGGACTCTTCCATCTGTACATAACGAAGGGAAAAGACAATACAAGAGCTCATTAGTAAGTGATCTCAGCACAACAGCAGTGAGCCGCTGACTGAATGCCATCTGCACTGCTTTGGACGGGGCAGAAATGCTGGCTGAAAATGCACTGGGATTTGGACTGTCCATCCAAACAAAGGCTGAAAAGCATATTGAGAGGGGACAGTCCACACAAATACCTAATAAACTTATAGGGATGCACAATATATTGACCACCATATCGGTATTCGCCGATATATGTTCATTTTTAATGTTCTAGTTATCGAACGGATAAGAAAATTTGGCCGATATATTACAGCCGATAAATAATGTATTATTTCCTTCAGCTGAAACACTTCAGAAGCGCAGGTGCGCCATGAAGGTTGCTTGACATTTGCTTGAAATCACTTTGAAGGGGAACATTTTCAGCGCAAGTCTGTCATATAGGCTAGAGCGGATCCACAACAGGAGTTGTGGACACATTCTGACATGCACATAACTTAGTTCAAGTTCACTTATGCATTCACATTATTTTGTGAAAGATAAAAGTTGTAATATTATGTTTATGTTGTGTAAATATCTTATTAATCTCATATAGGATGCGTATCTTTGAGTTAATTAACCCCCAAACAAAGCGCTTCAGTTTAGATGTTCATTCAGAGCGCAGCTCAGACAGCAATGCTGATATTTGAAACAGTAATATACATTTTTAGATGTTCTTTTTCAAAAACATTGATGCATTATTAATAATAACTAGCACTTTTTCCATTAACAATACGGTTTAATTAAAATAATTGTCTGTGCTGAGGCTATTCCATTTATTCATCAACAGCACATGCATTTTGATTCTTTATATGCAAGTAATGTTGTCCAGTGGTTTGTTTGCATTGTTTAGGAATAATTAAATTTATATGTAAGGCAATAGATTTTTTTTTATAAAGAAAGTTGCCCATTGGAGTGTAAAATTATTTTAAAACTTGCACTGGTTCAAACTAGGCTACAGTGCTGTTGAATATCTTTGACTTACGTTGAAGTGCTTTGGACATGGCTTTTAATGGTGAGAAACTTGTTTTTGAAATCAGGTCTCAAATTATATAATAGATTTATCAGCCATATATATATATATATATATCGGTTATCGGCTTTCAAGTATAAAGAATTATCGGTTATCGGACAAAATATCGGTGCGTCCCTATAAAATGTACACTAAAGGGTCAGTTAAATCAACATCACATTTGTTCAATGGGCATGTTCTCATATAAAGAGAAGCCGTTATGAGGTTTTCAAAGAAAGCTAATCAAGTGTTTGATTCCAGTTCTATTCAACACACTCATTAGTGCAACATACAGGGTTCCTACAGGTTTCTTCAAGTTAAATTCAAGTCTTTTTAAGACCTTTTTAAGACCATTTATATAAAAAATTGATACCTATTTCACATCCCTACCAGCAAAGAAAAACAAAATCCTTCAACTTGTGTTCATTTATTTTTCAAATGTGGAATGGGTAAAAGATAAGCCAAGCAGGTGTGAAAAATAAAAACATTTCAGTAGGCCACAAGAAAGTTTGCCGAACAATGTTAAGTTGTGTTTTAACATTAGCTAGCTACTTATTCTATGCTGGGAATATGGGGAACTGAGAGACCCCTGAACAATAAACATCGTGGTTGACAAATGAAACTTTTGAGGAAAAATACGGAGAAGTTACATACAGCAGTGTTAATTTTGACAGCAAATTTTGATTTAGTCTCAGTCTTTTGACTAAAAGTATGACAAACTAATTTTAGTCATATTTTAGTCATCTGAATTGTTTTAGTTTTAGTCTAGTTTTAGTTGACGAAATACAATAAGATTTTAGTGATTTTAGATTTGAGTGTTTTTTAGATTTTCGAAATCTACTGTAAACTAAATCTACAGTAGATTTAGTCGACTAAAATATAATGGGTTTAGGTAAATTGTATTCTAAAGTAAAACAGTCTTCTTTTCAATGAATGATATATGCATTCTTTATAACAACTTACATACATAATTCATTATTCTTTCAAGCAGACAATTATTTGTATGAATTAAATATAATTAATCCTTATTAAAGCTATTAACAAACAGTAAATGCTTTTCTCTTTTTATTTTGTTGCTTGATCAAAATTAATCACACAGACCGCATTATGTTTATTGCCACTGTCACTTTAAGACATCGGCTCATGTCCAATGACATGCGGATACGATTGCACTGATGCACACCCGATACAACCGTTTAAGACAAAACCGACATAGTTTACATGAATACTCTCCAAACCAGACATTTAGACATAATGTTGTGTGTATTTGTCCATTCAGACACGAAAGAGAGCTCAGTGCAGTACCCGCGCGCTGTATAGGTGTATATGTGCATGGCTCCACGCTTCGGGTTGGTGCGTGGTTGGTTTACATTTTTAACCTTTTATGAAACCGCGGGGTAGATCAGCACGTTACAGTACAAATGTGTGTATCTACCACACACGCAGGACATCAGTTCTGACTGGATCGCTTCCCAGATCGACACTAACATTTTCATCTAGTTTTTATTCGTTGACAAAAATGTCAATAGATTTTCGTCATAGTTTTTGTCATTCAAAACTAGGTTTTATTTAGGTAGCGTCTCGTTTTCGTCAGTGAAAAATGTCGTTGAAGAAAAGTTATTATTTTAGTCAATGAAATGAACCGCTGACGCACAACACAATTTTTAAGACCCAGACATCAAAATTCAAGACTTTTTAAAGACTTTTTAAGGTATTATTTCCAAATTCATAAATTCAATGCTTTTAAGGCTTTTTAAGACCCCGCGGGAACCCTGAACATATTATACACTTGATTTTCCCCTCCATCAGCTAACAATTTAGGTGGGGCATGCCAGTTTTGGTTGCTGCCTGCTGTGTTGCTTTGTTATAAAGCAGGACAGAAACCTGTGAATAAAATGTGGTTACCAAGGTAACCCAGGCCATGCTGGTGCTATAATTACTCAACCAACTTCCAACAAAAACCTCATTTAGAACCGAATCCATTACTCTAACTGCACTGTAGCGATGCCCAGAAGCTATATGGATAACAAACATGGGCATTCTCAGTAAGTGACAGGTCTCTCAATAAAATCATCGTAAATAAAAGGGCTGGCTAATGACCCAAGCGTTTCTCACATGAGAGAGCCCTTTATTTTGCTGACTGCACAAATTAATTTAGGATCATGAGAACTGTGTACAGTTCACCGGAATGTAGTATCACTTAAAAAGTGTTTTCTGGCTGGACCAGACCAGACCAGATCAGTTAGAGTAAAGCATACGGTGAAGTTGTTTGTGGAGTATCTTCGTGTAAAACTCATAATCAGCAGATATGGTAAAAAAAAACCATCATACACAAAGTAATTGCTCATGGTGCACCAGAATAGCCTTACACAGCCGCCTTGCTTTTCAAGTTCGCATGCGCGGCGCGCTAGGGGTCGATTTTCCTTCACGATCACACCCCTGATCGAAAGAGATTGCAACAGATGTTGCCAAGTTAACGCACAATGATACTGAATGCACAGCAAGCAGCAGGACCCACCCTGGCAACTTTGACCACAGCCATCCAATTCATTCTACCAGATTAAGAGTGGCCTGAAGAAGAGGCACTAACTAGCAATGAGGACAGCATCCAGTCAGTAGAGGAAAACAGTATTTACACAGTGAAAATAAGTAAGGAAAAGCAAGTGTACACTAGACTTTCCCATAAGCGGCAGACTTCGCCCAAGAAATTTCAAGTGGAAGCTGTTCATACTGTGAGTGAGAACTGAGGTCTTATGATAGAGTAGAAAGTGTTAATTTACTTAAGTATAAAAATATGCACTGCCATCTTAAGGAATGCATTTTAAGCACCTGAAATTTTACTGATGTCACTATAAAACGGTGCAATGCTTGAAGTGTTGTTTAAAAACTGATGAGGATGTGATAGTCGAATTTAATGCTCATCGTTTGGGAGTCAACTAAATGACTTAAGCATTTCATGGGCTCAGCATGGTTAAAAAACATTGAGGGGGAGCAAAGAGATTTGTGGCCATACCTACCTAACCACTGAACAAATGATTTCACCATTGAGATGATACTCTTTATATCCCAGATATAGGGATACAGGTCATACAGAATGGTCCTGTTGGCTGAGTTGGAGAGTCTGGTGAACATCTGGATGACGGAGCAGCACATCTCCTCAAAGTATTCCGCTCTGGACTGCCATTCAGTCACCTATGTGAAACATATGAAAACCATCTTATCATTACCACTGTATCTAAAGTCTACTGCCTCAACGCAGCTCTGCAGCAACTACTAAAAAATGTGTAATTACCAACAAAGTGAGTATTTTATTCTTATCATAAAGGCACCACCATGTGGTGCAAATAATTACTGCATTGCCACCATTTTGTCTGTCTACTGAACAAACACGTTTACTTCCTATTTAATGCAACATGGACAAAACAAGGCCATAACAGAGAAAAAGAGTACCAATACATTTTGACCAACACATTTCCATGACTTTTCCATTAAAAATCATTCAAATTCACTCAAGTTTGCAAATAAATCACAAATTAGCTCACAAAGCAGACAAAGGATCACAAAGGATGTTTTACTCTAGACAAGAGCAACGTTTAGACAGTTAATTAAATATTGTAATGTGAAGCATCAATTAGAAAAAAGTACATTAATTCTGGAATTTACAGTATTTTATATTCTTAAAATTCTATTAATCTTTATGACTTTTCAGGCCTAGAAAAACGCAATTTTAAAAATTCCCTGATAGTCCTAGCTTTCCCATTTGAACAAAAGCAATAGATATTGACCAGCTTGCATTTCTATCCATTTTTTAATATGTCATTTCTCACCTTCTCTGGATCCTTTGCTTTGGAGTTAACACTGACATAATTACTATTGACTCTCAACCAGTTAAACTCTTTTAGCATCTGTACTGCTTTTGGACCGTGTTCGTATGGCAGGTAGAAGAGTTCAGCCAGCAGGATTAAATCCTCCAGGGTAAGTGCTTCAGCAGTGAACAGTGGTTTCTCATTGGGACCTGGAACAAACAATTCCTTGTTGAGTTGATCATCAGTCTGCATTGGTGCAATATCGCTGCCTGAATCCTCTTGAATGGACATCTCTGGGGACTTGGACTCTGTCAGGCTCTCTTTGTCTGTGTCCATGGGTTTGAGATCTTCTGTCATCCTAGCCTTGACAATCTCTGTGAGGATCTGGTTGACATTTTTATTGTCCTCCACCTCGTCATGTTTCTCTACAACCATCTCCATGGGTTCTTCATCGGACTCCTTTTTCTCCACCTCCACCTCTTCTTCTTTGCAGAGCACGTGCAGTTCATCGCTAAGTGGCACATCTGGACTCATGATGGGCTGTTGGAAGACTGTAGTCACTGTAGTGGAAGTTTCCAGGCTGGGAGAAGTGAGCGCAGGAACATCCACAGAACTGCTTTTAGTTCCACTGTGAGGTACCTGCCGACCTGCAACAAAGAGGAGAAAGGTTAAGATAGATGTTACCAAAATTCAAAACAACTTAGATAATGTTAAAAAATATCACACAAAGATGACATAATTACTGTTGTACTGATGAGGCACTCCAAACTCGATTAGCCATTCAGTGAGAGCCATCTTAAGCGCGATCTGAGGGCTATATAGGATGTCTGTTTCCAGCTCCTCATCACTGCCCTCGTTTTCCAGCTTTATCTGGATGGACACAGTGCTGTCTTCACCGTCATCTAAACAGAAATGAGAAGCAATGAAGCTACAATCTAACAAGAATAAATACACAAATATAATAAAGTTGATGAATAACTAACAGCCTCTTATCGACATATCGAATATTCACTTAGTAAAAAAACAGCACGTTTGCATAGCAACTTTTTTTTGTAGAATATCAAAAATAAAGCAAGATTTTTCCTTATGAATGCTAATTGTGTCTGAATTCTAGCTGATTTAACAGTCGTTTTTTATAACTAGAAGTTATATAGTGGTGAATGAGTGTTCAGAATGCACTGTCAAACACAAAAAGGCATGTTAGCTACATTAAATATATTTTTTGTGTTCCCATTTGCTCAAATAGCAAAGGAAAAACTCCACAATAATGCATTTACAACTTTCAAAAGAGGAAACAAAATAAAGATTGATAACAGCAGACTTAGAGAAAGATTTGACCACCACTCCAATAGCTATTGTATTAGAAACACCCTCACAGCAGCGTTAAGTAATTTGATGCAAAGGTAATATAATACAAAGTTATAGTGTAATAAATCTACATAAATTTAAAAAAAAATGAAAATACAAAAAAACTTTGCAGGATTTACGATGGATCAGTCTGTGAAAAGGGTCCATAATGTATAAAAAATAAGAATGGTCCATTTTGATTTCATGGTGATTGAGAGAGCACCCTGCTAATTTTTTTAAATAAATATACATGATTATTTATAAAAACAATGTTTCCATAAAGAAATACTTACTCATGACAACATCTTTTCTCACTCCATTCATGTTAGACTTATACCACGTGGCTAACGTGTGAATGGCCACAAAATTAGACTCAAATTCACAGTTGGGGTTGGTGAGGACTCCCTTTAGGCGAGGAATGAGCTCTGTGGATCTGCCTTTATAAGGCCCCAAGAAAAGTCTCTTCTGATCATAGTCATTAGCATGAATATTGTCCCAGATGACAGGGGCTCTCCTCAGTATCTTCGTGACTTCTTCAATAGATTCAACAGTTATGTCTTTAGAAACTACCTTTGGACCTGTCAAACACAAAAAAAAGCATTTTTAATATCTTGAAACTATTATTCCAGTCCACTCAAAGAAAATACAACATACCTGTCCACAGCACCTCAATACCAGGAAGCAGCTTTTCACCTACTGTGCGCAGGTAAGGCGATTGTGGCACATTTGGATAACAAAATGTTCCACAATACTCTGAGGACAAGGAGACATTAAATAATTATGATAAGGCATGATATAGAAACAATACATTTGATAGAATCACACAAAGCAACAAGGTTAGTTGATCAAAATAATCTTACCTGTGGGGCAAAATAAAAATATTTCAGGTTCTCCCAAATATTGGAAGATCTCATTGGTGATAGATACTTGGGCATGTGCGAAAGAGCTGAATACCTCCTTGTCAGCTGGACACATGTTATGATCAATGTCGTCAAACAGTAAGGCAAAGGACTTGCACCCAAAATGAGAGACCTGCACAAAAGTCAGGCTGAGATTAAGGATGTAGGTCATAAAAACACTGACATCAGTGCTGTTTAAGCTTCTGAACAGGTTCATTCTTACCTGGTCTAACTTCCTTTTAAGTGTCAACACTTCCTTCTGATTTGAGAACGTAATGTCCAGGCCAGGGGAAATGGCATAAATGAACTCAATCTCATGCTCTTTAGCAGCACTTATTAAAGTTGTGAGTTGCTCTTTAAACGAACAAGACAGAAAATTATACAAATTTTTAACCATATAAAAGACTAACAACTGCTACAATCTCAAAGGACATAGGATATATCACCTGCTTCTTCAACAGAATACATTTCTCTCCAAAACATTCTGTGTTTGTAGTCATCTTTTGGGGCATACAGATAGGTGTTCAAACCCCATTTCTGCTGCCTGAATCACAATCAATTTCAGTTATTTTTGTTTGAGGTTAATCTTGAAAAAACAATTCTAGCATGTTTAGACTGTGTCAATACCAGAATCAGAACAAGAGAGACAAATAATATAAGACGCACACACACAACTAGACAAATAATGTATGTACACAATATACAAAATATATGTACAAAAATAAAATACAAATATATAAAGAATGAAATACAATTATGCTAGAAAATGTGAATAAGAAAGGGACATGATATAATTTGCACGCTTGCACAATACCTCCTGAAAAGCTCTTTCCTTTGTTCCATAGTCCATGGCCGTCCATAGAAGCCTGTGGTGAACAATTTAAGTGCAAGAAACGGTTTTGACAAACGCAACACATTCCACACACAGATGATACAATCAATCAATGGCAAAAAGAATATATAACTATGTGGTCTAATTATACAGCGCATGTAATTAAGTAAAACCATTTAGCTGAATATACGTGATTTTGACGACATTATGTAACAATTAGGTTGGATTTGTCTAAATTTGCTCACCCTCTACAACACCAGTGATGAATTTCCTCCGGCCTGTTCGCTCAACTCCGATACTGGGCTCGTCAACTGGACACAGCGTATCTGCAACAGCTTCGGTTGGCACCGGATTTATTTCATTCTCTGGCTGTGACGACTCGATTATTTTGTCTTTCTGAACCATTTTGAATTGTATTAAATTACCGCTGTTGGAAGTATCGGACTAGTCGTCAGCCAAAGCTTTTCTACCGCAGGAAAACGGACCAATCACCCGATTCACTAACTTAGTGGGTTAGTAGGCCATTGAGTCACCGGTAGGGAGCGGAATTCAATCGGACGCAAATTATCTGCATGAACTACCTGCAGATCTCTTCTTTGACAAACACGACAGTCATTCGCGTGTAAAGATGAAAGCTTTCTGGACTATATCTGAAAAGCCTTCTTGCAACTTAACGTTAACGCGATCCGTCTAAAAACGACGTGTTTGTCAGAACCGCCAGTTAGCATTAGCAGCTACCCGCTGTTTTCGCTAAGAGCTTTTGTTGACTCTCGCTACGTCGTGTGCTAGATATACATTAATAACGTTTAACCGAACTTCTTACTGTACACCTGCATCGCGGCTTCAAATAGATAATGTCAATGTTTCATAACGTTCTTCGACACTGTTTAATGTTACACTCTTCTTCCTGTTTACACTTACTGCGCACTCTCAGAAAACTGGTTTGAACCGGTAAAGGACGGTTTGTGTGAGTCTGAAAACAAATCTCTTGCAAGGCTCTTAAAGATACAGCGAGAATATCAGCTCTCGTCCAGCCAGAATGAGAAATTTAGATGTCATTCATTTCATTTCATTCAACAAATAATAATTTTGCATACGTTATATATACATATACATGTAGATTTAATAGTAAAAACTAACTTTGTTGTGTTACTGAATAGACATGGACAGTAATGGAGACTCCTTGAATAAAAAAATGTCAAGACCATGTATTTTTGAAGTTGTTACAAAGTTTTTTAAGTTGTATATTTAACTCCGTGTACTTTTCCTTGTTTATTAACCATTGTATTGTATGACGTTATTGTTGTCTGAATAAAAAAACAGAGAGAATACAAGACGACTATATTAATAAATCGATGGCTTTCCGTAAAACCGGACGTACATTCAGTTGAACATCTCTTACGTCTGCAGGCTCTGCGCAGACGTGCACACACACTTAAAGTCAGTCTGGCTATGAATACTTTTTGTTTGTGTTACAAAACAAATAAATTAAAATATTGAAATTACAATGTAATATTTTAAGATAAATTAATTGAGGTGGGGTATATATAATTGTCACGTTCAGCGGCCAATGGCTTATTGCGTAGGAAATGTCACCCCTCTGCATGTCGTGAATGGTTCGGTCCACTGTTTTAGCGCTGGTTTCAACACAGCGTTAATGTGGAAGACATAATAATGAATCATCTCTCAGGCCGGCCTTATACGAGACGTATGTCATTTGATGTCAATTTCACACTAGTTTCTGTAAAATCCACATTATATTTGGAAATACTTTTCACTTTTTTTTTACAGTCTATGGTATTACCTAATCATCCACTTAAAGTGATAGTTCACCCAAAAAATACAATTCTGTCATCATTTACTCTCCCTAAAGCTGTTCTAAACCTGTATACGTTTCTTTGTTCTACTGGACCATAGACTAAAAAAAAAATACTGAATACAAAATATTATATTTTGAAGAATATGGGTAACCAAAAAGTATGGGTAACCCCATATTCTGCAAGTCATTGGTGCCCCACAACTTTTTGGTTACCCATATTCTTCAAAATATAATATTTTGTATTCAGTATTTTTTTTTACAGTCTATGGTTCAGTAGAACAAAGAAACATTTACAGGTTTAGAACAGCTTTAAGGTGAGTAAATGACAGAATTGTATTTTTTGGGTCTGTTTGGTCAGAAATAACTGTTTGGTCAGAAATATTCTTAAAAAAAATCTTCCTTTGTGTTCAGCAGAACAAAGAAATTTAGGGTTTCTGCAGGTTTTATGAAGGTACATTTAAAACTTTAAGAACAAGGAGTAAATCGAAGAGAACACAATACATTAAGCATTCAGTAAATGTCTAGGGAGAAACACAATGAGTTCTATTAGCAACACTCCAGAGTTTAAAAATACAACTTCCAGCAGATATCCATTACTTTAAACATTTTACACACAAAAAAACAACCTAAATCAACATCTACTTGAAATGCAAAATATGAAGTCTTGTTTTCTGTGAAACTGTCTGAAGTGAGTTTATGATTAAAACAAATCTGCCAGTGGGCTCAGAAGTTTTTCATTACTCATTGATATTTGTCGATGTTTTAAGAATAAGCTCATAATTTTTATTTGCATCTTCATTTAAAGATGTTTCGATATTTGTATTGGAAAACATGACAAAAAGAGGAAGATATTCTTTTTTTTTGCAACATTTAATGCCATGACTTTCTTGCCCTGATTTAATGACATTTTTAAGGCCTTAAATTGAGTAAGGGCGAATTAAGACCTGCAGTCATGTATTCTAGCCATTCTCAAGTTTCTGTAAAATCAAGACGACCCCCAAAACACTATTTATTTCAAATCAATGTTGCTTATTTGGACAAATTAACACAAATGTTTTGTTAATCTTCTGCAAAAGTCTCATCAAGAAAGAATGAAACAGATTTTTAAAATCACAAAAGAGACAACAAAAAAGGCATTTTTATATCTTAGGTTTATTTAGATTGAAATAAATTCAGCATTATAAACCCATTTTCCCCAACATAACGTTTCCATTCAATTCATTTTAAAATGCATCCAACATTCAGCGTCAGATTAAACATTTAAATAAATTTAATTCTTTAAAAAAAATTCTATATATTTTTTTTTCATTCCAGAGTTTTATTATATTTCATGATTTTTTTTGCACTTTTGATTTTTCTTACAAATCTTCACTTCAATAGAAGGTGTAAACTTGCAGAAACAAAAAACAAAGAGAAAAACAAAACAAACAAAAACCAAAAACAGTAATTGAGAGGCAACACTGGAAGTGTGGGGCAGCATTTCGCTCCGAGGTAATAGGTCTTCTCATCGGTGGCTTGAATAATCGTTACCTTTTCAGGTTCCTCTGAGCTTGCTTGAGTAAAGTGTCAAAGTCTAGTGCATCAAATTTGCCCTTTGTAGGCTTTGGATTGTACTCCCTGTTTGAATCTGAAAACCATCAAAAAGAAACTTGTCACATCTGGAGGCTTTAATAGGAATGTTTTCAAAGACTAAATTAATGATGCACCGAAATCTCACCCAAAAAAATGAATTTTCAGTTTCGGCCAAAATAGATTTGTATGGCTGAACGTCACTGCTTCAGCCATACAAATCTATTTTGGCCGAAACTGAAAATTCATTTTTTTTGCCTTTTTGGTTGAGATTTGTTTTGACTGCATCAATGAAAGCTTTAATTTTGTTTTGGGTAATAAATACATTCTGGTGCATCACTACTTTAAATGGAAGGACAACAGCTAACGATGTGAAGCTCACCAAGATCAGCATAACTGGTTTTGCAAAACTGCCTCCTGCCTCCAAAGCACAGGTCAAATGGAAGCTCATTCTGCTCCCTCAGCCTGCTTCCATTCTCAATAGCATTAAACGCATCCTTTTTGCTGTAGTATGTAACAAAGCCGTAGTTGTCTCTGAAATAACAGGAGTGTTAGCAATCCTCTTGTTAATGTTAAACAATACATCAAATAAGAACAACAGAGAAGCCATACCCATTTTCTCTAAAGTGCACAGTGCACTCCTCAATCTTTCCGAAGAATGAGAAGCGTTCTTTCAGCTCCTTACGAGTCATGCTTCCCCGAATTCGTCCAACATAAACAACTCTCCGCTCCTCCTAAAAAACATTTCAATTGAAATGTCAGAAATCAATCACCAAGGTGCCTTTAGGAACAAATTAAGACATTTCCTTGATTGAAATACTCACAATGGCTTTCTCTTTGCGCATCTTTGTATCCTCATTGCAGTTTTGTGAAAGGTGGTAATCGGGCCTCTGATTAGGGCTGTCAAAAGTTAAAACATTTCAGGGTTAATAGTTAATTTGTACTAACAAACCATAAAAAAAAACACAAAAAAAACACTTTACTTGAAATAAACTGAAATATATATTCAGCATGAAATTCTTTCTATTCTGAAAAAAAAAAAGGCAATTCTTTTTTTATATGTAATAATGCAATATTACCGGTAATTATAAATGATTTTAAATTCATGTGCCTTCATAATCTTTAATCAAAGCAACTTCCTCTCCATCTTGCAGTGACATCTCTCATCTGGTCTCGTTTACACCTGGTATTAAAGTGCCCCTATTATGGATTTTTGAAAATGACATGTAGACATGTAGTCTTTCATGTAGTGTGTAACATAGCTCTAAGTGAATGAAAACATCCTGCAAAGTTTTAAATCTGACTTAAGTGCACCGTATATAAAGTTATAGTCTTTCAAAAATAAGAGTCGACTCTGAGTCAATGAAATGAATCGTTTTTCAAATGAGTCATAAGCCGTGACATCAAGACGAAACATAAGCATATTGCCTGTGCACTTATTGTGCGCGCACACACCATGGAAAACTTGAACCTCAAACCAGCAGCTGATTCCTGTGGATACTGGATAGCATCATGTCAAGAAGACGCTGTGCTCTACAATGTGAAGGGAAAGCCACGATACCACAGCAGTATAATCCTAAACTTTTGCCGTGTTCCCTTTATTTTACTGACGAATGCTTCTAAAATCTAGGAGTTAAATGCAGGATTCGCAAACCGCTTCCTCTTGAAGCATGGGGTTCAAAATACTTAGTTTTGAATTTTATATTGTGTAGGTCTCCAGCTAACTGGCTGACTCACATTATTACTGTCTTTCTGAAATACTTCTGCTAATCAGTTGTGGGCCACTATTACCTAAAACTGTGTCTAATAATGCAGATTGTCTGTCGTTCTCACTACTTTGAGGAAAGCTTAAGGATGGGCCACTATTACCTAAAACTGTGTCTAATAATGCAGATGGTCTGTCGTTCTCACTACTTTGAGGAAAGATTAAGGACGGAGCAAGATTTGTTTTACCAACGTTTAAGTAACAGTCATTCACGCTAGAGCTTGGCTAATGTATGCACTGTTATTGATACAGTTAACACATGTTCACCGCAATAAATTAGAAACATACTCGGTAAATAAATAAGTAAATGGTAAATGGACTGCATTTATATAGTGCTTTCACAGGCCCAATGGCCACCAAAGTGCTTAGCATTTTGCCTCACATTCACCCGTTCATACACTGACGGCAGTGCCAGCCATACAAGGTGCCCTTCCAGCTCGTCAGGAGAAGCTGGGGTTAGGTATCTTGCTCATGGACACCTCGACACTTGGCCAGGTGGAACTGGGGATTGAACCACTAACCTTCCGGTTTGTAGACAACCTACATGAACCACTGAGCCACTGCCGCCCCAGTACAAGTACAATAATCGGTTTGTTGATGGACATGCACTTTTTAATGCTGATGGTGAGGAATTAACGCTACAGTTGCAACTGAGTAGTGTATCACTGAGAATGGTCCTGATCGAGTCGTCCTTGAGACGGAGGTTCGGGTTGAATAACTAGTTCTTCCAGTGTTTCATCATCGGACTCACGCTCGGATTGATATGGTAAAATCTACGTCATTGTTTGTAACTGTGTTTAGTTTACGGTGTAGGAAGCCTCAGGACAAGCAGAGCTGATGATGTTTTGGCAATGGGCGTTTTTGTTTTCGACACGTGCGCTGTACGCGGTAAACCAATCACAACAGACTGAGCTGTCTGGCCAATCAGAGCAGAGCAGCTCGCGGAAAGGATGGATTTAGAGAGATTGATTCATTGACGAGTCGTTTGAGAATAATTGAAAATGTGGTGATGTGCAAATGTGTTATGAGAAAATGAAAGTTTTTTGACCTTTGATGCATGTAAACCTGTTGTAGGAGACTCCAAAACATCATTAGGAAACTTTAAAATAGCATAATAGGGGCACTTTAAGATGCATTTTGCTCGATCAGATCACAAGTAAACGAGGGATTCCCACTTTTGGGCTCTTTGGTTGGGTAGATGTATGGGCCTTTTCAGATCTTTGAATCTAATGGATGTGAAAGGAGATGACGGGGAAATAAGAAATCAGGAATGGTGAGAGAAAATTGTGCTTTGTACATTTTTCGTCTTCAAAACTAAACTTGGCTCTTCGGCCGACATCTGGCTACCGCTTACCATAATGATTACGCGTTAGGTTAGAAGGTGGAGAGAAGGCGGTCTTTTGCGGTTATTCGAACACATGAGCGGCTACACTACAAAAGCAATCTGGTCGATGCGTTTTCAACTACCCCTGGAAGTGGTCAAACGTGGACAAGCGCAAAATGTTTTAGACCCCATTTTCACATGTTTAGCGTCATCCACTTGTAATCAGATTGACGAATATATCGGCCGGTTTTCACGTGATCGGCGACCGGCCGGTCAGTCTGACATAATCCGATTTTATGCCGGTCAAATGCACTCGGGCGCCGCATGATTAACATCGCGCAACATCAGCATCACACGTGCACACGGAACGCACACATGTAGGAAACCTCGTGAATTACAGCCGTTTCACACCGCAAGGTGCAGCGCGTTTTTTTTTTGTTCGGCGTGCATGTTAATCAATGAGTGCATTCACACCGCGAGCCGGAGCAGCGCGTGAGCGTCGAGCAGGAGCGTCGCGTGAGCAACAGTGAAGCGTGGGTTTCGGCGACGAATCTATTTTTGCTGCGCTCAATTTGAGTAAAAGCACACTTTTGATGGATAAAATAAATAGGATTTCATCCAAAAAGTGCCCAAAATGCAAAGAATTTGCATGTCTGGTGTGTTTTAACAAGAACTGAAGTAGGCTAGGCTATGTCAGAAAGAAAATGAAGACTCAAAAATATTTATAGAAAATTTACCCATTTAAACTTGTTTTTATTATTATTTAATTGTTTCCCTGCACATGCTCCACTTGTTCTGTTTAGCTTGGCTGGACATGTGTCAGATGAGAGAAGAACTGCTTGAGAAATATAACTTGCCATTGATGTACAAGTGATTGCAATAGGCCTGTGTGTGTGTGTGTGTGTGTGTGAGAGAGAGATAAATATCTTTATACTGCAAGGCTATATTTATTGAATTTTTATTTGTTATTTATATATTATTTTATTGCCATTACCTGTTTTCATACAGAAGTTTAGTTTGCTAAATATATCAATTTTGTTTTATTGGATATTGGATGTGAAAAGGAAATGGTTCTTCCATAACACTGCACTTTAGATGTGTGAGAATTTTCCACACTAGGAGTCATTTATATAGTTCTATTTTATAGCGATTATCTGTTAAAAAATTTTTCTATGCAAAATGTTCTATTAAAGAGAAGATAGAAAATAAATATTTGTGTGTGCTGTAAAGTGGTTTGAAAAAATAAAATCGGAATCGGCTAAAATCGGTATCGGCAGGTCAAACTCAAGGAAAAATCGGAATCGGGATCGGCCTAGAAAATTGTAATCGGTGCATCTCTAAAAAATAACAAATAAAAATACACCGATGACAGCACAGTATTTGCTAACATGCCAGTTCTAACCTTCTATGAGTTTTCCAACGCAGATGTCCATGAGAATCAGAGGAGCGAGACCTGGATCTAGAGCGGCTGTGACTCCAAGATCCAGAGCGTGAGCTTGAATAGGAATATCGACGCCGACGGGGTGGGGAAAATGACCTGGAGCTGGATCGGGAACGAGATCGAGACAGGGATGAAGAACTGGATCTGCTGCTGGAGTGCCGAGACCTGTATCTGTAAATGTTAAAAAAAAGGATACTGTGCTCTCAACATTACTTTAATTATCATACATGAATAATAACCATAGACAAAGTCAAAGCGGACCTTTTCCTGGGTGGTGAACGTGATCTGGAGGAGGATTCAGAACTGGATTCTGAGCTACTAGAGGATTGGGCTCTGTATCTTTGCTTTGCGCGGCCTCTGTCCTGTTGGTACTGTCTGGAGGAACACTCCGAGTAGTCCAGAGGTTTTTGCTGGTTGCATTTTGCTTCATCCAGTAAAGAGCTTTCAGAGTCAGGCCTGTTTGGAGAGGCATCTGGAGTCACCAAGGTAGAGCGGTTTAATGTGCACCTTGTATCTGCAGAAGGTTGACTGAAGCTGAGGTTTCCTTCTGTAACTGGAGTTGATGAAGCCTTGGAGACACTGTTCTGTGTCGGCTTAATGGAGGACAGCTCAACAGTCTTGATAACAATGCTAGGCTGTTGTTTGACATTCCATCGACTGCCAACTTCATTTTGATTGGCTTCTTTTGGAGGGAGGCAATAGTCATGGTCAAGGGAGAAAGGTTGAGTCTGCCCAGTGGTAGTAGGGGTCGGAGGCTTGCTGCGCAGCTTATTTGAAGGGAGTGGTTTTGCTTCTATCTGAATGGCCTTGGTAGGAGTTGGCTTAAGGACCTCCGACTTCTTGGTTTTCCCCAGTAGTGAAACCGGTGCAATAGGTTTCCACATCTGGTGTGGGGGAGTGGCAGGTGGTGTAAGGCCTATGGGATGATTCAGATAAAAAGAGTTTACTTTTATTCATTTTATTACTTTATTACTTGCATGAAATATAGAAATGCGTTTGCATTATATAACAAAATAGGTCAAATCATACACTATTTATTTAAATTAACAAGCTATATTATATACACTACCATTTAAAAGTTTGGGGTCAGCAACACTTTTTTTTTAAAGAAATTAACATTTATTCACCAAGGATGCATTAAATGGATGCATCCATGGAAAATGCATGACAGTAAAGACATTATGTTACAAAATATTTCAAATTCAAATAAATGCTGTTGTTTTAAACTTTTAAAGAATCTAGTATCACTTTTTTTAAAGAAAAAAGTATCACTTTCCACAAAAAACATTAGGCAGCACAAATGTTTTCAACATTGATAATAATAATAATAAGAAACATTTCTTGAGCAGCTAATCAGCAGGGCCCGGTTTTTCAAAAGTAATCCACTAGGATTTTGGATAACGGAAAATGGAAATGGGTTTTTCAAAAGAAAAAACGGATTACATAATCGGATTAGATCACGTAATCCAATCTTGGTTTTGATCCGGATCAAACCTTTAGTTTGGGTTTTTCAGAACTTTTTTGTAGGATTTGGATCACTTTGATCCAAAAAAATCTGGATTAAACTGATCCCATCAGAAGGGTGGATTCAGCGTCGATTTCATGCCCAAAATGTAATGAAAACTTTAAAAATGTATCAAATAATACTATATTTGGATCATGTAGTATCTTACAAGATATCCTATTTATTCATAAGGTTTTAATTTTATTTGTTCATCCGTCAGGCTACAGTGATTAGGTAGGCTTTAACGTATTCAGCCTTTTAGTATAGGTTAACACCTGTAACTAACTTTGCTGTAGGCAAAGTTACAGCAAAGGTGTTAATTTACAAAGTTACAGCAAAGTAGAAAGAGTTTGGAATCATAAAATAATCCCCCAAACAGCTGTCAAAATTGACCAAAAACAATTCATTTTATTCTGTCACTAATTGATTATATATATATATTTATATTCATCACAATCGAAAATATAAGTATTTTTTTAAATTCAATACATCTATATTTGAAGCTTGTTATAAATATCCTCAATTTACAGTGTTTGTTTTGTAGGTCTCAGATGAGCGGATTGCTGGAAGAGGATGGGGTGGGGTTTTTCTTGTTTTTAGTTTTTTTTTTTATGTGTGTGTTTTCATTTCAAATACAAAATAAACTTATATTGAACCCACACTGGCTATTCTACTTGTTGCTCTTTACATATCTATAGTTCTACATTGTGATTTTCTATCCTGTTTGAGCACTGGTTATCCAGATTTGGTGATCCTAATAAATTCCTATCCGGATCAGATTGATCCAATCCGATGTTGCTTTGAAAAACTGGTTTAAAAGTAAGATGGATTACGTGATCACGGATAGCAAAAAAAAGGATTACTAAATCCGGATCAATTTTATCCGGATTAAACCTTTTAAAAAACCGGGCCCATATTATAATGATTTCTGAAGGAACACGTGACACTGAGGACTGGAGTAATGATGCTGGAAATTTAGCTTTGCCAGGAATCAAAAACATTTTAAAATATAACAAAATAGAAGTTATTTTAAATTGTAATTATATTACACAATATTACAGTTTTTACTGCATTTTGCTATGGTGATCATCAGAGACTTTTGAATAGTGTATATAAAATATATTGCACACTAAATTATTATTTTTTATTTATTTTACCTGCTGTGCTTCCCAGGTCATGGTTGCGGGTTTTCTCCAGGGCCTTAGTCTCCACCTGCTGCTCATAACTGAATTAAGAAAATGAAATGAATAAATACAATTTGCAATGGCAACATCAAAAGCTTTGAATTGCTTTGAACATCACTCAGACTGACACAAGCTATGCTCATGTTTGTCTCTAATGGCCACCTTCACATTCTGAAGTCATGTTGAGACTTCATTTGTTTCGGTAGGTCTTGGTGAAATGTGGCTTATGGCCACACACACACACACAAACATTGAGTTTGGTGCAAGAGCAGCACAAGGGCTGTAGGGTAACTCCATCACTCTGCCTCATGATACTCACCTGGAGTTTCCTACAGCGGCTGCTCTACCACAGACCTCCGGTACCCTTGGCTCTTCTTTTGCTGGAAAGAAAAAAGGAGGGTTGTGTGAATGAGCAAATACAGGAGGTGAAAGTGGGACAGACCCTTAAAATAACTGCAACAATTAAATTGTTCAGCATTTAGCAGATCACGGCCACAACAAAAAGCATGTATTGTGATACACTACAAAACTTCCCCACTCAACAGCTGAGAAACAGCAGACTAAAGATAAATGGGTACACAGTCAGTATTCAGCCCCTGCATGTCCTAAGACAAAGACAGCCAACTGGTTTTAAAATGGTTTTGTTAACAGGGCAGAATTCCAGCAGTTCAATGAACACTAGCACATGGCAGCTGTTTTCATTAAAGCCACGCCCTCTCTTAAATATACAGACCCTACCCTTAAGGTGTGGTCACATTAGTGTAATATCAGCACGTTTTCGTGGGAACAATATTTATTTTTATTGTCTATTGTTAACGTTGTGGTGTATAAAGCAGAGCTCATACAGAAGTCACTTTCAAGCAAAAACTTTCACCAACAGTTTCACCGCAGTTAACTCACAAACTAGAAAATAAGCTAAGTTTCCTATTTTCCACAGGGGCCAATTCCTATTGGAATGACTGGATTAAGCCCATGAAATTACCAAGCAATTGTAAATCTGACCACACCTTTAGGAATACCACACCCTCTTTTCTTTTTTTTTGAAGCTGGACTGGTTCTATATGACTGGTTAATGTTTTATCATTTTACAACAACTACACCATTTTGGTTAAACAGAATTCCACGAGGAAAAGGGAACAAACCTTAAGGCCATTTTAACTCATTTGAACCAAAAGCCATTAATACATCAAGATAAGATGAACACGGTGGTGTGACAACAGTCTTATCTAACCCACTGGGTCATGTTAAACTGTGAACTCTGTACTTGCAATCTGTGCTTGACCTGGCAAAATGGACAAATTCCATTGTCCCAGGAATGCCAACTTTCCCCAAGCTCCAAACGTTAGTGTGGCCTAGTTGCTTACAAACTAATGGTCTGTATTCTAAAGATGGCAGTATGGGTGTATGTGTTCACTAAGGAGGCGCATTGGTTTCCAAAGAAATTGGTGAACAAATCCTTTTAAGAAAAAGAGCTCAGACACATCACTTACTCTGAGACTCCTCAAACTGCTCCAGGAGGCTTGTAAGATCAGCAGCTTCAATACCTGAAAGAAAACGTTCATCATAATCCAATCAACTGAAACTCTTAATTACATACGGAAAAATGCTCACCAATTTCATTTGTGAACGACTCAATCAGCTCAACTGTGGTGTTCTTCGGTTTGGTGATCTCCGAAGAAACCATCCTCATCTGCTCTGCCAGTTCAACAACTCTAGCCTGAACTTGAGCTGAGAAAAACGGCTGAACAGCTATCGGTGCAACATGAGGCTGTAACCGTGGGGTCAGCTTTTTAGAATTAGTTGGCAGGATGTTTTTGGCTTGATCAGACACGGGGGCCAAAATAACCTGCTCGGTCTCTCTCTTTGCAGGCACAGCAGCACTAGGTTTAAGAGGAATAGAGTTTGAGCTCTGAACTGGTGTAGTGATCATCTGAGGCCTTGAGGGATCTTTAGATGGCACATCTTCACACACATGAGCAGCATTGGGGTTACTATGTAAACATTCCTTATAACTGGGTGCATTGAGACCGTGAGAGTCTCCAGATGTAGTGGACACTGGTGGTGAAAACATCCTTTCAGGAGGCACCTCAGCCACACGTCTGATCGGGGTAGGGGCCTCGGTATGAATAGTGTTTTGTGGCACGCTGATGGGAGTAGGTAGTTTCTGGGGTGATGAGTGGACTGAATGGGGTAAACTTTCAGATGATGTACCTGAAGCTGGAGGAGTTGATGCTTTAGAAGTTGCAGGTTTCTTAGAGGAAACCATCAGTGAAGCTGGAGGGATGAGTAATGCTTCAGGTGTTGGGGGAGCAGCAGGGCCTCTTGGGTGCCATGCAGGCATGATTTCAGGTGCAAGGTCTTTTTTAACAGGAGTATGCGAGGTTTTACGTGGGTCTCTGGGGTTTGGGTCTGGCAGGCAAGGTATTGGGGGAAGCTCCTTGGGCGCTTCAGGCAACTTGGGCCATTTAGTGCTGTAATCCTCCGTTTTGTCCACAGGGTCTGGTTTCTTCTGCTGGCGGAGGAGACGGTACTGCTGTAAACTGAGAGGTTTGGGCTTGGTTTCATTACGCTGACAAACAGCATGCTGCTCACTAACAGGCTCTTGTTTTGAGGGTGGTTCTTCCTCTAAAGACTTTTTAAGAGCTTTGTTCTCTGGCTGTGAGTCAGTGATTTTTGCTTCAGCTTGAGGGGTCATGATGTGCTCCTTCTCAAGCCGTGGCTCAGGGGTCATCAACTGAGTTGGACGAACAATTTTGGGTCTCTCAGGCTCTGTCGATAAATGAACAGGTGAAAAAGTCACCTTTTTCTTCTTTTGTTCTTTCTGCTGTTTCTTCTGGGGCTCCTCTTTAACTCTTGAGCTTCTCAAAATTCTCTGTTCAACCAGATCAGCTTTAACAGGTTTACATGTCTTTTTCCCTTTACATAACTTGCCAACCTTTTTCTCCTCTTCAACAAGAGATACTTCAGAAGGTGGTGGTAATTTTTCAGCACTATCCTCAGGCTTTGGTTCCAGCTTGTTTATGCTTTTCTCCGGGACTCTTTGCTCTCCTTCTGCAGAGTCTGTGTGAGAAAAAGGGATGCCGAGATCTGGGATTGCCAGGATGGGCTCTCCATGCTCTCCTTGATCAACCACTTCTAGCACGAGGCCCCCCTCGGGCAGGAGATGCTCTTGTCCCTCTTCTCCTTCCATACATAATGTCATGCAGTAAGGGTGCATGTGTTTTACTAAATCGCTTAGAGTGACAGGCATGCTCTCTCCATCCTGTTCTAAGGACACTGGAAGGCACCAATCAAATTCCTCCAGTGATGACAAATCAATATTAGCTATTGGGTTTGAAAAAGCAGCATCCCCATCTTCCTCTTCTTCTCCTTCACTGTTCTGCTTGGATACTCTCTGCATTCGTGGGAGACTCTAAAACAAAAACATTGTCTCACATTAGTTATACGTTGAAGGAACCCCAATTAGACAAACAACCCCCCCCCCCCTAAACAAAAAACAAATCTAATGGAACTATATGCATTTAGTTGTTTTTCAAAAATGGACGAGGAATAAAGATTCAGAAATGAAATACCTTTCCAGGAAATTGTCTTGCATGAAACAATGCCTCTGGAGGAGACCGTGAAAACATCTTTCTCAGCTAGAGTGGATAAAGGAAAATAAGTATCTGAAAATGCATCAAGCTGTTCAAAAAAACAAAAACCTTTCTATTGCATTCCTGACATGCTTGGACAGGTGAAGGCCGACTGGAGACTCACCGATGAGTGTTCCTGACCCTTCTGTCCTGAGAACAGGTCTGAATCCGGCAGTGTGTCAAAAGGGGATAAGTTCTCATCATCAACATTGTCAAGTATTTCAGTGAGAGCTGTGAGCAGTGTTGCTTCACTTTCCTCATCAATATTACATTTAACCTGAAAGAAAGGAAGCATTTTATGAATACCATTGCTGACTGACATTAAATTTGAAATTCCAAATCATGCAATGAACAGTTTTATAAAGGCATTATTTACTTCTCCAGTGGGGTTGTCCTCAAAAATGGAAAGAATAGAAGGATCCAAGCAGCCATGTAAAACCTCCAGAGCATCTCCGTTGTTAAGGCTGGGATACTCCAGACAGCTTCCAGTGAAGCTTCCCTGAAGGATCTCTGCCTGGAATATTCCATAAAAAAAAAAAAAAAAGTCCGTTTTTATTTCATGGAGACTTTAATGTTTGGTCTTACTTGACCCATCACCAGACCACGCCATAGAAAAATATCAACTGAAACTCAAGACTCCAAGCAGTCATTTCCATTAGTTTACTGGACAGTCTGGCTGAAGCTACACAATTATTAGTAATAATAAGTAATAATATCATATGTTTTTAAAACAATACTTTCAAAATTAAATGTGCTTCTAAAACCAGAAATCACAGCATGGTGAAATATGCATTAGCTGAGTTTGTAAACAAGTTCATGTTCCCATATTTAACAAATGCAAACAATGTGCTGTCTTTAAGGCTTGTAATCGCTGGCCTGTTCTGCAGCAGCTGATGTTATGGTCAGCTTTGGTGTTAATACAGCTCATAGAATCATTTATTCACATGACTTTAAGTGAAACATTGTTAATAATCAACCCTCTTTGTCAATCATTTTAATAATATTATGCTCATGAATTTGAAAGCAAAACACTAAAACTCAAAGAGCAGGCATAGACAAGCTAATTAAATCTGAGCAAATGTAAATAGGCATTTAAAAAAATTTTAAATATAATGTGGTAAATAATAAAATGCAAGCACGTTAAAATTTTAAATGCGTTAATTTATAGCTACAACCACGTGTTGCGCACACACGTCATCCTGCCGCAGTGCATTACTGGGCAAACCCAACACCGGCACAGTTCAAAACACGCCGTGTTCTACCACACATTCTGCATGGCCACTGTCATTTTCTTAATATATATATAGATTGCATCTTTAGGCCAGCTTGATAACAAATCGTTTTCGTTTTAAAACCTAAACGGGCTGAATTAAAGAGTGCTGTCAGTAAATACACTTGGCCCAACATGACTGTCCCACCCATACCTGCACCACGTGCTGGACAGCTAGTCAACGCAAACCGCATTGAACAACATGGGGCTAACTTTGTAATTCACATTCACGACCATGACATATAAGAAATGAATAGGTGCACATTAAAAAAAGTGTCCGTTGCCTGATAATCGCAGTTTCAGTGTTAAATGTATAAGTTAAATGTACGACCATGCATAAACACTGTTAGATTCATTCAATCAGCCACGTGGGTGTGAGTTACTTGAAAATGTAACAAACAACAAGAAAGCCACATTTGATCAACAATGACATGTGTACTAAGAACTTAATCATAAATAATTTCAAAATACATATACATTAAATTGGAATTCTCCTTCAGAACTGACACATTCAAACAGCTAACAATTCCTGGTTACAGATTATCGATAACATTAAAACCACAAAACAATGCGTTTAGAGTTTACGAAAATCAAAACTCTCCTATTTTTTTTTTATTAAAAGGATAATTTGTTGTTTAATCACTGGTCTAGAGTGATAAAGTTATGAATGCAAATGCATGGCAACATCATCTAAAACGACCAAACTTTTGCATCAATCCCTTGACAAGCGAGTTCAGTGAAAACACGTACGAAATCTAGCAACACCTGGAGAGGGCTAAATCTATTTGTTTTTATGTTTTTTCCCAAATGTGAAAAAAAATGATGGAGCATCAGCATCCACGTGTCACAAAGTCCTGCACATAATCGCGTATTTACCTTGAATATTTGGCACAGTGATAAATGTCATCAATTTCATTCTGGCACGACATCATATAAGTATCAATATGTGCAGTTCTCACCTCGTCAAGATTCACCGGGGAGAACATTTGAGTATTACAGGCTTTTAACATCTCCTCGCCTGTTCCCCACCGCGCCGCCATCTTACAACTCAACTGTGTGTGTGGAAAAACGTGAATCAACTGCAGGCGCAGCAGCAGCCGGTTGAAAACCACGTGCTATTTGCGTTCCCGGGAACTGAACGGGTTTAGTCCCGCCCCAATTATGCGTAATCAAACGTCAGCTAACTCACAAACTCTTCTCTTTAGTTATGGTAAGTGGCAAAAAATGTTCTTTCTTGCTTGATATTTATCACCTTATGTAATGTTAGGGTTTATTATATAAACGTTTGTTCAGTATAATGAAAAATGAGAAGTGTGTTTTGAATTCGTTCATTCAAGTGTTATCTTATTTGGAACACAATGTTTAGTCACAATATGGGAACTTTGTAATCCATAACATCGATTTCATATTTCTCTGAACTTAGACATAATGAAAAAATAAGTTTTGAAACTTTAATATTTTTTTCGGGGACTTGATACCGTGAAGCAGTGTCAAATGCTGCTAGTCAGTTTTACAATAGCCCAGATTTGTTATTGCCCAGTTTGGCTTGTGTGGGCTAAAAAGACTTTGCAGAATGTGTGTCCATTTCACAAACACAATAAACTATTGAAGCATAGACTTTTATTTAAAAGAACATAAACACTGCTTTAGAAGGCAAACTTTTTTTTAAACAACTAAATTATAATTTATAATATTATTTTTATAGATAGATAACATATTTGTTGCTTTTAAGGAAGTGTGTCTTCAACGTGTGTGCTAACTATTCTGCACAAAATCAGTCGACGTGTAGTCCTCTCTTTGCAGTCACACATCTTTGCCAGCAGATGTCCTCCGTGTTCGTTCTCGTGTGAGCAATAGCTACTATACGCTAAACAACGATTTTAACGCTTGTGAAGCTGTTTAAACATGGCACATGCTTGTTACCATGAATTGTTTAATACATTTCTGTTTCTCTCACTGGAAGGATAATTAAACGCTCTCTTTCTGTTTGAACTAGCATTTCATGTCCATTTCTTAACTGCTGTTGTGGGACCCACACTTTATGCTGTTAGCCACTAAGTGCCATTAAAACTTGGTTTGGCTTTGTTGTCCACTGCTTTCCTTCCCCTTTAGTGAACTTTTAATTGAACAAAATGTATTTTGTCCTTGTCACCCTTTTTAAGTGTCACTGTTTGTATGCTCTTTGCAGAGTTGTTGTGTACAGTTTAAACTTAAACTAACAGATTAGTAAAACATATTTTAAGTCAACAAGTCTAAAATACTTCAGCACTATCAGTTTCAGTTAACCCTTATGTTAGTGAAGATATCAGAGACTCACGTTCAAAGCTCTGCAGTTTTAACCCACATTGGTCCATGGTATAGGTGCAACCTTTAGACTTTTATTACCTTCACAACCTTTTTTATTGACCAACAACCCACTCCATGGTAAAATAAAACAGCGTTTATTAGATGGCTGAGATGAATCAATATCAATATCAAAATCAATATTTATTTTTATGTGTAAAACTGTTTAAATAAAGAAGAAACTGAGAGCACCAATAACAGGCATAACTGATGATTATTATTAATACTGCAAATATATAGGCTAATGCAACTTAGGCATAAAATGAATCACACAGTACTTGCCAAATTTGCCTTTTTTTATTTGTAGTCTTTGTTGTCTCTTCTTTTCCAAATAGATATGAGTACCTGGTCACTAGGAAAATTAGGCATTATGTGGCATTCTTTTTATTCGTTTGGTGTGCTGTGAATTGTGTTCCTCAGACATTTACTGGGAAGCACCAATACTAGCAAAGTGTTTCAAGAGAATGTCTGTATGAGCATTGAAGACGTCACTGCATCATCTTGAGGGTTTTGTTTTGCGTAAGCAGTGTTTGTGGGTTGCTTTCATAAAAAAAGTCTCTCATAACTATACAGTCTCTAGTACAGCTGTCTGTCCTAAAGTGGGTGAACGAGAGCAATTACAATCACATGTTCGTGAGAAAGAAAATCCTGCTCCACCTCTCTTTAAAGCTGTGCTGTCCTGTTCTCTTCAGCCTATTCCTCGCAGCTACCTGACTACTGAAAATCATTCATCCACTACCACTGTTGCCATGGCAACTAGAGGGGAAATCCATTTTATCAGCCTCTTCGTCACACTACATCCTTCCGTTCCCCCCCCCCCCCCCTCTCTCTCTCTCTCTCTCTCTCTCTCTCTCATTCCCTCCCAATCATCGCTTTCTTTATCTCTCTATGCTATCTCGTGTCATTCTTCTTTCTTCCTGTCTCAGTCAGTGGATAGACAGGTAGCAGAGGATGCAACTCCCTCAATAAACAGAACTATGGCATCAAGATGTTATAATACCTTGTTTTAGAGATTTTGTACTTGGTTGAATCATGCTGTGTCATCTGTTGTATTGACTGCAGTGTGAAACTTTTGCACTATGTACTAGTTATCAATCATATGACATATCTGCTGCCCTTTGCACATAGAATATTTCATTATGTAACACTTATGCCCTCTCTGTTTAGTTGAGGTAAATTTCTTTCAAGCTTTTTTTCCTTCAAAACTATATTTTTAGTCTGTTATTTCTGTGGTATAACAAATTTTTTTAGATTTACATTTTTGTAAATATATCTTATATTACTTTGTGCACAATAAGTGCACAATGTAGGGGTTTGCAGAAAGCATATTTCACTACTAAAGATGTATAAATATGACAAATGAACTTGAAACGTAACCTAGCATTCAAAGGTTTGGGGTCTGTAAGATTATTTTTTGCAGCAAAGACAGCAAAGACTTTTATAATGCCTTTACTGACATATATGATCAAATAATCCTGAAAAAAGTATCACGGGTTCCACCAAAATATGAAGCAGGCACTCAGCACAACTGTTTTCAACTTAATCAATAAGAAATGTTTCTTGAGCAGCAAATCAGCATATTAGAATGATTTCTGAAGGATCATGTGACACTGAGGATCGGAGTAATGATGCTGAAAATTCAGCTTTGCATCACAGGAATAAATTGCATTGTAATATATATTAAGCAGTTATTTTAAATTGCATAAATACATTTCACAATAATGTATTTTTGATCAAAGAAATGCAGCTTTGGTGAACATAAGAGACTTAAAAAAAAAACATTAAAAATCTTACCGCAAACTTATGAATAGTGCTGTAACTTTTATTCCGTGTGTTTAAAGTATGATATAGATCTCTAGTGTAAAAGTTTATCATTTCATTGTCATTTTAGTTCAGTTCATGAAGCCAGCCAATCACTGACCTGAATGCAAAGCCGTAGCGGCAGTTATTTCTATCCGTTAGAACAAGTGTTCATGTCAAATTCAGTCTTTGTTGAGTGCACAAACAAAACATCAGTATAAATGATTGATTAACATCTTTGTGTGAGGGAGCTTGTGTTGAGATCAGGGTGATAGTGGCTTCACTGACATCCTCATGGTAATCCCGTGGGGCAGGCAAGCAGCTACCGGAGACACCAGATGGCTTCAAATTAGAATTGAAATCATGCACACACACAAATGCATATTCTCTCTCAGTCTCAATTGCATCTTTAAACTCTAAATAAAAATGTTATTTCGCAGTCTTTTGTGGTGATGTTGATGTATAGGAATATTAATGTAATTATGTTTTAGTGAGTAATCCGAAGGGTTAACTCCATGAGATGATTCCATTAGTTCACATAATGAATCTCTGTAATCAGATCACTGATAAATTAATTCTATTAATTCCTCTAAAGCTGTTCGGCCCAACAAACGCTCTACCCCTCTCACAATGGCTGATCCCAAATCACTCTACTTTTACTTAATTAGTTTTTAAATTATTATACTGATCCATCTACAGAGAATTTATTTTTTTATTTTTTCCTAAAAGCATGAATCTAAATACTGAACACGTATCATCATTAAGCAGCACAACTCTTTTCAACATTGATAATAATTAGAAATATTTATTGAGCAGCAAACAATCATATTAGAATGATTTTTGAAGGATCATGTGACACTGAAGACTAGAGTACAGATGTCAAACCTTTGAACGGTATTGTACCCTTCTGAAAAGTATGAAAGCCTCTTTTTCCCCTATAGAGTAAAAAAAAAACCCCCGCAATTTTGAGTCCAAACCATTGTGAGATATAGACCCACTGCAATATATAAACTCGCATTTACGAGAAATAAATAAAAGTCACACTGTGACATAAAGTTGCAATTACATTTTTGTTTTGTAATTGCTAAAATGTGCTCCCATAAAAGACCAGCTCAGACCACTATGTTTATCCTGGAAAATACTGATTTGATGCTATTAGCTGGAGGACACCAGTGAATAGTATGTTTAACCAGCATGGACTTTGGCTGAACACGAAAGTCAAGCTGCTCAAGCTAATTAGGCAAGCTAGGCCTGGTGGAGACAACAGCTCAGCAGCCTCGCAATGCCAAAGACCAGCATCCAAAACACAACATATGCTGGTGACCAGTAATGCTCAGCTTGCACGTATGCATGGGGATCCCAAAGTGACAAACCTAGACTCGGTGGTCTCAAGAGACACAGACAACTGTTTAAATGTCCAAATATAGAATAGCAAAAGTTACACACACACATCTGCAATCCTGTAACACATTGTCACCTCAGCCTCCACTGTAACTGTGCGTATGTGTGTTTATTGAAGAGTTGCCAGTTGCAATTCCTTTTTTAATCTTCTGTCGCTCTAATATCGTGAGACTGAAGATTAAGCTTTTGATTACAGGAGCTCAGGCTGTGTGTGTGTGTGTGTGTGAGTGTGTGTGTGTGGGCACAATGACTCAAAGGGAGGTTTTCTCGCTCTCTTTCTTTTAGACACACATACACATGCTTTGGGGGAGGGGCAGTTGTGGATATTTATCTGTGCTCCTTATCTGAACCTCTGTGCTGAGCTTAGGAGCCAAAGAGCAGAGAGCAGAAATAACACTGGTGTGCATCAGCATCAACACATTATCACAGCACTATGGTCTGACTGGGGTGGCAGCAGGTAAATAATCTTGTTTTTCGTTTTAAACAATGTCTTTGTGAGTGTTTGGGAGCAAGAGGAAGTGGCTTTCAGCTGGCTTCCTGAGCGATTCCACTAGTTGATGGGCGGAGCGAGAGGAAGGCTGTCAGCTGGGGTAGTGTAGCAGCGTGTGTGTGTGTGGGTGCCAGGGTGTCAGAACAAGGAGTGTATGTGTGCAACTGTTACATACTGCTCTTGTGTTATTTAAGATTCTACACACACTAAAGGAGGTGAGTAGAAATTTTTTTCATGCATGCTCAGACTATTAAGATTTGTGTGCAGATAGACAGGCGTGAAGATGTGTCAGTGGGGCAAGCTGTCTAAATGAAATCATTTTCATTTCATGTTTTTTTTTTATTTAGAAAAAATGACTCTTTTATCATGTATGTGTGTATTTACTTGTGTTTTTTTTTAAGCGTACTCCTGCACTGGATTATTGTCATATGTGTAGTGTTTTTTCCACTGTGTAGATGGGTGTGTTTGTTCTATCTGACTAGTCTTGCATGGACGCACGGCTTGTCCTCAGCCGTTGCATGTGTGTCAGTCTAAATCAAAGTGCTCTGTGGATGAATATCTTTGCTTGTGATTTACAAGAGGATGTGTTTGTTAGTACGTATCAGGGTTTCGTAATTTTACGCACTGTAATGTAGAGCTGAAATTCCTTTTTTGGTCAGGTGTACGTATGAGGAGCATCGAGCATCTGTTTGGGGTAAATGCTGCTGGAGATGGGGGGATGAAAGTGGAGGAGAGCATGGGGGAGGGGTGGGAGAAGATGCTGAAGAGAGAAAAGGGAGAGATGGAGAAATGGCAGAAGGAGAAAGGGGGTTGAATATTTGAGAGGAATCCCCCAGGAGTCCCCAGAGAATTCTGATGATGACTCTAGAACAGTGCTCTTTCTCTGGTTAGCACTAAATAGCTCACGTACATTAAACAGTGTTCACTGCATGGAATTATTCTTATAAGAGCTTATAATCACAGAAATGAGGGTTTCTAATCTGAATGCTTTAATAGTACTTTGTTAGTGTCATAGAATCGTTGAAATTATTAGGAGAAAAGGATCTAAATGCAGCAAGTGTAGACAAGTTAACACGTGACAAGAACTGACAATGAACAGAAGGAATCACCGAGTTTAAATACACTGAACAAACCAATCAACTAAATGAACATCTGGTGCAAACGATAATCAAACAATGAGTAACCTAGGAGACTAACTAACTAACTAACTAGAAGTGGCAAAAGGAACAAAGGAAAGCAACTCATTGTAAAACTCAAACACAGATAAAACAGTACATAACCTGACAGTTAGATAGCACAGAATAGATGAGATACATTTTGAATTTATGTGTCATACTTGATGCTTTGGTAGGCTTTTTATTTTTATTTTTTCTTTATTAGGCAATCTGGATGTCACAGCATCTTATGTAATGTGGAACCTTTATCATGAAGATATCCAGTACTTAATAAGATAATTGTCCGATGGGTGTGTGTTTCCACAAACATAAAAACATTTTACCAATTTCTTTATTAGGTTTATAATTTTCTATAATTTCTGAAAATGTTATTAATTTTATTAACTATATCCAAGAAAGCTTGGCATTCAAACAACCATTTATTGGAAAACAATTGTTTATTGTGCAAATATGATCAATTCAAGACTATTAAAAAAAATTCACAGTAACTAATGTTCATACATTACACAAAACGAATTATTTACATATATCTATGTAATTATTAGTTGGTTATATTGGTACATAGATATCTGTAAATAATTTGTGTGTGTGTGTGTGTTATTTGGTGTGAGGGGTGTGTATAAGTATGAAAAGCTGGAGACAAAGGTCTTTGTTAAGAACTGAATTAAATTTCTTCCATTTATTATTTTTCCACTCTTGCCTGAGAAACATAGCCAGACACTTTCATCCTTTTACTCCCTTCAGAGAGAGAGAGAGAGAGAGAGAGAGAGAGAGAGAGAGAGAGAGAGAGAGAGAGAGAGAGAGAGAGAGAGAGAGAGAGAGAGAGAGAGAGAGAGAGAGAGAGAGAGAGAGAGAGTATTCCCATGAAGGAGAAAATGACTTCATGCTCTGTTTGTAGACTCACCCACTCTGACTAATATTCACACCAGGCACATTTTGTCCACCTTATTTCAGATTACTGCTGAAAGTTGTTTGAAGTCATGTTTTTATATGAGTGTCTGCCTGCATGTGCTTATTTTGGTACAAAAACATAACAAAATATAATACAAATATTAATACAAAATAAATACAAAATAATAATAATAAAATATAAACACGAAATTATATATAATTTAAATGAAAATGTAAATATTTTGTTTTGTATGTTTTACAACTTAAATTGTATGTTTTACAACTTAAAGTGTTTATAAAACTATAAAAGTGTTTGGAAAATAAAGTTATGTATAATACATTACATTATGGCTACTTTTATATCTTCTGTGATTGAAAACTCTGAATCAGTGATTAAAGTGGCAGAGTGAGGAAAAAGCCTTTATTGATAAGGGAAGATTGAGTTGAAAGTAGAGAATGCAGCCCCGGATGTTTGGAATATTGTTAACTCTCCGGGAACCTTGGGTGTTGTTCTTGGCTAAGTGGCAGATTCTGCAGGAAGTCATTTTAACCCACTGTAAACACACACAAGCTCCTGTTTCATTAAAAACCACAAGTCTTGGTAATCCTGAACAATCTCATCCTGTATTTAAGTTTCAGTTTAGATTTATACTGTTTTATGACCTCACAATGAAAGAAATAAAGTCAGAAGACATTTTTGAATATCGAATGAGTGTTAGCCTATAACTATGTTCTTGGATAATTGCCTAGCTTTCCTAACTCATAACACATGAGGGGAGGCTACTGTTTTACTATGTCTTATGTTTAAGACTGAATCTTGCATGAGAACAGACATGGACACCAGAGGGAACAAACCATTGAGCAATAGCCTATGTATAGTTCAGACAGAATCACAGACATTTCATATTTAAAGCTGAAAAGCTGTCAAATTTACATGGGAGGTTTTTGATTATGCTGACAGACTCTGCAATGTGTGGCAGACGTTAGGCGTCGGAGAAACGAAATGACGGACATGGTTTAAGTCTTGAGATCAGGATAGAAACCATCCTACATTTGATCTTACGATCATTTCTCGAATGTTTGAATGTTTGATTCAGAGAACATAAGCAGAAAAAACATGCGTACGCTTCTCTACCAGATATGTAATTTGTAAATCGCAAATGATCTTGAAATTGTGCGCAGCTGAATGGTTTCAGATCTCCGCCTTGTAAACGCCGCCTATATTGCATTAACATATAAAAGAGCAAAAAGTCAACGTATAAATCCTTTAGGCTACTTGAGAATGGCGACCTGCAAAAATTGCTTAGATTACCAAATACCTGTAACCTGCAGTAGGCCTACTCCGACCTCTGCCACAAGGATAAGTGTAGGCCCCTACAGTATATGTCTGCTTAGACCCTGATTTGGCACAAGCACTTTTCCATGTCAAAGATCATTTTTATAAATCTGAATGTTGCCATGGATTTTAGGGGCCATTTACATGACACCGTAAAACTTTTTATGCGTTTCGGCTAGAGCTGTGTTGAAAAAATCGATTCACCAATTCTGAATCGATTTTCATATACATTTCTAAAGATCTATCCGTAACTCAGAGGATCGATTTAATAATAGGCTTACATTTTCCCTGTGAACTTTAACTTGCTGCGACTGGGAGATCCCTATGCGCATTGAAAGGCTTTCACTCAGCGCGCACATTGTTACGACAACGGACTTTGAGTGAGTCACTAAACCGTTCATTCAACGAACACGTTCAGAAAAGCTGATTCATTAAAAGAGATAATGAAACAAGGTGTTAATTATTTTTAACTTTGAGTTCCACTTTTCAAGGCTCAGCTAAGCAGCAATGCGTCGCATGGGTAACGCTGAAAATGCTTCATTTATTAAAGACCAATATGGCATTGATTCAATGAGCGACTCGCTGATTTTAATTCCCCGCGGCTTCCTCGCGCTGTGGGAAGCTGACCAGCGCTGCTGCTGACGCGCCTTTCCGTGACGTGAACGTTAAAAGGACTATACGACAAATATTTCGCTTTCCTTTTACACGGCAACCTTTCCACGAATATGACTTCAAAGACAGACGCAGGTAATCGCACGCGCTCTGCCGATCTCTCTCATTCACTGTCTGTGGGAAGCCGTAGGCTACAAATCACCATGATAAACAGTCTTGTTATCATTATGAACTTGTTCAACATTCAATACACATGCATTAAGTTCACAACAAGAAGGGTATAGCCTTATAAAAAATCGTGAATATTGCTGCGGTTACTTGCAATCCTCTGCGGTTGACTTGTCAGTGTGTGGTACTACAAGATTGCGGATATCGCGTCAGCCCTACTACTGCTGCTGATATACTGCGTCCTCTGTCGTCTACACCAGTGCAAGTTTGTGAAAGCAGTTGTATCAACACTCTGGAAGGGGGATTGTTCTTTACAACCATCCATACTCAGTTGAATGTCTATAATAATAGTATCAATATGTTGCATACAGTCCTGTAATTCAGGTAACAGCTGAAAAAAAAAAAGCTTTTTTCAAAAACACTGATCTAAATCTCGAAAATCAGATCGGATCGAATCGATTTGAATCGAATGATGATAATCGATTCAAGATCTTGAGAATCGGAATCGAATCGATTCTTGAAATTTGAATCGAAACCCAGCCCTAGTTTGGGCCATTCATTTACATGACAACGATGTTTTGGGGTCCTGAAAACACAAACTTTTGAAACGGGTTTCAAAGTGACAGTTTTTGAAAACGTGTAAACTACAAAGACACAAATTTGTGAAAGCAGTGACGTCATGCACATGCATATTACATGTTCAGTCTATAGCATGTAGTTTTTTTTTTTGTTTTTTTTTACATCGCCAACTATACTGGCCTCGCAACATAATACACTGTTTTTAATCGTTTTCACAGATTCGTGTGAACGGGGGCCCAGACAGCAACATAGTGTCGGACCAGATCTGGCCCACATGGGCCATGTGGAATCCATGTGTACCAGATGTGGGCCGGATCTCGGCCGACACTATGTTGCTGTCTGGGGATCGTTTTGACTTTACGCGAATAACGCAAAGGAAAAGCTTTTCCCTTTTCAGTACATCGCTGTCATGTAAACATACCCTTAGCGTATGCACACTCGACCCGATCTCATTAAATGCGTCTCTATAGCACGCTTTGTGTTTATCGTGCAAGTTATATGCGAAAATTAGTTTTAACGTGCATATGATACGCACTGTAAACCGGTAGGATTAGGGTACGTGCGTGTTTGGGTAGGATTAGTGGTGAGGTAAGTGGGTATTACGCGCAATAAAGTGCGTTTCATATGCACGTGAAAACTGCGTATCATATGCACGTAAAAACACGTATAAATTGCACAATAAACACAACGCGTGCTATAGAGACGCATCTCATGACTGGCACATAGGTTCAAATCTGTGCGTACGCACGTTTTATAAATGAGGCCCCTGGTGGCAAGGTCAGTGTCTACTATGGGACCCCTGGAGTGAAACCAGAAAAACAATTATAAATCTGTCTCTTTCTTTCACTCTCTCACACACACAAACAGTCTCTCTTTACCATCTGGGGCTCAGTGGATAAATTAGTGTCTGCTGAGGCCTGGAGAGTGTAACGTTTAGGTCCAGATGATAAAGATGAGTAGTTCAAAAGGTTCAATAAAACAAAAGATTTATTAAACAAAACAAACTCAAGTAAGCCACATGAAGAAAGGCATTGTGACAGCATGTATAACACAACAATACCGGACAACTGAATGGAGCACAAAGAGGAACTTAAATACACAGTGATGATGATGACAATGATGATTTAATGAATGTCCATGACAAATAATGTCTGGCAAGAAACTAGGAACAAAGTAAACACAGGAAACAAGTAACTGAGGAATACAAACTAAAGGTCCATGAAAATGAAGCTAAACACACAGATTGTGACAGCCGAGAAAATGTTACCTTGTTTTGGAAAAATGTGCCCCTAACTTCTTTTCTGCAAAACTCTGAAAGCGTACATATTCGCTGCAGTTTCCAGCTGAAATGAGCAGTAGTGGCAGTGAAACCCCAACCCCAACTAATGTACATTCTCTGTATTAAGATAAAATAATTTGTGTTCATAATCTTAAAAAAAAAAAAAAGATTTAGGCCATGCAGCGAATAATGTTAACCAATAGATAAATAGCTACTTGGGTGTTATAAAAACTTGCATTCATTCAAGTAGCCTATGAATGTAAACTGACTTTTCAAAATTCAATCAATTCACGATGCACAAAATCAAAGCCTGTTCTACATTTGTGCTTGTTGAATATCCTGTTTCACATGGAAATGTGTTTCACATTACAGAAGTGAACACAATTCACATTGACTGTTGGTGGTAGAGTTAGACAAGCCCTGTGTCAGTTACAAACATTTGAAAACTTCTTAATCGAGCCTAAGATGCTTTCTGGTATATTTTTAAGATGTTTTTTATTGGTTAAAGATGGTCTCTCTGCCTGGCCAAGACTCTTACAATTGACTGCAAGCCATCTGCCTCCATTCAACTAACACCCAATGAACTATACCAAGTCCCCATCCTGCATTTATTTTTCCTTTTCGATCATCCGTTTAACTTGAATGTACGTCAAAATACAGAAGAAAAGAACCATATTCATCACCATTACGCATTAGAGAGACCAACTTCATACATTCATCAATTATTTCCATACAATAAGTTATTAAGATTATTATTATTTCTTTGAATGTTGTCAAGAGACAGCCAAAGCATCTAGTAAAATGTAAGTATGTCATTAAACAAGCAGTGAGCTGGTAGCTTTGTCGTGCGTAGGTGGACATGTGACCAGGGTTTTATATTAAATTGTGAGGCTACTGTTCCTCATTCCTGCGTTATCACAGTCATGTTACCTTCAGTGAAACTACTTGCGAGTGTGTTAATTCTGTTCAAAAACAAAGTATTGCAGCATAGAGTGACTCATTTTCTACCAACTTGCGGTGCACCCTATGTTGTTTAAATGTTTTGGTGGTGCTGTGTCCACTGAGACCAAAGAGACGTGGAGAGATTAAATGTCGCTGGAACATTCTGGGTGGAAATTATTCACAATAGTGGAATTCCCTGCTGCTGCAGAGCTTCTCCAGCAGTGTAATTGGCACATTTATCACATTGACAGAGACAGACAGAGGAAGAGAAAGAGAGAAGGTGGGATGTGAATACACCAACCTGTACTCTTAAAAGTTCTACTTAACCCTGCTATATTTTTTACAAAAAGAATCATATCGATCAACTGAATGTGTTATCATCACGTTTAAGTCAGTCGTGTTGTTTTTGTTTCGATTGTGCAGGCTGGGCTTTTGTATAGGCACGTAAGATACACTTCAGTCAGGTCTTGAATGTAACTCACGGCAAACAGTCTGGGAAAGGTGTGACATTCTAAACCCTTCAACCAGCACATGCACACACACATACACACACATGCACACAAACACTTGCAAAAGGCCTTGAGCTGCAACCGGGATATAGAACATATGGACTCTAACTGCATGGCTTCCTTTCTCAACAGAGGCTGAAGACACACCACAGGAGGTGAACTCACTTTTGAAGATAAACAAAAACGGGCAGAAGGAGAAAAGAGTCAAAAATAAGGTGAGAAGTCTGAGAACCAGAAAGAAAATATGTAAAAAGAGAACAGATATGCATACTGTATATCACACAATGCAGTGCTAAAACATATGTGATAGTCTAGTGTAAGAGAGTGATAGTTGCTATTGGACACATGCGCTGATAAATGTTTTGGGTTTATAAATGTTCACGACCATTTTTCAAATTTCATAGTACTGTTATTTGCAGTTAGGCTGAAGGCATCCATTTTCACACTTTTGCTCTGTTCTAGAATGTTCTGTTAAGAAGAACCTTTTCAGCCCAGGGAGACTCGATATTACACCTTGATTGTTCTTGTTGTGTTACATTATAACAGACTTCTCAAATGCTCCCTGCAGTGGCACTTCCATTTCCCTGCTGGCCTTCCTGTAGAAATGCGGCTTGGGTAAATGGCACACATATGGCCCACTCTCTGGGGATACAAATTAAATGAGCGCCCAATGTACCACTTCAAATATATACACGCCGATTTATAGACCCATAACAGTCTTCTGATGAACAAATCAATAGAGATTCAATAGAGAAGTCAAAGAGAGTGCATGAAGTTACAGTGAAAACTGGCTATTGCACAGCTGTGATCGGCCCACTAAATATACTAAATTTTCAATGCCAAGGACCCCCAAATATAATGATCCCCTTGTGAGGGGCTCTTCTTCAAGTAGAAAGGCAGCTATGTGAACAACATTTAAACATGTTTTTACTGAAAAAAGTTGACATGATGTAATTATATAATTTAAATTTCTTTCTGATTCTGATAATTGCCTTTCATTGTCACAGTTAAGCTGCAGCAATCCAAGAGAGCCCGCAGGAAGATGAGTGAAAACACAGAGTGAAACAAAGCACTACACCCAATAACACAACGTTAACACTAGACAAGGAACTGAGGAAAACCAAGGGCTTAAATACACAAGGAAAGCTAACCAACAGAAGAGGGAACAAGTGTGAAGTAATAAGAAACCATGGAAACTAACTAGTGGCAGAAAAATGAGAACAAAGGAAACAGGAACTACAACTAAACCAAAACAACATTGAAACCAACATACGTGACATTCATATTGTACTTTTATATTTTTATTATGTACTAATTAACTAAATTTGTTTGTTTTTTCCCTACCCACTGTAAGAGTAATATTAGATATATAAAACTGAAAATAAACAGTCCATTTAATTTGTATGGAGTTTTATAGAGAATATAGAATTTTATGGAGAATTGTATTTTTTCCCCACAACATGATATGCAGATATATTGTTTTCCAGTTAAAAACTAGGGCTTCATAAATAATTGCAATTAATCCCATGATTTCTGACTTTAGACATTCAGTAAATTTAAAGAATCTTTGAATATTAAAGAAAAAAAATGTAACTTTGGGAAAATACTTACATTTTGGATAATCTGATTTTTTTTTTTTTTTACCAAATCTATTTTTTTCCTGACGTCTATTACAGTATAAGGGCTGAACTAAAAACTGAAAACATTTAATGTGGCCGTGACCGTCCATTTACACAACAATGTTTAAGGGCCTAAAAAGGCAAACTTTTGAAAACGGGTTTCAAAGTGTAAGTAAAAAAAATAAAAAATAATAATAATATAATTATATATATATATATATATATATATATATATATATATATATATATATATATATATATATATATATATATATATATACCGTTATTGTCTCCTTGTAAACTACAAAAATATGAATTTGTGAAAACGGTGATGTCATGCGCATGCTATATTAGGTGCAAAGTAATGGGTTAACTGGCGATAGATGTCTCTAGCACATCTCTGAGCCTCTAGTTCATCACGTACCGCATGGACTGTATATCAGCAGGCTACAGTACACACTCTTCAAGTTACTGTCTGGCACTGTTCTCTTTCCTATCACTGACATTCTCCTTTTGCCTCCTGAGTCTTAATCCCCTCCTCTCTCTGACCCCCTATAAGGTAAAGTTTTGAGCTCCCGGAAGACGAATAGGGACTGCAATCTAAAATGTCTTTTAAACACAGACTCCACCCTGGATTTGTGTCGATGTCCTTGTCTGGCTGTAAATGTCTCTTTAGGCCTGATTTACAGTGGTAGGCAGTGTGCTGAAGCTGTCCCCTCTCTGAACTCTTAAGATGTATGGGTTCCCCAATCTAAAGTTGCCTTTGGTGAGCTGAGCTCCATCCTTGATTTTAGGAGTGGAACGTTTCATTGCTGTCGGATCGCTCTGTATCTCAGTTGCCTAGCAACTGAGGTCTATTGCAAAGAGGCATGGGATGGTCACTAGGTTTAATGAAACAGTCTTTACAACAGATTACCAGGAGGTGAGGATGAAGATGCGGCTCCTCTCATACAATTGGAGCCTGGATTCTCATTATTTTGTGGAATAAATGCAAAATCCTTTGTCTTTTACTAAGCATAACTGTATTTACAGTTACTTATTCACTTGTTTATCTGATAAGGCTTTTTTCAGTGGCATACAAAATAACGCATTAACTGTTGAATCATAATGTAATAATATCAGGAAATATGATTGTAGATAATGTGATAAGAGTGAGGACATTGTCAATAAACATTTGGATGTCAAGATACTGACTACATTTGCGAGGTTAATTGGTTTACAAGTGGAAAGTTAATAGGCCGTGATGAACTTGTTTCCTTCAGTCCAAGTTGGAGTTTCCTCTCATTTTCAAATGTATATTGAATTAGATTCACATTATAAACACTCAAGGTAAGGCGTGCCTTGTGAATGAGGAGTAAATAATCCTAGACGTTGTTCAGGGATAGTTTCTGCTCTCTTTCAGCGAACTGGGTTGGGCTCATCATTAGAATGAGGTCAGTGTGACAGCTGATAGTGTAGCGCCCCCTGCTGTTTGCTCTCAGCAGCAGGCCTTTGTGTTTAACCTCACTGCAGGAGGGCCAAGTGAGATTAAAAACTCCAATACACCACAGGCCTTTGAGCTCACAGTCATGACAGGTGTGTCACAGTGTGTGCTATCAATACCCATATGGCAGAGCTACATAAATATGTAAGAAGCACTCACATGCGTTTGCTTTTTCTATCGTTGTGGGGACTATATTGATTTCTATCATTTTTATACTAAGCTATTTTCTATCTTGAACCTCTATATGTACATAGATTTAATTTACATCAACTTCATTATTGATGACTGCATAACTGTGAGGAAATCCAAAAACATTTATTTATATTGCTTTTTTTTAGCCATTAACTGTGTTGTGGCCTTCTCTGAGAGACTTTAAATGAATGGAGTTTGTTTGGAGTCTAAATAGTGGGCAGACAGTTTGGAAGGAAGTATGGTAGAGAATCAGTGATCTTTGGACAACCAGGTTCATAAGAAAAGACCATGCTGGTTTACCAGCAAACCACATCTAACCAGCCTAAACAATGATCTATCACTGTCATTATACTCAAGGAATTCAGATTTTTTAATGGTATTGACCACCACACATGGTGATGCCCTTACAAGGGACCACCTTCTAGAGTAAATATAATGTGGGAAAAAAAGAATAGACTACTGCTCAAAAGTTTGGATTAAGTAAAGTTTTAAATGTTTTTGAAAGAAGATACAAATCTGTAAAAAAAGAGCAATATTGTGAAATATTACAATTATGCTGATTTTGTGCTTAAGAAACATTTCTTACTATTATCAATGTTGAAAGCATTTGTGCTGTTTAATATTTTTGTGGAAACATATATTTTTTAAAGGATTTTTAAAAATATTATCTGGAAAATAAGTTTACACACCTCTTTTGGTATCTGTCAATAAAATAAAATAATTTGTCAATAATTAATTTCTGACCAGTGTATAGAAAGTGGAATGAAATCGTAATAATGTCAACTTCAGTCATTTTTTAATCTGATTTATTTATTTATTTGACATTTTTCACAGCCCCCTGGACCCCAGTTTGAAAACCCCTGAATTAAAGCACACGGCAACTATTTTGCACATATCGAATTAGTGACAGTTAAAGGGTTAGTTCACCCAAAAATGAAAATGAAGTCATTAATTACTCACCCCCATGCTGTACCAACCCCGTAAGGCCTTCGTTCGTCTTCGGAACAAAAATGAAGATATTTATGATTAAATGTGACAGCTGGATCACTCCTCCATAGGCTGCCTAAGGGAATGAATCCTGACGGCCCAGAGAGTCATTAAAGAAAATGTTAAAATATTCCATGTCGCAACAGTGGCTCAACTATAAGTTTATCAAGCGACGAGAATACTTTTTGTGCGAAAAAACAAACAAAAATAACGACTTTATTCGACTATTCCTTTTCTTCCTTGTAGGCCTGAAACGAGACTTCAAGAGATTTCCACGACGCGCACGCGCGAGAATTGCGATCTCCTTCAACTACTTCAGTTAAGTTCTCGCGCGTGCGCGTCGTGGAAATCTCTTGAAGTCTCGTTTCAGGCCTACAAGGAAGAAAAGGAATAGTCGAATAAAGTCGTTATTTTTGTTTGTTTTTTCGCACAAAAAGTATTCTCGTCGCTTGATAAACTTATAGTTGAGCCACTGTTGCGACATGGAATATTTAAACATTTTCTTTAATGACTCTCTGGGCCATCAGGATTCATTCCCTTAGGGAGCCTATGTAGCAGTCATAAACCTCTCAGATTTAATCATAAATATCTTCATTTGTGTTCCGAAGACGAACAAAGGTCTTACGGGGTTGGTACAGCATGGGGGTGAGTAATTAATGACTTCATTTTCATTTTTGGGTGAACTAACCCTTTAATGCACACTGACACATAACTGAAAACTCTTTAATCCATGTCTTTTTACTGAATTTGTTCTTCCATCTGTGTCAGTGCAACAGGCCTGAACCGGAAGCCTCATGGCCACCAACAATACTGCTAGCATTGCTCAGGCTCGCAAACTGGTGGAGCAGCTCAAGATGGAGGCCAATATTGACAGGATAAAGGTGAGAAGAATATGAACCCAAATAAACACATTAATTTGATTAGGAGTGAAAATACAGTGTGCATTGTTTGGTGACTGTATGTGTTTACATGCATCAACATTAGGTCTCCAAAGCAGCAGCAGATTTGACATCGTACTGCGAAGCCCATGCTAAAGAGGATCCTCTGCTGTCCCCTGTGCCTGCGTCCGAGAACCCCTTCAGGGAGAAGAAGTTCTTCTGTGCCATCCTGTAACCAGCGCTGCCCATCCATGGACTCACCTGCTCCCTCTGGGATACACTCATGGACATAAAACATGTTGATCTTTTAAAAGGGCTGGAGAAATGCAGTGGAGAACCCTTAAATTCTCCCAGCTCTCTATGAGTCTCCATTACAGCCACTGACTCCACCTAGTGGCCTTGAGATCCAAAGCTGAGCATGGTTAAAAGAATGTGTTGAAATTCAGGAGGGAGCGCAGCAAAAAACACGAGTGACTGTCATTGTAGCAGATCAGCCAGGATGTGTCGTGAAAGTATTCAAGTATTCAAAGGTTCCTGTGGTTCTGATGAAGTATTCAACAATTTTTTTCTTCATTGATTTTTAGTGGGCTGTGATCGTTAATCTGATCACTAATCGTAGAACCCATGGATTACTAAAGTTGCTGTGTTATTTCTGTATTTTCTTTTTAGTTTTTTTTCCCAGATGGAATTGCTATATGCCTACCATTTAGGTAGCGTTCTGTAGCCTAACGTTCTTGTGGGTACAGAAAAACGTTTCTTTTTAAACTTTTCTTAAATTTAAAGAATGACAGTTTAGTGAAATTTTGTAATGAATTCATGCTTGGACAGATATTCTTAAAATGAAATACTTATCTTTTAGATGCTGATAAAAATGATTTGTCTGTACAGAAAAATGATTTACTTTATTGGGGGGGGGGGGGTCTTAAGCATAGTTCTCTTTTTACTCTTTGTACAAAAATGTTAGCAAGTTAAGCTGTGATGTGCTATATGTTTTGAATATTTGTGGTGATATCAATAATAACTGCATGAAGCCTGACAAAGTGCTGTCTTTTTTCTTTCAAATGGTTACCAAAAATCCTTTTCCTCAACCATACATTACAACAGCTATATAGATCCCTGTCTTCCATTAAAAGACAGATTAGTCAAAAATGATGCATAGCTTGGTTACAAAACCATAGCATTTGGACCCCCTTTTGCCTTAATTCTTCGTGGCATAGATTCAACAAGGTGCTCGAAAACCTCCTCAGAGATTTTGGTCCATATTGACATGATAGCATCACACCGTTGCTACAGATTTGTCCGTTCCATCACATCGCAAAGGTGCTCTATTGGATTGAGATCTGGTGACTGTGGAGGCCATTTGAGTATAGTGAACTCATTGTCATGTTCAAGAAACCAGTTTGAGATGATTTGAGCTTTGTGACATGGCATGTTATCCTGCTGGAAGTATCAGAAGATGGGTACACTGTGGCCACCAGCCAGAACCGCTGATAAAAGGCAGGATGGATCCATGTTTTCATGTTGGTCCAATTCTGGTCCTACCACCTAAATGTCGCTGTAGAAATTGTGACTTATCAGACCAGGCAAGGTTTTTCCAATCTTCTATTGTCCAATTTTGGTGAGCCAGTGCGAATTGTAGCCTCAGTTTCCTGTTCTTAGCTAACATAGTGGCACCCGGTGTGATCTTCTGCTGCTATAGTATGGAAGTAAAATAATGTCAAATGTTTTTGAAACAAAAAGCATGTTGAATTGCACCAATTGAAAAAAAATATGCATTGCGTTAACCATGCTTGCATTTTAATCAATTGTATTTTTAAGGCTTGCATTTTTATGGGCTGAAATTCAACATGGTTGAATATTTAAGCTGTGAATATTTCAATTAAAAACATTTCAAACACATTTTCAATATTAAAAATTCAATAATCCAGATTCACCTTTCATATTTCACTTCCAAAATTTTCAAACTGTTTAAAAATACAACCTATCATATTCAACAGGCAAATTTCGGTCCATTTTATTTCGCCTGGAAAAATTCGCTTCCACAAATTCAGTGGTTCAAATTCGACAGTAAATTCAACGTCGACATCCAGGAACTGCAGGAAAAGCAGTAGATTACCGATCATAATCTCCATCTGCTGTAGTCGGCTTTACCAGCAGGGGGTGCACGCGCGTGTTGACAAGCACCAAAGCAACAGGAGAGGGCTTCACAAAACGCCATTTGCTGAAATGGACAGAGCGATGAGTACGAGTTATCATTTATGTGTGTGGAAAAGGTTGATTAAGACACAAAACACACGAGCGTTTACTCAAGTGTCTTATGAGACTTATTTTTACCCCCGTGCAAAGTAAGGTGATTTGTCCACTGCAAAACTAAATTCTCTCGCCGTTGGCATTGATATTAGTTTTAGTAAAACAACTGTAATACACTGAGACAGAGTGAATTGTTTGTTTTAGTCACTATGACGGAATACTAAATTGATGGCTGGGTTTTGGCAAAGGCAATTTTATTTAAATATAGCATCATTAAATACAACCCAATTACAATTATAAATTAAATTCAGCAATTAAAAATTAGATCTTTACCATGATATCTGGTCATCTCTGTGTTATAACGTGAATTGTCTCCGCCATTATCCAGGGCTGCGTACAGTAGGGGTATTTGTCATCTTATTTTATATCTTTTTGTCCATTTGGAGCGCGCGTCACGTCACCTATTAGCGTCGCGCCTGCCACAAGATCTCTCACTGTTTACATGAACCAGACACTCCGATGAGAGCACATAAAGTGCAATCCATCTCTTATTTACCATTTTTTCATCTTATCGTATATTTTATTCGCTCCTTTGCCCGTATTGGAGCGCGTCTCGTGGCTCTTACTAGCCTCGGGCCAGCCACACGATCTCTCACTGTTTTAATCTACCAGACACTCCGATTGATGCACATGTGCAAACAGACAGTGCAATCCTGACCTGCTCTTATGTAGCCTATCTATTTGTCATCTTATTTTATTCGCTCTTTTTGTCCATAATGGAGCGCGCCTCGTATTGGAGCCATCTTCGCAGTAGTGAACGCGCCGAGAGAAATGCTCATTTCATACGGATTACATTATCTGAGAGTAGTCTATTTATTTTCGTTTTGAATTGTTTCGTTTAAAAGTAGGCTAGACATTTCTACCTTGATGTATTTATCATGCCTGTGAGAAATGTGCAATGCAAAAATTTCATGATTTTATTGCTATGCCTATGCCAATATGTCTGCTTTGCTTCTTATGTAGGCTATTAAATCCAGGGAGTTGGTTGATCAAACATTGATTGAAATTAAGATACAATTTATTAAAAACGAAATTCACTTTAAAGAAAGGCTTTATAAAAAACAAAACGTAATGGAGTGGTCAAAATCATTCTCCTTCAGAATGTCAATCGGAGAATCAGGCAACTGTAATAGGGAGAGATCTTGTGGCTGGCGCGCCACGAAACGCGCTCTATGGGACAAACGAGCAAATAAAATATAAGATAAGATGGCAGAAGGGTAACTAAGAGCAGGATTACATTGGCTTTGTGTTTTCGTGCATCAATCGGAGTGTCTGGTAGATTAAAACAGTGAGAGATCGTGTGGCTGGCCCGACGCTAGTAAGAGCCACGAGACGCGCTCCAATACGGGCAAAGGAGCGAATAAAATATACGATAAGATGAAAAAATTGTAAATAAGAGATGGATTGCACTTTATGTGCTCTCATCGGAGTGTCTGGTTCATGTAAACAGTGAGAGATCTTGTGGCAGGCGCGACGCTAATAGGTGACGTGACGCGCGCTCCAAATGGACAAAAAGATATAAAATAAGACGACAAATACCCCTACTGTACGCAGCCCTGGATAATGGCGGAGACAATTCACGTTATAACACAGAGATGACCAGATATCATGGTAGAGATCTAATTTTTAATTTATAATTGCTGAATTTAATTTATAATTGTAATTTGGTTGTGTTTAATGATGCTATATTTAAATAAAATTGCCTTTGCCATCATGTAAAACCCAGCCATCAATTTAGTATTCCGTCATAGTGACTAAAACAAACAATTCACTCTGTCTCAGTGTATTACAGTTGTTTTACTAAAACTTAATATCAATGCCAACGGCGAGAGAATTTAGTTTTGCAGTGGACAAATCACCTTACTTTGCACGGGGGTAAAAATAAGTCTCATAAGACACTTGAGTAAACGCTCGTGTGTTTTGTGTCTTAATCAACCTTTTCCACACACATAAATGATAACTCGTACTCATCGCTCTGTCCATTTCAGCAAATGGCGTTTTGTGAAGGCCTCTCCTGTTGCTTTGGTGCTTGTCAACACGCGCGTGCACCCCCTGCTGGTAAAGCCGACTACAGCAGATGGAGATTATGATCGGTAATCTACTGCTTTTCCTGCAGTTCCTGGATGTCGACGTTGAATTTACTGTCGAATTTGAACCACTGAATTTGTGGAAGCGAATTTTCAAGGCGAAATAAAATGGACCGAAAATTTCCTGTTGAATATTATAGGTTGTATTTTTAAACAGTTTGAAAATTTTGGAAGTGAAATATGAAAGGTGAATATGGATTATTGAATTTTTAATATTGAAAATGTGTTTGAAATGTTTTTAATTGAAATATTCACAGCTTAAATATTCAACCATGTTGAATTTCAGCCCATAAAAATGCAAACCTTAAAAATACAATGGATTAAAATGCAAGCATGGTTAACGCAATGCATATTTTTTTTCAATTGGTGCAATTCAACATGCTTTTTGTTTCAAAAACATTTGACATTATTTTACTTCCATACTATAGCCTATCTACTTAAATTTTACTGTGTTGTTTGTTCAGAAACGCTCTTCTGCAGACCTTGATTGTAACAAGTGGTTATTTGAGTTACTGCTGAGTTAGAGTTACCTAAATTGAGGTCCTCATTGGTACAAAAGCTTATAAATAATACAGAATGAGTTTTTTTTTGTTTTGTTGAAAATGTAAAAATCCTGAAAGTTTTGTGTGATGGGTAGGGTTAGTGTAAGGGGATAGAATATACAGTTTGGACAGTATAAAGTGTGTGTGTGTGTGTATTTATGGATGGCTTAAATATCTTAAAGAATTACATTATTTGATTACATAAATTGTGTTTATTTGAAGTTGTGTTTATTGTAAATTACATTTCAATTTAACCGATTAATAGCAGCATAAGAGCTTATCAATTAATAAATAGGCTAGTATGCAAGTGCAGGAAAAAAATACACATAGAAAATAAATACAAAATAAATAAATATAAAACATACATACGCACACACCCCGAATTCCCTTAATTGCTGTTTTCTTCTTTTACTCATATTTCATCATTCTATATTTATTAACACATCAGTTTAAACAGTTATCAGACAGATGACACGGTGACTCAGACCCCGACCCAGAAACATAGGCCTACATAAACATGGCTCACTTTAAGGAAATAACACAAACTCATCACGTCAGCTTCCTGCGAAGACGTCTCATACAGTGTGTGATGTATTGCTATGGAGACCTCACTGACGACATCATTCTGCGTACACATGCAAGCATCAGAGACACACTTCCGTTCAGCACAAATAGGATCACATATAATAATCTTATAAATTATCTATTGAATAATCCCTCTTTAGAGCAACCTTATCAAACAAAATAATTATATTTCTGGTTTTAATTCTATTCCCGCAGAAGCACTTTCTTTCAATGACAGCAGGAGGCAGTATAATATCACTTGTAATTTCTTGGGTTTCGCCGGTTCACTTATGCAATCTGCACCTGCAATTAAAAACATTAACACTAGAACTACCGGAATTCTATAACTTTATAGAAGTTATTAGAATACAATAACTTACAAAAACATCGCCAAAATTCGATGCATAGGTAAAACCATATAAACGCATATGGCCCAAATTGGCCAAAACAGTCATTCTGACCGCCAAGGGAAATAATAAACTGCGAGAAAACGAACTGATTTAGTAACCAATATTTGTTTTAGTGACCAAAAATATCAAGCTGTATAACAGTCCACACTGTGCCGTCTTTCACTGTTTCATGGCGCTCTGCTATAGGTGGATTTAGTGGGACAGCTTCATCCAGTGCCAGGATGCGTGCTCTTGTGGTTGGCACAGCTGATGATCCAGGATTTTGCACTGTCGCCAAGAAATTATAGCCTAATTAGTTTGTTTTATTTCATGTAATATGTATGCTATCATGGCTAATATTAGCCTATGTATTAGCCTATGTATGGGCTTTTTTTTGCACATTGGAATTATCTCTGAATCACTCATTGAATCACTCTCAGAACCAGTGTCAGATGAACTTTCAAGAGACCAGGAGACATCACTATCGGAACCTGCTCCTCCGAAAAGCTTGAATCTTAAGTGTGTCAAACTGACATATAGAAAAAAACACACTTTGCATCACTTACATTTTAAAATATATTAAAATAGAACATAAGACCTATATAAGAATAATATAGAGGAATATGAAGTTTGAGTATAAGATATTTTGCAGAATGTTGGTAACCAAACCTGTTTTGGTGACTATTGACTTCCATTGGGGGGACAAAAGAAACACTCACAATAACTTGTTTTATGTTTCACAGAAGAAAGAAAGTAATACAGGTTTGGAACTTTTGGTTGTATTAGCATCCTATTTATTCAACACAACTGACAGAATAAACGTGATTGATGTGGTCATCCATGTGATGTCCATGCGCTCTCCAGTGGACAGAAGTGTGAGCTGTGCTCGCTCTAGGACCCGGTGACCCTTCTTGCGTCTTTTGGCCACTTGATGCTCGCCGGGCTTACGCATATATGGACTCATACAAGCCGATCTAGCACTCAGATGAACAGCCCTGGATATACAGAAGGATTGTGTGTCTTTGCGACCAGGGGACGCCTCTTGATCATGTTTCCGTAAGGATTCAGCCATATTCCACGTATCTGCACTCTCACAGTGCCAGTCTAGCCTACATGCATTTGCGCGCGCCCTGGGAGTTTCCGTGAATACGAATGAGACAGAGGGAGCACGAGATTCCAACTTTTCATTTTTCTTTGTCTAAAAGGAGCTGCACTGGTCAATCGAAGGTAATTTGTCTGAATTTTGTTATATATATTTTGTTTGGTTTTGTAAAAGATCGAATCGTTTTCTAAAGCTGTGACCATCCAAACTTAGCCAAAGAGAGCATGTCAGTCCTCCTGATCGTTTTAATCTATCTATGTTACAATATAGAAGCACTGTGATTCTGGCTGTTATTTTAGCAATAGTTTCAGGATGTAAAACTTTTGAAGCCCAGAGGATCGCTCCTTGCTGTCTGGCTCCAGCTCATTGACATTAGTGCGCGCTCTGGGGATGCGCGTGTCCACGTTAGCCCACTTTAAAACGCAAAAAGCTTACAAGCGGAAATAAACGTCACTGGAAGTTTTGTGTTGATTCTTTGTTATATAAATCGTTTTAACTGATGTTTTAGACTGAAATAACTTCTTTGGCAGGAAATAGGCTACTCAACAATGAATCAGCGATGGGGTCATTCGAATGGATTTCTAATCAACCTGTTTCTGCTGGTTTTATGGCGTTCATGGTAAGCAAAACAAAAGACTTATCTCAGAGAAGTCGATCAAAAAAACGTAATTGGTATGATTGCCACACTTTAAAATATAACCAAAGTAAAGTATATATAGTTTTGAAATAGACAAAAATAAGTAGTGCGAGATAGTTCACTCAAAATGTTAATTTCGGTCATTATTGACTCACCCCTTTGTTGTTCCAACCCTGTAAGTTTTTCTTTCTTTGTGGAACATAAAATAAGATATTTTGAAATGTCCCGTTGTTTTTCGTCCATACCCCATTTGAGAAATGTTGGTAACCAAATAATTTTTGAGACCATTGACTTCCATTGTATGGATAAAAAATAAAACACTTCTTTCTCGAGACATTTCTCAAAATGTATTTTATGTTCCACAGAAGAAAGAAAGTCGTACAGAAAGTTTCACCCAAAAAGTCATACACATACTTATTGGGTGAAACATACACAATTTAATAATAATTGAAAGGAATGTTCCTGGTTAAATCTAAGTTCATCTCAGTGGACAGCATGGTGATTACCACAAATAGTAATTTCGATAATATGTTTAAGCTAAAATCATCAAGGCAACTTGGAAAAAAGTAAACGAGACTCCATCCATCCATTTATTTATTCTTCAAACCACTTGAGTAATCAAGAACGTTAGTAATATAGGCTACATTAAAATACACATAACATACTGTAATACTAGTGTGATACAATCACTCACTAACTTGTTATATCCAATTTTATCGTCATGGCGTTGTACCGCCAGTGTAAACCTGGTAACTTTCACACAATGTTTATGCAAGGAAACCAATAACAGAAAGGTGATGTAGAGAAGAACATAAATTTGTCTACTACCTGTTATTTAAATGTTCATAACGTTCAATGCTGAAAATTAGACAGAAACAGTTTAAACTAAATATTTCTGCTGTCTTAACCTGACATACCAGATGCATAAAGTACAAATGTTATGTCTGTTATGAATAACTAGACATTTGTTTGCATAGTACAGTAGTCCCACCACAAGAATGACGGTTTAGTTAACGGTATACCATTTTTATGTAAGAGTTCATGAAAATGCCTTAACAGAAATAGGAGCAAAATATTTCTGCATGCTATAGCACTACTTACTTGCGTTGTCTGTGTCTTACACTAACCCTGAGGTATTAAGTTATTTTAATTATTGAAATATTACCTTAATTTATTTTTCTGCGTTAATTGACATTATTCAAAAATACTAGTGATTCTTTCACTCATAACACTTCTAGTCAGTGTTTTCAACTAAATTATGACAGTGTGTCACATTTTTAGAAAAAGTCGGTTTGTTCATAAAACCTTATGCTCACAAAATGAATTACCAAAAAAAAAAAAAAAACCTAGCTATTAGCTATTTATATAAATTTGTATGTAAATATGCACAAACCTACAGGGAATATGGATATGTTAGTAGATTGGCCATTCAAAGACAAGAGACACGTTTCCCAAATGTCTCAGGTGTTTTGGTACAGCCATGTTTGTGCTTTTGCCATATGGTCATTATCATCTCATAACTTTATTGGAAAAGAGCAAAGCTTTCTCTGTGTGCAACTCTGTGCAAGTATGTTTATGTAACAGACTTTTGTGATGTCAAATGTTTCTTGTGTAGTTCTGAGGCAGAAGTATCTGGCTCAGACGCCTTTAAAAACAACATAACCCTCTTCACGCGGATTTTGGACCGGCTACTCGATGGCTACGACAACAGACTGAGACCTGGTCTGGGAGGTAAGAAAGTGTGTGATGATTGATTAGAGAATTAGATGAATGGAATTAAAGCTGTCTCAAATGAGGCTGTTCAATAAGCCTGTGCAAAGTTGTTGTTTTTACAATTCTATGCACTTGATGTACTCGCAAATGACAGTGATTGTTTTTTCTATTTAGGAATTTTATAAAATCTCTTGTTTTACTTATACAGTCCAATGGATTTAGCACAACAGTGGGAAAAATCAGTAGCTTGATTCAGTAAAATGTAAATTATGTGTTAAAGCTGCAGTCCGTAGCTTTTTTTGGGTTAAAATTGGGTTAAAACATCTGTACACATAAAGAAGGAGTCTCGGCTAGTAGGCTATATTGCGTGTGAGGATGTTGGAGGTGGAGATTTATAGCCTTTTCTCACTGCACTTGATATAATTAAACTTATCAATTTGATGGTGATCCAGAAAGGTTCAAACGACATTCACCAGTGACAACAGATTCACCCGTTGTAAAATGCAAAAGACTTCGTTCGGACTACAGAAAAAAAGAGACAGCAACTGGGCCCATGCGAAAACAAGGATACATATCGGAAGGAAATTACATGTAGTCACGCAATGCTGACGTTGTTAACATTCACAATTTGAGAACAAAGTATAATTTGCACGGTTTTGCGTGATATGATAAGCGATTTTTAGATTTAATCAGCGCGATTTACTGCAATGTCAGAACCAGAACAAAAGTGGATATTACTTGTTCAGATGACATTTTCTGGTGAAAGCTATTATGTTGGTCATACTTCCAAAAAGACTAATCTGTGATTCTGAATGCCAGTATCCACACCGGCGCGGGGACTGACAGCTGCACACTCTCCTCAAACATTGTGTTCATCCGCGCTGTGCCGTGTCGAAGTACAACTTACGTAAAGTTGATTTTTTGTTGATTATACACTGGAGTCAGTGGAGATGCAGTCGAGCTAAGAGCCAGGATGAAGTGTTGCGGTTCCTCTAATGATAAGTTAAAGTAATAGTTAGCTCAGAAATGAAACATTGTACATATTTTTTCACCTCCATATCATTTGAGCATTGAATTAGTTTCCTTCATCTGTGGAACACAAATGAGATCTTAGGCAGAATATCTGATTTTCTGTTTTTCAACCATTAAAGTGAATGCCGATTTATCAAGCTTAAAAAAAAAAACACCATCATGAAGGTAATCCACATGACTCATCGGCTAAAGCCAAACAATATATTTATATGAAGAGCAGGCTGAAATTGAAGTTGTTGTTCACTGATAATCGTCATACAAAGCTATTATGGTTTTAGTGAACTTTGAATATAACGCATGAGACATAGCCAATAGAAGGTCATGAAAATGTTGGTAAATTGAGTTCCTGGTTGATAATATAATTTGAACTTTCTTTTTGCTGTGTGACATAGATCGAGTGACAGAAGTGAAGACTGATATCTATGTGACCAGTTTTGGGCCAGTATCAGATACAGACATGGTAAGACATTCCTCTTCACACAACAGATGATTTTTATTTTTGTTTTTTTTGTACAGTGCGAATCAAATATTTGAAAAAATATTTGTTATTGTCCTGTTGGTTATCATTTTTATCAGGTCTTACCCCACTCCTTGTTTTCCATCTGTTGTCTATTCATAGCATTTGGTACCTGCTGCTGGCTAAAAGCTTTTCTCAGTACTCCTCTTTTCCCCACTTCACACTATCTGCTCTCAAATATTTAGAATAGAGAAAAAAAGGTCAGATGGAAGAAAAAGGGTTTTCATTCATTCATTATTTATTTATCGTCTTTTACTGTCCTGCTGAATGATTTCTAAACCCCACTGAATACTCTCACTATCCTGTAGTAGGGAAATCTCTGTTCGTAAAGACCATATTATGTCAGGACGATCATCACACTAGGTATTTCTGTCATGTTTTTTTTTTCTGGGTGCTCTTGGGAAATCATGATTTACCAGAGTACATTGCTTGAATCGCATGTCTCCCCAATTCCCCAGTCATCACTGTAGTACAGCTATTTAATATCCTATTGAGTAATGTCAGATTCTAGAGAGATTTGCATAATTTTGTAAATAATATGGAACAACACTGCACTATGTAATTTTTCTATGTAATGGCCTAATGCTACCATTCAAAAGTTTGGGATCGGTATGATTTGAAAAAAAAGTTTTTGAAAGAAATCTCTCATGCTCATCAAGGCTGCATTTACTCAATGAAAAATACAATAAAATCTGCAATACTGTGAATATTTTTGTTCAATTTAAAACATCTGCTTTCTATTGTGATATGTTTTAAAATGTAATTTATTCCTGTGATGGCAAAGCTGAATTTCCAGCAACATTACTTCAGTCTCCAATGTCACATAATCCTTCAGAAATCATTATAATATGCCAATTTGCTGCTCAATTTTTTTAAATTATTATAATGTTGAAAGCAATTGTGCTGTTTTTGTGAAAACTGTTATTCTTTTTGTGTGTCAGAATTAATTAAATAGAAAGCTCAACAACAGCATTTATTTGAAATAGAAATATTTTGTAATATTATCAATGTGTACTGCACTTTTGGTCAATTTAAAGCATCCTTGCTGAATGAAAGTATTCATTTCTTTCAACAAAAAATCTTAATGACCTCAAACTTTTGAGTCTATGATGGTGACTTTTATAAAATGTATAATACTAGTGCAAAGTGCCCGTGCAAAATCAGTTTTTGTGTGTGTTTTTAGTAATTGTTGGTTTGGTGTGTTTGAGTGCTCATTGTTACAATTACACAGCAAAAGTTAAGTGAATTTTTTTTTTTTGCATGGTAGAAAGCATACTGATACTGACAATGACATACAATAAATATGGAAAATTGAACTACACGATTCAAGGAGCAGGCTACACAGTGAACTCAGAGGATACGCTACTTAAGCTCTGCTGCTTTCTTCGACCCTCTGTCTCTGGTCCTGCGCTGTGCTCACTCATTGTGCAGTGTGAGAGGGGGAGTGGCCACTCAGTGTGCAGTGTGAGAGGGGGAGTGGCCACTCAGTGTGCAGTGTGAGAGGGGGAGTGGCCACTCAGTGTGCAGTGTGAGAGGGGGAGTGGCCACTCAGTGTGCAGTGTGAGAGGGGGAGTGGTCACTCAGTGTGCAGTGTGAGAGGGGGAGTGGCCACTCAGTGTGCAGTGTGAGAGGGGGAGTGGCCACTCAGAGTGCAGTGTGAGAGGGGGAGTGGCCACTCAGTGTGCAGTGTGAGAGGGGGAGTGGCCACTCATTGTGCAGTGTGAGAGGGGGAGTGGCCACTCAGTGTGCAGTGTGAGAGGGAGAGTGGCCACTCAGTGTGCAGTGTGAGAGGGGGAGTGGCCACTCATTGTGCAGTGTGAGAGGGGGAGTGGCCACTCAGTGTGCAGTGTGAGAGGGGGAGTGGCCACTCAGTGTGCAGTGTGAGAGGGGGAGTGGCCACTCAGTGTGCAGTGTGAGAGGGGGAGTGGTCACTCAGTGTGCAGTGTGAGAGGGGGAGTGGCCACTCAGTGTGCAGTGTGAGAGGGGGAGTGGCCACTCAGTGTATAGTGTGAGTGGGGGAGTGGCCACTCAGTGTGCAGTGTGAGAGGGAGAGTGGCCACTCAGTGTGCAGTGTGAGAGGGGGAGTGGCCACTCAGTGTGCAGTGTGAGAGGGGGAGTGGTCACTCAGAGTGCAGTGTGAGAGGGGGAGTGGCCACTCAGTGTGCAGTGTGAGAGGGGGAGTGGCCACTCAGTGTGCAGTGTGAGAGGGGGAGTGGCCACTCATTGTGCAGTGTGAGAGGGGGAGTGGCCACTCAGTGTGCAGTGTGAGAGGGAGAGTGGCCACTCAGTGTGCAGTGTGAGAGGGGGAGTGGCCACTCATTGTGCAGTGTGAGAGGGGGAGTGGCCACTCAGTGTGCAGTGTGAGAGGGGGAGTGGCCACTCAGTGTGCAGTGTGAGAGGGGGAGTGGCCACTCAGTGTGCAGTGTGAGAGGGGGAGTGGTCACTCAGTGTGCAGTGTGAGAGGGGGAGTGGCCACTCAGTGTGCAGTGTGAGAGGGGGAGTGGCCACTCAGTGTATAGTGTGAGTGGGGGAGTGGCCACTCAGTGTGCAGTGTGAGAGGGGGAGTGGCCACTCAGTGTGCAGTGTGAGAGGGGGAGTGGCCACTCAGTGTGCAGTGTGAGAGGGGGAGTGGCCACTCAGTGTGCAGTGTGAGAGGGGGAGTGGCCACTCAGTGTGCAGTGTGAAAGGGGGAGTGGCCACTCATTGTGCAGTGTGAGAGGGGGAGTGGCCACTCATTGTGCAGTGTGAGAGGGGGAGTGGCCACTCAGTGTGCAGTGTGAGAGGGGGAGTGGTCACTCAGTGTGCAGTGTGAGAGGGGGAGTGGTCACTCAGTGTGCAGTGTGAGAGGGGGAGTGGCCACTCAGTGTGCAGTGTGAGAGGGGGAGTGGCCACTCAGTGTGCAGTGTGAGAGGGGGAGTGGCCACTCAGTGTGCAGTGTGAGAGGGGGAGTGGCCACTCAGTGTGCAGTGTGAGAGGGGGAGTGGCCACTCAGTGTGCAGTGTGAGAGGGTGAGTGGCCACTCAGTGTGCAGTGTGAGAGGGTGAGTGGCCACTCAGTGTGCAGTGTGAGTGGGGGAGTGGCCACTCAGTGTGCAGTGTGAGTGGGGGAGTGGCCACTCAGTGTGCAGTGTGAGTGGGGGAGTGGCCACTCAGTGTGCAGTGTGAGTGGGGGAGTGGCCACTCAGTGTGCAGTGTGAGAGGGAGAGTGGCCACTCAGTGTGCAGTGTGAGAGGGGGAGTGGCCACTCAGTGTGCAGTGTGAGAGGGAGAGTGGCCACTCAGTGTGCAGTGTGAGAGGGGGAGTGGCCACTCAGTGTGCAGTGTGAGTGGGGGAGTGGTCACTCAGTGTGCAGTGTGAGAGGGGGAGTGGCCACTCAGTGTGCAGTGTGAGTGGGGGAGTGGCCACTCAGTGTGCAGTGTTAGAGGGGGAGTGGCCACTCAGTGTGCAGTGTGAGAGGGGGAGTGGCCACTCAGTGTGCAGTGTTAGAGGGGGAGTGGCCAGCAGCTAGAGCGGCAAAAGCCCATGTATGCTTTTTTTACCCGATATATTTTACATTTCTAATCCAAACATCGTCAAACTTGGCACTGCACTTACTCGTGCCCGTAGCAAGACACCTGTCAAGTTTGAAATCCATTGGACTAACGAGAGATATGCGAATAAAAGACACACACACACAGACAGAAAAACGTTCCTGTAATTTATAGATAGATATAATATTCAGATGTAAACAGTGTTGCTGACTTACAGATTCAGTTAACATCCACAAATGAATAAGCGCGACGATTCAGGGAGCAGGCTACACACTGAACTCCGAGAAAACGCTACGCTTGAGCAAACAGTTTGTGAATAGGCTATACAAATGATGGCCGTGAATAAAATATAATATTCAGAAGTAAACAGTGTAGCTGACTTAATATTTAGCTGACAGAGTGTTTATGTCAGAATGTTTATTTTTAAACCACAACACTCTAAATGTCAGAATGTTTATTTTTAAACCACAACCTTCTAAGTGCTTCTTTTACCGATATATTTACCGATATCTTTTGCATTTCTTATCCAAACAACGTCAAACTCGGCACTGCACTTACTCGTGCCCGTAGCAAGACACCTGTCAAGTTTGAAATCCATCGGACTAATCGTTCGAGAGATATGCGATTAATAGACAGACTGACATACAGATACACAGACAGACAGACGTTCCTGTAATTTATAGATAGATTACTGTAATTGATACTAATATCTGTTTTATATCTGTATGTGTGACATAAATCTTGTGTTCTGACAGACAACTTCCTAAATATCTATACAAATTACCTTAGTTTTAGAGTTCCACAATTCCATACATTATAATGCCTTAAAATAGACATATACTATGGAGGAACACAAAAGCAGGTTATTTGTATTAGTCTTACTGTGCCACTCCCTTCAGGCCGTGTGGTTATGATATGAAAGAAATGGAAAGTGACAAGACTTGTCTGTTTGCTTGAGGAGTTCTGTGGGACTCCTGCATAATGGTGGGTAATGTTGCAAGACGTTAGCAAGAATTTCCAATGACCAGCCAAACTTTGCCTGAGATAAAGGTTTTAGATTTTATAACAGTACTGGAATTAACTTAGTATGGACCCATAATAGGTTTGTTCCTTGTGACTTTGTGAAAGCTGATGGAAGAACGAAAGGAAACGAAGCATCACAGATGGGTTCTGTGAGTGTTGCAGAGCTCCAGCGCTCCAGTGACAGCATGTACTAAAATGTTATCTAAATGTTATGTTATCTAAATGCTAAAATGTATGTCATAAAATGTTATCTTTCCTGTATGAGTGTGGGAGTGCATAAGTATTTTCTTTTACGTACATAAGATTGTGTTTTTCTGTCTCTGTGCTGCCATGGAAACTGGATCCCCGCCTTCACCCTGCGGGTCGATGCATGGCAGCATTGTGCCTGAGAGATTAGGATATAATGCAGTGATGTGAAGCTCTTCTGACACTTTGCCACTTAGTAGTACTATAGAGAGGAAGATGAAACACACACATTACACAGACAATGATCACATTGAGAGAACTGAAAAGTCACTGGCCCTTGCTGAGGAAGTCCATTCAGTCTTAAAGGGTTAGTTCACCCAAAAATGAAAATTAAGTCACTAATTACTCACCCCCATGCTGTACCAACCCCGTAAGGCCTTCGTTCGTCTTCGGAACACAAATGAAGATATTTATGATTAAATCTGAGAGGTTTATGACTGCTACATAGGCTCCCTAAGGGAATGACACCTGACGCCCCAGAAAGTCATTAAAGAAAATGTTTAAATATTCCATGTCACAACAGTGGCTCAACTATAAGTTTATTAAGCGACGAGAATACTTTTTGTGCGAAAAAACAAACAAAAATAACGACTTTATTCGACTATTCCTTTTCTTCCTTGTAGGCCTGAAACGAGACTTCAAGAGATTTCCACGACGCATGCGCGAGAATTGCGATCTCCTTCAACTACTTCAGTTAAGTTCTCGCGCGTGCGCGTCGTGGAACTCTCTTGAAGTCTCGTTTCAATTTTCATTTTTGGGTGAACTAACCCTTTAACTTTATACTTTTTTTTATGTTTTTGAAAGATTTACAGTGACATCCAAAGTCTGAGACCACACTGAATATGTGAAATTGAATTTAAAATCTAGAAATAGTTATGCTAGTAAATAATAATACTACTTATGCTCACCATGGCTGCATTTACTGTATTGGTCAAAAATACTGTACAAAATTATTACAATTGAAAATAATCCTCCTATATTTACGTACTGCCCCCCGTGCTCTGTTTTGGTGCGAGTGCGCTTTTCATCGCTGCTTGCAGCTTTAATTACAATTTAAAACTGCTTTCTGTTTAATCATGTTTCGAACCGTAATTTAACTGAATTCCAGCATCTTCAGTGTCACATGATCCTTCTGAAATCATTCTAATATGATGTGCTCATGAACATTTTCTTATTATTATCAATGTTTAAAACAGTTTGCTTAATATTTCTGTGGAAACGTGACTTTTTTTTTATTTCTTTGATAAATGGAAAGTTCAACAGCAGTTATTTTGAAATTGAAATAATTTTGTAAGATTATTAATGTCTTTACTGTAACTTTGGATTAATTACATGCGTCCTTGATGCATAAAAGTATTTATAAAAAAAATCTATTCAGCTTTCTTATAGCATATTTTATAATAAAACATAGTATTGAACTGAATTTTTTTTTTTTTAAATAAAACACAAGCATTTGACTAGTGGATTTAGACTTTGAATCAAACCACATTTTCTGTGGCAGGTATTGCCTGATGCATATCAGCAGTGAAGAATGTCTTGCACTATTGCACTCTGATCTGCGAAAGCCTCTCTCTCAAAAGTCACTCTCTGTTCTCAGGAATACACAGTGGATGTGTTTTTCCGTCAGCGCTGGACAGATGAGCGGCTAAAGTTTCACGGGCCGATGAACATCCTGCGTCTCAACAACCTGATGGCCAGTAAAATCTGGACCCCAGACACTTTCTTTCACAACGGCAAGAAATCTGTGGCTCACAACATGACCATGCCTAATAAACTGTTGCGCATCATGGAGAACGGCACTCTACTGTACACCATGAGGTGCCCATAGATTACTACATGTACTATTGTTATCAGTTAATAATAACTACTTGATATGCTGTTTAATTCATCAAATCATTTACAATTAATTGCATTTATGAATATTAGCTAAAGAAAGCCCCCAAATCAAGATAACTGAAAGAGATAATTTTGGTATATGAATAAATAATTGAATAGACATTACATTAAATGCATGCCATTAAAATGCATATAATTAAAACACATCTTAAGACCAAAAATCAGCTATACACTACTGTTCAAAAGTTTGAGGTCAATAAGTTTTTAAAAAAAATGTTTTTGAATGCTGACTAGTGATGGCGAGATGAAGCTTCATCAAGCATTGAAGCGTTCCATCCAATTGGTTCACTCATGTGCCGAAGCTTCATGGTGCTTCATTTGCTCTATTGTGCCATCAAGTGGACAATAAATGTAAAACGTGCAGTGTGATTATAATGATACTATGGCTTTGGTGTCTGAAGCATTGAATAAATTAATCAATGATGTTTGTGATGCTTATACATAAAGTATAAACTTTTATATGGTGTCTGTCTTTATGATACAATGACAGGGTCAAAATGAAAAGTGTGAAGGGGGAATCCATTGCATTTTGCTGGTTCTTATTTTTCAAATAGACCGCCAAAACCGCGAACCACTTCCTGAAGCAGTCACATGGTACAGCCGGCTCGCGAGGCTTAAAACGTCACCACATACGTCACCGACACAAGCCTCGGTACGTGCTTCACAGAAATCATAGCGGATTACTCGACACACGCTTCGAAGCCTCGATACGGGAGGACACATCACTACTGCTGACTGCTGCCTCTCCTTCAACCTGCACCACACCCGTAACAGAAGAACCGACCTAAACATCGATGGATGCAGCAGTCCAAATCCTTCTCCTGTCTCAGGAGGATCAGTCCCTCGAGGCCCACACACAGAGGTATTTGGACTTGGTTCCTCTTGTTCATTTTGATGACACCAGCCTCTGTGTGTTCTTCCGGGCAGGCCTCAACGCTGAGACCAAAGCATGCCTGCCTGGAGATGGGCCTCGGGGGAACTTCGCTGCCTTTGTGGAGTGGGTATTGGCGAGCTGTGGCTCTCCCTTCACCATCGGTCCAGGGGAAGAGGAGGAGCTTATTGACTGGGACACAGAGCTTCCGCCACTGATCCCAGCCAGCCCAGCCAAGCCTTCACAGCTGGTTCCGTCCAGCCCTGCCGAGCCTGAGCTTCCCTGCAGCCCTGCCGAGCCTGAGCTTCCCTGCAGCCCTGCCGAGCCTGAGCTTCCCTGCAGCCCTGCCGAGCCTGAGCTTCCCTGCACGCCTGCCGAGCCTGAGCTTCCCTGCAGCCCTGCCGAGCCTGAGCTTCCCTGCACGCCTGCCGAGCCTGAGCTTCCCTGCACGCCTGCCGAGCCTGAGCTTCCCTGCACGCCTGCCGAGCCTGAGCTTCCCTGCACGCCTGCCGAGCCTGAGCTTCCCTGCACGCCTGCCGAGCCTGAGCTTCCCTGCACGCCTGCCGAGCCTGAGCTTCCCTGCACGCCTGCCGAGCCTGAGCTTCCCTGCACGCCTGCCGAGCCTGAGCTTACCTGCACGCCTGCCGAGCCTGAGCTTACCTGCACGCCTGCCGAGCCTGAGCTTACCTGCACGCCTGCCGAGCCTGAGCTTACCTGCACGCCTGCAGAGCCTGAGCTTACCTGCACGCCTGCAGAGCCCGTCGCCTGCCCGCCAGAGCCCGTCGCCTGCCCGCCAGAGCCTGAGCTTCAAGCCAGCCCTTCAGAGCCTTCTCCGCTGGTCCCGTCCAGCCCTTCAGAGCCTTCTCCGCTGGTCCCGTCCAGCCCTTCAGAGCCTTCTCCGCTGGTCCCGTCCAGCCCTTCAGAGCCTTCTCCGCTGGTCCCGTCCAGCCCTTCAGAGCCTTCTCCGCTGGTCCCGTCCAGCCCTTCTGAGCCTTCACCGCTGGTTCCATCCAGCATAGCCGGGCCTTCACCGCTAGCCCAGCCAGAGACTTTCCACGTCCCGTCTACCCACCCAGAGCCTGTCCCAGAGCCTGTGATTCCCCCCAAGAAAGTTTTGGGGGGGGGGATATAGGCCACCTGCAGGTGTGTCTCCGCCATGGCCGCCCGAAGGGGATTCTCCGCCATGGCCGCCCGAAGGGGATTCTCCGCCATGGCCGCCCGAAGGGGATTCTCCGCCATGGCCGCCCAAAGGGGATTCTCCGCCAGGACCGCCCGAGGGGTGGTCACCTACTCCGCCATGGCCCCCTGACCAGCCTGCTCCGCCCTGGAGGCTTCATGCTCAGGGTAGGCCACGCCCTCGTCAGCCTCCAGGGCGCCCGCCCCCCCCCCCACCCCTATTGAAGTTATACGGCGCGAGGACGCGCCTTTTTGGAGGGGGCGTTATGTTACATGTGTGTCCTGTGTTTCCCCCTGCATTGTGTTTTGGTTCAGTCCTGTATCTCAGTTTTCCCGCTCCTCGTTTGTGTTCAGTTCCTTCACCTGTTTCTAGTTAATTCGTCCCAGCTGTGCCTTGTTTCCCTAATCTGTTCTCTGTGTATGTAAACCCTGTGTTCTCCCTCACTCCTGGTCGGTTCTTGTTTGTGTATGGTACGTTTGTATTTGGTGTGGTTATGTTCCTGGATTCCTGTTTTGAGTTATATTAGTAAAGATTATTGAATTTGATCTGCTGACTGCTGCCTCTCCTTCAACCTGCACCACACCCGTAACACTTATGCTTACCATGAATTTATTTGATCAAAAATACAATAAATCAGTAATATTGTGAAATATTATTATAATATAAAATGTTTTCTTTTGTAATATAATTTAAAATGTAATTCATCCCTATGATGCAAAGCTGAATTTGCTCTTAAGTGTCACATGATCCAATTAGTATCTGCTTAATATTTTGGAGGATATTTTTTGAGGTTTCTTAAATGAATAGAAAGTTCAAAAGAACAACATTTATTTGAAATAGAAATATTTTTTTACATTATAAATGTCATTACTGACACCACCTGACCCTCAAACTTTTGAATGGTAGTGTTCATTTTACAGTATTTCAAGCTTGAATTGCTCTAATGGTGGGAAAATTCCTTTTTTATACAATTTACGATTTTGATATACTAATTTAATGCATTTAATTGACAGCCCTATTAACAACACATAACTTTGAGGTGTGACTTGTGTAATGTGTGTTTGTGTGTGTATATTTGTCCAGGTTGACAGTGCAAGCTGAATGCCCAATGCATCTTGAGGACTTTCCAATGGATTTCCATTCCTGTCCTCTGAAATTTGGCAGCTGTGAGTGACATTGTTAAACATTCATTTCATTCCCATTGTGCTTAATATGTGTCTGTGCTTTGGGTTTTATTTTAATATATATTTCTCCTGTGCTTAGATGCTTACACTTTGACAGAGGTGACGTATGTTTGGACACGCAATGCCACCTTATCGGTGGAAGTAGCTCCGGATGGATCTAGACTTAACCAGTATGACCTAATGGGACAGACTGTTGCCAAGGAAACCATCAAGTCCAGTACTGGTAAGATGTTCGCAAGCAGACACAAAACCATCTGGATCCATCTAGTCTCTTCCCATCTCTTACAATATGTTTCTCTTCTACCGTATATAGGTGAATATACAGTGATGACTGCACATTTCCATCTAAAGAGGAAGATTGGATACTTTGTGATCCAGACGTACCTGCCTTGCATAATGACCGTCATCCTATCCCAAGTCTCTTTTTGGCTCAACCGAGAGTCCGTCCCTGCACGCACAGTTTTTGGTGGGTGAGCATTTGTTGTGTGCATTAGATTGTAATCAGAACATACTGTGGAATTTAGCATCCTGATTTTGTTGTTCCAATTAAATTATTGATGCAGTCATGGGTAGAGATGATGTTGTGCGTGTAATTCTTATTATTTTCTCTCTAGAAGTTTCAATTTCTATTTGAACTCTAGGGATGAAGCAGATGCAGATAGGTATAAAATTGTGTTTTTGAATGTATTCAGTGGGAGGAAGCCATAGCATGCGAAATACACATTTAAATTAAACACACAGGGGTGAATAGATGATGGAATAGACGCTGATAGCGTCATTTCTACATATGCTTGGTTGTTTTCGTGCCCAATTCACTAAAGGAATTATCAAAATTAGGTAAACACTCATTGCTGAATTCACAATTTTAACACCACAATTCTACATCTTGGATTTGCTTGGTTGTGAGGGGATGTAGCAAACTACCGCAATATGATACAATTTACTGGGACTGTTCAGCATCACTCAACTACTAGGATCCAGACAGGCACCTAAATTGGCTTTTTGAAATGCTGGTTATATTATCTTTTTCATCATTTGATTAATCAACGCTGCAATGACCACTAAAAAAAAATCCCTCTTAAGTTTGTTGCATTAAATTGTGAATAAGGTCCAATTGATATTTTTAAGAAAGCCAAAAAATTATTAATGGCAAAATTGAATGATGCAGCGCAATGCCAGCACGGACAGCACACAGTTCAACTGGATTTAGTTATTTAAAAGCACGGCAAAATAAAAGCACGATGGTTTAACACTTGAAAATGGAGAAATTGTAGTTTTACAGCTGTAGAATGAAATAAATTATATAAAATATATATATTATATATAAAATATAGATATATAAATATATTTTACAAATTTTTTTTATAGTCATATTGAATGGGTCAAAAAGAGTGGGAATGTGGAAAGAGTACACACTAATATTTTCCCCCAAATCGTTCCGCCATAACAGGACGATTTCAAGATATGATAAGATAAGATAAGAAAACTTTATTGTCTGTCACAAGTGACAGAAATTTGTCTTTGACAAGACCGGCTCAGATAACATAAAAACACACTTTTTCTGTTTTCTGAATCTTTTTTTTTTGAAGATTCACACTCTTCAGAGTAAAGTGTATTTTATACTCCTTTTACACCGGAGGCTGCAAAAAATAATTACAATTGCTCAAAAAAACAGAAGACCATGTATATAAAATGAGGACAGGAGGTCCACTCGGGGCAAATTACTGACTGCTGAAATGAACAAAATTTCATTAGCCCAGGGCATTTGTGATTACACGTGTAGCCTACATCTGTGCGGTCTCTTCCACTAATGAGCGAACGGCATAAAGGCTGGCAATTATCTGCAGAGAGGCATGCCGTGCTAATGCGGTATCTTTATAAACAGCAATCCCTGAGCTTTTATTGTGTTGTTCTTCTGTTCCAGGTGTGACTACAGTGCTAACGATGACCACTCTGAGTATCAGCGCTCGAAACTCTTTACCAAAGGTGGCCTACGCCACAGCCATGGACTGGTTCATTGCTGTGTGCTACGCGTTTGTTTTCTCAGCTCTCATCGAGTTTGCCACTGTAAACTACTTCACCAAGCGCGGCTGGGCCTGGGATGGAAAGAGCATTGTCAGTGATAAGGTAACCATGACAACACAGACCTTGCTTTGATTTTGGAGTGGAGCGCATCTGGTGGCTTTGATAATTGTCATTGGGGAGTTTTATTTAGATGAGGGAAATCAATACTGTTAATTCAGTACAGTTAATCTCACCATTTTTCCTAATTGAACATTGTCTGAAATTACGTCTCTTTTTTTTGTACATTAACGACTTCAGATTGGCTCTTTCCCCGCCTGTGTTTTCTTTAAAAAACGTTGCCAGCCACCACAAGCGTTTTTATTCATTTTCACAAAAATTTCATGGCCCCCAGAATATTTTGTTGTATGAATATCTGAACATGCAATATATCAAAAGAAAGAACCGAACCTCTACTTTTAATTTACAACATAAAAATAAAAAAGCAACATTTTAAACAAAAATGTATTATAGTTTTATTTAGTTAGTTTACACATGCATGCATATGATTACATATGATATAGCTTGTTTCTGCGTCTTCTTCGCATGTGTTTTGACCAGGACATTCAGTAGTACTCTTTCAGAAGATGTGTAGTAGCCCTCTAAATTCTGCCAATGACGGGGAAAGAGTTAATATAACATTTAGCTTGATATCATTGATTAAATATGTAGCAACGTGTTAACTAATTTCTTCTGACTTCAGAAAAAGGAGATGTCTGTTATGAAAAAGAATAACGCATATGCAGTCGCTGTGGCAAACTACGCGCCCCATATTGCGAAGGACTCGGCTCTGCCCACCGTCTCTAAGAGCGCCACAGCGGAGCCCAGTAAACCTCAACCGGTGGCTAAAGAAGCAAAGAAGACCTTCAACAGTGTCAGCAAGATTGACCGTATGTCCCGCATCATCTTTCCGGTGCTTTTTGGCAGCTTTAACTTGGTTTATTGGGCCACATACCTCAACAGAGAACCTGTTATTAAGAACATGGTGCCCTCCCAGTGAGCCATTAGCTATCATTCACAGTATGCTACATACATACAAATGATCCTAAATTAATCATATCTATCTATCCATCCATCCATCCATCCATCCACTGCCAGGACAATTTCAAGAGAGCATCTTAGCATGGGACCGATTAACTTTTTCACAGCTTTATTTTTGTATGTTGTTGTGTGATTTCTGAGAATTTAACTGATTGTTTTTCCTTGCCATTTTATGCAGTGTTTACAGGCATTTTCATACAGACCTCATATCTGTGTTTTCTAAAAGAAAATTTATTTAACTGTATTTGTGTATTATGTATTTATAATATGTCAATATATGTTTATGTCTGTGTCAGTATTTTGGCTAAATTATGAATTAAGCTCACAGGTATCGTGCATCAAAGACGTGTTTAAAATGAAAGCCTGTACAAAATGTGATTGCTGTGTTGTTTTGTTAGAGCTGCACTACAGTATCTGTGAAACAGATCACTGCAATTTTATATTGACCGATGTAGCATTTCAAGTCAATTAGATATGGCACTTTATTTATTTTTTCTTTGCATCAAATTAGATGGCATATTATTTTTTCCCAAACAACACACACCTGTGCATCTAATTCTCAGCCGTGTGCAATTTATCATCAATGAATGCGCACACCCACACGTGGTTTAAAGATAAATAATTCAATGATTTTGTCTGAAGCGCCTTAACGCACTATTGTTGTGGACACTTCGATTCCAGAGCTCATTCTTAAAGGCACAATATGTAGGGGGTTTTTTTCGCCACAAGAGGGCGCAGTTTCCAACAATAACAAAGGCGTAGGTTTATGACGCAGTGATGAGCTGAATGATGGGACTTGCTGTCAAGCTGATGGATCTAATAATATTTATGAATGAGTGCAAACATTCATGTTTTTTAAAATTACAGTGGTATGAAACAGGTCGCGATTGCTAAAAAGACAGATATCACATGCGAGTCCCGCGGATATAAAGGAATAAGCACATTTAATTCTACCGAACTACCCGCAAGTGCTGGATTATTCACACAGGTCAGTGTATTAGACGAATTAAACTTGTGAGGTAACGCAGCGCTGCTTCACGTGGTCTAACGTTACACTATCACACTAAACGGCATTTACATGTGTGTTGAAAGTTATAATGTTATTCTACGTGTTAGTTCGTTTGCTATATGAAACTAGCAGTAACGTTAAGCTAGATCAACATTAGAATAACACACTGACCATATTCTAACATTTCATCATGTTGAGCTAACGTTATATAACATTGATTTGTTTTATGTACATTTGCTCACCTGTCTAATAAAGCTGTCAAGTCGTGACTCGTGAAGTCAAGTCCAAGTTAGTCGCGGACGTGGAGCTCTCGGCATCTCAAAAACGCCACGCTGATATTGATCCTCATTTTAGTTCTCCTTGTTTGTCCCAAAGTCTGCTTGCTATGGTCTATGTTTGAAAGAAACAAGAATTCCGTGCCGCTAAACGTACGCAGTTGTCCACGTCTGTCGCCATGGTTACGTCATGGCTATGGCAGTATGAACGGAAACCGAGGATAGCGCGGATATTGCGTCATTGACGGGCGACATTTTTTTCCGGGACGGACACTTATTTAAAAATGGAATTTCTCTGAAATAAAAAAATCTTTGGAGACTTTTGGGATATTGTAAGTACACAACTGCAGGAAATATATCACACTGTGCAAGTGATTTTTGGATATTTTATTACAAAATTCCTACATATTGTACCTTTAAGTGGAACTAGCACAGCTTTTCAGTCATTTCTGTTTCTTTTGTACACATTTTTGTGGAAAATGCTGTGGGAATTGTCCCAAATAGTTTGGGCTAATTTGCTTGTTATTAGGTTAAAATGAGAGCAATATGTTGGTCTTACTGTCTACCTTACTCAAATTGTGGCCACTGATACTCATATTAGCCTAATGTTGCAGCAGTGACATGATGTTGTTCATATGGTATTTCCAGTACATGTTGATTGTAGCTTAAAGATTACCGCAGATAAAGGTTGTAATGGGCTTCACGGTATGATATATACACCTAATGATGCCATGAAAATAGGAATCAAAATGTACTGTTCGCTCAATATATCATGTGTCAAACAGTTTAGAGTTTTCATTACTAACATCAACAATCCCGACAAGTATAAATGCTTGAATGAAGTACAGTGGGTTTACTTTTAACAGCTTTTCAATTTGCCATACTGTTCTCAGTTTTCTGCCTGGGCAAAAAGACAGCTCCCTTGTTGACTGAAATAAAGTGTTGTCATAGGTAACATGGCTCAGTTACTCTCCTTTTGTGTGGGTGATCTTTTGCACTGTGCCATTCAAAAATGCCCTCTTTTCTGAAGAAAAAATAAATAAATTCTCTCAGCTATAGACACAAAACCGAACACCACAAACCAGTTTTATATCAGTATCACTGAGATCCTATTATTAATATTTTGAATAAATTTGTAATTTTATATTTTCTTATTTTTTTTCCTTTTCATAATAACCCTTAAAGGGTTAGTTCACCCAAAAATGAAATTTCAGTAATTCATTACTCACCCTCATGACGTTCCAAACCCGTAAGACCTTCGTTCATCTTCGGAACAAAAATGAATATATTTTTGATAAAATCCGAGAACTTTCTGAGCCCTCCATAGACAGCAACGCAACAACCACTTTCAAGGTCCAGGAAGATAGTAAGACATCGTTAAAATAGTCCATGTGACTACAGTGGTTCAGACTTAAGTGTACAAAGCGAATAGAATACTTTTTTTTGCGCAAAAACAAAACAAAAATAATAATTTCTTCTCTTCCTTGTCATTCTGCTACGCTGTTTACATTGTAGACACAGTCCAGTGCTTCCGGGTTCTACGGCAGAACGCCGCCTAGTTATTGCAGTTCCTGAATCAGTATCACATGCATGCGTCGTGCTGCTGCTCACGTGTACATCGTCGGCCAAAGCACTGCACTGTCTACAGTAAACAGGATAATGACAGGGAAGAGAAGAAATTGTTTAATAAAGTCAATTGTTTGTTTTGCGCACAAAAAGTATTCTCGTCACTTCATAAACTTAAGGTTGAACCACTGTAGTCACATGGACTATTTTAACAATGTCTTTATACCTTTCTGGGCCTTGAAAGTGGTCGTTGCGTTGGTCAGAAAGCTCTCTGATTTCATCAAAAATATCTTGAACTAAATGCATGTTTCGCCAATCATTAATACATATTCGGGTCTTTAGTGACCTGGATCTAACACGGATGTATCTCTACCTGCGATAATATAAAACTCTCCTGATATTAGAGTAACAGTTACAGAAGAATAAAATAAAGCATATTTTGTTTTGGTTAGCATGGTTCAGTTTGAGCAGATGTTTTATATACCATCTCTGTCCTAATCAGAGCTCATTTCCCAGTACATTCAGCATCTGGCTCATATTCGCGATCTCAACAAACTATCATTTTCAACATCTTTAAAATCAGTATTTTGATCGCTGCAGCTTCTTCACCAGATCCACCATCAAGTGACAGCGACACTAATATTTGATTACGTTCAGTACTTGCTCTGCAGTAAATCGCTGAGTCATTTCAAGTTTTGCTGATGATCTGTTTGTTTTGTTTTTTTGCCTGCGGTAACTATGAGTGAAACGTCACTTCATCATTGTGTATCAGTCAGTTCCACATTGTGGAATAAAGGTTAATTGCACTTATTTAGTCATCAAAGATTCAATTATTGTCAGAAAAAACATACTTACACTGTTACACACCTTGGGTCGTTAGTGACCCTATACAATTTGTACAGAAAAGGAATGGGAAAACAGGCATTCTTTTATGTATTTTTTTTCTTGTTATATTATTTATAATGAATTGATTGAGGAATTCTAAGAAGGTTGATGTCTAACTTTTATAAAAATAAAGACCCGAGGTATGCGTTTAAGGGTTAAATTGAATTAAAGGTTTGGGGAAAAAAATGTGTTTTTGTCATTTAAATTAGATTTTTTTTATATATCCTTATGCAGTTTTCAGTTGTATTTCAGTTTTAGTTTTTTAGTACATCAATTTAAACTGCTTGAAAAGAAATGCTGCCTTGGCAACTAGCTGAAATAAAACACGTTTTTAACATTTTATTTTGTTTCAGTGAACATTTATACCAAATGTAACACAAATAGTTTTTATGCTTTCGTTTTAGTTAACTAACCACAGTCTCATTCAGTGGAATGGCATTTGCGAGCTGACGTGGCACAAGTCAATACACATTGATAAGTTTGCTGTGTTCCAGCTGCTTCTTTTATTGCCCTGCTTTTAAAAGTCTGCATTTCTTGTCAAATCCACTAGCCCCCAATCCATATTGTCTACCTGCATTTCATTCCCTTTTCAATCCGTCTCTCTATTTTGTCTGAGAGCTTTTTTTATAGCTGACTCCGCTTCGACTAACCAGCAGAATTTGAGATTAGCAGCGTTGAATAGAGAACCGGCAGCCTGTGTGCATTTATCTAAGATCTTCCTTTAATAGCATAACAGCAGCGCTCCCAGCTCATCTCTTTTGGTTATGGAAGCAGTATCTGCCTGTATGAGATATAGCTATCGATGCACACACACAGCTAAACAGAGAAAAACAGTTCTCCATTAACCTCCCCTCACTCCTTTGCACCATATAGAAAAGCATATCTTTGGGTAAACAAGCATCTGTCAGAACAGATGTGTCCACTTGTGCGTACAATCAGTACGCACAAGTGGGGGGGACTCAAAAGCTAAGTTGAATTTCATTTATTGGCCCCTTTTAAGGTGGAACTGATGCTGATCCCCTGTCAGGTGGCATTAACAAAGCGTTCTGCCTCAAGCGACGTCTGCGAGGATGTTGGGAGGGTTTATCAGATGTGAAAGATAACAGAGGCATAGAATCCACAGAAGTGTGTGTTTGCCTGTGGCTGAACCCATTTAAAGCCTTCACAAACACTGCTTAGCATTTACAATGGATCCCTCAGCTAACAATGCGCATCGTGATGACAAAAAATGATATGAGAACAAAACTAAATCATTCATACTAATATGGTGTTTACTTCACCTCTGGAACCTGTCGAGAATGTTTGAACATGATGTGTATGTAAAGCTGCAGATTCAAATTGTAATTGTTTAATGAGAATGTAGCTATTTCATTGTTTCCTAATTCCATTCCTCCTCTCAAACAGACTGACAATGTCACGGCACTTTCCTTTCAATAATTGATTTGTTGTCGCCTGTGATAAATTAACAATCGGAGAGAACAAACAACATGGTGGCATGTATGTACTACAATGGCGATTCAATAGGAAGGATTGCAGCAATTTTTTTTTCACATGCACATAATCTTTTTACAGTATTTTACTATAATCTTTAGTGTCTGTAATCATTTGCCCAAACTATTAAAATGTGTGTTCTGTATTTAATAAAATAAAGTAAAATATTAGATGGAAAAAAACCTGAGTTGAAATACTAAAATTGAAATAAAAATATATTAAAGCTTAATAGACATAGTTTTTAAAACATGACAAAAGCACAATTACCAAAACCGAAAACTGAAAATATATAAATCAAAGCTATAATTCTAATTCTAAAAGTACTATAATAGCATAGTACTGATATATAGCATTAGAAAAAAAAGTGTCCTAGAAGACAATAGATAGTGACAATAATGCATATACCAAAGACGCAGGGAAAATTATTTCATCTGTGCCCATGTTTACGCTTACATGTTCATGCGTGAGATGAAAAAAAAATTGATGGAAGGTTGCTTGCAGATAAAAAATAGGTGAAAACGGAGGGGGAATGGGATTGGGATTCCTCCACAACAGAGAAACCAGCCAAGCATGAATAAGGATTTGGTTGAGTTGCCTGGCAACTGAGGGGACATGCACAGGGCTTTGATGCTTAAAGTGTGTAACAGAAGTTGACTGTTGGTTCTCTGTGTGTTTATGTAGTATATGTGTACTCAGTCCATTCACCGCTGGCCCCCCCAAAGCGCGATCGTACCTGTTGCACCGCTCAAAGGAAGGCCATGGATGTTACCATAAAGGTGTTTTATATTTATGTGTATGACACCGTGCACCTTCTAATTGTACAGGTTTTTATTTTTTTTTTACAATCGCAAGGCCACTTTTTAAACACTTTACACATTCTCCTTACCTACCTTCAGCTTGGCACTGCTGTAAATTTAGTAAATTTCACATTCAAAATCCACTGAAACTCCCAAAACACTTCATATAGTGCCTCAAATCAAGCCATTCTTCCATAACACTAGCAAAGGTTGTCACTCATAAAACAATCACCTAAAAACAGGTAGCATTACACATTTTCTTTTGTAAAAGTTCTTTACTAAACAAGAATGACACTCTCTACTGTTTAGAATTCACTGCAGGATATGTTAGTCACATTACAGTACACAATTATTCCTATGTTTTCCCCTTTTGTATAGATGAAAATGAAATACTAACACCTGTTCAGCTACATCTAATTGTTTGATAGTTTAACATTTTTTAGATTTGGAATATGTTTCAATATGTCTTTTTCATTTTTGATTATGCTAGGTTTTGAAAGTTTAGCCATTTTGAAAAGAGTATGCGTGTGAAAATTGCCTGTAGTTTAGGTGGTGTTTGCGTCAGAGTGAGAAATGAATTCATGTAATTTGATGGATTTAGTGGTTGAATGCATTTTGAGTCAAAGCGATGATAAACAATCTACTGTTTAGCCCACACAGACTGCTGTTGTGCTCTGTGTGTGAAGAGTTTTGAAAGAGTGACTTGAGCATTGAGAAATGGGTCCTATAGCAATTGTAAAAACTGTAATATTTACCACAGTAGTTGAAAAGCTACTTTTGACGAACTTTGATTCATCATGTGGATTTTTATTTACCACCAGTGTTAAAAGAATAGTTCACCCAAAAACGAAAATTCTCCCATAATTTAAAATAGCCGTTGCTGGAAGCCAGTGAACATGGTTTATAAAGTTTGAAATATATTTATATCTTTCTGTAAACATATATAACATAAATATACATTATGTAAACCCATCGCTTCACTTTAGAAGGCATTTAGTAACCCACTGAGTCATATAGATTACTTTTATGATGGATGTGCTTCTTGGATCTTCAAAAACACTGACATTATTCAATGCCATTGCAAAGCTGGGAAGCGGATATTATTTAAAATAACTCAGGAAAGTCATACACACCTAGGCTAAAGGGTGAGTAAATAATGGCATAATTTTTGGGTGAACTATTCCTTTATTAGTGGTTGTCAGTATTGTGTTAAAGGTATAAAACAGATTTTAGTAGTGTGGCCTTGCAAATTCAAAAGAAGAGGGCTGTTGGATTTACCGGTTTAAAACGTATATCAAAACTTTATACCACTACAAATATTAAAGGATTAATCAAGTGGATTGGAAAGTAAAGTTTATTTAAAACTGTAATATACATAGATAATAAATTGTTATTTCACTGTTATATTAAGCTAGCCAGCGGTTATTGTGTGTGTGTGTGTGTGTGTGTGTGTAGTCCAGCAGAGAAAATATCAGGCACGTCTCAGATCCACATAATTTTCTCTCAGAATGTTAATGGCTGATATAATAATACAGATTTCTTCCATTAAGAGCATCAGAGCACATCTGAATATAAAGTAGCCATGAAGAGGGGCCGAAACAGAGCATTCCAGCATTTAAAACGTTTTGTGAGAAATGTAGGATCAAATATAAACTAAAATAATAAACCTACAAAATAATAAACCTTTATTTGAACACATCATTATAGTAGATTTTTACAATGAACTGTTGAAACCAAAGTCATGTGATTTTCTGAAAATCTGAAGGTCTGACATTTCAAACATTTTTAATGGCATTTGTTATTATTAGGTTCAGAATATGTTGTGATGGAAATGAGAAGAGGAAATTATTATGAGGATGAGGTTCAGGCAATCTGTGTCTCTTTCTGCTCTTCTTCACGGAGCTCTCCATGGTGCTGACAATAATGAATGAACAGCCAGCTAGCCTATATACCGTAGTATATCAGGATATATACCTAATGGGGAAATACATTTCTATTGTTTTTATACAGCTTGGTGGTATAAAAACCTCACACTAACCCACACCCTAAAAGAAACCTTTCTGCATTTTTACATTCAGTCAGTCAGTCAGCTTGGTCCAGAATTTGACAGTTTGTCTGAATGAGGCTAAATTACTTCCTTTGTTTGATAAGGATTAAAAAAATAGCCTAACAATAAAACATGTAAGAGAATGGAAATGTTTTTCCCAATAATACAAAATATTAATCTAACAATCCAAATTCTGACCCCTTCTCTCCAATTATTCTATAAAGGCCCGTTCAAGTCAAGTCAAGTCAAGTCAAGTCAAATATATTTATATAGCGCTTTTCACAATACAGATTGTATCAAAGCTGCTTCACAGTATCAATCAAAACAACTTAACAATGTTTGTTTATTACTGGAAAAAAAAGACATCCAAGTTTGGTAGAGCTGATCAATGGTATGCTTGGTTAATTAATTTGAATATCCCCAACCAAGTTCACACCAAGACGGCAATTTCGTTCTGTTTATTCTAAGCGCGTGTTTGTCTGTCACTTTAAAGTCCCCATGAATTCAAAATTGACCATACTTACTTTGTTTGCCTAAATTGATCGTTTTGTGGTGAACAATTCATCCATGCAAGTCAATCCACACACAAAAAAATGTTTTGGCTTCGTAATCTTTAATCAAAATCTGAAATTTCCCCTCTCTGCATTGGAGGACCTTCCCTGATGACATAGGTTTGACGGTTTAGGTGTCTGCTTAACATCCGTAACCACGCCCCTCCAACTGACAGTAAACAGGGGGCATGAAAACACCTACTTTTCTAGATCCAAAAGCCACGCCCACTATTTTGCCTCAATTAGTATTCCGTTTCTCTCGGAAATACGTCACAACACTGGAGAAAAGTTGTTTGCAACTTCCGGTTCACGGGGACTTTAAAGGGTTAGTTCACCCAAAAATGAAAATTAAGTCATTAATTACTCACCCCCATGCTGTACCAACCCCGTAAGGCCTTCGTTCGTCTTCGGAACACAAATGAAGATATTTATGATTAAATCTGAGAGGTTCATGACTGCTACATAGGCTCCCTAAGGGATTGAATACTGACGCCCCACAGAGTCATTAAAGAAAATTTTTAAATATTCCATGTCGCAACAGTGGCTCAACTATAAGTTTATCAAGCAACGAGAATACTTTTTGTGCGAAAAAACAAACAAAAATAACGACTTTATTCGACTATTCCTTTTCTTCCTTGTAGGCCTGAAACGAGACTTCAAGAGATTTCCACGACGCATGCGCGAGAACTTAACTGAAGTAGTTGAAGGAGATCGCAATTCTCGCACATGCGTCGTGGAAATCTCTCGAAATCTCGTTTCAGGCCTACAAGGAAGAAAAGGAATAGTCGAATAAAGTCGTTATTTTGTTTGTTTTTTTTCGCACAAAAAGTATTCTCGTCGCGTGATAAACTTATAGTTGAGCCACTGTTGCGACATGGAATATTTAAACATTTTCTTTAATGACTCTCTGGGCCGTCAGGATTCAATCCCTTAGGGAGCCTATGTAGCAGTCATGCACCTCTCAGATTTAATCATAAATATCTTCATTTGTGTTCCGGGGTTGGTACAGCATGGGGGTGAGTAATTAATGACTTAATTTTCATTTTTGGGTGAACTAACCCTTTAAATGCTCAATTTCGTTACAGCAGGATGAATTTTGATAGGCTGTCAATGTTTTTTTTATATATAATTCAACTGGATAAAACGCCATTATGATCTGTGGTAACCATAGCAACAGTACGTTGCTCGAGCTCTTCCAGTTGAGAATGAGATGTAGCCTACATTGACAAAGCATAGGCTACTATTGCTATTTTAATCACTTTATCGTACATTATTAAGTGATTAAAAATAGTAGTAGCCTATACAACAACAAACTTTAGTGGTTTGTTTACCGTCTTTAAGATGAGTTGACTAATTAGGTGAGCCAAAAAATTCTACAGGAAATTGACATGAAATTACTGACAGAAATTCCTTTAAAAAGCTCACTGAATACACACACGCACACACACATTACATTACATTATAGGCTTCCATGTAAGTTTTTTTTTTTACAGTCTGTGGTTTTACCCCATTTATTCATTCTAGGGTTAAGATGGTCACTTTGCACATCTTGGTGCAGCGCCTGAAATTGTCGCATTTGCCACTTTATTAATCCCCAACAACAACAAAACTAAGTAAAGGTCTCATAAATCACCGCTTGATGTGAATTCTCTGAGGTAGAGCAGTCAGCTCTTTTCCTAGAGGCAGTTTCTAATAATTCCCGGAACACTGAGCGTCTCGCTCAGCAGAACGGTGGAGGAACGCAGCGGTGCCGCAATCAGCGAAATCCCGCATTCACCATTCACATCCACACCGCGTCTGCTGCCTGCCTGACAGAGAGACCAGGCTCCAGCTCCATGCTGTTGACTAGACAACAGCTGACAGCATACGTTGACGCTATATTATCGTTTTACTAATCGCTTGAATCTCTCAAAGCTTGATCTCTCTAATTCATTTCGGAGATTGTTTGGTTATAAACCGAGCGTTCGCACGATGGTTCTGCTGCATCGCCGCCGGAGAAAAGAAGCACTGGTTTGGCTGTTGCCCGGTCTGCTTGGAGTCTGGTAAGTTTTTTGGTTCAGAGGGTGCAAAAGAAACAAAGGGTGCAATCAGTATGACTACAAAAAATTCCCTTGACCGACAACACTTAGGCGTGATTCTGCTGCAGAACGATTTAGTTTTAGGCTACGTTTTCCTTGTAGAACATCCACCTAAACATTTCTGCAAATAACTGTCAATCACGACACGTGCAGTTGTTTGTAGCCTACTCTGAATACATTTGATACTATTAATATTGATTGTAAGTGACAGTTTTGCTTAGAGCATTCGTGTTGATGAGTTTTAAGCGAGGACGAGCAATGTCAGTCTACAAACAACCTTGAGGATATTCAGCAAACAACACCCCAAACTACATTGCTCGCACACTATTAGGTTTTGCATCATCATGTAGTCAGATTGGAAGGTTATGTCACAATTTCTCCATTGTAAATGTAGCTAAATGTTATGCATAAGTTGTAGTCCACATTAACACCAACTACTTTGGTTTCCTTCAGCTGATTTTTGGCAGCTCATTCAAGGTATTCAAGGATATGTAAATGTGCAAATGCTTAATAGAATAAACATGGTTTGTAAGATTACATTCCTCTCATTTACTCATCTTAAAAAGTGACTGACAATAAGCAAAGTGTTTCATCTGTGGCAGAAAATGCTTCTTGTTTTGTTTTGTTTTATTTAGGCCTTTGTCTTAACCGCACATTTGTCAGGGTTTTTAGAGCATGTCTCAGAGGCTCACAAAGGTCATTCAGAGGCTACTATTGTGCCCTGACAATATGAAACTCTGCATTTGAGGAAAATATTCTGTCTGTATTTTCCATTAACTACTCAGCACTCTGCCTACAGGGATCAATAACCTACATTCTCTACACCCACGGGTCTCATCCACAGGGATTCTTCATATTGATTTTTCTGTCTATGGGAATGTTACTTTTTTCTATAAACAAAACTCAAATATATAAATCACATTTACTGGTTTGTCTGGGTACTTTTTGAGGATACATATTTAGACCATTCAGATCAGATGTGAACACATTTTAATCAATTTTAGTACATCTAGATGAATGACAGACAGTAGACAATACACAACTGAACAAGCACACTAAATCTACTGTTTAAACTATTTTTTTTACAGAATAACAGGCATGAAGACATTTGAATCTTGAGACAGGCTTTATATTAAGTGCCTTTAACTTATAGTACAGTATGCACTAACATTTAAATTAATCATTTGCTACAATGCACTTATTGTCTAGAGGCAGATATGATTTTGCATCGTACTTATAATTAACAATGCCTGCAGTAATTACAGCTGTAATTAATCTTTCTAATTACATCTATTCACTGTTGACACTTCCCTTACCCATTAACTAAACTAACCATAACACAAAACCTGTCCCTTACCGTACCTGTATACCACCTTAATAGCGGCAAAAGAGTTTTGCAAAACAACATGAACGCAAGTACACTTATACCTTAATTTTTTACGAAAGTATATACATTGTAGTTAAATACACCTAATGTAAAGTGGGACCGAATCTTGTTTTGAATGTTTTTCAGATACCCAGGTGGCTGAAACATGCTCATGAAGTTGTGACATCAGAGGAGACCCAGTCTAGACAATTCACGTCCATGGGATTGGTGCACATCTCAGTTAGAAATGATACCCGATATGTCTGTTCCTACAGATAATGCACCAGAGAATACATTTAGAAGCTCTTACACACCATATACTGCAAGAGAGCGAGTGAGAGAGAGTTGTGGGTGATAATTTAAACCCCTCACCTTCAGCTGTTTCCTCCCTCCAGTGCCAGAACACATCTTCATTAATCACGGCATTCTTTTATTAGAACCTCCTCTTTGTATCTCCAGCACTGTGCTCATTTAAAAAACTCTCGCGCTCTCATACATTTACAGTCACTGATGACTTCTTTTATATGTCATACCTTTAAATCAGTCTCTCGCTCTTTAGATTTTAAGCTCCTAATTTAAACTGACTGCTCTTTTAACTATTCTCTATTTTAAATGGAATTTTTCTCTATTATTTACCTCTCTGCTGTCTGTCTACTTATATTCCCTCTGTTTGTTTCAGCATGGCATTTGGCCCAAGCAAAGCAGAGGAGGAAGATTATGAGGATGTCCCCATCAATAAAACATGGGTTTTATCACCAAAAGTCTACGAGAGCGACGTCACCCTTATCCTAAACAAATTACTGCAAGGTTATGACAACAAACTGAGACCAGATATTGGAGGCAAGTCATTGTTTGGAAAAGGTTGGATGCTTATCCAGGCCCACACAGAATCTATGCCCAAAAATTGGCAAAATTCCTGAAGATTCTGTCTAGGCCTGTTTATGACCCTCAAACACAGTGTTACAGCTTAATGGGTAACTGCAAAATGTTAATAATTATAAGATAATGGCATCGTTATTATAAATCCTAATGAAGAGGAACACTTTGTGACAATTAAACCCTCTCAGTAGAATTATGTAATCATCATTTTTAAGAGACCATCAGCATTTTTGCAGTATGAAATGAAGAGTAGTTTGGCTTTAGGATTTTGCTGATGTTTTTCTCTACACCAGAGCTGTACAAATCACTTTATTCTCAGTACATCAGTGTTCTGGAAGCGACGCAGCCGACTAAAGCTCAATTATTTAAGAGGGTTTATCTCAGTGGTGTTTGGGTACAATAGACCCAAATCACTATTGATCTTCCTTCTTTATCTGTGTGTCATGTGTCTGAGATAGAGAGAGAGTGTAAGTATGAGAAGAACTCAGTTAATCAGTGCAGAGCAAGTGCTGAATGATTGCAGGTGAACTAGCAGTGTTTGTGTTATTTGTCATGTCTCTTTGACTGGATTCCCTGCGACAGAAACCCGCACGTAAGAAGATTCAGGCAGCTTTGAGTAATTTGTGTGGCTGTTATAGGAAATGTGAATTGTGTTTGCAGCCCATTTCACTTCTGTAAGGTGGCGTATTTCTGAGTGAAACAGAATATTCAGCGAGAAAATGTGATTTTATCCACTGATTGGGAATAGATTGGATGGTTACATGTTAGGACAGAGCCAGACCGAGTTTGCTAAAAATAGCTTTTTGGCTATCAGTTAACATTATTCAATAGTCCACACTAAGTGATGCAGAAAGAGAAAGGAAAAAGAGGAACAGCAAGCATGCTGAATACATGCTGTATATTATAAATATTTTTCGATAAATTATTTAAAATAAATGCATTATTATACTGTTTTGATATTGTAATGTATTTTTATGTATTTTTATCTTTTTATGTTCATTTGAAAGTTATGATTATGTAATTTGAATATATTTGTATTTGAAATTATATTCTAGTGAGACCGACTGTGATTGAGGCGGCAGTGTACGTGAACAGCATAGGCCCGGTAGATCCCATCAATATGGTGAGCAGAAATATATAATACTACATTATGTTCAGAGCTGTAAACAAACTGTTTAGATCCATTTTCACGACCATCATACTCAGTCACAAGCAATAGCCACATCATTTCACAGTTACAAAAGCAACTGTAAGGCTTTTTTTACTGTTTTAGGAGTACACCATCGACATCTTCTTTGCTCAGACATGGTACGACAGCAGACTCACATTTAACAGCTCAATGAAAGTCCTCATGCTCAACAGCAACATGGTGGGAAAAATCTGGATCCCGGACACGTTTTTCCGCAACTCACGTAAATCTGACGCCCACTGGATCACGACACCGAATCGCCTTCTTCGGCTCTGGAGCAATGGAAGAGTGATGTATACTCTAAGGTGTGTGTACGGTTAACATTGTGAGCCGAGTGAATGCTGTTTGTGTCCTCGTATTTCTGTTCCTGTAACATTTGCTTTTGTATGGAATTACACCCGCTGTCTGTTGCAGCACGTTTAAGCCATTACATCTGATTCACATATTTATGTCAGGGACTGTTAAATCAGAAAGAGGGTTTGATCTCTGATGTCATAAGTACAAATATCAAAGCCTCAAAAATGTCACAATCAACATTTTTTGTTTGTTTTGCTATTGTCTATTATTCTTTTTTGTTAGGTTGACTATTAATGCGGAATGCTACCTTAAGCTGCATAACTTTCCCATGGATGAACATTCGTGCCCTCTGGAGTTTTCAAGCTGTAGGTGTTAAATTCTTATGTCAATTTGTCACTCAGCCTCAGTCCTGTCCTGAGTGCCGCCAGGCAGCCAATCCCCACACATTGCCTCTGTCAGCCAACCATGCATTGCCAATATCGGCCAAACAAACCTTAACATTACAGCTGGCCTGTAGCAGCTACCATCCTCCAACCTTGGAATGAGTGAGGACAGAATCCATCCTTCTCCAGACCTCTCTCCAACCCCTCTCCTCTTCTCAGTCTACGTCACCCCTCATTCCTTTATTAGCACCATGCTTCAGCTTCTCATTTGTCATCATCCACTGTGGGCATGGGAAGGGCATGCCGCGCTTTACACTCACTGAGTGCTACTCAATGCCATTCTGCCATCATTGTAAATTTGTCATTTGCATACTGAAATGAAAGGTCACATGCAATCTGGTGGATGTGCTTTTTTCCCATTTGCAGATGGGTATCCAAAGAATGAGATCCAGTATAGATGGCAGCGTCGTTCGGTTGAAGTTGCAGACCAGCGCTTCTGGAGGCTTTACCAATTTGCCTTTGTGGGCCTACGGAACACTTCTGATGTTGCAAACACTCAGTCTGGTATGAACATACAGAATAAATAATACGATTAATAATAATAGTAGATCTGAAGGATCTGAGCATATATTAAAAATAATATTTATTATCATTAATAACAGTAGATTTACAGTAATCAATAGTAATAACAAGACCAATACACAAGCAGTTATTATTATTGATCGTATTGTTATAGGTAATAATAGTATATTTGGAAAATGAAAAATGGGAAGATTAAACGAATTTGGTTGCACTTTATTTATTTTTACAGTACGTGCTCTTTCAATGTACTTACAGTGTACTTACCCACTAAAGTACTGAGTAATGTAAGGTAATTACATGTTTTAAGTTAAGGTTTAGGGGTAGGTTCAGAGTTAGTACCTAGTTAGTCAGTGTCATTACTACAGTAAGTACATAGTATGTTTTATATTATGTGATAATATTAACCATTTTTATTATTAAAACACGAGCGGTTGTTATTATTATTAACAGGAGAATACGTGGTTATGACTATTTTCTTTGACCTGAGCCGGAGAATGGGCTACTTCACCATCCAGACCTACATCCCCTGCAGTATGATTGTGGTTTTGTCCTGGGTCTCTTTCTGGATTAACAAGGATGCTGTACCTGCCAGAACATCTTTAGGTAATTTCAAAAAGCCTCAAAATGAATACAAATGTATGTTAAATGAAAAGGAAATGCTTCAATGGGGTGCTCAATTAATGTGCATCATGATTGGCATAGGTATCACAACTGTGCTTACCATGACAACCCTAAGCACCATATCGAGGAAGTCCCTGCCGAAGGTGTCGTACGTGACAGCCATGGATCTATTTGTGTCTGTCTGCTTCATCTTCACCTTTGCTGCTCTTATGGAATATGGGACTCTACATTATTTCACAAGCAATCGACCGAAAAAGAAGACCAAATCAAGCCATGCACAGGTGAATGAACTTCATTTGTTTTTAAAGGGCCAGTTCATCATTTTATCACCGTCATGTCATTCAAAATATGCATTAATTTCTGAGGAAAACAAAAAGAAATGCTGAATAATGTGCTGATGGCTCTTTTCTATTACAACTAATGGAAATATGAGCTTTTAAGCTTCTAAAACACTCTTACAAATAAAGGTTCCAAAAGGGGCTTTTCGCAATGAGGAAACAATTTTGGTTCCATAAAGAACCTTTCAGTGAACAGTTCTGAAAAGAACCTTTTTTTTTTCTTTGTGTGAAGAACATTTGAATAATCTTCCACTATAAAGAAACTTTTGCGCAATGAAAAGGTTCTATGGATGTTTAAGGTTCTTCATGGAACCACAGATGCCAGGAAAGAACCTTTATTTTTTAAGAATGAAGGATCACCATAAAAGTATCATAAAAGTGGTCCATAAAACTTGATAAAGTTTGTGAAGCCATATGCTACATTTTGTGTGATGAACTGAAACGATCATTAAATCAGTGAATTGAATTTGTGAACCAAATCAGCGATTCATGAGTGAATCACATAAACCACTTGTGTGAAATGGATGAACCAAGTCATTGCAAAGATATGATTCACAAGAATGGTTCACTGCTACTTCTCACATGAACAAGATAAGACATTTTCTGTGAATTATGACATAAATCTGGTCTGTTCCTCACACAAATCTATTATTTGAACTCACTACTTTTGGTGATTTTTACTTTCATTATATTAAAAAAGAATCACGAACATATTCTTTAAAAAACTAATAAATAAAAATAATGTAGTCACACAAGGATGATCAAATGACAAAATTTTAAACTATGTTACTTAGAACATAGAACAAGTCATTAAGCACCTAGCTGATCAATGATATGTAATACAATTAAAGTACTAAGAAGCTGACTAACTTCTTCACAGCTCAGACCTTAGAATAGGTCACATTGTACTTTTGTTTGCAGTTAATTGAGTGTGCTGTGCAGACGCTATGGCATTTGCTTTTGTACTGCACACTGTTTTAGCAATGAAGCTTTTGTGACCTTGCTGTTCCTGTGTAGAAACCGGTTGACATCAGACCAGGGACATCTCTGCTGCAGATGAACAATATTGCTCCCTACCTCGACGATGATGATTATGCGTATGAATGTCTGGACGGGAAAGACTGCGCCAGTTTCTTCTGCTGCTTTGATGATTGTCGCTCCGGAGCTTGGCGTGAGAACAGAATGCATGTCCATGTCTCTAAAATTGACTCCTACTCCCGAATATTCTTCCCAACCGCCTTTGGCCTCTTCAATCTTGTCTACTGGATTGGATATCTGTATCTTTAGAGATGCTGGGCAAGTTGGAGAGGGACTCAGTTCTAGTAATATTTGCAAATCATCTGTAAATCTCCATCTGCTAAAGCTGGCGGCATAAATCTTTGAGAAAAGGGAACATGTGAAGCTTGAGTTGGATGTATTAATACTTAATGTGTCTTTAGTTGTACATGAGATGTGATTTATTGCAGGATCTGAATCTTAGAAGGACAGTGATTCTGCATTGATGCCAACTGAATATAATCAGCGATATCAGTTTTTGAGAAGGAAATGTTAGGAGTTTCACCAGCTACACAGGCCATATCAAACAGATCTCATGTACATTGCCTAGTTTAAAATGATCTCTTGAATATCCGCCAAAATATCTGCAGCTTTTTTGAACTGCAGTATTAACATCACTAATGCAACTATGTTAACTTCAGGTTATTAACTCTCTGGCTGAAGCATAATATTATTATTTGCAATGAAAAGTAGATATGATATATTAGGTGCTTCGGATAAGTTATAGCTAGCTACTTGTCAGAAAACTAATATTTACATGCGTTAATATCTCTGTTTTTAACTTAAAGTAGCAACATTTCTGTGTGAATTACCTGCATTCTGCTGAGTACTAATCAAACCAAAGCATAAATATCTGAAGGTTACGTGAATAGAATTTTTATTTTGCTCAAGAATAACTCAGAAGCCATTTACCTGGAATTAGCCTGATAATACTGTGAAATGTTCTTGTCTTGAACTAACAAGCTGTCTCTGGAATAGATGACGCAAAGAAATGCCAATGTGCTCAAGATTTCCTAGGGTTCATGTGTATTTTTATATATCGAACAAAGGGAACAGAGCAGCCTTTACAATGCACAAATGTTCAGTGTCCTTTAGTACAAATTAGAGTTCATCACTCTCTTGAGCATTCAAGACATCTCCTTGCGAATGGCTAGATTTCTATGAGCGTAATTGCATGACTCATCTGAGCTCCTACGGCTAATCAACCCATATTTGGAAACCGGTCTGATGGACTTTCTTAAGCAGAAGAGCTTTAGACAGACCCATCACAGAGTATCAAAACGAAAGCATTTGAAAACGAACAGTCTTCATAACACGAACCATGGATGCCTTCTCTATTGGTAATAGTCCAAAACAGCCATATGGATTTGTCTTAAATTTGGTTTAATCTGATCTCAAAGTCCTATTCGATTTGAGAAACAGATGAACAGAGCGCGTGAGCAAAAGTGCCGTGTCCTGACCCGACTCTCAAAAGTCTTTTTCTCAATCTCCTGTTGTGCTTTCGGTGCTTTTGCTTGTTTTATTTATTAATGCTTCCATGTGGTTTGTCTTTTGCTAGATGTCATCTTGATCACAGACGGCTCTGTTGTCTACCTTTTTAAACATCTGTTATGTACTGTGTTGTACCCTGTAGCTTAATATATTCTGCACATTGTCTTTCTTAATGACAGTCTCACAGTTTCAGACTAATGCAACAAGAGCAACGGCCAGATAATAGTACAAATCTATATCTATTAAACACAATCTGTTTCAGACCTTTGATAATACAATTCAGTGACCTTCATGCATCTGTGTGAGTGTGTGCATGTGTCTGAACGTGACTACGGCTCCCACGTTCATCTCTGTGCGCTCTGCTCTCCGCTCAATCTAGGTGTTGTTGTTGTGTCTTCTGTAAGTGCTAATCTTCGTGCTATTTACATGTTCATTATGTTTTTGAAGCTCTGAACACTGTGAGTAATAAAACAGTGCCTGGAAAAAATTAATAAAATTCTACGCTCTCTCAAACTCTGTTGATGATTGCACATCTTATTAAAATCCCAAAGCGTCATGATAAAAAGGATGAATGTATTTTCCCTAAGGCTAACACTCTTGTAATATTACTTTGTTAATACCACAATTAGCTTTATAATTATTGCCACAAGTGAATGAGCACATTTTCATAAGCATAAATTTAATTTCAGTCATTTATGGATCTTAATTGTTATTTCACACATGAATGAGGAATATAAGACAAGTTACTCCATCTTAGGGACCATGTGACTAAACACTTTATATATGATAAATCTACAACATTAAAAAAGTGATTTAAAGGGCTAATTCACCCTAATTCACCTGTCATTCCAAACCTGTATGACTTTTTTTTTTAAATCTGTAAAACACAAAAGGAAAAATTCAGTACATTCAATACATTTTTCTTTTTGTGTTCTATGGAACATAACAAATGATGACAACATTTTCATTTTTGCATTAACTATCCCTTTAAGTTGCTGTGGATCGCTTAAATACACACATCTGTGATTTTTTGTGAAACGTTTTTTTTACTCCTCACACATTTGCTATTGGACAAATGTCTCACAAATAGAAAGCCTTTTATTTATGAGGGACGGCCCATTCTCTCTCCCACCTTAACTTCACTCCCTCGGGCCTTGGCTCTTTTATTTAAGTTCACTCACTTCTTGACAGTTTAAACACACTCTATATACTTTTACTTCCAGTCCCTGGTAGCCATTACAAGCTCTGTGATTATACTTTAGGATGAAGACTGCTGTTTAACTGTATGGGAATAGAACAAAAGCATGCCATCACAAGGGCTGAAGAATGAAGAGAGAACTGAAAGATAATTTTCCCGTGAGTTTGGAAATACAGACCATTTTCAGTCAGGTCTCTTCTCTTTATTCTCAGCTGTGATAAGCACTAGCCTTATCACTGCACTGCGAGACGGCTTTGGTTTAAAGGGGGTATGTGTAGGTTTTTACTTTAAAAAATCTTTAAGATAGAGTCTTCATTTGTACATTTATGAGCCAACCATAATGTAGCCTAATAGAAAGAATGACATCTTGACTGTCCACCGCGGTTGCCTCTATCAGCCTGTAGGCTCAATTGTGTGTGGAGGAGTCGGGTCCGAATTGGCATGAAAATTCACAAAATGTGACGTCATGCGCGTTCTCGGCTTACATCCATACGGCAGCCATTAGTAAGCAGCGGCAATCGCTAGCAGTAGTGTTTCAAATGGACTCTGCGGACGGGAAGAAGCGACCAGCCTCCAGCACAATCCAGATACCCACGGAAACTCCTCGTAAGTAAAAAAAAACAATAAGCCTTATCTAGTGCGGCCAACGAGCATGCGCAGCGAGAACGAGCATGAGACTGGCTGCAGTTTCTCTAACGGCCACTGGTGTCAGTAAGGGTAAGAAATTTCAGAACTTCCGCAATGCTCCTTAATAGAGTTGCTCTTTTCTGCTTGCTGGGTAACTGTTTTGTAGCCTGTACTTATCGAATGCAGTGTTCGAACTGAAAGATGTGATGCCTATTGCACTGTACTGTGAATGACAGAAAATGAAAAGGTGTACATGAGGACCCAAAGCTGAGAGAAATATGCTTGATGAAAAGAAAAACGTTGTAGTTGTGCAAGATATTTACATAGGAACCATCACAAATCAATATCTCCTCGCTTCAACAGGTTAAAGCAGCATGAATAAAACATCTTGAACAAGGTGTAGTTCAGTACATACTGCAGATGGTAAAGTTATGAATTTTTAATGTCTCAAACTGTCCTGTACTCGCATAAAAGGATGTGCTTGTTTCTTCTATACATGAGGACATCAATGCATTGCAAATCCAAGCAACTATTCACCAATATTTCATGAAGAAAACCCAGATGGAAAGTATTTTTAGCATGAATACAGAGACAGTTCAGTTCAAACTTTTAACTCTTAAAGGGCCACAGAAGTGTTACGTAGAAACGAGGACACAAGATGCAAGTAAAAAGGCTCTTTATTTATAGTGTAAATGATGATGATGATGATGATGTATAGTCCAGGTATGCAGGCGTGGCGCAGGGACTTCGATGGTCAGACACAGAGTGAAGGATGAAGTGCAGGGTGCTCTGAAGAGTGATGACGTAGTCCAGACACGAAACGAAATCCAACACGATGAAAACTGGAACACAGGGACACAGGGACACAGGGACACAGGGACACGAGGCACAGGCACAGGCACAGGCACAGGCACAGGCACAGGCACAGGCACAGGCACAGGCACAGGCACAGGGACAGGGACAGGGACAGGGACAGGGACAGGGAACACGAAGACTTCATACAACGATCTGACAATGGGAATGAGAAATTGGTAAGTATTTATAGGAGATGAGATGAGTGGCAGCTGGTACTGGTGAGTGATCGCAGCTGGATACTGATCAACTGATGATCCGGACACACCCACTCACACACTCGCACACATGTAAACAACAAAGCACGAGACTAGAGAGAGACACTGGATCCATATACCGTGACAAGAAGTGCCTTGAAACGTGCAGCATTATTCAATGTGTTGACAGAATTTCTACAGAAACAGGAAGACAGGGTGGGACATGTCAAACAGCTTTAAAATAGCCAATAGCGTTTCCGTTGAGCTTGGTAAAGCAGCAGTTTCCCCAGAATCTCTAACAGTTTCTCCTCATAATCTCCCCAATATCGCTTTAAAATATAGCATTCTGTGCAGAATTTAAATGTATCCAATAAGTTTTCTGGTATGGGCCAACTCACGCATATGATCGCTCTGTGCTATTGTGTCTTTGGACCGGAACCGACTGTAAATTATGGTGGTTCGCGTGACACTAATGTGAAACCAGACTTCATTTGATCCAATGGAAAGCACATTTAGACTGTCTGAATCATTCCCTATCCCCTATATAGTGCACTGTGTCATTCACCATGTCGAAAATAGTAAATGTGTGAACAAATGACTGATTTTAGCCGCAGCTTCAGCATTATAATGTAGGGGGCGGGTCGCTTAGATTCTAGAGAGTATTTGAATGGACAGAAAATCTGATGAGAAGCTGAAGTGCCGAGTGATGTCATCAAAATCATTGATCTATATTGGCAGAAGTGAGAGACTGTATGTTTTGAATGCTTATATCTTCTAAATGATCACTTTGTCTTTTTCTTTGGAGAACACTAGCTTAGATAACAGTAGGCTAACATATTCGTACTAAAAGCCAAAAACTTTTTTATTTCATGGAGACTTTAAAACGCAGCGCTTGCGTTGAAGTTGCAGCAAGAGGCTATCTGTTTATAAAAAAAAGTGTAAAAAGAAAGGAATGCAAAACCTGCGTGAACCGGCCCAATGCCAACCTTGCTTAAACTTCAGTAAACGCATTACTCAACCAACAAATTAAAAAACTCAAAGAAAAGCTTTGATTATTTTAAGTGAAAAGAGCCCTTGCCGTCTAATTACGTATGTCACTTACATGATTGCGTAACTCAGGATCCGCACGTATCTGAAAGTCTATAACCACTTGGTACAAATAAATAAAGCAATTTGATTGGCTGATGAATCTGGCAATCTGAAATTGGATTCTAATTATGTGTACTGTCGAGGGATTCACTTGTAATTCTGTGTGAAATTGTGTTTCACAAAGTTTGCTGCTTCAGTTGTTGTGATGTTGATTTACATTGTTTCTAGATTATTGCGCAGAGTTATCAGATGCATTTTAAATAATTGCAAAAAGCTTAATTGGCCAAAAAAAAAGAAAAGACAGGCTTTTGGACAATGGCCTGGTGTCAAGAAGGGAAGTACAAGTATTGGACAGCAGAAGCCCTCTTCGGAATGTTTAGGACATCTGGAAAATCAATTGCCCGGAGAAGAAAAGGTGAACGCTAATAATCCTGTGTCGTGCCAACAGTGAAAAATTCTGAGACCATTCATGTGTGGGGTTGCTTTTCATCCAAGGGAGTGGGGTGTCTAATTCTGCCCAAAACACTGCCAAGAATGGTTTCAAAACGTCCACCTAGGACCAATTTAATAGATAATTCGTGCATTTCCCAGCGTAATTGAAACTGTTGTCACGCAAGAGTGATAATGAAGTGACTCTGAGATCATTACATTGAAATTTTGGATCAGTGGCCAGACAACTCCCCGAATCTTAATCCCACAGAGATCCACAAGGGCATATGGACAAGCAGAAGTCCACAAATTGTGATCAAATCCAAGGACTAATAAGATAAGAATAGGTTGTCATCAGTCAAGATTTGGACCAGAAGCTGATATCCAGCATGAGTGAATTGCAGAAGTTATGAAGAAGAAAGGTCAACACTGTAAATGTTTTTGCCAATGAAAGCCTTTAAAAACTTATGAAATGCGTATCATTGTTTTCCAGTATAAAACATGTGAAAAAATAATCTACAAATACTGAAGCAGCAAACTTTATATGCAAAACACAAAATTTATGTCACTGTCAATACTTTTGGCAACAGTTATATTTAAAGTTACAGCAATACATATGGAAAATCAAGCTTTTAATGCTGTTTGTATGTCTATGTGTTGTTTTTAATATGCTTTAAGACAACCCATGTGCAAATTCATGTCAACACCATTGCTGAGTATTTTCTCCTTAAAACAGCAGTGAACCAAAGACAGGCTGTGTCCGAAATCGCCCCCCTATACCCTTAAATAGGGCACTATTTGAAGGGACAGCCATTTATAGTGGTGTCCGAAACCATAGTGGACGTTACTGAGTGCACTCATTGAATCCCACAATACACAGCAATAACCAGTGTACAACTGATGTATGCTCAACGGCTAGAGAATACCCATAATGCACTGTAAGAGTCGCGCGTTGAATGAATTCCCACATCTGACCAAAAGATGGCACCGCAGCTGAATCATCCATCTATCCATTTTCGAAAACGCAGGTCCAATGTGGCTACAGCTTTATCATACAGGTATAAATTCTTTTTTAATTGATTATTAGATTGTTTAACTACAGTTTATGTATGCTAATTTCCATTACAGCGTTCAAGATAAATCATTTACTACTGGAGCTGCCAGTTTGCTACGTTTTAATGATTATTAAGCAGCACAAACCATGCAAAAGCTACAGTGCTTCTTGCAGACTCAGTGCATGCCCGGATTCACTCACTCGTTTTCATTCACTCCTTCAGTGGACTAAAGTAGGGGAGAAATGTAGGGAATAGTGAATCAGGGTACAGGGGGCGATTTCGAACACAGCATCAGTCTAAAATATGCGGTTTGAAATCGCTGGTGTTTCTGACGTCACAAACTACCTTGTAACCAATCACGTCAACGTGTGATCGTCCACGACTGGATCTCTGAGCTGGTGTGAGTGAGTGGGGGCGGGGCTTATTTGCATATTCATTGAACCGTGTATACTAAATGATGTTTTATTAACAAGGTTCGGGAGGAGCAGGTGCAGATAATTAACCCAATTAGCACAAGTGGAGATCAATCAGTAATCAACTCAGGACAAGATAAATAACAGCAGAACCCACCTTTATTCCTTGACAGTTTATCAGCATCCCACCTCCACCCCATCTCCTCACTTTTAGTTCCATCTCTAGTTCCATCTACTCTTATCAACGGGGGGAGTACTCTGGGTTCGGGGAGAAATTCCGAGCTCAGAGCCCCACCCGGACAGCACGCCAAGTACGCATAACGTTTACCGTAATAATTATCTGTAGATGTGAACTCATGAAATAAGGCAAGGGTGTAGAGTTGCATTCAAGCAATTTTAAGGCATGACAAATTGTTTTCAAGGAAAAAAAACTTTTAAAGCTGCAGTCCGCAGTTTTTCCTCTTTGTCGCCATCTCTGTTCGAAATCTGCAATTGCAGTCATTCGCGGAATTATTCATTTTACGTGACTTGTACCTCGAGACGGCACAGCGTGGATTAATACAATGTTTTGAGGAGAATGTACAGCTGTCAATCTCCGCGCGGTGTGGATACTGTCATTAAGAATAACAGATTCTACTTTTTGGAAGTATGACCAACATAAGAATTTTCACCCTAAAATATCATCTGAACAAGTAAGTAACATCCACTTTTGTTCTTCTGACCAACTAAGGGAAAAAAAACCCATTGCAGTAGTTAAATCACGCTGATTAAATCTAACGATCGATTATCATATCACGTCGAACCGAGCAAATTATACTTTTTTCTCAAATTGTTAATGTTAACAACATCAGCATTGCGTGACTACATTTAAAGCCCTTCAGATATTGATCCTTGTTTTTGCATGGGCCCGGTTGCAGTCTCTTTTTCCAAACTCTCAGTCCAAAGTCTTTTGCATTTTACAGCGGGTGAATCTCCAGTTGTCACTGGTGATTGTCATTTGAACCTTTCTGGATCCGGCATCAAATTAATAAGTTTAATTATAGCAAGCCAAGTACTGTGAGAAAAAGCTATAAATCTCCACCTCCAACATCCTCACACGCAATATAGCCGAGGCACCTGACCTTCTTTATGTGCACAGATGTGACGTAACGACACAAAGACATGCTCGAATTGAATCGAGCTACGGCAAGCAGATAGTTTTGAACACTGGCTGGTTATGTACTTGCTCAAAAATGTATTTTGGATAATTTTTAACCCAAAAAAGTTACGGACTGGAGCTTTAAATATGTAATTTTGGTGATCAAAGGCGAGTTTTAAGGGATTAAATTATTGACTACAGGGGGACTTTTAAAAAAGCGGGTACTGCCTCACTGCTGGCCAAATTTTCAAATTCCAAGGACATTTTGAACATCAGAGAAGCAAAACTTCATCTTTCATTTAAATGTTTCAAACCATGCAAAGGAAATTTCAGGGGTCTTGAGAAGCCACAACCTTCTTCATTCTACATGAAGTGAGACTGTTTATGTGCTAGTTCTCCCATGATTAAAGCAGTGTTTGGCTGAATTCCACTTGCCCTGTCTATCACACACACACTGAGCCCTGTAGGTGGGCTTTCCCTTTCCACTCTACTCCACTTATCCTTTTGAAGATGGTGCACAGAAACAGTTGATGAGAGAGAAGAAAAGTGCAGCTTTAACAGTTGTGACGCAGATCAGATAAGAGAAGCGAAGCCCACTAATGAAGGAGAGGTTGAAAAGGAAGTTATTTAGGGAATAACTAATCATGCCATGCCAAGTCTGTACAGCAAAACCTATGCTGTTTTTTTTATAAAACATATGAGCCTGACAACAGTTTCTGTTGAAACAACATATGTGTTACAAGTGCTTTTTATGCTGTTGATGTTTGTTCATGCAATTCTTTGCACTTTATGAATTGAATGGTGGAAAGCTCAGTCTAAAGAGGGGAAACAGCGCTCACTTTTAAACAGGCCAAGAGCTTTACAGCTGTAGTAAAGGTGATACAGTTGTGGTCAGAATTAATGGTAAATATAATCAAAAATATAAATCTGCATTGTTTATGCTTTTGTTATCTTTCATTCAAAAAATCAAACCTTTCATTGAAGTAAAAGAATTGAAAGTGGGGGGTAAATCACATTATGAAATAAATGGTTTTCTTCAAAACACGCTGGCCATAATTATTGGCTCCCTGTTTTAAAATACTTTTTGCAACCTCCTTTTGCCAAGATAACAGCTCTGAGTTTTCTCCTATATATAATGACTGATGAGTTTGGAGAACAAATGACAAAAGATCAGAGACCATTCCTCCATACAGCTTCTCTCCAGATCCTTCAGATTCACAAGTTCATGTTGGTGCTTCTTCTCTTCAGTTCACCCACTCATTTTGTTTAGGGGACTGGGACAGTCATGGCAGAAGCTTCATTTTGTGCTCAGTTACCCATTTTTGTGTTGATTTTGATGTGTTTTGGACCGTGCTTTTTATCTGGTGGTATTTGCTAGAATCCATAATACCATGTATCTGAACAAGATGCAGGACCTCTAGCAAAAAAATAGGCTCACAACATAAAAGATCCAGCAGTATATTTAACCGTAGGCATGGGGTACCTTTTATTCCTGTTTGAACCAAACACATCTGGTGGGTTTGCTGCCAAAAAGCCCTTTTTTTGTTTCATCTGACCATAGAATCTGGTCCCTTTTGAAGTTCCAGTCATTTCTGACAACTGAATATCCTGGAGTTTCTTTTTGGAGGAGCGAGGAGGATTTTTCTTGAAACCCTCCCAAAACAACATGTGGTGATGTAGGGGTTGTTTGATATATATTTTTAGGCTTTCTAATCCCAAGACTCAAGTAATCTCTGCAAGTCTCCACCTGTGATCCTTGGAGAGTCTTTGGCCACTCAAACTTTCCTCCTCACCTTGCAATAAGACAATATAGACACACATCCTCTTCCTGGCAGATTCGTAACATCTTTAGTTGATTGGAACTTCTTAATTATTGCCCTGATGGTCAAAATGGGGATTTTCAATTCTTTAGCTATTTTCTTACAGCCACTTTCTATTTTGTGAAGCTCAACAATCTTTTGATGCACATCAGAACTATATTCTTTGGTTTTACTCATTGTGATGGATGATTAAGGGAATTTGGCCTTTGTGTTTCCTCATATTTATATTCCTGTGAAACAAGAAGTCATAGTAGACAATTTCATGGTCCTAGTCACCCTGGTGTGCTAAAAAAGGAAAAGGTAAATATTAATATACACTTCAGAGATATTTTACTCGTAAAAAATTCTAGGGATGCCAATAATGATGGCCAACGTGTTTTGGAGAAAAACATTTATTTCATAATGTGATCACCCCCACCCAACCCCACGTTCAATTCTTTTACTTCAATGAAAGGTTAGATTTTTGCAAATTTTTGGAATGAAAGATCAAAAGGATAAACAATGCAGATTTATTTTTTACAGCCATTTTTTATCATATTTACCAGTGGTGCCATTAATTCTGACCACAACTGTATGTGATCTTAGATTTTACAAGCACAGGACAAAAAACAAATTATGAAATAAGGAGGAGGTTAATGCTAGCACATAATCACAGTTTAGTATTGCCATTCATTTTGAATCCCCCACATCATTATGATACAGGTGGACACAGATGCACACATATCAGTGGCACAATCTGAAAACTCGCTGCTTTTCATGCACACTCATAGGTCCTGTGTCAATAACAGCAACTCTCAGAGCACTTCATTTTCAGAGCACCCTGTAGAGTCATTAAAGCAATCTTCATTAACCTTTGACCCTCCAGACAACTCCTCATCAAGTTACACTCAAACCTGGTCACTATTAATCTCATCTTAAAACTGAATACCATATATACCCGAATATAAGACGACCCTGAATATAAGACGACCCCCCCATTTTCCAGACTTATTTTTGTGGAAAAAAATCTGGTTTTCAACAAAAAATAATTTTAAGAGCAAATTTCCGAGGCGTTGTTCCAAATGCCTCGCATCACCTGTGCCTCGTGTAGAGGCCCGCTCGTCTGCGGAGACCGGCACATATGCGCTTCCTGATTGGCCATGACTGCGGCTGCCCTGAGTGCGACGGGATGGATTTAACCATCCTGCGGGGTCGTCTGGCCGTTTTCGACAACGATCCGGCTCCCGCTCTCTCTCTCTCCCTCTGCTCGTGCCGCGCAAAAAAAAGCGTCGTTCACAGAGGATGCCAGAGCGGACGGAGACAAGCAAGAAGAGCGGACGGAGACAAGCGAGCAGAGACCCGCCCCCCTGTTTACATATCGCGTCTTTTGCGCGCTCAAGTTCGTTATTTCAAATGTTGGCGCGCGCTCATAATGAAAGCGACGTGCTCGTTTTTCCATGCGCGTCTGCGCCGCATCGAGATCCTCGGCGGCGCTCTCGTCAGTCGACGGCGCGGGAGAAAAATGCTATCAATCGATTCCTCCACTCGAACATGACCCTGAATATAAGACGACCACGACGAATTTTCAGCCTATTTTTAGGACAAAAACCTCGTCTTATATTCGGGTATATACGGTAATATCCTAAATTATTTCTTAATTTACATACGCAAACACATGTAACGTTATGTGTGTTTTTTAAACCACTTGTTTGAGGTTAAGGGAGAGTCTTTTTTGCTTTTAGTCTATTATGATAATGCCAACCTGTCACTGCAGTGCTCCCTGCAGGCAGCCCACTGGTAATAAAGTCAACTCTGATTTATTACATTTGTGCCTGAGTCCAACATGCGTGTGTGTGTGTGTGTGTGTGTGTGTGTGTGTGTGTGTGTGTGTCAGAGGATAAATGCAATGTTCATAAAAGAGTGAGCAGCATATGTGGCAATATAGAGAAAAAGGGGTGACGTATGAATGCAGATCCATATATAGAATCAGGTTAGAACTGAATAATGTGTGTGATTAAGATTCATTGCCATTCTCTGACATCAGTCTGCGTATATACATTTTTATGTCAAAGCCCTTGGAGTTTTTGGGTCAGAAAGTCTCTGACTGGCCCATAAATCTTGATAGGGTTCATCCATAGCACCTCCGTCCACACTCAGGACTCCATACAGATCTTTAATTATTTACACCCAGAACTAATTCATGGCAGATGTAGTGTGTGTGTGTGTGTATATAAATGTGTGTGTGTGTGTGTATAAATGTGTGTGTGTGTGAGCATGCATATGTCTGTTTATGTGAGGGTCACAATGGCTGCATATGAATATTGCATGAGAACGGGCCTTTAAATATGAATCCAATCCAGACAGATGGACTCTTATCTAGTCATTCATCTGAGGTCCATTTATCACCACACTGCTTTTAGAATGGCAAGATAGAAAAGAAAAATGGAGAGAGAAAAGACAAAATGGAGGTGGTATAACGATACTGTTATAGGTATAGTAAGAATGAGTGTGACGGTTTATCATCCCCCTAATTTCGAAACATATCCTGTCTCAAAATAAGAAAAAAAGTAACTAAACTCACTGCTTTTTCTACCATGGCTAACATGACATTAAAATAAAGTAGTTTGCAGTTCCAATGTGTGGTAGAAAGACTCTCATTTGGATCTGTGTGTGTATGTGCATCCGTGTAGCTAAGACACAATTTCTCAGTGAAGATAAGAGCACAGGAGAGGGATGTGCTGGATTTCAACGTCTGTTGACATATAGGAAATGCTATGGTTAAGAGAATTTGCTTAATGAAGAAATGTGGAATAATGTTTTTTAGGATTACAAATGTGCAATTTAGCTCTAACTGTAAAAAGAGATATCTACACTTAATAAAAATATTTTTTATACATTCATAATGATTTGATACATGCACCTCAACAGCACTATTGTAAGTGTGATATTGTAACTGTAAACAACAGTTATTTAGGCAAACTATAAGAAAAAGAATAAATACTGTGTAACAGACTTTAGACACAATGTTGGCTTTATGTATTTTTGGTCCACCCACATAACTATTCAGTGTCAAAGTAGAATGATTCAGTTAGTGTCTCAGAGCAACAAGTTCCTGAATCATTCAGGGTTTTTGAACAAATAAGTTGAGTGAATTATTCAATGATTTACTTATAAACACGTAGGCCCTGTCTCAAATGGCACCCTAAACACTCGCAGTCTTGCTACGAGTTCGTACTTTTGTGATGTAACGTCCCTTTGACTGTCAAGCAGAAGTCTAAAAGTGCGCACTGAGGGTGCACATCGACCACAAAGCTGAAACAGTTACTGAATGAATCAATATTTTTCGTTTGAGTCGGTTGAGTGAATGATTCAATGAATCACACATAAAACAGTCATTTTTGCCACCTTCTGGTTAACAATGTAACCTGCAGAAACAGTCAATAAAAAATTCCCACAACTACACAAACTGACAGTCTGTCTAGATCCAGAAAAAAGCGGAGTGATACAAACAAAATCCCTGCACTGTATGGACAAATTTCAGAATATGAAATTATTTTTAACCAGAACAAATTCATAATGTTTTCAAAGTTGAGAGGAAACACTGTGATTCTTACAACATTAGAATAATAATCTACTTGATGCCTATAAAAATGTAAGCATTATAAACCATGTGCAGCTCAAATGCAATGATATGTTTTCTTTGGTATAAAGAAGTATTTTTCTCCGTTTTGTAATTTTTCATAAATATTCATTTTTGTGTTGATTCGTGAGGCTGTTCCAAACTAATCTCTTATTATAATTCCTCATAAGCTTCTGGCAGATCTGAAGAAGAGAATAAGAGCTTCCATTACAATTCACAGGGGGTAGCACACAGCATAAGATAATGTCCTGATGTTGCTATGGTGATCTCAGGCTCTTATATCAAAGGTTTAAGGTGACATTTGGGGAGTTCAAATGGTTGATTCAACACTGTTAGAGACCGGCAAAATCTAAGATATTAAAAAATGTTTTTCAGCCGTCACCAAACCCTGAATTGAGATATCCCAGAGGGTCAAGGTTCATTAAGCACTTAGTCAAGAGAGAAAATGAGAGGGAGAATTGACAGGGGGTGGAACAGTCTGTGTGTGTTGTCCTTGAGGTCAGGTCACACTACGGTCCATGGTGCATGATTAGTCAGGTCAAATATTGATGAAAGTTATACAGAGAGGAACATTTTACAAAGAATTGTATTAAAAAAAGATATACCATGTCTGATATGCCACTGAATATATCATATTCATCAACTGTAATTTGCGGGCAAATAGCCAGGGAAGAAATTATGTCATCGAAAATCAAGAATCAATGAAATTTTTATTATGATGTATACATTTTAGAGTAACACTGGCACTCAAATCAATTTAATCTGTTCATATGTAAAGCAGCTTCATTAAGCAATGATATATCATTGTCCTTATGGTGGGGGACAGTTTTAATATAATTTTTTCACTTCCCATAGCTGCCAAAAACAAATACAAGGCCCTTTTTCTGACAACAAGGCTAATGAAACCACGAAACGCACACACCGGGTTAGTCTCTGAAATCTGCTTCATTCACTCAAGTTGGTCTGCCTTTCTTTATGAAGGTCATTTGCTCATCTATATCCAGACACTTGACCTTTCTTGGCCCCAAAAAAGAAACAACTTCACAAAGAACATTCTGACAAAAATGTATCTGTTTCTTATGTTTCTGAAGTACATTTGCATGGCTCAGTGCACTAGTTTCAGTGCTTTATTTATTTTTTAGCATTTTTCTAATTGATCACATTTCTTTTGTTACAAAATATATCATCAGCATAATTATTTGAGTGAAAAGTTGAGGCTGGTCCTAGATTCCTAGAATCCTAGATTTTTCAATGTGGTATCAGACTTTAACATCAAAACTGTTGGAATTTGCTTTGACAGCCAGCAAATCTATTTATTAAATAGACAGCCAGTGGCTATACTACAAAAAAAGGCAGGGCCGGCTCTCCTGCATTACAGTGTGATGTAATGTAGAGCAGATGAGCAATGATGTGCTGGATGGCCGCAGGGTGTAAATACGCAAGACTGACAGGTAAGTTGATCTGTGTTAGTGCTTGGGTCATTGATTTGGGGGACAAATAATTAATTTTGGAACAACTTCATAGTGCTCGGCTGTCCAGTTCAGTGACTCATATGTTTAGTAGAAACGACCATCAGTTCCTCTCACTTTTCAGTTTCTCCTCTCACTCAAACACCCACAAGTACACACGCATTTGTGTAATTATGACATACAGTACATGTCTACTCTTAACTGGTTTGTGTATGTGTATTTATTTCTGCATCATGTATACTACTAGTTGCATATCGTGTATTGTGGCTGCTTGTGTATCTTTAACTTGCCTGGAGAGTGGCAACTGAAAGTCCTCTCATTAATGTCTGATTGGAGCTGACATTTTGGGAGTCATGGTGATCAGTACGCCTCACCACTATCTCCACATCACACACTCCCCAATCTATTCACCATCCACTCACTGTAGACTAGTAAACATTCCGAAACCCCACGAAGGTTATTCTGACACTGAATAAGAAAAGAAAATATACATCAATAGATCCAAGGACTTTCTTTCATCACATTCATACAATGTTCCTTGAATGAATTCTGTCATCTTGTTCTCACCCCCATGTTGTTCCTTTCATTATTGATTCAACTATTACTTTCAATTGTGTAGTCCAAGGAACACAGTATTGTCTGTTTTTTTCCCCTCTGAAGTCTGTAAAGATAAGAGTCCTCTAGAAACACCTGAAACACACACGGAGACATTATTCTAGTCATGTGTACATGATGTCATCCCTCTCAAGTGTTATACTAACAGAAAGGAAGAGGTGAGCAAATGGGCATTTGATTGTTTGGAAAGCCTAGCTGAAGAGAGCGAAATGCTGCGGCACACATTAATATCACAAGCACAGTTTGAACTCATACACGCACACTTTAAACATTTGTTCCCCTGCTCATTGTCCCAAGAGAGCTCTGTAGTGGATAAGAGGCACAGATGGCCACTGTCAAGACTGCTGATAAAGTGAAACGTCAAGAAGTGTTTCTCATCACACACACGCAACATTTTTGGAGCTTTTACGGTGTTCACACCGAAATATTAACTTGTCTTTGTACTTATGATACACACTCATATCTCCTACTCTGTTGACTGCATACCACAGCAATTTGATCATCTTTAAAGAAATGTACAGTTATGGCAGTAAGTATAGCTTAATCTAGACCTTATTAGAGAAATAACGAAATAACGGAAAAAAAAATGACATGGGGTAAATTCTAAAGGCATGTCCATATTGTGCTCCCCCAGGCTAAAGAAGTAAATCCATTTGCACATATACAGAGATATAATCATGTCAGGGAATACATACATACATGTATTCCCTGAATTACATGTATTATACTGAATGCATATATCAACACATCAAACATAAGCAAAATACTTTTGGTGAAGTCACTCACGTGAAAGACTAGATTCACATCACATCAGGCTTAGATCAAGAAAACAGACAGCTGCAGGCTCCGGAGGGCTATTTGATTCATACTAGACTCATACATACTATGTCAAGACATGAATCACTAGATTAATTCCTTTTTATATCATTTTTCAAACATACAATTAAATAGGTTTTACTTTACTGAAAAATGGAGAAAAAATGGATTGGCAAAAGGATGAAGAAAAGCAGTTTGGCCAATGTTTGCTTATTTATATGCTATTTAAAAGTTGCAAAATTGATGCATTGTTTTATTGTTGTATTAACTAACACTTACATTTTTTATTGAATAAACAAATAAAAAATAGAATGCAAGATTTGAATACTATATATTTGTTATTTAAAAAAGCCAATTTTTCATTTTTTTCATTAATAAATTGATACTTGATTCCTTCATTTTATTTCAAACTGGCACTCCTACTTCCAATATAAGTCGTCCAACTGTGTGAGAGAAATGGATGTAGGCTATATGAACCCCACAGATGGATGAATAGAGCCAGGGATTATTCTATAGATAGAAATAGTGTCCATTTGTGGTGAGCCATTTTGAAGCCATGCATCAGCCTGAATAAATAATGGCTTAATGACAGAAGAGTGTGGGACTGATAAAGATTCCAGCTGAAAATCCACAGTTCTTTTTAGGGTGAAGATAACTAGCATGCATCCACATGCATCTTCATCAAGACAGTATAATCAACAACTTCCTCAGGATGTAATTTTGTACGTCTCTCTAAAGCTGATTTGAAGCGGATATGAAGAACTCATCTTACACTGCTCTAAGCAAACAAACAACTTTAATCGTTACTTATTGTCATTTTGACAACAAACGGATTTTGAATTCCACAGTGGCAAAACACTGCAAAGTCCAATAATCTAGTGCATCTGACTCATACCATGAGAAAACTGCAGAGCGTCAGAGACGAAAGACGCTTTAGTTGGAAGGGACCTCTGAATTTGAATCTCTGATTCACATTTGAGAGTGACAGTGTACTGATTCTTGCATTACTGAGCTAAAAAGTTTATGCACTGTTAGGGGGGTAACAGTATCAGACCCAGGACCAGAGATGATGAAAGAAGACCAGGAGTCGTGAAGTTCAATCAAAGAGTAAAATTTACTGAAGAATAGTTTGCAGCTTAATTGGCAGAGTCAGCGTCAAAGTCTCACGAGGAGGTCGCAAGCTAACTCTACCTTACATGAAAATCGTACACCAGTTATACTGTTTTCAAGGGCATACATTACATAAACATTCACTTCTGATTGGCTCAGAAGACATAAAGTCTAAACAATGATACATAGATAGACGGCTACGTCGACATCGATCAAGATAGCTGTCATCCAAGTCACGAAAGCTCCAGTAATGACCTCGGAGGGGCCATCGAAAAGCGTCATGAGACCAGCCACCCTGCGTCTTGAGACCTGCAACATACTGATAAAACCTTCCATCCTCAGAGAGAAGAAATAACAATTGCTTTACTTCTTGAGAGATATATGTATTAAAGAAGTACAATTTTGGAAACAAATCATAGAACCATATAAAAATTTCCCTCTTTCCGTTAATGGGGTCAGAAGAGAAACCTAATCATATGATGAAGTTCTCTTTAGGCTCAACACACAGTTCTGGCTCAGGGCCACAGAAGATTAGTCACAGACATCCTAAGACCTTCATGAAAGATATGCATTCAACCAACATTCATGAAAGAGATGCATGAATAAAAACCCATACGTGAAATCACTTTATGGCATATAGGAATGATTATATAATTTGATTAGTACTTATTATAGTAATAATGTAATCATAAAAAGGATATACATATAGTTAAATTGAAGAGGCAAGGGATTCCGACCCCAACCCTTCAGCACCAAAGTACAGTTTAGACACAATATTGCCAATTACTTTGTCTGTTTTTAGCCTTGTCAACTAAAATAGTTCAAAACAAAGTCACATTGGAATTAACCTCTGAGTCTCTGAGAAACACAGTCGTGGTGTTTTGTTGCTGAATGAATCAGCCTTATTGAACGAATCAGTTGAGTGAATGGTTCAATGATTTACTCATTAACTCAAAATCACTTGTTTTGTTCCTGAATGATTAATAAATAAAAAAAGTTTACTTTAACGGCAGTGTATCAATTTAACCTGCAGAAAGGATCACTGTAAAAATCCAGTCTATCTGGAATGCACTCTCAGATCTTTGCTCAGTCAATCAAGTTCGAGGAACAGAACTAACTGCTGTATAAATATTTAAATATAATATTCAAGACGGCTCGCGTGCCTATTGGCTGTCTTGCGGCAACTGCACCACCCTATCGAGAGAGGCCCTTGGTGACGTCAGAACCAATGGGGGCGCCTCGCGCCCACTACGTCACCTCCCGCCTAAGCCTGCCTGGGAGAGGATCATGCAGCTCTCGCGCTCGCTGATGGCGGCTGCCCTCACTGCGAGCTATTGCCTATGGTGACTCTGAGGACTCGCCTGGCATCCTTCACCGAGACTGCACATCCACCCGCTAAAGTGCCGCGCCGTAAAAAGTGCAAAATCCTCTGCACAGGCCATTGGGCGGACCATGGCCTCTCTCACCGAGAGACACCTTTGGATGACGTTATCGGAGATGCCGGACTCGGAGCGCTCTGTGTTCTTCGACGCGCCCATCTCCCCAGCTGGCCTCTTTGGATCATCCGTCAAAGATTTCGCGGATAGATTCGCAGAGGTTCAGAAGACGTCACAGGCTATGAAGCACTTCCTACCAAAGCGCTCTAGCTCTGCAGCAGGTCGCTCAAAACAGCCGTCTGCTCGAAGCTCTCAGCCACAGCCTTTGCCCGCCGCCGCCGCTTCACAGCGTCGTCAAGCCCGGGACCAGAGACCATGCTCTCGCTCTGCTGGCCGCCGCCCCCCTCCGCGTGGGCCCCGGCCGAAGATTGCGATAAAGCCAGAGGCCTCAAAGTCTTCCTAGCCCTCCTAGGAAAACGATGATGTTCAAGTCTCGCCGCGGCCAGACTTCCACCAAAGCTTTTTGCTTGTTCAGTTCCAGAAAATGCGACTGTTCCAGTGTATTCTGCAGTATCTCATTCTACCCCTAGCTATTCATGCAAATGCGTGGGCAAAGCTTCCCCGGGTATCAGAATGGGTGCTGAACATTATAAAAAAGAGGGTATTCGCTGCAGTTCGCTCGACGTCCCAAATAGCGAAACTATTGAGCAAAGGGGCAATAGAGCCTTTATCTCAAGCTCAGAGTGAAGGGGGCCTATACAGCAGATATTTTCTGGTACCGAAAAAAGAGGGGGGTCTCAGACCCATTCTGGACAGCTGAACAAAGTGCTTGTGAGACGCCAGTTCAGAATGCTCACAACCAGGAAAATCCTCGCGCAGATTTGCCAAGGGGACTGGTTTATGTCAATAGATCTGAAGGACGCGTATTTTCAAATACAAATAGCGTCACGTCACAGGCGATTCTTGAGATTTGCCTTCGAGGGCCAGGCATATCAATACACAGTCGGCCTGTCCCTAGCACCCCGTACATTTACAATGTGCTTGTTGTGTTGTGCCTAAACGCGTTCATTGAACGATAGTTCATGAACTCGTTCATATTTTGGGCGAACGTGAAGTGAACGTACTGTATTACTGATGAATGTTACTGTGACATAAACTACACATAATCTGTCTAGAAATGATGGCAGTCGACAACGTGCTGAGGCGTTTTTGTCCCCGAATAAAAGGTCACCACGTCTTGGTCCGCTCGGACAACATCTCAGTGGTGGCCTACATATATCGCCAGGGTGGCGTCAGGTCCCGAAACCTTTACAGGCTGACGGAACGCCTCCTGGTCTGGGCTCAGCACAATCTGCGCTCATTGAGAGCAGCACATGTGCCTGGTCACCTGAATTTGGGACCAGACAGACTGTCCAGAAACAATGTTCCAGCAGGAGAATGGTCTCTGCACCCGCAGACGGTCCTACTGCTGTGGGAGACATTCAGCAGAGCGCAGGTAGACCTGTTCGCGTCCCAAGAAAACGCGCACTGTCCGAAGCTTTTCTCCAAGAGCAGGGATGCGCTGGCCCACGTCTGGCCCCGCTGCCCGCTCTATGCGTTTCCCCCTGTCTCACTCCTGCCTCAGGTATTGGAACGAATCAGGGAAGACGGATGCTCAGTGCTGCTTGTGGCTCCGCTCTGGAAAAACCAGGCTTGGTTCCCAGTTCTGATGCAGCTGACAAGCACTGCCCCATGGCCAATACCGACAAGGAAAGACCTCCTCTCTCAGGCCAAGGACTCGATTTGGCATCCTCGCCCAGAGCTGTGGTCCCTGCACGCATGGGCCATCAACGGGTACCCGCAAACCTCCCGGAGGAAGTGTTAAACACGATCACGCAGGCTAGAACGCAGTCTACTAGACGACTCTATTCCTCAAAATGGTCTGTGTTTTCTGGCTGGTGCAAAGGATACAGGATATCTGTATGGCGGCAGGCTGGGCCTCCCCGTCTAGATTTATAAGGTTTTATAACCTAGAGGTTCCTGCCTTACAGGCTAAACTACTTTCGGTCTAAAATCAGTATTGTCTGCCCCGTTGCTTCGGCTCAGAATACTACAACCGCTTGAGCACCGCTCGCTGATCGATAAGATTTCTCCATGGGCAGAAGTAATACCCTTACTGTTCCACAGTTCAGGCCGAACATTTTCACCCTTACTGTGTGGAACACTGTTAATATGATTAGCTCCCTTAGGACGCTAAATTATTGGGAATGATGGTTCTAGCCTCTCTTCTCAGACTCTCTGGGAGTCCCTGGTGATTATGCACTATATGAGCCCCGGGCACCTGCCCTTGGGACTTTGGTGTTGTATCCCAGCAGGCACGGCGTTTTACACTGTGTTCCCCTAGCGTAAGATATTACGCAGTACGAGAGAACCTCTCGTAAGAGAACGTACTTGGTTACTAACGTAACCTCGGTTCTCTCTAGAAGAGGGAACGAGTACTGCGTATCTTTGCCGTGCCTGCAACACGCTCTGGTTCGTTTCAGCGATGAAAAACCAGATTATATCAGCCCATCGAGCTATATTTATAGGCCCAGGCCACACCCACTTAGGCGGGAGGTGGCGTGGTGGGCGCGAAGTGCCCCCATTGGATCTGACGTCACCAAGGGCCTCTCTCGATAGGCTGCTGCAGTTGCCGCAGGACAGCCAATAGGCATACGAGCCGTCTTGCCTATGTCTGCATGCTGCCGCAACGCGTTTTACATTAATTCAAATTAATTATAACAGTATATATCACATTTATTATATTTTTTGGCTTCAATATCTCGTGGAAAAGAGGTTTTCCCCTAGCGTAAGATATTACGCAGTACTCGTTCCCTCTTCTAGAGAGAACCGAGGTTACGTTAGTAACCAAGTATGTTTTCAGATTCTAGGCAATGTGACATACTTTTGCACAAGCCACGCCCACAATGGTTGACTGACACTGCTATAGAGGGTATGCGCATGACGTCACCGTCGGCCGGAGTGAATGCGGTCACGCCCACAAGTGGCAAAAAGACTGAGCGGCGGCATTTGTTTTCAGCGTGAATGCCGTGAAAATCACACAAAACACATCTAAAACGGAAAAGAGCTTTGCGATTGACTGTACAACTAGATTTGACCAGAAATCTGAGGTACTGTATATTTTTACAGACTGCAAAAAGCTACAGAACAGACTATATTCTGCATAATTGGATGTTTTTAAATAAACACTGACAAAAAACTATACAAGTTTTAGGGCTGGACGATATGATGATATACAGTATAACATTAATGTAAGTGATCACTCGGATTTAGACCTATCTATATTGTATTTATATAAAACGTTTACAGGCACATTTTCTTCATTTATTTCCCCGGCGTCGAAATCAGGCACATATAAATGTCAGGAAACACGATTCCTGGCTGCATGTCAATATCCATGGATCACTGGATCTTTGATAAGTTGTAAGGAACACTATATCGAGTCCAACTTTTAGTTTAAACTGATAATAGTTTGTTTTACTCGCGTTAACGCAGTTTCCCCTATTAACTCCAGTCACGCAGCAGCTCTTTTGCCACTCAGTCCCGCTGAGGGGGGCGTGTTCCGGCGGGGAAGTGAATTTAATGCATTCCCTCTATATTAGCATAGACCCACCCTGAGGCCATGTGTCCACTAAAGCGTTTTTAGCCAGCTGAAAACGCTAGACGCTCTGCTGAAAACGCTTAGCTGTGGGCGCTTGAGAGCGTTTTTTTCCCGTTGAGACGTTTCGTTGCTATGATACAGAATATCCGCAGCACAGTTTACTTATAACTGATTTCGCAGATATTTTTTTTCATACTAAAAATGTATTTTTCATCCACTTTGTTAGGTTAGCTAGTTTTGATTCTTTAAATGTATGTATTGATTAACTTTCAAAGTACAGCACTCTCCTCACAAATCCAAGTAAGATCTGGGGTTCGAGCCTTCTGACACCCAAAGCGAAACACACACGTGATTGGACAGAAAGTGAGGCTTCATTTGTCATCGATCACGTGACTCTGGGAAACTAATACACACCCCGATCCGGGGCTTCAATAGAAATTGCGTCGCATTTGCGATACGCACATCGAAGCTTCAGTGTCATACGTAACATCACTACTGTTAGTTTTAATGAGTGTTTTGTGTAATTCGCAGTGTTTGTTGATGAGAATGAAAGGGAGAGAGAGAGTTTATGAATATGCACACTTTTTGTACTGTTTTACTCAGCTCTTACGGTGATTTTCTGGACTAAAACAAATGCTTCATTATGAAGTACAATAAACTTAAAACTCATCAGTTTTCTCAACTTTTTGGCCATCATTAGGATGGGGTCCGCTACAACAGGCTTGTACTTATAGTGGATAAAAGCAAGACGACAAATAAGTTATAACCGTAATTAAACTAAACTAGACCTGCTATATTTCCATGCAGCATATGTTCTCTGGCTGTGTACTTTCCGTGAGATGAGATTTTCCTGACACTGAAGAACGAGCTCTTGAAGCTCCGCACTCTGTGGAGGGAGCAGCAGCTCATTTGCATTTAAAGGGACACACAAAAACAGGTGTTTTTAACATGCTGTAAAAAAATTGTTGTGGGGTATATTCACTTAATACTTCACATACACACTCTGGGGACATCAGACTTATTTTATCTTGTAAAAAGGGGCATAATAGTTGCCCTTTAAGACACAGTCTTAACTTAACCCCAGGCCATGAAGTATTGAGTTACGGTCAGGATTAGAGTGACCACCAGTCCCGCTTTGCATTGTACCGCACAGCATTTTCACCACTTGTACCGCACGTCGCATATTGAGAAAAAGTCCAGCATTTTCATCATTCTGTTGGTTTTTAATTATCATATTAAGAATATATGCGTTAAATATACATGCGTTCTTTTGCCTTTTTAAGAAAGCATTTTATTTATTATTTTTGCGGTGTAGTTTTTCACCAGCAAAGATTAGTACAAACCAGAGCCATAGAGAGAAAGAGTTGCGACACTCTTTGATGTCGCCGCGACGGCTGTCACGTGGTTCATGTAAGCCCCAATAGTTCCAAAACGTACGCTGGCTGTCATGTTCTTCTATGGGACAGACAGCAGCGATTGCATTTTTGAACGGTAAATATAAAATAAAACACACAACCAAGCACTTTTTCAGCTGTTATTGCATTTTGTTAATGTCAGTTTTGCATTTGGAGAGGCAGGGTGACAACGAAATACTGTATATTACTTAGATAAGTTTTAGGCAATTTTTTTTGGAGGGAAAAGCTTAGTGCTCGCATGGTTGCTTTAGCGGCTCTAACTTAACTTTTCCATATTCATCTGATGATGGACGTCGGTCTCATGATATTTATTTTAGCACAACTGGGCTGTATTAGGCCATTGATTCCCGTGATTTTGCTTATAAATTACAATTCAGCCATTAGCCTACCTTCGTGATCACACAGAGGTCTGCCGTGGCGGTCCATTCAGAATTCGCTAGAAGCTAGCTCACTTCTGATGAAAGTGGCCACCCTCAGGATCACACCGTGAAACATAATCATGTTAAGACTAATAATATAATTTTAAGATTAAGCCAGTTGACAATTCAAAAGAGGTAGATATTTCAGAAACTTACATTTCCTCTGGAACAACTCGACGCGCAGCATTCACCACTCAAAACTCAGCCAACACGTAACATAATGAAAAGTTAGTTAGTATATACCAAAAATTCAACTAAATAAAAGTTGCTATAAAGGTGGTAGCGATTCATTACCGAACTAATTAGATGCTATACCTTCACAACTGGTGAAGTCGCGCTAGTTAACTAGCTATCAGGCAGTGCTTGAAAATTGGTTGGAACAACCAAGATAAAATATAAATAATTACGCTGTGCATATACAAATGAAGACCAGTATAAGCATCGCAAAGGGCTTCTGATACAATATAGACAGTTGACAATTCAAAAGAAGTCGATATTTCAGCAACTTATCTCTGGAACAACTCGACGCGCAGCAATGTAAGTGAATGGGGTCCAACAGCCAAATGCCAGTGTTTGGAACTAATCCGAGCTCCATATCCCGGAAGTAGGCGGTTAAAAGCGCCGCCATTTTTTTTACAACGGAGGTCTATGGGAGTGTCGCAACCATATGATGTCTATGGTCGCAACTCTTTCTCTCTATGGCTCTGGTACAAACACAACAGCCGTTTTTTAAATCCTATCCATTGGTTGAAAAGAAAGGAGTAAACACGGTCACTAGTAGGTTGTGAAGGCTGTCAATCAAAATGTGGAGCAGTGATTCGTTCCATGTGTTCCCTTTCCTGTCAGAAAACAAATGGATAATTCGGTAAATTAAGATTTTAATTGAACAGAATTGATCAACTTGTTGCCTGCTGTGGTTGTTTTAATTCACATCCTTTCTAAAAATATGAAAGTTTTTGGTTTAATATATTCTTAATATAGAAGACTGTCAATTAACTAATTTCTATTTCTATTTTGTCTGTTCATAATTTATTTTGTTGGATTTTAGTTGGACTTGGTCAGAACTGTTTCAAAAATAGTTATCTGCATGATGCCTGCTGCCTTTGGGCTCAGTGATGTTGAATTTAAATGACATGTACAATAAAGACATGTTATGCAACATTGTGATGTAATGGTGTTTTCTGGAAGGGACTAAAGAACAAAGTATTTTAATCAGCAGTAAGGTAGAATACAAATGTTTTTATTAAGTTAGATACATTATATACCATATATATATAGACATTATATAACCGTTTCAGGTTATGTTTTAGTGTTGGTAACATGTCCCACATTGTCCCACACAAACTTGGTAATCATCCCACATTTGGTTTGTTTGATGGTGGTCACCCTAGTCAGGATATGTGATTTGAGGGATAGTAATTATTATTAAAAATGTATTGCAATAATTTTGACAAATAAATAAAGATGAACAGAAAATGTAAATGTCACATCTGTGCAGAACATAGTAACCAACTCTTCAAAATGTTGCTATTTCACTCACTTTTGTCATAAGACAAGTCAAATAAGAGAAATGTACCACAGGATTCAGTGTACTCAGAGACACTGTACAAATACTTATTTTCGATTTCTATTTGTTTTCACAAAACATGAGATTTGGAAATTCCAGATTTATGCATAATGAGTCAAAATGCTCCCCTATGGGGATACGCACAGTGACATCGCACACACACTTATAAAAACAGAAAAACTCTCAGATGTAAGTGGTTTTAAAATGGAAGTGGTTTGACTTGTGTGTTCATGTAGATGTGTGGGTTCAGCTGGTGACACAGTCCCAGATGCTGTCATGTCTTATTCATGTACATTTGGTTCTTGAATGATGCTTGACTTAGGCTAAGTGTCTAGTAAAAGCCTCTACTTTGTGTGTGTGACATCACTTTTTAATCTCACAAGGCGATTTTTCCACCCCAAAAAACAAACCATGAGTAGCTTTAACAACTTTGTCTGAACATCTTGCATCTGGAGCCTCGGGGTTGTCAGCTGAAGTACTTCTTTTCAGAAGTTTTCATGAACTCTATCCCATCTGCTGTCCAGTTCCACTTCTATATTTCTACATGGGCTTTAAACTTTGTAAAAGGGCACAAAACCAAACACAATAAAATGACTAAAAATATCCACACAGACAGGAATATTGGGATACAGTCGGATATTGAACTGCAGAGAGTGTGTGGTGGATGCTGGGAGTGCAGTGAGTCATGGGTCAGTAAATGTACTGCACTTGTGGCATTTGGAATTGTTTCGTGTTCCTCTTTTTCTTTGTCACTCTCGCCACCCTTTTTTCCCATCACTCAGATTGAAATAGAAGTAGTAAAGACCTTTAAGTACACAGTACTTTGCACTGTGGACACCTTAACAGCACAAATGGTCTACAGAGATTCATCTAAACATCACTGGGAACTTTTTTTGCGTACACACGCATGCCCATTCACACAGTGATTATCAAAATGGCCTGTGCAAAACACACATAAAAGAGACATAAAAGTGTGTGTCTGAGTCTCATTGAGGACACGTCTCACCTGTCAATCCAATAACATGGATCAAAACTAATGTCTCTCCTCCTCAGGCTTAAACTATTAAATAAACTAGACATGAGACCTTTCTAAAACATGGACAAGCCTAGAAGCAAGGACTGGTGTGCTTAAACACAAAGCTTGCTTTCAAGATGTACCCTCATTAAAAAGTTTTACATGTGAAGAAAAAAAAAAGAGTACTTAATTTTTTTTTTATTACTCACTTGAGATGAAGAATCCAGTCAAAACAAAAGCTTTCCATATGTGTATGCATCTACGCCACTAGGAGTCAATCTAAGTCAAAGTCCATTAAAAAAAGTGGTCCATACAACATGTTCAATATGGCTTCTGAAGCTTTTCAAAACTCTTAATCACATGGAAAGAACCTATATAAACATATATGTTTTAATATAGATTTTGATATAGGATTTCAATATATGTGACATATATAAAATTGGCCGTTTTCCTATATTATATGTACATATATACATATACACCTCCATATATGTACTTATATAGGTGCATATATGTGTGCATATATGTACATATATAGGTGCATATATGTGTGCATATATGTGTACATATACACGTCCATATATAGGTGCATATATGCCAATATATAGGTGCATATATATGTGCACATATGTACCTATATAGGTACATATATGCACGTATATATCCAGCTATATGTTTACCTATATATTAGTATAATTATTAAAATCCATAGCTACTAGGCAACATAAATAATAGCCCAAAATGTAGAAATTTAAATTATTTATTTACTCAAGAACAATCAAATAGTACAAGAACAAAAATAAGACAAAAAACTGTACAGAAAAAAACAAAACAATTTATCTTGTTGAGCTTCGAATTGATAGGTGTGCCTATCTGCCCTCGGCTGGCTGCCGGCCACTTCTTCAATGTAGCATCTAGAGAAGACAAAAATAATAAGACAGTATAATAATAATAATAATAATAATAATAACAATATATTGCTTCATCAGGAACCCAAAGTGCTTACAGTACAGCTGCGATTGGACACATTTTGGATAAAGGGCTGATCATAATAAAAAATGCGTCATGTAAACACGTCAATTGGAAGATTCTGATTGGATTCTGCTAAATCTGAAAGAAATTCTGATTGGAAACATCGTCCCTTTTTTTTTAGCGGCATCGTTCTTTCATATGCACATGTCCGTCATCGGGACTGCATTGTTAACAGTCACACGGTCAATCATGTGCATCCAAAGCAGAGAAAATTCATGGATAGAAAAATTTCAGAAATGTGGCTTTAGAAGAGGGAAGGTAGGATCAAGAAGAGATCAAGCAATGAATTAGTATTAGGGATGTCAATTTTCACAAATTCCCATGATCGATCGTTGTTTAAATTAACGATCAATTAATCGATTAATCGTTAGCATTAATGGCAAACAGCACATGGTCTGCAAATGCTGCTCAAAAAGCTATGTTACTCACCAAATTAATAAGAATGTTTTTTAATCTAAATAAAGGCTTAGTAGGATTGTAAAATGTTTTGATGTGATTGATAAATTAAATTAACTATTTAATATATAAATATAACGACAAATACAATGCGTCGCCAACTCCGCCTCAAATGCGTGCTTGTCAGAATGTGTGACTGTTGTGGAAGTGCTAGAACAACGCACTGAAAACGGCAACTAAACCCAATGAATTCACAACCATTTAATAAAATAGTGTTCTCATGTTATGTAATATGAAAGTCCCAAATTAACCATCGTTATTATTAGTTGTGCATTCTGCTTGAGCGGCGCGCGCTGAATGAAAAACCGTTGAGCACTTTGTTAGCGTTTATTTAACTCAAAGAAACGCATCCTATTTGATATTAATCAGATATATACAAAATAAGCAGAATATTACAAAATTATATCTGCACAAAATGACGTGAATGCACAAGTGAACTTAAACCGAGTTAGGTGCCATTCAGAATGACTCATATGTTGTGGTGGACGCGCTCAAAGTCTCTGACGAGCTCTTCCTGGAACAACGCGACATGGCATCTAAACCCAAATAATTCACAATGTTTTATTACAATAGTGTTCTCTTTATAATCTTGTGTAATATGACAGTCCTAATAGTCATTATTAGTCGTGCATTGTCGTTTGAGCTGAGCGCGCTAGAGATCACGTCGATTCTTAACCAAATGCATCCAATATGAGACCAATCAGATATAGATAAGCGTACACAAAATAAACTATTACAACTTACATTTGCACAAAACAAAAGGCTGCGAATGCACACGCAAACTTATAGTCATGATGAAGGTGTAAAATAGTCCCAAACAACTCCGGGGTGTGTCATTCAGTGGGACTCAACACTTCACCACACCGGCGCGCTCGCTTACATGTTTCGCGGTTGAGCAGCACGCACGCGCATGATCCTGCTTAATCGATGATCGATAAGTTTTATCGATTAAATGTATTCTCGACAATTAATCGATCGTCGATTAATCGTTGACATCCCTAATTAGTATGATAGGTTCCAAGCAGATACAGTAACAATAATGGGTGCCCTACATTATACAGTCTCCATTGATGCCTAATAAACATTGATACAAGTAGGCTATGGTTAAAGTGGTGAACTTATAAAGTCTTAAAAGTTTTCTTTTCCCTTCTCAACGCATTATGCATTTACTCACCAATAATGGCTGCCTTTTTAATTTGGTCAAGGGCGACCAGCTGCTCCCCATCCCCTCTGGTTGGCTTCCCACCTTAAAGTAATATTTCAAAATTATTATGAAAGGGGGGTAAAATGAAGGTGGTGAAAACAAAAGATTTTTTATATACACATCACATTTTCTTGAGGTGCAAGGAAATACAAAAATGGGAAGTAAAAAAGCGATGGTATGCCAGCACACAAACATAATTTATTCCACAGAATATGACTGACTTGTTTTTTTCAAGGACAGAAGAGATTAGGAACATGTTGTTTAGTACCATTCAGGTTGCTTTTCAGCAAAGTATCCAAATCAAAGGTGCCCAGCAGCAGATCCCGCACCATGGCAGTGGCAGAGGTGGCAAGGCGGGCTGCTTTCCACGCTTCTGCCTGGCAAAACACCCCAGAGCCCTTTATAGCTTTAATCTGAAAAATAATTTCACATCACATTATTAATTTATTGGCAACTTTTAGAAACTTTTTCATGTTTCATATTGATTCTTATGCTTAGCTTCCCAAAAGTTAATAGGTTATGATGTATAAATGCAGATTAATGATAAAGATATGAAACAAATTAAACATTGCCCTAAACGTTATTAAAGGAGAGAAGGAGGAGGTTGGATGGAGAGTAGGGAAGGAGAAAAGACAGTGGGTGGAGAGGAGCGAAGGGGGGCAGGAGGAAAGGAATAATTGTCTCTTATAACACTAATTGGCTCCTACAAAGCACACAGTTTATACCCATCCTTACTACATAATGTTATTCACCTGTGTTTTCGCTGTGTTCTCAGCTGTTGCTGCAGTCTTGTTAGAGAAGAAAAACATTGTTAAACTCAATTGTAAAACTTCAACAATTGTATGCATATGGGGCAAGTAAATTACATATTACCACTAACTATCCCAACATAAAAATCCCTATAGCTCAGTTGGAGCCTTAAGTAAAATAAGTACAGAAAAATCTGAGGGTTACACACACCTGTGGTGTCTCTCGAAAGCACTCAGTCACCATGGGACTCTCTTTAAAGGGCTCGGTCTCCTCTCTGGAGTCTTAGAGAAGAAAGAAACTTAGTAAAACTCTACAACAATTTTTATTCATCCAAGCAAGCCACTATAGATACTTATTTACAGGGGGGGCTTGGAAAACATTAAACATGTCAATAAATTCATAGCCAAACATAAAAAAAATAAAAAAATAAAAATCAGCCAAACATCATAAAAATCCATATAGCTCTGTTTGAGTAACAAGTAAACTAAATAAATAAATACAAATGCAAGGGGGTTAACGTTACTCACCGGTTGCACTTCTCCAAAAGTCGAGAAGGAGACATCTAGATCCTCCATAGGACTCCTTCCAGTCTTGTTCATAGAACAAAAATATAGTCATTCTCTTCAATAAATTAAAGTGCAAATACATCAAATAATTAACACTATCAATCAGCCCAACATCACAAGTCTCTACAGCTCTGCTTGAGAAACAATTTTAAAAAGCAATGAAAATCAGTACAACTTACCTTTTGAGCAATAATGGCGAGGTCACTTTTCATTTGAGGGATTTCTAGAAAGAAGTTGTATAGCCTAAAGAAAAAACAATTACAATCACTAAAGCAGAATAGCACCCAGCAACTCAGTGCCCTAACGTTAACGTTAGCAGCTAACGTACTATTCGAAAGACATTTCCTGCAGCTGTGAACGCAAGCTACAACCCTCCAAAGCCCATTGATAAGGCTCTGGAGAGGAAACCTGGTTGTGAACGCAATTAAAAAAAATGTCTTTCTCCAATTTCTCCCAAATTCAAATTCCCCAGGGGTTTTTTTTCTGGAGCCGATTAACTTCTTGAGGCGTTGAAGGCAGAGAAGCATCATTTATTCTCATGAACTGTACGTTATGTTCTCTAGGCCATGACTTTTGTTAACCCTCTACGAATTCCTCTAGAAAGAGACACATAAATATAATTCTAATTTGAATCTTATCAACTGCTAACGTTATATGAGCACCCACACTAACTTTACCTCAGTTAAGTTAACAACATAGCATTTATTTTGCCAAACACGTGTTAAAATTTCAGCCCATACCATTTCTAAGTTTATACTTCTCTGCCACCGCAATATCCATCTCCAGATAAAAACCCTGCTAATAAATATTAGAATTAGGAATACTTACGATTGATGATAGGACATAGCGGATCTCCAACGCTGATATCGCCATTTGACGCCTCTTACACGCGGATGACGTCATCAACTACGCAGCGCTGTAGCCATGGTAGCAGCAGAGTGGAGAATTTTTTTTTTTTTTGTGAATTTTCAAAATTACAGAGTTTGATATCAAGTTCTTGACACATTTCTTTTACAGATTTTCACATTTGATAAGTATAAGTTGAAACAACAATAATTTGGAAAAAAAAGAAAAGAAAAGAAAAAGAAAAAAGATAAAGGCCATCTCAAACATATATTAAATTCATTTAGCAGAGATACAGATCTTTGGGCTTTTCGATTTTTTAAAAACTTTACAGACTCAAAATGCTTGTCTTCAAATTCATTAACCATAGTGAAATGCTCAGATAGATGGGATGATGATGATGATGAAAATGATTACTTCAATGTATGTTCTGTTCTTTTTTTGTGTTTGTTTTTTTGCTACATTTAGACTGTAATGACCTTTCAGCCATATTCATATAGAAACTGCATTAAGACAATACATTGCATTTTGCATTGCATTTGGTGGAACGGTGAATGTGTGGATGTGTACGAGCTGTAATGTAAATCTGGAAGTGACTTGAAATTGGAAAAAGGGCTTGATTGACAAAATAAAAAAACGACAAACCATTTTGTTATTTCCTTCTTTTCCACTATCTTCATACAATAAAGAATTGACCTTGTAATAGCTTTCCATCTCCTCTCACTTAATTGCCATAGTTAAATTCCATAACATGCCAATTACATGTGATACCAATTTCACATGTTCGCACATATACAGTTCTTGCATAATTTCTTGTTTTAGTTAGTTCTAGTTATTGCCTCGATAATAGAAAATATGAGCTAGGCATCATGTATGACAGTTGCCAAAGTGAGGTATAATGACCAGATCCTGCCATGAGCTATATAGGAGTCATGTATGCACATATAGGGCTTATATGTTGATAAAAAGAAGCAATACAGGAGACCTATATGCCTGTATATGCACATATATGCACCTCAGTTTTGCCTATATGTGCAATATATACGCATATATGCAGCATATATATTATCATATATGTGCATATATGCTGTATATATGAAGCATATATGTGCATATAAACTGCATATAGGTTTCATATATGCGCATATATCCTCATATAGGTTCTTTCCATGTGGGCGAACCATTTGCTTCGGAAAAGGATTTACTGTTTTGGCTGGCGGAGCGCTAAATCAAAACGTTGTAAATGTAATGAAAGCATATAATCAAACATATAATGACACCTTGTACAAACCAATTGCAAATGTTTCCATTTCGAAAGTGCAGTATATTAAATGTAATCTACAAATAATTTAATACCATTGAAGTGAAGTAAAATGACGTGAAAGCCAAGTATGACAACCCATATTCGGAATATGTCCTCTGCATTTAACCCATCCAAGTTAGTGCACACACATTAGGAGCAGTGAGTAAATGATGATAGTAAATGATGAAGTGACTCACAAAAGCACATTTTTGCATAAAACTGTAAAGTTCTTCCTACTCATAATCTCAATCATAATTGATTTTCTGCTCAGATGTGTAGTTCCATAGCCCACTGTATAATACTGTATGTCCTCTGTTTTTTTTGGGGGGGGGGAGAGAGAGATGTAACCCAGCAAGGCAACAATATGGCAGCCGTCCCAACAGTCTCAACTCTGGGATCCAGGTCTATTTATTGCAATTCTCGTCCATTTGTTCTGACCAAGACAGTTTAGTAATTATACTGGTGTATTTAGAGCGGTGAGAACATGCCAGTGTGTTGCATGAGTGATTTCATATTACAAGGCGAGTAATTCATCTCGAGTAAGAGTCTCATTTACTTACAATCCACTATTAGGAATGATGAAGCATGCGATTGGATACTTTATTAGAAGATGGAGATGTTTGATGATTCAATCTGAAACTTTGGGGAAAGCTTCCACGCACTCATTTGCCATACCAAATTAGGTTGATTTCCGTTTGTTATAGGCAGGGCACAATTTAATCATATCACATCTGTTATCCAAAACATATTTTGATGCTGGATCACAGCAGCAGTATTAGCAGTATCATACATGTTTTATGAATGTGCATGTGTGCATCTTTATGCATGTGATAAAGGTTTAACTGAAATAGGGTCAGACAACCCCTAAACAGACGGCACTGTCACCATAGCAACAGTCAGTCCTGCCATCCCCTGAACTGCTGCCAACACATAATCTGATGTCTCTCATAAGACACAAACACAACACGTGTCCTTTAATCTCAACAGGGGAGGTCTAGAATGATGGACAACACATCCTAACCTCAACTCAGGCCCTACAAAGCGGTCACAGGGGGTCTGTGTAGTCATCTTTTCAAGCAACACAGGCTTCAGAGGCGGAACATGCAAAGAACAGCCAGAGGCCTACTATCCAGACCCCACCTACTGGGCCTTTATATATGGAGTGAATGCTCGAAGAGCCATATGAGATGCATATTGCATATGAGAACAAACCACAAAATAACAAGTCAAGTTGACAGCTTTGTTGAGTTTTAAATGCATATATCTGATTTCCTATTCTTTCCTTACTGTTCATTGCAGTTGTATCCTTTTTTTATTCTTTTTTTGTTATTTATTTCGAACATGTAAAAGAAACAATAATAACAATAAAAACTAAATGACAAAAACCTAATAACAAACAAATACTCATCAAAACAGAAAGCAAAAACAAAAAACTATGTTAAAAAAAAGAAAAAAGAAAACAATAACTTATACATGTCTGAAAACGAGTAGGAAGAAGCATGAACTTTTTAACCACCCCTTCTCACTACTTCCCAATAATCCTCCAGTGGCCGATCATCTTAATCTATTCATCTCCACACACCGAGAAATCCATAAATAACAAACATATTTACCTATATTTATATCCACCATAATTAATAAACCACGCAAAAAAATAATGTATAAATGAACTGTGAGACAGAATTTAAATTGACACCTGTCATAATTTACCTGATTGCGCTCCAAACCCATATGACTTGCTTTATTCTGTGGAACACAAAGTAATATATTTTGAAAAGGTTTTTATTTTTGTCCATACAATGAAATAAAACGAGGTCCAAAGTTCGAATTTCATTTGAAATATATAATGTTTCACAGAAAAAAGACAGGTTTGGAACGACATGAGGCAGACATTTCATTACTGGTTTAAAATGACGCATTTTCAGATTTTAAAATTAGCCCTATCCTGTAATCATCTCAATTTCCCATCTGTGGCATGTTTTGCTGAAGCATTAAACACAGCTGAGTACACAACTACTAATATCTTCCTAAGCTCAACATTCTGCCTATGTGTACAGTATGTACACTACATGGCCATAAGTGTGGACACCCCCTTCTGACACCTGGGTGGCTATTCTACACTGCCACAATGCTCTCAAAATCTTAATAGTAGACAAACAATATTTTGACCCATTTTGTAAAATTTTTTAAAGGTATAGTTCACCCAAAAATGAAAATTCTGTCATGAATTACTCATCCACACGTCCTTCCAAACCTGTAAGACTTTTGTTTATCTTCGGAACATGATTTTTTTTTAAATTAAATCTGAAATCTTCCTTATTACTGGTGCATAAATTCACACATAGCCTACTGCCATACAATCTTCTTTGACATTTTTTTTCAGTATAATTTGGTGTATTAAAAAGTGCACTATAGGATGCCAAAGAAAGTGTCTGAATGGGGACAAATACACACAAGTTGACACAACCATGTTACAACATCTTCCCGGAAGAGTGGAAACTGTTAAGAAACCAAACAGTATTTAATGCTCATGATTTTGAATGTGTTGTTTGGTGTCCGTGTATGTGCATGTGTACAGTGGGCCAAAACAACTTTTAAGTAAGCAGCATGAAACTTTAATCATAATTTAATTTAATTTAATTTTTTCTAGTTATTGTCTGAGTTTCTGTCTTCTATTGAACACAAAAAATTATATTTTAAAGAATGTTGGTAACCAGACAGTTGATGGGCCCCATTAAAGGTATTGTAGGTTGGAATTGTATAAAAAAAAACTTTTTTCCAAATTTGTTTAAACTTTCTGTATTTATCAATGCATAATTAAAATGTAAGTACTCTGAAAAAGAAAGTATAAAAATCGAGTGTCTGTAGACCTCTCACGACTGTTTTAAAGACAGCTCATTATTTCCATTCACTCTACCCTCTCCCTTCTGGGCTCCTTCCAAAGCCACGCCTCCAAAACACATGAACGCGCGACTCCGACCGCTGAGCTGAAGACGCATTATAGTGCATGTAGTGACATCATGTCAGAATCACATGTAACAAAAAAATCTAACTTTATCATTATGAAGATAAACAAATAAGATGTATTTTAGTATTAACTATCAAGTAGCATATTGATATTGGTAAAGATTAAAATATATATTTATTGATTCGCTAACGAGCTAGTTATCTATAAGGCAAAGCTAAAAACAGGTTGCATGATACATGTTTTTCCATTGCCATCATTTACACTGTGATGAAGATACGAGGCTGAATCCAGCTACTTATTCGCAGCTACTTATTGACGCTATCCGTTCCACCTTAAATGACGCGAACTTCCGCGTTTGACGCTTTACTTAATGACGCTCGAGTTTAGGGACCGTGTGCTTTTCTCTCTTTTTTGCGTTTTTGAAAGGTTGTGTTAGGCCTACTTTTTTGTCTATTTTTAGAATAAAATAATAATAAAAATGTTTAAATGCAAATAAAACTGATATATCAGCGAAAATGGACTGTAAAAATATAAAGGCACATAAGGCTACAGTATTTTTTAATTATTGTGCATGTCATTAGCTCAATTTAAGGACCATGTGGGTTTTCACTTATTCACACATTTTTTATATTTTCAGAAAAGAATAGCCTAATTAACATAACTTTAAGGTATTTAAATACATTCAATACATGTATTGTTTTGTATTATTATGACAAAATATAATTTGTATTAATAAAATTACAGCCTCTTATGAAGATTTCAGATGACCCAGCACCTTTGAAGATTAAACCTTCCCCTGCAAGGACTCCAGAATCAAACATGGATGATTGTAAAAACATTATCATTACGTTAAACTGCACACTAATCTTGGTAAAATGCATGTTTGATATTTGTAAATAATTTTTTTTACTAACTTATATAAATGTACTTTCTGATATCTTATAAAATCCTAATGTGATTTTGTAACACAGAAACCTGCATTTTCTGTAAAGCTCCTTTTAAATGATGTATTGTGAAAAGCATTATACATATGTATGTATGAATTAAATTAATTGACTTGTAAGCATTCAGTTTTTACTGTACAATTATTTTTTAATGAATTTTTGAATTTTGCATTTCACAGTGCTCAATGAACCGCCTAATGCATTTTCTGGCCATTTCGCTGTGCTGTTTCTTGGCCAACTCAGAGGGTGCGTTAAATTGGACATTGTCCCTTTATAATAGATCTGCTCTTCTAACGAAATCCAAATTTTGAGGAGTTTTTACTGTAGAATTATTTTTTTATGAATTTTTGAATTTTGCATTTTACACAGTGCTCAATTAGCCGCCTAATGCATTTCTGGCCATTTCGCGGCGCTGTTTCTCGACCACCTCAGAGGGTGCGTTAAATTGGTTATTGTCCCTTTATAGTAAAGCTACTCCTCTAACGAAATCCACAATTTGAGCAGTTTTTACTGTAGAATTTTTTTTTTTATGAATTTTTGAATTTTGCATTTTACACAGTGCTCAATGAGCCGCCTAATGCATTTCTGGCCATTTCGCGGCGCTGTTTTTCGGCCACCTCAGAGGGTGCGTTAAATTGGACATTGTCCCTTTATAGTAAAGCTACTCCTCTAATGAAATCCACAATTTGAGCAGTTTTTACTGTAGAATTTTTTTTTAATGAATTTTTGAATTTTGCATTATACACAGTGCTCAATGAGCCGCCTAATGCATTTTCTGGCCATTTCGCGGCGCTGTTTTTCGGCAGCCACAGAGGGTGCGTTAAATTGGACATCATCCTATTATAGGACAGCTGTTCCTCTAAAGAAATTCAAATTTTTAGCATTTTTTACTGTAGAATTTTTTTTTTAATGAATTTTTTAATTTTGCATTTTACACAGTGCTCAATTAACCGCCTAATGCATTTTTTGGCCATTTCGCGGCGCTGTTTCTCGGCCACCTCAGAGGGTGCGTTAAATTGGACATTGTCCCTTTATAGTAGAGCTACTCCTCTAACGAAATCCACAATTTGAGCAGTTTTTACTGTAGAATTTTATTTTTATGAATTTTTGAATTTCGCATTTTACAGTGTTGTTCAGGTGCAGGGATAGTCCAATTGCATCCTAATTACGTCTCCCTCCTTGATGGGTAGGTTTAGGTATGTTTAAAGAATTTGGTCCCAATTCCCTGTAATGGTTAGCTTTTAGTGCTTCTTCGGGTGCAGGGATAGTCCAATTGCATTGTAATTACGTCTCCCACTTGTGAAGGGTAGGTTTAGGTATGTTTTAAAGAAATTGGTCCCAATTCCCTGTAATGGTTAGCTTTTAGTGCTTGTGCAGGTGCAGGGATAGTCCAATTGCACCCTAATTACGTCTCCCTCCTGTGAAGGGTAGGTTTAGGTATGTTTTAAAAAAATTGGTCCCAATTCCCTGTAATGGTTAGCTTTTAGTGCTTTTGCAGGTGCAGGGATAGTCCAATTGCACCCTAATTACGTCTCCCTCCTGTGAAGGGTAGGTTTAGGTATGTTTTAAAGAAATTGGTCCCAATTCCCTGTAATGGTTAGCTTTTAGTGCTTGTGCAGGTGCAGGGATAGTCCAATTGCACCCTAATTACGTCTCCGTCCTGTGAAGGGTAGGTTTAGGTATGTTTTAAAAAAATTGGTCCCAATTCCCTGTAATGGTTAGCTTTTAGTGCTTGTGCAGGTGCAGGGATAGTCCAATTGCACCCTAATTACGTCTCCCTCCTGTGAAGGGTAGGTTTAGGTATGTTTTAAAGAAATTGGTCCCAATTCCCTGTAATGGTTAGCTTTTAGTGCTTGTGCAGGTGCAGGGATAGTCCAATTGCACCCTAATTACGTCTCCCTCCTGTGAAGGGTAGGTTTAGGTATGTTTTAAATAAATTGGTCCCAATTCCCTGTAATGGTTAGCTTTTAGTGCTTGTGCAGGTGCAGGGATAGTCCAATTGCACCCTAATTACGTCTCCCTCCTGTGAAGGGTAGGTTTAGGTAACTCAGAGGGTGCGTTAAATTGGACATTTCCCCTATATAGTAGAGCTACTCCTCTAACGAAATTCAAATTTTTAGCATTTTTTACTGCAGAATTTTTTTTTAATGAATTTTTGAATTTTGCATTTTACACAGTGCTCAATGAGCAGCCTAATGCATTTTCTGGCCATTTCGCGGCGCTGTTTTTCGGCAGCCACAGAGGGTGCGTTAAATTGGACATCATCCTATTATAGGACAGCTGTTCCTCTAAAGGAATTCTATTTTTTAGCATTTTTTACTGTAGAATTTTTTTTTAATGAATTTTTTAATTTTGCATTTTACAGTGCTCAATGAACCGCCTAATGCATTTCTGGCCATTTCGCGGCGCTGTTTCTTGGCCACCTCAGAGGGTGCGTTAAATTGGACATTGTCCCATTATAGTAAAGCTACTCCTCTAACGAAATCCACAATTTGAGCAGTTTTTACTGTAGAATTTTTTTTTAATGAATTTTTGAATTTTGCATTATACACAGTGCTCAATGAGCAGCCTAATGCATTTTCTGGCCATTTCGCGGCGCTGTTTTTCGGCAGCCACAGAGGGTGCGTTAAATTGGACATCATCCTATTATAGGACAGCTGTTCCTCTAAAGAAATTAAAATTTTTAGCATTTTTTACTGTTGAATTTTTTTTTAATGAATTTTTGAATTTTGCATTTTACAGTGCTCAATGAACTGCCTAATGCATTTCTGGCCATTTCGCGGCGCTGTTTCTTGGCCACCTCAGAGGGTGCGTTAAATTGGACATTGTCTCTTTATAGTAAAGCTACTCCTCTAACGAAATCCACAATTTGAGCAGTTTTTACTGTAGAATTTTTTTTAATGAATTTTTGAATTTTGCATTATACACAGTGCTCAATGAGCCGCCTAATGCATTTTCTGGCCATTTCGCGGCGCTGTTTTTCGGCAGCCACAGAGGGTGCGTTAAATTGGACATCATCCTATTATAGGACAGCTGTTCCTCTAAAGAAAATCAAATTTTTAGCATTTTTTACTGTAGAATTTTTTTTTAATGAATTTTTGAATTTTGCATTTTACACAGTGCTCAATGAGCCGCCTAATGCATTTCTGGCCATTTCGCGGCGCTGTTTTTCGGCCACCTCAGAGGGTGCGTTAAATTGGACATTGTCCCTTTATAGTAAAGCTACTCCTCTAACGAAATCCACAATTTGAGCAGTTTTTACTGTAGAATTTTTTTTTAATGAATTTTTGAATTTTGCATTATACATAGTGCTCAATGAGCCGCCTAATGCATTTTCTGGCCATTTCGCGGCGCTGTTTTTCGGCAGCCACAGAGGGTGCGTTAAATTGGACATCATCCTATTATAGGACAGCTGTTCCTCTGAAGAAATTCAAATTTTTAGCATTTTTTACTGTAGAATTTTTTTTTAATGAATTTTTGAATTTTGCATTTACAGTGCTCAATGAACCGCCTAATGCATTTTCTGGCCATTTCGCGGCGCTGTTTCTTGGCCAACTCAGAGGGTGCGTTAAATTGGACATTGTCCCTTTATAGTAGAGCTACTCCTCTAACTAAATCCAAATTCTGAGCAGTTTTTACTGTAGAATAATTTTTTAATTAATTTTTGAATTTTGCATTTTACACAGTGCTCAATGAGCCGCCTAATGCATTTTCTGGCCATTTCGCGGCGCTGTTTCTTGGCCACCTCAGAGGATGCGTTAAATTGGACATTGTCCCTTTATAGTAAAGCTACTCCTCCAACGAATTCCACAATTTGAGCAGTTTTTACTGTATGTTTAAGGAATGTGGTCCCAATCCCCTTTAATGGTTAGCTTTTAGTGCTTGTGCCGGTGCAGGGATAGTCCAATTGCACCCTAATTACGTCTCCCTCGTGTGAAGGGTAGGTTTAGGTATGTTTTAAAGAAATTGGTTCCAATTACCTGTAATGGTTAGCTTTTAGTGCTTGTGCAGGTGCAGGGATAGCCCAATAACATCCTAAATACTTCTCCCTCATGTGAAGGGTAGGTTTAGGTATGTTTAAAGAATTTGGTCCTAATCCCCTGTAATGGTTAGCTTTTACTGCTTGTGCAGGTTCAAGGACAGCCCATTTGCTTCCTAACTACGTCTCCCTCCTGTGAAGGGTAGGTTAAGGTATGTTTAAAGAATTTGGTCCCAATTCCTGTAATGGTTAGCCTTTAGTGCTTGTTCAGGTGCAGGGATAGTCCAATTGCACCCTAATTACGTCTCCCTCGTGTGAAGGGTAGGTTTAGGTATGTTTTAAAGAAATTGGTCCCAATTCCCTGTAATGGTTAGCTTTTAGTGCTTGTGCCGGTGCAGGGATAGTCCAATTGCACCCTAATTACGTCTCCCTCCTGTGAAGGGTAGTTTTAGGTATGTTTCAAAGAAATTGGTCCCAATTCCCTGTAATGGTTAGCTTTTAGTGCTTGAATTTTTTTTAATTTTTAATTTTGCATTTTACAGTGCTCAATGAACCGCCTAATGCATTTCTGGCCATTTTGCGGCGCTGTTTCTTGGCCAACTCAGAGGGTGCGTTAAATTGGACATTGTCCCTTTATAGTAGAGCTACTCTTCTAACGAAATTCAAATTTCTAGCATTTTTTACTGTAGAATTATTTTTTAATTAATTTTCGAATTCGCATTTTACACAGTGCTCAATGAGCCGCCTAATGCATTTTCTGGCTATTTCGTGGCGCTGTTTTTCGGCAGCCACAGAGGGTGCGTTAAATTGGACATCATCCTATTATAGGACAGCTTTTCCTCTAAAGAAATTAAAAATTTTAGCATTTTTTAGTGTAGAATTTATGTCCAGAATGTGTAGAATGTGTAGAATGTCCAATATAAAGCACCCTCTCAGGTGGCCGAGAGACAGCGCCGCAAAATGGCCAGAAAATGCATTAGGTGGCTCATTGTGCACTCTGTAAAATGCGAATTTCAAAAATTCATTAAAAATAAATTCTACAGTACAAAATGCAAAAAATTTGGAATTCTTTAGAGTAGTAGCTCTACTCTAATGGGACAATGTCCAATTTAACGCACCCTCTGAGGCGGCCGAGAAACAGCGCCGCGAAATGGCCAGAAAATGCATTAGGCGGCTCATTGAGCACTGTGTAAAATGCGAAATTCAAAAATTCATAAAAAAAAAATTCTACAGTAAAAACTGCTCAAAATTTGGATTTCGTTAGAAGAGTAGCTCTACTATAAAGGGACAATGTCCAATGTAACGCACCCTCTGAGTTGGCCGAGAAACAGCGCCGCGAAATGGCCAGAAAATGCATTAGGCGGTTCATTGAGCACTAAAATGCAAAATTAAAAAATTAATTAAAAAAAATTCTACAGTAAAAAATGCTAAAAATTTGAATTTCTTTAGAGGAACAGCTGTCCTATAATAGGGTGATGTCCAATTTAACGCACCCTCTGTGGCTGCCGAAAAACAGCGCCGCGAAATTGCCAGAAAATGCATTAGGCGGTTCATTGAGCACTAAAATGCAAAATTAAAAAATTAATTAAAAAAAATTCTACAGTAAAAAATGCTAAAAATTTGAATTTCTTTAGAGGAACAGCTGTCCTATAATAGGGTGATGTCCAATTTAACGCACCCTCTGAGGTGGCCGAGAAACAGCGCCGCGAAATGGCCAGAAAATGCATTAGGCGGCTCATTGAGCACTGTGTAAAATGCAAAATTCAAAAATTCATTAAAAAATAATTCTACAGTAAAAACTGCTCAAATTGTGGATTTCGTTGGAGGAGTAGCTTTACTATAAAGGGACAATGTCCAATTTAACGCACCCTCTGAGGTGGCCAAGAAACAGCGCCGCGAAATGGCCAGAAAATGCATTAGGCGGCTCATTGAGCACTGTGTAAAATGCGAAATTCAAAAATTCATTAAAAAATAATTCTACAGTAAAAACTGCTCAAATTGTGGATTTCGTTAGAGGAGTAGCTCTACTATAAAGGGACAATGTCCAATTTAACGCACCCTCTGAGGTGGCCAAGAAACAGCGCCGCGAAATGGCCAGAAAATGCATTAGGCGGCTCATTGAGCACTGTGTAAAATGCGAAATTCAAAAATTCATTAAAAAAAAATTCTACAGTAAAAACTGCTCAAAATTTGGATTTCGTTAGAGGAGTAGCTCTACTATAAAGGGACAATGTCCAATTTAACGCACCCTCTGAGTTGGCCGAGAAACAGCGCCGCGAAATGGCCAGAAAATGCATTAGGCGGTTCATTGAGCACTAAAATGCAAAATTAAAAAATTAATTAAAAAAAATTCTACAGTAAAAAATGCTAAAAATTTGAATTTCTTTAGAGGAACAGCTGTCCTATAATAGGATGATGTCCAATTTAACGCACCCTCTGTGGCTGCCGAAAAACAGCGCCGCGAAATTGCCAGAAAATGCATTAGGCGGCTCATTGAGCACTGTGTAAAATGCAAAATTCAAAAATTCATTAAAAAATAATTCTACAGTAAAAACTGCTCAAATTGTGGATTTCGTTGGAGGAGTAGCTTTACTATAAAGGGACAATGTCCAATTTAACGCACCCTCTGAGGTGGCCAAGAAACAGCGCCGCGAAATGGCCAGAAAATGCATTAGGCGGCTCATTGAGCACTGTGTAAAATGCAAAATTCAAAAATTCATTAAAAAATTATTCTACAGTAAAAACTGCTCAGAATTTGGATTTCGTTAGAGGAGTAGCTCTACTATAAGGGGACAATGTCCAATTTAACGCACCCTCTGAGTTGGCCGAGAAACAGCGCCGCGAAATGGCCAGAAAATGCATTAGGCGGTTCATTGAGCACTAAAATGCAAAATTAAAAAATTAATTAAAAAAAATTCTACAGTAAAAAATGCTAAAAATTTGAATTTCTTTAGAGGAACAGCTGTCCTATAATAGGATGATGTCCAATTTAACGCACCCTCTGTGGCTGCCGAAAAACAGCGCCGCGAAATTGCCAGAAAATGCATTAGGCGGCTCATTGTGCACTGTGTAAAATGCAAAATTAAAAAATTCATAAAAAAAAATTCTACAGTAAAAACTGCTAGAAATTTGAATTTCGTTAGAGGAGTAGCACTAGTATAATGGCACAATGTCCAATTTAACGCACCCTCTGAGGCGGCCGAGAGACAGCGCCACGAAATGGCCAGAAAATGCAATTGGCGGAATATTGAGCACTGTGTAAAATGCGAAATTCAAAAATTCATTAAAAAATTATTCTACAGTAAAAACTGCTCGAATTGTGGATTTCGTTAGAGGAGTAGCTTTACTATAAAGGGACAATGTCCAATTTAACACACCCTCTGAGGTGGCCAAGAAACAGCGCCGCGAAATGGCCAGAAAATGCATTAGGCGGCTCATTGAGCACTGTGTAAAATGCGAAATTCAAAAATTCATTAAAAAATTATTCTACAGTAAAAACTGCTCAGAATTTGGATTTCGTTAGAGGAGTAGCTCTACTATAAGGGGACAATGTCCAATTTAACGCACCCTCTGAGTTGGCCAAGAAACAGCGCCGCGAAATTGCCAGAAAATGCATTAGGCGGTTCATTGAGCACTGTGTAAAATGCGAAATTCAAAAATTCATTAAAAAATAATTCTACAGTAAAAACTGCTCAAATTGTGGATTTCGTTAGAGGAGTAGCTCTACTATAAAGGGACAATGTCCAATTTAACGCACCCTCTGAGGTGGCCAAGAAACAGCGCCGCGAAATGGCCAGAAAATGCATTAGGCGGCTCATTGAGCACTGTGTAAAATGCGAAATTCAAAAATTCATTAAAAAAAAATTCTACAGTAAAAACTGCTCAAAATTTGGATTTCGTTAGAGGAGTAGCTCTACTATAAAGGGACAATGTCCAATTTAACGCACCCTCTGAGTTGGCCGAGAAACAGCGCCGCGAAATGGCCAGAAAATGCATTAGGCGGTTCATTGAGCACTAAAATGCAAAATTAAAAAATTAATTAAAAAAAATTCTACAGTAAAAAATGCTAAAAATTTGAATTTCTTTAGAGGAACAGCTGTCCTATAATAGGATGATGTCCAATTTAACGCACCCTCTGTGGCTGCCGAAAAACAGCGCCGCGAAATTGCCAGAAAATGCATTAGGCGGCTCATTGAGCACTGTGTAAAATGCAAAATTCAAAAATTCATTAAAAAATAATTCTACAGTAAAAACTGCTCAAATTGTGGATTTCGTTGGAGGAGTAGCTTTACTATAAAGGGACAATGTCCAATTTAACGCACCCTCTGAGGTGGCCAAGAAACAGCGCCGCGAAATGGCCAGAAAATGCATTAGGCGGCTCATTGAGCACTGTGTAAAATGCAAAATTCAAAAATTCATTAAAAAATTATTCTACAGTAAAAACTGCTCAGAATTTGGATTTCGTTAGAGGAGTAGCTCTACTATAAGGGGACAATGTCCAATTTAACGCACCCTCTGAGTTGGCCGAGAAACAGCGCCGCGAAATGGCCAGAAAATGCATTAGGCGGTTCATTGAGCACTAAAATGCAAAATTAAAAAATTAATTAAAAAAAATTCTACAGTAAAAAATGCTAAAAATTTGAATTTCTTTAGAGGAACAGCTGTCCTATAATAGGATGATGTCCAATTTAACGCACCCTCTGTGGCTGCCGAAAAACAGCGCCGCGAAATGGCCAGAAAATGCATTAGGCGGCTCATTGAGCACTATGTATAATGCAAAATTCAAAAATTCATTAAAAAAAAATTCTACAGTAAAAACTGCTCAAATTGTGGATTTCGTTAGAGGAGTAGCTTTACTATAGAGGGACAATGTCCAATTTAACGCACCCTCTGAGGTGGCCGAAAAACAGCGCCGCGAAATGGCCAGAAATGCATTAGGCGGCTCATTGAGCACTGTGTAAAATGCAAAATTCAAAAATTCATTAAAAAAAAATTCTACAGTAAAAAATGCTAAAAATTTGATTTTCTTTAGAGGAACAGCTGTCCTATAATAGGATGATGTCCAATTTAACGCACCCTCTGTGGCTGCCGAAAAACAGCGCCGCGAAATGGCCAGAAAATGCATTAGGCGGCTCATTGAGCACTGTGTATAATGCAAAATTCAAAAATTCATTAAAAAAAAATTCTACAGTAAAAACTGCTCAAATTGTGGATTTCGTTAGAGGAGTAGCTTTACTATAAAGGGACAATGTCCAATTTAACGCACCCTCTGAGGTGGCCAAGAAACAGCGCCGCGAAATGGCCAGAAATGCATTAGGCAGTTCATTGAGCACTGTAAAATGCAAAATTCAAAAATTCATTAAAAAAAAATTCTACAGTAAAAAATGCTAAAAATTTTAATTTCTTTAGAGGAACAGCTGTCCTATAATAGGATGATGTCCAATTTAACGCACCCTCTGTGGCTGCCGAAAAACAGCGCCGCGAAATGGCCAGAAAATGCATTAGGCTGCTCATTGAGCACTGTGTAAAATGCAAAATTCAAAAATTCATTAAAAAAAAATTCTACAGTAAAAACTGCTCAAATTGTGGATTTCGTTAGAGGAGTAGCTTTACTATAAAGGGACAATGTCCAATTTAACGCACCCTCTGAGGTGGCCAAGAAACAGCGCCGCGAAATGGCCAGAAATGCATTAGGCGGTTCATTGAGCACTGTAAAATGCAAAATTAAAAAATTCATTAAAAAAAAATTCTACAGTAAAAAATGCTAAAAATTAGAATTCCTTTATAGGAACAGCTGTCCTATAATAGGATGATGTCCAATTTAACGCACCCTCTGTGGCTGCCGAAAAACAGCGCCTCGAAATGGCCAGAAAATGCATTAGGCTGCTCATTGAGCACTGTGTAAAATGCAAAATTCAAAAATTCATTAAAAAAAAATTCTGCAGTAAAAAATGCTAAAAATTTGAATTTCGTTAGAGGAGTAGCTCTACTATATAGGGGAAATGTGCAATTTAACGCACCCTCTGAGTTACCTAAACCTACCCTTCACAGGAGGGAGACGTAATTAGGGTGCAATTGGACTATCCCTGCACCTGCACAAGCACTAAAAGCTAACCATTACAGGGAATTGGGACCAATTTCTTTAAAACATACCTAAACCTACCCTTCACAGGAGGGAGACGTAATTAGGGTGCAATTGGACTATCCCTGCACCTGCACAAGCACTAAAAGCTAACCATTACAGGGAATTGGGACCAATTTCTTTAAAACATACCTAAACCTACCCTTCACAGGAGGGAGACGTAATTAGGGTGCAATTGGACTATCCCTGCACCTGCACAAGCACTAAAAGCTAACCATTACAGGGAATTGGGACCAATTTTTTTAAAACATACCTAAACCTACCCTTCACAGGAGGGAGACGTAATTAGGGTGCAATTGGACTATCCCTGCACCTGCACAAGCACTAAAAGCTAACCATTACAGGGAATTGGGACCAATTTCTTTAAAACATACCTAAACCTACCCTTCACAGGAGGGAGACGTAATTAGGGTGCAATTGGACTATCCCTGCACCTGCACAAGCACTAAAAGCTAACCATTACAGGGAATTGGGACCAATTTATTTAAAACATACCTAAACCTACCATTCACAGGAGGGAGACGTAATTAGGGTGCAATTGGACTATCCCTGCACCTGCACAAGCACTAAAAGCTAACCATTACAGGGAATTGGGACCAATTTCTTTAAAACATACCTAAACCTACCCTTCACAGGAGGGAGACGTAATTAGGGTGCAATTGGACTATCCCTGCACCTGCACAAGCACTAAAAGCTAACCATTACAGGGAATTGGGACCAATTTTTTTAAAACATACCTAAACCTACCCTTCACAGGAGGGAGACGTAATTAGGGTGCAATTGGACTATCCCTGCACCTGCACAAGCACTAAAAGCTAACCATTACAGGGAATTGGGACCAATTTCTTTAAAACATACCTAAACCTACCCTTCACAGGAGGGAGACGTAATTAGGGTGCAATTGGACTATCCCTGCACCTGCACAAGCACTAAAAGCTAACCATTACAGGGAATTGGGACCAATTTATTTAAAACATACCTAAACCTACCCTTCACAGGAGGGAGACGTAATTAGGGTGCAATTGGACTATCCCTGCACCTGCACAAGCACTAAAAGCTAACCATTACAGGGAATTGGGACCAATTTATTTAAAACATACCTAAACCTACCCTTCACAGGAGGGAGACGTAATTAGGGTGCAATTGGACTATCCCTGCACCTGCACAAGCACTAAAAGCTAACCATTACAGGGAATTGGGACCAATTTCTTTAAAACATACCTAAACCTACCCTTCACAGGAGGGAGACGTAATTAGGGTGCAATTGGACTATCCCTGCACCTGCACAAGCACTAAAAGCTAACCATTACAGGGAATTGGGACCAATTTTTTTAAAACATACCTAAACCTACCCTTCACAGGAGGGAGACGTAATTAGGGTGCAATTGGACTATCCCTGCACCTGCACAAGCACTAAAAGCTAACCATTACAGGGAATTGGGACCAATTTTTTTAAAACATACCTAAACCTACCCTTCACAGGAGGGAGACGTAATTAGGGTGCAATTGGACTATCCCTGCACCTGCACAAGCACTAAAAGCTAACCATTACAGGGAATTGGGACCAATTTCTTTAAAACATACCTAAACCTACCCTTCACAGGAGGGAGACGTAATTAGGGTGCAATTGGACTATCCCTGCACCTGCACAAGCACTAAAAGCTAACCATTACAGGGAATTGGGACCAATTTCTTTAAAACATACCTAAACCTACCCTTCACAGGAGGGAGACGTAATTAGGGTGCAATTGGACTATCCCTGCACCTGCACAAGCACTAAAAGCTAACCATTACAGGGAATTGGGACCAATTTTTTTAAAACATACCTAAACCTACCCTTCACAGGAGGGAGACGTAATTAGGGTGCAATTGGACTATCCCTGCACCTGCACAAGCACTAAAAGCTAACCATTACAGGGAATTGGGACCAATTTCTTTAAAACATACCTAAACCTACCCTTCACAGGAGGGAGACGTAATTAGGGTGCAATTGGACTATCCCTGCACCTGCACAAGCACTAAAAGCTAACCATTACAGGGAATTGGGACCAATTTATTTAAAACATACCTAAACCTACCCTTCACAGGAGGGAGACGTAATTAGGGTGCAATTGGACTATCCCTGCACCTGCACAAGCACTAAAAGCTAACCATTACAGGGAATTGGGACCAATTTCTTTAAAACATACCTAAACCTACCCTTCACAGGAGGGAGACGTAATTAGGGTGCAATTGGACTATCCCTGCACCTGCACAAGCACTAAAAGCTAACCATTACAGGGAATTGGGACCAATTTTTTTAAAACATACCTAAACCTACCCTTCACAGGAGGGAGACGTAATTAGGGTGCAATTGGACTATCCCTGCACCTGCACAAGCACTAAAAGCTAACCATTACAGGGAATTGGGACCAATTTCTTTAAAACATACCTAAACCTACCCTTCACAGGAGGGAGACGTAATTAGGGTGCAATTGGACTATCCCTGCACCTGCAAAAGCACTAAAAGCTAACCATTACAGGGAATTGGGACCAATTTTTTTAAAACATACCTAAACCTACCCTTCACAGGAGGGAGACGTAATTAGGGTGCAATTGGACTATCCCTGCACCTGCACAAGCACTAAAAGCTAACCATTACAGGGAATTGGGACCAATTTCTTTAAAACATACCTAAACCTACCCTTCACAAGTGGGAGACGTAATTACAATGCAATTGGACTATCCCTGCACCCGAAGAAGCACTAAAAGCTAACCATTACAGGGAATTGGGACCAAATTCTTTAAACATACCTAAACCTACCCATCAAGGAGGGAGACGTAATTAGGATGCAATTGGACTATCCCTGCACCTGAACAACACTGTAAAATGCGAAATTCAAAAATTCATAAAAATAAAATTCTACAGTAAAAACTGCTCAAATTGTGGATTTCGTTAGAGGAGTAGCTCTACTATAAAGGGACAATGTCCAATTTAACGCACCCTCTGAGGTGGCCGAGAAACAGCGCCGCGAAATGGCCAGAAAATGCATTAGGCGGTTAATTGAGCACTGTGTAAAATGCAAAATTAAAAAATTCATTAAAAAAAAATTCTACAGTAAAAAATGCTAAAAATTTGAATTTCTTTAGAGGAACAGCTGTCCTATAATAGGACCATGTCCAATTTAACGCACCCTCTGTGGCTGCCGAAAAACAGCACCGCGAAATGGCCAGAAATGCATTAGGCGGCTCATTGAGCACTGTGTAAAATGCGAAATTAAAAAATTCATTAAAAAAAAAATTCTACAGTAAAAAATGCTAAAAATTTGAATTTCTTTAGAGGAACAGCTGTCCTATAATAGGATGATGTCCAATTTAACGCACCCTCTGTGGCTGCCGAAAAACAGCGCCGCGAAATGGCCAGAAAATGCATTAGGCGGCTCATTGAGCACTGTGTATAATGCAAAATTCAAAAATTCATTAAAAAAAAATTCTACAGTAAAACTGCTCAAATTGTGGATTTCGTTAGAGGAGTAGCTTTACTATAAAGGGACAATGTCCAATTTAACGCACCCTCTGAGGTGGCCAAGAAACAGCACCGCGAAATGGCCAGAAATGCATTAGGCGGCTCATTGAGCACTGTGTAAAATGCGAAATTAAAAAATTCATTAAAAAAAAAATTCTACAGTAAAAAATGCTAAAAATTTGAATTTCTTTAGAGGAACAGCTGTCCTATAATAGGATGATGTCCAATTTAACGCACTCTCTGTGGCTGCCGAAAAACAGCGCCGCGAAATGGCCAGAAAATGCATTAGGCGGCTCATTGAGCACTGTGTATAATGCAAAATTCAAAAATTCATTAAAAAAAAATTCTACAGTAAAAACTGCTCAAATTGTGGATTTCGTTAGAGGAGTAGCTTTACTATAAAGGGACAATGTCCAATTTAACGCACCCTCTGAGGTGGCCAAGAAACAGCGCCGCGAAATGGCCAGAAATGCATTAGGCGGTTCATTGAGCACTGTAAAATGCAAAATTAAAAAATTCATTAAAAAAAAATTCTACAGTAAAAAATGCTAAAAATTAGAATTCCTTTAGAGGAACAGCTGTCCTATAATAGGATGATGTCCAATTTAACGCACCCTCTGTGGCTGCCGAAAAACAGCGCCTCGAAATGGCCAGAAAATGCATTAGGCTGCTCATTGAGCACTGTGTAAAATGCAAAATTCAAAAATTCATTAAAAAAAAATTCTGCAGTAAAAAATGCTAAAAATTTGAATTCCTTTAGAGGAACAGCTGTCCTATAATAGGATGATGTCCAATTTAACGCACCCTCTGTGGCTGCCGAAAAACAGCGCCGCGAAATGGCCAGAAAATGCATTAGGCTGCTCATTGAGCACTTTGTAAAATGCGAAATTCAAAAATTCATTAAAAAAAAATTCTACAGTAAAAACTGCTCAAATTGTGGATTTCGTTAGAGGAGTAGCTTTACTATAAAGGGACAATGTCCAATTTAACGCACCCTCTGATGTGGCCAAGAAACAGCACCGCGAAATGGCCAGAAATGCATTAGGCGGCTCATTGAGCACTGTGTAAAATGCGAAATTAAAAAATTCATTAAAAAAAAAATTCTACAGTAAAAAATGCTAAAAATTTTAATTTCTTTAGAGGAACAGCTGTCCTATAATAGGATGATGTCCAATTTAACGCACCCTCTGTGGCTGCCGAAAAACAGCGCCGCGAAATGGCCAGAACATGCATTAGGCGGCTCATAGAGCACTGTGTAAAATGCAAAATTCAAAAATTCATTAAAAAAAAATTCTACATTAAAAACTGCTCAAATTGTGGATTTCGTTAGAGGAGTAGCTTTACTATAAAGGGACAATGTCCCATTTAACGCGACCTCTGAGGTGGCCAAGAAACAGCGCCGCGAAATGGCCAGAAATGCATTAGGCGGTTAATTGAGCACTGTAAAATGCAAAATTAAAAAATTCATTAAACAAAAATTCTACAGTAAAAAATTCTAAAAATTAGAATTTCTTTAGAGGAACAGCTGTCCTATAATAGGATGATGTCCAATTTAACGCACCCTCTGTGGCTGCCGAAAAACAGCGCCGCGAAATGGCCAGAAATGCATTAGGCGGCTCATTGAGCACTGTGTAAAATGCGAAATTCAAAAATTCATTAAAAAAAAATTCTACAGTAAAAACTGCACAAATTGTGGATTTCGTTAGAGGAGTAGCTTTACTATAAAGGGACAATGTCCAATTTAACGCACCCTCTGAGGTGGCCAAGAAACAGCGCCGCGAAATGGCCAGAAATGCATTAGGCGGTTCATTGAGCACTGTAAAATGCAAAATTCAAAAATTCATTAAAAAAAAATTCTACAGTAAAAAATGCTAAAAATTTGAATTTCTTTAGAGGAACAGCTGTCCTATAATAGGATGATGTCCAATTTAACGCACCCTCTGTGGCTGCCGAAAAACAGCGCCGCGAAATGGCCAGAAAATGCATTAGGCGGCTCATTGAGCACTGTGTATAATGCAAAATTCAAAAATTCATTAAAAAATAATTCTACAGTAAAAACTGCTCAAATTGTGGATTTCGTTAGAGGAGTAGCTTTACTATAAAGGGACAATGTCCAATTTAACGCACCCTCTGATGTGGCCAAGAAACAGCGCCGCGAAATGGCCAGAAATGCATTAGGCTGTTCATTGAGCACTGTAAAATGCAAAATTCAAAAATTCATTAAAAAATAATTCTACAGTAAAAAATGCTAAAAATTTAAATTTCTTTAGAGGAACAGCTGTCCTATAATAGGATGATGTCCAATTTAACGCACCCTCTGTGGCTGCCGAAAAACAGCGCCGCGAAATGGCCAGAAAATGCATTAGGCGGCTCATTGAGCACTGTGTATAATCCGAAATTAAAAAATTCATTAAAAAAAAATTCTACAGTAAAAACTGCACAAATTGTGGATTTCGTTAGAGGAGTAGCTTTACTATAAAGGGACAATGTCCAATTTAACGCACCCTCTGAGGTGGCCAAGAAACAGCGCCGCGAAATGGCCAGAAATGCATTAGGCGGTTCATTGAGCACTGTAAAATACGAAATTCAAAAATTCATAAAAAAAAAATTCTACAGTAAAAAATGCTAAAAATTGTGGATTTCGTTAGAGGAGTAGCTTTACTATAAAGGGACAATGTCCAATTTAACGCACCCTCTGAGGTGGCCAAGAAACAGCGCCGCGAAATGGCCAGAAATGCATTAGGGGTTCATTGAGCACTGTAAAATGCGAAATTCAAAAATTCATTGAAAAAAAATTCTACAGTAAAAAATGCTAAAAATTTGAATTTCTTTAGAGGAACAGCTGTCCTATAATAGGATGATGTCCAATTTAACGCACCCTCTGTGGCTGCCGAAAAACAGCGCCGCGAAATGGCCAGAAAATGCATTAGGCGGCTCATTGAGCACTGTGTATAATGCAAAATTCAAAAATTCATAAAAAAAAAATTCTACAGTAAAAACTGCACAAATTGTGGATTTCGTTAGAGGAGTAGCTTTACTATAAAGGGACAATGTCCAATTTAACGCACCCTCTGAGGTGGCCAAGAAACAGCGCCGCGAAATGGCCAGAAATGCATTAGGCGGTTCATTGAGCACTGTAAAATGCGAAATTCAAAAATTCATTAAAAAAAAATTCTACAGTAAAAAATGCTAAAAATTTGAATTTCTTTAGAGGAACAGCTGTCCTATAATAGGATGATGTCCAATTTAACGCACCCTCTGTGGCTGCCGAAAAACAGCGCCGCGAAATGGCCAGAAAATGCATTAGGCGGCTCATTGAGCACTGTGTAAAATGCAAAATTCAAAAATTCATTTAAAAAAAATTCTACAGTAAAAACTGCTCAAATTGTGGATTTCGTTAGAGGAGTAGCTTTACTATAAAGGGACAATGTCCAATTTAACGCACCCTCTGAGGTGGCCAAGAAACAGCGCCGCGAAATGGCCAGAAATGCATTAGGCTGTTCATTGAGCACTGTAAAATGCAAAATTCAAAAATTCATTAAAAAAACATTCTACAGTAAAAAATGCTAGAAATTTGAATTTCGTTAGAGGAGTAGCACTAGTATAATGGCACAATGTCCAATTTAACGCACCCTCTGAGGCGGCCGATAAACTGCGCCGCGACATGGCCAGAAAATGCATTAGGTAGCTCATTGTGCACTGTGTAAAATGCAAAATTCAGAATTATAAAAATAATTGTACAGTAAAAACTGCATGCTTACAAGTCAATTAATTTAATTCATACATTCACATGTATAATGCTTTTCAAAATACATCATTTAAAAGGAGCTTTACAGAAAATGCAGGTTTCTGTTTTACAAAATCACATTAGGATTTTATAAGATATCAGAAAGTACATTTATAAAAGTTAGTAAAAAAAAATATTTACAAATATCAAACATGCATTTTACCAAGATTAGTGTGCAGTTTAACGTAATGATAATGTTTGTACAATCTTCCATGTTTGATTCTGGAGTCCTTGCAGGGGAAGGTTTCATCATCAAAGGTGCTGGGTCATCTGAAATCTTCTTAAGAGGCTGTAATATTATTATTACAAATTATATTTTGTAATAATAATACAAAACAATACATGTATTGAATGTATTTAAATACCTTACAATTATGTTAATTAGGCTATTCTTTTCTGAAAATATAAACAATACAAAAAGGGTCTAAAAAGTGTGAATAAGTGAAAACCCACATGATCCTTAAATTGAGCTAATGACATGCACAATAATTAAAAAATACTGTAGCCATATGTGCCTTTATATTTTTACAGTCCATTTTCGCTGATATATCAGTTTTATTTGCATTTAAACATTTTTATTATTAGTTTATTCTGAAAATAGACAAAAAAGTAGGCCTAACACAACCTTTCAAAAACGCAAAAAAGAAAGAAAAGCACACGGTCCCTAAACTCGAGCGTCAATAAGTAGAGCGTCAAACGCGGAAGTTCGCGTCATTTAAGGTGGAACGGATAGCGTCAATAAGTAGCTGCGAATAAGTAGCTGGATTCAGCCTCGTGATGAACATGAATTTCGTGTAACATTCATAACATATATGGTGTTCTGCATGTAAGAGTTTATAATGAAAGCATTGTTGACTCTGATGAGGACTACACTCCAGAGACAAGTACCGCATCGTCAGGTCGAGGACAGATCCGGGGTCGAGGGATTTTTTGTTTAAAAACAAAACAAAGGCGAAAAAACCGTGCAGGTAAACTTCCAGGTGAACATGGTAAAAGAGTTAGACAGAGGGTAAATATAATTCTAAGAAAAGTTCCTGGATGCGGATCGGCCTACTATCTGTTAAACATGTATTTAGTTATCTAAAGCAAAATTATGCACAATTCAACTATAGCTATCATATTGAGCTAGGCATATATATTATTTATCATCTCTCTACTACGGATCGCTAAGTAATGTTATGTTAGCTATATTAGGCAGCTACGTGTGCTAATGACACATGCTTCATGAAAACATAAAGAAAAAAATATGTATGCTCAAAATACAAAAAGAAAGATTTACCTGTCCAGCAGAAATATAGCCATCCAGGCGTCACTTTTCAGCCCCTTGAGGTCTCTCATTTCTCGCCATCGCTGGAAAGCCACGCCGATATTGGCATGTGTTTTATTTTGTTGTTTATCCAAATACTTTTTGTTCATTACCTTTTCTAGTAACGTTACTGTCTTCCTTTTTTTGCCTGGTTTGCCTTCGCGAACTGCATATGTGAATTTTGATTGGCCTTTCTAATCTCTGCCATTGTTTTGCTATTCCTAGGTTCCGTGCCTTTTGAATTCCTCAAATCAAACGGATGCGCGCGCAAGTGGGCAGGTCCTGTATGGCAAAAGGGTGGTTGCCATGGTTGCGAGAGAGTGACAGTCGCCTAAGCCAATCCCTTGTTTCGTCCCGAATGTAAATAATGAGCTGTGTTTAGTGCAGATTAAACGGTCTAGAGTCACTCGATTTTTATACTGTTTTTATCAGAGTACTTACATTTTAATTATGCATTGATATATACAGAAAGTTTAAACAAATTTGGAAAAAAGTTTTTATAAAATTCCTACCTACAATACCTTTAACTTTAGTATTTTTTTCCTTCTATGGAAGTCAATGGTGCCCATCAACTGTTACCAACATTCTTTAAAATATATATATACTGTATATATATATATATATATATATATATATATATATATATATATATATATATATATATATATATATATATATATATATATATATATATATATACAATTTTTTTTTTTTACAGAAGAGAAAAACTCATACAGGTTCGGAATGACATGAGGGTGAGTAATTGATGACAATTTTTTGGGGTAAAAAATCCCTTTAAGAAACTAGTCCCAGATGGTTAACTAAATGAAAAAACTGTGGATGTGAAAATAATGATTTTGCTTCTAAATCTTATACCTTCGATTAAGTGCAACTCTCTCTAATGTTTTCCATATTCTCTCTTCCTCAGTCAGTCTGAATCTATTTTATTTATGTTTCCAAGACATTATTTAGTTGATAGCGCCCCCTAGTGCCACCACTGCTCCATTACAGTACTGCAAGCTGTGTTCAAGTTCAAGTCACTTTATTTGTACCCTAAGGTAGATTTTGTTTGCAGTAGAGTCCTCATACACACATATGGAAAAACAAAAGAGAACACATATCACACCTCATTCAAACTTAAGACAGTAAAAATTTGGAAATGACAAAAATTTAAATTTAAATTAAAAATAAAAAGTTCTTATCGGTCCGGAATAGATTAAAAACATACATAAAAGCAATAATAAAATAAATAAAACAAATAAAAACACCTGTGCAAAGTATAGGTATAAAGTGTCTCCTAAGGTTCAAGCCTTCAACATTACTACCACTGTCTGGGTCATATTTTGCGCTCTCATTTTTTGTATTGATTGACAAAAGTGTATCATTTTTTTTTTTCAAATATGAAGACTTTATGATTTGTTATGTGAGAAATGCCAGACCTGTTAGGTTTATCATCCTGAAAATGTCCCAAAACTGACATTTTATCCACAAGCAGTGAATTTTTGATTAAAAACCTTCCAATGAATGTGCCATCAAAGTAGATGAATACTGGCACTGACCTTGCTTTGAACCTTTAGCTTTTTATAGAGTGAATCCTCCAGTGAGCCCATGACTGGTGTCCCTGAATCTGTAACACAACAGCCAACTGAAAGTCAGTGAGGAGAAGCAGCAGGTAAATGATGAGGATGGTATTTTTCACTCACTCACTTACTGGGTGCCCTTATATTTGTGGTCTGTGGTTTTCCCAGAGAGCCACTTCTCAATAAGGCTTGATGGACACACGCTGTGAGGAATAAAAGGTGAATGTGATTCAGTATTGATTCTTTGCTCTAGTTTGGGTTGATGCCATGTCTACACAGTACATGTGTGCATGTGTTCAAATTGGTGTTGCTGTTCAGTTACCAAAGAGAAGTCAGAAGAAGATCAAGTTATGACATTTTGATAAAAAATTATGAACTCAAAAAAAGAAATATATCAATAAAAAAAAACATATGGATGAATCGTTCACAGTAAGATCAATAAAATGCATTTAGAAAATCGATAGGGTAATTTTCCATTTCATGTCGACTTTAACATCAGGTTACGGCAGTGGTTATCAACCAGTTTTGCTTCAAGACCAAATTTTGACATCAAGTGACAATCCCACAAAATACTCTAATTAAATGTCTTTAAAATCACTGAAAGAACTGTAATGAATTGCAAAGAATATACAAAATTATTAATATAACTGAATGGGAAACTAAAGTTTCAAATCCACAACGAATTCTGCCATCACATTCTGTCAGCATTTCTCTTAATCATTCTTTTACTTTTAAGTCTGTATTGCTTTGAAATATTGAATATTTTGTTCTAGCTGGATCAACTGAGCTCCTTATCTGCACTGTTCACTCCAGTGCCCTCTTACACAGATCCTTCTGCTGTTCCAAGACCTAATTTCCCACCAGGCTTGGACTTTGTGCACTTGAGGATTTAAAAATCCCCAAAACCTACTTTCCTACCAACCCTCTTCTTCATGATATCTCGGGTCAGCTCAAAACGTTTTTGTTTTTTGTTTTTGAGGGCTCTTTACAAAGCCTATACATATGGCTGAGCAGCATCCAGGCATAACACTTAATGTCCAGAGGGGAAGAAAGCAGCCTGCCATCGTGTCTCAAACTCTTTGCTCCATTAAAAAATAAATCTTCTTCCCACCGGCCCTGACATGCAGTTTAGTTCCTGTCAGGCAAAGGCGACTTGATAGAAGTAGTTATTTCTATTGTAGTTGAGCAGACACCTTCGACTGAAAATTTACCTGCTAGAGGTAAACTCTCCCTGTTGTATCATAGAAAATATACTGTATAATAGACTATTTTACAAATTGGCGATTTCGGTTTTGATTTAAAAGCTTGAAGGTCCAAACCTAAACTTAACCCCTTAGTGGGACACAAGCAGATCAAATGAAAATGTATGAATAAGATAGAATCCACACAATTTAAATAGGCTACAGTAAAATACAAATCACCATGAGAGTGAGTTTAATATTTCTTTAGTTTTTCTTATTCTATGTTATGTTTAGTCTGTTTAAAGGTGTGAAATAACAAACAAAGCTTAATACGAAACAAAAAGCTTAAGTTATTGGTCCCAATGTAGCACTGCATTGCAAACACTTCAATTGACTTTATGCACAGCTGCACTACTTCCTGAACTTAAAGGGTTAGTTCACCCAAAAATGAAAATTAAGTCATTAATTACTCACCCCCATGCTGTACCAACCCCGTAAGACCCGAACTATGTACCAACCCCAACTATAAGTTTATCAAGCGACGAGAATACTTTTTGTGCGAAAAAACAAACAAAAATAACGACTTTATTCGACTATTCCTTTTCTTCCTTGTAGGCCTGAAACGAGACTTCAAGAGATTTCCACGTCGCGCACGCGCGTGCGAGAACTTAACTGAAGTAGTTGAAGGAGATCGCAATTCTCGCGCATGCGTCGTGGAAATCTCTTGAAGTCTCGTTTCAGGCCTACAAGGAAGAAAAGGAATAGTCGAATAAAGTCGTTATTTTTGTTTGTTTTTTCGCACAAAAAGTATTCTCGTCGCTTGATAAACTTATAGTTGAGCCACTTTTGTGACATGGAATATTTAAACATTTTCTTCATTGACTTTCTGGGCCGTCAGGTTTCAATCCCTTAGGGAGCCTATGGAGGAGTGATCCAGCTGTCACATTTAATCAAAAATATCTTCATTTGTGTTCCGAAGACAACGAAGGTCTTACGGGGTTGGTACAGCATGGGGGTGAGTAATTAATGACTTAATTTTCATTTTTGGGTGAACTAACCCTTTAAGCCAGCTCCTTTATTTCCTGTCTTACATTATTGGACACACTGATTAATCCAGGTGTGTCTGATTATTGTTGCTATGACTACTGAGGTCAGGCACACCTGAATTAATCAGTGTGTCCAATAATGTAAGACAGGAAGTAAAGGAGCTGGCTTAAGTTCAGGAAGTAGTGCAGCTGTGCATAAAGTCAATTGGAATCCACAGGAAGCCACCACAGTAGGCCTAGACAATTTCACATATAGCCTAGGCTTATATTTTTAAAGAATAGAAAATGAAACTACCTAAAATAACCGAACCACTTGTTTAGTTTAAACTAGTGTTTGAAAACAACATTCCACAGTTAGAGAAAACAAGTTTACTTGTAAATTGACTTTACCTAGCCTGGAAAAACACAGACAAACTTCTGGCAGATTTGAGGTTACAACGGTGAAGGGTCTGGTGTCAACCAGGCTAGACTTTACCCATTGTTACTGTGACAACCAAACCCTGTCTCGCCAATTCCTTTTTTCTATGCTGTATGCCTTTATCATTTAATAACTTACCAATTTAGGTTCCTGCACTCCGTTTATAACAGATAATGACTATTAGCCTAGCTAATACCGTCTAAATTATTAGTTAGTTTGACTAGGCTATTTGAATCGCTATAGCCTAACGTTAACGTTACTTTTTAAACACACGGTCGACTGTTCTCCTCACATCAGCGCCAGCGGTAACGCCAGTCCTTCCCGGCCGACACATTAATTATTCCACAGTCTCCAGATATTAATGCGTTTTTTCGCGGTGTCCCCTGTTTTAATGCGTTTTCCGAGTTTCTAACAAATAATTCACTCTGTCTCGGGCGCGTGATGCACAGCAAATTGAAAGATGGCGCGAAAGAGCTCTTGAGCCGGCGCGCGCGTTCAGGTGCACAGACGTCAGCTCTGCCTGCTCCTCGGATTGAATGAATAATTTTAGATGCACGGAAGGGATAGGCGGCGGCGCATAATCTAAACGCGACTGTACGTTCAAGCATCTGTGCCATGAGCTGTCGTGTCCAGTGACCCGCTGGCGATGGGATCTGACCGGCATACTGATACGCTCCGACAGCAGCGTCAGCACCGGGGAGCGCGACAGCCGCAAGAACACCTCGCGCGCCACTTTGGATTTCGTTAGAGTTGCTCATTTCTTTGCGTTTGTGGTATTTTAATGTTGGTCTCATCGTCGTGCATGCGTTGCTGTGTAGTTGAAATCGCTGGAGCACTTCTTCAGACTAAGTTTGGGATATTGCAACTCGGTCGATTAGAGAGATGCTGATCGCTCGGGATCACTGGCGCGCGGGGATCTTGTGTCTCTTCATGCTCGTGGCTTTGACGCTTGGCCGTAGCCCGCCAGCGAACAGGTAAGACATAACGTGCTTGTGTATATATGTATGATAAGTCTGACTGCATTCCCTGCAGAGCCATGTTAAACCAGCCTAAGATGGTTTGCTGGTCTTAGCTGGTCTCACTGCCTGTTGGCTGGTTTTAGCGCGGTTTTGGGCACTTTCAGATGGTCAGGAGGATGAAAACCAGTTTCACTATTGGCAAGCCTGAGGGACTATCTAGAGCAGCTGGGCCAGACTGGTTGACCAGCTAAGACCAGGTCGCCCAGGCTAGGCAGTTAAAACCAGCTTTGCTATGCTACAAGACCAGATTTTAGGCTTAAGCTGGTTTCTTTCCGCACAGTTGAGTCACAGTTTCTTAAACTACTCTTTCCCAGTTTGAATGAACAGAGCAACATGTCATACGTCAAAGTCACTGTGGATAAACTTCTCAAAGGCTACGACATCCGTCTCAGGCCTGACTTCGGAGGTAAAGACGTTATATTAATTTAAAACACTTTTTTTGGATGTGACCATTTTGATGGATGGATCATTGAACCTTGTTAGAGAGATTGTGGTGTCTGTTTGCTTTGCAGGTCCTCCGGTTGATGTTGGTATGAGTATTGACATCTCTAGTATCGACATGGTGTCAGAAGTGAACATGGTGAGTCCACAGGCTGCTCAGATTGTTTAATAGATGGTGGGCTATTAATCAAGCATAAATCTGTGTCAACACAACCTGTTAAGGCAGTTAGTAAAGTGGTAGAATAGAGTTCAGTTTGCTGTTGTAGTCCACGCAGGAAATAGTTACAAGCTGTTCCTATTTCTTTCACAAGCACAGCTGACTGTAAGATTAGAGATACATTGTGTTCATTTTGCATTATGATTGTTTTGGCATTGGAGCTGAACTGACATATTATTTTACTCTGACTCAGCAAAGAAGGCCAAAATAAGCATTTTTGTGAGGAACATACACACAAGACCCCATGTACCCACACCCACAGGATGGTGAAGGTTGAAGTAATGGATTTTTTTTAAAATACGAGTTAACACAACAAAAGGTTACAAGTATGTGAACATAAGAAAAAAGAAAGGAAAAAGGGGACACATACAAACATGCACACATACAAATATACATACAGTATATACATAAAAAGTACATTAGGATAAGCTACATACATGGTTACACTGTTACAAAATGGATGTTAAAACCCAGTGATTTTAATGTCACACTGAAATAGAAGCACAATATTTGAAGGATATTCAAAGGTATTTCTGCTAATAATTATGTTTTCAAAGTTTTTTTTATTAACAGAAACTGGGAGTGTTAATATCTTTTAAAAATAATTAACCACAGTTAATTTTTTAATTCAATTTTTTAATTAATTTTGTAATTCCGGAGATCAGTGTTTTGATGGTGCCCGGAAGGCATAATGTTTGAGATAAACCCATGAATGGCATACTAATAGTAGTCAATGAACAATAATCTGGATTAAGATAATGTATTTTAACATAAAAATTTTACATACTTCATCTTTAAGAACTACTGCTATAGAGGACATTAGTGAGCTCCTCTTGTCCCGCTGATGATGGCCCTGGCCTGGAGATTAGCACTGATCATTTTCTTTTTAAAATGATAAAATAGTTGTTAGAATAATAGTAAAATGTGTTCTGAAATAAACTTCAGGTGTAGCCTTGTGCATTTCCACTCTGAAGTCTGAAGACTAATGCACTCTGTGGGATTTCTAGGATACTCGGGTCTAAGGTTGAGGTTGTTACTTTTGTTATGACAAGATGTCACATTTCTCATGCTGGAAAGAGCTTTTTTTCGTGAATTATGGATAGTGGGCCTGAACAAAAGCCATTTCTTTGGTGATTTGTCATACATTAATTATTTTAGCAGGTGGGAGGCCTTTCAAGGAGGACACATGGTGGAGGGAGTTAGTGAGGCGCAGCAGAAAGATAGTTAGCATTTGCCGTGTCTCCCTCAGGACTCGCTGTTTCTAGAAATAATATACTTTTAAAGCTGCAGTCCGGCGTTTTTCCTCTTTCTCGCCATCTCTGTTTGAAATCTGTAATTGCAGTTATTCGCGGAATTATTAACTTTGCCTGAGCTGTACATTGGCATGAAACAGCGCGGATGAACACTGTTTTGGGGAGACTGCGTGTCTGTCAGTCACCGTGGCTGTGTGGATACTGACAAGTAGTCATAGCAGGGACTTTTGAGGGGCAGTTGCTCTTCCAAATTGCTCCTTTGTTGCTCCTTCCAAATTGCCTTATCTGACCGTGTTTATGTCCAAACGCAATACCTCATATTATGGTCTTATTATTATTTATAAAGATTGCAAAACGTCAGAGATGAGACGCATGAGAAAAAGAGTTCCTCATATTATTGTTTATTGTTTTTTTATTATGATTATTTTATTTATTTATTTTTAATTTGAAAAGAAATAATCTGGATTGAATGGAAAAACTCGCTTCTAATAAAAATAAAAAAGTAGATTTCGGGAAAAAATTCAATCCTTTTTTAACCTTTTGGCTTTCCGTACATTCAGTTGTGCTTCTTGCTCGTATTCAGTTGTGATAGTAGGCTACGGGCAACTACGCATGATTTGTAGTATGATTGTGTAAAGGGAACAGGAATTCCCGTAGGGAACAGAATCGACTGCTAAACCCAGTGCCTATCCTGACCTCCCCCTGGGGCTGTAAGCAAAATTCTGCTAAGGGGCCCTCTACCTGACCTGTGACGCCGTGAGCTATGTAAACCATTTGCCATTGCTACACAGTCACACCTGACACTTCAGTGCTCCCAATACAACCCTCCCTCCTTTAAACAAAACAGTCAAAGAATAAGTACACCAATATAGAACAGAATGAGGTTCAAACAAACAATATTTATTGAATAGAGTATTTTCTATAGAATGTTAAGATAACAAGTGAATATTAACGTAAACATAAATAAGAAGAAAATAATAAATTATAACCCTGAGCTTTGGCTTTTGGGATTAACTTTGGTTCTCTCTACAGCCTGGGTATTTTCGGCATCAGTATGATTTTTTTATTTTTTATTATGCATGTCGAAGCAGTTCTTGATTTATGGTTATTATTTACTGAGGGATGTGCATGCATATATCCAACATTTTAAATTCAATATAGCCTATAAATCAATAGTCAATGTCAAATTGTCAATACATTGCTTTCTATCTTGCATAATTAGTGCAGTTGTTTAGAGTTTTTAACTACACTGAGACTAGATAATCAGTGTCTTGTTTTATAATGTGTACTCCTTCACGTGCATGTATTGTACAGTATGTCTGGTCTCCAGACCACATATTTCTGCTTGAAAAATGCGAGTTTCTTTTCATGAACGCACGATAACACACGCGACGCGTTTTCCGAGCTGCAGTAAACAAACACTGTTGCACTTTGTCGTTTATCAAAAACAAACGTAATAAATAATTGTATTTTATTCTCACTTTTGTCAGGCACAAAGTGATGCTAACCTAGGCAGGCAGTGCATCTCTTGCAAGACCGAAAAACATCAAACTTTGCTGACATCAAACTTAGAGAGGAGAGAAAACAAGTTTACCTGATTGTTGTTCCTGCAATTCATTTTTATGTTTTTTTTTTCTTCCTCTTTTCGTGACCAGAAGGATAGTTTCGCTTCATTTTGTCATGGATGTTGTACACATTAATTTACGCGCTATGACACGAGATGAAGGCAGGGCCTTAAAGTGTAAATTGCAGGTTAACCACCACAACCAATTAATGTGTAAATTAAAGTGCTCAATGTGTATATATGTAAAAATTTCTGTCTTAATGCGTTAAAATAACATTTATTGGGGTTTCTTCAAAGGTAGCATGTTTTTTACCGTAACTGGGTGATGACGTCATAAAAGGGAGCGCGGGCAGTAATGCACTCACTCTGTGTGTGCGGGTTGAGGGAGAATAAAACGGTTCGCGGGACTCCCGCAAACTAGAAATATCTATGAATAAAACACAAAAACGAATACATTTTTATTCATCTGTTGCAGAAAAGCAATAAGAACAACTAAAACAAAATAGAAACGGTTTACAGGCAGAGTTTCTATTTCTAACATGTCTGCAGCGTTGAGCGATGTAGCCAATCACAGACATTTGTGTTGATTTCTGGAACGCAATAATGGCCAATCAGAAGCATTTACGATAGACTTCCCTCACCGCTCAAAACTGACTTTTTGTTCAGTGCTGAATTCTGTAAGCTGGCAAATCCTCTAATTATAACAAACAGTATATATATTATGAAAGCTTTATTGAAAATAACAGAGATGTGTGAGATCGTGATGAACTGATGTCAGCTTTTTATGAATTATTATGGGAGCGCACTTTGCGCGCAGTCATGCCAAACCATGCACGCAGTAGCCCGCTTGCTTTTATGTTATGACAGTGGTTTGTGTGTTAATGCTTTATAACAAATCAGGAGCATTTATGCTGATGTGTATGGTGGCGACACGTAGGCTATTTGGAGGTACAGAAAAAAGGTCTTTTTGCGGGCGGGAGCGGGACAAAACATAAATGTTGCGGCTGGGAAAAAGTAATATAGAAAGTAGTTGAGAACGTCAGTTATAATAATGACCCACGTATTAAAAAGGGTCGAGTTTAAATCGAGCTCGGGCTCATAATTACAGTCAATGTGTCGGGCAGGGCCGGACCGGGCTCGGACACAGCGGGCTCGGGTAGGGTCTTGCTTGATTTTTTTTTGGGCCCGATCTAAGCTCTATCCTGGGTAAGTTATGCTAACACTTACAGGCACGAATCAGCAGTTTGTCCTTGGGGAACTTGTTGAGCCTCTCCCCCATGTTTGATGTATTCGTACATCCCGCACAATCACAATAGTTAACCATTTTTGCTAGCTAGGTCTCCAATATAACGTAACTGCAGGCCTGGAGCATAGACCGTAAAAGCTTGGAGTACCTTTTATGACGTCACGCCCAGCCTAGTGGAAGGGAGGGGGCGTGCTTAAAACCACTGTAAAACGCACCAACTTTTCATATTATATTCAGCATTTTGGTATAAAAAAAACAAACAAAAAAAACAATGGTGGGCGGTTCTTATCTTTATGTTTAGTAAGCACATTGCATTATCTTCGTGAAAATTTTTACCTGCAATTTACACTTTAAGTAATTTGCGGGCAGTGGTGTAGTCTACGTGAACCGCTGTATACCCACTAGAAAATGTCAAGGATTTCCGTATACCCACTAGGAAACGTCAAGGGTTTCCGCATACCCACTTAAAAAAGCGCGAGGATTCGTAACAACATCGTTTTGTGACAGAACTTTCATTCATAAATTCGCCCCGCCGTCTGTGTTTGCACAATCGCGGAATCCAGTCACAACTTACTTTACTTACTTTAGTATTTATTATTTTCTTTATTCTATTTTCATTATTTGTGCTACTGCTTGTAAATTGTTTATTTGTTCTTATTTTATTACTGACTGTTTACTTGTCTTTTCTGTGAATTCAATTCAGAGTTTGAAATCAGGCTTGTGCTGTGTGTACTCTATTGTGCAATATTTGCCCAATTATAAGAACAAAAATGCACTGCATGATCAAACATTTAATTGAGAATTATATTTTTTTTCTGAAAAAGAGATTCAAATAGATTGGTATCGGTGATCGCACGGCAGATACTGCTTCCTGTGATCAATGATCGTTGACGTGCTCCAAAAATCCTGATTGGAGCACCCATACTCCTTTCCTTCATTTTTACATCTAGATTACCTTGCATGTAATGCACACTTAATCTGCAGAAACACTTTTTTAAAACTGTTAATTTTTTTCTAGCTTGTTTTACATTTTTTTTATATATATTATTACTATAAGCATATCATTTTAATAACGGTGATTTATTGGTTATGGACCATTCAATGAAAGTAATTATCAACTTGCATTCGGCCAGAATTTTATCACTGCATCCCAAGTGCTTTTAGAAAATCAGATATTGAACTCCTTTTGTCCAAACTCTCAAAAATGAGTTTGTCTGAAATAAAAACACACACACTATGACATGATTTTCATAACACTTCAGGATTGTAGCTGCAGAGATCTACAGATGTGTTTTCTGTTTATTTGCTTTTTATAGCACAGAAAATCGCAGGTTCATAGAGAACTGAAAAAGGTGATTTGGCGGAGGAGTGAGAAACCCCGAATTTAAATAACCAATTTAGAAACGACGTTAAACTAAAAGATAATCTACCTCAGCTCCCCTAAGAATATTGCAGAAGGTCAGCTGTTCTCAATGCTGACACAGCTTCATAGCCAGCTCTTAAGCTTCTGCATTGATTGTTAATGTACACTGCTGGTTACCTCAGTTGCCCTCGCTCACCTCGTCGTGACTGCAGTGTGAGGATACATGTTAAGTTTGCAGTAAAAAAGCAGACTCTTTGCCGCAGCATAATGCTGGTGTTTTTACTAATGACTTGAGTGGACTAAAGCAACATAGACTTTTATTAACTTTCTCAGTCTTGTTGTAAACGATTAATCAGTTTATTCCAAAGAAAAACTTCCATATTGTTGCCCTATTGTTGGTTTGATTGCTTCTATTGTTCTCCTCATTTGTAAGTCGCTTTGGATAAGTGTCTGCTAAATGGTTATGTAAATGTAAAAGAACTGGGTGTTCATAAGATTAATCAGGTTATTTTAAAGCTGCAGTCTGTAATTTTTCCCCTTTGTCGCCATCTCTGTTCGAAATCTGCAATTGCAGTTATTCGCGGAATTCTCAACTTTACGTGAGTTGTGCCTCGACACGGCACTGCGCGGATGAATCCAAAGTTTTGAGGAGAATGTGCGACTGTCAGTCACCGTGCGGTGTGGAGACTGTCATTCGGAATCACAGATTATAGGAAGTATGACCAACATAAGAATTTTCACCGGAAAATATAATCTGAACAAGTAACATCCACTTTTATTCTGACCAACTAAGGGAAAAAAAGCATTGCAGTAGTTAAATTGTGCTGATTAAATCTAACGATCGCTTATCATATCACGTCAAACCATCCATATTTTACTTTGTTCTCAAATTGTTAATGTTAACAACATCAACAATGCATGGGCCTGGTTGCAGTCTCCTTTTTTCTAGCCACTCTGAAGTCTTTTGCATTTTACAATGGGTGAATCTCTAGTTGTCACTGGTGATTGTCGTTTCAACCTTTCTGGATCCGCCATTAAATTAATAAGTTTAATTATATCAAGTGCTGTTAGAAAAGGCTATAAATCTCCACCTCCAACATCCTCACACGCAATAAAGCCTACTAGCCAAGACTCCTTCTTAATGTGTACAGATGTGACGTAATGACGCAGAGACATGCTCGAATCTCCCCCGGAAATCCACCAGTACCACTGGAATTAAAAACATTATTACAAGCTTACCGCTTTGAATCGAGCTAAGGCAAGCAGATAGTTTTGAACACTGGCTGGTTATGTACTTTCAACATTTTTTATTTTTTGGACAATTTTTAACCCACAAAAGTGACGGACTGCAGCTTAAAAAAAAAAAAGGGTGTTCATAATAACAAATATAATAGCTTCATCTTCCTCTGAAATTACTTTCCCTTTCTGCTGACGTCATTTAGGCCATGCAAGCTAACGGATCATTTTAACCAAAATACGTAGGCATTAATTCAGTAAACTTGCATTTGGTCTAGGTCAGGGATGTCACACTCATTTTAAAGGAGCTGTATGTAAGAAATTTATTTCAATTCATAAAAAGGCCCTGATATGTCACTAGACATTAAGAAATCATGTTCATTTCAAATACTTATATCACTGACAACAGTAGTATGGCTAGGATATTGTCATTTAAAAAGTGGACTTGTGTTGATGTTGTCATGTTGTGTTTTGGTCTGATGCGCCACCCTCCACCTATCCACCAATTACGAAGTCAGTAGTGTTTCGGGATCCGGGTTGCCAGCTTTGCTCTAATCTACCCTAACTGTAGTCGGATAAAGATGTCTAACGTTACTAAATCAAAAAGACCTCGTTATGATTCAGAAATTCGTCGTGACAAAGTAAGAAATAAAACCAGAATTTGCATTGGAGATGCTTTTGAAAGATGGAGACGGCTGAAAACGGAGAAGAATTTGAACACAGACGCCAACGTTGCTAATTTTCTCCTGGACAGGTAAGATTCATCTATGCTTGGCTAACTTGTACTTGATGTCAATGGACATTTCATATATTCATGACAGTCGAACAAAGTTATGCATGTTCGTGCAAAGTAACGTAACGTAACGTAAGCTCACATGGACGTATGCTAACATTAGCCATGTATTATAGGAGCCAGTTTCTCTGTCCTTATGCTGAGACGCAGAGGAAAACAACATTAGCACTCCCATTATGGCAATTTGAAGCGTAATTGAGACAGAAGCCTAACTTTACCTCAGAAAAAATGATTCGTCATTCGTTCTTCGCGTATATCGTGGACTAAGTACACATGCTGCAAGTTGACCTGTATGAACATTGCTAATCAAGTTTAGTTACTCTAACAATATTTTATGATGAAACTGAAAACAACCCTGTGATAGCCATTGGTGATATTTAATTTGTCCGGCGTTATAATTGCTGTGGTAAATGTTTTGGTTATTTGTTAGCCCGCTTATGACAAAAACTTTAGCACTTGTAAATCGATTTTTTTTTTTCGTCTTTAAAAATAAGGAAGTTTTATTTTGTGGTTATATGTTTTTTGTTTTGTTTTACTATTATACATTTATTTTTCCACAGACTTTTTTTAAAATTGTAATTGTATTTATATGTTCAAAATAACGAAATCAAATTAAATATCAAATCAAAAACGCTTATCTCTTCAGCTATTATGGCCCCAGCACCTCAACACACCAAAAACTTACTGTGTACGTCTCGTCGTCACTTGCCATTGGAAGCAGCCTACGTTTCTGCTGAATCCTGCAGCTATTCTGGCAACCTTGAGTCAGGGGGTAGGGGGAGGGGATACAGCGCTCTATGGTATTTTTAAAGTGATTGCAGTACCAGTTTTGGCCACAATCCTACATACGGCTCCTTTAAGTTGAAGGCCGGGTGGGAAAAAAATGTAACCATGTGTGGGCCGAATTACCTTTTTTAAACCTTAGTGATCTGACAATTAGTCTACAATAATATTAACCATACAAACTACAAATAATAAAACTAGAAAAAAGGTTCGGGCTGTGCCTATGTTATCATATATCAATATGCATATTATTTTTCTTATAATACTGCATTTATATTTCAGGCCCTGTGTTGATTCATATAATTTCTTAAGGTTCAATTAATTAGTGAAAACAACTTTTTGTGTAAATAAACAAAGTCTAAATTCACATTGACTTTAATGCTGCATCAAGCTGAATCAAGCCAAAGCAGATTGTTTTCTAGTGATTTTTCTTGATCTTTGTTCTTGTATTCGCTACTTTTAATCCTGTTGTGTCCCTCTGAAGTGAGTGTCTCTCTGTCTCTGTTCTTCTGTTCCACTGTGATGTCGTCAGTGTGATGGATTGGGCACAGAGAAATTAGTTCATTTGAGGCCGCACTGTGAGATAGGGTGTGACTGTGATAGTTATGGCCTCGATTTGTGTGTGTGATGTTGTGTTTGTTTAAGCATTTGTGTATGTGATTTTATTTGTGTGTCAGGGTGCTCTGTGAAGAAGTTGAGCTGCTGGACTGATGATTTTAAGCGGTTGTCAGGGGCAACAGCTGCTTCTAATAATAGAAGCTGAAGGAGGCATTTGTCCTAAGCGAACCTGAGGCACACCCATCCTGTCTCTTTCATATTTCTCTCGCTTTCTGACTCGGTCTTCGCCTTCTCTGCTATTCTGCCGCACTCACATAAATTCACTCCAATGTTGTCATCTTCATGGGACTACACACTTCACATCTGAAGAGTAGTTATGTATTTTATTTATATAAAAAATGTGATAGTATGAGAATAAAAAATGTCCTTGATCTTTTGAAATAAAATAATTCATGGTACTATGAAAATACTGTGTAAATCATAAATGCATGAAATTATGTCTTAAAAAAAGACCACATTATTATAATTATTATTATTTATACTTATTAGTTAATATATCATATACTTAAAAAATATTTGTACATTTTATGTTTGAATAATAATAATAATAAAAATTGTTATTAATAATAAATTCATAAATTAAAATGTCAAACAAATTAATAATAATTGTTATTATTGTTAGTTTAGTAGTAGTACACAGCTGGTCACATGAAGTCCACATTGTGGCCTCCATATGTGGGACAACCTACTTCATGTAGAATAAAACAGGTTTTTCTAGGCCACTGTAATGTCTGGAGTCTGAATCATGTGTTAGTGGACATAAATATATACTGTATATAGAACCGTTCAAAAGTTTGGGGTCAGTAAGCTGTAGATGGGTGCCCGAGAGGCATTTCAAAGATGGCCGCTGAGTGAAATGATTATTGCTTCAAAGGGACTTTGCCTGTACACAATGCCGTTTGCTTTGGGGTTTGGGCGGAACTGACCGGCAGTTTCTCAGTTTTTCCCCTCTGTTTGGTCTACTGTGTTTGTGGTCATGCGCTGGATCCTTCACTGGAAACCAAAAGTAACTCACACCAGCTTAACGTTTTCTCCTTGAATATACTTGCACCCGGGAACAATACAAGTCGACACCATTATGCTTCAAAGTTTGCCAAGAAGTATTTCCTACTAAAGAAAAGTGCTATTTGACTCAGATAAGCGTATCCATAACAGACTGGCGGGCGTGGCCTTGGCAACTTGTCAAGTGCATCATGGGTGTTGAAGTTTTCCTACATGTTTAACGAAAGGAAAAATACCAGCCTTTTTTCTCTGTTTTCTCTAGTCAGGTGACAACGGTTTAAAAAAATATTTACAGTTTTCACTTTAAGGTCATGCATACATGCAGTACATCATCTCAAAGTTTTCCCCTCAAAGGCATGTTAAGAAGTGATTGCATAGAGATGTTTAATTCACAATATAATAAATAATATGAGAAGAATTTTATAACATCACACATATGGAGAATCTCAGAATACTAATTGATCCTAATTATCTCATTTTGATTCCTCACTGCTTTTTCTTTGTGTTTACTGAAAAGATTAGCATATCCCAATGGTTAATATTGACCGGATCAAATTTTACTGCATTGCAGCAAAAAACTTGAACTTGCTAAGAATAGAAACATGACTGTTACTATCCTAACACAAGAACATATATCCTGTTCTATTGCACTATTCAAATGTTTACAAAAAAAGAAAATTGAAGAAAAAAAAATTGAGAAATTAAATTGCTTTAATTAAAAAAAAATATTGACTGAATTTTATTTTTGCTACATCAGTTTGTGTTATATGTTTACACAGTTAGTATCTAAAAACTGTTGGACTTTACCTTTAATTGCATGTGGCATTCAGCACTGATTTCATGGTTTTCAACTAACCTGGGTGACGCTGTGTTTTGGTCACAGCAGTAATGACAACTTGGACAGGTACAAGGTAAAAAGTGAATTTCACAATTGTTTCTAAATCTCCACTGTATGATTATTTGATGTGATATAATATGATAGGTCTGATTATTAGATATGATATGCTCTGTCAGAGATTTACTGAGAAGTATTCATTCCGGTGAATGAAGCTAGTTAAATTATTGGGCTTTTTTGCAGCATCTCAGTGTTGGTTTTTACAGCTGGTTTTAAAGCCAAGGTTTTCTGCCAGAATGACAGATGCTGTGATTGTTTTATAGGGGTTTGTAAGTGTCTCTGAGAAGCAGGGTGATTCCACTCTGTCTGTTTAACATTCACTCTCACTTATCATGTTGATTTAATGGGATCTCAACTTAATTTCTTTCGTCTCTTTTTCAACTGAGAAACGTGGTGACGTGGGGATGGAGTTAAAGCAGAAGCCTCATTGAAAGGCTTTTCATTTTCACAGCAACCTACATAAAGTGCACAGTCATGTACTGTAAGTGGCAATTACTGAGAGCAGACTAGTGTTTGAAATATGGATGTACTGTTGGAACGGGATCTCATTTGGTTCCATTTTAAGTTAGTGATTTCACTGACTTGATTAACTCGACCTCAAAGCAACTTTATTTTCCTTATATTGTGGAGAATGAAGCAAACATTTGTTATAATTTTGTTGTTTTGTCTGCAAAGGAGAGCTTGTCATCTTAGATGATTCTTTGTGTTTTTACACATCTGGAGGCTATCTGACCTTCAGCTGAGAAAAGGACTTTGCTTGGAAGGCAAGCTCAGCCTCGAGGTGGTTGACATCCTCTTTGATATGTCAGAGTGGGATGAAGATGTAGGTCCTGAGATTACAGATGTAGACAGAAAAGGAAATGAGATAAATAGCAGTGGGATACATATATGTAGTATGTGTCTGTGACATATTTTCTTTGAGTGTTAGTGGGGCGTTTGCATATGCTAAAAGGCATGCATGTTTTTACCGTTGAAACCACTGAGAACACTATTTTAATGTAGTGTGCATTTTTGTTTTTTATGTATATTATACATTTGCACGTTTTGAGACTAAAGTTGCACTTAAAATTTAATAAAAATTAATTTCATATTGTTAGATTGTGGCAAAATGTTGATCAGATGGTACCCAAAACTAATGATTATAAATACAAAGAAAACAAAATGTATGGTTGCTTTCTTGAAGTAACACACAAGTTGCTATTGAGAATCCTTTGGTCCTTCAATATCAAGTGAATTTAGTGAACTGAAAAACAAACAAACAGCAATAGAGCTTTTCACAAACTTCACTTTTCTGAGTTGTTTTGCAAAGACTTAACCCAGGGGCGTCACTAGGCCTCTAAATTTCCACCTTTAAAACTCATGAAAATAGTGGCAGGCTTCGGGTCCTTATACGCATTATTCAGCATGTTCTTCTTCAAGCCGCAGCAGTGGGTCAGAAGCAGAGGACGAGGTCTGTGCATTTATTGATAGATTGTTATGATATCTGCATCTGTGCAGTACTTTGTTATAAATGCCGTTTACACAATATTTGTTATTTAAAAATATATATATACATTCCTTTCATCTAGATGGCATGAGACTTTGTGACTTTTTCTACTCTATACTTGATACTTCAGTCCAATAAAATTGGTTTAATAATAAATCCAAACCAAAAGCAAAAAAACAAACAAAAAAAAAAACATGAAAAGAACTATAAAAGGAAGTGAAAATGGCAAATGAGCTCATCATGACTGGTCCTCTGCAACCATCTACAGGTTATTGGTAATTTCATGTCATTTTAAAAGTTTTTTTGTTTTCCACCAGGTGACAGAAATCCTCCACTAAACCATGACACATTTCCATGATGTATTTCCATGGATAAAAATGAGAAATGTAAATCTTTTTAAAAGTTAATTTTACTGCACAAATGTAGAGTTAAAAAATATATATTTTTTATATATAAAAAAAAATATTTTACCCACATATTGCCAATCTAGACAATTACAGTAAAATATGGTTTGTCTATATTCTTAATGATTAATAAGGAATAGTAGCTGTTTATTTATAATGGGATTTTTTTTAATACCCTCATCATACCCCCAACTGGTCTCAGGTTGATTTGTAGTGGATGTGAAGTCAGTTCTCCTCAAGATCACAAAGGTGTCATGGCAAAGTAACAACATGTGAAATTTATCACATAAATAACTATGGACATGATGATGTGCCTTTCAAGTGAAGTTCGAAATATTGTAATTACAAATTTAGAGCACATTAATGACTGAGCGAAGTCATATTTATGATTGGAAAACTCAGAAATCTCTATGATACATGAGTTGCAGAGTGTTGTGACTTTGGATGGGGCATGATATACAGTAAATAACATGGTATAATATATCTATAATATATAATAAATGATTTATATTATATCTATTTATAGTTATCTTAAATATATTTTTATATAGAGATCAGTGAGCACTTAGCAGAAAGCAAGGCTATAGTGAATTTATAGTGAAATCATTGCTAAGCAATGCTATTTCTCCATTATGTTTCTGACTTTTTTGAATGCCTGATTTGGAGGGACAAGTTTTCCAGGGGCACTTGAAGGCATTTGAAGGCTCAATCAGAAAGAGTCCATATATTTTTGGTCTTCATTTTGAACTGTAAATTTATAATTTATTTTTGTGTGTTTTTCAGGACTATACCATCACCATGTATTTCCAGCAGTCCTGGCGCGATAAGCGTCTGTCCTACACAGGGATCCCTCTAAATCTTACTTTGGATAACCGAGTGGCTGATCAACTCTGGGTGCCTGATACTTACTTCATAAATGACAAGAAATCTTTTGTTCATGGGGTCACTGTGAAGAACCGCATGATTCGTCTACATCCTGATGGGACTGTGCTCTACGGCCTCAGGTCAGAGAGTTTGTGTGTGTGCAGTTTTTTTAAGTATTTTTTTTGTTTTACTTCTTCTCTCTCCCATGCATTAGATTAATGTTTGATTATTTTGTGTGCGTGCATCTATACATTTATCTCTGTCTGCATGTGTATGCTGTATTTTTGGCTGACCCTATTCCCCTGGCTGTCCTGATGTTGCTTTTTTTCGAATTTAAAGCCCAGTGAGAGATGCGTATCCTGTCTCACTCAGGGAATATAGGTTCTGTTAATCAAAGAAAGATGAGGTTGTCCCTGTCCTAGTTGAACCAGGTTACTTGTTAGCATTCACTAATTAGCAAGAGCACAGTCCATATCTGGACCCCGGAATGGTTTCATCCAGACATTATTATTATAACATGTAAAGAAAACAAAAAAAATGTAAGTCATGAGTACATTATGTACACTCCCCTTCAAATCTTCGGGGGTTTTAATGTTTAAAAATTGTTTAGAAATATACAGTAAAATCAACATTTCAGTAATATTATGACATATTATTACAATTTAAAATAATTTATCTATTTGAATATATTTTAAAATATTATTTAAATCTGTGATGACAAAGCTGAATTTTCAGCATCATTACTCCAGTCTTCAGTGTCACATGATCCTTCAGAATAGTCGGACCTGCTGCTCAGGAGACATTTCTTATTATTATCAATGTTAAAAGCAGTTTAACTGCTTAATATTTTTGTGGAAAAATATTTTTTTCAGGATTCTTTGATGAATAGAGAGTGCAGTACATTATAAATGACTTAACTGCCACTTTTAATCAATTGAATGCATCTATGGTGAATAAAAGTTTTAATTTCCTTCCAAAAAATAAATGTAATTGACACCAAACTTTTTTTAAATCTTTTTTATGTTTTAAACACAAAATACATTCAGTTATATTTATGCTAAAAATAAGACAAACTATTTTACGAAAATAAACAATCCTTAGTATCCTATTAAGATTAGCTTCTATTATTGTCAACTGTAAACAAAAACAAAAAAAGTGACTCACTAGAAGAGAAATAACTTTCAGTAGTCATTGTTAAAGGGATAGTTCACCCAAAAATGAAAAAAGTTAATTTGCTCTCAATCGAGTTGTTCCAAACATGTATGCATTTCTGTCTTCTGCTGAACACAAAAGATATTTTTAAGAAAGTTGGTAACGAAACCGGTTTGTTTACCCATATTCTACGAAATATCTTCTTTTGTGTTCAGCAGAAGACAAATTCTTACAAGTTTGGAATAACTTGAGGGTGAGTAAACAATGACAGAATTGTCATTTTTGGGTGAACTATCTCTTTAAATCTACCAAAACTTAAAAGGAAAATGATGAATAATAAAAGTCAAGATTAATGTCTTTCTGCAGAGGAAAAGCTGTAGTCCTATACTTCTTTCCCTACATAGTGCAGAGTTTGATTTGGAGCTTTGTCTGGCCGATATTCCCTCTCTCTCCATCTTGCTCAATACTGTACTGTATAATTCATATCTAATGTACTATGCCTTGAGAGGTATGAACATGTGCTGCTCTACATCGGTGTGCACCTATTAGTGTTAGAGCTGTGTTGAAAAAATCGATTCACCAATTCTGAATCGATTTTCATATAAATTTCTAAAGATCGATCCGTAACTCAGAGGATCGATTTAATAATAGGCTTACATTTTCCCTGTGAACTTTAACTTGCTGCGACTGGGAGATCCCTATGCGCATTGAAAGGCTTTCACTCAGCGCGCACATTGTTACGACAACGAACTTTGAGTGAGTCACTAAACCGTTCATTCAACGAACACGTTCAGAAAAGCTGATTCATTAAAAGAGATAATGAAACAAGGTGTTAATTATTTTTAACTTTGAGTTCCACTTTTCAAGGCTCAGCTAAGCAGCAATGCGTCCCATGGGAAACGCTGAAAATGCTTCATTTATTAAAGACCAATATGGCATTGATTCAATGCGCGACTCGCTGATTTTAATTCCCCGCGGCTTCCTCGCGCTGTGGGAAGCTGACCAGCGCTGCTGCTGACGCGCATTTCCGTGACGTGAACGTTAAAATGACTATACGACAAATATTTCGCTTTCCTTTTACACGGCAACCTTTCCACGAATATGACTTCAAAGACAGACGCAGGTAATCGCACGCGCTCTGCCGATCTCTCTCATTCACTGTCTGTGGGAAGCCGTAGGCTACAAATCACCATGATAAACAGACTTGTTATCATTATGAACTTGTTCAACATTCAATACACATGCATGAAGTTCAAAACAAGAAGGGTATAGCCTTATAAAAAAACGTGAATATTGCTGCGGTTACTTGCAATCCTCTGCGGTTGACTTGTCAGTGTGTGGTACTACAAGATTGCGGATATCGCGTCAGCCCTACTACTGCTGCTGATATACTGCGTCCTCTGTCGTCTACACCAGTGCAAGTTTGTGAAAGCAGTTGTATCAACACTCTGGAAGGGGGATTGTTCTTTACAACCATCCATACTCAGTTGAATGTCTATAATAATAGTATCAATATGTTGCATACAGTCCTTCAGGTAACAGCTGAAAAAAAAAGCTTTTTTCAAAAACACTGATCTAAATCTCGAAGATCAGATCGGATCGAATCGAATGATGATAATCGATTCAAGATCTTGAGAATCGGAATCGAATCGATTCTTGACATTTGAATCGAAACCCAGCCCTAATTAGTGTGTGTCTATAAATATATGTGATCACTGATTAGATAACTATCTCTCTGCCAGAAAAACAATACGGAGTATAATGAGGTGTTTTTGTGGGGGTGGATGTACCTGTTCGTGTATACAGTGTGTTTGTTTCATTTGTCAGGAAAAAGTGCTTTATACTCATTCAGGGCTGCAGAACGAAGAAGCAATTCCATTATAAGTTGTCAAAAAGTGCAGCAGTCACGCACTGAAAGGCCATCACGTGTGTGTTTCCGTGTTTATTCAAGCTCAACGTAATTAAGATCCAGCCAGAGGCATTTCAGAGAGGGGCTGCACGCTGCAGACATGACTGAGACAGCGTTAAGGCAATTACACAGGAGAGGAATAAAGAGGGATGAAACACGAGAGTGATATAAGGAACGCAGTGTGCCTGCAGTGTTGTTTTACCGGCAGCTTGTGGGAGAACCTTTAAATGACACGTGAACAGGGTGGGAAATTAACTTTTTATTAACACAAATTAACACAGTGGCTGGTGGATGCCCAATTTTACCAGCCACTTATATTTTTTACCAGCCACTTTTTCCGGAATTCAAATTTATAAAGTATTATTATACACAGTAAGTACAGTGCATGGACTGGTCGTCGGGAAGGTAGGCTAACCATTCCCTCGTTTTCCCTTCGTCATCAATGCACCACTTGTTCGAAAAGTACCTTCTCTTTTTATTTACTTCGCCCTAAACAGTTTGTACATTCATAGCTACTGCTGGCTCAGCGGCGGGCCTCTTAACATCGGGTATATAGCGGCACATTTTTAAAATTTTCCTTTCGTCTGTACCTCAGCTCAGCAATATGTGTCACGGTCCGTTCAGCGCCGTGTCCGTGCGCTGTGTCCGTGACGCACAGTGCTGAAAACCAATCAAATTAGTTACTCGACAAAAGTGCATTATTGTTACTTAGCAACATAATACTTTGACAAAAGCTGTCCAATCCGTTACAAGGAATGTTTTAAGTAGTAACCAATAAAAATATATTTTACATACAATCTACCCGTCACTGTGGCTGGTATACAAGGCAAAGTCACCCGCCACTTTGAAAAAGTACCCGCCATTGGCTGGTGGCTGGTGCTAATTTCCCACCCTGCACGTGAATAAGCTAATATTACTGTGTATTACCATCCAGTTACTTGCTACAATTCACTTAATGGCAGTTGATAGGGAGATGATTACTTTTGTTTTGTGATATGAAGTAGTACACGTGTGCTTGTCAAATTATTATTAGTTCAGCATGAATTAAAGCTTTCCAATATATACATCTCATTACAGGTGGAAGTAGGTGGCTGGCTGTAACACCATCTGCTCTTAAATGTTTCACTTACTACTTCTGACACTGGACAATTTTTCTAAATTAATAGAAGTATGTTTGATCATGATCAGTCAAACTCAAAAGCAAACTTGCTATTACTCTAGACATACTAAACAACTGCTCAATTGTAATAGTATTGTGTTGTTGTTTTTCACCTCATATCTGTAGGATAACTACCACAGCTGCATGTATGATGGATTTGCGCAGATACCCGCTGGATGAGCAGAACTGCACGCTGGAGATTGAAAGTTGTAAGTGCTGTTCACGGTTTAACCGTTAGCATTCATGACTAGCACGCTGAATAGATAGGTTAATTGCATATCCACAATTAATCATGTATATGAGTATTAGCTGAGAAAACCCTAAAGTCATTATAGTATCATTAAATGGACCAAAAGTGGTTTTGAATCAATATTTTGTTTATTTTAGTTTTCTTATCATTGAACACAAGACTATCACTGGCCTATAGTTCACACCCATTCATTTTACAGTCGAGTTTGTTAAACTGTCCAGGGGTGCGTTTACCATGAGCAAAGTTTTCTCAAGTTCAGTCATTACCAATATAGTTCAACAATTTAACATTTCCCCAAACCATAGTTCCAACGATCATTTACAAAGCATCGCAAAGTCGTGTGGTTGGAACTACAGTTCTTGACCTGTGGAATCATAGTTTCAATTTAGTATGACGTGGACTTAAATAGATCATGCTCTTAAGCACAATCTCACATATGCAAATTTCACTCTATGTAATTTAGTTTGTCAGAAGAATGAAAGCGCTGTTTTTGAAGAGTGAATTGGGCGAATGTGCTCTAGAACCCCAGGGAAGTCTGGAGTGTGACGTAAGAGGCAACCTGCGATTGAATTAAACATCTGGAATTAAAGCAAAGCAACAAAGAACAAAAATAGCGAAGTAGTCCTGATGCCATGTTCAGTATTTACAGCAATTAATGAGAGTTCTATGTTGTTGAACAAATGTGGTTTGAACTAAGGGACGTGCAACAAAGTTACTATGGTTTCAGGAAAAAGTTGTGACTGGCTACAACCCCAAATTGTACACCAAATTGTACTATGGTAGTTAAGCAGCGATTTACGCTGTTGTACTGGAAACGCACCCCATGGTAGACCGTTCACACTGGACACGTTCTTGTATTCTGTCTGGTTTTTTTTTTTATAATTTTTTTTTTATTATGTACATATGCAGAGTGGCTTTTTCATCACGGACTCTTCAGCATCTTGTACCATGATTGTCACAATATTAAAACATCTAGTCAAGACACGTCTTGAGCATTGAGCATGTCTCCAACATTCTGTTACATGTTTCATCTCACTGTTTTTAACTCAAGATCACGTCCTTTGTGAACGGCTTCACATGTGAGGAGGTAAATAAGGTAGTAATTCCAAGTTGTATTTCTCCTCAGGTAGGAAAATGGGTCAGGGGGCATGGTTAATTTAGTTAATATTCTTTTCACACCATTCTGTTTAATCAATACCATTAAATTAATATAAAACATTGACAGCTCTAAAAATAGATAGAGCGAAGGTAAATGCAAAAAGTCCACATTTTCAATGAAAGCTTTAAATAAAGATGCATGAATTTCTTGCAGCAATGCAGCAAAAACTGGCACAATCAGTTGCATAATCCTAATGCATGCATCATTATTCATTTATCAAGAAAAATACCTGCTGAGAATCTGGCTGTGCTGACTAATCTCTGTTTCATCTTTCTCAGTCTCTGCAAATGTCTTACTCTCTGTTGCTTTCTTTTTGCTCTCTTTCATCTCCTCCCCTCATCTCTTTTGCACTTTGCCTCTCTCGGTGTGACAGACAGTGTTTGTAATTGGGTGTCTGCTTTGTTGGGCAGACAGCTGTATTCCTCTGAGGCTGCTGTCATGTCAGAGCTCTGAGATGCATATCACAGCAGGAAGGAGAAACCTCAACACCAACATCACAGCAGACATACCATGTCGCTTTCACACGGCAGACATAAATCATGTCACCTTCACCACATTCTCATCATCCATAGGACTGGACAAGATCACTTACTGTAATAAGAGACAAAAATACTTTCCACAAATAAGTTAATAGTAGTGAATAGTTCACCCAAAAATGAAAATTGTGTCATCATTTACTCACCCTCAAACCTGTATGTTCTTCTGAAAATAAAAGAAGATATTTTGAAGATTGTTGGTAGCCAAACAATTTTGGAGACCATTGACTTCCATAATGGCCAAGGAAAAAAGAAAAGAAAAAAAAAACACTAAAAATATCTAGTTTTAGAATATATTTCATTCATATTTCACCTTTACGCACATGTCATGGAATAAAGTCTCTTTTATTCTTTTTTATCAAAAGGTCAGTAAACATTTGCATTCAATTTGTTATGGAGACTTTCATTTGGATGCTATTTATTTTATGTGAATTTGGCCATTTTTACTAACCTGTTTTTTTACAAACCAAAATTTGATGTCACACAGTTTGCTTTTAAGAAACTCAGATGCTTAGATCTTTAATTGACTCTTTTTTTCTTAACATTTTTGTACGACGAAAATCACATAACGGGGTTTAATACAAAATGGGACAGCTAAATATTTTTAATTGAACCACAATAATTTAATCTCAACTTAAGAGATTTTTTTTAATTGGTACTGTCAATACAGTGGAAGAGGAACAGGTCAAAAACATTTTGGAACAGTCATGGGACACCAGAGTGTACCCTTTTTGTAGAAAGCAGCACCAATTAATCCAACGTTAAAGACTCGAACATTAAAGAGAAGGGGACCGGGAAGAGTAGACCTTCATGAGGATTATCGCTGTGCTTCAGTCACTCAGGAGTATGTTTCTTTTGATTGGTTTTAATGAAGAACAGGAAGAATTGACTATCGTAATACTTTATCTTTTAATGAAGCTTTTAATGTTCTACAGTACTGTGCTCTCCTGGAGATAAGCGCACAGAGTCTACAGGGACAATCTTTAACAGTTAGACCTGGACCCGGACCTCTCACAGAAGTGTTCTCACTGCATTCACATGCTGATTTACCCCACTGACAACACAGACTTTGGGAATGTGAGAGAGGCAGCTTTCCCTTGAGCCAGCATGCTGTTTTGTGGATATATGTGTATTTCTGAATGTTTCTGTCCCTCTTTTGTTTCTCAGATGGCTACACTACAGATGACATTGAGTTCTACTGGCAGGGAGGAAGTTCAGTGACGGGGGTGGACAACATTGAGCTGCCGCAATTCTCTATCATTGATTATAAAACACTGTCTAAGAAAGCTGTGTTTGCCACAGGTACAGTGCGCTCCCTGCATGTTCATGAGATGACTTTCTTTTGAGATGAGTCAGCTCTCCTCAGTACTATATGCCAAGATTCTTTCAGTTCACTTCAGTTAAAAAATGATTAATTAAAATAGTTGTATATTTGTAAGCACATAAATTCGTGTTGGTATGGGTGTTGTTCTTATGTGTACGAAATTATGCAGTTCGCTGCTACATAATGTCTGGTCCAGTTTGCAGCTTATTTTCGTCAAGACCCGCCCACTTAGAAAGGAATCTATCTGACTGACATGTTAAACGACCAACCACAGTTTGTTTTAGTAAATCTGAAACATGATACCATATTAATAGACCGGTGCAGAAAAGGCTCATTCGAAATATGGTGTAACAGTCTCCACAGTTTGTTAACAAATGCATGCATATACACGACTATTCAAAAGCTTGGGGTCAGTAAAATACTTTTGAAAGAAATGAATACTTTTTGTTGACACTGAAGTAAGTAATGGCTGTAATGAGTAATGGCTGCTGAAAACTCAGCTTTGCCATCACATGAATACATTACATTTTAAAATCTATTAAAATAGAAAAAGTTATTTTAAATTGTAATAATTATAAACTTTATTTTATATAACGCTTTTAAAGCAGCTTCTCTTATTTACACAATAAAAGTTCAAAGAGAGAGGGGAAAAAATACACAGATGGAAATACAAAGCGTACAAAAAACAAAAGAACACACTGGAATACAAAATAATTAAAACCATCAAGAAAATGCTAACCTTTTAGGTTGGATTTAAAAATACTTAGATTTTGTGCATCTTTAATATGAGAAGGAAGTGCGTTTCAGAGTCTTTGAGCATAGGATGAGAAAGCACTGTCCCATATAGATAGTAAACGTGTCTGTGTCTAATGTCACAATATTACCGTTTTTACTGTATTTTTGGACAAATAAATGCAGCCTTATTGAGCATATGAGGCTTCTTTCAAAAACATTAAAAAAAATCAAACCAACCCCAAACTTTTGAATGAATTATTACTGTGATTAAATTACTGAACTGTGTGTGTACAGAACAGGATTAAGCACTAAAAGGTGAAATGACAACCAAATCTAGCTGCAGTGTGTAAGTGACCATGTACCTCACTGACACAAAACACTTTAATCTCTCACTTTCAGGGTCGTATCCTCGTCTGTCTCTCAGTTTTAAACTGAAGAGAAATATTGGATATTTCATCCTGCAGACCTACATGCCTTCAACACTGATCACCATCCTGTCCTGGGTCTCCTTCTGGATCAACTATGATGCTTCCGCTGCGAGAGTTGCACTAGGTGTGTGTGTGTGTACACCTAGTACTTCGTGCCAACTAAAGACATACATTTATTGCACTTTTTCTACACCTACCTTTTCCCAATTCTTAAATTTACAATTAATGTCAACCAGTTTCGAAATAAGCTTTTTTAAACATTGTAAAATTGACTCGTTTTAGGAATCACCACTGTTCTGACTATGACTACAATCAACACTCATCTTAGGGAGACTTTACCCAAGATCCCTTATGTGAAGGCCATAGATATCTATCTGATGGGCTGCTTTGTCTTTGTGTTCCTGGCCTTGCTCGAGTATGCTTTCGTCAACTACATATTCTTCGGCCGTGGTCCACATTTACGGAAGAAAGTGGCAGAAAAAGCTGCAAAAAGCAACAATGAGAAGAGTAACAAAGTTCAGGTGGGTTTTTGACCAGCTCTATGTTTACACTAAGTAATTTTTTTGATCAATACAGTAGAGGTGTTGGACTTCATACTGTCTCCTATTATTATATGTAGATTACCTTCATCAAACATTAACAAGTTAATTTTTAAAAACACTAATTTAATAACACTGTTAAATGTAATCTTTAGCAAATCTGATTTTTTTTGTACATTATAATGTGGTCATGCCTAAATGTACTTTTAGCATTTGGATTTTAGTTTTTAGTGTTTTATTTTAAATTCAATTTCGACATCATAATATTGGCCAAAACTTGAAAATATGAATTGTCTTAGCAGCATTGGCCAGAATTTTAATATTGATACATCTCTAAATTCTAAATCACTTTTATTTACTAAAAATCAGTTTAATTTATTCCTTTTATATTAATAAAGGTTGATGTCCATGGACACATTCCCCTGACAAACCTTGATCTGCGCCTTAGCGGGGCAGAGATGTTAGGTGCTCTTGGGGACCCGAGGAACACCATGTTCTCTTATGATAGTGCCAGCATCCAATACCGTAAGCCCCTTACAAGTCGGGACCTCTATGGACGGCCCACTGCCCCTATCGAGAGGCCAATGGCACGAAAAAAGAGTCATCTTAGGAGGCGAGCCGCTCAGCTGAAGGTGAAGATTCCAGACCTGACAGATGTAAACTCCATTGACAAGTGGTCACGTGTCATTTTTCCAATCACCTACACCTTCTTTAACTTAGTATACTGGCTGTATTATGTCCACTAGGGAGCAGCACTGACTCAACCCAGCCATACACACATCAGGTCAGGCTCTCTTACCCTCCTTGCGGTTTTGACTGCCAGTCAGACAGGAGGAAGAGGTGCATTCTGTAGTTAGCCCTTCTCTGTAAATGATTAAACTATAAAAATATATAATATACATCTGTATTATAATTTTTCAATAAGAAAATAAGTCAAAATGACTACTAACTTTTGCTGCTTAATGTAGATTATCATAAATATTAGTTAAAATTGTCGCTGTATTTTTGCACTTTGCTTCTGTGGGATCAATTTCACTGACTTGCAGAAAGTGCAATTACGCAATGGGGAGAAAATAGGCTTTTCTTAGCTGACGACTGTAGTGCACATCTACTGTAGGTCAGACAGGCTTGAGTTTGTAAAACAGCATTTGAAAGTTGTTTTCATCATTTATCTTTCATATATGAAGCTCTTAAAAGGATGTTCTGGGTTTGAAGCTCTGACATTTGTTGCATAAATTTCATTACAACAGAAATTAATTTCAACCTGTCCCTCAGTTTTATTTGTAAATAATTGGAATAAATAATTTTCATATAAAGCTCTTAATTTCAAGTTACTTTTATTTGTAGATATTATTAAAGCTGACCCCTTTGTTTTACAAAAAAGTTGGCTTATTTATTTATTTATTTAAGAAAGCCAATTGTTATTCAGTTATTTGTGTCAAGCTAAAGATTAAGAAGAATAGTAAAAGTTGTCAACCTAAGTGTCGACCTAATTCTGTTCAATATCTGTGGTATTAGTTTGTGGTTACAGTAAGACACTTACAATAGAAGTATACAGGCCAGGCAATTGAAATAACCACATAACATGAAACGCTATGGAACTTTACACCAATTGCCATAATGTAATGGTTGAGCACTGCTTACATGGGCCAAACACAATTAACGTGCACTATAATTTACTTAATATAAGTTAATTCACCTAGAAAAGTAGTTCCTTCAAAAAATGGCATTTTACAGTTGGTCGATGGAGCTTAACTTGAATTAAAACCTGGAACATTTCTTTAAAACAAGACTATATTGTTCAAGTTTGTTGATGAAAGCCTAAACACATCACATACTGTAGATTAAACCTGTTCTTATTAAGACCAAGAAATGGGCTCATCATTTGGGTTACAGTATTTATATTGCTTGGTTAAGACTAAAACTCAAAAGAAAATATTGTCTGCAGCTCTGGTGTGTCTATATGTGGCCTAACACACTTTTTGTTCTCTATAATCAAATGTAGTTAATCTGCCAAGAATGGATGTCCTTGCATCAATATGACAACACATGATGACAAGCAGGATGTTCAGGAGTTCAAAGTCTGCACAGTATGTAAATTTGTACATTAAAACATATCAGGTATCGGAAGATCTATGATGTCATCAAGTTTTTCTATACTTCTTATAAGCCAATTAATCCTGCAGATTTCATTCAAAGCAGTAGTTAAATTTTCACCCCACTTTATATTAAGTGTCTAACTACTGTATAGTGTGCACTAACATTTATATTAATAATTTCATACAATGCACTTATTGTGTACATACACGTTTCTTACACTAAACGTATATTTAAAAATACCCTCATGAAATTACAGCTCAACAGCTGTAATTAATTTCTCTAATTACTCTGTTGTTGACCCTTCTCTTACATCTAAAGTGAAGTAAAGTGACATGAAGGCCAAGAATGGTAAGCCATCCAAGTTAGTGCACACACATTAGAGGTAGTGAACACTGGGCAGTGGTTTGCTGTGGTGCCCGGGGAGCAATTGAGGGTGGAAGAGAATGCTGTTCTTTCAGCCCCCCCCCCCCCCCCCCCCCCCCCCCCCCCCCCAGCAAGTGTGTTGGGTATCACTTTATTTGACTGTGTTCTTGTTACAAGTTACATGTAGTTACTATAGTAATTACATGCAACTAACACTTAACCCTCAACATGAACACAATAAGTGCATTGTACCTAGATTAGATAGATGGATAGATAGATAGTAGTTAAAGACACCTAATATAAATAGTGACAGTTTAATACTGTAAAGCCCAATAAAATCCAGACTTGATTCATTAGCAAGAGGTTAAAAATTATATATAGCTTAATTATGTTAGTTCCTATTGCTCAATAATTGACTCAGCACTCCTAACGCTATTGCAATCGAAATGTAGCTATGACTTTAGATATAGCCATTGTTTTAGGGAGGTAGTTCTAACTATTTATATAGTAAGTGACTTCACTATATTTACCTTTCAAATTTGTATTTAGCTTTAAACATATTCACTGCGAGTTATATATTATCCAAGCTCACCAAAATGTCAGATAGGACTTAATAACAAATTAGATTTTTCCTCTTTATGGCTGAACTTGTGCCTTTAAAAAAAAACACATTTTACAGGGTTTACCATTCACTAGCTTAGTTGAAATTTTCTGAATGGATTTCCACTTTTCTATAGAACAAAGATTACTCAAGGGTACCACACATAATCAAAATGAAAGGTACTTTCAAGGGCTTTTCCAATGCCCTGCATTTATATATATAATATTATAAATATATGAATATATACATGGCATGTAAATAAATTGCTTGCATTGCAACACTCTTTTTAGTGTCAATCTGACTGGGACATAAACAGCTCAGTTATTGTCCAGGAGTGACTTAACTCCATTAAAGATTCTCATTTAAAGCTAATCAAAGAGATCTCAAGAGTGGCAGAATAAAAACAAAGCTCACACGTCCAGCCAGAATCAGCATGAAGACACAAACACGTAAAACACATAGAAGTGAAAACATATTTATTATAGGGGTCTGATAGGCCATTTATAACTCATACAATGGCAAATACAAAAAAATATATATTTTAAACAGTATCCTATTATCCGTGTATGATTTCTGTAATTGCACTCATGCTATTGGCCGGTGCAATCTTGTGCAGATGCGGAGTGTGTTGAAGGAGAATGCATTGTCACTGATTGAGACTGATAAGATGATTGTATTTGAGTGTATGTTTGTATTTAAGCCTAGCAACCACAGTTGTACTTAAGGATACTTTATTTTAAATCGTAGACATTTTGAATGAATTCAAATAAAATATCCCACTAAGCAAAATGTGAAGAGCTGATTATTGCATTTTCATTGCATTAACACAGGACATAGGTGTTCTTTTGTGAACTGGGAGGTCTATGAATCATGATGGACACTGAATTAACTGTGGATTGGATAAAAAAAAGAGTTAATTGTTCTGACAAACCATGTCTGGGGGGTTTCTGCCTTTTATCATTTTATCTGCCTATTACTTATGTTGACTCGCATTGACGAAAAAGGAACAACTCGACTCATGTGTTGGCATTAATGTTTTTAGTTGCTTTATTTAGAAAGGCATCCTTTTGGGGTGTGAAACCAAAATTAATTTGCATTTCATGGAGAATTGAACAAGATCTCTGGCATCCGTTTAGCTTTTCATCGTGTAAAATCCTCAGCTACAAAACTATCCTAGCACCATTAATCAAGCAACTTCAAGTCAACTCTAGTCCATAATGATGTACTGTAGCTTGAACAATAATATTCAGTCTGTTGAGCTCTTTATGAACACTTCATAGGTAGAGAGACTCAGAGATTCCCGGTTCTTTCCATAAGGTTTTTTGTTTGCCCACATGCAGGCATTGTCTCATTATACAGACATCAGAAATCCTCTCTTTGACAGCAGATGGCACAGAATCATCTTTATAAGGAAATGTACAGGTTGGTATCTTCATTTCAACTGCAGCACCACCTAAAATAAGATACAATGTCAGCAGAGGTAAGCGTTGCCTCAGTACTGTATAATAAAGTGCCCCTTTTATGATTTTTTGGATGTTGCCTTTCATGTAGTGTTATTTAGCTGTTTTGAATGTAGAAGTTCTGCAAAGTTTCAAAGATCAAAGTGAACGATAAATGGAGTTATTGTCTCCCAAAAGAAAGAACCGATTCTGAACTGCCTGAAATGAGTCATCAGTCTGTATTTCCAGCCTTGCTGAGCGAACCTCTAGGTTTGCAAGTTTTTTGGCTGCCCCTGAACACCGTCTACTTTGACTCGCCCTTAAACACTAGTTTTAGCTGAACCCTGGAAGAGTTTAGTTCATGTTGTCGACATGTCGAGAAGACGCTCTTTTCTGCACTGCGAATTTAAATCCACTTTGTATGCACTTCCGAAAGATGAAGACTTGGGCTTGAATTGACACGGTAAAACCAACACTATGATAACTGTTCGTTTCACTGTATACAAGTGCTGAGGAAGCCTCCTGAAATGCAGATATACTAAAGGGCGTTTTGTATTATAACATGTGCTGTAAGCGATAGACCAATCACAACAGCCTGAGCCATCTGACCAATCAGAGCAGAGTAGGCTCTAGGAGGGGTTTAAAGAGACCAAATCCTTTATCTAATCGTTTCAGCCACTGACAAAAGAGGTGATGCTGCAATGTTTTTTTATTATTATTTTTTTAAAGAAAATATAAGTATTTTTTTTACCTTGGATATGTGTAAACCTATTTGAGAAGACTCCAAAACAAAATTAGAAACTAATAAGGGCACTTTAATAGTCCATTACCTTAACCTTGAGCATTACCTTATTAGCAGCCTCTAGTGAACTGATGAGAGTTTGCAGCTCCTCTTTGTTCATTTCTATATTCACAGATCTCTGAAGTCCATTATCTTTCAGGTCCAGACTGAGATTTAGCAGAGGGGTGTTTAAAGCTGACAGCTTATCACTGGATAATGCCAGCTAGGAATGAGAGGGGGGAGGACGTAAGAAAGCAATATCAGCAAATGGAAAAAAATCAATAGATTTTCTTATCGCTATGATTAATGCATATGTGTATGTCTGGCTTGGTGCACCTTTAACTGCCAGTTAAAGTCCTGTAGCTGTGTGCTAGAGATGGCATTAGTTCTCTCCACCAGAGCATGTCTGATCTCATCAAACCTGGACCGTACACACTGGACGACAGCCTCAGCCCGTGCTGTGGCCAAATCACTAAGCAGTTCCTGGATCTTCAGACGTGCACAAAATAATCCATCTCACAAATGAATCAGATGTTTAGTCAACCAATAAATGTATCTATTTGAACATTTATATGATTCTGTACACAGTTAGACACGTTTATATGTCTGTTCAGATTCTCCTGTACTAACCTCTTGATCTGAGCAGCCCCTTCCTACAGCAAAGCGGATGAGAGAAGAGAGAGTGTTCATTAACTCCACCCATTCTGTCAGACTCCACCGATCACCGTAATCTGTTTGCCTCGGACCACTCCGCCCGCACACCCCATCCACCACCCTGTGCATGAGCTAACAAAAGAAACCAGGAATTGGAAGTTTTCAGGGTTAAAAGTCAACCTAATAAACAAAGATTACTGTATTTTAAGTTTCATCTAGAATTACGCATTTTTAAACAACAGATAACATAATCATTTTTGTAAAAATAAGTGATCCCAACTGTTTTTAAAAAAAGTAACGTTAAACGAACAAAACAATTCACAAGCCAAAAACTATACCAAGAGACCCGGCTGATTTCAAGCTGTCCATGTATGCTACTGGTGTCGAAACAGAATCAATACAACTATTTGTGCATTTATATCATTTCATAAATAGCATTATATACTTACTTTAGGGCATTCTTCAGATGGCAATTTGTCGAGCAATTTTATCATTATGCTGTCAGTCGTCTTCCTCAGCGTCAATGATGTCAGCTGACCGAAATGTCACATGACTTCATCTTCTGTCGGCTGTCGCGTCAGGGCCTTCAGGATGTTGTTTGTACTCTGAGGTTTATTAATGAAACATTTGACATGCTACTTAAATTTACGTGTTAAAGTCTATGGTAAAGTCCAACAAACTATTTCACTGTTGTCACATTTATACATTATTGTCAAGTTGAACGAACCCGGAACTATTCGCTCACAAAATTTCAAATTAAAAGTTCAAAATCATGTACTGTACTGAGGTAAGTTAACGTTAGATCTAGATTTTAAATTAGATTAACATTTATTTAAATTAATTCTAACTTATTCGGACTATTTTTCTCCAAGCAAAATAACAGGTTTTGTACAGACAAACTTTTCCCATGTCTTAAGAGAAAGAAAAACTAAACGTAAGATGTAATAAAAAAATATGCATATTTTACTCAAAATCCCTTTGGAGAATGCTGGTAATCAACGATAATATATGCTTTACGTTAAAATAAAATGTTTTATTTGTTTAGATTGCCGAAGCTTGATTATACTTGCAATAATAATACTGGCACACAGGAGAAATACTTGTGGGTGTTGTAGTAGTGTGGGCGACCAATCTATGCTCGCGCGCAAGTTCTCCGATGTAGGTTCGGTTGCTCTATATATTTAACGTTAATGTAACTGGTGGGCCGTTAAACACAATAACGGAAGAGCTGATGCATGATTTGTACAGGATTATACTTACTCTGAAATGTGGGCAGTCCGTAACTCGACGGTAAGTTTAAGGCTTTGTTATCTGGAATATGTGGTCCTTTAAGAAAGTACATCTCGGGCCACGATGCCGCCGACATAAGCATTTTATGATTTTACGCTTCTTTTGACCTGTACTAACTCGAGGTCACATACACATTTATTGTACCTTATTTATAGGTGTATGCGGATGTGTTTCCGGATGTGTAAAGCGAAGCTTTTCTTTTTCTTTAAAGCCAAAATTTTAAGCATCACCATGTTTTCATCACAATCTTTTCGCCTCTGAAAAGTAGCACGTGATTCAGGTTGTGTATTTAAAACATTTGTTGGTCAAAACAATTGAATGTTTTGTTTAAACAATTGTTTACAGAAAAGCTTATAATGGGATGTTTAATGCCTAGTTCGATTGTGACAACTTCCCATATCATTTGACAACATGCCCGTTATTTAGTTTTTTAATGACATATATTTTTTCCCTCGGCAGTAATGTTGAAAATGTCCGATAGTTTTTTGTAGTCAAGACTTAGGGTATGTGTCTATGCAGAAACTGGGTCAAATGTGAACCTAGCCTGAGAAATACTTGACTAATAAATGTGTAACTAGTATGTGAATTATCTCAGAGGCCTGTGTGAGCTTCCTAACGTTTTTCTCAGTTTATTTGAGAAATTGTGTTTATCCATAAAGCATTCAGTATTACATTTGATACATACATTTCTAAGTCCTCTAAATTATCTACGTTGAAAATGACATGTACACGTGTCTTTTGCAGTGGAATCTTTTAGATTTTAGTAAATAAATGGATAAACCAAAGTTGTTTCAGTCAAGTAAATGTAATTTATTGCGAGATGAACATTTACTTGACTGAAACAACTGTGGTTTATCCATACATCATTTATTTATGTATTTATTTTTAGAAAAAAACTTTAAAATGTGAGTATCAAATATGACACAACAGGCCTCTGAGCAATGTATTGTCAATCATCATTGAACTACATTGCATTGCATATGTTTGCCCCCCACAATTAAAACTACAGAGCTTTGATCATAAAACGAAGCATTTAAATATCATCTAACTAAGAAACATTATTGGAAGATAATATACACTAGAGTGATAACTAATATTTATGTGCAATTTACATTTTATGTGTAATAAAACCTCACTAATTTACATTACAAGCTATTCGAATGTAATCTAATTTTTAGGCCATATAAATAACAGCAACTGCACCAAATTGCATATTTTTGCAAAGTTTGAGCCCTTGAATAAAACTGAGGTGTTTTTTTTCTCCTCAAGTATAAGCTCCATATTCTAATTATATCATACTATATGAGACATAAAAGCATGATGTATCGAATATGATACAAAACATAAAACAAATATGCAAGCCATTTATGTTCCATTTAAAAAAAAAAGGTTATTCTGATTATTACGGTTTCGAGATTTGACAAATAAAATCTATTAATTATCAATTTGATTTGGCTACACAGAGCAAAAAAAAAAAGTTTATTAAAGGTTCTGTCATAGCTTCTGCATTCATTCTCATATATCTGTGTCTGTGGTAGAGTAGTGAGTTTAATGTGAAACTCGAGGTCGGGGACCAAATCTGTTCTGTGGTGTGCGGACTGGAGTCAGTCCTAGAGCCTCCAAACAAATCTTTGGGGTGCGTATTGGATCGATTCCTTTCCTAGAGCTCCTCCTATCTGGTTTTAGGGAAAAATCGAGTCTATTGGAGATGATCGATAGATTTCTTAGGTGTGCCGAAAGAACACCACAGACACAGTACAATCGACATGGGAAAATCTCATAGCAATACAAGCAGCTGTGAAAAATATGATACACCGGTGTTTTGCCAGATGCAAAGTTAATCTATGTATCATCTTTTTACTCTTTTAATTCCTTTTCTAACTCTATAATCTTTTTATCTCTTTTTCTCTTTTATCAATTGCTTTTATAACTGTTTTAATTTTCCTTGCTTTTATTTTGTGATTATTTTAATTCCTTTCTGTGTTAAGCACTTTGAATTACCATAGTGTATGAAATGTGCTATATAAATAAACTTGCCTTGCCTCAGAAGATACTATTTCGGAATTGGTATAGAATGATGTGGTTAGCCTAGTCAAAGCATGTTGAATGTTGGGTAGAGGATAGAAAATGCTAATTCTAGGTTAGTTAGGCTAGATAAAGTCCTCATCTAATGCTTGTTTACATTTGTTTGCTTCCAACATTTCACATAACTCGTTAAACGAAACATATCTATGGCCACCTATTATCTGCACACTGTGTGTGTTTAGTCGTTTTAGTGTGTCATTTTTCTGCTTCCTCATTTCGGGTCATGTTATTCTTGCAACATGTCCACCATAGACCTTCAAAAAAGTGAAGCCTCTTGTATCTTGGCCTGTGTGAAATATAAGCTGCTTCATTTGAAACGAATCAAACACTCCTTCCTCTTTCCGTTTTGTAGGGAAGTATGTGGTTAACTTGAAAATGGCATTGACTACAGGCAGAACTTCTGCCTTTCAGCCACCTTAAGCCCGTTAAACAGGTCTCATGCTTTCAAAAAAAGAAGAAATGGCAGATTGCAAGGAGTATACTCTGGATTTATAGTAATTTTATATGTGTGTTCAGGACGAGGGCTGTGTGTAGTGCAGACAGGGACCTCACCATTTTGTCTGGCTGTCGTCCTCATGGAGCGGCTCCACTGGGTTCGACACAGATGTCTGCAGCTGATATCCACAGACAGGAGGAGGGGCTGGTACTCTCCTCCTTCATCACTTCCACCTAAGAGCAGCCTGGACGCTCAAGACCCTCTGGTTCAGCGGCTCAGTGGAAAGAGAAGAGTGGTGGTATCACAATGTGGTCCACAACATGCGGAGTACCACAGCTTCTCCGAGGGCTTTCAAGACAACAGCATCCGGACAACCAAGTATACACTCATCAGTTTCATACCCATGAATCTGTTCCAGCAGTTTCACAGGTGAGCTGAATATATTATGTCTAAAGGATTTAATGGTGTTTTTGTGTGTTACTGACACATTTAGGTTCTTGCAATAGATCGGCAAATCTGTACTTCCTGTTCCTGGTGTTGCTGAATTGGGTCCCAGTGGTGGAAGCATTTCAGAAGGAGATTACCATGATTCCCCTAGCCGTGGTGCTCACCGTCATTGGCTTCAAAGATGCCATGGAGGATTACAGACGTTACCGCTACGACAAGAAAATAAACAACACATTGACGCATATCTACAGCAGGTCAGTATGTGTTTCGAGCCTGTTTATCTGGCGTTGACAGTGTGTCTGGTCTGTTTTGTGTTGTTTTTTTGTTTTTTTCTTGGTGAAAAAAAAAAGCTAAGTATACTTGCAGCCAGACTAATTCAGTGTACTTCAAGTGTGTTAATGATTAGTTAACTTGAAGTGTGCTATTTTGGAATAGCTAATTTTGTACTAAGTATATTTTAGTTTTAGTATTAAATTGTAGTAAAGCATAACTAAGTGTATTTAGTGTACTTTTGTGTGCTAAATTGTAACAACTTCAAATATACTTAGTATACTTTAAGTATATGCCTGTGTTGGGACTAATTACATGCTTGTTTATTGATATTAAAGTGTACTTTATTTGTGTTACACAACTAGTACATTACAAATTCATTACGAGTGTCTTCGAAACATACAAGCAATTACCAAGTGTATTATGTTTGAGTAAAAAGTGTATGCTCAGTAATACCTTTGGCTTATTCCAAATACTACAAATTGCACACTTTGTCTTCAATAACAAATGCACATTAATAAACAAATATTACTTAGCTATACTTTGTACAATATACTATTGTATACTATAATGTATTTTGAAAGTATACTTTCAATGCATTGTTACAATGATAATTTTCAGCACACAGTTAAAAATATACCTAAAATATATTTAAGTAAAGTGCAAATAAATACACTTTTAAAAAATAAACAGAATTTTCACTTCAAGTATATTTTTCTAAAACATATCTAGAAAATATACGTAAGTACAATTATTTTAAAATGTGTTAAAAGTTAGGTAAAAGCATGATGCTAATATACTTTTAAAATTAAAATAGTATTTTAAGTATTAACTTTAATATTAAGAGTAAGTGTGCATCATTGATCATTATTTGCGCAAAAATATTTTCTCAAAACATGAGGTCTGCTATTTAGAACACAATTTAAAGCAGAATTATCAAAAAGCTAACCTTGTAGTTAAAACATTAAAACAGCATGCCACAGGAAATGTGTTTAAAAGCACCGCATCCACTAGAAATATTACTATTTATTGTAACTTCTGGATAATCATTTCAGTGCTTAACTCCATAAATGAGAGTATTTATTCTAAATGTGTTTATCAAAATGAGTTTTTAAATCATTCTGTTTACTTCATTACTTGGCTCACTCCAGTCTGTGTCCGTACGATGCGCACATATGTATGCCTAGTTAGTTTAGTTTTTATAATTCTCGAAATGTGCATGGAAAATTTGAAAATCTCGAAATGTGGTTTGTTTATACATCAGGCCCCGGCTCTTACATTTTACATTTAATGTCCATTAATCCATTACAACCTCTTAGTTAACACGACTGTAAGATTAGTTAATACGATTGCTAAATGTAAATGTATTTTTAGATAAAATGCATGATAAAATGCATTTAATTGCAGTTTTAGTTAAGAATAACTATGTTGGGAATAAGCTTCAATGTGCAAAAAAAATAAATAATAATATATATATATATATATATATATACATATATATGATATATCCATAATATATATAAGATATATATAATGATATATAGATATATATAATGTCTTAGAGCTCATGGCAACTTTGAGTTAGAGGCTCATGGATAACAGCCTGTTTGATCCAGTCGCTAATCTGGGCCTGCTTCTTGGGCCTATGGATAAAATGTGATGGCCTTTGCTTTGCTTTGTTCTGCATCTTGTGACAGTGGCGTATTAAAGGGATAATATCATGAGGAACACATTTTTCCTTCATCTTTTCAGATAAAGGAATTCATTGATTGCACTGTGAAAACACTTAACTTTCAGCTCAAATTTTCTTCACCAGCATTAAAGACTGAAGCCGAGCTGTAAAAATGGCTCGTTCTGAAATCTTTCTTTTTTTTGATAAGAGAAACTAATAACATTTGACTACCCATATGTACACATCAGTGCAGTATATCCAGTTTTTAGAAACCTAACCCAAGTAATGGTCAGGTAATACAAGACAAGTCAGGAAGCTAGCAAGAGTAAAAAAGTGTAGAAAATCTTCAGAACTGTTACGGCCCCGCCGCCCCGGTGTAGCATCGGTCTCTCTGCAAATCCTTCAGAAGGATCCCAAGTGTTAGAAATCAATTGAACTATTACTAAGTTTAGCTTTACTGCTTAAAGGCCAGACACACCAAAGAATTATAAGCAAAGAAAAAAAACTGCGGTGACGAAAACCAATGTCTGCTCTGTGCTCACAGACTGTCTCTGGGCCAAAACACACCACAAAGACTACAGCCAGCGGCCAACTAGCATGTACGTTCTGCACCTGCATGAGAGCAATGACTCTCCATACCAGCAGGTGGCATAGTCTGTATTCATCATTCAAAAAGGGAAACTGGAAGAGCTAGGACTGTGAATATACATTGAGAATATACTTCTGTGGCCCTGTCCCAAATGGCACTCTAAGCACTCCCGGTCTTCCTACGAGTCTGCACTTTCTTGACGTAGCGCCGCTTTGACTGTCGGGAAGGAGTCTGCTGCGGAGCTCGCATCAGTGCGGGCTCGGCAAAAGTGCGCATCGAGGGCGCATATCGAACATTCAAACACTGTGCCTCTGAGATGAGGAGCTAATTTTCAAGAAATAACATTGCATAATTCCCATATTGTGCAGAACACATTGAATATGAATGAATGAATGAGGCATTTATATAGCGCTTTCATATGTACTACTGTACACCCAAAGCGCTTTACAATCATATCAGGGGTTCTCTCCTCAACCAGCACCAGTGTGCAGCATCCACTTGGATGATGCGACGGCAGCCACAGTACAACGGCACCAGTGTGCTCACCACACACCAGCTATAGTTGGAGAGGAGAGAGAGTGATAGAGCCAGTTCAGTGGACATTGAGAGCCACAACTTCAATCTAGGCTCTCAAGGACTTTACCCGTTTGAATTAATGATTCTCCTTTGTTCCCTGTCCTTCCTCAGTCATCTATGTAAAGAAATTAGCTGATAAAGGGTTTTCTATAACAATGCTTCAGTATTTCATTGAAGAGATATTGGTCTTTAGTGTCTTGATGTGAAACTTCAAATGTAGTTGTGAAAGTGTGATGTCACAGTTATGCCCCTCCCAGTGAGCCAGTGCTCATTTCTTATAACACAACATCTGACACAGGACACCCTGCTTTCCTTCTCTCTATGTTTGACTATGGCCACTATAACATACTAAATGTCCGAGATAAACGTCACACTGCAAACTTGTTGCTTATTTACCAGAGCCATCAGATTTTCGGTCTAAAAACTGCCTCTGAGTCATAAAAAGCTCTTTGTCTAGTTTGTTTATGATGCCTGGGAGTGTTTCCTGGATAAGGAGCGGCCCGGTCTATATGTTATAGATCATTACAGGTTTCTGAACCACAACTGTTGAGACAAAGGTTTTGAAGGGCACTTCTCACTTCTTAGGTGTCAGATCTTGCACATGATGATCTTTACTTGGACAGAATCTTAAAAATGAATTTAACTAGTGATGGTGAGACCTGTTGGACATGCTGGGGATAGAGAAACTGCCTGAATTGGCTGGACCATTCTTACAGACGTCTTCCCGGAGCAAGAGGAGTCAAGCTCCCATGATTCAGTCGTTAGACCTAGATCAAGGTGTTATGGCAAAAGATCTGACCAAAAACAGAAGGCTTGTCATGCCAAGTTGGACTGAAGATGAAGAGGTAAAGGAATTACAGCAATCGTACTGCAGGAATAAGGTCCGGACAACTAAGTACACCTTCCTGTCCTTCATCCCCAAAAATCTTTTCGAGCAACTTCATCGTTTTGCCAATGTATACTTTGTCTTCTTGGGTGCATTGAACTTTGTGCCTATTGTAAATGCGTTCCAGCCAGAGATCTCGATCATTCCTATTGTCTGCGTGATGTCCATAACTGCTGTTAAAGACCTTTGGGAGGACCAACGGCGGAGGAAGTCTGACCAAAAGGTCAATAACTGCTTATGTGATGTGTTTGACAGGTAAAAGCATGAAACATTCTGAACATCAGAATTGAAAATATACCCGTAATACACACAAGTCAGTTTGTACTTTAACCTATTTGGTTAGGCGGCTGATATCTGCTATCAGTGGATCATGGCATAGCGCATAATATGTATTCAGTGTATATATATATATATATGCTTTTTGTTCTTCAACAGCATGTTTACCATGTAGTAAGGTATTATTTAATCTAGCTGTGAGATGATTTGACCCAGATATTTTACTTTTGACAGTTTCTTGATCCTAACTCTGGCTTGTTCTTCAAACAGTTCGGAGGTGTGGCTTAATACCTTCAATGGATGTCACTGTCAAATGCAACAAACTTTGGTTTCTCCAAATACACCCATTTGGATTTGCATGTTAAAGTGTCACAGCTTCAATGTGTCTTCTAATCTGCTGCAAATTGCAGTTGCTGTGCTCAGGCTACATTACATGTTTATTTCCATCCTGTGCCCTGTGCTATAACCCACGTACGTCATTTTTTTATTAGTGCAGCTCTTAGTTAATGGTTAGCTTGAACTATAGTTATTATTGATCTCTGTTTTCTTTTATAAATTTAAATGAATATCTCTTGATTAAAGGTTTATTTTAAGCTTTGATATTCTGCACTTTCCATGAAAAGAGTTTAGAAATGCTATGACCTTGACAAGAACAAAATAGAACAGGCAAAAGCTTAGAAATACCTTTGATTTCAGAATGTATTTTAATTAAGGGTTAATACTATATATATAATATACTATAGTATACTGTGTAGTCATGTTGATCCTGTACACAGTTGCCATTCACAGACAGCTGACTTTAGTGTTTATATTTTGCCTTCTTGCACTAATGTCCTGATAAATATTGTACCAAAGCGTTGTGTTATCTGACATTTGGTTCTAGCTAAGCTGTTGATGCTGCTCAGTTTAAAAAGGCTCCCATGTGATCGTCTTGCCCTAGGGGGTCATATTTGTTTTTCGGTTCTGGAGCTGTTGCTGTGGGTGACAATGAAGCGCAGGGCTTACTTGATTACTATGGGATTGAGGCTGGTGTGTTTATTTTAGTAGGAATAAAACAGTAATGTTGAATATGCTTTGTGCTTAAATCATATGGCACATCAGTGCACAGAAACAAAGCATCATTGGAAATGCATATACAGCATGTATGTTTTTGTCATGCCGCAGGTATATATTAAATACTTTTTGTTGTAGGTTTGTTTCACAATGGTTCTGCAGATAGTCAATAATACCACCAGCAAGACTGGTTTTCAGGGCCATCAATACCGAGAGGGCTGTTTTGACTAATAATAAACACATTTTACATGTCTTTCTGGAATACTGTATTCTGCAGTCTAATTAATAAGCACTAAACTGTATATATGCATTTGTTATTTCTGGAAGCCAATTTCCTACGTAACTGTAATAGTTTATTGTCTTTTTTTGCTTATTTTGTATAATGAAAAAAAAATCTAAATTTTAAATAAGCTGAGTACTGTATGTAATTTACAGTCAGCCAATTATTATCACAAAATAAACCCCTTCAGGATTATACATGACCCCGTTGCTTCACACCAGGGTCCTGATCAGTGTGCTGAGGTTTATTATGGGATAATACCTTTAAGTTTATTAACTTTTCATTATAGTAAAATAATATATATACATTATATAAAAACATTTTTTTTGTACAGCCATGCACAAAGCAATCAAAATTCCACATATTATATTTTGATACCAATCAAATCCAAATGTTTAACAAAATGTAAAAAATATAACATGTAGTTACGATTGTGTCTTTAATTCTGTATTAATAGCATCAGCCAGAGTATGATATTATTTCACCAAAACTGTTGTTTGAACTGCATGTTTGAAAAAGAGTTTTGAGGAAAGCAAAACAATTAGTGAATTACAGCTCTGTTTCAATTATTCTAGAAAAGTGCCTTTCTTCATTTGTGTCTTCTGTTGTGTTTATCCAATATTAAAGGGTTAGTTCACCCAAAAATGAAAATTAAGTCATTAATTACTCACCCCCATGCTGTACCAACCCCGTAAGACCTTCGTTCGTCTTCGGAACACAAATGAAGATATTTTTGATTAAATGTGACAGCTGGATCACTCCTCCATAGGCTCCCTAAGGGAATGAATCCTGACGTCCCAGAAAGTCAATGAAGAAAATGTTTAAATATTCCATGTCACAACAGTGGCTCAACTATAAGTTTATCAAGCAACGAGAATACTTTTTGTGCGGAAATAAAACAAAAATAACGACTTTATTCGACTATTCCTTTTCTTCCTTGTAGGCCTGAAACGAGACTTCAAGAGATTTCCACGACGCATCTTTAACGTGGAAATCTCTTGAAGTCTCGTTTCAGGCCTACAAGGAAGAAAAGGATAGTCGAATAAAGTCGTTATTTTTGTTTGTTTTTTCGCACAAAAAGTATTCTCGTCGCTTGATAAACTTATAGTTGAGCCACTGTTGTGACATGGAATATTTAAACATTTTCTTCATTGACTTTCTGGGACGTCAGGATTCATTCCCTTAGGGAGCCTATGGAGGAGTGATCCAGCTGTCACATTTAATAAAAAATATCTTCATTTGTGTTCTGAAGACGAACGAAGGTCTTACGGGGTTGGTACAGCATGGGGGTGAGTAATTAATGACTTAATTTTCATTTTTGGGTGAACTAATCCTTTAATAGTGAATCTAAACAAAGCATTTAAAGTGTGTGTTTGTATTGAAGGAAGCATCTGCGGTTTGTTGAGCGCCGTTGGGCGGAGGTGTGTGTTGGTGATCTGGTCCGTCTCTGCTGTAATGAGATCATTCCTGCTGACATGGTGCTGCTGCACTCATCTGACTCTAATGGAGTGTGTCACATCGAGACTGCCAACCTGGATGGAGAAACCAACCTCAAACAGAGGCAGGTGGTCCGTGACCTCTCACAACAGGTTTGTGCCAATGCATTTCATTGTCATCTTCATCACCATTGTTTCTGTTTGTTCTCCATAAATATATGAGGTAAAATATGTTTTGCTGTATTTTTATTTTTCCACCTTATTTTTAACGTGAGAGCGGACTCGGCCATTTGTAAATTGAATGTGTGTGTCTTCCCGTGCAATCCGCTTCCAGTCATTTTTAGCTGTACAAAACACCTTGTTATGCTGCTTGATATTGCAAACTGGTATTTCTTTCCATATTATTATAATATATTGTCATAATTATAAACACTGGTTTGTAGCACAAATTATTTTACTGTTTACTGCACTTTTGTTATTCTACTAGTTATTTACCTATAGCGGCTAATAAATCGTAAATCTCGCAATTCACAGAAAATAGATTAATTCCACATTGCAAAAAAGTTGTATAAAGGTAATTGTTTTTTTGTATTGAAATCTATAAAGCTTTTTAAAAGAAATAAAATGCATTTCATATATACAAAAGTGGTCTAAGGTGATGTCCGGCCTTGGAAAATCTTCACCCTTTGTCCAAATGTTATTAAAATCATATAATTTTATAAGCATGTTGCGTAGTCGTGCTTGGAGTCAATTGTTTTATTTCTGATAACACAAGTTGTGCGGACATAATTTTTGGCCAGGCTGTCATACAAAGAAATGATGAACACATGGAAAAACAAGAGAGAACCAAGAATGAATAACTGATTATGTTGTAGTCAGCGTGTCACGTTTTGGGTTTTGTTTCTTGTTCTTGTCATTGTCATGTTTCTGTCTCTTGTCATGTGATTCCCTGTTTGTCATGTGATCCTGCCATGTGTCTTGTCATTGGTTAATCATCTGATCATTGTTCAAAGGTGTTCCTTGTCTTGTAATTTGTCTGTTTATTTAGGCCCTCATATTTGCCCTGTGTCTTTGTCTAGGATTGATGGCTCCTGTCGATGTTCTTGTTTTTGTTTTGAGTTTCTAGTTTTATGCCTTTGTTTTATGTTTGATCACGTTTGGGTTCTCACCTCACTTGCCTCCATTGGACCATTCGTTACACAGTGTATGCTTTTTCCTGTGAGCTTTTTGTTTTTCTATACATTTTCTTTTTTTGCATAGTAAAATAAAACCTGTAGCTGTAGTTTGCCTTTTTTGACAAATAATTTATTGTTTTGTTATTCATTTTTTAAATATTTAAAAATATATATTTAAAGCTGCAGTCCGGCGTTTTTCCTCTTTGTCGCCATCTCTGTTCGAAATCTGCAATTGCAGTCATTCGCGGAATTATCAACTTTACGCGAGTTGTACTTCAACACCCTCGACACGGCACAGCGCGGATGAACACAGTGTTTGAGGAGACTGTGAGGCTGTCAGTCCCTGCGCCGGTGTGGATAGTGTCATTTAGAATCACAGATTATTCTTTTTGGAAGTATGACCAACATAAGAATTTTCACCGGAAAATGTCATCTGAACAAGTAATATCCACTTTTGTTCTGGTTCTGACATTGCAGTAAATCGCGCTGAATAAATCTAACAATCGCTTATAAGTTATCATATCACGCAAAACCGTGCAAATTATACTTTGCATGATGTGATATTGCGTGACTACATTTAATGTCCTTCCGGTATGTATCCTTGTTTTCGCATGGGTCCGGTTGCAGTCTCTTTTTTTCTGTAGCCACTCCGAAAGCCGAACGAGGTCTTTTGCATTTTACAACGGGTGAATCTGTTGTCACTGGTGATTGTCGTTTGAACCTTTCTGGATCCGCCATCAAATTGATAAGTTTAATTATATCAAGTACTGTGAGAAAAGGCTATAAATCTCCACCTCCAACATCCTCACACGCAATAAAGCCTACTAGCCGAGACTCCTTCTTTATGTGTACAGATGTGACGTAATGACGCAGAGACATGCTCGAATCTCCCCCGGAATTCCACCAGTACCACTGGAATTAAAAACATTATTACAAGCTTACCGCTTTGAATTGAGCTAAGGCAAGCAGAGAGTTTTGAACACTGGCTGGTTATGTATTTTCTCAAATATGTTTTTTTGGATAATTTTTAACCCAAAAAAAGCTACGAACTCCAGCTTTAAAATAATTTTCTCCAAATTTTTATGGTTTAATAGAACTTTTAGGGTTTCTAAATACAAATATACCCTCTGGACATCACCTTTGGCCTCTACTGTAGACAATTATTTTAAATCACATCATCTAATGTTCTCTGAATTTCTAAATTAAAATACTTTTTTTGTGGGGCATAAAGTAGGGTGTAACCGTCATTACAAAGAAAAAAGTCTCTGAAATGCTGAAATCCTTAAAAGAAAACTTTATTAAATTGTTTGGTATAAAAACATTGCGAAAATAAAAACCTCTCTGAGCAGTGTGTTTAAAAAAATTGTGAATGTGATTTTCCTTTAGGGATCTGAATTTATTCCAGAAAACTACAGCAGTCGCATTGAGTGTGAAAATCCCAACAATGACCTGAGACGGTTCAGAGGCTTCATGTGAGTAAGCATTTAACTGCTTCTGTAAATGATAAACAAGGCATTTTAAAGAATTATTAAAATTGTTGTATTTACACAGGGAGCATCCTGGTAAAGGACGGGTTGGACTCCATAGTGAAAACTTGCTCCTGAGGAGCTGCACTGTGAGGAACACGGAGACTGTGATTGGCATTGTAGTCTATGCAGGTCACTTTCACATCAAAAGATATGATGAGATTGTAGAAAGATAAAGAGCTTCACATTAAAAGATATGATGAGATTGTAGAAAGATAAAGAGCTTCACATTAAAAGATATGATGAGATTGTAGAAAGATAAAGAGCTTGTGTGTGATTGTATGCAGGTCACGAGACAAAAGCGATGCAGAATAACAGTGGGCCGCGCTACAAACGAAGTAAACTGGAGCGCAGACTCAACATGGACGTCCTCTGGAGTGTCGCTCTACTGCTACTTATGTGCCTTATCTGTGCTGTAGGTCAGTATTATGGTCATTGATGTACTTGTGTCAGCATTTAAACTATTAAGTACTAGGTTGAGCTGCACGATTCTAGATAAGTTAGTTCCTTTATTGTCCTCAAGTGGAAATTTGTCTTGGCTTCACTATACACCACAAGTACACCAACACAACATCACAATATAAATAAAACAAATATAAAACAAATAAAACAATAACATTCCCATATGTACATATACAATTTATGCATACATATCCCCCCTACTCATATTCATATCTTCTCAAAAATTTTAAATTGAAATGGCAGTCAGCACAACACATTTGTACTCGCTTGAGGTTGTCTAAAACGTCTCCTTAATAGTTTTTTTTAAAATAGAGATCACGATTCACCTACGATTCTGATTAGGCAGCTAAACACTATTACATTTTAATGTAATTTATTAGAGATTCAGCAAAATGTTAATTACAGCAGTCTATTTAAAAAAAAAGTTTGAATGAATGATTCAATGACTCATTCATAAAGACTTCACTTGCTTCATGTCTTTATGAATGAGTCATTGAATCATTCATTCAAACTTTTTTTTTTAATAGACTGCTGTAATTAACATTTTGCTGAATCTCTAATAAATTACATTAAAATGTAATAGTGTTTAGCTGCCTAATCAGAATCGTAGGTGAATGAGCGTTTCTATTAATCTCTTGAATGAATGATTCAATGACAAATAAAAAAATACATTCTGTAACAAAATGAAAATTACAGTCACTTTAATCGTGCAGCTCCAGTACACGCTTTGTGGTATTTTTGTGGGTTTAGTAAAAATATGATTGTGATATATAGGTCATGGTGTTTGGTTGAGTGGACTACAGAATGCTATTTTCATGATTCCTGATGACACGCACCCTGCGCTCGCTGCCTTTTACTTGTTTTGGACTATGATCATTGTTCTGCAGGTGAGTGACATTGAGCGGACACATGCATGTCATGTCTAATCCAATTATTATCGAATGGTAATGCTTTAGCTAAATCGTCAGTAAATTTGACTATGTAACATTTTATGAGAGTTTGATGCAGGTTTAAATCTGGTTTGCATAAATTCTGTATTCTGTTGCCCTATTTTTTGTAATTTCTTTAGAAAAAGTTTTTGACCTTTAAGTTCAAAATTTTTACATGTACAATGATATTCAAGATATTGTAGTATATCAGGCCTATCCTTTACAGTTCATGAATCAGGTTTTTAGTTAAATACTTCAGTAAGCATATAACCAATCTTACTTGATGTACTCGTTGTATCTTACATTGCTGTCCTCCTCTTCTTTCTTTTTTGTGTGTTGTAGGTGCTGATTCCCATCTCCCTCTATGTGTCGATAGAGATTGTGAAGCTGGGACAGATATATTTTATTCAGAATGATTTAAATCTGTATAACCCAGTACTGGACACAGGAGTGCAGTGCAGAGCGTTGAACATCACAGAAGATCTTGGACAGATCCAGTACCTGTTCTCTGACAAGACGGGAACCCTCACAGAGAACCGCATGCTGTTCCGCCGCTGCACTGTGGCAGGAACCGAGTACCCTCACCATGAGAACGGTCAGTTTACTTCAAAACAGCCTTCAAATACGCCTGATTGATTCTTTGGGTATGCTGTTTATAAGGAAATGCTGTTTATAAAAAAATTCAATTAAAGTTGACTTGCTTATTTTTGATCTGACGACTTTACTGAATGTTTTTTAAAGCTGTCAAACTTAACATGCTAACTTAAGATATTCATAAATTGATTAATAGTAAGATATTTAATTTTATTATAAAAAATATACCCATTTTTAACACATTTACCAAATTTACCATATTACAGTTTCATTTTTCATTCTGCTCTTTAAAAACTGATAATAAATCATGAGATAAGTTGTGATTTATTTTATTATGTTAAATGATATTATATTGTACATTATGTATATATTAATATAATTAAATGGAAAAAAATGATCACAACAACTAATTAGATTTTTAAGACAACTACATAAATATATATATATATATATATAGTAGTCTTTAAAACTTTTTGTAAATAATAATCTATTATTTTATTTTGTCTATATGTGTATATATATATATATATACACACACACATTTTATCAAAAGTATAAATGGGTGTTTATGCGTGAAAATATGTAGCTATCGTCATGGTCTTGATCATGTTTGTGTGTTTCTCCTCAGCGATTTTTCTGGAACAGTATGAGGCGCAGGGCTGTAGCGATGCAGATCACTCTCTAACCCTGAGGTCACGCGCTAGCAGGAAGTCTCTGAGCTGTAAATCGCTCAGCTGCAACCGGAGTTCAGTGTCCCTCAATACCCTCACTGCAGAGTCTGACACGCACTCAGTCCACGACACGCTCCGCAGACACACACCCGGAGCCTTCAGCAGCACCATGGTGAGAAAAGAAACGACTTATCTTTGGTTAGGTTAGGTTAGGTTAACTTTATTATCCCCAAGGGGCAATTTGTTTTACAGTGTTTTACAATCTGCATGTGTACTTTTCCTTGTCTTGATTACTTTATTTCTTTACTCCCTATGTTAGTCGTCTATTAATTTCACTGTAACACGCACTTCAATTATTTATTGTCATAAGTAAATAAATCATAAATAATTTTTTTCTCTAGGAGTGTGCTGTTGTTCCAGACCCTCAGCTTCATGTGAAGCTGAGCACACTGTCATCCCCCATACGTTCCCCTCTCCAACAAGAAGCTGCTGAAATCTCTCACATCCTAGACTTCTTTCTCGCCCTCACTGTCTGCAACACCGTAGTAGTTTCCTCACCCACTCAGCCAAGACATGTGGTATGATCCAAGTCTTTACTAATTAACTAAACTGATAGTCTGAAACCTTTCCCTAACTAGATTTTGGGTTCAAGTTGGTCATGCAGATTCGCAGTGCTGTTTTCTGCATGACCAACTTGAACCCAAAATCTAGTTGGGGAAAATTTTTCGCCTTCACACACAAAATTCCAGATCACATCATGGATTCCTATTGAAACGGCAGGATTTCGCCTTTGAAAAGTCGCTAAACAGCTGTAAATGTGACTGAACTTTAAAACTGTGTCCAGCTGGTTTTGAAGCTGTTTTTTATGTGAACAACCCCTAAGAAATTCGTCCGAAGGTGTCAGGTATACCCAAAAACCCATCTAATTATACAGTTGGGTTTTTTAAACAATTATTCAATTTTGATAATATATAGTTTGGCATCTCAATCCGCTAGGTAGAATTTTTTTGTAATAAAAATGTAATTCATATGAAGTATGTTGTAACCATTAGAGCAGGGTAAACAATGATTTTCTAAGACTGATCTTAATCTGTGCCCATTTTTAATGGATGCAGGAACAGACTGGCCTTAGCGATGGATTTATGCCCGGGGCTTTTCCCAGTAAGCCAGTCCATTTGTAAGCCACTGTCAAAACTAAATTAACCTCAAACATGGTTTAAACTGTGCGATAAATAATACACTAATTTTTCATTGCTGAAATCATAATCAAATTACCCAAAATATTACATAAATTGATATTCAGTGCCTGCTTGTGGCTTGCAAAAAATTATACTTCTTATATGTGCATTTCTTGCATGTTTTTGAATCTGTTAATGTAATATCAGGTTCAGATGCCTGTGGTTCGCACACCCCTGCGCTCTCTAGAGGAGATGAAGGCCATGTTTCAGAAGCTAAGTCTACCCCGCTTTCCCTATTCACCTAGTCAAAACACAGACACTCCTCCCAGCCTAACCAAGAAACTCTTCGCCCGGGGTCGTTCGGCTTCCTACTTCCCTAACTGCAACCCTCAAACACTCATCAAAACGCTACAGTCCCCCATCACACCTTCTGGCACCCCTTCAACCACTCCATCCATCCCTGTCACTCCTGCGCTGTTGCCCAGTGGGGCGTGGGGCGAGGACGTGGACAACATACAGAAGGCCAAAGATAACTCTGCTGATGAGACTGAGAGTGATGATGAGGATGAGGCAGAAGAGTTGCTGTACGAGGCAGAGAGCCCGGATGAGGCGGCATTGGTGCAAGCAGCAAAGGCTTATGGGTGTACTCTGCTGGGCCGGTCCCCAGAGCAAGTCCTCGTGGCTGTTCCAGGCACAGGGCCACTGTCCATCACTCTGCTACACATACTGCCATTTCATTCTGCCCGCAAGAGGATGTCTGTGGTGGTGCGCCATCCCCTCACTGGAGACGTGGTGGTTTACACTAAAGGAGCTGATAACGTCATTATGGAGCTGGCTGAAGAAGGTATGTGAGGTGGCGTCTTTGCTTTACCAAAGCAGCTCATGTATGTTTTATTAAGGTTAGTTCACTCCAGAGGTCTTTCCATCATTTGACTGATTTTTTTTTTTTTTTAGCAGTGATGGAAAAATCTGAAGGCTGTCATTTTGACAGATTACACTGAGGGTGATCTATTGTAACTTGTAACTGTAATTTCCACCCCCGTCCAGTTGACCAGGAGAAAGACTTGTGTTCAGGCAGATACAAAGCATCAATGTAGTTGAGTTCAGTTAATTTATCATGTTTTGTTCACATCATAATCGAAATAATTGTTTTTTTTTTTATTTATATACTGCGTTGGTCATATTTGCCTGTTCAGGCCCAAAAGCTTGTGTTTTAGTGGCCTCTGCTGTTGCCACTATGGAAAAAGTCTCTGTTCATCTGTTTTGTTCCTAAATTAATAAATGCATAATCTTGCCCTTATGCTCGTCCTGTAATTTCATGATTAAAAATGGAAATGTGGATGAAAACAAAAGCTGTTAAAAGTATTATTATCTTTAAATTATTATGACTGGTAATAACAGATTATGACATAGTTTTTACGACCCTGTCCGTCAAAATGAGGGACAATGAGAAATTATTACGTGACCTCTGGTTGATGGTGGACTAATCCAGGGGTTTCAAGCTTTTTGATGCCAGTGTCCACCTCATATGATGATCGCTTTGTGAAGGACCCCCTTTTTAACACATACCTGTAAAGTTTTCACCTAGCAGTATCAACAATATGATAATCTTTAATATCTCATATTGCTTCTGCTTACATACTCTATCAAGGCTTAAAAGGCTCATTTCTGTTGGCCCAAAAGTCTACAAAAGATCAAACCTCTCTAAGGGTCCATTCACACAGGCATTATTGCATTCCTCTTCACTGCTTTTCCATTGTTTTTCTATGTAAACATTCGCTAGATGGATGTTTTCGATCGTAACGCTCACATCTCTCGACTTTTGCAGTGTCTCGCGCATGACAGCGTTCTTAAGACGTGGCTCTCAAGCAAACATCAGTTAATTAAGTTAATTAAAATGTCTTAAATGTGAAGTCATGATCCCTTAAGTGTTTGGAGTATGTTTAGTAGATTACAATAAATACTCAGTGTGCAAACTGAAAGGACAACACTCTGTTCAGTCTGTAATCACAGACTGTTCAGGATTAAAAATGTACTAGTCCATATCGTCATTTTGTGTAGTCCTACTTTTCAGAAATTTGGATGCGATATTGTCACACCAATGTTGAGTGTACTGTATACTCAAGTATTTGTTTTGACTCTGTGTGCATGTGGGTGCAGCTGAAGATGGTTTCTCAAGGGAAGTAATAAAACAGACGCAGAAACACCTGGACCAGTATGCAAGAGAGGGACTGCGCACTCTCTGTGTTGCTAAAAAAGTACGTCTTTCACTCTCATTTCCCTTATTTGCAACATTCATTATCTTCTATTTGCATACAGCACATCAAATGTAACCTGACAATAGATTGCATTAAGATGCCTGTGCATGGAGGTTGAGTCTTGAAGAAAATTGTTGGCATATGATTGACAGGTGATGGAAGAGCAGGAATACAAAGCCTGGTTGAAGAGACATGAGTATGCAGAAACCAGCATTGAAAACAGAGAAGAGCTTCTGCTTGAATCTGCTGAGAGACTGGAAACTAATCTCACATTATTGGGTGAGACATTAAGACAATGAAGACAAAATGAAATCGCCCTGAAATTATATTGTGTGTTGGTTGTCCTAGCCTAATTCTTTCTTGGTTTCCAGGGGCAACGGGTATAGTAGACCGCCTTCAAGAGGAGGTGCCTGAGACCATTGAGGCTCTGCAGGAAGCTGGGATTAAAGTATGGGTCCTCACAGGGGACAAACAAGAGACGGCTATTAATATTGCTTTTGCTTGCAAACTCATTAGACCCACAGACCACTTACTGATGGCCAATTGTGACAGCAAGGTAAGTAGAGGTGGTGAAAAAAAAATGAAAAAAACAAGATTTTAGCAAAGGATTTTAACAAAAATGTTACACCCTGTAAAAAAAAGGATTTTTACACCCTGGTATAAATAGCTGGTGATGCTAAAGCTTATGAAATATGGAAGAACAAATCAGTAAGCACTTTCACCAAACTGCGTTTGATGAAAGTCCTGGTTTGGCCAGTTGCAACATAAAGTTGTGAAGTGTGGACATTGAAGAAAGAGGAAGAAAGGCACATCTAGGCTTTTGAAAACAAGTGCATTAGAAAGTTGTTACAAATTCCATGGACAAAACTGATGACAATTGAGCAGGTATAGATATTGGCTAGAACAAAAAGCGAATTGCTGAATCACATTAAATCCCGCAAGTTACGCTATTTTGGTCATGGTAATGCGACAATCAGTCAATACCATTTAAGGCAGCATCGTGACAGGTTTAGTGGGAGGTTTCAGAATTCGTGGAAGACTTGCCGGATAATATCATGACATGGACTGGTCTGTCAGGAGCTGGCTTGTTTCATGCCATACGAGACAGAAGACTCTGGTCATTACTTTCTCATCCATACAGCCAACCGCCGCCAAGCGACTTTGGTGCAATGACATGACATATATAGCACTGTCCACTATTGTCAATTTAATATTTGTTTTGTATAATATGCAATAAGTTAAAGCACACTTGTAAGTAAATTCCAAAATATATTTATATATAGTATATTTATAGTATATTTTTCCAAACATCTAGGCATTCCTGTAGCTTCATGCTGACAATGCCAAAGTCATAGGTTTTATTCTCAGGAAGTGCATGAACTAATTGACTTAGCTTTTCAGCCTGTATTGGTTTTGGTAATTCCCATAAATTTGTTCATGTAATTAATTTAAATAAAACATCCCTCGTATTATATATTATATTATGTTAGAAAAAAATGCAAAAGCTAGGGTGAAAATGCCAACAAAATACAAAGGTAGATGCTAGTATGTTCAATCCTTTATGTTGCACTATATATAAAACTGAAATCTGAATTGCATTTTTTGAATGTGTGTGCTTTGTCCCTCAGGAGGCTTGTGAGGCTCAACTTCATGAGTTACAACTTGAGATCAAACAAGTCACAAATGGAGGCGCGTCTAAAGATGATTGTAGTTCTGACTGTGTGTTGGTTATTGATGGCCGTACGCTGGACTATGCTCTGCAGAAGGAGCTACAGGGGCCCTTCCTGGAACTCACATGCTGCTGTCGCTCAGTCATATGCTGTAGATCCACCCCCCTGCAGAAGAGCCTAGTGGTACGGCTCGTCAGAGACAAGCTGAAGGTCATGACCCTGGCTATAGGTGAGAAAGTACATTGAAAGGTATATGGTTGAATGTCCAGGTAGAATGTTGTTTGAACTAAAATGTGATGCTCGTATTCAGGTGATGGAGCCAATGATGTCAGTATGATTCAGATGGCAGATGTTGGCATTGGCATCTCAGGCCAGGAGGGCATGCAGGTACAAGCAGAAACCATGGTTGGGTTTGGGTACTCCCATGTAATTGTATTATTCGTTTTGACTAATTATGTCGAATTTTGACTAATTACACAATTGTTCAATACTTTGGGATTGTTAAGATTTTTCAAATACTATACTCAAATACTAATATTATAGTTAAAACCTTGTAGTTCGTTTAACAGAACAGGTCTTTTCCACTCTTGCAATGTTTATAGTGTATTCTCCCTTCATGTAGGCGGTGATGTCCAGTGACTTTGCCATCTCGAGATTTAAGTTCCTAAGAAAGCTAATTTTGGTTCACGGTCATTGGTGCTACACACGGTTGGCTAACATGATCCTCTATTTCTTCTACAAGAATGTGGTGAGTAATGTACACAGTTCCTCTTATCTTATGAATCAATGCGTTCCTGACTTGTTCCTCTTCTTTCTTCTTTTTTTCATGTAGATGTATGTGAACCTGTTGTTCTGGTACCAGTTTGTCTGTGGCTTTTCAGGCAGCACGATGACCAACTCGTGGGTTTTAATCTTCTTCAACCTTCTCTTCACCTCCATACCTCCACTCATATATGGAGTGCTGGACAAAGATGTGTCTGCCGAGACACTCCTAGAACTGCCTGATCTCTATGAGTCTGGACAAAAGTCGCAGGTGGTCATCCTGTCTCACACGTCGTTCTGTTGTTTCTGTTGTGTTCAGCTCATGAGCTGTTTTGCATTGTGTTTTACATGGTATGAATATAATGATGGCTTATTTGTGGTTATGTGATGTGTGTTTTCAGGCCTATCTTCCATCAACGTTCTGGCTGAACATTCTCGATGCGTTTTATCAAAGCCTAGTGTGTTTCTTCATGCCTTACTCTGTAAGTCATTCTGAATTTCTTCACTTTACTGAGTATTCTTCATTTGAACCGTGTTTTTTTGCATTGTTCCCAAATGACACTTGAGATCTTGGCTGTGCCCAAAAACAAAAAGTCTGGAACGTTTCTTAAATGCACATTTAAATAGAATGAAACCATTTATTAAATGTTTCAAATTGAATGTTTAAAATATAATTAATTATTTAAATGTCAAAAAGATTCAATACAATTCAAATATACTTTTCAGAGCAGTGCTCACATATAATAATTCATATTGTTTTTGTATGCTATGAAGGCGTATGCAGGGTCTGATATTGGGGTATTTTCCTTTGGCTCTCCAATCAATGGCTCCGCTCTCCTCATTATCCTCCTGCATCAAGTCATAGAGAGTCGCACAGTGGTAAGCCAATCACAGCTGTTCAATGCAAATTTATCATCTATAATGCAGTGCAATTTAAAAAGTAAATCTTTAGTATAGTTATTGCATTCCATGCCACACTGTGTCCTCACCAAGCATTACAATAAAATCTACACTACCAGTCAAAGGTTTGAAATAATTAAGACTTTTTTTATGTTTTTGAAAGAAGTGTCTTTCCCAAAGGATTAATTTATTAAGCAGCACAACAGTTTTTAACATTGATAATAATAAGAAATGTTTCTTGAGCAGCAAATCAGCATATTAGAATGATTTCTGAAGTATCATGTGACACTGAGGACTGGAGTAATGATGCTGAAAATTCAGCTTTGCCATCACAGGTATAAATAGAAAACGGTTATTGTGTATTGTATTTTTTTTTTTTTTACTTTATTTTCGATTAAATAAATGCAGCCTGGGTGAGCATAAAAGACCAGTTAAAAACGTCAAACTTTTGACCGGTAGTTTAAATCTGAAGTATTTGTCCCACCCCCCACGTGAAATGTTATTGGTCCAAAATACAGCTCCACATAATTGTACAGTAATGATTAAATATCTCCTTAAGCATTATCTCAAATCATTCAGCACCTTCTCATTCAGCGTGCACAGAGAAATTGCATGTTGCATAAAGCACCACAGTAACACAGTTATTCTTGTAACAAAATGTGCATACCATAGCACTATCATTAATGTCTTTATGTATGGAAGACTGGCTCTGTATCTTATGCTAATGCTGGTCTTGTGTGGTTTTTCTTTTTTTGTGCAGACGTGGATACACGCTACATTGCTGCTCTTCAGTGTCCTGTTCTATTATGCCTTTACCCTGTTGTTCAGCATTACGTGTGTGACATGCAATTCTGCTACAAACACCTACGGCATTGAGACAAAAATGATGTCTGAGCCGCTCTACTATTTAGTATGTGGATTAACAACATTCCTGGCCCTGCTACCCAGGTATTACACACACATACCTGAATTAGCTCATTCACATACCAGTCACAATAACAAACTGTAATACTGTTTAAAAACCCAGTTACCTGACTACCAAGATTTTATGTTAAAGGCTTAAATACACTACATGACTTAAAACATTAAAACACTAGGCATCACACACTTGGAGGCTTTTTAAATGGTTACAGAAAAACTTGCCATCATACAGGGTTTCCCAAATGGGGTTCTTTATTTACACATTCGCATAATTTTGTGGACAGAAGTTTACAGCATTTCAGCAGTATTCCACCAAAATAACAGCTTGAGGGCTTGATTTGTTAAAAGTGAATAATTTAAGACACAAATATTAGTATTGTAACTTGTAGTATAAAATAAATGAATAATTATTATGAAATGTAAATTTTTTATTTATTTCAAAGGATAATGGTGATTTTACAATAGTAAATTTTGTCTTAATTAGTTAAAACTAATAATAATTCATTAATATTATATTTAATTTGCTCGGATTCCTTAAACACTAGTATAATTGTAATGTGAATCACAAATATCACTACTAAAAAAGAGGTTTGAGTCCACTTTAAAGTCCAGGTTCAAAGTCAAATTTTTTTTTATATATAAATTTTATCCATTTACCATTAACCAACATCAGAGAACCATGAACATGCAAATATGTTGAAAATAAAAGACCCGTTAACACTAACTCACGCAGAAACATGCGCCTCGTTCTAGGAGCCGCATGACAAATGAAAGCAATGTGTTCTAAAATCGGCTCAAAATATCAAACAGGTTTGATCTCTTCCGACTGGATAGAATCAAAGTCTGAAGCTACAAATTCGAGTCTGTGCCCTTTATACACTGTGATTTTCAGCTAAATCTGTCAAATCTGAACGCCCAAAATCTGCAGACTGTCTCTGACTTTCGGCAACTAGCATCGAAACTAGCAATTCGGGGCAAAAGTCAAGTAGAGTATTTATACACTTCCAACAAAAAGAATAATTCTGAGATGCCTAGTTTTTTCCTATTTATGTGGGAAAGAAATTGATTTCTTTTTCACAGAGAAGGCCTGAACATGCACGCTTAAAATTGTATAGTGTGATGAGACCTGAAAAAGCAGTATTAATGACACCATTATTTGAGAAATGTTATTTAAATGTAATCTTGACAAACAAGTTTTCAGTCTTTCCCCACTCAACTTGATAATATCTGTACTTGTATGACTTTTAACTACATAGAAAATAGTTGCCCGTTGAATTGTCTTTCCTTAAGACTTTGGACAAACTTTATTGCAATCAGTCACTTATGTTTTCATCTTGTCTTAAAGGGTTAGTTCACCCAAAAATGAAAATTATGTCATTAATGACTCGCCCTCATGTCGTTCCAAGCCCGTAAGACCTCCGTTCATCTTCGGAACACAGTTTAAGATATTTTAGATTTAGTCCGAGAGCTTTTCTGTCCCTCCATTGAAAATGTATGTACGGGATACTGTCCTTGTCCAGAAAGGAAATAAAGACATCATCAAAGTAGTCCATGTGACATCAGTGGGTTAGTTAGAATGTTTTGAAGCATCGAAAATACATTTTGGTCCAAAAATAACAAAAACTACGACTTTATTCAGCATTGTATTCTCTTCCGGTTCTGTTGTCAATCCGCGTTCACGAGTCCGCAGTGACGCTGCTGACGTGTTATCTGGTGTGTCCGTGTATTCGGGTTCAAATAAATATGTCTGGACAAAAAAATGCGAATCTTCCTCTGTGTCAAAATCTTTAGACATGTTTGCGAAGATTGTTTTGTTTACAGCGTGCGTCTCCCTCAGACTGTAAACGAAGCTCGGGCGCACCAGATACACATCATAGCAGCGTCTTACGTCAGCAGCGTCACTGAACGCGGATTGACAACAGAACCGGAAGACAATACAATGCTGAATAAAATCGTAGTTTTTGTTACTTTTGGACCAAAATGTATTTTCGATGCCCACTGATGTCACATGGACTACTTTGATGATGTCTTTATTTCCTTTCTGGACAAGGAGAGTATACCAAGTATACATTTTCAATGGAGGGACAGAAAACTCTCGGACTAAACCTAAAATATCTTAAACTGTGTTCCGAAGATGAACGGAGGTCTTACGGGCTTGGAACGACATGAGGGCGAGTCATTAATGACATAATTTTCATTTTTGGGTGAACTAACCCTTTAAAGGCAGCTCATGATGGTACAGTATATTTCACTGTTGTCTTTTCATCTCTTTCGGTGTCTCAGGATCCTGTTTCGTGCCTTTTGTAACACTATCTTTCCATCTGACCTGGTGAGAGCACAGAAAATGGAGAGACTCTCGGCACAAGACTATTCCTCTAGTTTGCAGAAGTGGAGGGAGAACAAAGCCGCTCAAAAACACGTCCCTCAAAACCTCAGTGTGAATGCTGACATGCCCCATTTAACAGATTGTATCGCTGAACCAGGTGCTGTTCTCACATGACCAATAACAAAGTCCCTTTTGGTCATATAAACATGGTCATTAGCTCAAATAGTGACTGTATATTCTTGCACTTTAGGGATCGGTAGATACTCTAACCGGTCAGAATTCAGAGCTGGCTTTTCTCTGGCCTATGAGAGTGTTTTCACTGTGATGTGCCTGGGCTCTCACACCCTCTGCCGGTGGAGCTTACAGATGAACTGAATCGCAAACTTATTCCTGTCCAGTGACCACAGAGTGGACTTGGAGTCTGGCTTTTGTAGGCTAAAGATATGCAGATAACTTTTTCACACGGCTGGACCGGTGACATTTTTATTCACACATGCACTCCAGCATCACACAAGAACCTCAAGAGTTGTGAGGATGAATTGTGGGTCAGGATGTGGCTGGTGTATGGCAAGATACAGTGGCTACTTTGCTCCTACTTTAATGCAATACTCCATTTTTGGTTATTGAGGCTAAAATATTCATGAGCTTGCACACTAAACATTAACATATACTATACATAATCTCACAATTTCCCACACAGTCGTTTTTCCAGATTTTATATTCTAGCAAAATGTAAATGACCATCTTCCTCTGGTTGAAACTATAGGAATGATTGAATAAAGATGTTTGGGTTTTTTTCAGTAATTAGGAAAAACATGACTGTTTCTAAAAATCTGATCTTGGAGAATGTTGAAACCATGAGGATGTTACAATAAAGACATTCATTGAATTTTTCCTGCTCAGGAAAAAAATGAGGTCAAATTAAACAGGAGCTATTGTATTTTTGACCCAAGGTCCTTCTGTTCATTTGTGTTTTTATTCTGATAGTGAACATGCCAACTGCATGCATTACAAATGTACATGTCCAGTATTTCATGATAAAGGCTAGATTGCTTTTTGTACTTAAATGCAATATTTTTATTGCAAAAAGTGAATGCTTAGAATGTGAATCGATAATCCAGAATGATCAGCTTAGATGATTTTGAGTCATTGACTTGAAAACATTATTGAAAGTCATCTTGTAAGCCCTATGTGATATTTGTAAAACTTGCAATAAAACATTGAGAGAGTCAATGTTTTGACTTGAGAGACTTTGAATTGACTGAATTGAGAGAGTCATTAAAAACCTAAAAACTCGACTAGTGCATGAATATGAACATACAACATACAACCGATTGCCTCTGTGTCATTGTAAAGCACTTGTTTTGAGAGATAAGAATTGGCTTTAAAATCAGGGATGGCAACTTTTAAATTTAGCTTGAAGTGAAAAAAAAATACACACAAAAACCCTGCATTACAATGAGTCTATGGTGATTGTTAAAGTGATTGGAGTCTTGGCTCTGTGATTTTTCACTCCTTTTTACTTCAGACCAAACATAGCCTACTGTTTTTGTGACCTCAGTTTAATCACTGAAACATAATTGTATGATTCACTGTTATCCAAAACAACTTACATTGTTACAATGTCTTCAAAATATAACCTATAACTGCTGGAATGACAGCATTGTAATGTTAGACAGAATTACATTTGGTCTTCTTTCTAAAATTGATTTGCATTCTTAATTGTGATTGGTCTTCTTTATTCCATCTAATTTGCACCTTTACACTGCAAATAAATAAATACATTTGAAAAAATCTTGAATTTATTACTGCTATAAGTGCATTTTTTAATATTTAGAATGTTTTCCAAACTCACAGTCAGCCATTTTTGTGGACTCATTGCTTTGATTCACTCATGAATAAGTCTTTCACAAGTAATGACGTGACTGATTTCCACAGCAATGACTGAATGCCACAGTAATAGCCACATAAAGTGAAATGTTTCTTATTGAATAGGACAGACACCTCATGACAAGACAATCTTTAAAGATGAAATCAGATAGCAGAAATAGTGTGAAGTAGTTTTTAAAAAAAATATTTTCTTGTTCTCCTGCACTTTTTTCAAGATTTCCATAAAATTGAATTGAATAATCCTTACATATTATTCATAATATTATGAATTAAGAATTGTAAAAAGGTAAAAAAAAAATAGAGCATCTGTTTTCTAAAAAAAAAAGAAAGAAAGTAGATACATTTCAACTATAAAGTAATAAATGAATGTCAATTTATTCAATGAATTTGAATACAATTACTAAAGGTTAAAGGTGAATGAATCCTGAATCCCACTTTATCTAACACATTTAGCAAAAGTAGGCCACCAATATTTAAACACCTTACAAGAAAAAAAAAAAAATGTAAACACTTTATTCTCATGCATTTTATTTCCTGTTAACTAGTAACAAACGAATCTGTCATAATAATATTTGTTTACAATTAGTGAGCAAGTGCGACCTTATCATTTCGAAAATAAAATCTTATGTCAGAGGGTTTTCTACCTTTAACCATCTTTGATGTGTGGGCTGGGCCAACACGATCTCATGAAAGTGCGTATCTATAGCACGAATTTAATTTCTCGTAGCCTACCATTTATACGCCAAAAATAGTTTTTGCGTGCAAATGATACGCACTGTAAACCCCTTGAGTAGATTAGGGGTGTGGAGTGCGTGTGTATTACACGCCATAATGTGCGTGTCATATGCACGCAAAAACTATTTTTGTCGTATAAATGGTACGAGAAAATGTCATATTGCATAAACTATTTTCATAATTTAATGAAATAGTGTCTATTAGAGACCAGTGTCGTTCTCTGAATGTGTAAACCCATTGATCACAGTACTATAAACGGCCCACTTTACCTGCATTCACCCTACCTAATTTAATTTTATTAATTGTCGAGGTGAGTTTTGTCGCTATAAGTTTAGCCTCGTCGCTCGCGTCTACATGGTGGAAATGTGGCCAGTCGAATATGAGAACAAGTGCACACACTAGCTGACTAGCACATGGTTCTATAGACCAATTTCCAGCCGACGTCACAGTTACGTCACAGCGCCAGCTGGTGGCAGAACAAAGGGAAAACTGGAGGCGGCAAATACAAACCAGCACAGATTCGGCTACAAAAATAAGGATCTTAAATTCTTCTTATTATTATTAAATGTCATCTTGTTGTGTTGTTGGGTGCAAGAATCAATGAAAAATTAATATGCTTTATCTGCAATTTTTTATTTCTAGAAAATATTCACCTCATTAAAATTGCACCGTAATGTCACTCTTTACATTGTCGTCTTCATGGCGCTGGCTAGGCAAAACTGCGGGTCGTACACACAAGTCTTGTACATGACCATTCAGCACATAGGCATCTAAAGATTTATATGACCTCCGTTTCTCTATCAGGTAGCAGCACCTAGGTGTAGAAGTCAGGCCACTCAACCGGAGGTAACGTTAGCGTTAACGTTAATCCTGTCAGATCCTCTGTACGGGTCAGCCAATCTGGTTCCGTCCGTTAAAATTAATTTTTGCAAATAACAATCGTTGTCCTGGACAGTGACCTTGCACATTAAGATAAAATCGGATTTTCTCCAGTCATTGTTAAAAACAAGCTACCAAAACTTGCCGACTTTAGGTTAGTGAAGCGGCCAGAGGGATCGTTCTGCCACCACCTAAGCTCCGCCCACATAAAAACATCACCATGTTTACCAACTGAATATTGGTCTATACATGTTGACATTGATTTAATTGGTGGGCGGATCTACTAGACTTCCCTGCCTCTGTGGCTTTCGATTCTAGAGCAAGAGCAGCTCTACGTGAGAAACTGTTACTAATAGCTGAACTGAGATTATTTAGTAAATGAGTCTGAATGACTGACTGACAGCGACCACACTGAAAATCTGCTTCTTCAGTCACAGCAGATCATCATCAGACCATGAGTGTCAGTTCAACACGGAGCATCGGGGAAGAACTCGACGACCTGGAGTCAGTTAGGTGAGCTCAAACAACTCTGTTTTATGATCTACGTGGACCTTTCTAAACGCATACACCACTCATGAAATAACTCTACATGACAGTAACGAGTGTACACGATTGGGATCAGTTATACGCAGTAACATGCACTTCGTTATTTTAACCCCCCTTAATGACGTTTGTACGTATTTTATCCTCTGATCCTTTTACCGGTATAGCTAAACTTGTTTCTGTGAAAGTTTCAGTTTTTCGGGTTATGCTCAAATTTGAGAATAAAAAAAAAAGAGAATAGCAATAAAAACATATATAACGAGCAAACTATTGTACGTTGTTTATTTGATTTGTACAACTGTTTGTTGTCGGGGTAAGTTAAACTGTGTTAGCGAACGAACGAGGAAATACTCCAATTTTACTTCTTTAGTGAATGAAAAGGTAGTAGAAACCTATTACCTCATTGATTGTGTTAGATAATTTGACCTATTTTTGAGAAGTTTTTTTCTTGTTAACGACATAGCAAAACAAATGTAAATTTTATTCAGTGTACATTTTAATTTCACATGATTAATCAAAGGCTTTTTTCAAATCCCACAAAGCCCAACATGTCATTTTTATCTTTAACCCCTATTTTAGGACCATTAAGTTTATTTATTTTTTATTCATTATTATTATTATTTGCTTTGGGACATTATTTTTATGACCAGTAGCACATTCACCACCAATTCGAATTACAATTTTAGTCAAGTCAAGTCATTTAACTATCATTTAATTACTAATTGTAATTTAATCTAATGGCTCATTAGATTCAAGCCATCCCGTCCCTACATTTTTATATTTTTATGCAAAAGTTTCAGAACCAGCACATCTGGAGCAATAGCAAATATGTCAGTGGATGTTCACAGTTGATATTCGACATCACCATGCAACATGGCTTTGTGTTTAAGTGCCCCAATTTGCTTCTCTCTGTAGCTGGTATCATTATGATTTGTCCCGGCATGCAGCTGAAGCCCTTCTCCTTTCGAATGGGGTAGATGGGAACTTTTTACTCCGAAACAGCAACAAGGGTCCTGACTGCTTTGCTTTGTCTGTACGGTAAGAAATATCCATTTGGGACAAAAGTTCAGAAGTACTTGCAGTCAACATACTGCAAATTATGCAAGTTGGATATTTTCCTTGTGTGCACTGCAGGGGCGGAGCCAGACGATGTAAACATTCGGGGCTTAGCCCAAACCTAGGGGGATCCAGGGGCATACTCCCCCAGGGGAGATTTTTTCCCATTTACGTAAGCTAAATGCACTATTTTTCCGGCTGTTTGAGACAATAGAATGCCTAAAAATCTATACACTATCTGGGAAAATGATGATAGTTACTCAGTAAAAAAAAGAAAAAAAGAAAAATCACCCAGTAGAGCCTACAACCTATTTTGTATTTAATTGTTCTCCAGCTGTAGTGAATCCAAAACACCAAAAATGTTAAGGAGGACTCATTTTCACCCCTGGCAACTAAAAAGAGGCAACCATTATCTGACTATTTTTAAGTTAGGCTACATAGGTACAATTGGAATTTGGTGTAAACATCATTACTAATCCTAAGAGTTCAGTTCTGTTTAGTTTGTGCTTAGCTGACAGATTTGCTACATCAGAATCCATACCATAATAATTTAGGCTGCTCTACTAGCAAACAGCAAATGCTGCAGTGCCAAGTAAATGTGCTCTTCAATACTCTGAATCGAATATCAGGCCAACAGAAGAACATTTATTAAAATTATATTATATTTCTTTGGGAAATAGCACAGTATGATTAACAACATGACCATATATTATTATGTTACGGTACTTTATTTGTTTGACTACTGGTCACGTCTGACGCTGCTTCTGAATCTCTCTCCTGCCGGTGATGTTTACTGTAGTGTTCCGTATAATCCTTCGTTATCATGTCCATATTAACTTCAGCAGTTTAGCCAGTAAGCTCGCTACGACGCCGGTGAAACATACAACAGCCCGCCAGCCCCTGATGACAACCATAGACAGTAAAAGAACAGCGAAGAAGAAGATTTATATTCTTCTTCGTTAGTTTTTATTACCGTCCGTCCGGTATAATAGAACTTTTGTTTCATTTTTTGCCGCTCCAGTCAGAAAGACTGAGAGGAAATGAAACAAAGTTGAAGTTATTTAAAAAAACCTAAAAGATTCGGGGCTTTTGACAAAACATTCGGGGCTTAAAAGGTTAGTTCACCCAAAAATGAAAATTAAGTAATTAATTACTCACCCCCATGCTGTACCAACCCCGTAAGACCTCCGTTCGTCTTCGGAACACATGGGGGTGAGTAATTAATGACTTAATTTTCATTTTTGGGTGAACTAACCCTTTAAGCCCAATTAGCCACCCCCCCACTCCGCCCCTCTGCACTGACTCCAATTTATAGAGAAATCTACCCACAAAGCTACCTAAAATGAACCTCAATTGTGTGCAAGTGCTGTTTAATAATTTTGATGTTTTTTGAGGGTTTTTTGATAAATAGAAAGTTCAAAAGAACAGCATTTATTTAAAATAGAAATAGAACCACCTTGCTAAATAAATGTACTAATTTCTTTAAAGCTGCAGTCCGTAGTTTTTCCTCTTTGTCGCCATCTCTGTCGCCATCTCTGTTCGAAATCTGCAATTGCAGTTATTTGTGAAATTCTCAACTTTATGTGGGTTGTGCCTCGGCACAACCCACATAAAGTTGAGGAGAATGTGCGACTGTCAGTCACCGCGCGGTGTGGATACTGTCATTCGGAATCACAGATTATAGGAAGTATGACCAACATAAGAATTTTCACTGGAAAATGTCATCTGAACAAGTAACATCCACTTTTGTTCTGACCAACTAAGGGAAAAAAGCATTGCGGTAAATCGCACTGATTAAATCTAACGATCGCTTATCATATCACGTCAAACCATGCAAATTATACTTTGTTCTCAAATTGTTAATGTTAACAACATCAGCATTGCGTGACTACATTTCATGCCCTTCCGATATTTATCCTTGTTTTCGCATGGGCCGGTTGCAGTCTCTTTTTTTCTGTAGCCATTCTCAACCTCCACGTCCAAAGTCTTTTGCATTTTACAACGGGTGAATCTCCAGTTGTCACTGGTGATTGTCGTTTCAACCTTTCTGGATCCGCCATCAAATTAATAAGTTTAATTAAATCAAGTGCTGTTAGAAAAGGCTAGAAATCTCCACCTCCAACATCCTCACACGCAATATAGCCTACTAGCCGAGACTCCTTCTTAATGTGTACAGATGTGACGTAATGCAGATAGTTTTGAACACTGGCTGGTCATGTACTTGCTCAAAAATTTATTTTGGATCATTTTTAACCCAAAAAAGTTACGGACTGGAGCTTTATGAATCTTACTGACACTACACTTTTAAATAATAAAGTATAATATAACCTCAAATACACGTATCTGACCTTTGTTCTGTGTAGCAGTAGACACTCACCTTTTCTAAAATTTAAAAAGTAAAATGTTGACCCAACATGACTTTTTGCTAGTCCCCTTATTTTTCCATTTCTCTTATTTTCTGTTGGTATTCAGTTTACTTAAAGTTTTTCAGTTCCTTTTTCTTTTTTCAAAGTGTCAGTTGTGAACCGCCGTAGTCTTGTGTCTTGCAAAATAAAGGTGCTTACTCCCATTTGAAAATATAAATAAAAAACTGATTCACACAAGCCATGAGGCAAGTACCCTGCTCACATCACTGTGACAGACTGATATGTATAAATGCTTTTAATTCTGAGGTTAACTGACTCTTCGTTTATAGTGTGTGACTTAATAATATTCAGCCTATTTCAGTGTGGTTAGGTGTGATATTGCTTTTATACCCCATAAACAAGTTAAAATCAAGTAATATTGAGAATTCAGTCACAGTATGGCAGCATTTAATCACTCTCTTTTCCATCAACACTTCTTTAGAGCAAAGGATTCAGTGAAACACTTTCATGTCCGGCGGCAGTTTGGTAGATATTCCTTTGGCTTCAATGAATTCCCTTCCCTTCAGGATTTTTGCAGTCACTTTGCCAATCAGCCTCTGCTAGGCAGCGAGACAGGTTAGCTGTTTGCCTTTAATTTACAGTTCACAAACTTTTCAGCACTTCTGCGGCACAGTCACCCTGTTTCCTGTTTCACTCTTGTAACCAAGGAAACCTGATAGTGCTACGGTTCCCGTACCCACGGCAGGTGGAAGAGCCATCTATTTATGAGACGGTGTGTGTGCATACGGCCATGCAGACAGGCCGGCATGAAAATGACCTGGTGCCTAATGCTCCAGCAGTAAGTCAAAATGACATTATACAGACACACATGGACACATGTATTGCATCTAAAGTGCCCCCATTATGCTTTTTTGGATGTTACCTTTCATGTAGTGTTAAATAACTGTTTGTGAATGTAAAAGTTCTGCAAAGTTTCAAAGATTAAAGTACATGATATATGGAGTTACTGTCTCCCAAAAGAATGAACCGATTCTGAACTGTCTGAAAGGCGTCATCAGTAATTCTATCTTTACTTCCTGCTCGAACCTACGTAGGTTTGTAACAAATGTGCATAATGCTTACTTTGATCTGCCCTCAAACACTGTATAGTTGTAGCTGAGGCCCGGAAGTGTTTGGTTCGTGTTGGCGACATGTTGAGAAGATGATGTTTTCTGCACTGCGAAAGCAAATCCACTTCGCATGTGTAATCCCTCTGGTCCTTCTCACCCCACTCCGAGCGGGACTCGAACCAGCATCTCCGGCATGGGAGGCGGGCACGTTAACAAGGATGCTAAACACCTCAGTCTCTAGTGCGCCTCTTGAGATCAAGGGAGTGAAGTTTACCTGCACAGCTCTCACTACCTCCTAAACCTCACTCCCATCTGGGTCACAGCACCAACGTAACCCCTCCGGTTACTGTTTATATCACTGTGTTTAAAAGTGCTAATGGAAGCCACCGAAGATGAAATTACGATATGGTAATGGTGTTTCTCAACAGAATGGACAACTGGACCAATCAGAGCAGAGTAGGCTGTTAGAAAGGCGGGGTTTAGAGAGACCGAATCCTTTATGGAACCGTTTCAGGCACTGTGAGGAAAGAGGTGATGCTGCAATGTATATTATCAAAAAATTAAAGGTGATTTTGACCTTGGATGCATGTACACCTATTGTAGGAGGTGATAAGTATCATTTGAAATAGCATAATAGGGGCACTTTAAAAGAGTTAAATGGCTGTTAGCATTTAGAATTAAAAATCAATACATACATGCAGTGAGTGGAATTTATCTGTGTCTTAGTAGTATTGTCTGTGCTCCTGAATCATTGAAAGTTTTTTCATGTTGTTAACAGCTTGGCACAAAAGAGGGTTATCTGGTTAAACAAGGATCGCTTATCAAGGTATGGTTACACAATTTACTATATACACACATATATATACTATATATATATACTAATGATGTTAAAAATTTAAACCAATGTTTACAGTAAAACTAATCGGGTCAATTGTGAATGGGTCAAACTGGTTCTAGAGCAAACCTAGACCTAGTTCTTTTGGCTGATGGGATTCTTCTTTTTTTATTTTCTGGGCAGAACTGGAAACAGAGATGGTTCACACTGAATAGATATGAACTCAAATATTTCAAGGACAAAATGGTGGGTTCATGTATTTTGTTCAATAAGATTTAGAATTAGATAACCACTAAAGTTGATTATTTACCTCTCATAAAACTGTCCCCTCAGTTTGTAGAGCCGATACGAACCCTGAATCTGAAGGAGTGCTCTGCTGTACAGTTTGACTACAGTCAGGAGAGGGTCAACTGCTTCTGGTGAGAAATTTATGATATGACTCCACTATCTGATTTCCTTTTTTTCTCTCTTGGGTGTCAGGGATAGGCAAAATTCATAAAATATTGGCTTCCCTTTTGTTTAGTGGAGAATATATCATTTTTATACCATTTGGTGACATATTCTGAAAAAAAAGAAAGAAAAGTTAATAGAATCCAAAACTCATTTATAAACATTTATAAAAGGGACATGAATTTTCTTGACGTTTGAATTCACTTACTTAAATTCAATTACAGAAAAAATGAATTACAGTTCTACATCCTGCAACATTCTACATTCATTCAAATTAAGGATTTGTAATTTAAAAGGCTTTCTTGGTTCAAGTCTGAATGGTGCACAACCATGAGTTTATGTGACAAGGGCGGCTACAATTAATGAATGATCTTTACACAGTTATTGAACTGAACTGAGCTGAATAATGCCATTATTACATTGTTACATCTGCTTTACAGCAGAATTTGAATCACTTATTTGATAAAGTATGCATCATAATTCTGTTACTTTCCTGTTTATTATTGTGAAACTGCTTTGAAACCACCAGCTGATATTTCCCATCACATCAGAAAAATACCATCCATCACATATTTCAAAAGGCATACAAACTGTTTCTTCTAAACAGTTACACTTATTGTCTGAGTCCTGTTTGCACTGTTTGTATTGTTGTTTTTAGTCATTTTTATCTGTCTAGCCCATGTCCTGTAAATTGTGTGTCGTAAATTGTGTTTTATGGTCTGCAGAACAGGAACCTGCTGGAAACCAGTTTTTAAACTGAGTCAGGCCTGTTTAAATTGTACCTTAATGTTACTTTTAACCTTTCCTGTATAATAAATTAAATGAAATGAAACAATCTTGTATAAGGCGCAATAAAAAAAATAAAGGTGACAAAATATGACTTGATAAAAAAAAGTGTAAAGATGCCCAAAATGTTGATGCTAATGGTAGACTGTTCATTTTCTTACAAAAGCAACGTTTCTGAAGAAAAAATAAGACTTTTTCTACTGTGCTAGACTAGATGCCCTGTTTGTTTTTACATCTGAAACTTCTGCAATTGGCCAACCATAACATTTCTGGCTATTTTTGTCAAATGAAAATGAGCTAGTATATCTGCAGTATTACAGTTCCTGTGCTCACTAAATCAGCATTAGAGAGAATCTGCATGACAAAACTCACACTGTCTGTGTACAGACTAAGATATAATGATAGGTTAAAAGGTCATTACAATTTCATATCAAAATCCTAAAATTGTGCATTCAATATCTATTGCATATAATATTTTCCTTCATGTAAGTGAAGCTCAGTAATGAGGAAGTGCAGCCAGTCACTCCTATACATGGACTTCCTCCTGCCCACATATTTTCCGATGTATGCACAATTTCAGTCTTTTAATTCACTATGCAACTCTTTATTAATATTCTTCTACTTTAATTTTTTCTCTCTTTCCTATAGTCTGGTGTTCCCTGAGAGGACGTTTTATTTGTGTGCAAAATCCGGTGCTGAAGCAGACGAATGGATTAAGTTACTACGATGGAAACTGGTAGGCAGAAGCTAAATCATTAACAATGAAAGAACAGTCACTATGAATAATCAATTGTACGTAATGGTTTAACAGTATAAATAGTAAATTATTTCTTTGTTCCAGTGGAAATGAATCTATCTGACCAGACCAGTCTAATCATAGATGTATTTGTCTTTTTGTTGTCCTTATCTCTAATGATGACTACCATGCATTTCTAGTCACAGGTAAAGAAAGGTCGATGATGTTCAACATGGAGAAGTAGCGCTGGAGCAATGTGAGCTGTGTGCAGTTTTATGTTAGTAATTTCACAGGATATTGGTAGATATCGCATGAAGATATAATCTGGCCACTGAATCACACATGCAAGATTTTCCATCTAGATCAAGCGAAGTCCCAAGGCACAATGCTATCATGCTTTAAAAAGAGTCTGGAGACAGTGCATTACCAATGTTTGTTTAATAATTTACTATAGGAAGTTTTATATATATATATATATATATATATATATATATATATATATATATATATATATATATATATATATATATATATATTAGGGCCGGGACTCGATTAAAAAAAAAAAAATCTAATTAATTAGAGGCTTTGTAATTAATTAATCGAAATTAATCGCATTTTAATTGCATAAATATTTGACCTGAGAACAGTGAGAAGTAATTTTTTCACATGGATTTTTAGTATACCATTGAATAATGACTGAATACATAAGCTTAAGCAACAAAATATTGTTTATTTTTGTTCAACCAAGTCCAGCAGACCAGTGTTTTTTGCCATTAAGTGTAGCAATAGCATATTGCTACACTACACTAATAGCAATAGCGAATTCCTTGTTGCATAGTTTGCACACAACCATGCTCTTATCGACGCTTCCATCCGTTCGTTTTTGTAACAAAATTTCCCATCCACCGGCCAACCAAAGCAGTAGCACCTCAATGCAGTACATGAGATCCACGGGGAGGAGTCGGATCAAGATCCAAGGGGTGGAGATGGGTAGGATTAGGGTTGGGTTTAGGGATTAGGGGTGTGTTTAGGGATCAGGGGGCGGAGTTGGCTAGGTTTAGGTGTATGTAAGGTGGGAGGAGTTGGATCTGGATCCGACTCCTCCCCGTGGATTTCATGTTCCGCAGTGAGAACCATCTCAACCAAAGCGATCTCGTCAGCTTCGTCCATAGACAGTAAAAGAAATGGACAGAGCGATCTCATTGGAACTCAGTTGAGACAGTTGAAGCCCACTTTTAGCGATTTTTGAGCACTTCCGTTCCTGACGCGCAGACTCAGACCGACTCAAACTAAGCTTGATGACGTGAGCAACCTGTCTGACAGACGTTAATCTTCTAGTAGCTGTGCGTGAAAATTGCCAACGTTAATCTTGCAGAGACGGGGAACTTGAGCAAAGAGTTCTTTGGCGTGAGTGAGCAGGAGTAAGTATTCCGTTGCTTTTATGGAGTCATTATCTATGGGCTTCTCCCTTGACGGGACGTCCCCCCGATTGCCTGCGAGCTTCTCCTCCTGTCTGTACGGTAATTTCTGTACAGCGCGACAGAGAGTCGAGTGGTTATGACGCAATCGTTAGCCTATTTTTACCAAAACTGTTTCTACGGGGCCATAATGTAACATAGAAGGTAATGGAGCCCTTTATACATTGTCGTGTTTCTTTAGAAATAAATAATGGACAAATGGAGTCTTTAAACGCCTCGGATGTAAAGTTATTCGCTGTCAAAGTGACGCCAAAATGAATGGGAGTCAATGGAAATGCTAACGCAAGTGAAGTTCTGCTACAAGATGGCGGCACCCGGCCGACTTCAACTTCCGGTCGATGGATTACCCCCTTGGCTTCGTCATGAACGCTAGTTGGTGCGCCAGTATAATCGGTCCGCCGAAACTCATCCAGTGAGAAACGTTCCGCGGTGCAAAAATAAGTGCGATTAAAAATAATTTTTTGTGTAATTAATTAACGCGTTAAAGTCTGTAGTTAATTAATCTTAATTAACGCGTTAAAGTCCCGGCCCTAATATATATATATATATATATATGTGTTCTGTGTGGAACTTTTAGGTTTTCTTATTCTTCTCCAAGCCAAGCTATACTTGCTGAATGTTCCTTAAAACGGTGTGTCTGCTCCCAAACATATGTACAATACCCCCTTATATGCATGGCTGTGACTATGAAGAAGTAAACATGTAAAATGTAATGAAGTTTGTGCATTGAAAGACCTTTGGATGTAAGATACTTTATTTCCAGAATCGAGAGCTGCAGTGATGTATGTTGTAGGCTAACCTGGAAGTTAGCATCACCCTTATTCCCTCCACAAAACCCCAATAGGATTTTACATTGGCTTGGATTATTTCTAAAAGCAGGCTATATCTTAACTACAAATTCAACGTCACTATCACTACGTTTGAGTTAGAATAGTGCACGATTTAAAATGCAACGAGGCTATGAAAGCAAACGTATGAGTTTCCCTATTCAGTGCGAGACCGTCATTTGTGTTCGAAACGTTGCAATTTATTAAACTTCTTTGGGAACAGAAATAGCGCACAAGTTCTTTTGCATTTCAGCTCAGTTTTATTTTGATCGAGCACCTGCTGAAGTGATGTTTGAATGTGCGCATATACTACTCTGAATTCATGATGTTTAATGTCCTCAACAATCTGTTGTCCCACTCAACCATTTGTTAGCAACTGCTTTTTTTTCAAGACTAGTAAAAGCTTTTTTTTTTAAATCACAAGAGGGTATTACTGATATATTTTATGTCAATGAATAAAACATAAATATCTTACACTTGTGTTAATCACAGATCTCAGGTTTTTGGTCTACAAAAATGCATTATCCCTGCAGTACTCTATAGACCAAAATAAGTTATAAGGTAATAAGGTATAAAATTATAATTTCTCCTAATAGCTACTTCTAATGTGATGTGTGAACTGACAATGAACTCGTACTTGTACCCATTTGCCTACGGAGAAGCCCCTTCTGTAAAAATGTCAATAAATAAAATTTATTTTTGTAAACCAAAGCTTTAGACAAATTTATTCATTAGGAGGAGACAAAAAGGATCAGGTTACATTCATAAAAGACATACAGCATCAAGACCAGGCAACATTATATATGTACATATGTGTGTGTATGAGCTAGAACATCAAGACATCAGACTGGATGGGCGATCTTGACTCTCTTGTCCAAATGTCTGATTCCTGTAGGTACTAAGATGAATAGCAATTAAGCTACTTCCACCACCTGTCTTAGTTCTTCAATCAGAGGGACTAGCTCCTTCTCAAGACTGAAGATCAAACCTAAATATGAAAGAAAAAAGTCAGGGAAATGAATCATTGAACTGTTATTGTCATGAGCATACAACCGAAGAGGCTCTGTGGGTTTTGTCCTATTGGAGAGACTCACCTGTGTTGGCATTACTACTTGCAATGAAACTTATCACTAAGGGTAATCGGTTGAACTGTACAATCTGCCAAGGAAATAAATAACCGCATATATTATAACAAGAAATGTTTAATGGACACTTTTCACATTCCCAAGGTTCTCATAAGTGGAAATAACTTCTAACAATATAATATTTTCCCCATATTTCCCATTTTAATATGAAAAAGGTTTCTAGATATGCAATGTTGATAACTGTAAAAACGTGTCATTACTGTCTGTGAAAATGTCCATAAGGAGCAGGTCATATGTGTGTTTAAATATAAAGTACCTGGTATGTGTTGTAGTAACAAATGATGCTCTTATTTTTGGACAAGCCGAGCTTGCTGCCCTGGTCAGTTGCCAAGGCAAAGGTGGACAGGAACGCTGGCCGCAGTGCATAGTCAGGGGCATTGTCATTGGCAACTAAAGGAGAAAACAAGTAAAATCTCAGATGGAGCTTCAGCAGACATACAAACGGATATGAAACTCAGAGCTGAGGCGGTTACCTTTGATTACAGGGACTCCATCTCTATCGGTCACCACTATTGCATGGAGTCCTTCAACACTGGTGATGTCAGAGAAAAGTAATCATTCATTACAACTCAGAATGCATAATGAAGTACAAAACTTGTCTAAAATCCAAGATAAATCCGTTTACCTTGGCAGTTGTTTATACAAATAACTCCTCAGATTCTGTAACAATTAAATCGAACGCATTATGACATTTCTAAGAAAAGTTGTTTCAGAATTGAAATGCATTACAAACATACTCACATCTGCCATATTCATTAGATTGACTATGTAGCGCCCCTGCTGCACCCTGTAGCAAAAAGATTAAAGGGCGACGTGGAAGTTACACGAAATTTTGACAGTATCTTGTGGGCATTTCATTGTCGTCAGCAATTTCTAACTAAACACTAACATTTCTATATATAGTAATTATAAATGGAGGAAAGATATATTAAAGGCATATGACGCAAACTGTAATAGTATTACCTTCAATTCAACCCAGTTTTATAAAAAAGTTCTTCACTTGTTTATGTGCGATCATCACATGACAGAAAACACAAGGTTTTCCGTGTACGTAATATCCGTTAAAACGTCACGTATACGGAGAGTGCGTGTACACCACGAGGCCATCTAGTGGTGGCTGTTGGTTTTGATGTTAGTAGAGTGTTTGTCTTCATCCCTTTATGTATGCTGTCAATTGATTAGTTCAAATTAAAGTAGCCTAAGTGAAAGTGTATAGTCATTGTGCCCCCCCCCCCGTAAATAGTTTGGCATTTCAAAATGAATCAAATTATATTATATTATGAAAATGAATGTAAAAAGGAAACAAACTTTCATCATGGTGTGACTTAGGCCTACAGGTCTTATAACGTGGAATGTTTGCAGATAAATACTTTTCTTAAAAATAAAGATTCTTTATTGGCATCAATGGCCCCATGAATAACATTTAACACCCATGGGACCTTTCCATTAGACAAAAAGTGCTTTATTGTAAAAAAACAACAACAAAAAAAACAAACAAAAAAAACAGGGTTGTTTAGATAGGCTAATTAAAATGTTCAGCACACTTGGAAAAATGGTTCTTTCAAGACATTTTCATTACAATATTCTTTAGTCCAGGCAACATAACTCAACATAACTAAAAATAGGACTAATTGTACAATTTTAATATTTTTTTTTTTCTTCAGCATTGACCATTTCTATAAGGTTCCCAGAATAACATACTAAAAGTCCTAAAAATCCTAGTTGAGGAAATATATTTAATTCTCATCGATCCAAGATGTGTGCCAGTAAGGACACAATACACCCCAATGGGGCTATTTTTTTCCTTTACTCCTTTTAAAATAAAACTTTATACAATGAAAGTATCCATGAAAAGTACATTTTTTTGTATTACAAGTTTCTTTGAAAATTAATTTTAATATGCAAATAAGGCAGCTATACACTAATCAAATATGCCCAAAATATACCCAAATAGGCTTAATTTTTTTCTTTACTAGTTCCACAATAAAACTTGACATAGTAAAAGTATACATGAAAAGTAAAACATTTTGTATTAGAAGTTTCTTTGAAAATTAATTTGAATATGCAAATGAACAATATACTAATGGAACATGCCCAAAATACATAATGGGCTTATTTTTTCCTTTAGTCCTATTACAATCAAACCTCACACAGTGAAAGTATACATGAAAAGTAGCATTTTTTGTTTTACAAGTTAGTATCTTGTAAAAACAAAAATGTATGTAGTTAGTTTCTTGGTTACATGATCTATTTAAAATATGCAAATTAGCTCAACACAGGCCTAATTGACTTATGGCCAAGAAGCCATAAAGTCATAAGTAGTAAAAACAGGGGCCAAATAACTAACACATTCATGTCCATTCAGTAAGTTAACCTATGCATAAACACGATAAATTTGAAGTCACTTGCCACACATACCTGGGTCACTTGCCACAAAAAGACATATTGACCTTAAGAATTGATTGCACAATCTTGCCTCCAGTTGCTTTTTTTTTTTGCAAACAAGCCTTAATGACATTCCCCCACAGATAACATCCAAAGAAAGTCAGAATAGCCATCTTAGTCATTAGTGACTGGTGAGATTACATTTTGGGCTGGTAGATTTACAAATGATTGGGATTGTTGATAAAATTACGAGATTACAGACAGAAGTCATTCTTACCAAACGATTCACTCTCACACAAGAAAGACAGATGAAAAACCAGATAGACACACTTTCTAGTCTAAAAGCAGCATTACCATCACCCATTGGCAGTAGGATGATTGGATGAAGATTGGGCCGATGAATATGTCATACATGAATGGTGTTTCTGCCTATATGCAAATCAGGACATATTCACTAAGTGTGGAGCTCATGTGCATATTCAAATTTATTTGAAAAGAAACTTGTAATAGAAAAAAAGTTACTTTTCATGTATACTTTTACTATGTCAAGTTTTATTGTGGTAGGAGTAGAGGAAAAAATTAAGCTTATTTGGGTGTATTTTGGGCATATTCGATTAGTGTATAGCTCATTTGCATATTAAAACTCATTTTCAAAGAAACTTGCAATACAACATTTTTTACTTTTCATGGGTACTTTCATTGTGTAAAGTTTTATTTTGATAGGAGTAAAGGAAAAAAATAGCCCCATTGGGTTGTATTGTTGCATGGCCTTATTGACAATCTCGGATTGATGAGAATCAACATATTTCCTCAACTAGGATTTCTTAGGACTTTTAGTATGTTGTTCTGGACACCTCATAGAAATGATCTAAGCTGTAAAAAATTATTTTACAATTAGTCTGTCGTAAAACGCTACTTTGCCTGGACTTTTTACTTATTTGCACTTATCTGCATTTGCACATCCTTGTTTGAACTAATGAATTGTGCTTATCAATTTTTTGCTGCACTTTTGTTGTGTTAATGGTGAATTATGCTAATGACTTGTACTCCACATTCCAATAAAGCTTTTCTATTGCATAGAATGAAAAGCTTTCATGTGCGGATTAGTACTGAAACAACGCTTTCTTCAGTCCTCACAAACCAAGCAGAAAACATAATTAGAGAACATAATCCAGGCCAATGCTTTTCCAGCCCTTCATTCCCTCAATCACCCAATAAACCTTCTACATCCCATAAGCACACACAGTTTTATGTTCTCTTTTTAGGTAGTACGGGGGAGTCTGGACTTCAATTTTTTTTAAACTGCATGGTTTTGTTTAAACAGATGTGAATGTTAGACAGATCTGAAACCTGAGTGGTGTATATAACCTATATGATTATGTGTGACGAAGAGATGGCATCTGGATTTCTGAACGCTTCAGCTGAGAACGTTTATGGAGAAAAGAGCGCTTTCTCACAAACAGAACACAATATTGTCGCTACATACCTCATCACAGCAGGTAAATAGCAGTGGTTGTGTGTATACCTTTTGTAATTGATGTTAGCAATTAGCTATAAATTAACTGAAACTTTTAAATAACTAATTTAATATGTATCAAGTTCATAATTGAATAGCCAAATTTTTTGAATTGGCATATCTTCTCATTAAGTAAGAGTTTAGTAAGCCAAATGCCAAGAATCTCTAGGTTCTCCTAAAAACATGAACAAATAATTGAATTGAACATTTGTTCCAAGTTTGTTATCTGGTTTTTAATAATGTTCTCAAAATGTTAGCATAAAAAAATGTTAATTAGGCCTAGACCAATCATGGAACTTTATTCTTTTTTAACATTTTAGTTTGATGGTTCTCTCAAAATTATGAACAAATGTTAACGTTAATAGATCTTTTGTTTAAATTTATCTGGTCTTCAATGTTCTCAAAAGGATAGCACAAAAACATTACTTTACGTTGATAACGGAACGTTTTTTACATTTTAGATGGACAAAATTGTCTAATGTTCTGAAAAGGTTCTCTCAAAGTTATGAAAAAACATTATTCTAGCCTAACGAAAATAGAACATTCGTCTGATTGCTTAAATTCAGGACAATGTTTTTAAGCATGCCTTGAAACTGACATTTACAGATTCAGCCATCCAGTGTAACCAGCAGGGGTGTGTATAAAATGGGAAACTGAAACCGGGAAATGTTTAGAATGGACATGAAATATGTGTGTGAGACAATGTCTTTGCGTCAACAGATGTCCTAAAGGGATAGTTCATTCAAAAATGAACAATTTTGTCATCATTTACTCACCTTCAAGTTGTTTCAAACCTGTATGAGACTGTTCCAAACCTGTAAAAAAATATTTTGAAGAATGATGCAATCAACAGTTGAAGGTAGCCATTGACTTCCATAGTACAAAAAAATACTATGGAAGTCAATGGCTACCGTCAACTGTTGATTACCAACATTCTTCAAAATATCACATTTTGTGTTCAACAGAAGAAAGAAACTCATACAGGTTCGGAACAACACGAGGGATGAGTAAATGATGACAACATTTTAATTTTTGAGTAAACTATCCTTTTAACTTCCTGCTCTCCATTTCTGTGTCTTTTTCTATCTCTATCAGGAGTGGTCAGTCTGACTAGTAACATTGTGGTGCTGCTGATGTTTGTGAAGTTCAGAGAGTTGCGTACTGCCACAAATGCTATCATCATTAATCTGGCTTTCACTGACATTGGTGTAGCCGGTATTGGTTACCCCATGTCAGCAGCCTCAGACTTGCACGGGAGCTGGAAATTTGGCTACATGGGCTGCCAGGTGTGCACCTCCTACTTTTTCAACAAACAGTCATTTTGATTGTATAATTAAGCAAAATTGTAAATATAGTCATAGCTAAGTAGCATTGTCAGGGGACAATGATGAGTAAGAGTGTCCTATAAAGCACGCATGTTCTTAGTAGTTTTGCAACCTGAACTAACCTTGCATTTTATTTCGAATATTTTAACAAAATTGTTTCACTACTTTTTTCCTCCGAAGACATAACAATAAAAGATAATGCCAACAAGTGCTAGATATTAAAAATATTTGAGACACACATTTTCATTAAAACATAAAATCTCATTATTTTTTGCTTAATTCCACTAGAATACTTACATAACAATAACAATAACAGAACTTGTTGCCTCTACAGATCTATGCTGCCCTGAATATATTCTTCGGAATGGCCAGTATTGGGCTGCTCACTGTGGTTGCCATTGACCGATACCTTACCATATGTCGATCTGATGTAGGTATGAATCTGTCCATACAACTGCCTGAATGAAATATGAACCACTGAGGACCGTCATTGACTTAGTGGAGGGTCAATGTCACTTGTGCCAAATGCTGTAGGATATCTATTAATGTGTGTTTGTTACAGGACAGAAGCTGTCAACATTGTCATACACACTTCTAATTGTGGCTGCTTGGCTGAATGCTGTGTTTTGGTCAGCCATGCCCATCGTTGGTTGGGCAGGATATGCCCCTGACCCCACAGGAGCCACCTGCACCATCAACTGGAGAAACAATGACACGTGAGTGAAGATTGATATTACAGGCCAGGCCATAGATAACCATTTCATTCATTTACTAATCTTTTATCAGTTTTACCACTCTGTAAAGCTTTTTTTCCTTTAGATTGTGAATCTTAAAAGTGGAGAGGGGATTACAAGTGGGACTAATCCTGTTTGCTTTTAGATCTTTTGTGTCCTACACAATGACTGTGATCATTGTCAACTTCATCATTCCACTGTCGGTCATGTTCTACTGCTACTACAACGTCTCGGTTACTGTGAAGAGGTTCAAAGTTAGTAACTGCCTAGACAGCATTGACATGGATTGGTCTGACCAGATGGACGTGACCAAGGCAAGCAAAAGTATTTTATTTATTTTTGCCATAAACTCATTCACATGAGGGTAAATGGAACCATTAACCATTATCAAAAATCAGTTTAGGTAATTGAAATAAAGCTGAAATAAAATAAAATTAATTATATTAAATACAAAAAGAGAAATTTTGTCTTGGCACCTTAAAATAAAAATGGTTTAAGTACTAAAATTACTAAAACGGAAATAATTATAAGTTAAAGCTAAATAGAAATATTTTATAAAAACAACAAAATGACTAAATGCAAACTGAAATTAAAATGTAAACTAAGGGAATGTTTACACTGTAATGATTCTGCCATCATGTTCTTGGTTTTCCTAGTCTTGTGACAGGACCATGGCAGAACCATGTTTTGTGTGCACGGCCTGTTGTTTGGGCCATGTGCTTGTGTTGTCTCGTTAGATACCCCGCCCCCTGTCTTGTCATTATTACCTAGTCTGTGTCACCTGTTCTCCTCATTAGTTTCTCCCTATTTAATCCCCTTGTGTTTGCTGTCCTGTGTCGGTACATTGTCAACTAATGCGTGTAACTCTTTGTGAGTACTTTGTCTGAATCTCGTGATAAGTAGGATATTGTGAGTTTGTGTAGCTGTTTGTTTCTTTTTTTCTAGTCTTCAAGTCAGTATTTAGTTCTAGTTTATTTTCTTGTCTTAGTCTTGGTGTACTGCCCTTCAGTTCTGTTTTGCCACCTCGTGGGTTATTGCTTTATTGTTTTGTGCCTCAATAAATCCCTGTTGCTGCATATCGTCTGTGTTTGGGTTCTCTCCTTCAACCTCATGACATACACAAGATTATTTTCAACAAAAATAAAAAACTTTTTATGCGTTTTGGCTGTTCGATTACAAAACGGCATTTTGGGGGGCTAAAAATGGCAAACTTTTGAAAATTAGTAATAAAAGGCAAGTTTTTGAAAACGATACCCTTATTGTCTCTGTGTAAACTACAAAAATGTTAATTTGTGAAAACTGTAACGTCATGTGCATGCAGTGACATCGCCAACTACAGGCCTGGCATGCAGTACATCATTGTCGTGTAACATTCCCTAAAAATGTAAAAAAAAAAAAACGTCAACGTTGTCAAACTGATCCCCGTTTACACCATTCACAAAAATGACAAAAAATGCTGTATTATGCTGCCAGACCAGTAGTTGGTGATTTGTAAAGAAAAACTACGCACCTAAAGACTGAAGGCGTAAATGCGCATGATGACGTCACCGTTTTCACAAATTCGTGTTTTTGTAGTTTACAGAGACGATAAAGGTATGAGCACTTTGAAACCCGTTTTTGAAACCTGTTTCGAAAGTTTGGTGTTTTCAGGACCCCAAAACACATACAATTATTTTCCATTTTTAGTTGAAAAATGTTTTTTTGTGTAAACGGCCCCCTAATCAAAATATAAATAAATACAATAGGCTAATAGTAAATACTGCTTGACTGGTTTTGAGTGCCCTCTGGTTTTCGTTAACTTGAATGCTTAATTATTTTTTATAGATGTCCGTTATAATGATAGTGATGTTCCTGGCTGCCTGGTCTCCATATTCGATTGTGTGTTTGTGGGCATCATTTGGTGACCCTAAAAAGATTCCAGCTGCAATGGCCATAATTGCCCCACTCTTCGCCAAGTCCTCCACCTTTTACAATCCTTGCATCTATGTCATCACCAACAAAAAGTAAGGCCTCCTTGTCCCGTCTTTGCTGTCACTTTCTTTCATTTTCTTTCCTTACTAATAAGTTGCATTTGTTGACTGCAGGTTCAGGAGAGCCATCATTGGAATGTTACGATGTCAGACACGACAGCGAATGAACATTACCAACCAGCTTCCAATGACAGTGTCTTCTGTGCCACTCAACCCTTAAATGAAGAGAAAATGAGATATTTAAACATTCATAAAACATCAGCGCTGGACGCTTTCTGTCTGCTCCACTGTTTTAACACCACTAGGGCACGATTACTTTGCAGTCTCAGACGAATGTAACGTGTTCTTTTACCATGAATATGGTTCCTGCAACTGGCATTGCCTTCTTTTAACCTTGCTATTCAGTATCTAATCTGATGCTTGTTACATTATGTCTGCTGCAAATCTTGTGAAATTGCTGTTCTTGATACTGCATGTGCTCAAAATGTTTTCATTTGAATAAAAACAATTACACAATGATTTGTTTTAAAGATTTCTATCATTTTTCTATTTTCTTTATAAAATGTGTAAAATTGAAGCATCCTTTATGACATTTATTTCACATTTTACAGATAATGAATTTGACGTGTACTGCAACACATTAAATAAAGAAAAAATTTACAGTGCCTAAGGAAATACTTTTTTAAAACTGTCATGGCAACAGAATCCAAGACTATTTTGTCAGAAGAGTGGCTCTTAGCTAAAGATTTATTTTCAAGCTGCCCTGAGCAATTCACTGACAAATTTAGTGGGAGGTGTGAAAAACTGTTCTGACGCTGGACCCTTCCAGCATTAGTCAGACACATTGTTCTCCAGCCAGACCCGGATCTCCTCCTGATTCCGTCGCATCCATTCAATATTGTTCTTCACAGTCTCTAATGCCTGCTTCCTGGGCATCTCACCTGCTCCTGCATTTGGGTTCAGGGCAAAAAAGTGCTCCATCTAAAAGGAAACCAGTTTGTGACAGTCAAACACTGAGATATTTTGCACAAAAGTGCATTAAAATCCCAAATCTACTAAGTAGTAAGCTAGTATTCCATTCCAAACACAGCCTTTGTGTCTCACCTTCCATAGCAGCAGCTCGGTGTTGTATGTACTAGTAATTCTGGAGGGCAGACGGCCCAAGTTCCTGTCATTGATAGAATATCTAAAACAGACATGAGATCATATAGAACATTGTTATTTTCAATAAGAAGAAAACTGATTTTCCCTGTTCATTTCAACTGTTAGATGAACTAACCTGTTCACTAGGTAATCCCAGTTGAGCGTCATCCATTCCCAGGCCATAGTTTTGCCATATGTGTTGCGTGACACGTATTGCACTAGACTAAAAACATCTTGACTTCTCACAATGCTTTCATTTTTAGCGGCTTCAAGCAACCTGTTACAAAAGAAAGACATTTGAACAAATTATTTATTGAGTGCTAGTTTACTATTACAAAGGCCCTGTTTACATCTGGTATTAAGATGTGTTTTGGTCGATCGGATCACAAGTAGACGAAGGAGACACATTCCCGTTTATTCCAGTCTCTTTTGTCCAATTTCAACCACTTCTGTTCTCTTTTTCAAGTGGAGGGTCTATGGGTGGGTAAAAGTATGGGCTTTTTCAGATAATTCGATCTGATAGCCACAAGACCACGCCGAACGCTGTGAATGTTAGAAATTAGGAATGGTGAGAGTTGTGCTTGGTGTGTTATTTCATCAAACCAAACTTGGGTCTTCAGGACACAAAGTTTAAAAGCCGTCTGACTAGCACGCTTCCCATGTTGTTTACACTTTTGGTCAGTAGGCGGAGAGTAATGTCTTTTGTGGTTGTTCAAACACATTCAACCACATAAGCATCTACACAACGAAACAATAGGTTACTGTCATAACCCCGGTTCTCTGAAACATCGAGTGGAGAGATCCACCTATGGGAAGGGCATCCGTACCTGACCTCTGCAGAAGCATCCAATTGCACCAAGTCTGGCTAACAGACAGAAGCGCGCACCCAATGCCAGGTGAGGCCACACCCCCCCTTTACCTACGGGCATATCACAGCTGGGCGGGCTGCTATTCCTCAGTAAGTATATTCGCTTCTCGTGCGGCAACCGGGGCATAGCTGGTGGATCTCTCCACTCGATGTTTCAGAGAACCGGGGTTACGACAGTAACCTATTGTTCTCTTTCATCATCTCGTTTCGAGATCCACCTATGGGAGAGACATGGACAGCTCCCCGATTGCCCAATACACTCACAGTGAGGTTCTGAAGGCCAGAGAAGGACGGTCACCTCAGAGAGGCGGTGCCTGACACGTCCCACAAACATGACCCTGCAAGTTTTCCGCCACGCTAACTGCTGTGGACAAGCAGGGCATGAAACATGCATGAGACACATACATGATAATGGCTCCCGCACCACCAATGCACATAGCTAAACCCAAGAAGGAATGCGAATGCTTGGTGACAGGAATGAACATGGCCAGCCAGCCCATTCACTCCTCGTTGGTTAACCAAACGGGGCTGTGGGAAAGGGCTAAGAGGACCCTACCCCTAGGACCAAGTGTGCCACCGAAGTTCTGGTGACATCCAACGGGTAGTAACGCTCAAAGGTATGAGGAGAGGCCCAGCTGGCCGCGGAGCAGATGTCCTGCAGTGGCACTCCCCTGAACAAAGCCCAAGAGGCGGCTAATCCCCTTGTGGAATGAGCTTTTGATGCCCCTTGGGGCTGCACTCCCTTTGCTTCATAAGCCATAGTATAGCGTCCACGAGCCAATGTGAGAGGCATTGCTTTAAAATGGGATTGCTCACACGGGCCAGGCCCAGAGAGCCACCCTGTCCGGGTGGTAGTGGTAAATCTCCCGTTGGCTTGGGACAGTGTGTCCGTGCGAGGGGGGAGGCGCCATGGCTCGGCGTATAACAGAGGGATTATCTCTGCCAGCCACGGGGCTTTGGGCCACCTGGGTGCTATCAGAATGAGAGACAGGCCATGCTCTCTCACCCTGGCCAGTGTGAAAATTATCAGGCACAGGGGAGGAAAAGCATACAGCAGCACTTTGAGCCATGGGTGGGCCAGTGCGTCTGCCCCGAGGGGCGCGTCCACGTCCTTTAGCAAAAAGAACATAGGACAATGGTGATTTTCGCGCGAGGCGAAAAGATCTACGGCTGCCTGTCCGAATCTCATCCATAACCTCTCCACTATCTGCGGGTGAAGACGCCAATCCCCGTAGATTGGGTTTCCCCTCGATAGCAGATCCGCGCCTCTGTTCCGAATGCCCGGGACATGAGTCACGCGTAATGACAGAAAAACCTGACTGCTCCACACCAAAAGCCTGTAAGCTAGAGCGTGGAGTTTCGACGAGCGCATGCCGCCCTGACGGTTGATATAAGCCACTGCCGTGGTATTATCGCACCGTACTAGAAACGGGATGTCCCTGCAGGCAAGGCAGAAAATGATTCAGAGCTTTCCAAATAGTAAAAGCTCTAAATAGTTAATGTGCGCTGAACGTAGTCTGCTCAGCCACAGACCGTTCACTGTTCTGCCTTCCTGGGTGGTTCCCCAGCCTGTTAAGGACGCATCTGTCGTCAAAACTTTTCGCATCGTACCGTCCCGAGGGGGGTTCCCTGTGCGTAAAAGTTCTTGCTCTCCCAATGGCGCATGGCCGCCGAGCAGGCGCACGTCATCGTTACCGAGCGGCAGAGATCGCGAATCGGGCTGAAATGTAGTGACAAAACCCATTTTGTGAACGCTCTCATTTTCAGGAGACCAATGGCACAACTTGGATAGATGAAGCCATGAGATCCTGCAGCCTGAGGCATGTGCGATATTGTACTCTCGCCCCTTCTCTGAACTGAGACAGACAGTCCATCAGCGAGCGAACGCGCTCTTGAGAGAGACGCGCTCGCATGGAGACTGAGTTCAATTCCAAGCCCAGGAAAATGACATTCTGACTGGGAGTTGTTTTTGCTCGCATTCACCTTGAACCCGAGGGATGTGATGTGCGCGAGGACCCGGCCGGTGTCCAGCGACACCTTCTCCTTTGATTTGGCTATGATGAGCCAGTAAGTCAGAATTCTCAGCCCTGATAGTCTCAGGGGCGCCACGCCCACCTCCGCACACAGACAAAAAGTTTGGGGACTCAAACTGCGCCCGAACGGAAGAACTGTGAATTCGTAACAAATGCCTTGGTAGGTGAAACGAAGATATTTCCTGTGTGGAAGGTAGATGCTTATGTGAAAGAAAGCACCTTTCAGATCGACTGATGTGAACCAGTTGTTCTGCTTTATGGCACAGGCGAGAGAGCCTTGTGTCACATTCTGAAATTGTATTTCCTCAAATGTTTGTTCAACACTCGCAGGTCCAATATAGGGCGGGGGGCGCCACGCCTTTTGGAACATGAAAATACCAGGAATAAAAACCATGGTTTATCAGATTGGGTGGCACCATCTGAATCGCTCCCTTGTTAGGAGGGAGGAAATTTCCTCTTTCAGAATGTGTGAGGCGTTTTCTTCTGTGAGAGAACGCCGTTGAAAAGCGAAGGTTTAATTGCGAACTGCAGCTTGTAACCCTGGGTTACGGTACGCAAAAACCCACTCGGGCGCTGAAACGGCTTACCAAGCCGCTTTGTGACTCGCGAACGCCCCCGCTCGGGCCGGAGCGGAGCTGTATGGGCCCAGCTGGTTCATTTGTGATGCAAAGGCGCCATCTAGTGGACACACTAGAGGCGACATGCAGGGGTTCGGAGGGATTTCCTCTCTTTGCAGTGAGAAGTTTTCTCTGCGGAGAGAGGTCTTCTCTCCAAAACGAATTCATTTGATTTGTAGCTTTGTGTGTTTTGTGTTGGGCAAACACTGGGGCCGAAGCCTTTATTGACAGAGTGAGGGGAACATAGTGTGGTGTCCACTGTGCTGAACTTTCCCTCACAAGGTGCCCCCAAAAGTGGGGAAAAACACATATCTCCTGAACACATGAACTGGGCAGTCTCAAGTGCAGGCATAAAAATAATATCCGCGGAGAGAGATACTCTCTCTGTAACGGATTTATTTAATTCGTTTTTTTTTATTTATTTTTTAAGTGTTATTTAGTTATGTGTGTGTTTTGTGTTGGGGAACACAGGGGCCTTCCACACACAACGTCCACTAAAAACACATCGGCTGGACAGCCGCAACTGAGCTGTGTGAGCCCAGTTGGTTGATTTGTGAGGCAATGGCGCCCTCTTGTGGACGGACTCAGGGCGACATTTATGTGGATCAAGAGAGATTTGCTCTTTATGCTGGCAGATATATAAATCTGAACGAATTCATTTGATTCGTTTATTAAATGTGTTGTTTAGTAATGTGTGTGTTTGTGTTGGGAAACACTGGGGCCGAAGCCTTTAATAACTGGGTGAGGGGAACCAAGTGCGTGCGGTGTGGTAACACTGCTATGTACTTTTCCTCACGACAGCCCCCCCCCTGTAACTTGTTGTTGTGGGGGGAGGGGGACACACACACACAACGTCCACTAACACACGGGCTGGGCAGCCATGAGACGGGATTAACTGACCGTAGGTGGGAGACCCTGAGTTAACGTTAATCCCAATGGTCGAACAACAGGCAGGCCGCTTGCGTCCGGGACCGCCTTCCTAGGAAGGCATAAATTGAAAGCCTCAACGCGTAATCGTAACACATCAAGGCCCGTGAGACCGTGTTAACAGTCTAGCGGGACGCTCCAGCCGTGCTTATGAGCTTCGCGAACGCCTTTTTTTTTTTTTTTTTGTGTGGAAAAAACGTTCTTAAGAGTTGTTTCCTCCGACTGGGCGATGGTCCCAGCGTTTACACGTCGTAAATATTCCTATCCTGGTCGGTGGCGCTCTGTGGAGCTGGCCACACAATGTTGAGACGAACGGCCGCTCGCTCACAAACTTCCAGGAGGATGGACTGAGGCAAAGCCGCGTGAGCGCTAGCCTAGGGAACGCTAAAAGGACCGCGTCATCCCCGTCGCCGGAACCGACCGGTTCGTCAACGAGAGTGAGGTTTTCCCGCGAAGATGTACTCTTCAGGGAATGCGGATTGGGCTGATGTCAGCTCAAATATTTTAGAGAGGTGGCGCTCCGGGAGTCCCCCGGTAGCGCGTCATCATCACTGTGTCTCCCCTCCGAGTCAGAAAGGCCGAGCACGGCGCGCTGTGTCGTGCAACTAAAAGCCGGCTTTGTAAAAGCTACATGGGCAGCAATTACAATGACCGCAATCCTCCTGGTTCTCCAAAGCTTGAGCGTGTTAAGCCCAAGCAGACCGCGCAGAACGAGAGGGTCTTTAGCGGCGATGAGAGCACCACACGCGGCCGGGCAGGCTCGTCGTGATAGGCTGTTCCCCGGGGGAAGCGGCTGTTTAGACGGTCATATAGCCATGGGTGGGCCAGCGGTGAAGAACTCGGAAAAATCCGTGGCGGGCAGCCATGTAAAGGAGGAGCAGGTAAAGGACAGCGAGAGCTCGGGCGGCTCCGGATGCAAAAAACACAGCGGATAGGCTGAAGAAACGGCTGTCACTCACGTCTGGCGGAGGCTGATCTGGCGATATGTCCTTCTGAAGACTCGAAAGTGAGCAGCGTAACGTTAATCCAACCGAACTGTGTCAATGCAGAGATCGCGAGAAGCGAATGTCAACTGAGGAATAGCAGCGCGCCCAGCTGTGATATGCCCGTAGGTAAAGGGGTGTGGCCTCACCTGGCATTGGGTGCGCGCTTCTGTCTGTTAGCCAGACTTGGTGCAATTGGATGCTTCTGCAGAGGTCAGGTATGGATGCCCTTCCCATAGGTGGATCTCGAAACGAGATGATGAAAGAGAACCAATCTGGTCGAATGCTTTTTTGACTACCTCTGAAAGTGGTCGAAAGTGGACAAGCTCAAAATGTTAGACCCCGTTTACACCTGTATTTAGCGTCGTGCACTTGTGATCCGGTTGACCAAAACTCATCTTAAAACCAGGTGTAAACAGAGGTTTTGTTTGTGCAATTAGGCTATGAGTTAGTCAACTGTAGGTGAAAGAATCTGAAGCAGTATCTGTATTTTTTCAGAGAACAATGGATTATCAAAAAAGTAAAAAATGCAGGGCAGGGACTTGGTTCTATGCGTCATTATTGATTGGATTCTGAGATGTGGGCGTTGCACTCAAAAATAAAAGTGAGTTGCAGTTGATTGTGCATTATTTAAGTGAACTACGTTATTGGAAAAGTTCATCATACATCACCAGAGAGAAGTGTTTCATTTTCACAGGATGAGTTATGTTTAAGGTTAGGATTTGGTTTAGGGGTAATTACTTGTAATTATGTATATAGATAATACATCTATACATGTAGTAAAGTGTAACTACGTCACCTTAAAATAAAGTGTTCCCCAAAACAATTTTCAAAAAATAAATATGTGTAAGAATCACTCACAGTAAAATCTATATCATGCATTTAATGCCGACTTTAATTCTGCACTTGGAAGAGGGAAATTACCTATGAAGGAGATTGACATTTTCAACTGAAGCCAGGCCGTAGAGCAGCTTGTCTTTCTCCTGGGCGAGAGAGGCAGAGAGATACTTCTGGAACATGATTTCCCAGCTCCGTTCTGATTTTGAGTTCCTCATTCCGTATCGGTACACCAACAACCGTAAGTTGACAGCCACACTGCTGCTCCCCAATCAGAGAAAGAGCCTCTTTGATACACTGACTCTGAGTGGACCACTATACATCCTGTGAGGTATTTATTTATGTATTAATGTGATTACCTAATTGTTCCATCAATCCATTTATTGAAAATGTCAGAGGCTTGGTTGAGAGCTTCCTGGTCACTCATCTGACATGCAAGGCCTAAAATTGTCTCCCTCAGCAGCCTGTACAGGGAACGGAAAAAAGAAATTCAGGGTGGCGTTTACACGACACCGTTTTCAACTAAAAATGGAAAACTTTTTATGTGTTTTGGCCGTTCAATTACAAGACAACGGTGTTTTGAGGGCCTCAAAATGCAAATCTTTGAAAATGGGTTTCAAAGTGTTGTGTAAACTACAAAAACACACATTTTGTGTTCAGTCTAAATAGGCATGTGCAAGTACTTAACAACCAAAACAACAAAGTGACATCGCCAACTACTGGCCTGGCATGCATAATACAGCATTTTAGTTGCGGATTTATGGGAACAGGGACCATTTTAAGAACGTTGTCGTCTGCAAAAGTTTTCACAAATGCAAAGGAAAAACGTCTATGCTTTTAGTACATCGTTGTCATGCAAATGTACATAAGGTTTGTTGAGATTTTTTTTTTTTTTTTTTAAACCTGAAAATAAACCGTTTTAAGATTATAATAATATTAAAACGAAAAAGTTAAATGAAGAAAAAATATTTAAAGTCAGCATGAAACAAGTTGGAATAGTCTTTTCTTCCCTATTGTGACATTTCTGAGTGAAACGGATTCTCGAACAAGACAAAATGTAGGACGGGACTTAATTTTGTCAATCAGGAATTGATTCTTATCGTTTGCTATTCCTGTTATCTCATTTGAGTGACAGGTTGTCCCACCCTCATGCCAGTAAACACATCATCAGAAGATGTTGCTGCAAGTGGGAGGGGAAGTAATTTGATTAATGATTATGAGGGCACATGAATTTAAAATGATGATCTGCAGCTCTGATAAATCTTTTATAATGAATACTGCAATATTCCATGAAGAAAATAAGAAATGTCCATTTTGAATTCATGGTGACTTTAAGATTCTGAATTTCAGTAATTAAAATAGAAAATTTGGTCATGTAACTTTTTGTATAAATCATCAGATGTTCTTTAGAACCCAACTTGTGGAGCAATGTTGCTGTCATTAAAGCAAAAGGAGGATGAAACAAACACTGAAGTCTAAGGCAATACATTTTTAAAACTTTTTCATCAAATTGTTATGAAAAATTTATTAAATCAGAAAAGAATGCAAAATAGAAGAATTTTCAATGTATATGTGCGTACATAAACAAACACACATGCATACTATTCAGCGCATACACACAAATGCATACTATTCAGCGCATGTACACACACACACACACGTCACGTGCTAAATAGTATGCATGCATATATGTAGCATTTAACTCTGAGGTTTACAAGACTGATAAATCCAAGAATGTGTCCTTGGCTTGGCCTGTGCTGTAGGAGAGCTTGTTTAGTTAGTTCTGCCAAAAAGAATTCTCACCGCTCTGTTTGGGTCCCCTCATCATTCCACCCAAGCTCTCTGGATATCTTCTGGACATGGTCACGGAAGAGTTTCTAAACACGATTTCAAACAGAGCATATGAAAAACAGAAGATTTAAAATAGTAACTTCTTGCAAACATTTTTATAAAGAATATCAGCTATAAATCTCCCGCTTGGAATAAGACCAGATTTTAACATTTGACATGTTTTTTTTTTTTGTTTTTTTTTTTTTATACATAAGGACTGTTGTCATGCTCTCGAAGGTAGTGAAGACTTTGGGATCCAACCTGGAATTTGGGGTAAAGCACTGGGTCATCAGCCAGCATGTCTCTGACGTAGGAGATAGAAGTAGATACTCGATCCCACACAATGTACTCAGTTTCATTGGCCAGATATCTTGTTAAGTTGAAGGCATTTCCATAATTGACAATATCTGCCCTGTTAATGAAAGACAAAGGCAGCACCCAAGCATGACTTCATCATCCTTACTTTCTGACCTCCACTATAACTATAAAATGCTGTGCTATGTAACATCATCTCAAATTCAGTTTTTTTTTACTGTCAGCAAGTCGAGATTGAAAGCAAGCGTTCTGCAGTTGGAAAATGTTTTTTACGAACTTACCGTCCAAATGCAAATACATCATCAATGTAGCTGCTTCGGTCAGTTGCATCATAGACCTGAAAAAAGAAAGAAAAGAAAAGATAAGCATCATGTGAGTTTATATATTTTATCACACGACTCTCTGCAGAACATCGTTGCTCCGATAGGCCAATCGCAATATCACTCCGTCATCCGGGGTAACGCTGTCATCGGCGTAGTCTCTCTCTCACACGAGTCACACCCATAGACAGTAAAGATCACACCGCCGCGGTCTGCGGACAATCTCATTCAGATTCAAACGCAATTGGCGCCATATAGCGTCTCAAGTATTGTCTGTAAGTATAAATTACCTCAGGTACAGAATTTATTTTACTGTAACATTGTTACAATGTCTGTCTTGTTGCTAGGCTTATTGTTTTTTACGTTATAGGGGACTACTTTTTTTCTTAGCGTAAGCTAAATTGACCCTTTTCACAGAATGTTTTGACGTTTTTTTAATATTTGCCTTTTTTTAATGTATACATTCATAACACTAGATACTTTGCATTATATTACCTTTTCATCAAATTACCAAAAAAAAAAAAAAAACTAGGATAGTTAACGCTGCAGTAAGGGTGTTTGGAAGTGACAGTAAAAATAAACATCGTTCTCTCTTCTGACTGCCGTTATCGATTTTTGAACATTTTTTGAAAGTTGTGGAAACACTATTGTGGAGTTTTTCTTTTGCTATTTGAGCAAATTGGAACACACAAAAATATTTAATTCGGTCTCTCACGACTTCTGCTTCTGAGAAATTCGGAAACGTGAAAAGGCAAAGAGAAAGAAATATTAATGATTATACCTTAAAATCTGTGAAAAGTTGCTCAGCAATAGTGCTCCACACACTGTCGTGGTGATTTACTCGATAAAAGCCCATGTGGTCTTTGTTGACTTTGATAAGACCATCGGTTGCAGGGGAGTATCCAGCAATGACGTCCTCTAAATAAACACAGGCCAGAAATTAATTACACAGCAGGATACCTCAATTAAAATAACTTATTTCTCAGTGTCAAAAACAGTCTAAACATATTATCTTGTTAACCTGTTTTGTCAAATAAAAAAGAGTTGTTTTTGGAGTTGAGTGTGCTCCATTTCACAGGAATGGTCCATTTGTATCTGTGGGACAAGAGAGATCATTGTGAACTAATGAACTTTTCAGTGTGCCAAATGAGAGGAGAAGAATCAGAGGTGAGTTCAGTTCATTATCTGTGTTCCTGTGAAGAATAATGATAATTATTTGTAAACATGTTGTAGTTTATTGGGGACAGATGAGATAAGGACGTATGTAAAGAATAGAGCAGTGCTTTTCAATTCATGGGTTGTGAGTGACGGTAAAATGAGTTGTAAGTCTGTTCTGATTGTGGACAGTAAGAATAAACCAATCATATAATTAAGAATTCGAAAGGCAAAATACATGGCCTTATTAGCTTCTAAAAGGTAGGACAAAAACGCTTTCCACGTCTTTTGTTGTTGTCGTCAAAGGCAGTATTTTGGTGCAAATTAATCTGTCACTTGGCAGTATGGTGAACACAATATTTGATCGTGTATGCATTTTCCTAATCAGCACATGCCATGTTACTTTTGCAAATTGTTGGGCCTACGTGGTTCATGATAATATTATTGAATTCGAGAGTTTGATTCCACAGACATTTTTGGTGTAGAGGGATGTGGGAATATCATCAGGCTGGCTCACCCCAGGGGCGTGGTGGGTTGGCTGGGGTCAGCATTGGGGTCCAGGAGGAACCTGTTCTGGATGAGTTTCGCTTCAGTGTCTGTGATGGTCAGATTCAGAACAGGATAACCCATCTGCTTGGTCCATGTGTCCATAATGTCTGCCACAGGTAAGCCACTCTCCTAAAGTATGACCCAAGATATATATAATAGGCATATATCTAAATAGTGTGCAAAAATGTATTAAAAAACATTAATTTATTAAAACAAATTAATGAGAGTTAGTAGACATGTAGTTCGCAAAGTTACTCATAGTTAGTAGAATTTGAAAGTGGACTATCGAAGTAAAGTGTAACCCATATTTTTCCCTAAATGTGTCACGACATGTGGTTGCTTATAATATATATTTTATATATATATACAGTACAGTATATATATAAGCATTAATACGGCAAGGTATGACCAATAAAAGCTATTTACATCTTCCATGGCTTTCCAAAAGTCTTCAGTCTTAGCATTCCGGAAGAAGAAGTTTTTCAGATATTGCTGTGGTAAAAAAGAAAGAGGGTTTATTTAAGATAAAAGTGTGGAGTCATTGGAAAATGTATGTAAAAAAGTGAGGCGCCTTACTCGACATCCATCCCTAAATTTGTCACGGCCAAGCAAGTCCTCCAGCATACGTAAAATAGAAGCTCCCTAAAGCAGAATGAGATTAGAGCGACCAATTCATAGCAAAAAGTTAATAGAGCAACATCACTAGGTTAGGCATCAATGAATTTACCTTGTTATATGAGATGGCATCGAACACGGATGTGATCTCAGCAGGGCTGGACACATCCATAATAATAGGATGGGAAGAGAGAAGAGCATCATCGACCATGACCGGAAATACATCATTGATAAGCATGATGTCGCGCTGGGAACACAGAGGATGAATTTGGCATAAACATGGCATCTAGCCTCAATGTGATTGGATGGTTTCAGAGAGATGTTGCCTATTTAGGAATATATTTGAATGATTCAGGCATGTGCTCACCATTCCCCAGTCAGTCTCGGCTTGTTCCACTCCCACATACTCAAAAAAGCTGGCAAAGCCCTCGTTTAGCCACAAGTCGTCCCACCAGTCCATAGTCACAATATTTCCAAACCACTGCAGATTAAAGACAGAACAAGGGTCAGTTGTATAAACTGCGTAGACTAGTCTAAACAGTTTGTCATCTATTTTTCTGGTCCTAATTTGATTTTTAATCAGTTACATAAAATGTTTGATCTAATTTGAATTGGAAAATGAAGACTGATTGCCTCTTGTCTAACACCTAGTTGGTCAAACTAAACTGTAGCTCTTAAGACACAGTATTAACATAGTGGCTAAGTTTATGCAACTGGCCACAGTTCCTTAAATGGTAGACCCTAAATGCCTATTCAGCCTTATATTGTTCCTGTAACCATGCCTTTAATAAAATGTGTTTATTCAAAGTTAAAAAGAAATTGGACATATTTCAAAGATTCAATACTCAAACTATGCAACCAAAGTCAGCAGCAGCATAATGAAAGCTCAACAAAAAGACTCTGCTTCAAGTGACTGTCTTTACAAGGAAATAAGTTACAAATTATCTAAATTACATCATGATTTTAGACCTTCTATAAAAGGTTTCTACAGTTCTATTATTATATGACATTTTTAGCCCTGTGTAACTTCAGATTGTTTTTGGATTCTGCTTCCAACAACCTTGGACCTGGCCATAAAAAGCTAATCTTATCAGTGTACAATGTGCCTGCTGTCATGATCCTAAACAACATCACTACGTTGGATGTTTCTGAGAGGGTGTAATATGTAACTGTGTGATAGTAATCTTTATGGTAATCATATTTTTCTCTGTCAGTCTTGTTACTGTAAATCAGCCTGATAAAATTCAGCCTCTTTGATGGAAAATGCAGTTACAGGAAGCAGTAAAATGAGATGCAGGCTCAGTACAGGGTGTTCTGCCAAGGCCTGTTCTGAAGTGTGACGGATGATGAATATGCTATTGTCCTCGCTCTGCGCAGTGTCCTGGACAGGGCACCTGTAGTGTGCTTCAAAGCACTGCTTGCTTTGATATTAAAGCTGCAGTCTGAACATGATACATGATGCTAGGTTAACTAGCTTCACAACTCGTAATTTTTCAGTGATTACCATTAGACCATATATGTGATAGATAGGGTTAGTAACCTGGTGAACAAGCTCATGCGCAATGACACTGGCCACTCGCTGTTTGTTGATTGAAGAGGACTCCTTCTCATCGAACAGCAGGTTGGTTTCTCTATAAGTAATCAACCCCCAGTTCTCCATCGCTCCTGTCCCAAAGTCTGGGATTGCAATCTTATCTGTAGCAGAAAGAGAGTACATCCTATATTCCTTTGTCACAATATAGCATACTGTTGATAACGACAGGATATAAATCAGTTGATAAGATAAAATACTATAGATAATGAATCAATGCCTTTTGATAAGATGAGTTTGTAGAGCTGTTAAATCGTGTAAGGGTAAATGATAAAAAAAAGTGTTCAAATATATATATATGTTTTATGTTAATTTTAAAAAGTATAAAAATAAGAAATGTATATATATATATATATATATATATATATATATATATATATATATATATATATATATATATATATATATATATATATATATATATTTATATATAAATTAAAAAATTTACTCTATGTATTAATTTTGGTTACATATGATTTTGAAAAAAAAATATTCCCTTTTCAAGAAAAGCTTTAATTCAATGAAAAGTAATAATATTTTCCTTACACCTGGCAAGTAAGAAGATACACTTATTAATACTTTCAGAAATATTTTAAAATATATAATAAATATAATGTTAAAAACTTTTTTCAAACAAATATCATTAATGATTAATTTATAAATATCATAAATGTAACATTTTGGGGGAGTTGCACCACATGACATTTTACAAGCTAAAAAAAGTCAAATTGAATTTTTCTTTCCGGTGTGTTGGTCACACCACATGACAAGACTTACAAATATTATTAAGACATAAATAAGTTAAAATATTTCTGTTTAGACAAATAAATCATAAAATGTCCACTTAAAAACCAATTACTTAACAAGGGTTTCTTTTGAGAATTTCATTTTTTTTCCCCTTCATTGTGATATTGGGACAGTTTAAAATGAATATGAAAATAAATTTAAATTCAGAGATTAAAAACAGGCTAATCATGAAAGAGTTGTATTCAATTTATTATATGAATTGGTTTTATGAATTTTTTTTAAATAAATTAATAGATCCAGAAAACAGACTCATTGCCCCATAAAATAAAAATTATAAGTAATAATTAATAATGATGATGATACCACTAATATGATAAACAGTTAAAAATTGTGAAAATGTATCTGCTGATTTACCAAGTTTCTCTATAGAATAGTCCATGTCAAAATACTCCTCAAAGTAATCGAATATGATCTTAGTGACATTTGCAGCATATTCAGTGGTTGAGATCTGCAAAGGCTGAGCATAGATCCTCAACTGTCAGGAGGAGAGAAAGAGATGAATAATGAAAATCCACAGAGGTTTCAGTGTTCCGACTGTTAGGACATATTCAGTAAATCCTGGTTTAGAAGAACAAACAGCGAAAGAAAATTTCTTACTGGTATTCCTCTTTTCGATGTTCGCTCCACATATCTGAACTGGTGCACCGCAAAACATACCAGATAGGTGCTCATCTTTACAGATTTTTTAAAGGAGGTTTTTGTTTTTTCATCTGACACTTTCTCTGTGTTCTGTGAAAGAGAGCCAAAAGATGTGTTTAAAGGAATATTAACATCTAATATACAGTTGTGGTCAGAATTATTGGCACCCCTGGTAAATATGACCAAAGAGGGCTGTAGAAATAGATCTGCATTGTTTATCCTTTTTTATTTTTAATGAAAAAAAGTAAAATAAATGAAAGTATGTGTGTGGGGGGGGGGGGGGTGGGGGGGGGGGGGGGGGGGGGTGGGGGGGGATATTGGGGGTTATGAAATAAATGTTTTTCTCCAAAACACATTGGCCACAATTATTGGCACCCCTAGAAATATCTCATATTATAATAAGTGTATTCCCATTAATATTAAAAAAAAAAATGTAAGCACACTAGGGTGACTAGGAATTTGAAATTGTATATGACTTCTTGTTTCACATAAATATGAGGAAACACAAAGGCCAAATTCCCTTAATCATCCATCACAATGAGTAAAACCAAAGAATATAGTTCTGATGTGCATCAAAAGATTGTTGAGCTTCACAAAATAGAAAGTGGCTGTAAGAAAATAGCTAAAGAATTGAAAATTCCATTTTGACCATCAGGGCAATAATTAAGAAGTTCCAATCAACTAAAGATGTTACGAATCTGCCAGGAAGAGGATGTGTGTCTATATCGTCCTAATGGGCTTATAATGGGCCATGGTTGGATCTTCCATCAGGACAACGATCCAAAACAAACATCAAAATCAACACAAAAATGTGTCACTGAGCACAAAATGAAGCTTCTGCCATGACTGTCCCATTCCCCTGACCTAAACCCTATAGAAAATGAGTGGGTGAACTGAAGAGGAGAAGCACCAACATGGATCTGGGAATCTGAAGGATCTGGAGAGAATCTGTATGGAGGAATGGTCTCTGATCTCTTGTCAGTTGTTCTCCAAACTCATCAGTCATTATAGGAGAAAACTCAGAGCTGTTGTTTTGGCAAAAGGAGGTTGCAAAAAGTATTTAATAAAAGGGTGCCAATAATTATTGGAGAAAAGCATTTATTTCATAATGCGATTTACCTCCGTTTCAATTCTTTTACTTCAATGAAAGGTTAGATGTTTGCAGACAATGCAGATTTATTTTTACAGCCATCTTTGATCATATTTACCATGGGTGCTAATAATTCTGACCACAACCGTATCATCTGATCAGATCTTCATTTACCAAAACCATTAAGCCAACCACACACTTGCACATAACACACTAGCAGACTGATGGTACAATTCTAGGTTTAAAAGTTCAAGTTCTACAAACTGTTTTTAAGACTCAAGCAGCAGGGGAATATACCTCCACAGGCATGTTGGACAGCGCTTCATATGCACTGTCATGGGTGATGGAGATTGTGTAGGTGGCCTTTTTGTTGGGCTCATCAAAACATGGAAAAGATTTACGAGCGTCTGTGGGCTCATGGTCTGTTGCAGCGATTTTCCTATAAAAGATCAGAGCGGGGTTCATAAAAATCAAATAGGGGTTTAAGTTTACCATTTGGTGTTGCCTGATGGTCCTGATATGGTCATGATTGAAAGCTGAGGAACTGTAACATCCTTATCGAAGCGCCTGGTTACTATAGTAACTATTACAGCCATATAAAAAAATGATCCATAATTAAATTTCATCACGTTAAACTCTGTGCAGAGTTTACTATACGCCAAGTATTGTTTTGTGGAATTTGTACCTTACTCGAGTACTACTACTGAAACTGAAAAATTGTACTATATTGAAAAAGAATATATACTTTTTACTCTTTATAATTTCATTTAGACCTCCAAAATGCGAAGTACATTTATGCAGGTCCTCACAACATAAATCTGTCCTCATTTTGTCCATTTCACTGAGCTTACAAGTCAATAAATTATGCTCCAAACTGATATAGTTAATGAAATCCATTTCAGTATAAACTGTATTTGGAAACAACATTGGTCATTCAGCCTCAAGAAGAAAAATCTCTATACTAGCATAGTATTATACCTAAAGCAATGTGGATAATCTTGACTCACTGATCAGTCTATAAATAACTACTGATCAAACGTTGTTTTTTTTCTGGTTCTTTTGGAAATAAATTGTAGCTTTTGATCAATTTAATGCCTCCATGTTCAATAACAGTGTTAAAGGGATATTTCACCCAAAAATGTACACACCATCAAGTTGTTTCAAACCTGTATTAATTTCTTCTGCTGAACACAAAAGAAGATATTTTTGAAGAATGTCAGTAACCAGACTTGATGGACCCCATTGACATCCATGGAATGGAGGGGGGAAAAAAATACTATCGAAAGTCAATGTCGGCACATCAACTGTCTGGTTATTGACATTATTCAAAATATCTTCTTTTTGTGTTCAGCAGAAAAAAAATTCATACAGGTTTGGAACAAATTGAGAGTGCTGTAAATTAGGACAGAATTTTCATTTTTCGGTGAACCATCCCTTTAAAGACCTTTATATTGTTAACTACATTAAAATAGAAAAATTTGTTTTAAATTTCAATAATATTTCACAATATTACTGTTTTACAGTATTTTTAATGCAACCTTGGTGAGCATGAGAGGCTTCTTGCAAACACAATAAAAAAAATAAACTTTTGAACAGTAGTGTAAACGTATTAAAAGTGTAAACTTTTTCACTTTCAATAATGTTTGACTTTATAATTCAATTCAATTGTAACAGCAAACATACTTTCAAGTATAATTTCTCAGTACTTTTCATACCTCTGGCCTGTGCATAATGACTCATTACACCACAAAAAAAAAAAAAAAAAAAAATTCTACAATAGATGTTTTGATGCTTACTTGGTAACTTCATTCTCCTGATACGTGGTCCTGTAGAAACCAACCAGAGAGCCATTGAGCCAGCCCTGGAAGTGAAGAGTGAGGACGTAGTGCTCGCCTGTACCAGTGACACTAAGCTGCTCGGCCACCTCTACCACCACGTACTCCTGCGGCGTGTACTCAAAGCATTCCTTCACCCTGACAGAGGTCAAGCCGGATGGGCCACTGCGCTGTAAAGTGGGCACCGCGGTGACAAAAGTCTCTCGGATGTGGAGCCACAGGTGCTGACTGGGCTGCGTCAGGGTCAGATGGATGGACACGCTTCCGGTGTAGGTATCCGTATCGAGGTCGGGCTCCAGATGCAGATCGTAATGTGACGGTACCATGTAGTCAGGTAAGCGGAAATTGTTCCATCCGCCATTTGTGTTGTCGGATGGTTTGCAGGGACCCCGGTTATCTGGCGGGGTTGTGGGTGATGGTGTTGGAGTTGGTTTGGTTTCGTCTTCAGATGAGGAGGTCTTCTGGCTTAAACCAACTCCGAGCCCCACGGCAACACCTGTCACAATGACAGCGGCGCAGATGATAGCAGCATGCTTCCCACGGATAAAGTACCGTTTTTGCTTCTTTTCGAACTCCAGACTTTCCATGGCAAGCCGTCAAACACGGACACAAGTGTCAGAATGTGTACAAACACTCAAAGTTCACAAAGTCAGAACACTCTCCCTGTGAAACCACACACACACACACACTATCCTTGCACTTCCTTTTGCCTCCAAAGAGAGGAAACAGCTGTGTCTCTGATTCCCAAATGTGTGGTCATACGCAGTCCAACACTCAATCATGCAGGGCAGCCTGTGGGAGGCTCAGAGGTTAAATCAGGAGTTAAGTTTCACCGCCCTCCAAAAAATTGCTCTGATGTCTGTAATGTCACAGCCACACGTTTGTCAATGCGTTCACACAGGGAAGTGATTGTCCTCACACTAAATCTCACGCTGATAATGGCAATACATAGGGGCCAAGGGCTGAATTTGTACTGCCCTTCAGTTAAACATAAATCAAAATATGTTAATCAGCAGTCAAAAAGGAATGATCACAAACAAGCATCTGAGAGAGAAAAGTGGGGGAGGGAGGCATAGGAAAGCAAAGTAACATGGAATGAGTTATTATAAGGAGAGGAAGGGGCTTAAGGGAGAGAACTGGGGAATGTTACGAAGCTGACACGGTTTTAAGTGACTGAACAAAAAATATACAGGATTCAAAATGTAAATTATGAACAAATTTGACAGACATTAAAGTCTACAGCAGGTAGATGTGGTCCTTTATTCACTCCATCATACAATCAAAAGGGACAAATGTGATCAGAGACCTTTAGATGGGGGGATCTAAGTACAATCACTCCATGTTAGTGACTGTACACAAAAACCCCATATGTAAAGTTTGGATCACATGCATGTTTTCTTCCTGAATGTAGTTTTATTTATTCATATTTGAACACAATTGATTATATACACATGTTTGGATTAAAAATCTCAGGTGAACATTTATACACATATAGCAAGGAAAGTGTTTGAGCCCAAACTTTTTACATTGAAGGACCAATAAATAAGACTTGTATTCCAACAACATTTTAAAATTTACATTAAAAAAAATCAAATTCACTTATGTTCTCTATATTTCAATGCAAAATGATCTTAGAATGATCTGACCTAAAATCTGTGACTGTCATCTAAGGGTACATTAACATGACAACAATGTTAGAAACGGAAAAGTTTTCATTTTAATTTTTCACGTATAGATGACATTGTTGTCAAAACAATCTCCGTTCACACGGATCTACGAAAACGATAAAAAATTCTGTATTATGCATGCCAGATCAGTAGTTGGCGATGTCATTTTGTAAAGAAAATCTAAGTGCCTATAGACTGAACACATAATACGCATCTGCTGTCATGGATCTGCAGGAGAGAGGACCCAGACGCAAAATGAGCAGTGATGGTTTTATTGACAAGATTGTAGACAGGGGACAACTAGGAGAGTGAGACAGATGACACGATGGCAGGCAGGGAGGATGACCACAGAGACCAGTCCTGGGTGACAGCGGGCTTGAGGACTGCGGAGGAAGAGGCGGCACCAGGTGGGATGATGGTGAGAAAGACATGCAGGCAGGAACACAAGGAACCATAGACTTGATGATCTCTCAGATGTAGCACCAGTCTTGCTGACAGACAGAGGCTCATAGAACCAGAGGCTTGACTCTTGAGAACCAGACAGCTGCACAGTCTCGCTGCCAGACAGTGAGAGTCAATGGCTAGGAAATCTCAGGATACAGGGCATCGAACACAAGACTCACAATGAACAAGACAAGACCAAGCGGCAACCTCCCTGTCTCTCTCTTGAAACCAACACGGAAGTGAATTAAACTGCAATTAATCTACTGACCGCTTGAGGCAGGCTGCAGAAGTGAGTCAAATCTGCATCTCCCCCATGTTAAAATGCTCAAGTTTACAGCAGAAAAAAACATGTTTACAGCCTGGAGCAAAAAGTGGTTTTGGTCTTTATAGCTTATTTTGCCCTTCATGACAACTGTGAGGGGGGTGCATTTTTTACAACTCATCCGTTTAAATTACATTAAGCCTGCATAATTAAGGGCGTGGCCACTTGAGTGACAGGCATAGATATAAACACTAGATGTCGCCTGGCTACGGCAGTTCATTGGAACGAATGCGTCAATAGAGCCGCCATCTTGAAACAGGGGAACCCCTCATCAGCGTCAACGTAGGAAATGCTCTAACGGAAATAAAATCACCATAAATCGTCATGAATGCGATTTTCTAGTTGTTTTGGTTCGTTCCAACGGTCAGACATGTATTTATCATTGAGTCCAGAGAAATTTTAAAAAAATTACAAAATTTCACAATCTTGTAAAATGTAATCCCTTGATGTCTGGTTTTTAGATTTCGTTCGTGTGGACATCCATATGCAGCACAAAAGTCCAGCATCATCCATGAATTCAGCGTTACCTAGCTACTTCCTATGACAAGACCCCTGTTCCAAGATGGCGGCGGTTTTGACGCATGTTTAGAACCCCAAGGCGACATCTAGTGTTTATATCCATGAGTGACAGGTGAATTGCCGCTGATGTTAGACCTCACGCTAGCCGTTTGTCTGTCTGCTGTCTGTTAGCTATCAGCTATTTCCAGCAGCTGCTGTACTTGCCATCTCTGCCGTGTTTGTGCTTTTTTCGGGATTATTTCATACAATTTAATACACGCATTATACCTTCGCCCACGCCGTTGGATTCCGTTGTTGTCGAGTATGGAGAGAACAACCAGCGCTAGTGTTTTAGTGTTAAATAAAAAGTAGCCTACCGTCAGATGAAATCCTGCAGGTGTCAGTGCTTTCTCTCCGTCCATGCAGTGCATGCAAATACTTGAATGAGCGCGGATTTCTACTGCATTTACTTGAACTTCTGAGGTAATATCTTTGGTTTAAGCCATTTGAGAAATTGAGAAGCGGCCAAAATCTGATTTTAAAATGGATTGAATAAAGCTCTTTACGAACTTGACCTGCAATGCCATGCTGACTGACATGTGCGCACGAATCACTGTAACACGCACAAGCTCAGAGCAATATTGTAAGTTACTGCATGATAATACATTTTTATAGCAGAATAATAATACATCACGATACACAGTCTCACTTTTACGTATTTACGTATTTTAACTATTATAATATATCGAAGGGAAAAAACATTAACTATTGGCTTGAATCTAGCGTTCAGCGTCAGTTCATGCAGGCCGCGTAGTCAAGCTCAGCAATCAGCTGATACCCAGTCTATCGGTCTTTGTCAGACACGTGGGTTTGTTGTGTGTGACGTCACCGCGGCGCCATTTTTGAGGTATCGCTACTGACTGTGAACATTGAAGAGATTACGAGAGTAGAGATAACAAGTAAATAACTCGCAAAACTGGATAAGCACAAGAAAACTGAGAAAATGCCGTACCGCAATAAACTCGATAAATATGGCAGGTACCGTTATTTGGCGAAATTGTCATCCATTCAGAACGTAGATCCATATATGAGCTCAGCTGACTGCAGTAAGTTGAAATGCTGATCCCGCATTGCTTTCTCATCCTCATACTTGGGCATTGTCAACTATCTTGTTTATGGTATAAGCGCATATAACGTTACCAGTGAACAATTTGAAATCTATAAATCTCTTAAAGCCCACGGACATTTCACCAAGTTACTGTATCCTTCGGTAGGAATGTAAATAAATCCTGTAAAGTTATTAACAGCAAAGATAGGTTTGCTGTATTGATGATGATGATAGTGTCATGTTAAGGATGGTTTAGTTTGAAAAAAGAATGAAAAAAAACAATTCTCCAACAATAGAATACCCCCAGCATCGATACCTTACAAATGGCGGCCGCGCCCATAATGCACTTCGTGTATCACGAGTGTGACGTCACCTGACAAAGACCGATCAGCTGATCAGATTCATACGCCTTCAATTAGTTTCTTTCAATCAAGAGCCTTATTTAAAGGCATGTTCAGTCTGTCTGCTTAGCTGCTTCCACTGCATGCTTGCAACCCACCTCCTCCCCTAGCTCCTCCTTTAACTCTGTTTAAAGGGTAACTAAACACTAAAACAACTTTTTTTTGTTAATTATCTGGAAGAATGGAGCTTCATAAATGATGTTCATTGATTCGAGTACAGTTTTTGACATTTGGGTATAGAGTGTTTTAATTTTCAAATATATGGTGTAAAAACGTCTGAGTGCTGCCCTCTTCAGGTTAAACAGAAAGCTCCTGCAGTAGGGGTACTCTCTGACGTAGGGTACTCTCTGACGCTTCTCTGTCATGCCCTTGGTGCGAGCTCACCACGCCTGGTTCCGTCAAAACTACTGTAGCGAGTCAGGAGTTGGAATTACGAGTATTAAAAATGATCAGGAGGATAGATATATATTAGCATCTAGTTAGCATAGCATTTATATAGTTATTTAGATTATTTCGTGTAGCCTAGGTAGTTAATTCTCGCCTATCGCTCGAGTGTGCAACCTGCATTTTACAAGGGATTGCTTCTCAAATGCAATGGAGGTGGAAATGGGCTTCTCCACACGCCAAACGCTGCTCTTCCTGCATGTACTCCACCACCGCAGCGGCGTCATGATGTGAGTGAGCATATATTTTTAATCACAATTTACGTTCCTTCCTATTAGGCTAAAGTTAATCCTTTGGTGTCGACAAACGTGCCGGCGCGATTTGCTGGATATTTTTTCACATAGCAGCAAAATATACTGCACGTAATAGTAATAATAATCCTGGAAAAAATTACCTCAAAATGACTGAATATAAGAATAATCGGATGCCGATCGCGATGCGGGAGTTAAGTTTGAGCCAGCGGCTCGACTTGATATGGCTCTGGCCCTGTGTCCACAGACAATTCACCCTCCTCCACTTCAGGTGAAGGTGAGGGAGAAAAGTTCTCGACTTCAAATGACTGCTCTGTTGCAAAGCTACTTGCGTCACTCCATTTTAGCGAGTCTAACAGCAGCTGTCACTGCGGGTCTCAGGTGCACCCCACCACTCAGCCCCGCCCTCGGTTCGTCCCCTCTATCTCCGCTGGGCTCTGCCACTTTTCCAGCATTTTTCAAATATTGCCAGTGGGTGGACTCAGGCTCTGACCAGGGGTTTAGTTACCCTTTAACTTAATCAGTGTCATTCTGTTTTCACTGATGCATGCTCTGTTCTCAGGGGGGATTTGTTTGCTGCTTTCCCAGTTTAAATGGGAGATTGTCCCCAGAAGCTGCTGCTGTTACCTGACTAGCTTTCATGGAGCTCATGAAAAGGATGGGTAATTCAGAACAGAGCCATACCGCCAAATGTACTTTAACAATCATGCAAATAAATATTTGGGAAAGTAATTGTTTTTGGTGTTTTTGACTCAAGTGGTTCTGACTGAACTTCTTCAAACAACTGTCACTTTAGCGCGCACCTCAGCTCCACCCACGTCCCGCCTCTTTGCCCATTTTATTTTATCCGGGAGTGACGAGAGGTGACGCGCTGCCAAGATGGCGACGGCCGGCCCCTCCCACTTTAGGCTTCAAAAACGCTCTTCAGAAACCTACGGGTAACGTCACGGACACCACGTCCATATTTTTTTACAGTCTATGGACAAGACACAACAAGATAACAAAGACAGACAAGATAAAATAATAAATGTAACAAGAGGCTAAATAAAACCTGATGGAAAAACAGCTATGAAACAAAAGAAAAAAGAAAACTAGAAATAAATGACTGAAACTTATAAATGCAAGGAAGATGGAGATGAAAATCTTAAGTAGAAAAAAAAATCACAAGAGAAAAAACAAGACTGGGATCACAAGGGCAATTACTAACTAGAACAAGACTAGAGGGGGAAAAAATAGCAACAAGGATACACCAGAAACAAGATCAAATACACCACTAGAGCAAGGGTAAGTGGAACCAGTCCTACTCGACCAGCTCAAAGCGGGATTCGAACTGGGGTCTTCAGTGTGGTATCAGGCGCGTTAACAAGGACGCTAAAGACAATAACATGCCTCTTGAGGCCAGGGGAGTGAGGTTTACACACACAGCACTTACTGGCCTATGTCTGTTACACTCATCCCCCTAAACCTCACTTCAATCCGGGTCACGGCACCAAATGTAACCACTACATGACCCACTCCGATTCGAACAGGGGTCTCTGGCGTGGGAGGCGGGCGCACTAACAAGGAAGCTAAAGACCACAGCCGCTAGAGATGTGCGGTTTCGAAACACTACTTCATGAAGCTTTGAAACCTTTACAAACCTTTTGTTTCGATTCAGTGGTTTGGAACATGTATCAAACTGCCAAAGTCAGGGGATTTCAGTAAACGAGGCTTTGTCACGTCATAACTGTTTTGAAACTTATTGAAATTTCAAAGGCTTACCGCTGGGGGGCGATGATCTCTGTGAACCATTGAATCCAGCGGCGAACCATTGAAGAAGTGTCTGAGGCTTTACCTGATCTCTGATTAGTTTTATACATTTGTAGACGTTTTTATTATACATTAGTATAATGAATAGGTATATCTTATTGGTCTGTTTAGCTGAGCCGTCCAAGGAACAAACAAAAACCAGCCCTGAAAATTGATAAAAGAACACATATTCTACAGACACTTAATATTTAATGTTTTTAGATGATAGTTAAAAGCATTTTCTAGAGTTTACTTTCAATAAAACATTTGTAAAAGGTGTTTTTATCCATGTTTGGCCTGAGTTTTTGTTTCATTTACACTGTTCTGACCAACAGGGGTCACCAGCGTGTGACATTTCGAACGCTTCGAAACAGTGAATCTTTTTGTGAAGCAATTGGCTCAATTGTTTCGTAGCTGTGAAAAGCTTAGTTTCTCCCAACACCAGGTATTGTCAGTCTCTAGCACCCCTCTCTTGAGGCCATGGGGGGTTTACTCGCACAGCTCTTACTGGCCTAGAGCAATTATTAACTGCAGACACAGGCAAGCAAACAGGAACACATCACAAGGCACACAACAATCCCACAATCACATGAGGGAAAGGAGCACAATATAAAAGGAGCCACACATGAGGATTAGGTGAACACAATCAAGCAAATGAACACTAGGCAAGAACTAAACAAAGGGGTGTGGTAACGGCAAACAAGGAGACCTCACTGTTTTCACAAATTTGTGTTTTTGTATAGTTTACTCAGAGACAATAACAGTATCGGTTTCAAACACTTGTACTTTGAAATCTATTTTCAAAACATTGCGTTTTCAGGCCCCTAAAATGCCTTTGTCGAGTAAATGAACGGCCAAAAGGCATTAAAAGTTTTCCATTTTTAGTAGAAAACATGTGACGGATAACCAACCCCAAACTAGCATGTCTTCATTGGATCCTCTTCAATGTTACTTTCAAAAAGGGAATATTTGGATAATTATGCTTTGGTAATATAAGCCAGATGGAACTATTTAGTATGAGTTTCTATAAAACCATTTTAAAAACGAACTACTGTATTGCAATCTTTGCATTGTAGACTTGTAGTGCTTGGTGACTGCTCAGGTAATAAATCCACAAACTTTCTCACCATATATAAAGTGGTTATTATGGTGTATATCTTAAACCAGATATTGTACATTTATAGGAGGGGAATTATATGAAAGACTGTTTATTAACGTATCATAATCATATATTCATATCATTTGTTATTATCAGTCTGTGAGATATAATATAAAATGAGTAAACAATTGTGCTGTGACATCTTTATCTGGGATTATCAATGATCTGAGAAAGACAGGAAGCTTTTACAGATATTAAGATAAATAATCTCACAGAATTTCACCACTCTTTATTCAACCCAATATAAAGGTAATTTCAGAAGAAATTAGGTCAGCAAAATTTTCACCTGAACCCTTTGTTGCACACAGATACTGGAACTACTAAGTTAAGTGCTTAGAGATCTATCGAGCCATACATTACAGAAGAGGTATTTTATATAGCCTTTGTCTGTACTTCATTGTATCAATACTTGATGTAAGCAGACTAATACACCAGTAATACTGTTCACCAGATAGATTCTTCAATTAGAATGTGACTTTTATTAGGCTACTGATATGATTAGAGTTTAATGAGAGGGAACATCACATTAACATGCTTTTTAAAAGTACAATTTCAATTAATTTTTAAGTGTACATTTACTTTAAATAAACAAACTGCTTTTGTTGTGAAGAGTCTTTAGTTTAGAGCTGCCATCTGGTGGCCATGGGTGTGTAATACATACAAAAGTAACCTTCCATTGAAATATACAAGGTTATGCTCATTCAACTGAAACTTCCTGAAAGTACACATTTAAATGTCAGGTGAGAATTGACATGGAGACATGAGGTGTTTGTCTTTTGTGAAGTGGATTTTCAGAAACAATCAAAAAGTGTTTCTGTGGCAGGTTCTGTACAGCTGTCCTGTCCCTTTTCATTTTGTCTCTGCTGGTTTTGGGGATTTTTATGACTCTCTTTGGAAGGTAGGGCTTTCCAGTCATGTTTCGAGGTAACAAAGAAGATATCGCCTTGGATTTCTGTTTGGGTCTCCTCTGTGAATAGTCTGATTTTGCAACTGTTTGCTGTTGACCAGAGTTTTTGGAGTTTGCATATTCCGCCATTATCCCGACCACATTCAGACTGACAATGGCCTCTGATATCCCTGCCATGTTTTGTGCTCTGCATCGGTACTCCCCTGCATCTCTATAGGATATTCCATTAAGACTGACCGCCGACCAACGGATTCCCACACGTGGAGACTCGTGTACATCTGCAGGCAGTGGGTATAAAAGTGAAGTGATCATGTGATCAGACATTAAATCAAATGAATTAAGATAACACTCACTTACATGACAGTTTACTAGCTGATAAATTGGTAAAACATTTGCACCAATGTGCTTTGAAGGGAAATATTTAAACACGAAGGTTTAAAAACCAAGTGCACATCAGTTAATTTTTTTAAAGGTCCAGTAAGCGATTTCTAAGACACTGTTGATATTTGAAATCAACCCAAACAAACACACCCCTCCCTTCATTGCTCTGCCCCCATGCACTAACATGCAATGCAAAAGTGGATGTCTGTCTCTTTATCATAGCAGAAGAGAAGCAAAATAAAGCAAAGAGCGCAAACAAAAGACAAGGAAGAAAAAAAAATGAACATACAGTACACAAAAGTATATACAAGCAAGAGTTTGTTGCTATCGCCAGCAGAAACTGTCCTGTTACTATAGATATAACATAACAACAGCATCTTAGTTCTAAGAAACAGCAAAACCAGTTACTCACATATGGAGCAGAAACAACGCAACCTCTGCATTCGTTTTCAGGCTTAGGTCTCTCCAGCGCTAGAAAGCTTTTCTATGAACGTGGGAAAAAGCTCTTGCTTGATCATAACCCCTCTTTTTCCAGTGATATTCCTCTGAACTTTTCTCTTTTGTAATGTCTCTCAGCCATCTCCTATACAGTCTTTCTTCAAATCTCCCTCTTGCTCACTGTCCCATCATGAGTGGACAAAGCCCCTACTGCTCATTGACAAGTGTGTTGTGGCGCTCGGTCTGATCCAATTTCAACAGCGTTTCTCAGAAATCGCTTAGTGCACTATTAAGTGTGACAAAGTTCTAAAGGTAACTTACAGCCAGAAAGTTTTCTGGGCAATCTTTCGGAGCTGCTTTGCATCTGCTTACAACAAGCTTAAAATAAAGGAGAATATAGTTCAAAACTCTGAGATCACCAACTAAATTACAGTAATTCTCTAATTTAACATTCAAAATTTTACAACAAGGTCTCATTTGTTAACATAAAGTAATGCATTAACTAACATGAACTAGCAATATAATTTACAGCATCTTTTAACCTTAAAAGTTCATTTTAGTTAAAAAGATTCATGTTAACAGATACAACGTTTGATCTGACGTGTTAGTAAATGCTGAGATTAACTAAGATTTATAAATGCTGTAGAAGTATTAGTCATAGTTATTCGATGTTAACAATCAAACCTTATTGTAATGTGTCACCAAATTTCCCATTAGATTCATATTTAATCAGCATAACAATCTAAGTGAAAAGTACAACTGAAAAATTACCAAATTTCAGAATGTTTTGAATTTTATTTTCACAAATTGGTTCATTTTAAGTCCTATCTTTTCTGTTTAATATTGTTTAATTCTAAAACTATTTTTTTTTATAAAAGTAAAAATAATACAAGAAAGATACATAAGCTACTGTATAGAGAAAGAGACACCAGTGTTATTTAGTATTATTTACATAGTACTTCTTAGTATTTCAGATTAACTTTTATTTTTGATATTTTAATTTGAGTAATTTTGTTATGTGCTTTTGTCATTTTTATTAGTTTTTTTTTTATATTTCGAATTAGCTTAATAGCTTCAACTTAATCGTATGTTATTTCAGTTGTTGCCAATGGAAACATTTCTCATTTTTGATCATTCATCTAATATTTCGATTTTTATTTATTTCAGCTTTATTTGAAGAAACATTAATAAAAATTATAAAAGTTTTATTGTTAGTCAACAATAACAACACTTGTGTATATAGAAAATATGCCACATGAGTGTACAAGAAGATACCTTTGTTATAAAGGCTGGGTCTGGCAGATTTTATCCACATAATTGTTGGAGTCGGGTATCCTGTTGCATCACAGTGAAGTAGAACATTGCTACCCAGTAAAGCTGTGATCTTTGTGGCAGAGGTCACCGCGTAGGGCCTGCGGCAGCGGGTGAGCTCCACACTCTGAAAGGGAACTCCAGCGAGGTCTGGTGGTTCACTACAGGTCAGGAACCGATCCAACAGGACCAGAGAGGATTCCGGGGCTTTACTAATGTCAAGCAAGGTGGAAAGCCTACAGTCACACACCCAGGGGTTGTCCTGAAGACCTGTGAGAGGAATGACATGGATGAGAGAGGGTGGCGTGATAACACATTAAGTCTTCAGAGGTATGCACTGATTACATAAACTGTTCTCTCCAGAAAGGGCTTTAGTTTCCACTGGAGGAACAGCGTGAGCCATCAAAAGGCTGAAAACTCTCAGATCGCTCTTAGATATCACATGTGTCTTTGTAGGCTACACCACTCAGGTTGGGTAAATATTTCATTAACATAAGACATTCATGACTTAATTTGGTTTCACTGACTTTGGCAGTGTCGATGTGTGTGTGGAACAGTTTGTCTAGTGTAGTTGTATGAGGGCTAATCAGGGTGTGTTACTGGATTATTATGTGCTAAAAAAAATTTGACTCACTGCTCCAGTAGTAGACTAACTTGAAACTTGGTACCCTATATTGTGCCTAATACCATATGCAGATCACTGACGTAGATTTAGTTATCATAAGTAACTTACAATGGCATTCTTCATTTTAGTTATGACCCTACAGATTAACAAATGATCTATAGTGTGGTGTCTCCTGTTTATGTTTCACCTAGAACCACTGAGCGCTGGCTTTGAGTGGCGTCACTGAGCGGCCAGAGAGCAGTCAGATCATTGGGCAGGGTGCTAAGCCTGTTGCTCGAGAGGTCCAGATAAGTCACATTGCCAAGGTAACGTGCAGCCAGGGGTGGGATTCGTGCCAGGCGGTTATTGTGAAGTCCAAGTGTTCGGAGGCGGGGCACATCTCTGAGTCCCTCCCAGGGGAAGGTGGACAAGAGGTTCCCGTCCAATCGTAACTCATGAAGGGAAGACAGGTTTGTAAAACTCCTTGGATGTAGAATGGTAATGGAGTTGTATGTAAGCCACAAATAAAGCAGTTCTGGCATGGCAGAGAAAGTGCCTCTAAAGATCCTGGAAACGGAGGTGCGCTCTAGGCGAAATTTGACAGTATCACATGGCAAATCAATTGGAATGGCAGTCAACGCTGGGTTCTTACATAGCACAGTTCTAAGAAAAACACAAAACATAATATATGAATAGATTAATAATATAAATATACATTACAGTTAATATATGTATATATAGGCCCATGTGTGTGTGGTCAAAATATTTCCTACGTTGTGGGGATGAAATGTTCCCACAAGGATTTTAAAATCTGAATATCCTTTGTTGTGGGGACTGTAGCAACAACCTGTTCATACTCAGCATTCCAACACTAACAATTTGCATTTTATAATGCTACGTTATGGTTACAGCATTAGCCAGGCCAATTTATCATATCACATTATAAGATAAGATAAATTGCCCTTTATTTATAAAGTCTGTAAAAAATGTTTGGGTGTTTATAGTATTGTGCATTTTGCTCTGTTTTAGTGTTGAAGGAAATGTCTTAAAACTTGACAGGAAATGTAGGCCACTAGTAATTTTCTGTCAAGACATTATCTGTTTTTCTACATATTTTTTTTCTGACAGTGTTACTACACATATTTCCTCTACATTTATGAATACACCTGTCTCCCCTAGATTACATTAATGCCAAGTAAACCTGTAACAAGACAACAAAAGTGAAGGAGAGAGCGTGTGGATCGAAGAATTCAGGATCAAAGACTTGACCAGGCAAAAAGATTACAGAAAAAACTATTTGACTGTACCTGAGTCCTTTGGAGTTGCTGCGATCATGGAGAACACAGGTGCACAGAGACGGGCATGATGGACTTTGTGCACAGACCACCAACGCCAAGCACAGAGTGAGGTCTGCATACAGAACTGGATGCATTGCTCTAAGAGACACATATAGGATCTCATACACTACGTCCCAGGAAAGGGCAGGAATCCGAGCTGGAGTGTGACATCCCCAAACGCCGTCGTAGATTAAGACAAAGTCTAAAAGGATTAGTTCAGATTACGCTGGAGCAGATCAACACCTAAAGTCAGTGAAGTAAAGAGAAACATGCTTTACAATAATAATAAATAAAATGGAAGATGCATTCAATTAAATTTAAATAATGTGTTTTCTACTGGACAATATGATATCCATAGTGCAGACCGATATAATGTTTGCTAGCAAATTGGATATAGCCTACACAAAATTCCAATAGTGTTGCTAAGCAATTACTGTTCCATCTTGAATTATAGCTTTTTCTCTCACGAGTGGAATAGTATAATTTGGCCTGTAGTAGCTGTGATGGCCACTTTTGAAAATAATAGTTCATAAAGCCTCAAAACAAGCAGTGCTGTGCAGACCGATCGGTGTATGACATAAAAGTAGCCTAGGCTACTACTACAGCGAGAGCGATTAGAGCCCTACGGCTCTATGCTTTTGAATCGTTCACACGGTACTTTGATGTCTGTCTGCACAGTGCCCCCTCAAGTCGAACACACCTAAGGCTTTGTTGTCATTGAACATTGGCATATTTCAAAATTCCAATGGTTCAACTATATGGGGGCGTTGATTTGTTGAACACATGGACAAGTGTATTAAAGGAGAAGGATTTTTAATTGCTTCTAAATACTCCAAGCCTTGCCTAACACAAACAATGGCGCCACCAGGGGGTGGCCAGGGGTGGCCGTGGCCACCCCTGGCCGACTCCTGGCCACCCCACTGGCCACCCCAATGTCCAGTAGGCTACAAATTTTAGTAGCATCAGTTATGCATTTCATAAATAAGTCAAAAATATTCTTTAGTAAAAGAAGACGGGGAATTATGTGTCGTGACGTGCTTTTTAAGTGCCAAACGGTTACAGTATACTGTTTCAGCAGCTTTTTGATGCGTCTTTGCCACGTTTTGACAAGCAGGGATGCAAACAGCGCGCTTTTCGGCACCTCCCGATTTTTTCACTTCAGATTGGGTGACAAAGTCATCTGAAGTCATTCCATAGCTTAATGTGAGGGACAGAAGTCTATTTACATCATTAAAGTATACGGAAACTCGTTTTCCCTCCTCTGCGGCTGTCAATCATTCTCCATTCATATTCAAACAGCGCGCGCGCCTCTTGGATGCACGGTAAAACTCTCTCCAATATGATATATTCACATTATAATGCATTATCTGTAGATAAAAGGCTGTAGATTTGCATAAAATTACTTTATTTTGTTGGAGTTTGTTGCTGTTTTTAAACGACTCACTACCGTGTGCTTGCTAGATCACACACATCACAAGGACTATGAATCGGCATCAAACGCACAATAACTGGAATTCAAAACTGTGAAACAAAGGAACAAATCGCACTAGGATTTGTGCGCTCGACATTTCTTCGCTTTGTGACGTTTTAAATGCGCACTTATGCAGCGCAGCGCTGCACACTGTGACTCCATGTTGCGCACATCATTCTGCACCCGCGAATCCCGTGATGCGCATACATGCTGTGTGCGCTCTGTTTTTCATGTTATCATGGTTTGCGCACTGAAATATTGGTTTGCGCACGTGTTTGCGCACTGAAATATTATTAAAAGCCAATATATTTTGTTATACCTAGCCTGCTCAATACATTTAAAATAAGCATAAATGAATTGCATATTATTTCTTTGTAGTGTAGGCTATAAATGCACTTCTGAATTCTTGACATTCATATATAAATATAAAATTGTGAAATGTATGATTGCCTGATTGAATTTTATAAGAGAACTAATAGTAATTTGTTTTTATTAACATATTTAGATTTTATAAAATTACTGTGCAGATTTTTTCAAGAATTGCTTTTTGCTGCTGATTTATACACTCATTAAGTTTATTAAAAATTCATAATACATTTATGTAATATTTAGAGGTGTTAACTGTAATCTTACACTGCAAACTAATAACTTAAAAAGGATTAAATTCATCACAATTATGTAAGTATCTGGAAATTTGCCGCGGGGCGAGGGCCCTTATATATATCATATCTATATAATATCATTATATATAATATAATATATATTAGTAGGGCCCTACTAATATCATTAGTAACATTAAATATAACACAATAAACCAAAGTATATCAGTAGGAGTTTCCTTAAGTCTTTCTGATAGTTTTCTACAGGCCGGTTTACTACAACAGTAGAATACAATTCTGAAATTATGGTTTATAGTTTTGGTGTGCCACCCCAAGATTTTAAGTGGCCCCATCTGGCCACCCTTATGAAAAATTTCTGGAGGCGCCACTGAACACAAAACAAGCACACGTAAAAAAAAAAAACACAATTATTTACAGAACAGCTCAGAGCTGGGTTTCTCTTGGTATTCAAGAGAGGAGTGGGAAATATATAAACCTGTAGTGGAACTACGGAGGCGTGATAGAACGTTTTGAGCGGAGCTGGGTAGGTCTCTGTTGCTCCGCTCCACTCATACACTGAACTCCAGTCCGGTATGCGTTGCTTGATGAGGCCTGTGATGCTTTTGCTTCTTGTGAAACTATTTTAGTAGTTGGAGAAGAAATATTCGATCTAACTTTCCAATGATGTGTGGTCAATAATTGTGGCTGCAATAAGGTGAAATAAATAAACACACAAACACAATTTTGCAATGATACACAAGGTGGTGTTGGAGTCCCTCCCTCTGATCTCAGATGACTGCAGCGGTAGAGACAGCAGCAGCTCTCTCTCTCTCTCTCTCTCTCTCTCTGACCGACAGCAGCAAAAGCAAGCATGGCGGCGGTGGAGACACGGGAGTGCGAGACGGAAGGCTGCTGCAGCGAAGCTAAGCTCCAGTGTCCCACCTGCATCAAACTCGGAATTCAAGGCTCATACTTTTGCTCTCAGGTGAAGCTCTAACACTTTGGTTTAAGAAACGAGCGAAGCTCTCGGGTTTTGTAACGCATGTCACGCTGCCGGCCTGCGGGAATGAGCTCAGCATTAGCTAGCTAGCTGTCTTACTGTACATCACAAACAGCCACTTTAACCCTTACTTTGTGCTTTGACGTTTGCATTAAAGTTTTGTACATGGTGATTTTCAGGATGACATATTAGTCTGAGATGTTAAACCCTAACACGGAGTGAAAATGTAAATTAGCGAGCTGTTTCTCTGCTCAACGTGCTTAAATGACTTCAGCTCAGCGTGGCCCGCTTGCTGCTCAGTTGCTAAATCAATACACCAACCTTGTATTTGTAATCTCTAAAGTTAAATGACAACATGATGCATAAATCTGTGCAACCTATAAGAGAGTGTAGATTTAACCCCGACTCTCATCATTCTCGTATGATTTGCTGGGCACTCCTGTCTCAAATCCCAGTGAGCTGCAACATGGCCATGAATGATGGTCAAAATGCTGTCTAGGTTGGCAGCTCACTGGGTTTTAAGGCCAAAAGTCTATGCTCAAAAAATACTGTACAAGTACACAGCGCATTATGTTTTGACACATCTTTGGACTCTTTTGGAGAGGCTGGTGTTATGACATGGTGTTGCCAAGTCCAATTTATCTGATTTGACATTCCCATAAATTCCATCTGATTCAAACATTCACCTTTGCAGTGCTATAATTCACCCTCACGTGAATGTATGAAATTCTTTCTTCTGTGGAAACACTTGTTTTTTTTCTGCCGAATAACCTCTTGTATGTTCCACTGAAGAAAGAAAATGATACAGGTTTGGAACAACATAAGGGCGAGGTATTCATCATGACAGAATTTTCATTTTGTGTTATGAGCTCTCACTGTAATACTTTAATATGGAGAAGTGCAGAGCTCTGTCATATTATATAGGATATTTTCATTAGCTTTTCTTTCTAATTGTGCTAAAGTACATTATATAACTCGCCTGTAACTAGTATATTAGTAGCTGTACACAATGTAACAGTTCAGTAACATTCTTTTTTATTCTTTTTATTTTTTTTATGCTTCGTTTTTTTCTTTTGATTTGATTAAAGACCCATGAAATTACATGATAAAAGCAGTTTACTGTGTTTATGTACTTCCTATTCAAACAGGAAGCTAGACATAAAAAATCCTTTACTTTAAAGCAAGAGGATTGTGATTTGCTATTTATTGCAAGCATAATTTTTAGACAATAATTTGGATATTCTGGTTATATTCATTGCTAGATCATCACTCATAATCATGTTTCTTTATCTGTTTACTGGAAAAGAATGTTACATTTTTGCATTTAGTTAATCAGAAAAATAATATTGTTGCAAAATATTACAATTTAAATGAACTTTTCTAATATTATAGTTGTTTCTATAATAGTTGAAAATGACTAATGTATTCTTGTATGTATACTCAAGTCTTCATTGTCACATGATCTTTCAGAAATCTACTGATTTGGTTCTCAAGAAATGTTTTATTGATGTTGAAAACCATTTTGTTGTTTAATATTTTTTTTCAGGACTCTTTAATCAATAGAAAGTTAAAAAAACAACTATATATACACACCCCTGTTAAAACGCCAGGTTCTTGTGATATAAAAGAATGAGACCAAGATAAATCATGTAAGAACTTTTTCCACCTTCCACTTTTGTGACCTAGGCTATAACGTGAACAATTCAATTGAAAAACAAACTGAAATCTTTGAGAACATTTTTTTTTTCACAATAACCTGGTTGCATAAGTGTGCACATCCTTAAACTAATACTTTGAAGCACTCTTTTTGGGTAGGAGTCTATTAGTATGGCACATCTTGACGTGGCAATATCTGCCCCACTCTTATTTGCAAAAGCGCTCCAACTCTGTCAGATTGCGAGGACATCTCCTGTGCACACTCTGCACAGCCCTCTTCAGATCACCCCACAGATGTTCAATTGGATTCTGGCTGGGCCATTCCAAAATGTTAATCATCTTCTGGTGAAGCCATGCTTTTGTGGATTTGGATGTGTGCTTTGGGTCGTTGTCGTGCTGAAAGGTGAACTTCATCTTCAGCTTTCTAACAGACTTCTGAAGGCTTTGTGCCAAAATTGCCTGGTATTTGGAACTGTTCATAATTCCCTCCACCCTGACTAATGCCCCAGTTCCAGCTGAAGAAAAACAAAACAAAAAAGCCCCAAAGCATAATGCTGCCACCACCATGCTTCACTGTGGGTATGGTGTTCTTTGGGTGATGTGCAGTGTTGTTTTTGCGCCAAACATACCTTTTTGGAATTATGGCCAAAAAGTTCAACCTTGGTTATCAGACCATAACACGTTTCCCCATGTGCTTTTGGGGGACTTGATGTTTGTTTTTGCAAACTTCAGCTGGGCTTGGATGTTTTTCTTTGTAAGAAAAGGCTTCCGTCTTGCCACCCTACCCCATTCATATGAAGAATACGGGAGATTGTCACATGTAGCACACAGCCAGTACTTGCCAGAAATTCCTGCAGTTCCTTTAATGTTGCTGTAGGCCTCTTGGAAGCCTCCTTGACCAGTTTTCTTCTCTTCTTTTCCTCAATTTTCCAGTTTTCCAGTCCAGTTTTTGGTAATGTCTCTGTTGTGCCATATTTTCTCCACTTGATGATGACTGTCTTCACTGTGTTCCATGGTATATCTAATGATTTGGAAATTCTTTTGTACCCTTCTCCTGACTGATATCTTTCAACAATGAGATCCCTCTGATGCTTTGGAAGCTCTCTGCGGACCATGGCTTTTGCTCTGTGATGAAACTAAGAAAATGTCATAACAATTCTACTAGAACAGCTGAACTTTATTTGTGATAAATCAGTCACTTTAAATGATTGCAGGTGTGTAATGACTTCTTTTTAACATGAGTTTGAATGTGATTGGTTAATTCTGAACACAGCCACATCCCCAGTTATAAGAGGGTTTGCAAACTTATGCAACCAGGTCATTCTAAGGCTTAAAGATTTCAGTTTGTTTTTCAATTTAATTGTTCACATTATGTCACATTAAAAGTGAAAGACGTTCTTATATGATTTATCTTTGCCTCGTTATTTTACATCACAAGAACCTGGCTTTTTACACAGGGGTGTGTAGACTTTTTATATCCACTGTATAAACAAATTTGTTCAAAGAAAAAACTTACTGAACCTAAACTACTTAAAAATGGTAGTGTAATTTTGACAATAGCAAATACATCAACATTAACAGAAACTTAATTTTTGAGGGCATTGAAGTGAAATTGTTTGAGTAATTACTTCTAATAAAGTTCTTGTATGTTTTCAGGAATGTTTCAAAGGCAGCTGGGGAACCCACAAACAGCTCCACAAAAAAGCAAGTATGTGTTTTGTTCACTCTCGCTGTTGATGAGTGATGTTCTGCATTTGCATTTTGTATTCTCCATACTCCATACATAATGCCATCATTAATATCTGCCATTTTATTTGTAGAGGAGGACAAAGTAAACGATGAGGGAAAGAACTGTGTGGAGAAAGAAATCAACACAGACCCGTGGCCTGGGTACAGATACACTGGTAAACTGCGGCCCCACTATCCACTGGTAAGGACGCAGCACATTAGAGATGGACATGGGCACAGACATCAAAAAAATTGCATCGAAATTGCAGCACATGCACGCATATGGCACTTTTCCACTGCATGATACGGCTCTCTTTTGGGGGTTTTACATTTTTTTGGGTTGTTTTCAGACACCCATGCGGCTTGTTCCTAGCAACATCCAGAGACCAGACTATGCAGATCATCCTTTGGGTAAGATTGCAAAACCCTTCACGCATACATTTGACTCAAATTGACTTCTCTAACCTAGACTAGCTTTCTTGCCCCAAGCCCTTTATTTGAGTCATTGCACAATTCCGACCGGCTGCCCTGTTTGATACGCCTGTATGAAATTTAAACTTTTGACCCTTGCAATGGGCCACTGATATACAAGCTTTTAAACAAATGGTCTCACTCTCCATCTCATCTGCAGAAGTGCTGTTTGGTTTTTAAAGTGTTTGCTGCAATAGTGCACCTCTTCTGACCACACTAAACCTGTGCTGTAGATGTGCAAGAGTAACCTCTGTTTCCTGAAAACTCTGTTTTTTGTGTGATATTTCATTGGTGTATCATCTGTATTATTAGGATTTGTAGTTAAATGAACTCGGAATCATATGTTTGCGATTAGGAAATGAGAAAATGAGGCCAAATGCATAGGTAAAAAAGTTATATTGTGAAATATTAACTTTTTTCTATTTTCATATAATTTAAAATGTAATTTATTCCTGTGATGCAAAGCTGAATTTTCAGCATTACTCCAGTCTTCGGTGTCACATGATCCTTCATAAATCATTCTAATATGCTTGCTCAAGAAACATTTGTTCATATTATCTAATGTTGAATACTTATGCATGTTTTTCAGGATTCTTTGTTGAACAGAAAGTTAAAAAGAACCGCATTTTTTTGAGAGAAAAATCTTTTGTAACATTATAAATTGCTGTTACTTTTGATTAATTTAATTATTTATTGCTGAGTAAATGTACATTTCTTAAAAAAAAACTTTTAAATGGTAGTGGGTTTTTAAAAATGATAGATTATCACTAACCTTCTAGTTACTATGCAAGTGTGTCTGAGAACCATGAAAACATGAAGTTCTTTGAAAAGCTGTGGTTTTATTTATTTGCAGATGCCACTCTATTTTTGATTTAATGCAATGAAACGCAGACTAGGGCTGTCACTTTTGTGAAAAAATCCTGTTCGATTTTTGAGACATAAGTGTTCATTGAATCGATTGTAAAATCGATTTTCCATGTCTAAAGACATTTCCATTTTCAACACAAAATATAGGCAAATCCACGGACACCTAACAGGCATTAGGACGAGCGTAAAGAGGGCGCTTGAGATGTGCACAAGTGAGCAATATTTCTGATGATTTATTGGCGTGAAGTTTCAGCACAAGGACAAACAGGAGTGCAACACTCAGGGATTGAAATTAACACCCTCCAACCCGCCAAATGCGGGTTAAAATGAACTTTGGCGGAAAACGCTGTCAAATCACGAGCCAATTTGTGTTTCTATGTTTACTCACTTTGCTGGGGAAGTTCGTGTAAGCCAAATCTGAGTGGATTTAGCGCAAATGCGCAACTCGTGAGTCCTCATGATATATTAAATACAGCGTATTGCGCAGAATCTGCGCATTTCTGGCTTACTTGAACACACACGTCACTAAGCAACAAATAATGGCGCGCTTGCTCAATTGCATTGAAGTAATGGCGAATATTAAAAAGCATTTGGTGAACAGAAAAGACACTGCTATTTTCCAATATCCTACATGTTCTGTGTACTGTATTGATCTGTCCACCTAAAACACATTTTTGGTAAGAAAGAAAGAAAAAAAGGCGAGGTTACAATCGATTCCCTATTTTCACTTTCGATACTTGTGTTGGTTGGTCCGATCGATTGTGCAATCGATTTTCGAATGTAAAGTGACAGCCCTAACGCAGACGTGTTTAAAGGTCCGGTGTGTAATTTTTAGCAATATCTAGTGGTGAGGTTGTGAACTGCAACTAGGGCTGCACGATATTGGTAAAAAATCACATTTTGATATTTTATTCTTCTGCGATATATATATTGCGATATAAAAACAATTTCACCAGATGACTTGAATAGCTCTATTTGGAAAGAATGACTCATTCTAGAATGACTGGGGTGGTTTTGTCATGGAGTAAATCCACATAGTGGATAAACTAATATTAACAAATGTTAACTAATGTAGTTAACCAGACTTTAATAAATGGAACCTAATTGTAAAGTGTTTCCGATTTATGTCTCTTGAGTTCAGTGTTGGACAGATCGGTTGTTTTAACCATTCATTAAAGTGAATCGGTTCAAATGAGTCATTAGTTCGCGAATCGGACGTGTCATTAACGGACCACATCGCACAAGATGTGTCAACACAGGAAACATTTCATCACTGGATAGATTTTTAGTTTTTTATGTTTATTGAAAGTGTGGTTTATGTCATCTGAATGTGTGGAACGCTTTTCAGAGAAGATAAGGCAACGTTATTTGAGCACAATTCACTCCCAGTGATAGCTAGTTAAAAAAAAAAAAACGTCGGTCTTCCGACCTTTTACCATCGTGCAATCTCAAATATATTCAGTCAACTCAATTCACTAAAATGCGCGAGGGAGAGAGAGAGTTTGAAGACGAAGAGAGTGCGCGTGCGCGACCAGGGCTTTCACTCTCTCTGCTCGTTCTCTCAGCAGCAGTCAGTCATCTACATCACTCACCGGTCAAACTTTGGCGGGACAAAAATACGCTTTAGTAAGGCTGACAGAAAACAGCGCGCAAGTTCCAGTCTTCTTGCGCTTTATGTTTAAACTGACAGGACTCGCAAAGTGATAAAAATCCGCGAAACACAAGCATTACTGGCCGGGGAGCTGCTGACTCGTAGCCTACTGATCATGAATCACGCATCAACCAACATCACACATATCTGCGATGTGACTATCGTGGATGCGCACATCGCGATATCGATGCTAAAATGATACATCGTGCAGCCCTAACTGCAACCAACAGAAGTTAGGGTGGCCGACAGGAAAATATGTCGTCGCAGAGAGTAGCCAGTTAAGCAATGAGGTTTCTTTACAAAGATCGATTAAAGCTGCAGTCCGTAGCTTTTTTGGGTTATAAATGATCCAATATAAATTTTTAGCAAATACATAACCACCCACCGTCAAAACTATCTGCTTGCCTTAGCTCGATTCAAAGCGGTAAGCTTGTAATAATGTTTTTAATTTCAGTATTACTGGTGAATTTCCGCGGGAGATTCGAGCATGTCTTTGCGTAATTACGTCACATCTGTACAGAAGGTGTCTCGGCTAGTAGGCTTTATTGCGAGTGAGGATGTTGGAGGTGGAGATTTATAGCCTTTTCTCACAGCACTTGATATAATTAAACTGATCAATTTCATGTGGGATCCAGAAAGCTTCAAACGACAATCACCAGTGACAACTGGAGATTCACCCATTGTAAAATGCAAAAGACTTCGGAGTGGCTACAGACAAAAAAAAGAGACTGCAACCGGACCCATGCGAAAACAAGGATAAATATCGGAAGGGCATTAAATGTAGTCACGCAATGCTGATGTTGAACGTTAACAAGCGATTGTTAGATTTAATCAGCGCGATTTACTGCAATGATTTTTTCCCTTAGTTGGTCAGAACCAGAGCAAAACTGGATGTTACTTACTTGTTCAGGTGACATTTTACCGTTTAAATTATGTTCCTCCAAAAATAATAATCTGTGATTTTGAATGACAGTCACAGTATCCACACCGGCGCGGGGACTGACAGCCACACACTCTCCTCAAACATTGGATTCACCCGCGCAGTGCTGTGTCGAGGCACAACTCACGTAAAGTTGATAATTCCGCGAATAACTGCAATTACAGATTTCGAACAGAGATGGCGACAAAGGACTGCAGCTTTAAAAAATGTTTACTTAAGTAAAATGATATGTTATTGCGAATATTATTGTTACTTTTTCATCATTGTGTCAGTGTTTTATTCGCTGACTTTAGCTAGTTTCTTTGAACGAAGAACCACATAGAGACGAAACGCGCTCTGTAGTAGTTTGTCCGTTTAGGGCAGAAACTGTAGAAATATATCAGCGCAAAATGGCTATTTCAATGTAAGGGGACCCACGGTATATGAACATAGTATTGGCTATGTACATACATGGCTAAAGTAATAAAAAAAGTTACGGTTCATTATGTGTAAGATCTTTATACACCACTGAAAACATAGTTATGTACATGATGTTGCATTTCTGTCAACAGATCCTGTCCTAAATATTACACAATGCACCTTTAAGTGTGACTTAAGTGTCCAAATACTTTTTGGGGTCCCTGTAAATGATGTTCATGATGAAATGATTTTTCAAACAATGATAGATGGTACACATCTTTAAGAACGAATCATGATTTTTCTTCTAGTCTAGATGCATCTCTCATGAATCACTGTGTGTTGTGAATAAATGCTCATGTGTCCCTCATTAACGGATGCTGCAGAGTCTTCCCGTAAGTAACCATTATGTTGGTGATTAGTTGGTATTAGGCTCCTATAGTTACAGCCTCTCATTCCTGTTATTAGCTCGTCCTTGAGTCTCCTGCCCCCGGCTTTCAAACAGCAGAATAGTGATGTATTGAAAAAGCCTAAATATCTTTAAAAGCATTTCCTGGTTAGGTCAGAAGTGTGCATTTTTTAACAGTACATCCAATTTGCACTTCTTTGTGAAAGCATGTGTGATGGTCCTGAAGTCACTCTATACACGTTACCATTTATTTCCGTGTATGTGTGTGTTTGGGGGTGGGCTGCTGCAGTGTGTGTCTGAAGCTCTTCTCTTGCTCTCTGCAGCTGCAGAGGTTGGGTTGTTGGCAGGTACGAAGCCCCGCCGCTTCCCATGTGTGTCTAGCCAGTGCTGTCCTCTTGTTTTAATAGTATTACAGGGAGCGGTTGACTCCGCAGTGGGCGTGTGAGAGTATTTTTGTGAGCGAGAGTGTGTCTGTGTAGTAGCATGGCTCTGTTTGTTTCTGCATGGCTGATATCGTCACTCAGCTGGGACTAGAGGTGGGCGATATGACCAAACGTATTGCTTTTCCTGAGAATTCAATGAAATATGGTACATCTAAATTTGTTTGCGTTATTACTTTTTTTTTAGGCGCCTCCTGCAATTTCTTTTTGCATTACTATTACATAAGGGCTTTTTACTGTTTTACATAAGGGCTTTTTACTGTTTTACATAAAGGCTCTAGCATTTCGCATCCACATATAATATATTGCTGACGATACAATCAAGTGTTTCATCTACTGTGAAGGTGAGAATGAAATGCTCTCTTCAATATAGTTGACACATTTTGTGTCACCATTTGACATTTTTTCTCCCAAACGCTGAAACATACTGTTTATACTATGCTAGGGTTTCTGTGACTGTCCAAAGCATGTGAATATGAGGCATGCGATTGGCTGTTTGTTGTTAAGCAGCATCTAGCCGTAACATTCTAGCATTATGCACATGTTTGGCACCGCAATACTCCAGTGCAGGGTTTCATAAACCCGGGTAAAACACAACGCTAACCCCACTTCTAAACGTTTTGTGAAACATTTCTCTACCTGGGGTTTAAACCAGTGCTTAGAACAACAATAACCTGGTATTAAAGGGATAGTTCACCCCAAAATGAAAATTAAGTCATTAATTGCTCACCCCCATGCTGTACCAACCCCGTAAGGCCTTCGTTCGTCTTCGGAACACAAATGAAGATATTTATGATTAAATCTGAGAGGTGGATCACTCCTCCATAGGCTCCCTAAGGGAATGAATCCTGACGGCCCAGAAAGTCATTAAAGAAAATGTTTAAATATTCCATGTCACAACAGTGGCTCAACTATAAGTTTATCAAGCGACGAGAATACTTTTTGTGCGAAAAAACAAACAAAAATAACGAATTTATTCGACTATTCCTTTTCTTCCTTGTAAGCCTGAAACGAGACTTCAAGAGATTTCCACGACGCGCACGCGCGAATATGGAATATTTAAACATTTTCTTTAATGACTTTCTGGGCCATCCGGTGTCATTCCCTTAGGGAGCCTATGTAGCAGTCATGCACCTCTCAGATTTAATCATAAATATCTTCATTTGTGTTCCAAAGACGAACGAAGGTCTTACGGGGTTGGTACAGCATGGGGGTGAGTAATTAATGACTTAATTTTCATTTTTGGGTGAACTAACCCTTTAAGTTTATAAAGCGACGAGAATACTTTTTGAGCGCAAAAAAAACAAACGAAAATAACGACTTTATTCACTTTATTTGTATTGCCTTGAGATATTCACGTAGTATAATTGCATAGCGCGTCTGTGTTCTATGTCACACGTAGGCTCACTATTTGCCGACGCTGGTCATGTGTGTGACGTTCAACCAGAAGCATTACACAATTATACTACGTGAATATCTCAAGGCCCAGAGAGATGGAAATGAATACTTGAATAAAGTCGTTATTTTTTTATTTATTTTTGCACTCAAAAAGTATTCTCGTAGCTTTATAAACTTAAGATTGAGCCATTGTAGTCACTTGGACTATTTTAACGATTTCTTTAATAACTTTTTGGGGATGGCAAGTTTCAATCCATTAGAAGCCAGTGATCCAGCTCTCAGATTTAATCAAAAATATCTTAATTTGTGTTCCGAAGATGAACGAAAGTCTTACGGGGTTGGAACAACATGAGGGTGAGTAATTACTGACAAAATTTTCATTTTGGGGTGAACTATCCCTATAGAGTGTATTTGTCGCTATACTAAATCTCTATCTCTACCGCCACACGATAAATAGTCATACCGCCCAGCCCCAGCAGGAACTGTCTGTGATCACATCATTGCCAAACTGTCATGTCCTAGACCTCACTAGATCAGCGACCGTGTGTGTGTGTGTGTGTGTGTGTGTGTGTGTGTGTCTCTAAGAAGTGGTTGTGTCATCTTCATTAGCTGACTGGAGACTGTGCTGTTGAGATTCTGTTGTGGTAAAGGTCAGTAGGCAGAGCTAGTCAATATATATGAGTGATAGTAAGATCATGCTTTTGTGGGTAGATGGGTATCAGTGTATTTTACTGCTCACCAATTCACAAATTCATCACGTCTTTCAGGAATGTCAGAGTCAGAGCAGACCATGAAAGGGACGTCTCAGATTAAGATCCTCAACGCTGAAGAGATTGAGGGCATGAGAGTTGTCTGCAAGGTAAATCAACATCATAACTCCAGAAATAATAACTTTGCATGCAGAATAATAACTGAAATGTTACAGTTGAAGTTTTGGGTGGTGTTGTGAGTCAGCAATAAAGTACAATAACAACCAAATATTAGAGAACAGGAATCTGTATAGTTAATGAACTAGCTTTAGTTTTGTGTTGGACTTGAATTAATAGAATTACGTTGTTTGTGTAACATCCAAAATACAATTCGAGAAAGATTGCCCTATGTTAGAATTTTTATTCTGAGTGGCGTCCCATAAACTGACGTAAAAATGATTTGTTTTCATGTTCCAATTGCCTGTCATGTAATGCAATGCACCAGTTTTAGCAAATCAGCTTGAAGGTTACAGAAATAAAAGCAGGAATACTGATGTATAAACAAATGTAATAGATTTAATTAGGATGCATGGGGTGAGACATTTTTCTGCCTCTTTAACTTCTAATTGCTCTGCTGCTGTTTGTTCTGCCTTCGATTTTTATTTTATTTAATTAGTCATTTATGTGTAGGAGAACCTAAAAAAACAAGATTAACTCACAAATTGTATGCAAATCAGCTGAAAAATTGGCTAGTGTCAGCCTATCATGTCTATTATGAGCAGAAGAGATTTGAATGGTTGACTATAAAGACTCTTTCTTTCTTTCTGAAGCACATTTAAAAACAACCATGGGTTGACCAAAGTGCTTTACATAGAATAAGAGAACAAAAAATGAATTAAATATAAAAGAAATTACAAAGCAATATAATAGACCTATTTGACTTATATTTTAGACTAAAATCATCTGTTCAAATAAATAGGATTTTAGTAGGGGTGTGACGAGACGCTTATCTCACGAGACGAGACACAAGATTGGGTTCACAAGACGAGACGAGATTTTTGCACAATTTTTCAGAAATCCTCAATGATAAAATTCATGACTGGAAAAATAGTATGCATTTTGCAAAATTTAACTAATAATCTTCTAATGCATGTCATTTCAGGTCTACTTTATGAGTATGAATTATCAAATGCATTGAAAGAAAACAATATACAAGCACTGTAAAAGGTTTTTATTGACTGGCTTTTCTTCTGTATGATTTCACATTAGTCTCTTCAGACCTTACTGTACATTTTAAGAGCTTTCAGAACTTCTGATTGAGGCTGTGTGTAACCTCCTAACTGAACTCCTTGAAGTCTTAAGTGCAAGTGCAACCATAATCAAAGTTGGCACACAGACTCTTTATAATTGTTTTGAAATTGCTGTTTTATTTTGCACCGGCAGTTATAGGGTTAATGCGGTGAGTTCGGAAAAGCCCGGATAGAGAGAAACGAGGCTGGTGTGTTTGCCTCTACAGTTGTTCTTGTGTTTCGATTATAAGTTCAGAAATGGAGCCTCCCTTGTCTGTTGTCCTTAAGACATTACAGTACTCTCTCAATATTCAAAGTGCAAACTGAGACCATAGCCACAAATAAACAGTCCAGAGATGGACTATTGTATGCATGCAGCCTAATTTGTGCGCAATGCACATCAGTGAGCTTGTGTTTTACTTTCACTTTCAAATTCTTGATCGCGCGTACTCTGTGTATAGGGAGCAGCGGTGCTGAGTTTTATCAGACGTTTAGTCTGTTGCGCAACGAATCCTCAGCCATCGTCACGCGATCAGTGAGAACTGTTATTCGTGCTGAACTGATTGCAACGGCAACTCGTGCTGGATGAGCAGAGCAGACTTTTATATTATTTTATAATGGTTTTTATTTTTTTTATAAAAACAGCAAAACGATAGTTTAGGCAAATGTGAGTGTAGCGGTGGAATAATCTATGGTAATCTCACCCTCACGCTCAGTCATGGCGATATCGTGAGACAGCTTTTCACTCGACGGGAAATCTCGTCATATTTTAGTCTGGCGAGATCTCGTGGCACCCCTAGATTTTAGCATAGATTTAAAAACTAAAAGAAAAGGTGCTGTTCGGATGGCTACTGGGAGCTTTTTCCAGAGTGTTGGACAAGCAATGGCAAATGCTTGATCACCTTCTTAAATGTCCCGATCTGAGTGGTTGCGATGATTTGTGTGGACGCACAACTCGGCAAGATAGACTGGTGCAAGATTATGTAATGATTTAAAAACTAAATGATTTAAAGTTAAAATGCAACCACTGCAAGGAAATCAAGAAAGTGGTGATGTTCTGAAATTTACATGTGCCAGTTTCCTCTTTCAGCTGGCTCGAGAAGTACTTGACATTGCTGCCATGATGGTGAAACCTGGAATGACAACAGAAGAGATCGACCATGCGGTGCATTTGGTAAAACTTCACAATCTTTTCTCTTTGAATATCACAAAGTAGTAGTCTGATCAATGCATTAAGTTTAGATATTGGTTATCTAAGGGGAAATGTGAAATTGCTGATGCCTTCATATGGAAATTTGTCTCTTTTATTTGTTCTAAAGCTGTGGTTCTTTACCTTTTTGACTCCAAAAAGTACGCCTGGTCCTTTTTTTTTATAATAATAATAATAATGAATAAACTCAAAAATATGTCAGTTTATTATTGCACATAATTGTTTTAGTTTAGTTAGCATATTAATTTAGATGAAATTTTAACATAATATAACTATAATTGGTGTTAATATAACTAAATTTAAATCATTTTAAGACATTTTGGGGTCCCCCTGGAAGTGTGCTGAGGCCCCCTAGTGGGCCCCGGACCCCTGACTGAGAACCACTGCTCTAAATGTCATGGTTCGTGCTGGACTACTTTTTGCTAGTTTCCTACTAGAAAAAAAGAGCATAATTTTGATAATTATTTGATAATATTCTTAATGAATACATAGATTTTGTTTTTGTAAACTCTACTTTTGTTATGGTTTGAGTAGTGCTGCCTGTATATGGCCATCTTGTGTGTTGTTGTTGATGCTAATGTGGTGTCTCCATGTTTACTGGTTAAGGCGTGTACAGAGAGGAACTGCTACCCCTCTCCTCTGAACTACTACAACTTTCCCAAGTCCTGCTGCACCTCGGTCAATGAAGTCATCTGTCATGGGATACCTGACCGCCGTCTCCTTCAAGACGGGGACATACTGAACAGTATGTATCAGCATGCATGTGCAGATATAGTATATACATGCATGTTACTTGCAAGATTTCACAGGAGAACTTAATTTTGCCTCCAAGAAAGCTGTTTTAAAATAATATACACTCTCCCTCTAAATTTAAAATATATTACATATTTCAGTTAGTCCAGATGTCAGTTACATATTTACTAGGCATTATTGATCTGTGTGCGACTTTATTTATTTTTACACATTTTCACTTTTCTGTAAATGCGTTGGCAGTGTCCAGACTGATGCTTTTTCCTCCTGCTCAGTTTATGATCATGATCTTAGCTGAATGCATAATCAAATCATTTTGTCACTGTGTGTAGTTTTCTGCACTTCTGTGTAACAGACTTGAGTTGAATTGCACTTCATATTACATGCTCACTTGACCAATCATGTTATTTTTTCCCCTGCAGTTGATATAACGGTTTACCACAATGGTTACCATGGAGATCTGAATGAAACTTTTTTTGTGGGTGAAGTAGATGAGGGAGCCAAGAGATTGGTTCAGACCACTTATGAATGTCTTATGCAAGCCATTGACTCTGGTGAGAATTAAACTACTTGCAAACAAGCACTAAACAATTCAACAGACCCCATGCTATGTGAATTAGACATTTTTTTTGGATGTAGTGTACAGTATGTTTGTCTGATGTGATGTACACTAATGACCTTTAGAGGGCAGACTTGCACAGTGGGATGTCTGTGTTGTGATCTGAGGTGGTTTTTTGCTGTCTTGTCTAGTAAAGCCTGGTATTCGGTATCGTGAGCTAGGGAACATCATCCAGAAACATGCCCAGGCCAGTGGTTTCTCTGTGGTACGAAGCTACTGTGGTCACGGCATTCACAAACTATTCCACACGGCACCAAACGTACCGCACTATGCCAGTGAGTAACATCTCGCCCAGTTTGACGCAGTCTGAATCATACAAACATTGTACACTGTGATGTGATGAAATCTGCAGAGATTGCAAACACTCATAATGCTTGTACTGTCCTTGTTTTATCCATTTCTACAGAGAATAAAGCAGTTGGAGTGATGAAGCCTGGACATGTGTTTACTATTGAGCCCATGATCTGCGAAGGTAAGAACAAAGTTTAAAAGTTTATAAAGTAAGGCTGTCATGGTTATCAAAAGTTAATATCATGATTTCACAAAAATAATAAGCAGCACAAACTGTTTACAACATTGATAATAATAAATGTTTCTTAAGCAGCAAATCAGAACATTAAAATGATTTCTGAAGGATAATGTGACACAATGGTTGTTGATAATTCAGCTTTGTCATCACAGGAATGAATTGCATGATAAAATATATAAAAAATAGAAAAGTTATTTTAATTATAATAATATTTCACAATATTACTGTTTTTAATGTATTTTGTTCAAATAAATGCAGGCTTGTTGAGCATAAGGGACTTTTTTTCAAAAATATTATCAGTATAAAACTTTTGAATGGTTGGGTATAACTTAACTATTTAATTTTGTATACATACAATATTCTTGTGTATCATGCAAGCAAATTGCTGAACCCATCAACTGCACAAGTTTTCTTTCCTTCAACATACTGTTAACTAGGGATGGGCGATATATTATCGTTTGCGATTTATCGTTAAAATTTGTCCTCACGATAAGAATTAGTCTTCCCGCGATAATAACGATAAAGCCTTATGACGGGACCCATTCGCAGCTCACGCACATGGCGGAAGACGGACGTGGAGCTGAGGTGAAGTTTTTTGCTAAATGAGTAACTACCTCTACAATCTGGAACTGGTACACACAGATATATTTTCACCCGCCCATCTCGCCGAACACTGACTGAGCGCTTGAGTGTCGCTCTCCGTCAAGTGATCCGTAAAGCCCACTATATCAGTTCATCTCAATGACAGTGTATTTGACGCGCAGTAAACACTAGTGTGAGGCGCATGACTTGGTGTCACTGCTGAGAGCGCTCAGTGTTTCTCACACACTTGATGAGAGAGAGAGCAGCTCATCAATCCTTAGTGCGGTTTATATTGTTATTAGTATCAGAATTCGTATTAGTTGGTATTAGTAGGCCTATAACTTTTCGTTGTTAGATTTTTTACATTTCAAACTTGTAAAAAACAGTGGTGAATATGGTATTATATTTATATCGTCATTGATATCGTTATCGCAATAAATGTCCATATCGCCCATCCCTACTGTTAACTATAAAAAAAGAATTTAGATGATTTAAATATTATAATCAATTGATTAGTAAAGAGTCTTTGCTCTGTGCAGGTGGTTGGCAAGATGAGACGTGGCCAGATGGTTGGACTGCAGTCACTCGTGATGGCAAACGCTCGGCCCAGTTTGAGCACACACTCCTTGTGACGGAGACTGGCTGTGAGATCCTCACACGTCGCCTTGAGGATAATGGCCGTGCTCACTTCCTGTCCCAAATGTAGAATGGTAGGGTTATATCAGCCCTGTTGTGCAGTGAAGGATACAGCAGCTCTGCCCCATATCACCAATCAGCCAATCACATTGTGGTTCTCTGTTGGGCAGGAGATGATTGGCCAAGTGGCCGTATCAGTGGATTTGGGCAGGAGATGGAGATTTGGTAACTTTTGAATGTGTCACTTGGCAGTCACATTAATCAGCTTGGATCTGAGAAAATTTAAAGGCACTGGTCTTTAGCCTGGTTTCAGTGCCACCACACTGTCTACAAGGCAGAGGTATCTGCGTGAGTGGTTTTGCGTGTACGCACCTGTGTGTTTATGAGAGTGTGTCGGCTGTGTGAGGTTTGCTGTCTCTGTCTGCTTCAGTGTGTTTGTATGCCTTGGCTCGTTGCAGTGTACCGGGTTTGTTTTGTAAGCCATTGTTAAGGTTTGAGATGCAACGAGTGTATGTGATAAAACCCAGTGGAGTCTCTCCAAACCTTATCAAATCAAGATTGATATATGAAAACTCTTTACAGCTAAAAGAGTGCCTCCTAATGTTATTGAACATTGTACAAATGTTTTTCATGAACTTCTACCAGCGTTAATAAGGTTCAATTAAATCAATCCAGTTTGAGTGAGAATGTCACCTAGGGAAACATTAGGTTAGGTACAATGGTGTAATTATGTTTTGTGATGGGGAGAGGATGGCCTTACTGAATGTCCTCTCACTGCAGTCATCCTTGTTCAACGACAAGATGATTTTTGTTTGTCTTTGGTTGTTTAATGCCACTTAAAGAGCAATGCGAATGTCAAAAAAACAGTTGCAGGGCTCTTTATCAGTTTGATGCATCTCATGGAATCAAGTACAGTGTTTCAGTATTCAAGCTGAATTAAAGTATATTTTCTCCTTTATTTGGACTTGTTAGTTTTTTTTTAATGTACAATAAATGCCAAACTTCATAGAATCACAACAGAATGCAATTTCAACAATGATTTATGAAAGCAGGTGAAAAGATAATTCAAGAAGTTCCTCTGTATTGAATTGTTGTTGCTTTTGGTGAAACAATTAAATTTCTTGCCATGCAGAACTGGAGTACAAGATTCAATCCATCATTGTAGTTCCACGCCTTTCAGAAATAATTACAATATATTAAACTAGTATTAAGGTTGTCTGCTTTAAGTCTGTGCAATCAATTCCCATCTGTCTTAAACTGTGGTGTAGAAGTTGGGTGAAGATATTTGCTTCTCATTTGGATATATTCAGTATGCATCGAATGCTGTAAGACAGGAAAAATTGTTAAAAGTTTGATGGGGTTAACTTGAGATGTGAGAAAATGTGATAAATATACCATTTTCCAGTTTCCATGAGGTTGATGGCATCGTTGATCTCCTCCAGATCCATTTTGTGTCAACCTTTATTTTGCCGGCCATGTAGTCTTGAACCAGTTTTGGAATAGAGTCCTTATTAAAACCTTATCAACATAAACAGAAATTAATCCATGCACAGGCATATACTCTGAAAGTCATAGACCACTTTAACTGAGCGCTGGTTTACCTCCTTATAGAGTTCCTATCAAGGTTTTCCCAGATATGAGCTGAATTGGTTTAGCAGAAAATTCTGCATCAGTATAACCAACCATAACACTCACACCCCAACCTTTAACACACGACTCCAGTGCACTCCTCTGAGGTCAAAGACACATTCATTCACACACAGAAAGATTGCAAGTACTGAAAGCTTTCAAATACGTTTTTTCATATCGTTGAGTACGTGTCAGTGAGGTCTTACCATTACTTCAGTGTTTCCCACACACTCGAGTGAGAAGTCCACTCCTCCATTGGTCATTTCTGCCAGTACTTCAGAGATTGGTTTATTATATGCTTTTGGATTCAGAAAATCAGTGGCACCAAAGAGCTTTGCCTTCTCAAACTTCTGTTCATTAATATCCACAGCAAAGATGCGAGAGGCTCCAGCGTTTTTACAGCCCATGACTGCAGCCAGACCTACAGCACCCAGTCCAAACACTGCGCACACAGAGCCTGGTGTAACCTTCACACAAACACACACAAAAATCACTATTGTAATGCACCTCAACATTCACCTTATTATTCAAGCCACAAAAACTAAATAAAACTATTAGGACAAACTCAGCTGTGTAAGGTTTTCTGATTTCTTCAAGAATTTAAATCTCGGCTGTTCCACAACCAGAAGCTGTGCAATGTTGTGGCATCATTGATTGTTACTATGAGTGACGACATGCTGTCTGTTCCAAGATGGCGGGCATGCCGACAGTCTATGGTCTGGAGTGGTCAAATGTGCAATCTACGTATACATGTCTATGGTGAAACCACCGAGATTTGGAGCACACTAAATCTGAACCACAGGGATTCTCCTGCTTTAAAAAATGCTGAACAGAGGCGAGTCTGCTGGCAAAAGAGAACACAAAGTACCGTAGCTACAGTAACGACTTCAGCTAGTCAGTTTAAAATCCTAACTGCAAGAGGGCCAAAAGTTAAATATACCTTTAATTACTGGGAAGCTATTGTTATTGATTTCTCTTCTTTTAATCCTTTTAAATTCTTCTAATACAACTAGAAATCCGTCCGTAAAAATAGGTTCCAGTATACCATGTTAATATAAAGGAATTTTATGTTGGCTTATAGTTTTCACAGATTTTGCTCATATTTTTGATTACACATTGCATTGTGTTGTGTTTTAAGGTTGAAGGAAATTCTGTAAACTTGACAAGAAATATAGGCTACTGGTAATTTTCTCTCAGGGTATTTAATATTTTTCAATGTTTTTTTTTTCTTACAGTAAAGAAATATCACAACGAATGTGCATTTTAGAAGCCTGTTGGAAGTAGTAGCCTAAGCTCTTGGTCATGCAGATATTTTCTCCCTATTTATGAATACTGTGCATCTTACTCATTTCATGCAGCCTACAGCTTTTTGCATAATATGTAGTAGGGAAGTAATCATATTCTGATGTGGTGATGAGTCATGGATCATAAACATATCTGATTCACTTGTGAATTAATGAACACACAATGTGTATTTCTTATAGATTAACAACTGTTGATTCTGCTTTTGCTTTGTTTGAAATTTTTTTCTTTGACAGAGCAAAAATAGTAAGTGTATTAAATGCTTCTCGAGTCTCTATACTCACACCAGCTGTGTTGACAGCAGCGCCATAGCCAGTAGCGATGCCACACGCCGACACACGCGGTCGAGTGGAGCATCATCATGAATCTTTGCCACAGCAATCTGGTTCATGACGATGTACTCAGAGAAAGTACCGGTGCTTGTGAACTGCAAGATGGACTGACCACGGCAAGTAAAACGTGTTGTGGGATATGACATAAGATCAACATGTTCATTTATCCTGCCAGAAAAAGACAAAAAAAAAAAAACTTTGTAAGCTTTAAAAAATAAAAACCGGAAGGATGAAATTATGTGACATTTATTCTGTTTGTTTCTCACCAGTTGCGATCGCACTGGTTTGTTTTTGGACATTTGCAGAATCTGCATTCTCCACACCGAGAGACCGGAAGTGGAATGAAATCGTTTTGCTGTCTTTTCACTTATTCATCACAATACACAGATGTATTTTTAGTTTACAGCAATATACATATTTTTTGCTTATAATAATCAGCATACATATTTACACTCACAGTTAAAGGGAATAAAAGGATACAAAAAAAAAAAGTATGTCGTCTTTTACTAACCCTCATGTTGTTCCAAACGACTTATTTATTCTGTGGAACACAAAAGAATGTGAAGTCAGTGTTGTGTTAGTATTATTTATATACTATCATATAATGTTTTAACATTTATAAAGGTTTAAATTTTATTCGTTATGTTTGTCATTTTATTTTTTTAAATATTTTTATTTTGCTTTAAATTATATCATTTTTTTTGTTTTATTTAATCTTAGCACTCAAACATTTCTACTGAAAGTTTTTCATTAAAAAAAACTATATATACTGCCATTCAAAAGTTTGGGAACACTTGAAATTTTCCTTGTTTTCCATTATAGAAAAACAAATTAATCACAAATACAGTACAGACATTGATAATATTGTGAATGATAATTGTAGCTGGAAACATCTGATTGTTTAAGAAAGATCTGCAGTTGCACAGAAGCCAATTATCAGCAACCTCTGTTTATAATAATTAATTAGTCCTGTGTTTATAATAATTTTAAATGGCTAATTTATCATTAAAAAAATTTGCAATTGTGTAAGCACAGCAGTAAACTGTTGCACTGGTTAGGGATCAATAAAAGTGGCCATCTTTAGATTACCTGAGTCTCTGTTGCATCAGGAGTTATGGGTTTTGATTACAGACCCAAATTTGAAACAAATAACTTTCTATGGAAACCTGTAAATCTATTGTTATTGCTGAGAAATTAAGGCTATTCAATGTGGGAAATTGCAACAACAACAACAGCAAAAACTAAAATGAACATACAATGCTGTGAACTATACTTCCTTCATAGAACAGCGAGTGGGAGGTCCTGATGCACGACTGTGCAAGAGGACAGATAGCTCAGAGCAGAGGTATCCAAACCTGGAGGACCACTGTTCTGCAGAGTTTAGCTCCATCTTGCCTTAACACACCTGCCTGGATGTTTCGAGTATGCCTAGTAAGACCTTGATTAGTTGGTTTAGGTGTGTTTAATTGGAGCTGGAGACAAACTCTACAGGACAGTAGCCCGCTCCACATTGGACAGCCCTGCCTTAGAGTGTCTGGTTTAAGAAACGGTTGTCTCACAGGCCTTTGACTGACAGCTTCACTAATGGTAGGCCTCCCTGCCAAACGCCAGTGTCGACATCAACAGTGAAGAGGCGACTCTGTAATGCTGGGCTTAGGCAGAGTATAGCAAAGAAAAAGCCACATCTCAGACCAGCCAATAAAAAGAAAGGCTTAAGATGGGAAAAAGAGCACAGACACTGGAAGATTGGAAAAATGTGTTGCGGATCGATGAGTCCAAGTTTGAGGTGTTTGGGTCAAAAACAAGAACAATTGTTAGATACAGAACAAAGGAAAAGATGCAAGAGGAGAGCTTAAAGGGATAGTTCGGCCAAAAATGATATTTAAACCATGCATTACTCACCCTCAAGCCGTTTGAGATGCATCTGTCAATCTTATTTCAGACGAACACATTTTCAGTTATTTTAGAAAATGTCTTAGACCCTTCAGTAGATATAATGTGAAGCAATGGGGTCCACCTCCTTCAAGTCCCAAAATGTGAATACATCCTTCACAAAAGTAATCCATCCGGCTCCAGGGGGATAAACGAAGGCCTTCTGAGGGTAATCCGTGCGGTTTTGTCCTAAAAATATACATATTTAAAACTTTATAAATGAAAATATCTGACTTCCGGCAACGATCGACGCGCGTTCACGGGTGATGGAAGTCGGCGTACGAGGTAAGACGTAGCGTAGGAACTGTTGTGACGTAGAACGAACGCGCCAGCGCAGCCAGAGAGCAGAGCAAAACAAAACACGAAAGCGCGTGAACGCACTTGCGTCGATCGTTGCCGTAAGTCAGATATTTTCATTTATAAAGTTTTAAATATGTATATTTTTACGACAAAACCGCACGGATTACCCTCAGAAGGCCTTCGTTTATCCCCCTGGAGCCGGATGGATTACTTTTGTAAAGGATGTATGCACATTTTGGGACTTGAAGGAGGTGGACCCCATTGCTTCACATTATATCCACCGAAGGGTCTAAGACATTTTCTAAAATAACTGAAAATGTGTTCTTCTGAAACAAGATTGACATATGCATCTCGAACGGCTTGAGGGTGAGTAATGCATGGGTTAAATATCATTTTTGGCCGAACTATCCCTTTAATGCCAACTGACAATCATAGTGGAGGTAGTGTACCGATCCGGGGTGCTTTGGTGGTGGTAAAATGAGACATTCTTACAGTGTAAAAGGGATCTTAAAGAAGGAAGGCTATCACTACATTTTGCAATGGATAACAGGATAATGACCCACAACACACCTCCAAACTATGCCTGATCTACTTAGGAAAGAAGCAGTCAGCTTAAATTCTGTCTGTAATCGAGTGGCCATCACAGTCTCTGGATCTGAACCCTACCGAGCTGTTGTGGAAGCAGCTTGACTGTATGGTACAGAGTAAGTGTCCATCAAATCAATCCATCTTGTGGGAGATGCTCTAGGAAGGATGGGGTGACATGTTATCAGATTACCCCATGCTTACAGATTATGGAGTAGCTACATAAGTAGTACATACTTCAAAAATGTCCCTTTTGTCTCCACTAAAGGAAGAAAGTCATACAGGTTTGGAACAACAGGAGGGTGAGGGAAAATTTTGACAGAACTTTCATTTATGGTTGAGCTATGCCATGGCGTCTTATTTTGTGACCTGCTTTGAAAGTCACTTTGAAATCAGTGAAATCAGACCTGCTTTCAGAGTGGTGTCTATTATTTACTACTATCCTTTACTTTATTAGTTACTTGAAAAAGTAATCAGATTACGTAACTCACGATATTTGTAATGCGTTAGGCCTACCCCCAACACCGATGAGGACTATGAGGTATGGCAACACCAAAGCAAGCATCTGTGATACAGTTCTTGTGGATTTTTTGAATGTCCATAAATATGTGAAAACAGTTGCATTTGCTCAGAGGGTCCACAAATTAATCACCTTAAAAGTTTCAAACTTGCTTCAGTATGTTTGTATGTCTGGCTCAATACTGTGTTTGTTTGGTACAAAAAAATATTTTTCTTTAATTCTTTAATCTGATCAAATTATGATTTATATATGAAAACTCTTCAGTGCTGAAAGAGTGCCTTGCAACGTTATTGAACATTGTACAAATGTTTTTCATGAACTTCTTCCAGTGTTCATAAGGTCCAATTAAATTGATCTTTGAGTGGGAATGTGCTTGTGAACATTAGGTTGAGTACAAATGGTTTCATTATTTTCTGATCATTGCCACTTAAAGAGCAATGTAAAAGCCTGAAAAGCAGTTGCAAACTTGTTGGTTTGATGCAGATATATTTCAGTTTGCAAGCTGAATTAAAGTATATTTTCTCCTTTATTTTGCTCTATTATATAACCATTTAAAATGAAGGGGGAATCTCCGGCAATTATCACAAAGAAATTATAACGGATTGATGTCATAAAATGTCCGATAAAATATAGTCATCAAAAGCAGCTGAAAAACATTTTTAGTGTCGTCCAAGCAGTTTGTGTATTTTGAATAATTGCTGCTGGCTTTCACATTATTTAGGTTCATACCTTTAACCTAAGATCTGAGCTATCTATTTCCATCAATTTGTCTTAAACATTTTTAGACAAGTCTGGAAAAATGGTTTCTACAAGTTGACACTGAATTGACCACCCAAGACAGGCAGATATGAAAAGTCATTTGAGAAAGACATGCTGTAAAGTATTTAACATGTGTATTAGTGTTTGGATCAGTTTGACAGGTTATGACTTCAAGCTGCAGGGTGCAGCTGCAGATATGTTGGTGCTTCCCAACATTCCCATGATTATTATGTAAGCGAGACAAATGCCGGAGAGTCTGGCTTAGAGGAGAGGAATAAACTATTTTGACGGCATCATAAATTGGTTATAAAAAACCACTTGAAATGATTTACATTTGTATGTCTCTTTTTTATTTGCCACAGATAACATTTTCTTGCAAAACTTCTCAGAACTATTTTGCCTTGCAGATGAATATAAGTTTTTGATGCTAAACATTAACGTTTACATGCACTTGTGACTCACTTCATAAAGCTGAGGGCTGGAAAATGCTATTAAAGAGAATCTTTGAAGCTCTTACTTGAAGCTGGTTACCCAGCTGTTACTCAAATACCGCAAAGAGGGAGAAGAGAATAAAGGGAATATAACCGTGGCTTAGAATATGATTGGGTGAAGATGATTTGCTTCTCATTTGGATATATTCAGGATGGATCGAATGCTGTAAGATAGAAAACAAATGTTAGGTCTATGTTTATTCAAATGTTTTTCCAATATTAAGCTCAGGCTCAGACAAAGAAAGATGAGAGTGAAAATGTACCATTCTCCAGTCTTCATGAGATTGATGGCATCGTTGACCTGCTCCAGACTCATTTTGTTTGTTATAAACTCGTCAAGCTTTATTTTGCCAGACATGTAGTCTTGAACCAGTTTTGGAACAGAGTCCTTGCTCTTAAAACCTTTACATAAACAAAAATGAATGTAGGCTACTGTATGCACAGACATGTACTCAAGTTCCTTCTCTGAAAGCCATAGAAAGCATTAACTGACAGCTGGTTTACCTCCAAACAGAGATCCTTTCCAGGTTTTTCCAGATATGAGCTGAATTGGTCGTGCAGAAAAGTCCTTCACATCAGTCCATCCAACCATAACACTCACACCCCAACCCTTAACACACGACTCCAGTGCGCTTCTCTGAGGTCAAAGACGCATTAATTCACACACAGAAAGATTGCAAGTACTGAAAGCTTTTAAATAAGTAAATAAATGCAACTTTTTTCATATTGTTGAGTACGTGTCAGTGAGGTCTTACCATTACTTCAGTGTTTCCCACACACTCAAGTGAGAAGTCCACTCCTCCATTGGTCATTTCTGCCAGTACTTCAGAGATTGGTTTATTATATGCTTTTGGATTCAGAAAATCAGTGGCACCAAAGACATTTGCCTTCTCAAACTTCTGTTCATTAATATCCACAGCAAAGATGCGAGAGGCTCCAGCGTTTTTACAGCCCATGACTGCAGCCAGACCTACTGCACCCAGTCCAAACACTGCGCACACAGAGCCTGGTGTAACCTTCACACAAACACACACAAAAATCACTATTGTAATGCACCTCAACCTTATTATTCAAGCCACAAAAACGATTTGGACACTTTAGTCACCCTTAAAATGTATGCATTTATTTGCATTAGATGATAAACAAACTGGCATCTAGAAACTTGCTTTTGTTGTTGTTGCAATTTGCAAATATGTATACAGAAAGTGTCCAAATCCTTTTTATAGAGGGTTTAACAGTTTGAGAAAAGCAAGTCTATAAGAAAAATAGAAAGGAACACATAGGAGTTATTATATTCAGTTTACAGCTCTGAACTCTGTATTGTCTGCATGACAGTACCAGCTGACACAGTTATCCAGATGACTTTAAAAGTCTCTACAAAATATATTGAAACAACCAGAATATACACCAGAATGCTCTCGTCATGTCATCCCTTCTTGAAGTAAAACCAAGCTTCAAGTCAAATTTATTAGCTCTTCACAATACACATCTTTTCCAAGCAGCTTAACAGAAAGACATAATGTTATGTCTTTAATGCCTATGTGCTTTTAAAAGTTTTAGGGCTGCTATGATTATATAAGTGATCATCTGGATTTAGATCTACCTATATTTTATTTATAGTGTTGTCTAGAAGATAAAGCGTTCATTTATGCGGCCGACAAATACGACCTCTGGAGGGCGCATCCATGGAAATGAGCTATTGATGAATGAGCCATTGAATTATTCACTCAACCAACACACTGATCCATTCTGTAATACACTGACGTTAGCAAGCACATGGGGGTTTGTAAGTTATTGAACTGTTAATTTTTTATTAAATCATTCAAATGAAAATTACAATAAATAATTTTAAAATAAAATGTCAATGAAAACACAAAAAAATTAAGTATTTTATTGGTTTACCTGCATATCATGTGACCATTAACAGACATCAGAGAACATTGCTCTTGAATATGTTGTTAAATGATTGAAATATTAACTTAAAATCTAAAGTAAATATTTTGATATTTTGTTTAAAATCTATAACCCCTGGTTTCACAGATAAGGCTTCAGCCTAGTCCCAGACTAAAATGCATGTTTGATTTGTTTAAACTGAAAGCAACTTGCACTGACATATCTTAAAAGATGTCAGTGCCATTATGTTGTCTCAAGATGCAAACCAGTAATGTTTTTTTAAATTAATCTAATCTTAATCTAATCCCTGGCTGTGAAACCAAGCCTAAATTAATCAATATTAACTGCAGTTGTATAAAATAAAGATCTGATCACAGCTGACATTAATGTTTAATGTTTGTCTTTATAAATTGTTTTTCTTAAAGTATGCTTGTGCTCTTTTTCATTCAACATTTTGTTATATAAAGCAAAGACATTTTGTCTTTGTCTTTGTGGCATAAGTATCCAAACACTTCTTGAATACACACAACATCTATACTCACCCCAGCTGTGTTAACAGCAGCTCCATAACCAGTAGCGATGCCACAGCCGAGCAGACACACGCGGTCGAGTGGAGCATCATCATGAATCTTTGCCACAGCAATCTGGTTCATGACGGTGTACTCAGAGAAGGTACTGGTGCCCATGAACTGCAAGATGGACTGACCACGGCAAGTAAAACGTGTTGTGGGATCAGACATGATGTCGTGATAATTACTTGTCCTGCCAGAGAAACAAAAATAATCTAAAAAGCAAGAAATTGAGTATATGCAAACCGTCGTTTTGTGTTTGTTTCTCACCAGCTGCGGTCACACAGGTTTGTTTTTGGACACTTGCAGAATCTGCATTCTCCACACTGAGAGATGAAGAGCGGAATGACCTTATCACCTGTTCAACACAATATAGATGTATTCATTTTACTAAATATAAAGAATCTCAATCAGCTCCCTAGCTTCTTATGTAATGAATCAGTATATCGTGTACATGAATTCGGGCCCTGTAAAGGACAGTAAGGACTCAGGCTCACTATACACATTGGGACACTGATGACAGATTTCCTGCGACATGACAACGTCCTCATTATAGACCATCTCCTGGCATTAATGAACAACAGCAGAACTGATATCTTTCTGACATTTTTTTTTTAATGTTATTTAAAGTACATAATGGTATACTTTGCTTGTTGTTACATATACGTGCAACATTTCAGCTGTAAATAAATTATAAATGTTAGCTAGATTATGTTCAATACCTAGCGATGAATGTTTATGCTGAAATGTAATCAAATAGGCCTAATGTGGGGTTTTTTTTCAAAACATCTACTGCATCATTAGGTGTATTGAGTTGGTTCACGTGATTCTTGTTTCGTGCTTCAGAACTTAAGGGTAATGAGCATCAATACTCCCTGGTTTTCACGGTGCATTGTGGGACTTTTTAAGGAGTTTCAGTGCACTGGAAGGATTTTGTGATTGTGACAGCCCTTAAAATGTCAGATTCCCTGATCAGTGCCCTGACTACTACAATAGCTGATTGAGACGCACCCATTTCATTCATGAACAAATCAGTTTGCCGGGTTTTGAACCAGATGAACCGATTCATTGAAAAGATTCAAATCCAAAGACATTAAGGTGATTAAATGATGACACAGATGTTTCATTTTGAGTAAACTACCCTTTTAATGTAGACATGAAACAGATGTTGCGATAGTCTTTTCTTCCCTAATGTGATGTATAGCCAATAACCAAGTGAACTGCGTCTGGAATGAGAAAAAAATGTATAGGGCGAAACTGGATTTCGTCCTGATCCAATTGATTAGATTGTAGGAAGTGGATGTTATACCTAAATAAAGGCAGATCTGAAAGCTATAGTTTGCAGTCAGTTGTGGAGGATATTTAGTGCCACCCTCCAGCGAGACAGACGTCATGAAGAGTGCATATGCATTTAAATAATAATAATGGTGTGCATGGATAAATCATTTATAATAAATAATGCAACATTCTGTAAAAAAATAAGCATTGTCAATTTTGATTTCATGGTGACTTTAAAGGAGAAATAAATACATGGACAGGCATTGTTAAAATGTATTTTTAGTTTTTGACCTGGTTTGAAATCAGTGACTCCAGGTCCAACACTCTCCACCACACCAGCGCCCTCATGTCCCAGGACTGTGGGAAAACCCCGCTTGTCCTTCCCTTCAAACAGGTGGTAGAGGTCAGTGTGACACACACCTGTAGCTACAACCTTCAAGACAGGAGAAAAACAATAATCAATAAGTTAACGATATCACAGTATTAACTGATTTTACAACTTGCATGGGGCATTTCCCACCTTGATACGTATTTCTCCTTTTTGAGGTGGGGCGACTTCTATTTCCTCCATCATCAGGGGAGCATTGGGCTCCCAGGCAACGGCAGCCCGACATTTGATCACCTTTGGCAGAAAGAAGAGATCGGTTCAGCATGTTTTATAGATATTTAATGGTTGACTACTGATGTTTATATAACTGCTGAACTTGAGCGCTTGCATGATCTACACTCTCTAACCGTAGTTGGAGGTTGTCCAGCTGTTTGGCTTAAGCAATGGAAACATGAAACATCTGTTTTTAGAGTCACAAATATCTGTGATTTCACAATAGCAGATAAATATTAACCCAATGAAATTGCCAGAGCACATTTTGCAGTTTTATTATGGTTTACTATAGTTTCCATTTGACCGAAAACTGGCAGAAGGACCAATAAAATCAAGAAAAAAACAAACATTCTTTTTGAAAAGTATTTGGAAAAAAATCATATGAACATTTGTCACCTCAGTTTTACATGTGACATCTAAATCTCATATATATATATATATATATATATATATATAGTCTTCATAAACTCAATATTGTTATTATTAGCAATGCAGCAAATCAATATTGCATCGCAGCATATCATATACAGAAGTTTTACATTGTATGTGAATTTTATACAAGGCATTGATCTTACATATTAGCCAGTTTTGGGCTTAAGCCTGGCTTAAAGCATCGAAAACAGTCTTATGAGTGTCTTATTAAAACTTTGAATTAAATTGATCAAGTACAATTTTATTTGCAGATGTATTTGGATTGTAAATTTTTCCTCATCAATAGGTCAATGGAAATGAGCCTGAAGTCATATTAGAAATGCATAACTGCTCTGCAGCACAAATGAAAATAAATTAAAAGACAAATTTACGAACCTTCCCTGCAGTGGCCATTTCCCAATGTAGTCGTTGCTGAGATGAATGCAAAGAGAGACAGAGAATCTTTGGCACTCGCTCTTATATTCTGGATGAAGCAATTTCTCTCCCTCTGTCTCTCCCTCGCTTTCTCTCTCTCTTTTACTGAACTAAAATGAACATATTATTAACTATATATACATACAGTCAAACCAAAAATTATTCAGACACCAGATATAATTTGTGATATTTTTTTACTAGTGGGTACAGGACACTATAGTTCACTGACCATGTTTTGCTTAAGTGTTTTTTTTCCTGAATTGCTAATGCGACCTTTTTACACTACAGACTGAACAAAATTAAGCATTGCTTGGTAATTGGTTGACCTAAATTAGTATTATCTAATTGTGTACTTAAATTTAGCAGCTGACAGCTATTCAACCTAATTCATTTGTGAGACAGTCTAACAGAATGGCCAAAACCAGTGAAATGTCAATAACAAAATAAGAGGGATCATAAAATGCATGTTATGTTTTATTTAGTACTGTCCTGAATGAGATGTTTTACACAAAAGATGTTTACATTTAGTCCACAAGACAAAAAAAAGGAGCAGAATTTATAAAAATCCCATTAAAAAGTTTACAAAACCTTGGTTCTTAAAACTGTGTCATTACGTGGATGATCCACACCACAACTGTTTTTGTTCTTAAGTTCCTTGTTTGTCCTGAGAAGTTAAACTGCTCAATGTCCTTCAGAAAAATAAAATTCTTCAGGTCCTGGAAATTCTTCAGTTTTCCAGCATCTTTTGCATATTTGAACCCTTTCCAGTAGGGAATATCTTGAGATCCATCTTTTCACACCGAGGACAATTGAGGGACTCAAACACAACTATTAAAAAAAGGTTCAAACATTCACTGATGCTCCAGTATGAAACACTTTGCATTAAGAGCCGGGGGTGAAAACTTTTTGAATTTGAAGATCAAGGAAAATTGTACTAATTTTGTCATCCGGGAAACTTCTGTTGCTTCCAAAGAGCAGTACTAAATGAAAAAATGTGGACATCTTTATCCTGTTCAAAAGTTTTTGATGCTTTTCAATTAATATTTGCTTTTCTAAAGATTTCTAATAATAATATATTGTTAAGCTTCAAATTCAGGTCTTCCCAAAAGCAATGTACTGTTTGTGCTTTTGGGAAACACAGTCCAGATGTATTTTGTAGATTTCATTGGGAAAAAGCAATACAACAAATTATTTTAAACCATGATTTTATGAAACCATTTTTATTATGATAACCCAGATTTAAAGCTGCCTTACATTGCAGAAATATGTGAAATATAAAAACCAATTAATTAATCATATTCATCACAACCCACCACCATCCAAAAATACAGCATTTGTGGCATACAGTAAATGATACGTGGGTGAAATGAAATTATGGCACAGAAGATGCTGATTAACACTGAAAAGAATCAGATACATAAAAGCAAAGTGTTGGCATTGTATCAGCAATTATGAATTGTAATATTACATACCAACCAAAGTTTTTTTTAATCAGTACCAAAAATAATCATATTCAAACATGATTTTCAGGAATATGAAATTATGTCATCTTGCAAAGATATTCACAGTTACATAAAGAGCAGCTTGGCTTTGCTTAAAAAGTTACGAGTTCATTCAATAATCTTAAAATGTAAGAAAACACATAAGTGCAATAAAAACTGGCATTGTCATTCTTCTGTTCCTGAATATGGGTCATACAAAACATTCTATTGTTGCAAAACTTGCATACTAAATATTTTACAGTTATGAAATGATCCTTTGATTTCATTGATACAGATATTGTAACATGAATTTTTGAAATGAACATGAGCAGATTAAAGTAAATTCAACTAATAAGAATACCCAATAGGATTATACAGTGCATAATGTAGGTCTTTTCTCACGAGAGGTTTGGCTTTAATACAGAGTCTTCCTCTGCTAAGACTTTTTTTTGGAGCATTTGATTTAATTCATACTGTCAGATGAAGCACAAAAATATCCCAGCAGCCCCAGACATTTCACATGCAGTAGTAAGGACACATTCAAGTTAACAGAAGGATTATTATTCCCTGGTATATTTCCCAAGACATGTTAAGGGGAAGATGAGCAAGGTTGCCCTCTAGTGCAATTGCAGAGAATGCAGGACTGACACCTGGGCAAATAAGAGTAATACGTTCAACAACAGTACCATGGTCATTTTAATGACCATATAACTGGCATGTACAACTGTCATTAGAATCCGGTTACATTTATGCTCTTTATCCTGAACTTTACTTTAAAACTAATGATAGTCAGCATATCAATATGCACCCATTTTGTTTATGCAAATATTTAAGGGAAGCATGCTTTTCACAAATACCTATCATAGATAATGCACAGTTCACACCTGCGCTCAGACTGGAGGAATCATTCCTGTATATTAAGTAAATCCTCTGATTATCTTTAATAACTTACCCTCTTGAACATACCCACATAAAAAGAAGGCAAACGGCACAGATCCAAGTATACGGTTTGGGTAATACGTTCAAATGACATTCACGAAGCTCATTTTTTGTAGAAAGAAGTCTCTCCTCTCTTTCACTGGCACAGGCTGTGAGTGGCAAATGCACCTTCATCTGTCTGTCCATCACTTAACATCTGTTATTTCTGAATATAAATGATAACGATGCATAGAGTTCCCACAAGGCCGAGGGCTTGGATACCAAGAAACCAGAGCAGCAACCAAAAGACCAGCACGACCACAGGCTCCACAATCTTCTCTCCAAAGTAAAGCTGGGTGAAACCAAGACCCCTCAGACACTTATTGAGCTCCCCGAACAGAGTGCCCATCTTTTCACAGTCGTCCACCAATGGAGCCTCTAGCGCAGGTCCTTCTGCTGCCTGTGGCTCTGCTGCAGAGGCTTCACGTGGTCTTTCTCTTCCCCTTAGGTCATTCTGAGAGCAAAGACAGAGTTTGACTAAATTATACAATGTTTTTTTAAGTTACACAAAGCAGAAAGTGGAAAATACTGTAAGATGACACCACATAACCATGCGTGAGAGTGTCTGTGGAGTGTGTTTAAATGTTTGTATGTACTCAAGCTATATATAGACAGGCAAAAAAACAAGTTGGTCAACTTAGGTTTGTTATTTAGCTATGGTAAGCTAAAAAGAGATATTGTTTATGCAGATTAGACTGAATGCCTTATGTTATACCTAATGAATGTGACTGCAACTATTCATAGAGCAGGCTGTGGTATGATGTGGAAAGCTGCTGATAAAGAAAGGGAGAGGCAGGGCAATGTCTTAAGTTACAGATAACATATTCCGCCATTTCCGAGTAAAATGTGAAAGGAAGGAAGATAAATACACACATGCAAGTCTAAAAAATGTATTATTATATTTAAATGCAAAATTGTTAGAGCTGTATGAGATCTGACAGTCTTAACGTACCTGTTCGCTGTGTGTGGGTCTAACAGCACGCTCGCGGTGGCAATGACACCCGCTTCGATCTCGCGTCCCGCATAAGACATCACGATGACGTACCTCCGTATCATTTACTATCCGATTAGTACTTGACATATTCCTAAAAACAGAAAGATTAATGCTGACCTGAGATAGGGCCGAGGGGCTGAGAACCAGATGGCTGCTGGCGATACTTCCGGTCTTTGCTGTCAACAGAAGGTACATCCTGACGTCATTAGTCAATCACGGTGCAGTCATAATAAAATATGTATCATCCTACATAGCGGTAATTGTTGTATTATGTTTGTTATAACCTTTATAATGACAACAAACAATGGATTAGACATTAATGATATGTCCATTATGTAGATGTGTGTAATAGCCCACATTTTCTTTTTTTTTTTTTAAGGTCTAGCCTGTTTCATAGTATAATTATTCATTAATAAATCCGCAGTAGAAATATATACTGTTATTGAAGTGCAGGCTGTGTGTCAAAACCATGGTCAAAACCTAGCAAGCCAACTACGTAGACAAAATTTGGCGGCGTCATTTCCGACAGTCGGTTCTTTCGAACAGCTCATTTAAACGAACCGACTGATAACGATTTTACGTCACGCGTAATCAGATTTTGGTCTGACTGTCATATGTACTGTTTCAGAATGAATCAACATCTCAGGCACGTCTTAAGTTATTTCTTTTACGTCTAAACCATAGACTGTAAAAAGGTCCAAACCCTAGGCTATGGTCCAAACGAGGGGTTCAAAGAGTTTATTTAAGAACTGTGATTCGTGAACGTTTGTGAACTGGCTCTATCAATTCACTTTCAAGAACCGATTCAAAAGAATGATTCGTTCAGATAGCCAAATCGTGTTCGAATAGTTTTTGGTAGGCGTCTCGTTACGTTTTTTTGAGACACAGCCTGTGATTCGCTCTTAGTACTGTGTCAGCCAATCAGAGCGAAGTACTGAAGTGATGCGTGAACGTCCCTTATGAGGCCTGTGATGTGAACGACTCACTTAAAATGGCGACGGTGGAGCCGGTGAGTGAATAAACTTCACAAATATTATTTTACACTTTCCTATCTTTTCACACTAAACTATAAAACGGCCTTCATTTAACAATAAGTTTATACTTAGTTTTAGGCTAAACTGACGCTTAAATTTCATCCGCTGTAAACGTTTAAAAAGTTTTTCAGCTTGTTTGAATGTATAAAGTTTGGCTGAAAGTTGATAAGGCTTGTTCCAGTCACGTAAGGATTTAATTGCTTTTCCAGATGTCTGTTCGTCACTACTACCCTTCATGCATGTAGTCACAATTTTAAACTTGTTTAATTTTCTTTCTGGAAGAAAGCGAACCCGTCACAGCACAGCTGTCAAAAACTAAGACAGCGAATGAGGAAAGTGAAGTGAATTGTAATGTAACGACACCATGCTGGAGCAAACCATGAAAGCTGTGTCAAACCACAGTTTATTCACAGCTGTTAAAATCTGAATGAATGACAGTAATGAATGACTGTAAACACTTCTAGTTATTTCAGACAGCTCAGGTTTGAATAAATTAAGGTTTAGAAAAACTAACAGTGACTACAGTCCTCAGACTTGCAGCAGATACAACACAATCACAATAAAGTACCAGGTATTGCATTGGTCCCAGGTGTTGAATCAGTTTTGTTCTCTATAGTTTATTTAATTTAAATAATGGAAAATAAATGATTGTTGTCTACAGTAAGTCCAACAGTTGTGTGTGTGTGTGTGTGTGTGTGTGTGTGTCTGTTCACAGTGGCTGCTTTGATGTGAACTTGAATGTATTAGGTCAAAAGAACTGATCTTTAAAATTTTCCTGCCCAGGAAATAAACTCAAATTCTTGCAAGAGTGAAGAGGAGAACTCAGAAGAGACCAATCAGGAGATTGTCAGCCCTGAGAGCTACATCAAACATCCTCTGCAGAACAGGTCGAGTGAATGAATGCACTTGTTTTTAGGGACACACATAATGTCATTTCCAATAAAACGCTAGTTCCTAATTATATTTTTTAGTTTTTAATATATACAAATTACATATTTCCTCTGTATAATTTTATACTTTATAAGACTATTGTTTAGATTTCTAGATTCTGTAAAAATGTTGATGTTATTTATGTTTTTCCCCTAAAGATGGTCTTTATGGTTCTTCAAAAATGACAAGAGCAAAACATGGCAGGCCAATCTCAGACTGATCTCCAAATTTGACACAGTAGAGGATTTTTGGGCGTAAGACTTTGTTTTTGTACCAAGAGATAAGCATAGTCTACATTTCAGTCCCCCCCAAATTACTTAACCAGTTTAATTTAGTTTATGGATCTCTTCTTTATAGGCTTTATAACCACATTCAGCTCTCCAGTTATTTGATGTCAGGATGTGATTATTCTCTTTTCAAGGTAGGCTTCCCTCATAACTGCTGTGTAATTTATGGGATAATTCACCCAAAAGTAAAACTAATTAAATAATCATCATCAGCTTTAAATTAAAGCTCTGTGAAATGTTACCCAATATATACAAACACATTATCAAGACTTCAAGAACTAATTGACCCATTGCTAAGCCGCAGCAAAATATTACTGACCAATTGTACTGAGGATCTGTTGCCATCTGTCAAATTTTCTGATGAGCTGTTCTTTTATAACTTAAGTCAAGTGTTTGGATTGACTTTACAGACGCAATCCAAAAATATAGCTAATAGCTAACGTTACTTCATTATCTTTTTTTTTTTTTTACATAGATTCTTATAATTTGTTATTCTGTCATTTTTTAAAGAAAAAAAACAAAACCAATAAAATGCTTTGCAGTGTCACAATTTTACATTGTTGTTCTATTTGTGGAGATCTCCAGTGGAATGTAACCAAGGAGGGTGGAGTTTAAGGGTCAGCTGCCGAAAGCAGTTTTTGTACTTTTATTCTTTTTTTGAAAGTAGATTTTTGCTTTAGCGTTGCTTGCTGCTTTCTAGCGGTAGTGTACGAGATACTCCAGATTACTGTGGACTTTGGTTTGTGCTTGGGTTGCAGGATGGTATTGAGCCCATGTGGGAGGATGAGAGGAATAAAAAAGGAGGCCGCTGGCTCATCACTCTCAACAAGCAGCAGAGGAAGTATGACCTGGACCGCTTTTGGTTGGAAACTGTAAGAGTTCTGAGTTAGTCACTGAACACCCCCTCAACATGCACGCAAGTAATTCATGTGCTTCTGTAGCTCTGACTCTCAAACACTCACCTGTGTCATTCTTACAGCTGCTGTGCCTCATCGGTGAGACCTTTGACGACTACAGCGATGAAGTGTGCGGGGCTGTAGTCAATATCCGAACGAAAGGCGATAAAATCGCCGTCTGGACATCTGATTACGAGAACAGAGATGCTATAACGCACATAGGGTGAGACTCTAATGCATTCATGCTACATATAAATCAGGGGTGCCCAATGCCTGCAGAGTTCAAATCCAACACGCCTGTCTGTAATGATCAAGTTCTTCTGAAGATCTTACTTAGCTGGTTCAGTTGTGTTTGATCACGTTTAGTGCTGAACTTTGCAGGAAGTTAGATCTGCAGGAACAGGATTGGGCACCCCTAATATAAATGATAATATACTCAACCTGGTACAATGTTTAATTGTGTTCGTTTGGCAGGAGGGTGTACAAGGAACGGTTAGGCATCCCTATGAATATGACCATCGGCTACCAGTCTCATACTGACACGGCCACTAAGAGTGGCTCCACTACTAAGAACAAGTTTGTGGTCTGAATATCTTCAAGGGCCTGAATTCTCTCTCTCTCTGCCACTTAAAACCAAAGCAACAAAAACAGACTGGACTCTGAACTGCAACATTTTTCGCAAAAGCCCTTCGCAAACGCACTCCTGGGCTTCTGCTTGTACAAATGAGGATTGCAGCACGATCAAAGTTTGAAAGTAACAGTGTTGCTTATTACATTCAAACACATTTTACAAGTATTACCATGTACTGTGCTACACTACACATGTTCCCACCAAACATTCACACATCACTTCACCGTTTCGCTAAGAAAAAATTAGTATTCAAAAATCACATTCAATGTTTACCCCTGGCAAGTCTTGTTCAGAGTTATTTAAGTATTTAATGTTTTTTTTGTAAGAAATTGTCAATTTATTTAATGGCAGAGGAAAGGAAATGTCTATCTTCTTTTATCCAGCATTCAGTGCCTATTGAACATAAACATTTTTAATTTATTCAGATTAATCCTCAACATTTCATTGAGAGGGTATTTGGCCATTGAGTGCATGTAATCAAGCTAATCTACATAGAGCTGCCATCTTTAAGCATTAACATGATTAAATTTGGGGGTTTGCAATTCAAAAAGTGTTTTTTATATTGTGAGTTTTCGATGCATCATAAGTTTACATTCCTTATTAGAACAGTAAACTGGGGGACTTTTTTGCAATGCTGTAATAGAATTTTGCTTGTCAGGATGTCATTGGCTTGATTTTACTCTTCAAAAAGATAGCAGCATTATCAAATAGGCCCTGAAAATAAAATAGATTCATATCGATTCAATTTATTCCAGGCGTCTTGGTATTTATCACCACAGTGATGCTGGATGTTAATGGGCAATTAATTATTTATTAGAGCATCAAATCTCGCCAAAGTAGATAACAGAGGTTGACATTATCTATCTATCTACACAATTTAACAACTCAGATTTTTGTAGATCACTTTAGCCTTAAGTGCCCTTTATTTTCTTTTTTTGTGAACTCTACATGTTTAACATTCAGATTTGAAAACTCACAATCAATAACCTAATCACCATTGAGGTTTTTTTTTCCCTGAGACCTAAACGTTGGTTGCAGTCTTTCTGTCTGGAGGTTTGCAGTGCACTGTATTCCACAACCTATCACCACTCAGTCTAGTGTCAGAGCAAAGCTTGATTGTGCTCACAGCCACAATATTTTCTGAATCCAAAATTAGTATCTGTCTATTTAACAGAATTAATTTTTGATGAGTTCATTTAAGAGTTCAGATATGAGTTTAAGGTATCATGCAGTAGACTTTGAACAGTGCTGAATGATATTGAACCAGTATGTCACCTGATACTGGCTGCTAGAGCAAGTACAAAAGGTTACTGCAGGCGCATAGAAAGAGAATAAAGGACTTTGTTCAGAATCCAAATGGTGTTCAAATGGAGATTTTCTAATCGTCTCAAGGACAGTTAATCAATACAGGCATTTTTGTGGTTCTGTGTTTTTTTTTCTTAAGATCTTTTTAATGTTTTTGAAGGAATTCTCTTATATTCATTTATTCATGTAGTATTAGAATTTAAAATAACTTTTTAACTTTAATATATTTTAAAATGTGATTTATTCATGTGATGGCAAAACTGCATTTTCAGCATCATTACTCCAGTCTTCAGTGTCACATGATCCTTCTTCAGAAATCAGTCTAATATGCTGATTAAGCATTCTTATCAAAGTTGAAAACAGTTGTGCTGCCTAATATTTTTGTGGAAACCATGTTACACAAAAGATCAGCATTTATTTGCAATCGAAATCTTTTGTAATACTATGAATGTCTTTGATCAAGTTAATGCATTTATTATTATTTTTTATTTATTTATTTTTTAAATCTTAATGATCCCAAACATTTAAATGGTATGTAGTTTTGGTTGGAGAAAACGAAACCTTATTCTATAGTGTTACCATTTACTTTGGTGGCATGTTCTGTTGCGTTGCGGGGTGATCTTTTTGTGTTTAGTGACTTAACTGTGACATAATGATTTTAATGCCGTTTCAACATACTTTGATCAGTAGATAGAGGGAGTCTTTAATAGTCGAACAAACAACGTGGGAGGGGTCTCAGACAAAATCAAACTTAACAACAAAACTCATTTTGTGATAGTGTTAAGAGTATTCTGGTTTAATGGCTGGGATCCAGGATCACTAATAAAACTGCAATGTCAATAGTTTTTAGTATCATTTTGATGTCTTCTGGATGTTTATATGGTGCTGGCCAGCAGGATAATGAGATGACATCCTGATGTGCTGTTTGAGCTTCCTCACTTCACACCTCTAGCATCTCTAATGAGAAACCCTTGAATCAGTCTTAGTGACCCTCACAAAACTCTAATGAGGAGCACGCAGTTTGCTCACCAATTACCGCTCTCAAGCAGATGGAGTTATGCAGTGTTGAAATCTTAATTTAGATGTCTGTTTTTCATGTAGTCTGAATACTTAAGTGTGCATAGATACATACTCTGAGATGGGTAGAGGGCATAGAGGACTCGTATGAAGGAAAAGCTAATAACAGTCAGACCTCTGAACTGCGATGAGACTAAAATGGGCAGTGAGGGTATTATACAACCGCTCTAAAGAGGAAAAGAGCCACCAGGCATATGTCTTTGACATTAAACCATATCCAACCTATGAATACCATAGTATAAATGGTTGTTCACTAGGCAGGATGCTCTTAGGACAAGTCATGTCTTATTACTTGTTTGTTCTTGCCTCTAGCTATCAGAGAGCATGAAAGCATTTTCATCGTTACAGCAATTCTGGCATGTGGCTTGGGGTTTTTGTGTACATGAAATATTTAATTTTCAACATATTATAATCAATCTTTTTTTTATTTTTTTTTATCAACATCAAAATTTTTGGTTAAAAAGTTTATAATATTAGGCCATATTATGTGGTGTGGCCTTTACTAGTACATTTAGAATGGCCTTTAAAAATAGTTTTAAATTGATTTTATATACTTCCTGTGAAATCTGTGTGTGCGCCCCCCCTTGCAGCTATAATAGCTTCCACTCTTCTGTGAAGGCTTTCCTTCCAGATTTTGGAGTGTTTCTGTGGGAATTTTTGCCCATTCATCCAGTAGAGAATTTGTGAGGTCAGGCACTGATGTTGGACGAGAAGGTCTGGCTTGCAATCTCAGTTCCAGGTCTTTTTTGGACCTCGCATTGTGCCAAACTCAGACTCGCCCACCAGACTGCCAAACAGAGAAGAGTGATTCGTCACTCCACAGAACATGTTTCCACTTCTCCAGAGTTCAGTGATGTGAGGCTTGTATGCAGCTGCTCGGCCATGGAAACCCATTCCATGAAGATCCTGCCGCAGTTTTTGTGCCGATATAATGCCAGTGGAAGTTTGGAACTTTTCAGCATGGAATCAGCACAGCGTTGGTGACTCATGTTCAATAATTAAGAGGTATGTCCCAATTCTTTAGTCGATATATATATATATATATATATATATACCTACACATACACATTTTCACAATAAATAACTTTCTAAAACATGTTGAAATGAACAGTTATTAGAAAATGTAATATTTAAAAATATTACTGTTTACTGTATTTTTGAACAAATACATGCAGCCTTGTTGCATGAGCATAAGAGACTTTTCAAAAAAAAAAAAAAACTGTAGCACACACACACTAGGTTTAGAGAAATTCTAAAATTCAAGTCGTTTTTTTAGTTAGACTGTTATACTGAAAAGAAAACGTTTGTTTTTAGAAGGCTATCCTCATAACATGCTTAGATAATTGTCCCTTACACAATATGCACTTTCCTGTGCAGTATTTTCATCTGCCAATAACCTAAATTTGAAAGTAATATACTTGAAGAGTGTGGGATACAGATCTGTGAATATTATGATTAATGGCCACAAGATGGAGACTCAACCTTCACTTTGTCACTGCCAATTATAGTCACCCCCTCACTGACTGAAGAGCTTGTGCCTGTACAGATCACTGCCACTGCTCTCAAGTTCACATGACTTTTCTGTTTGTTTGAGGAATCGTATGCTTCTGTTCTATGTCTGTTGAAATTGAATCGCACATTTGCTTGGGGTAAAATGAATGTTAAACAGTAGTAGGCTATTCCTGAATTCACTATGCCATGCTCAGGTCAGGTGAATGCTCGCTATTTACAAAATGCTACATAAATCATCACAGTCCGTGGGTCTTACTGAAGGGTGATTCATGTACAGATTTGTATCTATTTGCCTTGTTCTTTAGATTTATATTTGTACTGCCCAATAATTATTCCATTTTCTAAAATGTCTCGCTCAATATCCGGGCACAGCATGACCCCTAAATGTTTTCCTGGCTGTTATTAGACCTCTGACAGATGAGGTTCTATTTCTTTTATGAGGCAACGGGTGAGAAACCGAATTGTCCGCATCTCGGAAACGGCACTCTGTCACAGTCACACACGCTGTTAAGTGTGTTTCAATGGATAGGATCGTGGCAGGAGTCCCTCGAGGGCTCGTTCTGATGTGCTCTGATGGTTTCCCATAGCAACCGACTGGCCAGTGAACGGCTATATGGTGTGTGTGTGTGTGTGAGAGTTGAGGAAGTGTGTTCTGTTCTCACTTAAACTCTGACACACAGCGCTGCTCGATTCTCACTAGGTTCTTCTTTTTTTGCAAGGCAGGCGCGTGAAGAGACGTTAATGAATGCATCTCACTCCGGGCTCCTTTATTTCGTGTCAAATTGCGCCGTCGCATCTCTGCGTTTCTATTGATGCTTTCAAACAAAGCCCCCTGGAATGATCAAACATGCAAAGAAACATCAAAGCTTCTCCTGCATAATTAAATAGCTCGTTTTTACATTTGTTTACTTTAGAAATTTTCATTTTTAATTCATAAAGAAGTAGTAAAACAATTGTCTCTTCAAATGTTGTCAGTTCAGTGCATAAAGTCAGTCATTCAGTCGTCTATTTTAGCAAGTGACGGTGAATCAGAACCGATGTCATTTCTGCACGCCAATAAAACAAACTGGAATTGTTAAAACAATTGTTGTTATTGGTTTCAAATAGGTTTCTCTAACTTACGGTCTGCAAATGCTCTAGCAGATAGTCCCACCTTTTCATAACGAAAAAGAGCTTTTTTTTAAGTTTTACTTTTAGTAGTTAAGTGTTAAAATTCAGGAGAAAAGACCTGTTCATACCAAGAATGATAGCTTAACAGTCTATATTAGCATCTAACCAATATGCTAATGTTCTGTTTATTATAAGCGTGCGCTGCAGTTGTTGTCTGCAGATTTAAATGCTTGAGCCTTTTTTGTTGTGTGGATCCTACTGGGTGTCAGTGTCATATAGGTGACGCCATTTGACATTTCGTCGAAATCCGACACACATGGCATCCTTTAGCGTCAATATGAGACGCAGAACCCAAGGCGTCGTACAGGTGACTGACATCCTTTAGCTTCAATATGAGACGCAGACCCTACCCCAGACCTAAACCTACCCATATCAGTGCGTGTTATATTGAAGCTAAAGGGTGCCATGTGCGTCGTATTTCGACGAAATGTCATATGGCGTCACCTATATGACGCCATGAGAATGTGTACGTTTTTATCGTTCATCAGCGGGAAAAACTGCTTTGCAAGTGATTTCAACAGTTTTGATCCTCTGTGTTGTTACTGTTGTAGTTGTGGTGTGGACTTCCTATTCTCATAGAATAACAATGTTTAAAACTGTTAAGTTATCATGATAGTTATCTTCCTTGGTGTGAACAGGCCTAAATCCCCTACATTTTTATTCCAAGTGTGATCGGACAGCAGGAGTCACTCCCGAACTGTCTCATGGCTGTTAACAATAAACATGGATGCTAGCAGATTAGCCTGTTTGGCTATTTTTGACCAAAGTAATATTAGCAACCAGAGGTATTCATCATCTCAAAAGTTTTTCATTTCATTCAGCTTCTTTTTTTTTTTTTTAACAGCATGCTCTCTTTGGACAGTAATGGATCACCCTTAGAAGACCACAGAGCTGGCAAAGAGAGACAGGTGTGGATGTCAAAATTTGCGAATGAGTCAAGACACGTAGGCTACCTCAGTCTCTGTAATTTGCCAGCACTGCTCACTGTGAAGGAAGACCCACATCGACAGGCTGTCAGTTTCATAAAAAGAGAGAAGCATTACTGCATTAACAACTAGTTCTTCAGTTCTGTTCTGTACACATCTTTTTAGGATTCATATAAAATTGGTTACCACTACCTGTAATTACCTGTAAGTGAGTTTAGGTGTAGAATGCAGTTGTCCCTCTTATAAATAACCAAATTCAATGGGTACAGAACAAGATTGAGCAGTCAAAAGAGGAGTGACTCTGTATTAATCTTCAGTGTGAATGTAACGTTTCTTTATTATTACACAAGTCGGAAGCAAACATACTTTCAGACACATACAAGTAATAGAGTTTGCACTTTTCCTCTCAACAAACAGAATACAATTGTCTTTGACTCTTACTATTACTGTAATGTAGTAAAAAGCCTGGCTTGCCCAATCTTCACAGTAATTGTCTCCGGGTGTATCCGGCTTTGCATGTGTGGGATTCCAGCTCCTGGATTCCAACAGCAATCACAGTAACCTTTCATCTCTTTGATATCAGATCAGCATGACAGAATCAGATGATAGAGCTCTACAATTACAGCTGCACCTTTGAAAAGACATTTGGCATTCGTCAGAGCACATGCTGCATACATTGACGCCCCAGATACCGTTGACTAACTCGTTACTATCAGATCATATACATCAAGGTTTCATCTGTATGGCCGACAACCCCTTCTCAGTCAATTATTTTCATGTTAGCGAGGCTTAAATCTGATGGGGAGTGGCTTAATTATAACACCCACTACATTGTGCACAATTACAGGCAGTAGCGTTCTTTGTTTAGTATGTATGAAGAGCCTGTCATACTCCCAATGGCAGATTGCCATCTACACCATGTTAATAGGAATTAGACATGGCATTTTGTGTTACCTAAAGTACCATAAGGGAATCTGCCTTCACTTTGTCCACTCCGCAGGGTTTCGAATTGAAGCTCACGTTGCTGGACAAGGAGAGTGCTTTGTAATCTTAGAAAAGGCGGCGAGTTTAAGGCATTTGGCTGCAGCTATTTTAATCTGAAGGCTGGAGCATTAAGTCAGACGTACGATAGAGCGGTAGAAGGGCCTCTCCGAAGGCTAGCTGGTTACACGAGTAAAGCTCAAGAGGAGAAAGCGAGAATATGTGCATGCAAATCAGCACCAGTGCCTTTTCAGCTAGTTAGTTCTTTTATCTTATGCGAAACTGAATCAAAAGTGCCATGCGGTTGTGTCGTAGGGCTTTACTAATGCCCCTGCTTTCTTTCTATCTCATGTCATTCACCCTACATTGCCTTCATGGGCGAATATCTCCATGACGACCCCATCCTCTGTCTTTCCATCTCCGGTCTCTTTCACTCTTTCTAGTGTGCGTCATGAAGATGAAAAGTGCCTAATCCCCTTGTGGAACTCAAGTCTAACAGACACACATACAGAATCCTTGCTTTTGGGAAGACGTCACACACAAGCGCGTCACTCTCTCTGACTGAGCGCGGCTTTACAGCGGGAAGCAGCGGATGGGAAAGGAAGAAGAGAGAGAGGGAGGGTGGCGATAAACGCTTATTGTTCTTGAGGAGCCTGAACTGGAGGTGTGGCATCTGCCGGGCGTTGTCGTGGAGACAGAGTGCTGGCTGTTCCCTCTTCCCCTTAGCTGATCACTCAGACGCTGATCACAGGGACATTGATCCTTATGGCATCAAGAACAGCAGCCACAGGTAACCAGCCACACGCGTTGAGCACGTAAGCCGTACCTATGCCGTGAGGTGTGTGTGTTTGTGATAGAGTTAAGACTATTTAAACTGCTAGTACATGGAGGTAAAGGTAAAAGAAACCGATTAAAAGTGCGTGTTCTGTTGAGACACTCTGCGTGTGGCAGGTAGGAACGGATCAGAGGTGTGTGTGTGTGTGTGCATTGTGACTCATAAAGGGAAAGTGGTGATGTATTCTGCCAGGGGTTTCAGCAAGCGCTGGTGTGAATTTCCACAGCCCGCTCCTGCTGCGCTTTAGTAGAGAGGTGGGAAAAAAAGAGACGCGGGAGAGAGGGAGACATCACTGTGATATTTCATCAGCGCGGTGCTTGGAAGTGTGTCACTAGTTCACTTTGTCTGTGACGGTCAGGTGTCTTTAATGCGCACGGTCTTAGCGGAGCTCCTTCGGCAGACGGCAGCCACAGCGATTCTCCCTCCCATGGGTTTCAACGGTTCCGATCTCACGCGCTGATAGACTAGAAGGACTCTGGAACAGTGATGAATGCTGTTTTTAGGTAAAGTGTGAATTTCAGGGGGTGGAGAAGGACAGTTTTGGGGCTGTCAGACACAATAAATTAGACCTGCCTTCAAGAGAGACACGCAGAGCTTTGACTGACCGAATAAGTAAGTAACTTGTCAGGGTGTGATTCACCCATTTGCATTTTCATTTTATAAAAGTGTGTCGTCACATGTGGCGAGAGCACTATTATTTTCTTTAAACCTCGTTAAGACAAAATATAAACTCAGCATATCTCCAGGATATGCAGTTGCGTTTTCACATCCATTAGGGGCTGAAGGAAGGAGGAAAAAACAGAGATTGAGGAAATGGACCTGGCAAGTTAATACAAGGCTATTTAGGTGTATTGCGAGGTGAGCTTCTGTTAGGAGAGATATAGAGGACATCGGATAATCTGATTCCTTTTTAAATGAACATTTGTGTATGTGACTTTTTGAACTTGGTGTCATCTATAAATGAGATGAGTGTGTAGGTGTGACTGAATGTCTGAGTGCATACTGGTTTTGAGAGTGTGAATGGATGTGTTTCGAGAGAAAGTTGGTAACACGGCTTTAACCTAAAGACTCAAGACCTCTTCATATATTTCATATCAGGAAGGCAAGTGTAATTAACCCTAAAATCCTTCTAAAGGGTTGCTGTCTACTCCCTAACACCTTCTGATGTTTAATCCTTTGTCTTCGACCTGATTAAATCACAGCATCGTGTGTATCACCTTCCAGAAAAACTACAATTCTTTACATTCAGAAATTCTTTTCCACCTCTATACTGTATATAATTAGGCACTAAGGGAATGCTCTGTAATGTGGTATTTTACATGGTAATTACCATGTAATTATTATGTAACAAACATAACACAAATTTCACAGTGTTTAATAGGTTTAATCTCTGCTTTACTCTCATTGTAAGCTGCACCAACAGGTCTGTATTGACAATATATGCGTACTGCTTTTTTTGCTGACACCTTGTACCAACTGAACCATAAAATAAACTGTTTGTCATTTTTTTTTTAGCAAAGCAAACAGGTTTACCCAGATTAGTCCTACCATATTTCAGGAAAGCCTCCAGACTACTTTCACGGAATTTCACAAGTGCTGCAAGAACTGAATGGTATTTAAATGACTGCTCAGTGAATTAAATAATCTTGTTTTAAATGTAAATGCAAACACTGAAGACATAACATTCTACTGTTTAAAATGCTTTCAGAGGCATCCAGAAATGCATTGGCATTAACATAAATACATTTTTCTTGTATACTTTTTGTACACCTTGTCTTACAACTGCCAAAGTGACTTATTGGAATGTGCATATATTCTATTGTGAAAACCACTCTTCAGCAGGAATGAATCAGTAATAAAGACAGAGTGGCAATTTAGAAAGTGGTAACAAGAAAGTGCCACTAAAAATACAGTGCTATTTGAAGAAAAGAGTTTGATCCAGATTTACTTAGTAGATGTGGCAAATAATGAAAGTATTTTTTTTCCTTGCTCTTTATTTATTACAATAAATCCGAAATATATACTTAGACATGTTTTACATTGCTTTTTTGTTAATGTTTGCATGGGCTAATAGGGGGCGTGGTCTCGATTTACTGTTTTGTTTTATGTCTTTCACCATTTTAACTGAATCTTAACTTCCCCGTAGTCTTGGCAGGTTCAGTCAGGACAAGATTGTGAATGTTGTTGTGAAATGGTTAAAATAAGTACATAGCCATCTATGGTAAAAACAAGCAGCCAACTAAGAGTAGTGATGTTTCTAGATGCAGAATGGTGGGCACTTCTCTCTGTAGTGAAAGACAGCTCGGCCTCAGGAATGTACTATGATACTGAAGTAATTGAGAACTAGTGGCAAGTGATGTAAACCATACTTCCCCAGGGGATTTGTAAATCACAAGTCTGTTTCTCCAGAGCCAAGCCTAATAAGTCTGACAGTTTAGCTAGCTTCATTAAGGAATTTTGAGGGATGCCAACAGGGTTACAAATTAGACACGCTAGTGTTAACAATCTGGAGTGTATACTAGGGGCATATGCAGGAGATGGCTAGAACAAGAAGGGGGGATCAGAGAAGTATATGATTTTACCTGGAGCACTTTTATTCATTTTTTTTCCCTCTAAGCTACAAAGTCTGTGTTCTATCTCACTCCAAGATCAGTTCAGTACAAGGATAATGCAATTGCATGTCAGCAAGAAGAATTCATAACTTACAGTGTTGTTCATATACAATTAACAGTCAGCATAAAAAAAAACGTTGTTAGGTTGTTAAATATCATTTGAAAAACTATGATTAAAAATACAAATTTGAAAATGAAAAGAAAAACGTGACTACATTTTCAAATATGGAAATAAAATAAGTGGAAAACGTTACTCTCGTTTATCCGATTTCTTTGGCCAAAATTTAATATGTATTTAATTGTACATCCTCATGGTTTCCACTATTGGGGATTCTCTCAAACATGGGAAAACCTGGAATGTATTTGGATTGGAAAAATTACAAAATTCTTGAAGCTGGAAGGGATTATATATTTAGCTAAAGGATTTATTTTATGTTGGGCTGATTTAAGTTTCGGTAACGCTTTAGATTACAGCCCGGAAAGTACTGGGTAATTAAAGCAATTTTACAGCGTAACCTTCGGTAATTATAGTGTACCTATAATGTACTTACACTATAAGTATAAGGGAACAATATTTTAAGTTTGGGAAATAAAGGGGTGATAACAACCAGGAGAATTAAAAAATGATTAATATTGTGAGTATTATAGAACTAAGGGGTACTTATTCTACTATTATGATATAACAATCTTACATTTGTGATCACTTTAGCAAGAACATACACTGCGTACCTTTTTGAAATAATGGTGAACCAGTACATACTGTATAGGCTTTATAAACAGATATAATAGATATGTACCCTGTAATTTTTTAAATGTAATCTTTTTAACAAAAGTGCACTGAAAACAAAAACTATTGAAACTTAAATATTGGGGAAAGATACTCTTGTTTCATGTAGCTTGTTACCCTCTTGTTCCATGTAGTTACAGGGTAAGTGTGACATTGCGGGCTGTAAATTAAAGTGGTGCTTGTTACCCTCTTGTTCCATGTAGTTACAGGGTAAGTACAATAAAAATGCATACACACAACCTTATATCACTGACTCGGAAGCCTTTATTTATTATACAAGCACCACTTACCCTGTAACCACATGAAACAAGATATATTTCCCAGTATTTAAAAAAATTGCAATAGTCTTAGCTTTCCTTGCCTTGAAACATGTTAGCCCAAACTTAAACATCTGAACTTTTGCTTAATCAAAAAATAAATAAAAGAAAAGTATAAATGCATAGATATATACCCTGTCATTTTTAAAAAGCCTATACAGTATGTATTGCCTTGGTACACAATTATTACAAAAAGGTACGCAGTGTATGTTCTCGCTAAATTGCTCCCAACTGTAAGATTGTTGTATCATATAGTAGAATAAGTTCCCCTTAGTCCTATAATACTTACAGTATAATTTTTTTTTTAATTCTCCTGGTTGTTACCCCTTTATTCCCCAAACTTTACATATTGTTCCCTTATACTTATGTAAGTACTTTATAGGTACACTATAATTACTCTGTAAATTCCTCTTAATTACACAGTACTTTCCGGGCTGTAATCTAATGCGTTACCTAAGTTTCTTCTGTCAAATATTACAGCATAGGGCCCACTGACCTAAATATTAGCACTGGAGATATGATCACTGTATGCCTTTTTTGCAATGACAGTAGTTTTATGAAATATTCCAGAAGCCACCAGAGCTCATACACATGCATAAACAAATATAGGTTTTGAATGGGTGTTTTAGCATAAATGCCATAGAAGAACCATTTTCCCAAACAGTTCTTAAAAGAACACTTTTTTTCCCTTAGTGTGAAGAACATTCTTAAAATCTTAAGAACCCTGTTCCACTATAAAGAACCTTTTGTGGAATGGAAAGGTTCCATGTATGTTAAAGGAACCATCGATGCCAATAAAGAACCTTATGTTTAAGTGCTAAGCCAACTAATATTCACAATTAAACAGTTTCTTTATACAGTCAGAAGTATGACATGAAGAAAAAAAGTTCCTGCTCTGAATCCTGTCTGACTAAGCAAGTGTTTTTGCTTTTTAATTAGGCTTCCTTTCAAAGTGCCGATTGCTCTCCTTCAACTCCACTGGCCCTGATGGCCTCCAGGAGCTTCCTGAGCGTCCTCTAGAGAGGCCGCACACTAGCAGACTTTTTTTTTTCTTTACTAAATTTATTCCCCCCGTTAATGCTATGAGTCATCTTTGAATAACTAGTCTTTGAATAGCTCCATTCTTCAATATTTCTAAAGGAAAGGATTTTTTTGTTAATATTCAGGAGTGGCCATTTCCATTGGATTTGCTGAATGTACTGTAACAAGGGTCTCTGTGGTTCAACCTTACATCTGCATGCAGTTCACACCCTCAGTGCCACCAATTACTGGGGTAGTTCTTGCAGTTTTTGTTAATATATTTGTTTCTCTGACTGTTGTTACTTAGCGCAATGCTGAACGGGAGAATGAGGTCATATATTTGTTGCTCCAGCTCACTTGTTAGCTTGTTTGGGGACAAACAGTTCTCATAGAGCTTAAGCCCGTAACTATCTCAGTAATCTGCATTATGTGCATGAATTAGCATATATCAGGCAACAAGCTAAATATGCATGTGGATGGATGTGTGCCTGTGTCAGTCATGAGAGTATGTGAGATTTTGTGAGCTTTTGGCAGTTCCATCAAGTTGCTGTGAAACGTATGCACCCATTGCCAAAGTAATTTCACTTAGTGTTTCACTTCACTTATTTTAAATTAAAATGCTTGACCATTGCCAACTATTAGGTATGCTATGATTATTTAGAAAAATGAATAGGGTGATGCAATGATATTTTAGGGGAAGATGTGTTAGTTTAATCCACTAGTCTGCAAATCAGATTGTTGGTGGCAGTGGTTGTTGCAGTATCATTATCCATCTGAGTTCCAGGATTTCATGCCTGGTTTGGACTCATAATGGTAATGCAGTTTATGGAATCAGAAACAGATTGTTCTCAAGAGGACTGCTTCTTAGAGCACCTGATTCAATTCCCTGGAAATGGCAAGCAAGGATAGACTCACCACCAAGAGGAAAGTGTCCTGATGAGGGTGAACACCAAAATCCTCATGAAGAAAATGTTTTGTAGTTGCCATGACTCAAAGATATTATCAACTCCTGCAAATTATTTGCTAATGATTTGTAAAATTCCATAGTTCCTGAATTATATTTACCGGTAAATTGAAATTCCATATAGGATTAGAACATTGCATTAGAACTGAAGGAAGTAGAATTGTAAAGAACTGAAATACAAAGAAAATATACCCCCAATAAGTGTAATTAAGAAAAAGTTTGTCAAGACAAAACTTAACAGCATTGTTTGAAAGTTTAAAAAAAATCCCCTATATAAATATTTTCTTAAATTATATGTACTTATTCACATGACCAATTTTTGGACCATGGTGTAAAAAAACCCTTTGAATTTATCTGAAATGTTATTCAGTAAATTTTCTGTACTTCTACTTCTAGTTCAAATTCCAATTCATCTTCCTGTGGGGTATGGCCAAATCATTTCAAATTCACAATTTTGAATAACCACGCTTTCTAATGACCTCTTATTCTTCTCACCAACTCTTGAAATACAGAATTTTCTCTTTAGCTATTTTCCTCTCCCTTACATAATATTTGCCCTCTGAGGGTGTTTTGAGTTTCTCTATTCAAGATTTACATAAGGAAAGTATGTCAATACAAAACTTGGCTTGACAGCATTGTTTGAAATGTGTCCCCTCTAGAAATCTGTGCTTAATTTATATATAATTATTTATTTATATTACCAATTTTGGTACCATGGTGGATTTTCTCTGAGAATTCATGAAATTCCACTTCAAATTCGAATTTAACTTCCTGTGGGGTGTGGCCAATCCAAATCAAATTCACAATTTGTACAACCCTGTTGCTTATACTTGGCTAATTTGTGCTATGGATAAGAATAATACCGCTTACTATGCGACTTGTTATGGAGAGGTGAGCAGTAAATTAGAATGATTTATTATTTTTGTGAAAATCCCATGAACAAATAAGGAACCCGAGCCATATTTAAAATATCATAGAGTCGTATGTCTGATAGACTGTGTGATATTGGCAATCCTAAGATCATTACAAATCACACTGTACAACATGGATCTAATAAACTTTGGTATGACATGCAGCCTATGTAGACTGTACGATGATGACACCTATTGAATTGTAGGCCACAATGCAAGTTAGTATAAAATAATAAAATGTCATCAGCATGCCTAGTGGTAATGGACGCTTTTTGTCTTATTATGACAGGACAGTAAGTTGCCCATTTCAGTCTCTCCTACTGTTATAAATGGAAGGGACATTGAGCTTGTGGGCGAATATCGATATCTCGGTATAGTGATTGATAATAAATTAAGTTTTAATGCTAATACTGATGCCATTTGTAAAAAGGTTCAACAGCGTATGTTTTTCTTAAGAAAATTTAACTCTTTTAAAGTATGTTCAGTGTTACTGAAACTGTTTTATCTGAGTTTTACCGAATCCGTCATTTCTTACTGCGACATTGTATGGTTTGATTGTATTAGCCTGTCCAATAGAAACAGAATGACAATGCTGATTAAGACTGCTTCTAAAGTAATTGGAGTTCAACAGATATTGCTTCAGGACATTGTTAAAGAACGGGTTGTTAAAAAACCCTATTCGATAATCAACTGGAGGGAGAACCAGAAGGTTCAAAAACTAATTTATACCAACTGCTATTTCAATGTTGAATAGTCTGTAATCATGTGCCTTTTTAACTTGTGTACTTGTGTGTGCTTGTATTAATGTGATGCGTATAGCACCTGTGCAAAACTAATTTCCTAAGGGATAAATAAAACTAACTGAGTTGAAAGGAAGCAAAGTTGGGGAGAGAGAGAGAGAGAGAGAGAGAGAGGGGGCGGGATCAGGATCAGGAAAGGTCCACGAGCCAGGACTCAAACTCAGGACGCCTGAAGCACAACTGCGCTACATGTCGGCTCTACCCACGAGGCTATTGGCGCCGGCAATTGTGGTTTTTAATGTGCGCTGAAGAAAAAAAGGAGGAGGAAGCGAAAGAGGAGAATATGGATGCTGTCCTGGCTAGGGAAAAGAGATGAACTTGGCATGCCATTTTTGCAAGTGACTAGCCATTTTCATTGGCTAGTCAGTAGACGTAGGTCGTAGCAGCAAACACGCTGTAAGATGACCATGCTAAATTTCTGACACTGTCAGAAAATTATCGTAGGCTATCTTTGAAACTCTCACTGACGTAGGACCACCGTTTAGGAGCCACGGCCACAGAAAACGCAACGATTGGTCATCTTTTGTCGGGGACAGCCCAAAATTGTACTATCTGTACCGGGCATTAGGGATGGGCTCTTTTGACTAGTAAGCAAACACCTAGAACACCCTGCTATGGTAGTGACTTTTGCATGGGCAAGTACAATACATTTTCTGCATGAAATGTAAATTCTAGCTCTCTGTTGTGTTTGAAAATAATTAATCAAGCTTCATTATTAAGTGATTAGATTCACCTTTATTATGAAGAAGAAGAATTATAAAAGAAAATAAATGCAAAAGGAAATAACTCAGCAGCAGCTAAGTAAACTTTCATACACGATTAGCATTGAGGTCTTGTGTGTGTGGGAGGGTGTGTGTTAATGGTGGTAAGGGTTAGAGTCTTGGTGGTGGATTTTGCCTGCAGGGTTAATTAGCATTGCAGAAGCAATGTCTGGAGGCAGTCGGCTCATCAAATCTCGCCTTTCTCCGTCTCTCGCATCCCTTTCTTTTGCGTGTGTGTGATTGTGTACATGCAGAAAATTGTGTATGCAGAAAAGAAATCAACAAGAAAGCATAAATGATGCTCCTACTACACAGTATGCTGGTGATGAGCGCACACACACAGACAAATGCCAAAGGGAGGAGAAACCTGTTGGCCAAATAAACGTGACTGCACACACATTAATGTTATTACCCAGGCGCGCAGGTGGAGAGATGAATCAGTATGCCTGATTTCTTTGTCTCGTTGTTTTTCCTCTCATGCGTTGCAACACGTTCCTCTTTCCAAACTCTTCTTACCTCTTTTCACCAGCTCCTGTTCTTTTAACTTTGGATTATTATTTTTTTTCTATTGTATCTTCAACTAGAATTTTCTCTTCCCTTACATATTATCCATGTTCCCTTTTTGGGATTTTGGGATCTCTTCAAGATTTACACTGTATCTTTATTTTCTGATAGTTTAGAGATTGCAAACGGTTAAATAATTGCATGTGAAAATCTGAAAAATGTTGTGCCAAAGATTTGTCTTGGTGGGAACAGGCCTTTATGATGTGTATATGCAGATGTATTTGGGAGTTTGACCAGTCACAGCAGTTCAGAATGCTGTAGTCCATCCAGTCTTTTTAAAAATAATTTTTCATTTGTGTTTGATGTTAATTTCAAGACTTCATGCTATATTTAGTTTTAAGAATTTGTTGACCAGGGTTTTATGAATATTTTGAGAGCATATGCTAATATAGGATATAATAATACAATATATTCATTGTAATACTTGTTGTAAAAATAGTTTAATCATGTAATTAGTTGTAATAATTTCATAAAATTATTTAAATTATATTATAGAATTTTAAATTGTTATTATATAGTGTATATGAATATATATATATATATATATATATATACACCCTCCTGAAAAAAAAGGCAAAACATTTAGTGGTCTTTAAACTCAATGCTTCACTGTGGTAGAGGCATTTAATAGTATAAAGTATATAGAGAGATATATCATATATATATATTATATATGTGAAGACCTCCAATGGAAAAGCCTCTCTGTCAAAAATTAGATAATAATATTGAGGGAATGCTCTCCGCACATAGTATACGTTCATCAAATACTTTCACTTCAAACTCACAAAATCCTAGCCTCAACCCATTCAGAAATGCAGGTACTTAGAAACATAGGAGCCTGATAAAAATGTTAATATTGAACAAAAACTTAAGATGGACTTAGAGGCTTTTGCATCTGAGGTCTTCATATGTATAAGGGGGAGTTAACACTTCTGCTAATTGACCATGTGGCCAGGGTCATTTATCTCAAAATTGCAAATAGAGTAAATATTGAGCTATGAATGAGTTTTATGTGTTTAAAGATTTGTGTGCTTGTAATTTAACCTTCTTAGCATCTTAAAAGTCCTGTCATTTGAAGAACAAATGCTGACAGGCTTGACAAATGCCCCCTGAATTAAGGCATCAGCAGCTGAGCCCAGACACTCTACTGATTGTGCACTGAATGTCGGTTAAACATAAACACATTGCATCAGCCCTGCCAGCGAGACAGCCTCAGACACACACAAATACGCGTAAACATACTCATTTATTCCAATGAGGATAGCTGACAGCATGCAAACATGCAGGAAATACTATTCCCCCCCCCCCCCCATGAATATAGTATTTCGTAGGGAAACGGTCATCCAGCACAGAAACTCAAATGAGTGAAGCTATGCACTCCAGCAAAATCATTTGGGTATTATTAAAGTATTCAGTGAATTCTCACCTGAGCTCTGGGCATATGAAACATTCAGAGGACTTGATTGACAGCTCGGTTTCCATGGGTGCAGAGCTACACGGGGTTTCAGTCTTGTGCAATGTGAGAGACGTGTGAAGAAGCGAATGTGTAATAACGCATAGATCAATAGCTGGAGTCAATAGAGCTCCACTGGGCTGGATCAGAGCATCATAGAGATACTACAGCACACTGCCTGAAAGCGACACGCAGGGAACACACACAGCCCGTGGCACCTACATTTAGACACCTCTGTATGAAATGATCACCACATGTAGTTCAAGCTCGTGCTGTAGTGCTGAATTAAACATGAGATCCAAAGACCCTGAAGGATCAAGGTCAGCACGCACACGTTCTCTACCGCGTATACATGCTGATATATCTAAATATGCATGCTTCCAATGCTTCACAAACTCTCCAACAAACTTTGCCTTTTTCCCTTCAGTCTCAAATAGCTCAGACACCCAGCCTATACGCACTTTCGCCCGGTGGCAGATGGGACACTGCGCTCTCAGTGGCTGTGGTGGTTTCACTCAATGAAAAATGGATGAGACTAAAATTAGATAAACTAAAAATAGACCAAGTTAATCTGCAGAATGTCCTCAAAGTAAGAGAAACCGCAGGCTTCACAATCTCTGTCTGTGAAAGAGAGACACTGATGTAGCTAAGCACTGATGTAAGGTTTTTGATACTCGCATGCTCACAGCAAAAATCAAGGAGTTTTAGTGTGATGTCTGTTTGTTGTCTGTATGGAGGGTAAGCACAGCTGTTAAATTGGACATTCTGGTATCTTTGATTTAAAAAAAAGAAAAAATACATATTGTCAGTTTGACTATATTTCTTTTATGTTCCAGTCTAGTCAACACATTTCATCTGCATTGCATTGAGCAAGTTTCCTAGCAAAAACAAACTTTTAACAGTTATTCATTCCTGGTGGACCCTGGCAGACACAACATATTCTCTAGCCCAAAATATAATATTTTTTTCTATGCATCATTAGAGTACTGTTAGATGTATAAACATGAAGAGAAACACAATGGCTGTCAATACAATAAAAGAACTGTGGTGAATATCACAATGCCCAGCCAGTTTTCAGAAAGCTGAAGGAAACAGTCATTTTATTTATTTATTTTTATTGAGCATTATAATTAATTAATTAATTAATTGTATTTATATAGGTTATTATTAATTTATTCCTTCTTTACTTTTCTTTATAAACTCCCAACTTGCTTCAAGATTGCTTTCTGTTTTATTGAATCCATGGTTCAAAAGAGTGCTCTTTTTTCATATCTTGTGGTTTTAAAATCACAAGCATATTCCAGGGTTCCCCCATCTTTAAAATCTCGATTTAAGCCCTGTGAGCAAAAGATGATCATTCAGTGTATTTCTGAGTGGTAGAGCTGTGCTGCCGTGTGTCTGTGTGGTAGAGAGCGCGACAGATTGTGGCTGAGAGAATTTTTTTTTTGTAAAAGACTGAGAAGAGTATTTGTTCAACCAAAAGCAGCTTCCCGCTGTGTGTAATGGCTTATCTCCATTCCCAAAAAGAGGACTTTGTAATGATAAACTTTAGAGTAATAAACGCCTTGGAAATGCGCATCTAATCCAGACACCTTTAGCAAGAATTACATCAACGCGCTTATGCTCTCCCCTGCTGCTGATACTGTCACCAGATCTGCTGGGATGAATTGAATTATTAACTCATTAAAACTTAATAAACTTCTCCTGTCAGTGAGCTGCTCCCCATTACGAACCACAGGCTTAGCGCTGCCCCCTGATGTTCCACCCAGAATTGTCCTCTGTCTTCATTCTGACACGCACGCTGGCAGGAGAACGCTTGACGTGTTGTGTCGCGACAAACCTGATGGAGTTGTGAATGAAACTGAGCGCTGCCAAGGTTGAGAAATGCTTCTCTTGTGCAAGCAAGGGCATTTGCAGTCACACGCCTTTTAAGGCAGCGGAAATGTGGCAGCAGATTTCGTGGCATGCATTGATATTGATTTTAAAGGAAAGCCTTGCTCGTACTAATCATACGAGTGCTCGAATGAGACGACCTGTGCTCGTTTGGGTCAATTGGGCCAGTGCGAGTTGAAATAGATTTTTAAAGAATTTGCACCTTGAACCCTGTCTTGGTGATTTCAACGAATTCCTGTATTTATCTATAGCTTATTTCTAAAATGTGATTTGTACAAACAAGTATACAAAGAAAAATGCTGTAAAAACAGATTATATTTGACTTAGTGAAGCCAGATGTCTAAATTATACATTAGAGAGAAATAGGCACCAGGTTTATATAGTGAATGCAGGTCAATATGTAGCTATATTGGTTATGAGTGTGCTCCACTGTGGCTTGCAATTCACTGAAAATGGTCTGCCCCATTTTTCTGCCCAAAATTATGACCATTTCTCTTTAGGGCCATTTTAGAGCAATAAAGGGAAACAGATTCCTTTATGACTTTATTATTAATAATTAATTGAGAGTGTGTGCACGTAACCTTCCCCCAAACAATGCTCTTTGATAGTTATATTTTCAAAGCCATTACTACTCTCATGTCTCTTTCATAATGAGAATCATCATCTTGTTTTATGGAACAGTGTGCATCATGTCTGAGGGAACATGTAAAAGACTGAAAAACAGCCTAAAAGCCAGAAGCATATTGAAATATATAACCAGAGCTTCAGGAATGGTCAGAGGAGGTTGTAAGATCTCCGATGGACAACATTCATTTTTAATTACAATACTAATTGGTTACAGTTTAAATGCAGGTTTAAATGATGCATTCTCATGCAAGATATAGCTCATAAAATGTAAAAGTTCCCCTGCCGGTGATCCTTATGCTAGAGGTTTTAACTGTCTGTTAGATTTTCATATTGTTTGAAATGAGGAGTGTATTTCAAGTCATGTCACCATTTATAAAGCGCTTTTAACAGTGTGGATTGTTTCAAAGCAGCTTTACAGTTATAATAGAAATTACCATAACAGATTGTTTAGGCTTTACAACAGCATTAGGATAAAGTTATTGTCCAGCTAAAGTTAGTTTTGATTGATTCACTTCCATTGCAAAGATCATTAGTTATTAACTTAGGGGCCGCTAACAAGACACCGTTCTAACAGAAAAACTCTTAATGTGCTCCGGCCGCCCATCCGCACAAAACAGTGCCTGGTGTCTCGAGAACGCACTCCCTGAAATAGGTACGAAGGTGTAAACGATTATCCGTTATCTTTGCGCAAACCTCAAAAACGCAAACCCGCGAAAGCGCAGACGGCGCGCACATGCACATCAAGTGTTCAGTCCATGGGTTACGCATTTGAATATATATCTGTGCAGACGTGAAGTCCTTCTTCACAAATCAACCCTCAACAAACTACTTGTCTTAAGAATTTATAATACTGAATTTTCTGACGCGTGTTGCGTAGGCACGCGAACCGATTCAACTCAATTCGTTTTGTTGGTAAGGAAAGTAAGTCAATGGATTAGTATGAAAATGCCCAGGTTAAATTATTTAAAAATATACAATTACAATATACCTTTTTGTCTGCCTTTATCTGATTTGATCTTTGTCTAACAGTGCTATTCTCTTATCAACTGGCCTAATTATTTGGTGAATTTATCATTTTAAACAGATAAAGTCAGTCTATAGTCTCTGATTTAAATTGCACATTTGTGATCAAAATTTAACAGACCTGTGGAATGCCTGCCTTTTGCTTTCCTCAATTATTGATTTCGATTGGCAAAGCAGGACTTGTGCCAAGGGAGCATGGGGTTTCCATGGTTATGGCATGTTTGGAGATGTCTTTCTGAAAGCAGGTTGTGTGTGTGTGTGTGTGCGTATGCGTATGAGAGACAGAGAAAGAGGCGATCGATGCACCATGGGCTCCTATCAGCTAGAATCAAGAGAGGTCTTGCACAGAAGAGGTGTTGGGAAATTGGGATGGTACAAAGAACCTGACGTGCATGTATGTGGGTCATTCTACAAAATGTAGGCTTATTTGTGTCCCTCATACTGTATTTATACTGCATGTACAAAGGTTACAATAAATATCTGATGCCAACTTATCACATATTTTTGTAAACATGCACAAAAAATCTAGTTACTTGTAGTTTATTTATCTTTTTCTTCTTGCTATATTATTAAATATGCATTTTTTTCTTCTTCATTTATGTATAATAAGGACTGTGTCACTAGGTCAGAGGTTTTCAACCAGGAATACAAAAAGTGTAAAAACAATCAGCTTTATCATGCAGAAATTTAGGTAATATCATAGTAGCCTATTTTACAAGTTGGGGGATGTCAAAATGTTCTGAACCACTGCCAGCTGTTATCCATCCTTTTTAAAGCAATAAACTATTCCATAACTATTCCTTATATCCCAACATGTTCCAAAAAAAAAAAGAATTTTACCTTGAGATACCAAAATGTAATTTGCATCATAGAATGTGAAACAATTAAACAATTTCTTAGAATATCCCAATTCGTAGAATGACCCAAAGTCTCAGAGAATATATTTGTGGATGTTTAAATTACCTGTAGTGACTAATCATGCAGCCGTATCTCTTATTGATATAATTTTTTCTATCTCTGTTTTCTCTCTGTAGGTGGCCATGCTGTTTTCTCCGTTCTCTTGTGCTCTGGGGCTCTCCCTCCTGCCACTCCTCCTGTTTCAGTGCCCCGTCCATGCCTGCCCTGCCCGCTGCGAGTGCTCTGTGCCCACGCGATCTGTGTCATGCCATCGCAGACGGTTAGTGCAGGTGCCTGAGGGCATCCCTATAGAAACAAGGGCATTGGACCTCAGTAAAAACCGGCTGCGCATTGTGACGCCACAGAACTTCTCCTCGCTGCTACTGCTAGAGGAGCTGGATCTCAGCAACAACCTGTTGTCATCTGTGGAACCGGGCAGCTTTCGCACTCAGCCGCGGCTACGCTCTCTCCGGCTGCGCAGCAATCAGCTGACCCTGCTACCACGCGGGGCGCTAGCTGGCCTTAGCGAGCTCACTCTGCTGGATGTCAGTCAAAACCGTCTTGTTATTCTGCTGGACTACGGCTTTGAAGAGCAGAGGAGGCTGCGGGTACTAGAGCTGAGTGATAATGAGCTAGTGTTTATTGCCCCACGGGCGTTCAGTGGCCTGGCGTCCCTGCGCTCTCTGACACTGCAGCACTGCAACCTGAGCACAGTGCCCACACATGCTCTCGCACATCTGCATGGCCTGAACACCCTGCGGTTGCGGGACTTGGGCATCGCAGAGCTTCAGGCACACGCCTTTAAGGGTCTGCCGCGACTAAAACACCTGGAAGTGGACCGCTGGCCTTTGTTAGAGGGGTTTCCAACCTCCACTTTGCAGGGGCTGAACCTCAGCACACTGTCCATTACCCACACCAACTTGACGTCTGTGCCAGTTGTGACGCATCTGTTGTATCTAACACATCTCAACCTGTCTTACAGCCGTATACGGGTCCTGCCAGCAGGGTGGTTGCGGGGAATGGACCGTCTGGAAGTTGTACGTGTGCGACAGGCTAACCTGCTCAGTGTGGAACCTCAAGCCTTTCAAGGAGCCTCCTCGCTGCGTATTCTTGACCTTTGTTACAACCGTCTCTCCACACTTGAGAGGAGCGTTTTCCCTGCTTCCATAGCCTTGCAGAGTCTTCTGATTGGTCAGAACCCATTAGTGTGTGACTGTCGTCTACGCTGGCTCCTGGAGAAGACTCCACCTTTGCTGTACGGGGATGTTCAACCTGAATGCAGTGCTCCTGCCCCCTTGGCTGGGAAGCCTCTTAGGGACCTGATAGAACCCCAAATCTCTCGCTATGTTATCTGCACCAAACCCAGGGTCATCTCCATGGCAACCTACCCATCACAGGCAGAAGAAGGGCAGAGAGCTTGGCTATATTGCAGTGCGGATGGGGCTCCACCTCCCTCTGTGTCATGGCTGACACCGCATAGACGGCACATTACCACAAAGAGTACGGGAAGAGTGGTGGTCCACACCAATGGCTCACTAGAGTTCCGCATGGCAGAGCCTCAGGATAGCGGCATGTATGTGTGTGTGGCATCGAACCCAGCGGGCAATGCTACTCTGTCTGTAATGCACGCAGTTAAAAGCTCGGGAATCAGGGACAGAGCCCTTTATGCCAACCGAAGCTTTCTTTTTGACCCCGACTACAACAACTCCTTGATTAATGGCACAGAGGAGTACACCATCAGAGTAGTGCTGGATATCACCACCATCCTGGTCTCCACAGCAATGGGCTGCCTCAGCTTCCTGGGCGTCGTTTTGTTCTGTTTCTTGTTGTTGTTTGCATGGAGCCGTGGCAAAGGGAAGCACAGAGGAAGCGTGGACATTCAATATGTCCCACGAAAGAGGAAAGGTGCAAACTCAGAACTTACAGAAACAAGCGGGCCCAGACGAGTCAACATGAAGATGATCTGAACTTTTTACATAGCCGAGAATTTCACGGATTGCATGGTTGTGTGCGTATCTGTTGGACTTTGTGAGTCTTTGGGTATATGTGCTGCAAAGGATGTATTAAATCATGAGAGTTTACATGTGGTATCCCAATGAAAAGAAAGCAAAAGAAAAACACCAAACCATATAATTCACGTCTTCTGCAATGCTTTGTATATGGAAAGCATTATTTGGACAGTGCAGACGTGATTAAGCTCAAGTTGTTGTATATATTTCATATTTGTGGGAAAGAATGGTATATTTCTATATATGAATATATCTATTTACAGATACATTACAATTACCTTTCAAAACGCTGCAAAAACTCAAGTTGTCTTCCCCAATAAGCAAAGTATCTACTGGAAAAAGCCTCGGCAGTGCTGTGTTGTGAAGTGTTTGGTTTTGCTCAGAATTCCTGTTCTCCTGGGACATCCTCTTCTTAGCAGAACCTCTGGGGGAACCGGAGAGTTTTCTGCCATTTTGTTGTAAAGATGTTAAAATGCAAGAAGCCGCTTGACATGGTGGGTTCCAGGGGTTGTATTCGTGACTCAGTGGAAGTCTGTGGAACTGTGTGAAAATGTTCTTTTCTTTTGTTATGTTCTGTCAAATGCTGCTGAAATGTTTTTACATTCTAAATATCTTGTTATATTTTCCAAAGAAAATAAATATAAATCGTACAGCTTGATAAGTGTTACTGTCATTTCAGATCTTACTTTATTTCAAGTGTTCCCTATGGCACAAAACCTGCCAAACAGATATGATCCAACACCTTGTTAGACTTATTGCTTTTGGTGCTTCTTGTGTTTATTCCTTTTTTCATTAACTTCACCCCTTTTTGGTGAAAAGTCACCCAATTTTGCATGCAGGCTATTTTTGTTGCAAAATTTTCCAATCATCTGAATTATGGGATAGATTAACAGTGTCGTTGCTTAGCAACAGGCATATAAAATGTAAAATATTAAAGCTCAATGCTGTTGGTCAATTTGAGCTATGAGCTATGAACTTGAAATTTCACATTCATATCCAGCTTCTCATGAAGCATAAATTTAGTCTCTATAATGTTTGTGTTCTCTAAACATACAAAAAATTCTTATAAACCGCTTAATCAATGTTCGTGAAATCTGGTATGAATGCTCTTTAGAATGTGAACAATTCTTCAAGTAAACATTACTAATTATAGTTTGGTAGGTGTGTTGGAACTTGGCAGTGACCTTTTTAGGGCTCTTAAAAGCATGAAATGGATTTATATTTGCCCCTGTCTGCTGCATTTAACGTCATAGCTCAGGATAGTCACAAGTGAAGGGTTTGTGATTGTGCATGTATTTACTTGTGCTGAGTTCAACCAATCAGTGTTGTGATGTCATTTTCCTACTGCTCCACAGTAAAAAAACAAAACAAAAAACTGTATCCAGAACTAAGTTCCCATGAGTAAGGATGGCAGACTTCGAATTGAATATTTCTAGGCAAACAACTGCTATTGAAATGAATGGGAATTCTGTTGAATGGTGTTATTGACCGCTTTGATTCAAGTATACAAGCAGCAAAGCCTGTTGAAGCTCTATTGATTTTTACTTAATAGAGTTAATCTAAATTGGTCAGGCAGGAGTATTTCGAATTTTCGCACGTCCTGTTTTTGCTGAGTTAGACGTGTTCCTGGGTCAACCTATTTTGTTCATCCTGGAACAACATTGCTGTCCAAAAATGTAATCCTAACCATTTCTCTACCCCTAAACCTAACTCTACCCATACGTTATCCCATCAGAGGGAAATTATAGATGCATGACACTGATGTATTAGAAGGTGGTTGTAAGCCTAAACTTGACATAAACTGTAAACTTGTCCCTCAAATCTGATTGGTTGATGGGAATGTTGTTGAAACTGACACTCATCTGTCTGTAATTATCTGTAGTGCATTAATATTATTTTTCTTTTGTTATACTGAATATTGAGGAATCATTTTCTCTTTTCTTGCTAAGGGTTTTTATGTGTTTGTTTTTTTTATTCGTAAAGTCCTAGGCTGTATTTGTTCGATTTTCTCTACAGTGCCACGTTCTACAATGTTTTTAGTAGTGTCATCTTTAAAATCCTCATTCCAAATCTTGATTTCAGTTCTGTTACGTCTAAGCATTTAATTACCCACTTCTTGCTGTTCACGTTGGACCTTGTATATTGCAACTTGAAGGTATATTTAAACTATATTCCTTCCTGACTCTATCTTAATTTAATTTAAAAAAGGAAAGACGAATTGTATTTGATATAAGCACTGCACTGAATTAAATTTAGCCTATCCAAACAGATTATTCTTTTAAAGTCTTTCCTCCACTTAAACTGCTTTAGATTGATTGTATTACACAAAAGTGCACAGAGTTTTTCATCAAGGCAATGTGCCTCAGGTTACTACTTTTTGTATTTGGTGCCAAATGTGGTCCAGCTGTATTAAAGAAACTGCAGGGTGAACCAATAACCTCTACCAGTACCTTAAAGTACTCTGAAGGTATGCTTGTCCTTATGAGGTGAGCTTGTTTTATTGCACAATCAAAAGCATCTATATATACCTGAACTAATCCTGTCCACGTCTATGACTCACCAATTGAAACAAAATGTATTTTTATAAGAGCGTTTCAGCGTGTGCATCATCATCATATGACTAGTGTTCTGTGGTGAGTGCTTGACCTTGCAGTGTTCTGTCAGGACGCGTTTGAGGAGAAAATATGAGTAGGGCACCACTTTTCAATGTGAATGAGTCTCCCTAGAGACACATTAAAGGATCAGGAACTGATGTATAAAGTCTTGCTTTAAGATGGGGTACTGCCTGCGACCCAAGAGACAATCATATTAGAAGGACTTCAGGACATCAGTAAAGAGGAGAATTACCTATGAAATCAAATATGACTACCAACACTAATTATTATTGAATTAAGTAGTCCTACTTTTTGAGATCTAACAGAGCGTTTGGACCTGGAAATTGTGACGCATTTGTCGCAATTTAAGCAATTTGAGCATGCAAATTTCTACGGACACTGCAATGTCTTTAAAAAAAAAGTAAATAAAAAAATTCAACATTTAATACTGTACTTCCAAAATGTAAAAATATGCAATCTACTCCAGTTTACTCCAACACTGCAATTCTTCAGATCTAAAGTTTGTGTTCTTTTAATTTTAACTAAGAGGTCACGACGTGATGTGACATTCCTCTGTTGGTCACAAATTTGCAGGGCAGAGTTCACCAAAATTGAACTTTGGAAAGCAGCAACATTTGGATGAGCTTGCATTTCCTGTCTCCCGCATTTGCATGCAAATGAATGGAAGTCAAACAGTGGTGGAATGAAAAGTGTATATGGCCACGCCTTAACAAGCGGATAACAAAAACATAGTCTGAATCCGAAATCGCCCCCTAAACCCTCCATCACTAATTCCCTACGTTAGTCCACTAATACAGTCCACTTGAATGAGTGAATGTAAACGAGTGAGCGAATTCGGACAGCCGTTGAGTGTACATCGGTTGTACACTCGTTATTGCGGTGCAATGTGGGATAGAATGAGTGCACTCGATAACATTCACAATGGTTTCGGAAACCACTACAAATGGCTGTCCCTTCAAATAGTGCCCTATTTGAGGTTATATCTGTGATTTCAGAATCAGACACAGTGCCACACAGTCCAATTGACAAAAGGATGACTCTTATTTTAATGAATCGATCCATATGACTCACAATCTCATGAGTTACAAGTTTGAATTAGTCTGACAAATCCTTCATTGAATGAACAAATCCGTCAGAGCAGCTACTAAATGAACAATTGACTCACCTACTCAAGTTTCAATGAATCACTTGCTGTTAGGCTGCTTTTGCATGCTGTGTCACAAAAAATGCAAAAAATATATTCTTTATCTGTATAGCTCATAATCATGTCTTTGTCAATCCTCATTTTTATAGTTTACCATTAGCCTTATGACATTTCCAAATTCAATAGTATACAACAAAATGAAAGAACAAATGGGGTTTCCCCCCTCATATTTCATTCTAAAACATTTTTGGTGGTTCTTGAGATTAATTATAACACTATAGGTGGGTCTTAGCTTGAAAAAGTTTGGGAACCCCTGCCGTGGAGTGAACAGTCCCAGATCAGCGGTTATTTCAAAAAGATTTTCTTTTACCCACTCTGTTCCTAGACAAAGCTCAAGGGAGGCTGTACACTGCTGTTAGTGTACAGTAAATCACTTCAGATAAAAAGCATCTGCTAAATGACAGGTAATCAATATTTTCACAAGGTCCTGATTTTGAGGGAAAAAAGCTCCGCCCAAAATACTTTAAAATCTTTACCCTGTGGATTCGCGTCAGTGGAAAATTGATGTTGGCTAATGATTACCAAGATGGGGTTCATCTCCCCCACATATTTCACTCTGACTGATGGTGAAGGAGGATGAGATTAGACTAAAGGTTTGCCAGTGCTGCCTATCTGCCTGCCAAATAAGCAAAATAAGAAACAAAGGGGAACAACATGTCACCAGCTGAACCCAAGTCATAAATCTTTGAGCTTCGCTCATATTTTAAAGTGGCTTCAGTTGCACCATCACACAACACAACCATCCCTGTGTGTTTGTTTGCCAGGTTTCCGTTCTGACATTTTTTTCGCCACTGAAGGCATGCTCGATTTGAGCATTGGCATGCTGACACGATATGTTGCATATGAGAGTTTTTCATACCCATGGCATTAGCAAGACCGTTCTAGAAAAAATAACACATTACCGTCCGCGAGGGGCTGGGGCGAGCAAGAGCCATGCATCTCCACTCTTCCACACCACAGAATGATGGGATGAGGAGGAACGGGGTGGAGGGAAATCACTCTGGCAGATGTAATGACTCTGTAAAGAGCAGACATGACAACTGCTAATCAGCACAGCGAGCCCTAATCAGTGAAGAGAGCGTGTGAGCATTAAGGTTTCATATAGAAACAGACACACACACACACACACACACACACATAATCAGTTTCTCATCATGCTAATACCAAAGCCGCACATGCATCCGTACTTAACTGCAAATAATCTGTTGCTATATTTCTAGCACATTCTGTAGTCAAGCAAATCAAGCAGAAGGCAACAGCTCTAACAAAAGCCTGCACAAATTATTTTCTTCCCATGCCGTCTTGTAACCTGGCCTTTGGATGCATGGATACGGTTGCTAGGCGCCACCTAAAAGTGTCGCTAATGCTGCTTTGCACTATTGTTGCCATGGCAACCTGAAATGCCTCTGTCTCTCTTTCTCTCTCTGCCATCACAATAAGTCAATGAGGTTTGTGGCATTGTAATGGAAAACTGAGAGCACAATATATATCACCCAACAACCGTGCTTTGAGGTAGCGAGGGTCAAGTGGTGTATTTAACCACCAAATTGAGATCAGTGGAACAGTTCAGCAAGGTTGAATGTGGTCAATGTGTATTACATACCAAGAGGTAGAAGAAAGAGGTGCCAATCAGAAGGTTAAGACTCAAGAGTAAGGCCAATACTGCAGATGACTAAAGCGGTGTCCGAAATCGAATACTTCCCTACTATATAGCATGTAAAAAACAGTACGTCAACAGAGTGCGTCCGAATGCATAGTATTCGAAAAACAGTAGGCGAAGAGTCACCGGATGACCTAATACTTCCGGCGAGATTCTAAAGTGTGCATTTGCTGGACACTTTACTATCCTATGAGGCCACTGGAGAGGATTTATGAATGGCAGTGAAGCGACGCCACTGACACTGGTAGGTCAGGTGACAGTATGGTGGATGTACGTCTGAAGATGTGTATCATAGATGCGTGCGTCACCTGGAGGTCGCATTTGTCGGCTGCATACATATAAGAGGCTGCCTTATTTAAGTAACCATTATTGCATCATTCCAAAGTCATAAGGAAATTACAACAATTTACGGTCAATTTTATAATAGTTACTTTTCTGAAATAACACATTCTTGATGACGTATGCAGCTGACAAATGTGGCACAGAATTGGGTGCTTCTTAATTTTTTTATTTGTGCATCCTAGTTTATTTTCCTCACGTCTTAGCTCCACCCCTTAGGATGCGACTGTTTATCCTCGCTCATGACTTCTCAGGAAGCTTCCTAACTCCTCGAGGTGCAATTAGATATTTGAGATGTCCTTCAAGATGGGTGAATTCGATCGGTCTCTGGGTCACATGCTGGAGAAGTGAGGATACATCAATTTGAGTATTGAGAAGCACCCATTGAATTTCATTCATACTTTATAGAAGATACTTTTTTTTTTTTAACGGTCGTGAAGTAAGTTCAAATTCAAATATTGTACCTACTCACAGTATGCGATTTGGGTGATTCAGCGTAGAGTGACCACAAAGGACGTTTCATCTCTAATTTTGAGAATTGAAATATGGTCTAGGCTACAAATGATTTTTTCCCCATTAAATTTTTTAGCTGCATAACTGTTTTACAACCTAACATTCACATCAACTTCTATTTGACCCATGAAAAATAAATGGATAGCCTACTATCTATATTAGTTTAAAGCAATATTTTGCCTCAAACGATGGCTTTAAAAACGTAGCCTGCTGTGCTAGTAGCCTAGTGTAAATGATATCATATAACTTTGATAGGTGCCTTGATATATCTTTAAAAAAATGCTTATGTAGGCTAGTTTAGTTTTCTTCCACTCATATGCCCGATTTCATAGGGCTCAGATTAAGCCAGGACTAGGCCTTAGTTTAATTTGGACATTTAATTAGCTAACTTTTATATATGTGCCTTAAAATAAAACATTACCGGTGTAAAACAATGGCAGAGACAAATTTTAAATATGTCAATGCAAGTTGCTTTTAGCCAAACTCAAACACGCATTTCGTCTAGGACTAAACTTAAGCCTTGTCCGTGAAACCATGAGGGATAGTGTTACCCTTTTGGTTGGGAAAATGTCTTTACCTGCAGTGATAAAGACGATCCTCGCTGGCAAACTATAGCATTTTCAGGGTTGTTTCAGTGGACTGTAGGCTAGGTGAAAATCCACTTCATCTGGCGCTCTTTCTTCTCCGTGTTGTTACAATATCGTAACGTTACTTTGTCAGGGAATGAGAAAGTGATCCAAATGATTCAGTCCGTTGGTGAAGATTGATTCAGACTAAATGGCGAACCGATTTACTAACACTTGAATAGAACCGAAAGATTAATTTGCAAATTGGGTTGGTTGGTTCTGACAGCCGACAGAAAGTAAGGACACATGTCAAATGATCCTCATTAATAATACGTTAATCTTCCACGTCAGACAAGGATTTATCAGTAACAATTAAATGGGACACAGCAAAAAAATGCCTATTTTCCAGCGACGCCCCTAGAATAGTGTATTAAATAGCACTGAAGTGTAAAGCAATAGGCCTACAACCCCGATTTAGCTGTGGTGTCAGGGCATGGTAGACAAAAAAACAACAATTTAATATAATATCAATATAATGTACAACGCAGTTCGATACTATAATATAACAGCGGTATCTTCCTCAATACAGATCCCAGCCTAAAGTGATGGTTTGACAAAACAACTCACAAGGTAATTGAATTTCCCCCCGGTCTCGGGGAATCAAATTACTCGTTAACCCGCCAGAGGGCACTGTTGTGCCCAGCGCTTCAGCAACGCGCTTCTTCGCAGCCTTCTGCCAATGACAGCAGAGAACCGGGAAAGGGAGGACGAATGTGCTGTTGTTGTTTTGAGCTAAAACGGGTAAGATTCTGAATGTGTAACATATTAGCGACAAAAAAATAAAATAAATAAATAAATCATTACGATTATTCAAGCTAACGCAGATGAATGTCGCGGTGTAGTGATTAACATTAGCTTGATGTGTGTTGACAACAGACTGCGGTGTAACGTTACATGAAGCTCCATGGCAGCTCTAAATTATTTTGATATTTTGACATACTCCGAGGTCGAAAATCTTGTGTGTGTATTTTTTTTTCTTGAAAAGAAAATGATATTTTTCAGCCTAAATGTGTCTAGGTTAGAAGTAAACTATGCAATTCTATAATGTTATATTGGCCTGGTTTACTGGTCATGCCACTGTTTTCACTTTCTAGTCCACTGTATTTTCTCTTCCTCTCAAACAGATTGCATGAGTGCAATGCAACAGCAGAGGAATGTTACAGTCTCTTTGTCACCACTGACTTCTGCATTGTGAGACTGACAGTAGTGTGACTGTAAAGGTCAGTGTGAGTGGCCGTCATGTCCGCAGCCTGTCCCCCGCAGTCTCCAGCTGTGGCTAAGACTGAAGTGCTGGTTGAGGACTGGTGCCCCATGTTGGCTGCGACCTTCGCTTACTGGGACAACATCCTGGGACCTCGTGTACGCCACATCTGGGCCCCCAAAGGTCAGGGGTTGTCGCTGCTCAGTGATGGAGAGGTCACATTTCTGGCCAATCACACGCTGAACGGCGAGATTTTGCGAAATGCGGAGAGCGGCGCAGTGGATGTGAAATTCTTCGTCTTGGCGGAAAAGGGAGTCATCATCGTCTCACTGATTTTTGACGGAGAACTCAAGGGTGATAAGAATACTTGCGCTCTGTCAATCATCTTGCCACAGTCAGAGCTCAGTTTCTACCTGCCACTGCACAGCGTGTGTGTGGAGAGACTCAAACACATTATCCGCAAGGGACGCATCTGCATGCAGAAGGTTTTTGCTTTGAGTTGTGTACCTAAATTGTACTTGAATCCAGCTGTTGATTGTTTGTTTTTGTCATGCTTATTTGTGTGTGTGTTTTAACTTGTAGGGTTACAACATAATCTCTATGTTGTCATCTGAGATTGTTCCCATAATGGAGCTTCTCACTTCCATGAAGAAACACAGTGTACCAGAGGAGGTGGATGTGAGTATTTTCATTTTTGAGAGGCTTTTGTAAGTTTTTTTGTTCACAGTGAGAATTTAGTTTAGACAGGAAGTGATGAGAACTGAAGTAGATTGGGATGTGAGCCGAACTCAGATTGCTTCACCCATATTAAAAAAATAGAATAATGCAAGTAAAATGAATTACTAATGCAATAAAATAATTTAGTATTATAGGTATTAATGAGGCTTTTTTCTTTATTAAAATATCAAGACAGTTGTATTACCCTGATATTTCTGACTTTGTCCCCCCCCCCCCAAAAAAATATTACAGTGATTTTTAAATCGATTTTTATTTTTAAACAGAAAAAATAAAAACATGCTCATCATAGAAGAGTGTATTCAAGTCATTGTATTTTGAATACTGATATAAATCCTGAACAAAAGAATTAGTGTCATGTTATTAACCAATTAATGAACAATGTAAATACTTATAAATATATTTTGTTTATCAAATATATACTGTATTATTTATCATTTAAAAATGCCATTGTACAAGCAAACAAAAACACTGATTGGTTTCTAAGGGTGTATCTTGCTGGAAAGACGCATAGCCATCCTCACTCAGTAGCACACTATACATTTGATCTTTTTATGACAGTTTTGAAAAATGTAATGTTTTTCTCTCACTGAACCATATAAAGAAATAATTTTCCTTGTTACAGCTAAAGGACACTGTGCTCAACGATGATGATATTGGAGACAGCTGTCATGAAGACTTTTTGCACAAGTAAGACATATTACATCTTTATTAGAAGTCAATGCTATGAATTGATTTAGTAAGGTTTGTCATCTTTCTCTATCATAGGGCTATCAGCTCTCATCTTCAGACTTGTGGCTGCTCCATGGTGGTTGGCAGCAATCCTGAGAAAGTCAATAAGGTGCACATTCCTGCATAGATATTTCTCTACATTCATACCTTAGTATATAAGTCAAATAATGATGTCTCCTTTTGTAGATCGTGCTCACGCTGTGTCTCTTCCTCACTCCTGCGGAGAGAAAGTGCTCTCGACTCTGTCACCCCGATGGCTCGTTTAAATATGACACCGGTCTCTTTGTTCAGGGCCTTCTGAAGGTATCCACAGCGTCCCTCCATGGGAAACTTATAACTGCTGCACATTACTACCCATAATCATGAAGGACTCTTCTCTTTCCCAGGACTCCACTGGCAGCTTTGTGTTACCCTACCGGCAGGTTCTGTACTCCCCGTACCCCACCACCCACATCGACGTGGACATTAACACGGTGAAGCAGATGCCACCCTGCCACGAGCACACGTATCATCAGCGGCGCTACATGCGCTCTGAGCTCAGTGCCCTTTGGAGGGCCGCCAGCGAGGATGACATCAGTTCAGACAACCTCATCAATGCCCAGGACTCCTACACCCCAGATCTGTATGAGCCCTACATACCTTCTTAGTCTTGATTGGCTGTTTCTTACTGTCAGGATAACAAACTCTCGTGGTCTTCTATTCAAATACACAGAATTTAAAAATATATATATTTAAGGGATAATCAGTCAGTTGGTTATTATTGCAAAGTAAATCACGATGCAAAGCAGAGTGATTTTGTTTCATCATGAGGGGTTTTTTGTGTGTGTTTTATTATTCTGCTTATTATACCACTACTTGAATTAATAAAAGATATTAAATGTGAGAGGATAGAGATCACAGAGAGATACAAGATACATCAACTTGCACAGTGTTGGATGGCAGGGACAAAAGTCAATTACATAGTTTAGCGGTCAGTGTACAAAAAATATTTGAGAATCCTCAGAATGTAGTGACTGACCAATCAGAATCAGGTATTCCAGAGATCCACCAAAATAAATGTCATTAAATCACAGAGGACCTGTTCAAATATTTGGTAACGGTTTACAAATTAGCTAATGCATTAGGTATCATGAACTAACAACGAACAAACAGCATTTTTAAAGCATTTATTAATCTAGGTTAAATCTTAATTTATTTATAAATGTACTATTGTTCATTGTTAATTCATGTTCATACTTAATATATACTAGTACAGTTTAAAAGTTTGAGCTCAGCAAAATTATAATAAATAATTTTTTGTATTCAGCAATGTATTAAATTGATTATAAAATATTTATATTTCTTTGGAACTTTCTATTCATCAAAGAATCCAGAAAGATTTCCACAAAAATATTATGCAACACAACTATTTTCAACATTGATAATAATAATATCTTGAGCCTCAAATCAGCATATTAGAATGATTTCTGAAGGATCATGTGATACTGAAGACTGGAGTAATGATGCTGAAAATTCAGCTTTGCCATCACAGGAATAAATTACCTTTTAAAATACATTAAATTTGAAAGCAGTTATTTTAAATTGTAATAATATTTGAGGGCACTCACCATATCATTCGCTCGATACGATATAATCACGTCAAGTAGTCAGCTTCTGAACCTTATTTTAGAGAATTAAAAGCAGCTCTTAAAGTTTCTTAAGAGGATATAAGAGGCTTCTTGAACTCTCTGAATCGGTAACTAATCTTTATGGCTTTTCTTAGGAATATATTTCAGGACGTGATGCACAAAGATATGCTTGTGAAGTCCTTCATAGATGAGGTAAGCCTGCTGTGACTCCTTTTTGACTCCCTTTCTTCCTCCACTTTGGCCTTGATAACGTGTGTGAATGCATCTTTGTTGGTTTCTAGGTGTTTCTGTTGAAACCAGGTCTGTCTCTGCGGAGTGTGTATTTGTCCCACTTCCTTCTCCTGCTGCACAGGAAGGCCCTTACACTGCTCCGATATATTGAGGATGAGACGTAAGTACAGCAGCTTTGAGCTCACATCCTCACCAACCACTTTAGTCTCAGCCTTAAATGTTATGCCCACTGACAGTTGGCTGAACGTCTGATGCATATGGCACAAAATATGGGAAACGCTTCTGGAGTTTCGAGTTGTCTTCTGATTGGTTGAGTTCTCCAGAATTTCTGGGAGACTTGCATGTTGCGTTCTTTAACATGGCCATTAATATGGCTAGCAGCCATATCACCCTGTAGCCCAGGACTGTTTGCCCACTGAAGCTAAGCAGGGTTGAGCCTGGTTAGTACCTGGATAGGAGACTCGTGGGAAAACCAGGTTGCTGCTGGAAGAGGTGTTAGTGAGGCCAGCAGGGTCACCATGTGGTCTGTGTGGGTCCTTACGCCCCAGTGTAGTGACGGGGACACTATACTGTCAAAAAACACCGTCCCTCGGATGAGACGTTAAACCGAGGTCCTGACTCTGTGAGAAATCCCAAATTTGCCCAGTGGCCTCTGTCCATCACGGCCTCCTAATCATCCTCATACTCATTGGCTTCATCACTCTGTCTCTTCCCCACCGATAACAGGGTTTCCGCGGAGTCATAAAAAGTCATAAAACGTCTTAAATTTAATAAGAATTTAAGTCCTTAAAAGTAATAAAACGTCCGGATTTTCCATACAAGGTCATAAATTACATTTAGCCACGTCTTAAATTGATATGCTCATTCATTCATTATCGCGATATCATTTTTTCTCTATAAAACGATATCAAGAGTTCGATAAATATTCGATAATGTTTATGCGCCAAACGCGGAACGAAACTCATTTGAACCGCGCGCGCCTCCCGGACTGTTTATCCGCTCGGCTCAAAGTCCAAACGGCAGCGCGAGCTCACCGTCTATGGAGCTTACTAGAGCAGACGTTTACGTCACTCTCTTTTACTCTGATCGGCCTCGCTCACGAGATCCAGCGAAAAGCGCTTGAGTTCAGTGAAGAACACACCCTCAGTGATTTAAACCAGTTTAAAGGCAGATGAAACAGCGCTGACGAACAGGAGAAACTGTGCGCAACGATACAGTCAGAAAGCTTTTCCGTCTACAAATTCCCATCATTTACCACGGACTTACTGTTACGTTAGCCTAGTATAACTGCACCATGAAATGTGGGATATACATATTGAATTGTATTATCTCATTAGTATAGACAATGTATTAAAGGACTAATGGAAGTATTTAATGTATTTAGGCTATACTGTTTTTTATATATTTCATGAAGAAACGTGCCATCAAAGTCAGGCAACACAAACCTGTTTCAAGACTTGAGAACAATATCCCCCATTAGCACATGCAGAAACTAAGAAATTCATTTTCCAATAAAGATATTAATTTTGTTAAGTGACAAATGTTTGAATGTTCTACCTCAGATTTGTGAAATGTTCACCTGTTTGGCAAGTGATTGTCATGATATGTTCGGACAATAGAGAGTAGTTTAAAACCACAATTAACGCTCTGGTTTCTACAACTTTCAGTTAGGAGCAAATATCTGCCTTTAAACTTGAAATAAATAAAGATTTGACATTTATCGTGATAATTATCGATATTGACTGATATATTATCGTGATAATTGTGTTGTTCCTGTGTTATTTGAAAAGAGAGCCTTCAGTTTGTTACTCTTTAAATCTTTAAATAATGAAACATTACTTTTAATGAAAGTCAATAAAAAAAAAGACTTTTGAAAGGAAGTTATTTTTCGTAATCCGTGTAGGTCATAAATTTAAATCATAATGGTCATAAAAAGGTCTTAAAAAGTCTTAAATTTGACTGACTAAACCCTGCAGAAACCCTGAATAAGCTGGTGTGTGGTGGGCGTTCTGGCACAATATGCCTGCCGTCACATCATCCAGGTGGATGCTGCACATTGGTGGGTTGAGGAGTAAATGTAAAGCAATTTGAGCGCCGAGAAAAGCTCTATATAAATGTAACGAATTATTATTATTATTATTATTTAACGGTCCACCTGGAAACAAAACTGTCATGAACCCCATTATGTAAAAAAAGAAAGCCGTCATGTTTACAACTGTGACAATAAATGCTTATTATGATCAACTAAACGCTGGATTTTTAAACGTTTTTGAAGTTCACAGCAACATTAATGCGCCATTATTGCAGTAAACTTGTACAGTGTTCTTGAGTGAATTGCACGCTGGTCTGTTATTATAGGGTCATCGACTTTAAATTTCCGTTCCCCTAAACATGATGCTGAACAAAAGAAGCTGTGATTGGTTGCTTTACGTGTCAGTCAGATGTGTTCTTGGAGTCCACACCTTCTGCCATTAGTCTGAATTTTCAGTAACATTAACCACAATTTTTGTGGTATCATGTAAAGGTGGGTGATATACACACTACCATTGAAAAGTTTTGGGTTGGCTGCATATATTTGAAAAAAAAAAAAAATACAGTAAAAACACTAATATTGTGAAATATTATTACAGTTTAAAAAAATTAAAATTTGAATATTGTCTTTCTATTTGAATACATTTTATATTTGCTGCTAAAGAAATATTTCTTATTATTATCATCAATGTTGAAAACAGTTGTGCTGTTGAATTTTTTGTGAAAACTGAGACATTTTTTCATTATTCTTTGATTAATAGAAAGTTCAAACGTGCAGCATTTGAAATAGAAATCTTTTGTAACATTATAAAAGTCTTTAATCTCACTTGTGATCAATTTAATGCTCCTTGCGGGATAAAAGTTTAATTCCCTAAAAAAGATTGTGCTGAAATTTTTTATTGGTAGTGTAAGCAAAGATTTATAACATAATTTAACATTTTTGGTCAGTTTTATTTTAGCAGTCGCAATAATGAATATTGTGATGGAATTTTAGCGATAAGTAACAAATGATTTTATATCATATTTAGCTATTTTCTTTGCTGCTCCGTGTTGCTTATTTCAATTCAAACGAAAAAAAATGTCCACCTTTTTTAAGTTAAACACAATAAAATTCATGATGCAAGCTTCCATCAATTACAATACCCCTTTACTGGCATACCTGAAACCTTTCTGCTGTCTGTATTTTAAATTCAAGTTTGATTCAGGAGTGTATAATAATTCCTGAGGTAATTCACAAAGTACGATTGGATGTCCATGTCAGCAGCAGAGTATGCACTGGTAAAAAATAGTTTGGCATCATTAGACACAGTAACTAAGGGGAGTGTAGGTCATGATTATGTTGTTTACTGTATATCCAGGTAGACTTGGTGTAATATTGATTATTATTGATGATTACAGGCAGAAGGGGAAGAAACCTTTCAGATCTCTGCGCAATCTGAAGACTGATTTAGACTTAACGTTGGAAGGGGACTTGAATATCATCATGGCGATGGCGGAGAAGCTGCGGGCAGGCCTTCACTCCTTCGTTTTTGGGAAGTCTTTCGTTACCAGCATGCAGGAGCGTGACCTCCTCATGAGCTTCTGACCTCTGAACCCTGTGCTCATCACACCACAGGACAATTTGGGCTCTCTTGCATTTTTAGGTTCATTTAAAATATGTTTATATGTGCTTTTTGTTGACAGCATTCTGAACGATATCTGCTGCTGAAATGTCAGTTAGTGCAATTTCGCTTTGAAAAGTACCGTAATGATAATCTGTTTAGTGATGCTGGTAAATTCATATTTGTGTGAAAAAACTTCTTGGTGGTCCTATGAGACACTTCTGTGACATGTACAAATGCTAACATAAAACATAAATTGGCGAGGTGTAACATGGGAAGGAACAAAGTTGAAGTAATTTAATGACTCATCTTGTTCAAATTAAATAAATTTAAAGTTTGCTTTAATTAAAGTAACCTTTGCTCTGTAATAACATTCCCTGGCCTTTTATCTATGATTGTCTGTAGACTTAACAGAATTCAGATGACAGATCTGTTATTTCGCAGAACCGCATTTGTGCCTGGGATACTTTTCTTTGTTCCTTAATTTGAATTTAAAAAAACTAAACTTATGGTTAATTAAATGGCTCATTCTTTTGCATTTGGTTTGGGGCATTAATATAGGAAGCCTGGTGGGAAAAGCAAAGAGCAACTTGACTCACTATATCTAAATACAGCCAAATCTCTGGTGTACAATGTGCAAGGAAGTCAGCAAATAACAGGAAGGGCCCCATAGACATCTTGCTTTCATTTTGAAGTGTTCTTCCACAAAATATAACATTACTTCACTGCTATATGTTATATATCAAACAGACACTGCATAAATGATAGACATCTACATTGATACATTTCAAGTTGAAAATGTGTTGACTTAATAAATTGTGCCTTTTGTTTGTGAAACGTGACTTATTTTATTATACCTGTTAACATCCTTTCCTGAACTATTTATTTTTCCAAAATAACATTTAAAATGTATTTTAGGCTTATATTTGATGAGATAACAGCACACTTCATTACTGTAGTCATGGGGAGTTGGAACGGGAAGTTAACACAAGACAGAACAGCAAATAGCCAAATTTAGGATTGGGAATCCTGGGGGACAAGCTATTGTCGAACTCTAATCTGATACTTGTAATCAGTATATTTGGAAATATTTTTGACAAAAATATATAAACATAAATATTCACACATTTAACATTGTGTAAAATATTTTACAGCACTGAAAATAAAGCAGTGCTCAGTGTTATATTAAGCATATCTTTAATAATCCCATATTATTTGCACATAATGCCACGTTTTTAACATTATTTTCAATGAAGACCACTTTAAATAATTTCTTTAATTCATTAATTTGTTAAAATTTTCAATTAAGGAGGTCGCTTTTAGTGTTTTCTTTCCCCATCGTTGACAGTTCACTGATCTACTGACTTCAGTCGCACATTCAACCTGACACAATTATCTTGATTTTTATTGGCTACACTCCATGTCACTCACGATTAGGATCTATGACCTCGCCCTCTGATTGGCCCTGTCGTCCACAACAGATATGTGATTGGTTAAACCTGGCACATGACCACAAAACAGGAAACACAAGCGTTGTCCATGTAAATACTCCGGAAAAGAAATCATTAGTTTGAGAAATGGGTGCTGTCGCCTGAGAGCAGTACAAGAGAACAGCTCTAAAGATCATGGCAACGTGAAATGTAATTCCACACTCTACAAGGCGAGGTAGGTACGCTGCGTTTTCCCAAACAGGTTGTATGTATGTGTGTGTGTGTGTGTGTGTGTGATCACGGGCTGCGGCCTACGATACAGCAGAGATTGTCTGGATTTGATCCTAGATCACCTGCTGAGCTCAAGCGCTGGCTGTCATACACCGACACAGCCATCTGTTCGTTGCATTAAATATGATCATAACCCGACTATTAAAGTTGACTGATATCTGGTCTTGCTCTTCACAATCATCATAAGGTTGTGCTTAACATGCCAGGAGTGAACGCGTAATTAATACTATCCATCATAATCATCGTGTCGGTTATTTTGTAAGGTTTATCCTGTCCTGATCTGCTGCTATAATCTGTGCGGTTTATCCACATCGAGTTGCATTAGTGTATGTTTACGTTGCACGTAGACATACAATGGTCCAGTTGTCAAACAGAAATAATGAGCTCCATTATGTGTAACATGTCTCACCTTTTGCCGAAGCAGTTCATGGTACCGAATGTTTTGTATAAGAGATGTAACCTATGGATGTAACGTTACATGTCCTTATTTAGAATCCCCCTCGGCTCAACAGTTCCGCCTTTAAATCTGTTTGATAGAGTAGCGATAACTGTCAGATGTCACAGTGAGCTAACCGGGTAACCTAATTAGACTCAGTTGACACTAGATTCTAGAGTTGCACAGGTGTCGACATCTGTTTCATTTTCATTTTGACTGTCACATTAATAGTTAATTTTCTGCCAATTATTTTAAATTGTTGACTTGGTATACGATACACCCAATCTTAATTTGTGTAAATAAATACGGGGTACAATCTTTGCTCAGGCTTAATTTTCTCATAGCAGCTAGCACATTTTTAAGGATTATGTACAGTCAGTTTGTTAAAAAACAAAACTGTTTATTATATAGTTACTTAATATTGAAACACGAGTAGCTATATGCTGTGATTGACTGTGTAATATCTAGGGAAATATAATGCTATATTTGACGTATAAGTTCGCAATAGTTTATATCTTCATATAGGTATTAAGCACCTTGATTCTTCCAAATCCTTTCGGATATATGTTACTATAAAGGTATACTATAAAGTATAAACTATTACTTCAATGAATTACATTGTTGTTGTTTTCTTTTTTGTGGACATTTCTTATTCAACTCGCAGCCTACTTGTTCACATTTCTTATTTGAAAGTAGCATTTCTTAAATCTTTTAGGTTGATTAAAAACAAGAGAAGTTACAGATTCTTGAAATATTATGATGATTTTTTTTTTTGATAATACCGCTGGTGCATAATGGTTTCCTCAGTATATGTTTATAATGTTTTATTTTTTGTTTTTTATAATGCTTTTTTCTTTATTTCTCTTATTTTGTCTGTGAAACTTTACATGGAGATTTGATGTAATTTTATTCCTGTAGAGGTTCTATCTGTTCTGCCTTTTCTATAATAATAAAAAAACCAAAAACAACATTAAGAATCATAAATGGATCAGATGAAAAAGAAATACTGGTCCCACTTTATATTAAGTGGCTTTAAAGGTGCTCTAAGCGAGGTCACGCGTTTTTTAGGCCAAAACATTTTTTGTCACATACAACAAACATCTCCTCACTATCTGCTAGCTGCCTGTCCCCTTGAACACACTGTAAAGAAACGCGACCTCTGTAGACAGCCCAGGCTCCACAAACAGCAACAAAAACAAACTGGGCTAACCCGCTCCACGAAACATGACAAACAGTTCCAGCCAATCACCGACAAGAAGGACTTGGGGGCGGGGTTTGGGGGGTTAGTGCGCGGATGAGGAGGAGGGAGGGTCTAGCTAGCCTCCGTTTTGTTTGACAATACTTTAAACGTCAAGAAGAAGTGACGTCACCCGACATCGCTTAGAGAACCTTTAACTACTACTAACATCGAAATTAATAATTTGATGCAATGGACTCATTGTGTACTTACATACTTTTACATTGTACTTATATTTTGAAAATACCTGCATGTAATTACAGCTGTAATTAATTGATGTAATTACACTTTTGACCCTTCCCTTACACCTTAACCCACCCTCAAACCTACCCATACCACCACACCTGTCCCTGACCTTACCCGTATCACACCTCTATAGCAGAAAAAGTGTTTTACAATACATGAACACAATAAGTACATTGTACTTATTTTTCGATGTAAGTACATAGTACTTACAGCCACTTAATAATATAAAGTGGGACCAAAATACTTGATGCATGATTTGAACACTGTGTTTCTGTAACTTCTTCTGAAGTGCTCTGCTTGTTATTAGTTCAGAGCAGAACATGTCATTACAGATCTGAGGAATTCTACTGAACATTTGCACTATTTGTCTGTATCAGGAATTTGCATCAAACTAAACCAATGCAAGCTTGATCTAATGCTATTTAGCTAAAATATTAGTTTGATGGTGCCAATTATAGCCATTGGCCATGACAACGATGCAAGTGAAAATGAGAGTAAAAAATGTAGAATGTCCACCAGACCTTTTACTGGCTGCATGTAGCACACACAGTTTTGCATATCCTTCAGAAGGAAGTTTATAAGGTTTGATTATTCTGTCACAATGTAATAACTTCTTGGTAAAAAGGGTTTTCTTAATAAAGGATGGGCTCAAAAGGATGGGCTGCAGCTTATAGCAAAGCACTGTGGCTTATTTTACACACTATAAAATATAAAGTTAACAACTTAAAAAAAAAAGGCAACCAGATTTTCTGTTGTAGATTTTCCAATCAATTTTTTGAAAATTAGACTAGTTGTTCAATGTTCACTAAAATTACCATTTTAAAGTAAAATTAAGCTTCCCCAGCAAGTACACTATTGAAAGTTAAACAGGAGTTTGATTGAACCAAGTCTAACTTTTAAGAAAAGAGTTTCCACAACTGTGTTGCACTGAAGTCCAGTGAACTCAAAGCTGCTTAGCAATTGATAGTTGAGTAGTTCAAGGTACTTCTATTTAAAATAAAAAAATGTAAGCAGATCAGTCAGTCTTAAAAATAGTGTGTCTGACAAAATGGAAGTTGTATTTTTCACAGTGCATACGAAGAAACAGCTGCTTAATAAAGGATGGAAAATGTCATATAAAACAGTGAGTTGGTGTAGTTGGTGATATAGTTCAAAAGCTTCATATATGGACCTCAGAAAGAAACATTTAATAATCAAGATGTCTCAAATGGCACCTTTAATGTTGAAGTTACTTCAATTGTTGCTCAATTACTTGCACAACCTTTCCTGAAGAGTTGAGGAAAGGGAAGCGGCCATTTCTTTTTTCGATTTGTACTCTTAACAATGGAAGACTGCTCCTCTTGTTCAAAAGCAGACTTCTTCTAGCTTTAAACCTTTTACACTTTTCCAGAGGTTAGATTAGAGTCAACCTCAGCACTAATTCAAACAGATGGTTCTCCTCTTGTGTAAGCCCGAGGAGCAGGCTGAGAAGAAAGATGTTCCTTGACTTGAAGACGCTTCACATCATTGATATACCACAGACCCTGTGATACTCAGCTGGAGATTTTTTTACCATAGAATCAGAGATAATCACTATATAGAATATCATTATCTTAACACACCTGCTTCTGTCACGTGATGAACTGACATCATTTGCTCCTGTCTCGTTGTATCTTTTCATCTAATAATGATGTCTCATACTGACATCTGTCTGGACTAACCTGTCATGCCAGAATCAAAGTGCATTATCAAAAGCAATATATTCTTTACAAATAGCGCAGCCTCTGGTTTCACGGTCACAAATGTGTTCATGCCTAAAAGTGTTGCATCCAAATAATAGGGTGCAAGGCTTGTATAAGCTGAGCATTGTGCCTGCAACTGCTTCTTTAATTGCCTGGGTGACCGGTTTTACATTCATGCATTTTGTCATACTGATTTATTTGAGATTTTTTATGTTTTACATGATAAATTATCTAAACAGTGTGGTGTATAAGTCTGTACGTATGTGCAAAAGTAAGAGTGTGTGAATGAGTGTTTGCGGCTGAATGGAAACAGCTTGCACTGTTTAAGTAGTTCTTTTTTCGGATGTCTTCCAATTACAGATTTATGGTGTATTTGGGTTATTTTAGATTTAAGGTGGATTACAAGAGAATTTGCTTTTTCTTTTTCAAACTCGCTACTATACTAGATAAAGGCACAGTTCACCGTCACTGTAATTAGTCTGTGATGATTAGTTATTAATCAACAAGGATTTGCAGACATGGCACTTCTGTGTTTTAATTGGCACCCTCTCTATCGTAATTGTTTCTTCCTTATGAATTTCAAATACATGTCCATGACATTTCCCTTACAGTTTTATTTTTAAAATTTCATAGAGAGCTAGATTCAGATTAAACATTTTATCAGTCGTAATACTGTTTTATTTTACCACCACATGTGTTGGCATCCTGAAACGGAAGTTGCGATAGTCTTTTTTTTCCATATTGTGATGTATATCCGATTGAAACGGCTTCTCGAACAAGAAAAAACTTAGGAAGGGGCTTGGTTTTGTCCATTGGGAATTGATTGGATAGTTGGATGGTTGTGGTTTGCTTTTGCTGTGATCTCATGTGAGCAAACATCATCATAGAAGAAATAATATCATTGCAAGTGGGAGGGGAATTTATTTTGATTAAATATTACAAGGGCATATAAATTAAAAAAATAATGTTGTGCAGATTGTGCACATAAATGATTTCTAATAAATTAGCCTTAGCCTACTACAGTATTCAAAACAAGAATTGCCAATTTTTAATTCATGGTAACTATATAGCCTTCCTCTTCAGCAAAAGCATTGTACTTCATGAGGCTCACATGACTGAAAACATGCACGTGTTACTTTACCAAAACGCTAATATGTGCTGTACATAAGTGCTAATTATGTGAATGTCTTCATAAATTGATGGTGGATAACTTTGGGACTGTTAATGAGCTAATTCTGTCTTTAACCTAAGAACCTCCTTTTTTGCACACTGGGTTTGTGAATAGTCTGCTGATTGTGCATTGGCAGTCTACTTGATAAGTCAGAGGTTTATGTGTAATTTGATCGTGATGGCTGTTCTTTTTATCTGCAGTGGGGTGTAACCATGGATATCAAAAACAACAGTTTCCCCAGTTTTGGTGAATTAGATGACTACCTTACCAGACGCAACTCTAATTTTGTGTGGCTTCTCGTTGGTAAGTGGGCCTCTGATGCGATTTATACTTTTTTTTTTTTTTTGGTCTTTTGGTCTACACATCATAATCAGCTAAGCTGTCTACACTGGAAGTGCCCAGTTAGAGTTATTCACTCAATCTATTGTTAAGCATGCAGTTGATTGATTCGTTGATATGTATAGTGTATATTCTACGATTACGCACAGTTTCAGCATTTCCAATGTAGACAGACTCAAGTTGACATGACACAATGTTCAGTGGAGACACAGGTATTATATACACTACTGTTCAAAAGTTTGGAGTCAATAAATACTTTATTTATTAATACGAAATTAGAGATGCACCGATTGATCGGCTGGTGACCGGAATCGGCCGGTTTTCACGTGATCGGCCATGATCGGCGACCGGCCGGTCAGTCTGACATAATCCGATTTTATGCCGGTCAAATGCACTCGGGCGCCGCATGATTAACAAGGCGCAACATCAGCATCACACGTGCACACGGAACGCACACATGTAGGAAACCTTTTTGTTCGGCGTGCATGTTAATCAGTGAGTGCTTTCACACCGGGAGCCGGAGCAGCGCGTGAGCGTCGAGCAGGAGCGTCGCGTGAGCAACAGTGAAGCGCGGGTTTCGGCGCCGAATCTATTTTTGCTGCGCTCAATTTAAGTGAAAGCACACTTTTGATGGAAAAAATAAATATTATTTCATCCAAAAAGTGCCCAAAATGCAAAGAATTTGCATGTCTGGTGTGTTTTAACAAGAACTGAAGTAGGCTAGGCTATGTCAGAAAGAAAATGAAGACTCAAAAATATTTATAGAAAATTTAACCATTTAAACTTGTTTTTATTATTATTTAATTGTTTCCCTGCACATGCTCCACTTGTCCTCTTTAGCTTGGCTGGACATGTGTCAGATGAGAGAAGAACTGCTTGAGAAATATAACTTGCCATTGATATACAAGTGATTGCAATAGGCCTGTGTGTGTGTGTGTGTGTGTGTGTGTGTGAGAGAGAGATAAATATCTTTATACTGTAAGGCTATATTTATTGAATTTTTATTTGTTATTTATATGTTATTTTATTGCCATTACCTGTTTTCATACAGAAGTTTAGTTTGCTAAATATATATATAAAAAAAATTTATTGGATATTGGATGTGAAAAGGAAATGGTTCTTCCATAACACTGCACTTTAGATGTGTGAGAATTTTCCACACTAGGAGTCATTTATATAGTTCTATTTTATAGCGATGATCTGTTCAAAAAATGTTCTATGCAAAATGTTCTATTAAAGAAAAGATAGAAAATAAATATTTGTGTGCTGTAAAGTGGTTTAAAAAAATAAAATCGGAATCGGCTAAAATCGGTATCGGCAGGTCAAACTCAAGGAAAAATCGGAATCGGGATCGGCCTAGAAAATTGTAATCGGTGCATCTCTATATGAAATTAATACTTTTTGTCAGGAAGAACGCATTAAATTGCTCAATAGTGTCAGTAAATACATTTTAAAATTCTACAAAAGATTTCTGTTTCAAATAAATGCTGTTCTTTAAAAAAAAAAATCCAACAAAAATCTGCATATTAGAATAATTTCTGAAGGATCATGTGACACTGAAGACTGGAGTAATGATGCTGAAAATTCAGCTTTATTATCATAGGAGTAAATTACATTTTAAAATATAATTAAATGTCATTTTAAATTTTACAATTACAGTTTTACTTTTTTTTTTAAATCAAATAAGTGCAGTCTTAGTGAGCATAAGAGACTTCTTAAAAAAAAAAAAAAAAAACCATTTACAAAAATAGTACCAACCCCAAACTTTTAAACGGTAGTGTATGTCTCTTGCCAGATTAGTTTAAACTGTGTTATTTGCTCTGTAAGGGTAATATTCAGTTATTGAGGGCAAGGGTTTAAACATGTTTTCCACAGCCACTATTATGTCATGCGGATGGATCATATACCTGACATACTACAATTCCCGCAATATTGGACTCGCCCTCACCGTCATCATTAACCGTCTCTATAAGAATGGATACATACACATTGGTAAGTTAGTCTTGATTCTGTTTTTATTTGCTCATTTTTCATGATTGATTTTTCTTTTCCTTCCATTTATTTATTTATTTATTTATTTTACAGGCTCATTTTCATTCTCTGTGCTGTCCGGCAAGGTTATGTTCCGAGATGTCTATTTCATCAATGAAGATATGTCTATCAGGTACACAGACACATTACAACTCTTTGTCCTTTATTGAATTCCTATCCTATTTTATTCCTATTTATGCTCAGTTGACACTCCTCTTATTACTGTTGTCTGTTTGTTGACCATTATCACATTGTTTATGGGTTATACCATATCTTTTTTTACTCTATTGTAAACTTATTTTTCAGAATTCAAGATGGGTTACTCATATTTCGTTGGTGGCAGATGTACAACCCCAAACAGAAACAACATGGTCAGTGCAAACACATAACAAACAACTTGCAAAAAATGTGACAACTTTATTTAGTTGCATTTGTTCAACTGACATGTTTAATCATAACATTAATCCCAACATTTTTGTCAATATTTTTTTGTAATCATTGCTCTTTGATTGGATTGATCCGTACTTATATGTTGATTTAATGATAATTCTCCACAAAATGTGGGAGAAACGCATGTATAATGGTATTTTAATGGTTCTACTGTGTTTCCAGACCCGAAGGCTGAGACACGGCTCTATGTCACTGTTAACGGCTTTGAGTTCCATGTGTATAATCGCACGGATCTGTACGCTCGGCTCCAGGAAACATTTGGCCTAGAGCCCACCCTTATCCCACCCCATCGGGATGAGGAGAAAGGGCGAGAGCAAAGGGATAAATCCTTAGAGAGGTAAACACTACTTAGATTCTGGTACATAAGATCAAAGGTGAGGTAATTTTTGAAATGTTCAAATACTTTTTATCCCTGGCTCAGCTTTTATTATGCAGAAACAACAATAAATAAGCTATTTATAGGCTGATGTCTTCAGTTTATAGACAGACCAGCCCAACATAAAAAAATCTGTTTGTTGAACAATGGATGATGGAAAGTGTTTGAAAAACCTCTTTGAAAAAGTAAATTATTCTTTTGTTTGTTGACGTTAATGGTGCAGATATTACGTACTCTTTTCACCTTTAATGTAGCCAAATCAAATGGGTTTGTTTTAGGGCTGTCAGTTAAACGCGTTATTAACGGCGTTAACGCAAACCCATTTTAACGGCGTTAATTTTTTTATCGCGCGATTAACGGTCTTTTTGGCCTAGCAAACTTTGTAGTTTTTTTTCACATGCTTTTGCACCAGGACACGGAATGGACGTTTTGAAAGCGCAAGCGGATCTAGCTAGACCAGAAACAAAACAACAGGCACGCCGCACGCACTTGTTTGGGCTTGCGAGCCGGATGCGCGAGCGCGAATCTCTCTGCTCGCGCGCGAAATATAATGTGCCGAGCACGAATCTCTCTGCTCGAGTCGCGCGCTCTCAGATACACGCTGCTCTTGTAAGAATTTTCTCTGGGCTCGCTCAGAGAATATGCCTGCACTTAAAACGCACTGTTCAGTGCAATCGCGAATCTCTCCTCTTCCCCAGCTAACAATTTTAGGTTATAAGAACGTTTTCATAACGTTCCCATTAAGTTATAAAAACGCTATTTCTGAATGTTATAGGAACGTTCAAAACGTCCAGTTTTGAGTGGATGACGAGCGCGAGACACCGAAATGGATGCCAATAAGATTCTGAATGGAAAGTTTAATTTTAAAAAGTTGCCAAATGGTTCCATTGACGAGACCAAAGTGATCTGTGTGTTTTGTCGTTGTGAACTGAGCTATCATCATCATCGCAGCACTTCCAGTCTGAAATACCACTTGATGATGGCCAAACACACACACACACACACACACACACACACACACAGATGATGCAAATTCTCCACCCCCTCGTCAATATCAGGACCTGTATTTTCTTTCACCCTTTTATTGATGGACAGTGTTACATTGTGTGAGAGATTATTTGCTACAAGTAAGAATGTTTTAGTGTGAAATTGAACACAATATATGCCAATGTTGTTTTCAATAAAAAACATTTGCACAAAGCAAGCCGATCCACTTTTCCATGTTGATAAGAGCATTAAAATGAGAAAAAATAATGGGACAAAAAGAAATCAAGAGACATTTAGATTAGATAAAAATGTGCGATTAAATGCGATTAATCGTGAGTTAACTATGATATTAATGCGATTAATCACGATTAAATATTTTAATCGTTTGACAGCACTAGTTTGTTTAATTTGCCAACATGAAGTGCAGAATGTGTTTGTGATGGCTACAAATCCATTGATTGATTGTTCATTGAATTTTCTGTCTAAATATTTGCTTGGAAGCATTCCCTTTATTGGTGCTCATGAATGAAGATGTGTTTTTGTTATTTTTGAAGTGTTCAAATCAAAGCTGAGACTCAGGAACCGTCGTCTTCCTGGAGGTCTCTCATCCCCGTCATCAAAGTCAACATCAGTACAGTGAGTATTGCAGTCACAGTTTCTCCCATTCACCTGTCTGACATCAGCATGCTGCTACCTGCATCATTCATAGCCTATATTTAGAGCCGTACAGTCTTCTGAAACATCACGAGGAACTGAAATAAACACACTTGATTGGCCATTCTTCAACTTGCATAACTCTCGCTGGTCTTTCCCTCAGGGTCGCGTAGCATTTGGTAATCACCATCTTCCTCAAACCCTCTGTATGAATTTTGACGACGCTTTCCTGACCTATGCCACCAAACCACCCAGCAGCCACTTGGATCAGTTCATGCACATTGTAAAGGGTTCTCTGGAGAACGTCCGCGTCATGCTGGTGCCCAGCCCGCGATACCTGGGCCTTCAGAATGATGAGTGAGTCTAATAATCTCTAATCTATCAGATTAGATTAGATTAGATTAGATTAGTTTAGATTCTACTTTATTGTCATTGTGCAAGTAGAGAGCCAATGAAATTGCTACCTGTCTATCTATCTAACCTGATATATTATTTTAAGACTGCATTAAATCACATAAGCACAGATTTTGGGTCTGTGACGTGTTAATTATGGAATCAGTCCTTTGATGAGTCCTTTGTAAATAGCTTTAAGTTTTCACTGCCACTCGGTAGGATTTATTTAATGAAAAAAATCTCTAATGCTTACAAAGGATGCATTTATTTAATCTAAAATACAGTAAAACTGTAATATTGTGAAATATTATTGAAATGGTTCTATTTGAATACATATTAAAATGTAGTTTATTACATTAGTACTATCCCTTTTGTGTTAAAAGTGTTAATTTCGTTTAAAAAAAACCTGCCCCGATTGTGTATATATCCTCAGTGATGAACCATGATTTGTTTGCTAATGGTAAATTGTAGTAAAAGGATGGGCATTATCATTCTAGGCATATTATTTGACAGAAAGTTTGATATGTTTTTGAGTGCAAGATGTGTCATCAATATCTTTGGGCATTTTCTGTTCTTCAACTCATTTTAACATTAAGAGGAATCTTGCATATATAACACATGGACTAAAGGCTGCAAAGCGGATTTCATGTGGTATTTAAATAACATTATGCTGCAAATGAAGTAAGGCTAGTGGTCGACCAATAATGTTTTTTTGATTGCCGATATCTTAGAGAACAGGGTGGCATATATATATATATATATATATATATATGTGTATATATGTGTGTGTGTGTGTATTTATTTATTTATTATTTTATTTTTTTACTTGATATTTAATAAATTCGAAATAAAAATTTCTAAATAATATTAAAATGAATTAAAAAATAACTAAACAGTCGAAATAATATGTATGGGTCGACCACTTTAATGGCCAGTGACCATACCGATGCATATGGTATTGTGTATAAATAGAATATGGAAGAATATGACAATATGACTGAATTGATGCAGAATAACAGGGTATAATAAATGACCACTGCAGTTCAAATGATATGATATACAAATAGAGATAAGTTAAGAAGAGGGGGGACATTTCTTACGCATGCAACACTTTTGTACAGCTTTTTTTACACAGTTATACCTGGTAATGACAAGCGACCATTGCAGTGCAAAGCACATTAGTATAGAGCACATTAGTATAGAGTGACACGGGGTGAAAATAATGCTTCAAATAATGAGGTCAAGTATTGTTAAAATAGTGCAAAATGGCATAAATGCAGTACAGATTGTTCAGTTACAGATGTGAAGTTGGACACTTCTTTAGGTGAAGCAGTCAGAGTGAGAGTACCATAGTCTTTCACTGCACTATTGTTATTTAAATATTATTATCAAGGGTTATTAATGTGCTGTTTTAAACACAAGGCTAATTTAATTAAGAGCTGTTCATTTTTCATTAGTTACAATTATATGCACTGATCTGTGTAATTTAATTTAGATTGAAAATAATATTAACATAATGACCTGAACATTAATTGCTTCTCATATAGATCAGGTTTTTCCCAATGTCAATTATGGATTAGCTGAAAGTAAATGCAGGTTAATTTTCATTGAATGCTAGAAGATTAGTCTTGGTTATAAACCGCTTGATCAGTAATGATTCGTGATCTGTTAGAGTGATGTAGCAGTTGTTTAAAAAGTGTTTTCTTGTCTCTAGACCTCCCAGGCTCATGGGGGAGGGCTTTGTGGTCATGCAGTCCAATGATGTGGACATCTATTACTATCAGGATGAACCAGGTGAACATATACTTTCAAAATTAATGAAAGACAAAGCATAAGGCTGGGTTGTTGTTGGATATAATCACTTAAACAGTGGGTGTTTTGGTGTAAATAACAGTGTCTTCACATAAATGTTTCCTGTGTATGTATGATTTTTTAGGTTTGGTCCCAGAGGAAGTGGAGAATGGAGATACAGAAGCCTGCTCTGAAGATGCCAAACTACAGGACTTGCCTCCATGCTGGGGTTTGGACATTGTATGTGGCAAAGGAACAGACTTTAACTACGGCCCTTGGGCTGACAGACAGAGGTACCTGCACACAATCACACTAATAAAAATCACACTAATATGAATCACACTAATATGGTTGTAGTTGGCTGTGTTATTCCGGTTATACAAGGCTTATGAAAGCTACTAAATTTATGTGGAGTTACGTTTTTCTTGTCAATATTGCTGTTTGATTATTAATACTAATGCAAAAACTAATTCACAGTGTAGGATAACTGTTTTCTATTTTAATATATTTGTAATGTAATTTATGTAATTTATTCCTGTGATGGCAAGGCTGAATTTTCAGCAGCCAACACAATATTATGCAGCTACAGTCCCCCACCCAGAGTCCCGCATTCTCAGACCCCTCGTTTTTCGAGACTCGGGGTCACATGATCCTTCAGAAATCATTCTAATATGAACATACTATGCTTAAGAAACTTTTTTAAACGTTGTATTAAAAACGTTGTATTTGTTTATCAATGTTGAGATCATTATAAATCTTTGCTATCGCTTTTGATAAATTTTACTTCTTAATTACTCCAAACATTTGAATGATACTGTACTTTTATAGTCCATTCTTTATATTTGTGATTTGACCCCTACAGAGACAGCCTGTGGAAGTTCTTCCTGCCTGCAGACTATCAGCCAATGAAAGTGAGCGATGTTGCCACACCAGGCAAACCACGACAAATCCTCGCCTTTGAGCTGCGTATGAACATCATAGCTGATGCAACAATAGACTTGCTATTCACCAAAAATAGGGTATTTACACGCATACACTCCTAATGATTCATTTCTGAGTCTCGCACTCCTATGTGTAAATGTTTTCTAGGGCAATGTTGGCTTGCATTCATAAGAACATAAAATCCTGAGCAAGAATGTGGACCTCTGTCTTTGTTCATTCACTAACCCATAATCCATTTGGCTTCACAGGAGACTAATGCTGTCCATGTGAATGTAGGAGCAGGTTCTTACCTCGAGGTGAACATACCCATGACTGTTGGGGAGAATGGTAACTGTCAAAGCTTACGAAAAAATTACTCAAGTAGTTTTTGAGGGTGACTATTTGACCGTTTTGTTTGTTTAAATGTACACTATATAACTTTGGGTTATAAAACAAAACTGCATGCATTCCGCGGAAGATCGTTTTTTGGTTGTGCTTCGGCTCTGCGTGACTGCGAATGAATACGACCCTTCACAATTGATAATACTTTACAATGAACTTTGTTAGAGAGCTACATATGGCAATTTATCTGGTCAATAAAATACCTTACTCACCTGTTGAGTAGTAAACGCCATCTCCGTGTCACTTTTAGCAAAGTAGCCGGAGCAAATAAACAAAGTAGCGACATGTACGCAATTTCCTGTGAAAACCATCCTGTCAGGTATAACATATAAACACTTATAATAGGCTTACCATAGTGAATCAGGGTAAGGATTGATGTTTTGACTCATTATTTAAGTTTTGTTAATTTTAAAGGGGTCATATAATGCCATTTTCGAACCGGTTAATTTGATTCTTTAGGGTGTGCCTGATTATTGTTACTGAGGCCAGGCACACCTGGATTAATCAGTTTGTCCAATAATGGCAGACAGGAAACAAAGGGCTGGCTGAAGTTCAGGAAGTAGTGAAGCTGTGCATAAAGCCAATTAAGGCTCGAACAGGACGTTTCTGAATGGTTGGTTAACATAATGTCACTTTGATCTATCTTTGTATGTACTGTGTACTGGCAGGGTAGAGTAATTTAGTGAGATGTACGAACGCTATGTGTTACTGATGTACTGAGTTTGTAATAACACAATAACCATAACGCGTTGTTCATTATAAACGTGGGATTATGAATTATATTGAGAACGTCGTATAGAAAACATGCCGTAATGTACCCTGAGTGTAAACCTTAGCCGCATTCATCGTAAAGCGTGCAAGGGATTTGCAAAGATAATATAAAGGTTAATAAAATTTTACACTCACTTCTTCTGGAGGTGCAGCAGGGACATGAATAGTTGGTACCGATTCTTTTTTCAGGAGCAGCTTCTTAGCAAAACCAGCTTTATACTGAGTCTGACCCTCGTTTATAAAGAAGTCTGGTGAGAAAAGATTTGCGAATCGCGCAAACATGAAAGCATTGACGTTGATCGTGGGGAATATTCCCTCCGAAAACAAAACTCAGCCACTGCGTCTTCAGCGGTTCGGATTTAGGAACATCAAAATGACTGCTGTGTTCGTTATTACACCCAAGAACAGAACACCACAATCGCTTAGACCCCATTCTGCTCCAGCGTATCAACAATAGCGGACTATGATGACAGCTCGCTCAGGGCGGGGATGTGTTGAAACGCTGCTGTCAATCAACAATCGTGGGAGGGGCGGGTCACAAAATCGAACGGCTCAATTTGAGGCAGGGGAAAACATACAAGGAAATTAAAACAAAAACACTGGATAGATTTTTATCATTATATGATGGTTGTGTACAGGCACTGCCAACACACATTTCAGTACAATCAACTTGAAAAAGTGCATGTACCATTAAATGACCCCTTTAAACAAAAAAAAAGTTACATAGTGTACATTTAATGTAAATTTAACTTGACACATTATATTATTAATGGCAATTTTCTCCTCCTGTGTTTCATATCTTGCTAATACTGTTTTTGTCTTTAACCTCTGTTTAGGTTATTCTCCCACTGTTAAAGGCCAGTTATTACATGTTGATACAACCAGCAGTATGCAGTACCGGACACTGCTAGAGGCTGAGATGCTTGCTGTGAGTATGCCACATGATTTTGTGTGTTTGTACGAGATATGCAAAACTACACATTTTCAAAATTGACTAGTCTGGTCTGACCTATTCATACAGACTCCCAAGCATAGCCCTTAAAATAAACTTTTAATGCAGAAAACTATGCTATTCTTCACTAAAACAGATAAAGGGAACATTGCTTGCTGCAGGCGATTTGAGATCTGACAGTAATTGTCTTGGTATTTATTGTCGAAGATGGGAAATTTGTTACAAAACTTGAATTTAGAGAAGTAATCTTTGTAATAAATCAGATATTACATATTATGAGGCCAATTTGCTGACATTTGCCCACTCAGCACTTGTTTTTGTAAAATCTTTGTGGGGGGCTGTAGCGTCAGCATAGATGTGTTTTGGGCTTTTGAAACAAGTGATGAATATAAATTCTGAATTTTATTAGTGATAACTGTAATAGTACATATGATAAAAACAATGAAATCTACACATTCTCTTAATGTCCTTGTACATGTCTTAAATGTTCAGCTTAAAAAGGCATGGGCCGTATTTTGCATCATATTCCCCAAAAACACTTATAGTACCTTAAAATCCTAAAGCTAAATTTAAAAAGCTAAATAAAACAATTAGTGAACTATCCTGCATATTAACAACTGTCTTTGAACTCCTCAGTTTCATGTCATAGCCAGTTATCCGCGTGTGTGGAATATGCCCCAGTCCTGGCAGTGTGAAATCGAGGTTTACAAAGCCACGTACCACTTCATCTATGCACAGAAAAACTTTTTCACAGGTAATGTTTCTCTCTTACCTATAAGTTACTATGAGCTGATGTCTGTCCTCTGGCTGACCTCCTCCTGTTGTGATCTGTAGATCTGATCCAGGACTGGGCCAGCGATAGTGAACCGGACATCTACTCATTCGTTCCATATTCATGGAAGTTTAAGATACTTTTTCACCAGTTTGAGATGATTTGGGCCGCCAATCAGCACAACTGGATCGACTGCTCCACCAAACAGCAGGAGAATGGTAAGCAAGACTTTCATAATGGATGCAAGACTGAAAAATAATATAGAGTTTGAGAAATGAAAACACTATAAGGAAATCTAACAAATTAATATGGCTTTGAAAACGCACGGCACGCAATTCTGAAACTATATAATTCTATAAACTAGTCACTAATTAACTAGTTGGTCTATCAACTTTTTTAAAAAGATCTATCGTTTCTTCGTCCAAAAGAAGGACGAAGAAGACATTTTGTGTGTTTATTTATTGATTACTTGCTGATTGATTTACTAATTTTTTTTATTTGGATGTTTGTTTATATAATAATTCATATAATTAATAATAAAAATACATTTGTATAGCACCTTTTAAACATGTCTCAAAGTGCTTTACAATAAGCACCAAGAACTTCACATTAGACCAAATACATATACCATAAATAATATGACATAAGATTAAACATGCTTTCTAATTATAATAAAAGATAAAAGTATACATTAGTACTATACATGAAATGCATAACAAAAGAAATTAAAAATTAAAAGTAATAATAGAAGAAACCATAATGCATAGAATGCTTCTGAAATGTCATTTAGTTAAAAGCCAAATTAAAATCGTTTAGCTTTCTTTCAAAATATATAATTTAAAAAATAATTAATTTCAGACTATTTGAGATCTAAACAGATTAGTAGTATGGATAGTAATTTCCATGCTTTCCTGTAGTAGTGCTGAACAAAAGGAATTTAGACTGTAAAATGCCGTCAAGCTCACTGCTGAACATCAGTTTAAACCCTAGAGTTTGGTTTTATTTAGAATTTTCCTTGATTTCTGAAAAACTTACCACCTGCTCATGCTCTTTGTCTGTAGTTTATATCGCTGCCTGTGGGGAAACGCTGAATATTGACTTCACTTTGCCCTTTCACGAGTTTGTCCCGGCCACCTGTAACACACGTTTCTGTTTGAGAGTGAGTGTACACCCTCGCACACATTTACACGCACTTGTCTGCTGTGCCGAATGATGTGTGATCAAGCATTACAGCCTGACATTAAAACATCAGCGTTCACCTAAATCCACTCCTAATGACACTGAACTCCCATACAGGCTGAGGACACAGACATGCGCTTGTGTCTGCCTGACTGTAACCCCAGCCGGTACCCGCTACTCACCCTTACTAAGGATTACCAGCATTACAAGACCCCTCCAGAAAACAATATGCCAACAGAGGGACAAGGTGCACCTCCCAAAAACAGCAAACCTCGCTGGAGGAACATGACTCAAGCGTGAGTAAAAGAGCACCATTGCTCTATTTTTGTCCCTCTTCTTTTCTGCTGCTTCTTGCTTGCGCTTCCCTTTGACTCTTCTGTTGTGTGTATGTGTGTGTGTTTGTTTCCAGGGCTGGTTGGGTGGACTGCTGGAGTGTGCCGAACTTCCTGCTGATTATAGACTATACTTGGCACCCCATCTACCCTCAGAAATCTGACCAGCAGCTCAAACAATCATGTAGGTGTTTGAATAATACCAATAAATCATGCAAAAACTTACTGTTTAGATAAGTATCTAGTGACCAAAATATAGTAAAACAAATAAAAACTACATTTATTTACCAACATCATAAAGTCTTTTTAAACCTTATTTATGCTGGACATTTAATTTGGGGCCCATCGGCCAATATGTGAAACCCGCATGTTGCCCAAGCTCCGTCTGGCTACTTTTTTTGATCCCATCATCTTCAGAAGAATATAAATATTACACATGATTATCTCAGTAATTGAGACATGCATGTGTAAGCGCGGAAGTAAATGGAAGATCCTTACATAAAACATAAGATTCTTACATAGAATATTGATACCAAATGTTTTAACTTGTAACTATTACTTATTTATATACAGTTATACACCATATAAAAGCATAAATAAATGTGCCATTTTTTTATAAATGGTTTGTCAATATTGTATTATATATATATAATGTTAATCAGTTTACTCAAATTAGCTATTTATTATTGATATTTTTAAAGTTCTGTAATTGTTAATACACAATAAATACATAAAGTTCACAGCACTAGAAAAACAATAATTTAAATGTTTTTTTTGTAAACCTTTGTAAAAAAAATCAAGCATTTAAGCAAAATACTTGTCAAACAGTCTCATTTCAAACGATTAAATGAATTAGTTCAGTTAAGTGTCAAAACTTTTGACTTGTATTGAAAGTGAATACGTTTACTTATATTATCTCTGTTGCTAATAAGTATTTTCAAGAATCTGACCTGTTTACACTTCACCTTCCATTACGTGTTTTTTTGCAGTGTCAGAAATAGAGGAGTCCATGCTGTCAGCACTGCGCCCACCAGAGCTCGCTCCACCTGTGCCTCCTCCACCTCGAATCTCCTCTGACCCCAGCTTGCTGCCACCTGACCGGTTACATGTGGAAATGGAGCTGAGCCCAGACTCCCACATCACCCTTTATGGTCCTCTCCTCAGAGCGCTGGTGTCCATCAAGGTACACATGTATACATATGTACTCTACTTGAAATCGCCATGAAACAGAAATTGCGAGAGACTTTTCTTCCATATTGTGACGTAAATCCCAGCTTCATGAAGAAAGAATGTAGGTTGGGTCTTGATTTTGTCCATCTGGAATTGATTGGATGGTTGTGGTTTGCTATTGCTGTGATGTCATGTGACAGACAGGTTGTCCCGGCCTCTCGCCAGTAAACATGTCATTAGAGAAGAGAAGAGATGTCACTGCAAGAGTTGATTAATGGAAGTTAATTTGATTAAAGATTATGAGGGCCCATGATTTTATTTAAATAATGATGTGCATGGATAAATAATTTTTAATATTCCATTAAAAATAAGAATGGTCAATTTTGATTTCACTGTTACTTTAAATTGTGCAGATGTGTCTAATCACTAAAACCTCTGACTCCTATTTATTCAAACTCATGTTCTACAAAACCCCTGTTATTTTCCTCTGTGAAACACAAAATGGTAATTCTTTATAGTGACAGTTCATAATGACAGATAAAAATATCAGAGAAATGAGGGCGAGTAAATAATGACTTTTTAAAATTATATTTGGCTGCAATATACCTTTTAAAATGACTGTTGATGAATGTTATGTGCAGGAAAACTATTTTGGAGAGGATGACATGTACACAGACTTTGAGGAGTCTCTGTCCAGCCCTGTGCTGAGCTCCTGCTCCTCATCATCTGGTTGGACCAGAGTTGGCCTGGAGGAGAACCGCTCAAAAGACGCACCACATCCTCTCTCCTTACGGCCCTGGGACATCACCGTACTCGTCAATCTGCACAAGGTCCATGGACGCCTTCCAACGGTCAGTACCGCTTCAGAGGAGACCAGCGATTTCATTCATAGAAGCCAGTGTCCCAGGCATCAGTGATGACATCATTGTTAAATTAGCATATTTGTGATTGTGTGACTATTGTTTTGATGCCTTGCAGGCACTGATATTTCCTTTAGGAATCCCAAGTGTGGTTGTAAATCTTGTTTGTACTCTTGTCTGCAGCACTGTAGCAGTGACGGCCCAGAGGGTCCTACAGGCTTCCTGGAGCGTCTGTGTTTTGAGATGAAGAAGGGTTATAAGGAGACCATGCTACAGCTTGTTCTCTCACCTCTACATGTGTTTGTCAGCGATAACTATCAGGTGGGAGTGGGAGGAAGTGACCCCATTCATATTCTCTCAGGTGCTCGTATTTAAAGTTGTCATGTTTCTGTATTGGGTAATTTATTCCCTTCTGAGTGTTTAGCGGCCTACGGTTGATGCTGTGTTGCGAGATGGGCATCTGAGCCTCTCAGGGTTGCAGATGAGAGCCCACGCCATGTTCTCAGCGGAGGGCTTACCGGCGGGCACTGACACACTCGAATATGCTTGGCTCATCGACGTTCAGGCTGGAGCTCTTACAGGAAGAGTTAGTGTGCCACAGGTGACTCAATCATTCATTTTGACATTTGTAAAGGAATATTTCTAGCAATATCTGTGGCATTATCACCTCATACAAAGATTTTTTCGACGTGTCCCTCTTTGTGTTTGATTGAAAGAAAATGTTTACAGAAGTTACACTTATAATAGAAATAAAACAGGCATGTGGGCCAGAGAATTTAAAAGCAAGAATGTGAAGGTTGGAATTTTGTTAAAACGCCTATGTGAAAATCCACAGAAAAGAATGTTTGAACATTTATTTGTATTGCTGCTTACTTCCTGTTTGTTTGTACACACTGAGGGACACGTCAAAATTGTCATAGGTAATCAATAGAATGCCACACAAAGACATTTATTTTTTATTTTTTGTGCTTATTAATTTCTTATTATTCATACCTTATACTCTACCATTCAGAAGTAAAATTTTTATAAACATTTTTTTTATAAATTAATGCTTTTAATCAGAAAGGACACATTATATTGATCAAAAGTGACAGTAAAGACATTTATGTTACAAAAAAATCTTCATTTCAAATAAATGCTGTTCTTTTGAAATTTATATTCATCAAAGAATCCTGACAAAAAAGATCACAGTTTCCACAAAAACATTGATCAGCACAACGTTGATACTTTTTCAGCATTGATAATACCGTAATAAGAAATGTTACTTGTGCACTAAATAAAATCTGAAATGTTCTTTTTACATCAGTTTAACTTTTTTTAATTTATTTATTTTTTTGCCATGCAACTGGCATTTGAGGCTGTTATAGCAATAAAAATTAATTCGTCATTGTCATTAATGTTATGTATTTATCTATAAAGGTAATCCAAACAAATTGTGAACCTTCACATATTTTCCCCCTTAAAAAGCAACTAAGTGTGCCACTAAAAGAGAAATTATTCAAGAATTATTATTTTAGTCTAGTGAAAGCATTAATCACAGTTTAGTGTTAATCACTGGTTGTGTTTGTTTCAGTGTGCGTCTCTTCTGGAATGGGGCGAGAGCTTTGTGTTTCATGTACTGTCCCGAGAGTTCCAGCTTGAACAGCCAAAACCATCTGTCACCTGCCAACATGGAGTTGATCGTAGAGTGTGTGATGCCAAGGTATTACAGAAACGCTCACACACATCCCTGAGTTGTCATATTCACATCATTTTCAAAATGACTACACTATAGTCTTTGTCTGTATGTGTAGAATGCAGCCTTGCCTGGTCCCTGTCGCACATCAGAGGATATGAAGTACACCATGACTCGACTGACGGTTGACGGAGCCCAGGTTTTCATTGTTGAACACGGATGTGCAGCCAATATTAAGGTTAGCGACTATCGGAGATGATTATGTACACTACCAGTCAAAAGTTTGGAGTAATTAAGTTTTTTTTTGTATGTTTTTGAAAGAATCCTCTTATGCTCAACAAGGCTGCATTTATTTAATCAAAAATACAGTAAAAACTAAGATTGTACATTTTGTAAAATGTTATTGTAAATTAACATTGCAATTTAAAATAACTGTTTTGTCTGTATGCCCATCAGACCGGAGCCTTGCGGTTGGCCACGTGTAATCTGCACACAGCTGCTGTCGGCGAAGGCATCAGTGCCGTTCTGAAAGACGTAGTGATCGCTCAGTTCATTGAGCAACAGGAAGTTGCACGGCTTGGCCTCCCTCCGCCCCTCCTTCGGCGCTCTCATTGGCTTGAAGCCGGTTCAGTGAACTTTAACCTCATGACGGCTGATGTGGCTTTAGCCGCTGACCATCCAGCCAAATATGAGGTCCAGAGGCAGTTCCTGGAGCTTCATGACATGAAAACAAAAAGGTTCAAGCATATCTTTTATGGTATTTTGTCTATTGCTTAATGAGCAGGCAAACATATTTACCATGTTGTTATGTGTGTTTTAGACTTTGGTTCCTTTGGCCGGAGGAGAAATATAAGCGAAGCCGGAATCGCTGTGGTTGTCTTGGTGGATGCCGTTTTTTCGGCGGCTCGGTTGGTGGCCTGGACTTCTTCCGTTTGGAGGAAATCACACCCTCATCAAGCTCCGCTTTCTCCAGCGTCAGTGCAGAGAGTGACTTGTCCTACGGACAGTCATTATTACATCCAGGAGAATGGATCGTCACTAAGGAAACACCTAAACTTCCGGATGGTATATTCTTTTTTGTGTGGCTATGATGATGCCGATTGGGTGTCATGTTAATAATACTTACTTTATTGGTTTACTTTCAGCTAAAGGTGTCGCTATGCGAAGAGATATGTGTTCTCCCGCTCCGATGGTGGACTTGGAGAAACGTGGCCAGCACCTTAGTCTTCACGTACCTCTGCGCTCTCACAGCTCTGCCTCTTCCTCTGAGGAAAACTCTTCCTCCAGTGCTGCCCTGCCTCTGTTAGCTGGAGAACGAGAGAGTCCCTCCCCTTCTATTGAGTGAGTCAGACACGTGCTTCTGTATCGTATGAAACAATTCCAGTTTCATAACGTCTTTATATCTCAATTGTGAGTTTATGTCTTGCAATGGGAACTTTGTATTTCACAATTTGACTTTTATTCCTAATTTTAAACTTTTCTCACATTTTTACAATGAGGTGGAATTGGGCTCCAATAAGCACATTTGTCATATGAAAAATAACTTAATTATTCAACTTACTAACCTTTTGAATCGTAGTGTACACTAATAAAAGTCTCACAAATTAGGCTAACAACTGATGTCTAACCGATTATTAATTAGTTCATTTCTGATTAATGAGTCTTGTAGACTGACTCACTTAAAAGAACCAATTCAAAAGAACGGTTTGTTTTGTTATTTCCTTTCACAACTCCTGGAAATCAGACTGCTAGCGCAAAACTCAATCTTAAAGCGTAAGCTCAAAAAAACTATTTTGCAAAATAAAACTGGTTCTGAATAAAAACAGGTTCTCGATTCCCACTACATTTTTGTTTGTATGTGTATTTTACAGTGTGTATGTTTTCAGGTTAATGAATGTAACCACTGATGGTCCAATGCCTGAGGGTCCACCATTACGCTCTCCGCTCCGCTCTCCTTTAAAGCGCCAATCCTCTGTCCAATCAGCTCGCCTTGGGAGCACCAAGAGCCTATCGGCTGCTGTCTTTGCACAGAACGCCACGCCTCCTACTGGTGTGCAGTTTAGTAGCGAGGTTTCCCGTAGCGACGAAAACGTTTTAGACTCGCCAAGGCAGAGAAGAAGCTACGGAGCATTTCCTTTCACACCGTCAGCTGATTCTAGCACATTCCATCAATATCGCTCTGTTGACTCCTCCATGTCTGTGGCTGACAGTGAAGCATACTTTAGCGCCAATGAGGAGTTTGAGCCAATCAGTAGCGATGAAGGTCCAGGTACCTATCCAGGGAGGAAACGCAGAAGAAGACAACAGGGTCAGCCCCACACAGAACACAGCCGCACCTCCATATACCACAGCGTGGAAGGACCTCTGTCAATCGCTGAGAGCCGCCCACCTCCGATACCTAGCCATACCTCCCAAGCCTCATTTGTATCTGCACTTGGATTGGAGGAGGAGGGATCTGTTGAAACCGAGAAGGCGGAGACTGGCCTTCTGACAACACAGCCACATTTAATGGCTTGTTACCAAACTTACCTTGCACATTATCATGTGTCAAACTGGACTGTTAAGCAGCCAACCAATAAGAGAACATCTAAGTCATCACTGCATCGCCCACTTGACCTTGACACGCCTACAAGTGAGGAGAGCTCCGCCTCCTTTGACCAGTTGTCCATCCCTTCTTTTAAGGTAACATTTTTTTAGAAGTTTTTCCTTCATTGTAAAATATTATTTATGCAGTGGTGAATTTTAAGAAGAAATGTCCAGGTCATATTTCACCACCAATATCCGTAACAAATATTATTTTTTCCTGATATTTCCTGACAATTTAGCAACCCTTCCCAAATGAATAGTAATTTATTTATATATTAAATATTTTATAAATATAAATGTTACATTAACATTACAGAATGTTAATTTACTAAATGAACAGTATGTAATATAGGGCTGTCACTTTACGTTCGAAAATCGATTGCACAATTGATCGGACCAACCAACACAAGTATCGAAAACGAAAATAGGGAATCGATTTTAACGGCCCTTTTTTTTTACCAAAAATGTGTTTTAGGTGGACAGATCAATACAGTACACAGAACATGTAGGATGTTTGTAGGATGTTGGAAAATAACAATGTCTTTTCTGTTCACCAAATGCTTTTTAATGTTCGCTATTACTTCAATGCAAGTGAACAAGCGGGCCGTTATTTGTTGCTTAGTGATGTGTGTGTTCAAGTAAGCCAGAAATGCGCAGATTCTGCACAATACGCTGTATTTAATATATCATGAGGACTCACGAGTTGCGTATTTGCGCTAAATTCGCGCAGATTTGGCTTACACGAACTTCCACAGCAAAGAAAGTGAGAAGCCTAAACATAGAAACACGCCAGATCGGCTCGTGATTTGACAGCGTTACCCGCCAAAGTTCATTTTTACCCGCATTTGGCGGGTCGGAGGGTGTTAATTTCAATCCCTGAATGTTGCGCTCCTGTTTGTCATTGTGCACGAAACTTCCTTGCTGACTTGTGCATCTCAAGCGCCCTCTTTACGCTCGTTCTAATGCCTGTTAGGTGTCCGTGGATTTGCCTATATTTTGTGATGAAAATGGAAACGTCTTTAGACATGGAAAATCGATTTTACAATCGATTCAATGAACAATTACGTCTCAAAAATCGAACAGGATTTTTTCACAAAAGTGACAGCCCTAATGTAATATGATAATTACATAATACATTTCATTTTCTTCATGCAAAGAGTAACTTTGTGGTAAAATGACCCGTTTAAGTTCTTTGTAAAAGTCACCCATGTGTAAGCATGTTGTTTGTTTGTCCTTTTATAGATGGTGAAGGCTGGTTTGTCTGCCAGTTCTCTATTGGACAGAGGAGTACAGCTCATGGGCGATATAAATAGGTAATATGAGACACATCAAATCAACAGTGGTTGTTTCAGTATCATGCAGCATAATTACAAGCATGCATTTTGTGTGCATGTATCTGCAGCACACCTTACACACCCCTTGACAAGCGGGCGATGGAAAACACTGATGAGGACACAATGACAGAGGACTGGACCGTTGATCAGCCTCTTGCCCAGACGAGAACCACAGCCATCGTAGAGGTCAAAGGGGCGGTCAATGTGGTCCTGACTCCTTTAGTAGCTGAAGCATTAGACAGGTCAGACATCACAGCAGCTCTCCCATTGCCCACCTTGTGCTTAAATACCCCTGTCTGATCCCTGTCTGATAAAGACCCCTGTCTTTAGTTCTGTCTGATTATGATAATATTAAATAACCAAAGAGATAGACTGCATTTTTATGAACAACAAATTAGTCAGTATTATCATGAATAATGTGGATGAAATACATGTTTGTGTTGTTTTTTGGTTTGTTTCTTGAATGCCTTTGGATGAAAATGGATGACTAATCATGCACTACACAGATTTTTGTCCAAACAAATGCTCTCTGGAATGAGACTGTCCCTTCTCCTAATACCAACTGCATCTGACTTGCATCCAAATCATAGCTGTGATATGCCTAAAGCCTATTGGCTGTTTAGAAAAGGAACAAACAAGCCCTTCAGGATGTTTTGCTAACATAGGAAATAACTCACAGGAAAGAAAAATGTTCTCATCAAGTGATTTAATGGGGTCTTTACTAAATGCCACATTGTTTGTGAAATCATCCTTGTTGTCCTGTCCAGGTATATTGAGTCCATGGTTCACTTTGCCAGTATTCGCCACCCTGCATCAATCCTGGATGACCTGCATGGGAAAGTGCTTAATGAAGTGTATCAGATCAGTAAATCCACTGTCTCTGAGTCTGTAAGTGATCAATACCAACATAGAGACGTGACAGCACACTCTGTCTTTAACGTGATCATGATGAATGTTGCGTTTTCCAGAGCACAGCGAAAGCAGAGCACAAAATATCTAAGACAGAGGGAACCACCCCTGGGTCTCTGAGCACACCGCATGGACAAACTGATCTGTCAATCAAGCCTGACAATGTGAAGATAAAGGGTTTGCAGGCTAATGTCACTGTCCCAAAGGTACCTGTTTGTGTGTGTGTGTGTGTGTGTATGAAAGGGAGAAAGCTTGTCGTAAAAATTGTAGACGTAAATATGTGTGCATGTTTTTTTTGTAGGTGAATCTTTGTGTACTCCAGGCATCCGTAGAAGAAGGTTCACCCTCCAATAAGAGTGTCACACATGTCTCTCTCGTGGCCTTGTGTTTTGACCGGATTGCTACCCAGCTGCGCATGAATAGGTAACTGCAAATGTTTGTCCAAATATTATAATTCTCATATAAATAATGTATGTGTGTGTGTGTGTATATATATATATATATATATATATATATATATATATATATATATATATACACACACACACACACACACACACACACACACACACACACACACACACACACACACACACACACACACACACACCCATATCGTTTTGAAAGTTTGTACTGCTCTGACTGTTAATGTGTGATGTGTAGGGGTATAGTGGAGGACACAGAAAAGCCCTCTGCTATGATGGAGAAGTACTCGTCTGCGTCTAAAATGGCACCTCAGTCCAGCGGTTCTCTCCGCTCTAATGCTGGGATCGAGAAAGGCAAGGAGATCGCAGCCAGACTCAACATACATCGCATACACAGCCAACTCCGCGGCCTGGACTCATCAGGTACACACACACACTCAAATTTATATCCATATATATATATATACTATATTTATTACATGTCTCTTGAGAATACTCTGATTGGTCAGTTGCTGCATTCTGCAGTCAAATAATTTTGTATGATAACATTATAAATGACATTGTCTCTCCTATCGCATAGATTTTCCGTTTTATTAGAAGTTATTCTAATAGGTAATAAATAATTTAATAAATTAGTCAATATTATCAATAATAATTTATGACAGAAATACATTTGTGTGCGTTTTGTTTATTGAATGCCTTTTGGAATTGCAACTTAAGTTTGTTCCATACATGTTTTTAACAGACCTTGGGGCTTGTGCCATCACTGCCATTCCTTTCAAGAAGTCTAAGGTTCTCTTCAGTTTGGAAGAAACTGATGACTTTGTTTTAGTGGATGAGACTGAGCCCTCCATCTCTACTGAGCACGTCCCAGAACACACCCCTGACCATGCCCGCTCTGGGGCCAGTCCTGAGAAATGGGGTTGGATTATGTTTGAGTGTGGGATTGAGAACCTCACTGTCAAAGGTATTATACACATGTGAATTTCAGATAGCATTAAAAATGTGTATTTCAGGAGTAAGGAATGCATGTCTGGATCTTCCTCAGGTGGGCGGCAGTCAGGGGCCGTGCTCTACAGTGCTTTTGGGGTGATGGGCGAGGCCGACAACGGCGTCAGGATTGGAGTCTCAAAATCAAACGGTTCTAGTGGTTCTCAGACAGGAAGTGGCTACAGCACTGATGTATCTGATGATAACCTGCCCAATGATGGACAGAGCCCTACCTCTGAACCCAACAACAATTCAGACTCTGACGAACAGGTTCTCATATGTTGTTCACTTATAGTTAATGGCCATTTAAGATCTTGTAGGTTTTCCTTTAATCTTTGTTTCTCACATTATTTCTCACTCACGTTTGTCTGTGCAGGATGAGGGAGTGGAGTCAGATGATCTGAAAAAGGACCTGCCCCTCTTGCCTCCGCCTCCTGACTCCAGCAGTATGAAGCTGACTATAAAGGAGATCTGGTTCAGCTTTGCTGCGCCAACCAACATTCGATCTCAAGCTCCCGCCATGTCCAGGTACATGTATATTATAATATTATTGTATAATATACAACATTATGGGGTGGTGATGGCGCAGTGGATAAGACACATGCCTTTGGTGTTCGAGACCCGGGTTCGAATCCACTGTGAGACACCAATGTGTCCCTGAGCAAGACACTTAACCCCTAGTTGCTCCAGAGGCGTGCGACCTCTGACATATATAGCAATTGTAAGTCGCTTTGGATAAAAGCGTCAGCTAAATGAATAAATGTAAATGTAAACATATATATATATATATTAGCGCTGTCAAACGATTAAAATATTTAATCGCGATTAATCGCATTAATGTCATAGTTAACTCGCGATTAATCACACATTTTTATCTATTCTAAATGTCTCTTGATTTCTTTTTGTCCCATTCCTTTTTCTCATTTTAATGCTCTTATCAACATGGAAAAGTGGATCGGCTTGCTTTGTGCAAATGTATTTTTATTGAAAACAACATTGACAATACTGTGTTCAATTTCACACTAACATTCTCACTTAGAGCAAATAATCTCTCACACAATGTAACACTGTCCATCAATAAAAGGGTGAAAGAAATACTGACGAGGTCCTGATATTGATGAGGGAGCGGAGAATTCGTATCAGCTGTGTGTGTACGTGGCCATAAAGTGGTATTTCAGACTGGATGTGCTGCGATGATGATAGCTCAGTTCACAACGACAAAACACACAGATCACTTTGGTCCTGTCAATGGAACCATTTGGCAACTTTTTAAAAGTAAACTTTCCATTCAGAATCTTATTGGCATCCATTTCGGCGTCTCGCACTTGTCATCCACTCAAAACGTAACGTTAACCAACTATTTGTCCGGCTCGCAAGCCTAAACAAGTGTGTGCGGCGCGCCTGTTGTTTTGTTTCCGGTCTTGCTAGATCCGCTTGCGCTTTCAAAACGTCCTCGCGCGGCGCAAGCCATTGAAATGAATGGGTTTCATAGCGCAGCGCCGCGTCCTGTTGCAAAAGCATGTGAAAAAAACTACAAAGTTTGCTAGGCCAAAAAGACTGTTAATCGCGCGCTAAAAAAATGAATGCCGTTAAAATGGGTTTGCGTTAACGCCGTTAATATTGCGTTTAACTGACAGCCCTAATATATATATATATATATATATATATATATATATATATACACATATACATGCTGTATATTATATATGGCATCGGTCACTCTGCTTTCTGGATATCAGAACGTGCCAAAAATATAAAATAATATTAATAATAATAATTAATGAAATATTATATAAATTATAATATATAAATATTAAAACATGCATCAAATATTTTTTTAACCAGAAGCCACTGATGTCAGATATATAAGTAATAAAATGTAATAATCTTAAAGGGTTAGTTCACCCAAAAATGAAAATTAAGTCATTAATTACTCACCCCCATGCTGTACCAACCCCGTAAGACCTTCGTTCGTCTTCGGAACACAAATGAAGATATTTTTGATTAAATGTGACAGCTGGATCACTCCTCCATAGGCTCCCTAAGGGAATGAATCCTGACGGCCCAGAAAGTCAATGAAGAAAATGTTTAAATATTCCATGTCACAAAAGTGGCTCAACTATAAGTTTATCAAGCGACGAGAATACTTTTTGTGCGAAAAAACAAACAAAAATAACGACTTTATTCGACTATTCCTTTTCTTCCTTGTAGGCCTGAAACGAGACTTCAAGAGATTTCCACGACGCACGCGCGAGAATTGCGATCTCCTTCAACTACTTCAGTTAAGTTCTCGCGCGTGCTCGTCGTGGAAATCTCTCGAAGTCTCGTTTCAGGCCTACAAGGAAGATAAGGAATAGTCGAATAAAGTCGTACACACAATTTTAATTGTTTTTACACTTGTTTACTTTACAATGATCAGATGCACACAAAATATTGGAAAAAGGAAAACACACACAATTCATTGACGAGGCTGACATTAGATAAAACTACCTCTTTTTGTAAAACGACCAGTTGGGCAGGGGTATTGGCCGATTTAATCTCACAAGGGCTGATTATATTGACGTATTAGTAGTTTTTTGAGAGTAGTAGTAGTTTTTTGAGAGAGAATGCATATTGAAGATATGTGTATACAGTTGTGGAAGTGGCTAAGTTTCACTGGGGGCCCTAGTTGGGAACATATTTTATATTTTAAACCATAGATAGATGCAGAAAATCCCACTATATTTAATTTATGTATGTAATTTGCATAGGGCTATTATGTCGATAAAAGATCTGGAAATGATCTCCATTTTGAACTAGAAATCCACCCCCCCTTGAAATTCACTCCCTGGACTCAAACCCCCCCTCCATTTCCAGCCCTAAGTGTATATTTGGCTGCAGAGTCTTTGATTCGGTTCAAAGGAAATCATGGATATTTGCATGGCTAATGAGGTCTATGTTGTTGAATGTGTCTGCAGGCAGCTGAATCTCCTGAGTACTGCGACCCCTGCGGTCGGTGCGTGGTTGGTTCCCATTGACCAGCTGAAATCCTCACTGCAGAAACTGGACATGGAAGCCACACTACGTGTGTGTGCTGTCATGGGCTGCATCATGACTGAGGCCCTGGAGGTCAGACATGTTAATACTTAAACTGTTAGAAACCCATGGACTTGAGCACAATTTAATCAGCAGAGTTTTGGACTTAAACAGCCTAATTTTACGTGCATGTTTATGTGTGCTTCAATCCAACAGAAAAAGAGTATTCACATTCCATTTCGCAGCAAGTATAACCGCGTTACAAAGCGAGCACGATATCTTCACGAGAACCCGTCCTGCTTACTGTGCAATATTCTACATCGCTACCTGCAGCAGGCCGATTACAGCATTATAGAAGAGGCCACCATGGTAAGTCTTTATGCTTGCAGAGCACATATTTGCATATGGATTAAATGTTCTTAAACTACCGCATTGTTGAATTCTTGATTCTGATTGGTTGATGCTCGTTTCAAGGCTTCCAGGTTCATTGACTGCTGTAAAGTCTGAAATTACTTCACCCATGTTCTTCCAGATTGTATTAGCAGTGGTGTCCTGGCTTTATTTTTAAAGCTAGATAACATGAAAAATGCATTGCAATAAATGAAAGTGCTAGCTGCAGCTTAAGCAGAATAATAATTTATTTTACTGATATTATTTTTAACTGTCTGTTGTTAATTATTCCTTGCTAAACTTTTATTACGTATGCATCTTTATCTTTTTAGAATGATGGACTGCCTGCTCTGGTCACCCTGAGGAAAGGTATGGTGGCACTTGCGCGTCAGTGGATGAAATTCATTGTTGTCACTCAGGGCTTTAAGGCGGTTGGTTTGCCACGTCCCAATCAGCTTCCTAAGCCCAAAGAGCCTGACCCCATCGAGCCTGATCAGACACAGGCGCCGGATAGTGGTGCTGCCCTGCAGAGTGACACCAGCGCTGATGGAGCCGAGTTTGAGTTTGATGCGGGTAATTATATTAAATCTGAAATCTTATAGAGCTTGTTTTTAACCTTATACATTATCTATATTTTGTGTTATTTATGTGCATTTTAGGCACTGTAAGTGAACATACAATGCTGTTAGAGGGAGTATGTAGTCGTCCTGCTCCTACCGGTAACTCTGCCCCTGTGACTGGAGTCGAGATCATGAGAAAACTGTCCAAATCTCACACACACAATGAGTCTGCACTCAGGATCAAGGTTTGTGTGGGTCTGTTTTGTTGATACTGTGTATGCGTTTATGATAGATCTTGGTCTAAAGCTGGAAACTAAAGTTTTTTTTTTTTTAGGGTTCCCATCCTTACCAGTCCCTGAGCTACACGAGTGGAGATACAGCAGCTGATTCTCCCGCTCATGTCAGTCGGGCAGGGCTGCAGTCTAATCATAGCCCTAGGAAAGAATCGTTGCTAAGCTACTTGACAGGAAGCATCCACAGTCTGCACAACCTGCTAGAAGCAACGCCCCTTCGAGCAAACGAACAAACCGCAGCCAAGAGCACCTCCCTGACACGTACAAGTACATGATTTTCTTCATTCAGAGTTTATTGCTTTTTGCAGTCTAATATTAGACGGGTTAAAATGTGAACTAGGAAGACGAATGCATTTTCTTGATATATGGTGTTTCCTGTGAGAGTGGATTTCTATAACCTAATTGTGTTTTGAGTTTTTTCTTTTTAAGTATTATTTTTCTGCCCAGAGAGTGTCTGCATGTCAAATACCATAAAAGTACAGAGAAACCAAACTGGGTTGGAGACTAAAAAAAAATAAAAAATACAAACTAAAATTCAACCGTTTTAATTGTTACAAGTGAATTTAGGCTTAACACCATTTTAATGTACATTATGAAAATGGGTATTCATTTTGAGATTTTCTAAAGATTACAACTGTTATTGTAATAAAATTTGATAAATTATTAGTGTTATTAAAGAATAAGTTTGAGTGTTTGATGACGGTTATCCAGATGTTAAAATAGGGAAAATAAGCATGCAGAATTAAATTTCCAATATCTGATACCAGTTAATGAAAGAGAAAATCTGTCACTCAGTAATAGTTACTCCTTTGAATTAACTGTTATTTTTGTATTTTCATTATATTTTTTTGGGAAATTTTTGTGCTTTTGTAATTTAAAAAAAAATATTTCCATTTAGCTTTCATTTAATTTTCTCTTATCTCTTTTTTTTTTTCGTTTTAGTAATTCTTTTAGGGATGCACATATACACACATTGAATCGTGTGTGTATATATATATATATATATAATAAGTACATCCCTAATAAAACGACTTCTACTGAATTGCAAATGACAAAGACTTGAGCAGTGTGCTAACAACCCCTCAGAACACCTTATCAAACATGTCGCTGTACCGTGGAAACCACCTACTATTCAAAATCTAGTTAACCCTAAATGTCTCTTGTTTTTGGGTAGGCAACTTTGTGGGTGCAGACGTGTTAACGGAACACCCTCTTCTTTCGGAGCCGTTTTCCGTCAGCTTCTACAACTGGATGTCAAACGCTGTTGGCAACCGAACAGGCGGCAACGTCCAGGACTCTCCCCTCAACCGCTCTCAACACAACAGCCTGCAGACCGGAGGTGAGCGATTAGTGTACTGACAGAAGTATACGAGTATGAAGTCTGTTGACTGTATGTGAACATGCATCTATATCTGTCCATGATGCTGTGATTAGTGACTTGTCTTTAACTCTTTACATACAGGAGTGCTTCCCACCATTCCTTCTGCATCAGATTTTAACACTGTACTGTCCAGTGATCAGAATACACTGGACACACACTCTCAGCACACACACTCCCAGCACAGCACAAGTCAGGAGGACCTGCTTGAACAAGATGAGACGAATCTCTGCCCTGCAGCTGTACAGCTAGCTGACGCACAAGTGCGTGCACCAGGAATACTTATTCATTTGTTATTGTTTATTTATGACCATGCACATGTTATTGCCTCTCTCATTCTGTGTGTGTGTGTGTGTGTGTGTCTCTTGGGATTATCCATACAGGTTGTTTTTAAGCCTTTGTTGAGTCACATTGGTATCCAGCCCCAGGATGCTCCTCCACTCAGTTACAAGATGTATTTTGGGGAGCACCTATCCTTCAGCGGCACTCTTGAGTGTTTGAGAGCTGACATTGTCGACTCTGACACCAGCAAAGAAAGGAAGAACAAACGAGCACACAGGTAACACAGCTGTCCCATGCCAGCTTTTATCTTTCTAGAGATATCCTAGAAAGAGTAAATCCCCCCCTTTTCAGAGTTTAATAAATAAATAAACGATAAAATAAAGTTATCCAAATTAAATTAATACAAATAATTACATTAATATTAAAATATTACAAAAACTGCAAATGTATATCTGTCAACACATTGTCAAAATGAATAACCAGTCAATAAGCGCACAAAACAAAACATTTTTGAGTTGACCATGACTAACAGTAACTATTACTAACTTGTTTACTACAAACAAATGATTTGAAGTCATTTATTTTACATGTAGAGTAGTAAGGGAGCTTTGTGGAGTTCTGGCCATATGCAATGTTTTGGATCCGATTTGAACTTTTCGGTGTGTTGGAATATTTGATCTGTTGCGGGTAGAATGAATGCGACCGCCTGACCGGGTGTGATCTATGTGTTCTAATTGAAACTATGAGCGCAAAGCAAGAATTGCCAATATTTTTGCACTAAAATGTCATTCTTTAAACACTATTTCTATAAAATAGGTGGTTATGAATATTATTTTATAATTATTACATAAATATTTACATTGATTAGATATTGTTTTACTCTCAAACGTATTGGCGGCCATTTATTTTATCCTAATTGATCCTATATTTATCATTATTCATTAGTTTTACCATGGTGAAGTGGAACTTGGTCTCTTTTTTTCCTTGCCGTCCCACAATGAACAATTGTCTACTTTACCTACTGAGTACTCAAGCAGTCATAATGTTGCATATCGCTAATTTTAGTATGGTATGTTTTTGTGTTTCAGGCAGGGCATGGTAAATCTCCCCCCTCTTGATTTCAAGCCTGCCCTGATGATTGAGACTTTCAGTTTGAATGCAGTCGTGCTAGAGAAGTGCATGTCAACCCCTCCCTCTGCCAGCGCGCTGTCTTTCCACGAGCTGAGCCGGAGACCCCAGGCTAGCGTGCACTGCCATTTTACCCTCGCTTGTCAGGCGATTCGCCAGCATGTGGATATGGCCCTGGTCCGCCTCATTCACCAGTTCAGCACAATGATTGATGACATCAAAGCCACACAGACTGACATCAAACTTAACCGCTACACTGCCGGCTCCTCTTCCCCCACGCCCACCAAGGCACGGCCTTATCGAGAATTCCGCTCATCTGATTTCAGCCGTAGTTCTCGTGGGAGCCTGAACGGAGCTGCTCGACTGGGCACTCAGAAGAGCAAACGCACCGTGGTCGGGCCAGGCCTGGACACACTGACCAAGAATCGAGAGCCTCGTGGAAGGGGGACGCTGGGACGTTCAGAGCGAAGAACGTCAAAAGTATCGCGGAAAGGTTCACGTGATGTGGCTGATCACATGACCATTCAGATGGATGACTCGGACTCCATCACAGTGTCAGAACAGAGCGAGCCGTCGGCCGAGTGCTGGCAGAACATGTACAAACTTCTTAATTTCTACTCGCTCATATCAGACCCCACAGGCATCCTGGAGAAGAACCAAGACAATGCCCTCTCAGGTAGGACTTCTTAATTGCTTTTATTTTCTTAAAGAAAAAACATGAAATAATATAAAAAGTAGAATGATAATTTAAAAAGAAAATAAAGCCTATTTTTGGCTATTATTTTCGAGAAAATCAGTGATAATTATATTTATTATTTAATGTGAGTAAAGATTAATTCATTGAAATTATTATTTTAATTTTACAATATTCTCAAATATGATTCTTATAAAATTTTCAGTTCTGTCATACAGTAATGAGTATGAGAATACAATAAATGTATATTAAAATACACTACAGCAGATTATTGCACCATGATGTATAAATGCTTAATTATTTGATTATACATTATGGTAAAAAGATTTTGTGGTAATGATATTTAGAGAGAGGAAACACTGTCTCATACATTGCTGTAAAAATAATGTAATGGTGCAAAAAAATATATTTTAGCATCTTACGTTGCATCTGACTGGTATAAACATATCTGCCTGCATAATCATCTTTGCTTTTGGCCAAATTTGCCTTTTCAACTGTTTATTTGTGCTATTCAGAGGGTGGGAGGAGTCCTGCGGATCCTCAATGTCGATTGGTGTTCGAATCGGAGGGCGAGACACCGCCCAGTCGGCTGGGTCGTAGGCGGAGTTTGGTAACCTCTGAGCCCCAGCATGTGACACTGATCGTGTTTGGCGTTGGCATGGTGAACCGCACACATCTGGAAGCAGACATTGGTGGACTAACCATGGAGGCAGAGCTTAAGAAAATACATGGCAGTTTTACTTTAAAGGAGAAAATGAAGGGTAATGCAAACAGCATTCACACACTTTAAAATATTAGAATATCTTGTTCACCAACTAAAACCTTGCAGATGAAATATCCTGTAATTCCTGTTCTCTTGCTGTAGACATTCTCCATCAGAAGATGACTGAGACCTGTGCCTCTGCCCATATCGGATGTGTGAACATTGTGCTTCTGGAAGGAATCTCACCAGATATACAGTCAGTAGTTTCCTTAACACCAGGCTTTAAGACCTATTGAGTGCTCTGTCAATTATCATTGTCCACCTTTAATAAATCCATTTATCTTGAAGTGTGTAATTTTTCAGTTACACTTTGATGGTCCACTCTTGACATTTTTCTAAGAATTACTACAAGTAACTTTGCAACTACATGTCAATTACCAGTCATTAGAGTATTGGTTGACTGTCTGCTTAATATCTACTAACACTTTATTTTGATAACAGTCTACTAATACCCTAATGAGAGTTAGTTGATATGTAGTTGCAAAGTTACTCATATTTAGTAGAAGGTCAAAAGTGGACTATCGAAATATAGTGTAACCAATTTTTCTTTCTACAATTATTTCCAATCCCAGTTTCACATGTAATACACTTTAAGCTGTTGGTAGGTTGACTTTCCTGGAGAATGTAAACGTATCTCTGTGGAGCCTTAATATTTGTTCTGTTTATTTGATCGGTCTGACAAATCAACATACGGACTAAATACTAAATTGTAAAAAATTCAGGACCTTATATACTTTCGCTGAATGAGGAACCAAAGTTACAACGGTTAGAAAGTTTGAGGTCGGTAAGATTGTTTTAATGATTTGAATGAAAAGTCTTTAATGCTCACCAAGGCTGCATTTAGTTAATCAAAATACAGTAACAGTTATATTTTAAAATGTGATTTATCCCTATGATGGCAAAGCTGAATTTTTAGTTTGTTTTGATTCATTTATTGTCATGCATCAAGCATTAATTTGAAATAGAAATGGATGCTTGCTATATACTGTAAACTATTAATTTATTTGATTAATTCCAATCCTTGAATAGTGTATTTAGAGACCAGATTGTCATAGAGAGTTGACCATGTTTCTAGCAACCACATGACAGCAAACTAAAAAATTTAGAAACTGCGCCCTGGGAACGACCCACAACGTTTCCAGTTTCAACCATGCAGCATTTGTAATGCAACGTCTGAATCTGGACTTTAAATGTAAATGCACTTTATCCCTAGCATATTCTCTGCTGTTGTATTTTAAAGTAGGTTGAAGTCATTCTTGGATCTGTTTTTGTTCTGAAGGTCTCTCTTTCAAATGTATTTCTAAGAGTACAGATTTATCAGAGCATATGTGACAGTTTTGAAATGTTTTCTGTGGATAACTTCCCCTCTTCTATCTTCCTCCTCTCTACTCTCCTCTGTTCTCTCTCTATCTGTCATTTTTTTGTTTTTTTTCTGCCTCTCTCGCTGGCAGACTAGAGGATTTTCCAACCTCACCTACCAGCACAACCAAGCAGGAGTTCCTGTATGTCTAAGTTTCCTCAGTAACCATGTCCTTTTCTCCATTACCATTCATAACATCTCCATAATATTTGGATATCACAGTCCTTCCATATGTCAATCATATGACACATGGTGTTCACTCTTACTATCATAACATTTCATACCCTCTCTAACCCGCCACAGCTCTCTCATATAAAGGCTTCACAGATATAGTATCTTCAGACAGTGGTCAGTGAAATCATAACATCCTCATAACACTATTTTTCAAATCATATTTATTAATGCTGTCAGTGGGTTATATGAGTGGTTTTCTACTACCTAGTGTCACTAAGAAAGGCTTTTGACTATTGGTATGAAGTCTGGACCACTTCACAGGTTATTCTGACCAAGATCTAACCACTTAATGCGCTCATAAATCCCATTGATTGGTACATTTTTGGGGAAGAATCCGGGAATTTCAATAGAACTTCACTTCACGTTAGGGTGAAAGATTTCCCCTCTCGGATTTCGCAACGGGTCCTAGTTGGTTGCAACAGAAAGCTGCTTGGCCTGACTTAAGCATCAAAAGTGTCAAATGTCAATAATGTAGCGATGTAGCAAAGTTAAAGTGCAGTTTTACCTGAAATCAATGATGCAATAATAATAGATTGGCTTGGAGGTCTTTGAGAACAGTTTTACCAAACATATGTGAAATGTTTTACCCTGTTCTTCCAAAAGTAATAAGTACAGAGTATTTCACAAACTCAGAAAACCGATTATAAAGTTTTGCTCGTGGATATTGAGTTCATGTGCGGCTATGTGCCTCATACAATTTAAAGTCTTTTAATATCTTTTAAATACTTGATGCTTCAAACCTGGGAAAAGCTGTCAAATCCAGTGATTAGTTTCTCCTCAAATGCGCTCATTGCAGCAGCCCGGTGGATGTAATTGCATATGCGTCAGGCAATCTGATTGGACCTTGTCATTTTGACAAGTGTTTGCCAATTTTGTGATTTTTTTTTTTTTTCTGTGCAGTATGAATAAGATGGACAGTCCATGTTCAAGCTATCAGGAGCTGAAACTCTCCCATTCCCCTTTTCTATTAATCCATCTAGATCTCTCTCTCGTTGCAGTCCCCATATCTACAAGGCCTCGTTTCCATGTTCATGTGGAACATTTCACTTGTGAATTTTGCCAAAGTCTGTCTATACATTTCACAGACATTGTTTTATGTGACTGCTCGGTGTAACATGCAGGCTGTTATTTCAAAGTGAGTATTTGAAGTAAGTTTCTTTTGTTTGTGTGTTTTTGTATATTAGGACTGTGGTGAAGTGTAATATCGCAAAGTCCCAGGCTTTATATAGTGCCCAGCGTGGGCTGAAGACCAATAATGCTGCAGTATTTAAAGTGGGCGCTATCTTCATCAACATTCCGCAACATCCTGCAACGCTGCACAGCATGATGGTCCGCAGCTCCCATCAGCTCTCAAAACAGATTTCAGACCTCATCCGTCAGCCCTCCAACATGTGAGGCAAACCTCTGCCACTTTCTTTTCACAACTCCTATGATTTTCTTGTTGTTGCCGATATTAAATTAAAATCGGTTTGCTGTTTTCATCAGCCCTCCTCCCAACCGAGAAGAGACGCCAACTCCGCAGCCCTCTGAAGTGAGTGTCAATCAAACTCCAGTGGAGGCCAGTGAGTTTCCTCAGCTGCCCGAGGGACTGGAGAAGAAGCCAATCGTGTTGAAATTCAGCGCTATGCTCGATGGGATCACTATTGGCGCAGCCCTATTGCCCTCTCTTAAAGCAGAATACAAGATGGGTCGCATGAAAAGCCATGGCATGACTGGTACCCACAATTCCACAAGCGAATTGCTAATTTATTCCATAACGCACTGGAAAACACAGATACAACAATTAAAAAACGATTAACGTTTTGCTGTCTCCATCTCACAGGTGCTCAGACGCGGTTTACTTTCGAACTGCCCAATCATAAGCTGTGTTTCCAGTCAAAGGTTTCCCCTGTGGATGTGTCGGCCATGCCCCCCACTGCCAGCCTAAATCTGCCTCCCGTCACCATGTCAGGACAGTACATTATACAGGAGCACGAGGGCCACAGCGACACAGCCTGGGCCCCAGAATACAGCAACTATCTGCAGGGAAATTACTTGCGCTGTGTAGCTGAGGTGTGTCGTTGACCTTTCAATGAGAAATTGTTCTAAATGCTGTGCTTGATTATCAGTTTGTTCCAGCATTACAGATGGATGCATATGGTTGAAATAGAGCATTTTAGAAATTTTTCTTCATTTTTAGATTGGATCTTTCGAACACAACTTGACCACAGATTTGCTCAACCACCTAGTCTTCTTACAAAAGGTCTTCATGAAGGAGGTCAATGAGGTCATCCAGAAAGTCTCGGGTATGTGTGTTGAAGAACAAGTAGCATAAATGGAGAACTTTTTTCCATCTATTCACATTTTTTATTTATTTGTTTTATTTCATTTGTATGATTTATTTTTGTTTTTGTTATGCATTTAAAACATTTTTTTTTTACTTGACCAACTGTGTGAATTGCGTGCGTTTCTGTAGGAGGGGAACAACCAATCCCACTGTGGAATGAACACGATGTGTCAACAGATGGCGACAAACCTAAAATCCTGCTTTACTCTCTAAATCTGACGTTTAAGGTTTGGACTTCCTTAAATGATGTATTTATTTGTTAAGGAGAATTCTGCAGACTTTTTGAATATGTTTCTCTTTTGTAGGGGATTCAAATGACGGCCACCACTCCTTCAATGAGGGCGGTGCGCTTTGAAACGGGCTGGATTGAGCTTGAACTGTCCAATCGGGTTCAGTGCAAGACTACTCCCACAGGAAGTAACTACCTGAAGCTTTTTGGGAAATGTCAAGTGGATCTCAACTTGGCTTTGGGGCAAATCGTCAAACATCAGGTAGCCACTGTTACAGAAATGAGCATTTCTTCGTGCTCTGTTATTTATTATTGTCATATAAAGTTTTCTTGTGGATGCATGAGAGTGTTATAACACTTTCTCTTGCAGGTGTATGAGGAGGCGGGGTCAGATTTCCACCAGGTGGCGTACTTCCGCACTCGAATCGGTTTGCGCAATGCTCTGCAGGAGGAGATCAGTGGCAGCTCTAACAAAGAGGCCGTCCTAATCACCCTCAACCGTCCTATTGTTTTTGCTCAACCAGTGGCATTTGACAGAGGTCAGTCCACACTTAGCTTGTTTTTTTTTCCATGTGTACCATTGGGGAATTTTTTGGGGTTTGTAATTGCGTATTTGTATGTCTTTTTTTTAGCTGTGCTGTTCTGGCTGAACTATAAGGCTGCCTATGATAACTGGAAGGAACAACGCTTGGCTCTCAACTCGGACATTCATATGGCCACAAAAGAAGTGGTAGACAAACTGCCAGCAATACAGCAGACCAGCGCCCAGGCCTTCAGCACTCTCTTTCTACAGCTCACTGTCAATGACCTGGGCATCTGCCTACCCATCACCAACTCTACACAGGTGGATCCTCACTGATGCATCTATTTTTCATTCTTTTTATGTTTAAACTCTTCAGGGCTGTGTTTCTCAAAAGCATCATAGGCCTATGTAGATCGTAGAACCATTGCCACCAGTGGTCTCTACGATCAACTTGGCTTACGATGCTTTTGAGATACGCAGCCTAGATTGGTGTGAACCAATTGTGATTGGGCATTAACTGTATAAAGTGCAGTGAATTGTTTGAATGATTGATGTTAAATGTTTGTTACTGTTTCCTACTGTACATTAGGCCAATCACAGTATTGATTTTGACACTGGCTCAGCACTGGTGTTAACCATCGAGAGTACGCTTATAACAGCCTGTTCCTCCGAGTCTCTGGTCAGCAAAGGACATTTTAAAAACTTTTGCATTCGATTTGCTGAGGGGTTTGAGACAACTTGGGATGACTGGAAACCTGAGATCAGAGGAGAACTGGTGATGAATGCCTGTGAGTAACACTCAATGTTAATGTGTTGTATCTATTTTTGGCCCTATAACACTCCCCTGGTTCTTCAAAGACTTGATGTGGCTTTTCAGGTGTTGTCCCTGATGGTACTTATGAGGTTTGCTCCAGAACAACAGGCCAGGCCTCTGCAGGTATGTGTGAAATGATCTTCTGAATTAATTTTACTTGGTCTATTCAACAACAACAAAAAAATCAACAATAAAAATTATAAAAGAACACTTTTGCATGCACTGCTGTTCAAAAGTTTGGGGTTGGTAAAATTGTTTAAAGTTTTTGAAAGAAGTCTCATATGCTCTCCAATGCTATATTTATTTGATAAAAATACAGTAAAACAGTAATATTATGAAATATTATTATAATTTAAAATAACTTTAATATATTTTTAAAAAGAAATATTCTGGAGATGGAAAGCTGAATTTTCAGCAGAATTACCCCAGTCTTCAGTGTCACATGGTCCTTTAGAAAACATTGTAATGTTGATTTGGTGCTCAAGAAACATTTCTTAATATTTTTTTCAATGTTGAAAACAGTTAAACAATGAATTCTTTGATGAATAGAAATTGCAAAAAAAATCAGCATTTATTTGAAATAATAAAGACATTCATAATGTTACAAAACAAATACGGTCACTAAATCATAATTTCTTCCAAAGAGGGTTTTTAAACGCCTATTATAAGCATTTATATTTTAGACCTGATGGGAAATTACGTACATACTTACGTACATCAGGGTTCCCGCGGATCCTTAAAAAGTCTTAAAAAGTCTTAAATTAGATTTTTTAAATATAAGGCCATAAAAAGTCTTATTTTTACTAATGAAAGGTCTTAAATTTTAGATGACACTTCGACATATCTAAATGTTTTTCAAATTAAAACTATCTAATTAGCGTAGTATTATTTTTTATTATTCTATCTTTGTGGATTTGCTTGTTCACGTGACAATTCGCATCACATTCGCGGCAGAATAACGTCTGTCCAGACAGTCTGTCTCCTGCACGCGAGAGAGGAGAGAAGAAGAAAGTTGGCAATGTCAGTTCAGTCGTAAGTTCATTCTTTATGTCCTTAGGGGTGTGCGATGTGTATTGTCTATAATGATATTGTAATCATTGTTTTAACGATGTATGAGGCACTGTGAGCTGACATCGCATTTGTCTCTCGTGCTTTCACTGCGTGATGTGTCAGTGCAGTTATAGGTAGGCCTATGTCCCCAAATTAGTTTTTGTCTTATATTTATATCATATTCTGTTCTTATATTAGAATATCACATCAGTAAGAGTGGCGTTTTCCCGTGCACAAGTGTGATATATTTATGTTATACAATAGTTAAATTAAAAATAAATTAACATGAGTTACTTTTTAGACACCATATTGTCAATATTGTTTGTTTTCCCTTTATTTCGCCGACTAGAATTTCAAAATGAAACCGTAGCAGAGTCTTAATGCAACAGACAGCGATGATTTCTTGACTGAAATCCACGTTTTGAACGAGTCATTTTAACGATTCAATGAACAATCACTTGTTTCTTTCCCGAATGAATCAGCCGTTTGAACAAATCGGTTGAATGAATGAATCCCTCAACTCCATAGACAGTATGCTCAACTCGCTTACGGTATTAGGACAGTGACTTGCCGCCACCTACTGGCGGTTTTAGTTTCATATTTAAAGTACCCTTTAATTAAAACGTTAAAATTAGAAATCATTTCATATTTAAATATTGAATATCGATTTAAAAAAACTCATAGCTTTATTTATGCAATTGTAAATGGAGTGTAAATATTAATGCCACTTCTGATGCCGCTTCTGTGTCACCTCTGCACTGCAAAGATGGATTTTGATTGAATGATTTAATTTGACTGGTAACGGTGGTACTGTATAATTATTGTGTAATTAAGTATTATTGTATTAATAAGTATAATTACTGTACAATTTAATTTGAATAATTTGAATGTTAGTAGGCTATTTGACATAAAAGGTGATGCATAACTCTAAATAAGTTTAGAAAAAATGTCCACATATAGGTGAAAATGCCCCTGGAAATCAATTTAAGGTGGCAAATATTGCACATTAATTAATCATTTCTGTCACTACTGTGAACTGACCACTGCATAGAATATGAAAAATATGAATATCTTCGTGAGTCTGCTGTCAACAACAGGCCTAAACCAGCCAATGCACCAGCACAAAAACACAATCAGTAAAATATCATCTAATTATTATCAACAAAATGTTTAAAATATCGAGATATATTTTTGTCAATATTGCACACCCCTAATGTACGGTATTAATTTTGATTTCTTCAGGTCTTAAAAAGGTCTTAAAAAGCCTTAAATTTGACTTTAAAAAGTGTGCAGGAACCCTGGTACATACATACAAAAAACTGACTGACCCCAATCTCTTGAAAGGAAGTGTACATTGATAAAATGACCATAAAGACCATGCATTAAGTAAACATTGTCAATGTTGATTTAATGCTGACTTCATATTTGACACTCTGTCTGTATCCAATAACAAAACCTTTCAATACTCCAGAGAGCAGCAGCGCAGGGACGTGGACCCTTAATGTCTTGTGGAAGATGTGTGGTATCGATGTGCACATGGATCCCAACATCGGCAAGCGTCTGAATGCTCTGGGTAACACACTCACATCTCTGACCGGTGAAGAGGACACTGATGACATCACAGACCTCAACTCGGTCAACATGGCTGACCTGTCAGACGAGGACGAGAGTGATGGCATGTCTCCCCCCATACACATGGTCAGAGCTCACATTTTTGATGTCACTAACATTTGTTGGCTCACTTTTATTGTCATTGTAAAGTGTTTGTGGCTATTTTTAATTGACATTGTTTGTCGTTTTTTTTTTATTTTATTGTTTGGATATTAATGTCATTTTTGTGTTCAAAACACGCTATGTTAAGTTTCTTCTTAGTATTTGTGCTCAATGTCTTTGTAGTAGTGTGTGTCTGTGTGTCTTGTTTTAAACCGGCCCATGTTTGCAGTGTCCTGAAGGTGATCTCAGCCCCAGACTTTCGTTCAGGAAGCGGCTGGTGAACAGCATTCTGGGCATTAGCCCCAGCCCCCCTCCCCTCTCACCTTCTGAGTGTCGTAATATTTCTCCATCATCCACAATCACTCGGCTAAAGTCGAGAAGCGTTCGCCTGCCATCCTCAGCCAATGCAGAACGAACTAGAAATCCCAGACCCCTGTCCTGGGGCTGTGTATGTACTTTAGAGCTCCCGTTTGCTTTTCAATACTCTCTGTTTCTCTGTCACATTCTTTCTCTCCATATTGTTCCTACTCTCAGGGTGAAAGTTTCTTTTAAGATTAGTCAAATTGCTCAAAATCTTGTTGAATTGTGCCTAGAACTCTTGGTTTTGAGCAACTGAAATATGTTGAGCGAGTCTGGAGTATACGGTTTCCTGCTGCTTTTTAGTTTCATCTGATTCCTTTCCATGAGAAATAAGTGGCCAGTCACATCTTCTCATTTCGCATTTCCAAAGGATGCATTTCTCATGAATTGTCTTTGCTTCATTAATCAGTTTTTTAAGGGTGGTGTTTTGATTTTGTTTATCTGCAATGATCCACACTTGTTTTGACAGTTTTTAATATTCTGTGTGATTTTGGAATAGATTCTTATGCATGACTGTGCCTAGGGCTGGGCAGAATGATGGTAAAAAACTGCGCGACTGTTGAAATATGCCAGATGGTCATGATATACCATTTATGTAAATATGTAAATGTACAGAACCGATCAAAAGTTTGGAAACATTACTATTTTTATGTTTTTAAAGAAGTTTCTTATGCTCATCAAGCCTGCATTTATTTGATAAAAAATACAGAAAAACTCTAATATTGTAAAAATATTAGTACAATTTAAAATGATGGTTTTCTATTTTAATATACTTTAAAATATATTTTATTTCTGTGATGCAAAGATGATTTTTCATCAGCCATTACTCCAGTCTTCAGTGTCACATGATCCTTCAGAAATCATTCTAATATGCTGATTTATTATCAATGCTGGAAACTGCTGCTTAATTTGTTTTATTTTTATTTTTTGGAACCTGTGATACTTTTTCCAGGATTGTTTGATGAATAAAAAGTTAAAAAGACCAGCATTTATTCAAAATAGAAATCTAATATTGTCTAACTGTAGTAATATATCACAATATTACTGTATTTACTGAATTTTTTGATCAAATAAATGCAGCCTTAGTGCGAATAAGAGACTTCTTTCAAAAACATTTAAAAATCGTACAGACACCAAACATTTGAACAGAAGTGTAAATGTATGCTTTAAATATTTGTCACAATTTTTTTATAAAGTGGTGAATAACATATCTGAATCGCTCATACCGTGATTTTTGTCATACCGCCCACCCCTAAGTATGTCTTGCATCTAAATGTGTTATATTGACAGTAGTTTTCCTCTTACAGGAGTCTGTTGACCTGCGCAGGCAGGCAGTTATGAGCAATCAGATAATCGACGCTCGTGGACGAAAGTTCTCCAAGCGCCTGGTGGACATTAGAGAACTCAATGAGCAGGCCAAAGTCATTGACGATCTCAAGTAATGTCAGCCTAACATTAAGAACCAAAATACCTCAATTGATTGGCTTCTGCCTAAAATAAATCCCTATTACTCTTTTTTTTTTTTTTTTTCTCTAAGGAAACTGGGTGCAAGTGAAAGCACCATTAACCAGGAAATCCAGCGCTACCAACAGTTGGAATCTGTCGCTGTCAATGATATCCGCCGAGATGTGCGCAAGAAGCTGCGGCGCTCCAGCATGCGGGTAAGAATCGCTTTGATTCAGCTTTATTACTGCTTATTAATTACACTTTGTAAATCTGGTAGAGAATAAATGGTTATGCTTTGTTTAGGCTGCATCTTTGAAAGATAAATGGGGTTTAGGGTACAAGCCCAGCTACAGCAACAGCAGGTCAAAGAGCATCTCAACAACAGGCAGACCAGCAATGAAGAGGTCGGATAGACCCAGGTACTCACTCACTCACTCACTCACTCACTCTCTCACTCTCTCACTCTCTCACTCACTCACTCACTCACTCACTCACTCACTCACTCACTCACTCACTCACTCACTCACTCACTCACTCACTCACTCACTCACTCACTCACTCACTCACTCACTCACTCACTCACTCACTCACTCACTCACTCACTCACTCACTCACTCACTCACTCACTCACTCACTCACAAACACTCACAGTTCTTTGCAGATGGATTAATGTCTTTCAGTTACACATCCTTACTTTCTTTCATTTTGTCTCTCTAAAGGGATGACCTGCCCGATATCAAAGTGGACGCAGCATCTCCAGCACCACGGGTTACCTTCAACATCGACACGGTAGTGTGCATTCATACATCTGTTTGTGTCTGACTCTGGAATGTCTGACTTTTTTCATTTGAAATGCTTTATGCATCTTTTTGTCGTCATTCTAATGCTGCTTTCACACCATGTCGTAGTTATCGTAAAAAAAGTGGTTATTTGTTTTTGAGTCGCTCTCTCGGTTCTTTGATGTCGTATACCAAACGATCTGAACAGCGGCGCTTCAAGCCGAACACACCTTAAATCTGCAGTGGTCAGGTGGTACAGCGGCCACATGGTACAAGTCGTAGCTCTCAGAAAATTGCAAATTCTACAAGCACATGAAGGCTTTTTGTGGTAATTACGACATGGCGTGAACGCACCTTAATGTTCCATCTTCATGTTCATCGTTTACATGTCAACGAAGCTGTAAAGTTAAATAAAGCTTTGCTTCTGATATACACTACCATTCAAAAATTATACTTTTATTCAGCAAGGATGCATTAAATTGAAGTTAAACATTTATAATGTTAGAAAACAGTTATATTTCAAATAAATGCTGTGTTTTTTTTACTTTCTGTTCATAAAGTCCTGAAAACATTTATTATGGTTTCCACAAAAATATTAAGCACAACTGTTTTTAACTTTTGATAATAATAAGAAATGTTTCTTGCAAACCAAATCTGCGTACAAAAGAGTTTTCACTTTTTCAATATTACAGAATTTTTGATAAAAATTTTTAATTACTGTTTTGGTTTGCATACATTTAAAAATTTAAATTTAAATGGTTGTGAACTTGGAAAGACTTCACACTCAGTGGATTTATAGTTTCACCTGAAAGTACTTCACTCTTGACTTTATAAAAGCCACATGTATAGTATGCACATAATATGCTGAACACGTATGATCATGTACTGTATAGCTATACCGGTTTTATTTATAGATGGGTTTTTCATAAGTTTGTTTGTGTTTAAGATGGAAACCCCAAACCTAATCCCCAGTCCAGCTGGCTCTGTATTTAAGGTACCAGAGAAAAACGATCAAATCAAATTTCTTAAAATCACCTCTGAATCTCTGCATGAAAAACCTCTTGTGCCAAATCAAAACTGCTTTTCAAAACTCGGATCAAAAATCATCTTTCTCGATCAAATGGTTTTAGCCTATTTGGATCTTTGTTTGGAAAGTGTTCTTATTTTCTCTTGATCTCTCTACTCACACATTGATTCACACACTCCCTCGCTCCATATGTTGAAGCTGCTCTCGTGCTGTTTGTAATAACTAATCAGCTCTTGTTTCCTCAGCATGTCTAGAACTTGATCTTAGTTCATTGCATTGCTCATGATGTCTTGTCATCTGTCCATCTTTTCATTTCTCATCCCTCTCTCCTCCGCTGGGTCTTAGTGAAAAGCATGAATTGGGAAAAGGAAAAGCTTTCTCCAAAGTGCTCACTGGTTATGAGCTATCAGCCAACGGATTCAGTTTGAATCTGAGTCAGAATCAGACCAGTTTAGGTTTTGAGCACATTAACAGATGCAGGGACAGAATAATGAATTGATGGATAGATAGATTCATTGAGATGATTTGTAAATGTTAGGCAGTTGGATAAAGGAATTTCTATTTTGTATCATAGATCAAGTTGCAAACTTAAATTAGCATTAATCTAATATTTTGACCCGATAGAATAGCTTCGTGCCCATTGAGCTTTTAGATATGTCAGGGTTATTTCACCACAAAGTCACATGAAAAGTAATAGAAATTGTAACATGAAGCCTTGTTTCAGTACTATTTTTGCATCAGTACAATATTTCCACAACAGTCAGTTAAGTGTTATTGTGTTATAATAAGTAATATTTCTGTTTTGCAGCAATGAGAATCGCCATAGAGTATAATGATAATTACAAACTCAAAAGTAAAATGTCGAGATGCCCTGATCTTAAAATTCTGTCCGATACCAATATCCAGTAATTATTTTGATGATTGAAAATGGGCTGATAATTAAAATTCTATACTGTATTTTGTGTACAAAAGGTAACACTTTACTCGAAGAGATAGTTCACCCAAAAATGAAAATTCTTTCATCATATCCTCACCCTCAGGTTTTTCCAAACCTGTATGAATTTCTTTCAGATATTTTGAAGAATGTCAGTAACCAAACAGTTGATGGGATTCTTTTACTTCCGTAGAATTTTCTTTCCAAGAACTTTATACCCCCCCCAAAAAAGAGAAAAAAAAGAAATCCCCAAATATTATAATGCATTTATAATATTGGTTACAATTATTTATAAAAAAAAAATATATATAATGCATTATATATAAATAAAGGTTATAAGTACAGTGTTATTAAAAAAAGTTTACTAAAAATAAAATCAATTGTTTTAAATACTATAAGTGAATTTAGGCATCAAAACATTAGCATTATAATTGAGGGAATGAATGTATGATTTGCTTCCAGTATTGGGCAATAATGGTCAATTTAAAAATCAATAATATCAGCCATCTTAAAGATCCTAAAAAACGTCTTATTTTTTATTTTTTGGTGAAGTGTGACCTGGATATGTTAACACTCGCTTAGTTGAAGAGACGTAAATCCTTTAGAAGAGAAATGAATGAATAGATGGATAGATGCATAGACAGATCTTCTGACTGTTGGCTTTCACTGATTGTTGAAGTTCCCGGAGGAGACAGAGGTGGACCTGTTGTCTGTCACCATTGATGATCCTGCCCATTACCCATCATGCTCAGTGTTCAGTGCCCCTGGCACACCAGCTGTCTTTTCACCAACCATTCCCTTCCAGCCTGATGACAGTCGGCGGGACGACCTCTCCTCGACTTCATCAGAGGACTCGGACAAAGATGACGAGTTTGACAGGGAAAGGGCGCACAGCTATTATCGCAGACCAGGGTGCGTTAAACACAGCGCATGCAAACACTCGACAAACACAATTACACGCTCCCTAAACTGATGGTCTATATATTTGTGTTTCTCAGGGGCTCTCAGAGGAAATCATCTGCACTTTCTGCATTATTCAGTGAGCGCTGGCCCAACACACACCCTCAGCGTGGAGGATTAGCTCCGCCCACTGAACGGAACATTGACTTTGAGCTGGACGTGCGTGTCGAGATTGACAGCGGCAAGTGTGTGCTGCACCCCAGCACCCAGCCACCTGAGCATGAAGATCTCGCAGTGAGGAGGTAAAGAAACAACCCAAAATGCCCACACATCACACATTTTGAAAATAAAATGAACTGCAGCACTGCAGTAATGACATATTCTTGTAGGACAACATGGAAGTTAGTGTCACCCTGGTTCCCTCTACAAAAACCCAATAGGATTTTTTAATGGCTTTTGGATTATTGCAGATGATAACCTTTTGACCAACAAAAGGTTGACATTTTTTGTTCATCATGATAATCTTTACAAGTAAACACAACTTTTATGAATTTTGAAGCTTAAATACAATCGGCAGAAGTAAAAATATAAACATAGGCTATAAACAAACTCCGACAACTTTTTCAGAGTTTATTTAAAAGCCAGTTTGAGTTAGAATAGTTTGCAATAGCATGGTTATAAAAGCAACGAGGCTGTGAAAGCGGACTGGTGTGTAGATGACTTTTCATGTTCCGAACAACCTCATTTAGCCACTTGTTCAGCAAAGACGAGTAAAAGCTTAAAATACACCAGTAATACCCCCTTGTGAATTTTTATGTCGTTGAATAAAACTTGAAAATATCTTGAGCTTGTGTTAACCACAGACCTTATTTCATGCATTTAACCAAAAAACCCATTGACTTTAGGAACTGTAAGTGTTTAAATGCTCTATTCTTCTTCATTTAATCTCGATCAGAGCTGTGAAGCCTTTCTGTGTGTCTAAAATGTCTCTCTGTTGTTTAGGAGTTGTGAGCGGAGCTCGAGGAGTCTGGATCAGGACTCTCCTCCTAAGAAGCGAAAGCTGCAGCACAGTTTAGGCTCCAGCTCTCATCTGCTGAATGCTAAGCGAGTACCTACCTCTCTGCAGAGCAAGACCAGTGACATTGAGACCACTGTCTTCTACATCCCTGGAGTGGATGTTAAGGTCTGCAGTGGATCTAATGATATGGTTTAAGTAAAGCCGATTGCACACAGAAGGATTTCAGCTACAATTTTTCAACCTGAGACTTAAGTTTTGGGTGTACCACCACATAAAACCCGCTCAAATACACTCATAGCCCTATAGATCTATTTCAATGCATCTGATTTGCACTTGGATTTATGCAACCAACATGTCTGATGGGTTACGATGCTCAACCGCTGCAATAAAACATGTTACAAATGTAAAACAGCAGTAAACCTAAATGGATGCAGTAATGTACACTTTTTATGATTGGTTAACTGTAGCACTCATTTTCCCCTCTCTGTCTGTTTACAGCTACATTACAACTCTAAAATGTTGAAGACGGAGTCGCCCATTGCCTCGCGTGGATCTTCCCTTCCCAGAACCCTTTCCAAAGAGTCCAAACTGTATGGTATGAGAGACTCACCTGCACCACCAGCCTCAGGCCCTGGAAAGATTAACACTCTCCTCCCTCCCCCTCCCCCACCCCCTCCTCTCCCTTCAGGTACACACACTCTTCATCTGTCGTCCTCTGCCGCTGGCTTCCTGCATGCTCTTAGCCTCATCTCTGCACTGGAGCCCACAGCTCTGAGCTCAGCTGTAGCGCATGACTATCTAGGAACAGTGTTCACAGTTGGCACTCTGCAGGATCTTTTTTCCGCTGTGGTTCTGTTGTTTTTAATGCTGATGTGACATTGCTTGGTTTGAGACAAGCTTCCATTTTTAGTAGTTGCTATAATATTATTGGCAACCATTTTAAAATTTTGTATAGGATAATAGCAAATGTAAATAAATATCAAGTAAACAAGCATCACTAACTATCACACATTCACAGAAAAATTACAAATATCTTGCCATTTACTCAGCCTCATGTTGCTCCGAGCTCAACACAAAAAGGAGTTTAGGTTGATGTTCAAGCTTCTCTTTTCCATATAATGAAAGTAGATGGTGATATCTAAACACTACTATCCATTGATTGCTAGCTATTGATTGTTGTTTATTTTAAAGGGCACCTATTATGGCATTTAAAATGTTCCTAATATTGTTCTGGGAGTCCCCAACAACAGTTTTACATGCATGCAATGACAAAAAAACACTTTTGTTGTCTAATAATGTGCATTTATTTTTACCTGATTTGCTCACCGACTCCCAAATGATTCGTTCAACGACTCATTTTTCCAAACCCCTCCTTTGCGTGACGCTAATCTGCGGTGATTGGTCAGATGACCCAGTCAGTTATTGTTTGCGTTAGCCCAATGCAGAAACATATTGATAAAGCACTGCAGTACTACAATACGCTCTATTCTTTATGACAACTCCAATAACAACGACAAACATTTCACATATTTCAGATGTGAAATCTGAACCTAGAAGCTGCACCTAGAGACCTAGACCTAGAAGCTGCGCTGAGCGTAACTTACACAACACACGCACATACTTATTGAGCATGCTACAAAACCCATAAAAGCAACAATTATTAATAATACTAACATGTTGTGATTCGGAGGAGGAAGCTGATCCAAATAAACTTGGTACTGAACCTTCCTTCAGTATTAACCGCCTCGCGAATCCACACTTGAAAGCATTTATGTTTGTAAAGCAATCGTCATTAAAATGACGCGAACACCGCACAAGGTTCGGGCTATACTTGTGTGGTATAGTTGTAAATATGAACTCTAGCCACTGATTCTTCACATGCTCGTCCCTGGACAGTGAAAAAAAAGTTCCCTGGTGTCTACAAGCGCAATGAGTGGGCGTATCTTATTCAAATACCTTGTCAAGTTGACGTCATCTAGATAGAGAAAAAGCATCGTTCGTCTATCGATTCATATCAGCGACTCAGAGTCGACTCTTACTTTTGAGAGACAATAACTTTGTATATGGTGAACTTTCATATTTAAAACTTTGCAGGATGTTTTCGTTCACTTAGATCTGTTACACACTACATAAAAGGTCAATTGTTATACAATTATAATTTTTTTTTTTTGCTGCTCTGTTGTGCTTCATGCATATTACTTGCATGCTGGAGGTGAATTATGTGCCAAATGGTTGCATCCTGCTCTGAATCTTTTGCTTTCATTGCATGATAAATTGGCAGCAAAGGATTGTTCTCAACTTTTGTGTGTGTGTGTGTGTGTGTGCAGCTAAGGGTAAGCCGAGTGTAGGGGTGAAGATGGCTAAGCTGTATGCATGGGTAGCCCTACAGACATTACCAGAGGAAATGGTCATCAGCCCATGTCTGCTGGACTTCCTGGAGAAAGCGCTGGAGACAATTCCCATCACACCAGTCGACAGGAACTACAGTAAGTGTGGTTTCAGATTTATCATTTGTCACTTGAATAACATATGATAAAATCACAATTCTGTGAGGTTTTTGTGTGAATACTTTATGCTGATATTAATATATGTGTGTGTCTGTGTGTGTGTGCGTGTGTTTGTGTAGCCCTCAATGTTCCTGAGGAGGATGTTGGTCACTTTGATTCTGTGGATCCTTTGGAGGAGTCTCAGGTGTCTCTTGTGTCTTCTGCTGGAAATTCATACTCCTCCTTCCCTGTGGATGTGGTAGTTTATGTCAGGGTGCAGGTATACCAGCGTTCCTCCATTTGTACTCATTAGTGACCATCTCAAAGCGGTCTGTTCATTTCATTGTGTTTGTTCCTCAGCCATCTCAGATCCGGTTCAGTTGTCTCCCCATGTCCCGAGTGGAGTGCATGCTGAAACTTCCCTCTCTGGACCTGGTATTCTCATCCAATAGGGGTGAACTTGAGGCCACCAGCGCCACCCATCCGTCAGAGGGACAACACACACCTTCCTCCACACCTCCATCGGTACACAATGCCAACAGAGTGCCTGGAAGCAAAGGTATGAATGTACGGTCACCGTTATCTTGCCAAGTAAGACATTTTCCTGGATCAACATATTTTGTTGATCCTGGAACAACATTCCTGTCTAAAAATGTAGCCCTAAACCTACCTAGAAGTTATCCTTAAAATCAGAGGGAAATGATAAGGGAATAACACTGATGTAGAAGCACCTATCCCTGGTTCTAAGCCTAAACTTGACATAAACTGTAAACTTGTCTCTCAAATCTGATTGTTGATCCTGGAACAACATTCCAATCAACCAAAGATGTTAATCTTGGAGCATGTTGTACTTGGTTAAATCAAGTTCACCATGAGGGTCCTGTTCTGAAAATCTATGCCATTTTGAAATATAGTACCATTCAAAAATGTGTATATATATATATATATATATATATATATATATATATATATATATATATATATATATATATATATATATATATATATATATATATATATATATATATATATATATATACACACAGCGATATATACTTGCGCGGCAAAGTTATTTTTCATTCTTTGCTTAAAAAATAAAACGAATTTGGAAATAACTTAGCAGGAATATACTGTTAACGGACATCAAGACGCCATTCACGCTGCTGAGAGCGACGTTTAGATAAATATGTAAATCTGTGCTGTTCGCTTTCCTCAGTAAAAATAAACACACAACAAAAATGACTGGTGTGAGAAGGCAGCAGTTAACAAAGCATCTGATCATTGCGATGTTTGCATGAACTCTGCTATTCACTGCCATCAGGTTGACAGATGAGGTGATTATAACCAAACTATCATAATAGTGTAATTTGAAAGTATATTTGAGACTATAAATTGACTGTATAGATCTGGCTATGTGAGACTAGTTTGAATTAATCAATTTTCTTTGCATGATTGTAGTACAGATTAGTTTGTTCGGCATTATCGTGGTTTGTATAAACATTTGCTTCATGTGTCATAAAACCTGTTAGGTAAGTTACTCTAAAAAAAGTAATTACTAGCTACTAATTACATCTTCAACAGCGTAATAACTAATGCAATACTTTTTAGAGAGAGTTATTAGTACAGTTATCTTATCTAATTGCTTTCTAAATCCCAAATCAACCTCGACTAGTTGAACAGTACAAGGAGAGATATGAAACTGCTCTTTTAATTCCTTCAAATAAATAAACATTAGACGTTAAATGTATTACTTAAATTAATTAAAGCGATATGAAAATTCTTACATATAGCCCCTTTAAAGGGTGTGTTGACTAATGGTAATCATTGTAACTTCTTCCATCCCTCAGGTCCATCTACAGGGTTAGGCAGTCCTCTGGGGCGGAGTCGCCACCACAGCAGCCAATCAGATCTAACAGGCCAACCGATTAACTCATCGGGTCTGAGTTTCACTGCCTGTATGTCAGATTTCTCACTGTATGTGTTTCATCCTTATGGAGCCGGCAAACAGAAGTCTGCAGTTACTGGCCTTCCACCTGGACCAGGACCACTGGGTGAGAGCCCATTGCAAAGACATTACTCAGAAATATTGTGATGATTTATAAGTAGAATAAGCGTATATACTGTAAAGATAATTATAAGATTCTGGAGATGACTTTGGTTCTTTCAGGAGCAGTGGACGAAGAGGCCTCTTCAGTGACGGGCAGGAAAGATTCTCTCTCCATCAACTTGGAGTTTGTGAAAGTCAGTCTTTCCAGGATGAGACGTACAGGATGCCCAGCATTTATTGATACTTCCGTTGCTAGCAAGGGTGGGAAGATGGACACCACTCTTATCAACATCTCAGGTCAGTAATTCAAAATGACTTACTGGGATATCCTTCAGGATGTCTGATTGGATCACCTTACTAAAGCCTTTTCCGGCTGTATGACACTACTGTTAAATGACTGTTCAAAAGTTTGGGGTCAGTAATTTGTCTTTTTTAAAGAAATGAATATTTTTATTCAGCAAGAAGGCATTAAATTGATCAGAAGAGACGGTAAATACATTTAGAATGTTAAAAAGATTTCCATTTCAAATGTTCTTTTGAACTTTTGAATCCTGAAAACAAAAATATTAACCAGCACAACTGTTCAAAATCCATTAATAATAGAAAATGTTTCTTGCATTATTATATATTCCCAAATCAGCATATTAGAATAATTTCTAAAAGATTGTGACACTGAAGACAGGGGTAATGATGCTGAAAATTCAGCTTTGCATTACCTGAATAAATTAAGTTTTGAAATATATTCAAATAGAAAATAAATACTATTACAATTTATAATAACTGACAATATTACTGTATTTTTGTGCATAAGAGACTTTTTTCACACACAAAAAAAAACATGAAAGTCTTACCAACCCCAAACTTTTGACATGTAGTGTGTTTAACAATAAAATGCAATAAAAAGGGAATCCTTTAGTTGCCTCAGTAACTAATTTGTGACACTGTGTGTTTGTCTTTCTTCTAGCGGTGTGTGATATCGGTTCTGCATCCTTCAAGTACGACATGAGGCGTTTGAGTGAGATTCTTGCATTCCCACGAGCTTGGTACCGCAGAAGCATTGCCAGGAGATTATTTCTAGGAGACCAGACCATTAACTTACCAGGTTATACATACTGTATATACTCTCAACATTACACGCCTGTTCAAAAGTTTGGAATTAAGTTTTCATTAAGTTTTTGCAAGAAATGGATGCCTCTGTCAACAACAATTCAGTACCAAAAACAGCAACATAGTAAATCATTATTGAGATGTTAAATGGTGTGTTAAATACTTTTTATATATTTTTTCAATTGAAAAAGTTGTGCTACTGAAGTGTGGCAATCACAATAAAATGTTTTTCAGTTGCTGGAGTATTAACTTCCATTTCTGAAATCCATTTTTTGTATCACGCATTTGATCAGTCTGTTGTTCTTTTGAGAGATGAAGGCTATTTCCTGCACTGCTGTCTAGAAAGAAGAAAGCAATGGCAGCTTCATTGAACTGTACCTGTCAAACACCAGTGCACAATCTACAACAGTGAAGAGATGCCTTTTAGGCAGAATTGAATAGACCAAACTAAATCTGAAACTAGAAAATAAGAGAAAAAGAGTGGAAAAGGTAAAAGGATTGAACCTAAGTTTAAGGTATTGAGCTGTTTAAAGGGATAATTCACCCAGAAAGAACAATGAGGTTTGTTCTCGGCTTCTCGCACACACACGCTTTCGTGTTTACTATATGTGCGTTCTATGTATGTGTGTTTTAATGTGGTTATGATAAAAGCCTAAATTACATCTGTTCAGACTATAAAGCAATCATATCTCTTCACAAGACTTTGATTAAACCACTCCATTCATATGAATTTTGTTTTATGATGCATTTATGACCTTTTTGCATCTTTAAGTTTGGGTTACTTGGACTTTTAATGGAGGGACAGAAACCTCTCAAAAACAATGGGATATCTTTGTGTTTGGAAGATTAACCAAAGTCTTACGGGTTTGCAACAACATACGGGTGAGTAAATGATGACAGAATTTCCATTTTTGGACGAACTATCTCTTTAAGAATTGCTTCAGAAAGCATGTGATTAAACTTCACCTGGATATCTTAATAAAACTGAGTCCAAACTTTTGAACAGTAATGTATACCTACTCGCCTGTCCCAGTCATCTTGCATCTTCAGATGAATGCTGCAAAGCATTGATGATAACTGCTGTAAAATGTGCTGTAGCCTCAGGTCCTGCCACGCCAGATTCTGTAGAGAGCATCGCACAGCACCTGTCTCCTGAGTCCAGCCGAAAAGCATACTGGAGGACGTGGGACGGCCAATCCACTCAACACCCCTCCGTCTTTACTGATGCCACACCAAACCATGCACACCTCAAATCACCCGCCACCGGACGTTCCCGCAGCGTGTCTGACTCTTCAGCACCGCGCAGAGGTACACATACATTCTGCTAGAGCTCTGTTGATGATGTGCAGCTTTGTGGCTCTACCATCCTTATCTATTTAACCAATTGTCTGTCTGTGGGTCTCTACAGACTCTGTCACAAAGACCGCCATCCCGTCGTTTCGGAACGGAAAAGCAGCAGCAGCAGCAGCACAGCAGGGTTCGCCATGGGAGACTCTGGTGGTGTTCGCCATCAACCTTAAACAGCTTAATGTCCAGATGAACATGAGCAATGTCATGGGCAACAATACGTACGAGACCTACAGAAACTATTTGATTAGTGCAGCTGTTAACATGCTTAATATCTCTCTGTTTGATGTCTATTTATGTATGTGTGTGTTTAAACAGTTGGACAACAAGTGGGCTGAAGAGTCAGGGCCGTCTGTCAGTGGGCAGTAACAGAGATCGTGAGATCAGCATGTCTGTCGGACTGGGTCGCTCCAAACTGGATTCCAAAGGAGGAGTGGTGGGTGGCAACATTGACGTAAACACACTGGAGATGGTCTGTAAGTATACTTTTAATCATTTGTAGAGAGAATGTATTCGCTTTAAAAACTGGTTATGTCAGTTCTTCCTGAATACTTATTTTCTCTAATTATCAGACATATTTCTAAAAGTGTTATAATAACCAGATACAACAGCTATCAAAACGCAATATATCAAAATTAGTACGTTCTGTTAAATGGTGTTCCACCATGGTCCATAAAATTAGTTAATTTAATGTAGGGGTGTAACGATTCATTCGTTTTTTCGATGCATCGATTACAAATCCTGACGATGCATATGCATCGATCTTGAAACATGTATTTTAAATCGTGAATCGTTTATTTCGGTCAACATTCGATTTAAAATGCTAAGAATCGAATAATTTTCGATTCAGTGCTTTAAAACATATAAACATTAAAGGTGCCCTAGAGTGGTTTTTTATATTATTTTATAATGTTTCCTGGGTTGCCCTTATAATGTTAGTATGTTTTTTAGATCAAAAATAGTCATAATTTAGAAATAAAAGGCATTTTTCCCACCCGGATTTTAGCCTCTGATTTGAACGCTCTGTTTGAAGGAGCGTGTCTGCTGTGTGGAACCGGCCTCTGCTGTGATTGGCTGACATGCTTGCATATGAAATAGCTATGTATTACATGTGAAACTCTCTCGAATACTTTTACTACAGCTAGTTACTATTACAGCTATCGAGATTCACGAATCGTGAGATGGTTTTAAAGTATTTAGATCTATTCCCATCACATACAATGTTGCTGTGATGACTGAGCATTGAGCAAGGAGAGGACAGTCTGTTGGTCGCGAGAATGAAGATCTTATCATTGCAATGCAGTTTCTGTTCTCTAATGCTTTCCCCAATGCAAACACGATCATGTAAATACAGTAAGAGCTTCGCTGTGCAGTGTAACGTGCGTCATTGAATTCATAACGAGTTTGGCAAGTGTCCAGATAAACTCGTGCTGTGGAAAGGTTGTTCTTTGATCGCTTTCTGTATATAATTTATTCACAATTTAAATAGGTTTTTTTTTCATCCTACTAAAAGAAACGATGTGAAGTTGATATTTTAGTCACTGGCTTGACTTACTGATGCATAAACAGTATTGAACGATTTTGAGAGAAAGGTTACCTGTCTGAACTTGAACAATTACACATCAGAAAGTGTTGCTTGGTAGCTGATCTGAGGCCAGCTCTGTATTGGCCCAAGTTGAGGAAACAGTCGTCGGTGAAATGTTTGGAAATTTCCAGAGAAAATAAAAGTAAGCCATTCAGAGGCTCGGATGAAGGAGCTAAAAAATACTTTTGTGTTCATGTGTACATCCAAACACTGAGCAACTGCTATGCTTCGGCTGCGCAGTTCCGCCTGGCATTGAACATGGGCTGGCATATGCAAATTTGTGGAGGCATACATATTAATGATCCCGACTATTGCGTCACAGTCGGTATTGTGTGGAGAACCGACCGTTTTTCAGGGGTGTTTTTCATAAACGTGAATTAAATGAGAACGCGAAAACAGTCCAGTTTGAGATTCACTCTATGTCATGTCAATGCACTGAACTCTTGTTATTTGGCTATACCAAGGTAAATTCAATTTTGAATTATAGGTCACCTTTAAATGACTACATGCGCGAATTAATGAGGCGTTGTGCGGTGTCATTTCGCGTCCTCACAGCTCTCTTTATCGGATGTGCCTTTCGTTTACACGGCGACAGCGTTTTTGGGGCTTAAAAACGCAAAAAAGTGAAACCACCCTCCAAAGTGGAAATCTTAAAAACGCTCCACCGTCGCGTTTCCGTCTAAACGGGTAAAAACGCAAATCTACTAGGGAGAGAAGTAGAAGGAAGGTTGTACGCAGGCGCACGGACTGGTTGTTGTTGTGTGGCAGTGCTTCACATTGCCACCTAGCCGCCTGGAGTGCATACTACATCGCATTTCTAACACTTTTGCGTCTCCATATGCACGCAGATTTCCCCCCCATAACGCTCGTCTAAACGCAGAATAAAAAGTGAAAATGAAACGCCACTTTTGCGTTTTCTCTTCAGATCGTTTCCGTGTAAACATGGCCTTAGAGCATGTATGAATTTAATTTAATTTTAATTAAATCTCATGAGGGGAATTGCAAACGAAAAGGCTTTTTAAATTCATTTCTGTATGGCACAGAACTCTGCTGTCTGGTCATCCTCTTCAGTAACTGATAATCGATTGTTCTTCTAGCCCATATTTCAGAACATCCAAATCAGCAGCCCAGTCATAAGATTCAGATCACCATGGGCTCCACAGAGGCCCGGCTGGACTATATGGGCTCCAGCATATTAATGGGTATCTTCAGTAACGCTGACCTGCAACTACAGGATGAGTGGAAGGTGAACCTCTGCACGACTCAGGCCAGTCTATCTGAGAAAAGGTATAAGAACTGCCAATCATTCTAGCTTATCAACTAATACCTCAACCATACCAAACATTCTCTGATGTGCATCTCCTCCAGTGAGATCTTTGTACATGGAGACCTGCAGTGGGACATATTCCAGGTGATCATCTCCCGCTCCACCACCCCTGACCTGATAAAGATCGGCATGAAGTTGCAGGAGTTCTTCACACAGCAGTTTGACACCAGCAAGCGAGCCCTGTCCACCTGGGGCCCGGTGCCCTACAATCCTCCCAAAACCCCGGTCATCAACATGGACAAAGGAGCAGCTGAACTCTGTTAGTGTGTTTGTGACCATTTTACTTTTAAAATACAATTTTGTTGTTAATGAAATGACTAACATGAATGTCTTTTTCTCTCAGATATGGATGCAGCTCATCACAGACATTGGCCCAGTGTGCTGAAGATGGTGGCTGGATGTCACATTTCCCTCTTCCAGATGCCACTCCCAGAGGATGCTGTGCAGCTGGGCGGCTCGATGAGTCTCCATGGCAACCACATGACTCTGGCTTGTTTCCATGGGCCCAACTTCCGTTCCAAGTCCTGGGTGCTGTTCCACCTGGAAGAGCCCAACATCGCCTTCTGGACTGAAGCACAAAAGATCTGGGAGGATGGTACAGACACAGTGCTAGTTTTCCGTCCGTCCATCCATTCATCCATCATTTGCCTTTTCATAAATTGCAACTAACAGGTTGTGTTTTTTTTTTTTTGTCTAGGCTCCAGTGATGATTCTACATATATAGTTCAAACCCTTGACTTTCACCTTGGGCATAATACCATGGTAACTAAGCCTTGTGGTGCTCTGGAGAGCCCAATGGCAACCATCACTAAGGTTACCCGCCGTCGTCATGAAAACCCCCCGCATGGGGTGGCAACAGTCAAAGAGTGGTTTAACTATGTCACTGCCATGAGAAACGAAGGTAAATGTTGCACACTCAATGGCTCTGTTCCAAACCTAGTGAGCTGCCTTGCAGTCTTTTGCCTATATTGTAATATCGTAAATATTCTGGTTGACACTTCACCATAATAGGTGGTGGTATTGCAAAAAACAATAAAAACAAGATGATGATGCAGTGTGTAGCTACTACTGCCACACAAAATCATATCGGTGATATTTTGCTAGGTGACAGATGAAATAGAGACACAATTCCTGCTTAAAAAAAAGACATTTATTAAAAAATAATTAATTAAATAAGTTAATACACCCCAGCTTGCAGGAAGTGGAGATCAACAATAAGTACTATTTCTTCACCTATGGTTACTAGTATTAACTTCGTTAATGGAAATTATGATAAAATGATCCGTCGACTAGCTTAGCTAGACTAAGACGAGATGATGACGAGACGACAATAAGGTCATTAAACAGTAACTGTGACCTATATCAACATGCAATATTGCTGATGTATAAAAAGACAACACTAAAATGTAGTGAAAAAATTAAGACTTTACAAAAATATTTCAGACTGCTGTTCAAGTGTCTACTACAAGCTTTCATGTTTGTAGTTGTTGATAGTTTGAATCCCCCAATCAGAGCTTTTCTGTTAAAAGAATACATTTTCTGCCCGAAGTTTAACTTAATCTTTGGAATCTGGCAACCATGCGCGCACACTCTCTCTACACTGATTACAGTCTCTCTCACCTCCCTACACCTATAGAATACTAGTAGTATATCTTTCCCTACATTTCTATAAATATTGCTATAATATCGTTACCATGGCCATGATAATCATGTAGTGAAAATCTGATTTCATGACAGCCCTATCCCTCACGTGAACCTCACAGGAGAGTAGATTTTAAAGTCATTTTCATCATTTCACTTTTTTCATTTCATGTTGCTAAGCTTCAAAAAAAAACTGTATATAGGCTACTATACTTTAGAATTTAGCCAAAGTTATAATCTATCTTGTCAGAGCCATAGGTGTTTGAGCAAGGGCTCCAACATATGGTGCAGTTGCGAATGACCGGAGCTTGAGACCCAGTTCGAGGTCCTTTCCCGGTTGTAGAAAAGCCATTGCATGGGCAGCACACCAATAATTCCTTAACTCTTTCCCTGCCAGCATTTTTACAAAACTTTCATGGCCCCAAGAATATTTTGTTGTATGAATATCTGAACATGCAATATATCAAAAAAAAGAACAGAGCCCCTGCTTTTAAACAACAACACTTTTTTAATTCTAGGTTCATGCATTTTTTCTTTATCAACACTTGAATGTGGGTGTTTCATTTAAAAAGCAACATTTTTAACAAAAAGCTGAGAAAATAGTGTTTTTTCGAAGACTACAACGTAGGGCTGTCACTTTTGTGAAAAAATCCTGTTCGATTTTTGAGACGTAAGTGTTCATTGAATCGATTGTAAAATCGATTTTCCATGTCTAAAGACGTTTCCATTTTCATCGCCAAATACAGGCAAATCCACGGACACCTAACAGGCATTAGGACGAGCGTAATGAGGGGGCTTGAGACGCACAAGTCAGCAATATTTCTGATGATTTATTGGCGTGAAGTTTCAGCACAATGACAAACAGGAGCGCAACATTCAGGGATTGAGATTAACACCATCCGACTCGCCAAATGCGGGTAAAAATGAACTTTGGCGGGAAACGCTGTCAAATCACGAGCTGATCTGGCGTGTTTCTATGTTTACTCACTTTCTTTGCTGGGGAAGTTCGTGTAAGCCAAATCTGCGCGGATTTAGCGCAAATACGCAACTCATGAGTCCTCATGATATATTAAATACAGCGTATAGCGCAGAATCTGCGCATTTCTGGCTTCCTTGAACACACACACATACACACGTCACTAAGCAACAAATAACGGCGTGCTTGTTCACTTGCATTGAAGTAATAGCGAATATTAAAAAGCATTTGGTGAACAGAAAAGACATTGTTGTTTTCCAACATCCTACATGTTCTGTGTCCTGTATTGATCTGTCCACCTAAAACACGTTTTTAGTAAAAAAAAAAAAAAAAAAAAGGGCCGTTAAAATCGATTCCCTATTTTCGTTTTCGATACTTGTGTTGGTTGGTCCGATCGATTGTGCAATCGATTTTCGAACGTAAAGTGACAGCCCTACTACAACGTGCATAAGCAATGCTTTTATCCCTGATTTCTGCTCCTTTTTTGGTTGTTTTGATCAGGAGATTCAGTACTCTTTCAGAAGTTGGGTAATAGCGCCCCCTACCATATAACAGTGAAAAAACATCAATTACATCAATGTTGGAGAAGCGTTGTCATAAATCACGGAAAATTCCGTCAATGGTGGGGAAAGAGATGAAATGCTGTCTATATAGACAGCTAACTAAGGTTTTAGAGCAGAGCTAGTGCTGAGCAGCAGACACATGTTTATGATTACCATATTTGCCGTTCTTGAAATGGAATATTTTTATTTTCCTTGAAATAATTCTCTCTTTTCTTGCGTCAGAGCTGAACTTGTTGCGTAACGTGGATGCAAACAACTCAGAAAGCGGCGCAGAAGCAAAGAGCTCCAGCCTTCTGAGCGGCTTCAGGGGCTCCTCCAGCTACAACCACGAAACCGAGACCATCTTCGCCCTTCCCAAAATGCAACTCGAGTTCAAATCCATTCATGTACAAGACCCAGAGGAACCTTCTCTCAGTGGTACAGACTAATAACCTGCCAGATGTTTATATTCTGGTAGCCTCTGGCAGCTACATTATTATTATTATTATTATTATTATTATTATTATTATTATTATTATTCCTAAGGTTGCTTGTGAAGCTTGTATAGTATGAATCCTCGCTGACTCTGAGCTGTGTTGCAGATGCCGGCAGTAAGCCTAAAGTGGAGTGCAGTGTGGTCACCGAGTTCACCGACCACATCTGTGTCACCATGGATGCAGAGCTCATCATGTTCCTGCATGACCTGGTGACAGCATACTTGAAAGAAAAGGAGAAAGGTGAGATTATGAAATCCAGATTCACTCGGTTTCCCTTCTTCATAAATGTGCCTTGTCACTGAGCATGTGCTTGTGTTGCAGCTCTCTTCGCCCCGCGGATCTTCGCATCTCGACCTGGTCAGAAGAGCCCCACCGCGCAGCAGGATGAAGCGTCATCAGAGAAGAAGGAAAATGAAGAGGTGGTGAACTACGCCACAGTGGACTGGAGAGAGTTCCTCTGCAACACATGGCATCTGGAGCCCACACTACGGTAACACTGTGGTCACATGACCTCAACTCATGTTCCACACAGACCTTGGCATCTGGAGCCCACACTACGGTAACACTGTGGTCACATGACCTCAACTCATGTTCCACACAGACCTTTCAAGTCAAATAGACTTATGTTAATAGACAGTTGCTGTGGGTGCTCGGGTGTTGCTAGGTGGTAGTTAAGGAGTTTTCCTGAGTGGATGCTAGGAAGTTCTGGGTTATTGCTAGGACATTGGCTGGTGGTTACATGTGTTTAAATGTGGTATACTTGCTTACGCCATTACAGACAATAATGTATGAAAAGTGTAACCTGTGCAAATGATGGTGAAATATGTACTTGTATGAAGTCGTTTGACATGCGTTATATTTCAGGTTGATCTCGTGGACGGGCCGTAAGATTGATCCGGTGGGGGTGGACTACATTTTGCAGAAGCTGGGATTCCACCATGCCAGGACTACAATTCCCAAGTGGCTGCAGAGAGGAGTAATGGACCCTCTGGATAAAGTTCTGTCCGTTCTCATTAAGAAACTTGGCACGGCATTGCAGGATGAGAAAGAGAAGAAAGGTCAAAGAGACAAAGATGAGCATTAACTCAGACACTTCAATGTATTAATACATTTCCGCTATCAGGAGCCATCTGTGTGAACTTATTTCTTTTTTTTTTTTACCTTGTCTGAAACCACTGGATTTATTGCAAACTACTGTACAGCACTAACAAACGCATCACAGCCATTGCTATACTGTGTGAACATTAATGTTTGCCCTGGTTCATATGGCTATAGCTCTTGGGTGACTGAAAGTGTTTTGTTTTGTTTTTTGTACATGCGAATTTTCAGATCAAGTAAAGATTGGATAGCTGCTGCTGAATGCCATTTGGACTTTTAACTTGGATTAAACGCACTTACACGTTGCTGACACTAACAGATGAGCAGTGATATTAAGCTACAGTATACGAGTGTGCTCTTGAAATCAGTTTACATGAGTTCAGAGGAGCGATAAGCATCCTGTGTTCTTTCTCTTGAGGTGAATATACTGCTGAATATTGCCAATCAGACTTTTTAAGTAGTTTTATTTAACATTTTAAGAGCAAACAATACAGGTAACCGCTGACCAGGTGGTAAAGTGTTCTTTCAGCCAGCAGAGGAAGCGTGAACATACCTATGCCTAATTATTCCTTTGAGAGTGACCAAATTTTATGCCTGATAACACATTTTGAGGGATGATATAGTGGAGATGCCTCAGATATTCCTGTGAATACATCAGAACCTCAGATTGTGCTGTGTAATGTGAACTGGCCTATAAAGCAAGGCTCTAACTTAAATAGACAAACAAAATGTAAATATCTTAAATGCATAAGCTGTTACCCATGTTAGGCCTGTGGTGATAGTGTTTTTCCTTTTTTTTTTTTTTTCATAAGTGCAATAGACCATTATATGTACAGAGGTAAATATGTTCAATGTGCTGATTTCTTAACTGAATAAAATCATTACTACTAAAATGAATGAAAGCCACACTTTTTTCTTCCACATTATACTTCACTGATTTGTAAACTAAGATGAGTTTTGTTCATTCGTTGCTGTGGAAGGTTGCCTTAGGGAACAACATTGTGCTACACAGAAGTAATAGAATAGAATAGAATAGAATAAATCTTTATTGTCCACCGGGGTGGAAATTTTTCTTTGGCTCACCGCAACATACAGTACAAAACAGATAAAACATAAAAATAATGTCTCAGACATAATGAAGAAACATTTCTAGATTAATAAAATATAAAAACATCTTAAGAATAAATATATTTATACATTAAAATAGCAGCTCATTTGTTATTGTTACTTTGTTTGGTTAAGGATACTAATGGCATTCGGAATGAAAGATTTTCTAAAAGAACTTTTAGCCAGAGGCACTCTAAAGCGCCTCCCAGACTTCATTAGTTCAAACTCGCAAGAAGGGGGTGAGTACTATCTGCAATGATTTCCCTAGCCTTATTCCTCGTTCTGTCAATGTATATGGGACAGTGGTTTTCCTACAATTTCCTAGCCATTGACACTATCCTGTTGAACTTTTTCTTTAGCTTGCAGTTTAAACCAAGCAGAGAGGTGAAAAGTTAAAACACTTTCAATATATGTAATATACACTAGCTCAGTAATCTGAGCACTGACACCCAGGCAGTTCAGTCTTCTAAGAAGACTGAGTTGTTGTGAGCATTTCTTAAAGATAAATTCTGTATTATCGGTAAAACTCAGGTTATTATCAAGAACCGTACCTAGATATTTAAACGTTTCCACAATTTCAACTACTTGACCATTTAGTGAAATTGGCTCTGTTATTGTCTTGTTTTTTTGCCAAGCTCATAGCTCATTTGTCTTTGCCACATTAATTTCTAGCTCGCTTTCTTTGCACTATGCTTCAAGAGCCTTTACATGTGCAAGATAAAAGGCTTCATCCAAGGAATTCGTTTTTTGTAAGAGTCCTACTAAGGCCATATTATCTGCATATTTGATCAATTTAAACGTGCTATTGTTTATATTAAAATAATTTGTAAATAAGCATAGGTGAAAGAACGCTGCCTTGTGGGCAGCCTGTACTAATGGTCAGGGCTGGACTGGGACTAAAAATCGGCCCGGGCATTTTGGCCCAGACTGGCCCACTACATATAATCATAAACACAACCGATCTTTTCATACCCCTGAATATGTATACTAACTCCTATTAAAAAAAAAACACTAATGCCATAGCCTAATGAGTGAGTAGGAATGAGTAATAGATAATTAATAGTTAATAGATGAAATAACTACTAATTGTAAAATACAATCGAACTACTCCACAATGATGAATCCTAAAACAAGCTATAAGCTGCATTGGCATAGCAATACCAGTGTTTGACAAAGGATTTTTGGTAAATCTGTGGTGAGTGGACCTCGGGTTCGGGGGAGCCCCCCGTAAGAAAAAATTGTGCTTTTTAATGTTAAATTCATCAATCTGGTGCACTTTGAGAGTTAAAAATTAAGAGCTCCAACGCAAAATAAGTGTGCAAGTTGAACAAAGAAAAACTCAAAACTCTTTTAGCTGTGATATAGTGTCTGTCTGCATCACACTACTACATAATAATAGTTATAATATTAATTCCATGACAGTTATAGCCATATATTGTAAAACAAATGCACTGAAAAATAAAAGGGACTTTCATAATTAGTTTTGTACTAATTTCCATGCTTGAAAGAGATAAACACATGATCTTTTATTTTGGCGGAAAACATGGTTTACAAACGCGTCTCATTACAATTCTAATAAAATGCGTAATCATCAACTATGCCGATGTGTAAATAATGCGTAGCTGGGTGATGGGTTCCTACACTCATCGCCTCAGTGTTCTGAAAGTTGCCTTCTGCTTACCACAGTTCTCTACACTCACTCATTCTCTCCTGATCCTCCTCAGTATCCTCATCAGACACTTGAAGTGCCCGTTTCTTTTTTTCACGCTATTTCTCTGCACATTCCTTGCGTTTCTTCTCCATCTCTGACTATTTTGACAGATACACACTGACACTGCACGCGCGCTCAAAGCCTAAAGGGGAGGAGTTTAAAAATGTGATTGGACCAGCCCCGTGCCAATCAAGAAAAGAACCAATGGGCCGCTGATCTACGTGTTTCATGGGCCGGTCTGTAAAAAAAAAAAAAAAACCTACGCTGACTTTTTTTGTCCAATGCATTACACCGGCAAAGATCCCAGCGCCGCCAATTAAGCAAAACTAAACGAATGGGTCGCCGATGTACGAGTATTATGGGCCGTTTAGACAAAAAATGTTTTTTATATTTTTTTTTAAAGAATGATCTGTATCGGCCCAAAAAGCACGTCGGCCCACCGGGCAAATGCCCGGTATGCCCGATGGCCAGTCCAGCCCTGCTAATGGTACGCACTCCAGACAAAAAGCAATTTACACTTACCCTCTAAGGGCGACAAGAGAGAAAGTCTCTGATCCAGAGAATCAGGCTGTTATCTATATTAATATTAACTAGTCTTTGCAGGAGAATATGTAACTTCATAGAATTAAATGCTGCACTAAAATCTATAAATAAAACTCTAGCATGCCCTTTTGGGAGTGCAAGTTGTTTTGAAATAGAGTCTAAAAGGACCAGCACAGCATCATCTGTCCCTCTATTACTTCTATAAGCGAACTGCAGTGGATCTATCACGCTGGTTACTTGGGAGGTCAAGAGATCTACCAGAACTCTCTTCATTGTTTGCAGTATCTACATTGTGTACTGTATGCGTACAATACCTGGATGAGCACACTAAACCGAATCCTGTATCCCATAGTGCAATGTGCTCTACTTGCAGTGTTAACTTGCGCTATTAAAATAGTTTTTGTTCATTAAAATAATAAAGCTGAAATAAAACATTAGATTTAAAAAATGTAAATAATGTATAATGTTTCCTTGGCAACTAACTGAAATCAAGTTTAGGCACTGCAATTAAAACTGAAAAACAAAGCTAATTAAAGCTGCAAGCAGCATTGAAAGGGCCCTCGCACCCGTGCCACCGCCACCTGGTGGCTTTAGGAAGACAGAGCACGGTGGGCAATGTGCATTTAAGTAGGTAAATATAGGAGTATGTCAAAGTCAGTTACAAAAATGTCCTTTATTATGGGGATAATAGCATGCGTTATCACTCAGATAAGTGTTGCTAGCATGTTTTAGCATGTTTCTAGCATGTTATGAACTCCATGGCGTATTTAATATGTTGCTAGTACTGCATCACAGTGTAAAATATGTCACTTCCTTTTGACAGTAGGTGGCGCTAAAACTTTAACTTAAAATTATCATGTAGATATGTTCAGGGCAGGACTCTTATCAAACGTGTGAAGTTTAGGGCAGATTGGACATTGCCTTCAGTAAAAACAACTTCCTCTTTCATTGCATTAGTATGCGTTAACACTTAGCTAAGGATTGCTAGCATGTTTTAAGATGTTTCTAACATGTTTATAACTCAATGGCATATTTACTATGTTGCTAGTACTGCACTGTAAAACATGTCACTTCCTGTTGCCAGGTGTCGCTATTACTTTAACTGCAAATTATCATGTAGATTATGGCAAGCCATTTTAGTTTTTATTCATTTCCAGGATATGGATTCTTGATATCAACAATTACATTTTTTGATATCAAGAATTGAATTGTTGATATCAAGAATTGAATTGTTGATATCAAGAATTGAATTGTTGATATCAACAATTTAATTGCTGATATCTGTAATTGTATTTTCACTAGTGAAATGTCTATGGCAAGCCGTTTTAGCTTTAATTGTACCCAGCCTTACTCGTCGTAATTACATTTTTACTAGTAATAATTCAGTTAGAGAGCTCTACAATTCAATTCTTACTAGTAACAATTTCAATTAGAGAGCTCTCTAATTCGATTATTACTAGTAACAATTACAATTAGAGAGCTCTCTAATTCAATTATTACTAGTAACAATTACAATTAGAGAGCTCTCTAATTCAGTTTTTACTAGTAAGAATTACATTTAGAGAGCTCTTTAATGCAATTATTACTAGTAAAAACTGATTTAGAGAGCTCTCTAATTCGATTCTTACTAGTAAGAATGTATTTGCAGAGCTCTCTAATTGAAATTGTTACTAGTAAGAATTGAATTGTAGAGCTCTCTAACTGAATTATTACTAGTAAAAATGTAATTACGACGAGTAAGGCTGGGTACAATTAAAGCTAAAACGGCTTGCCATAATAATAGACATTTCAACTAGTAACAATTGAATTCTTGATATCAAAAATAAAGGTTTTTACTAGTAATAATTGTATTTCTGATATGTGAAATTGGAATTTCAACTAGTAAGAAATCAATTCTTGATATCAACAATTGGTTTTGAATGGCAGCCTATGGTGACATTTTACTAGTGAAAATACAATTGTTGATATCAAGAATTAAATTTTTGATATCAAGAATTAAATTTTTGATATAAAAAATGTAATTTGTAGATATCAACAATTGAATTCTTGATATCAAAAATTTAATTCTTGATATCAACAATTTAATTGTTGATATCAACAATTTAATTGTTGATATCAAGAATTAAATTGTTGATATCAAGAATGTAATTGTTGATATCAAGAATTGAATTGTTGATATCAAGAATTCATATCCTGGAAATGAATAAAAGCTAAAACGGCTTGCCATAGTAGATATGTTCAGGGCAGGACTCTTATCAAACGTGTGAAGTTTGGGACAGATTGGACATTGCCTTTTTAAGTAACAACAACTTCCTGTTTCATTGCATTAGCATGCTTTGGCCCTTAGCTAAAAATTGCTAGCATGTTTTAACATGTTTATAACTCAATGGCATATTTAATATGTTGATAGTACTGCATCACAGTGTTAAACAAATCACTTTGTCACTTCCTGTTGCCAGTAGGTGGCGCTATTACTATAACTGAATATTCTCATGTAGATGTGTTCAGGGCAGGACTCTTATCAAACGTGTGAAGTTTGGGGCAGACATTTGACATTCCATGCCTGAGTTACAGCAAATTCCTATTTAAGTTTAGTAATAGAATGCTTTAGCACTTAGCTAAGTGTTTGCTAGCATGTTTCTAGTATGTTGCTAGCATGTTTAGCACTTGCTGACACTTTTTTATAATGTTATCAGGCAGGGGCGTAGAATTTAGTAGGGACGCTAGGGACATGTCCCTACCAATATCCAGTGACACTGATTTGTCCCTAGCAATAATTTCGATCAAAAATTTAAATATATTAATATATATAACCACTGTTGCCGGGTATGTCTTGTGGGTATAATTTATTTCTTATTTTATTTAACCAGGAAACATCTAATTTAGATTAAAATCTCTTACAAGAGCGTTCTGAGAAAAATGCGCAAATCCTGGAACACAAACGGTTAATAGATCTAGGTCCCGGCTAACACACATCGCTAAACTGATTGGCTTTGTGTTTTCTTTCTAACTTGTGAGAGGCTGGTTGTTGCGAAGCGGCAAAGCTCATTAGAAGGAAACCTAGATGCGGTAAACTAGGGAGTAGGCCTAATCTACAGTTCAGTGCACAAAAATACGGGGCAAATCGCGTCAAATAATGATTCAGGGACAGAACAGTTTTTACAGTATGACAATCGCGGGATAAGTGGTAAACATAATCGTTAGTGTCTGTGTGTGTGTGTGTGTGTGCGCACGCGCGCGCGCAAAGAGCACTGAAACTTAGTAAAAACATCAGTTAGTATGATTTATAAGCCGGTTTCCAAAAAAAGGAAACAAAGAAAATACCCATAAGGACAAGATTTTCGCATATTGTCATTTTTGTAGGGACAAAGACAATATGTCCCCACAAAGAGGGCAATTTCCGAAATCCTTGTAGGGATTTTTTTTTATAAATCAGTTATAAATCATACTAAGTGACGTTTTTTGAAAATGCAGAAAGTTAAATGTGATAGGGATAGTGTAGAGGGATAGAATACACAGTTTGTACTGTATAAAAATCATTATGACTATGGAAAGTCCACATTAAACATGAAAACACAAAATTGCTTGGTCTGTTGAAATGAGAGGTCTGTTTGATGAAGTTGAAACCCTTGTCATCCCCGTCTCATCAGCTGAGGCTGAAATGAGTTTCATTGCTCTTAGGACACTGAATACATGGCTCAGAACAATGGCACGAGTTGCTGTGTGTCATGTCCAACAGGATAAACTGGACAGTAATGATGTGAAACAAATATGCCAAAAGTTAATTTCTGTTAACGTGATAGTTTCCTTAAAAAATTTAAATTCTGTTATCATTAAGTTGTTTCAAACCAGTTTCTTTCTTCTGCTGACCACAAAAGAAGTTATTTTGAAGAATGTTGGCGGTAACTAGACAGTTGATGGGCCCCACTGACTTCCATTGTATTTTTTTTCTTACTATGGAAGTCACTGGGGTCCATCAACTGTCTGGTTACCAGCATCCTTCAAAATATCTTCCTTTGTGTTCAATAGAAGAAGGAAATTCATAAGGGTTTGAAACAACTCGTGGGAGTTCAATTTTTTATTTTTGGGTGAACTATCCCCTTAACTATCCCTTTAATGACAGATGCAGACTGACATGTGTTTGGCTTGTTCAAAAAGCAAGGAACTAGTCAGTATTGCACTACTGCATTGCACTATGAACGGAGTAAAGTTAAGTCTCTGTTAAACTCCCTTCTTGTCTTTAATAGTTACCATAACATTACAGAATTCATTAACGTATTGTTAAGGTCAATATAGTCTAAAAACCTTAATATTATCCTATTAATCCTATTAATTTCCTGATTCGTCAGCTTCTGGGAATGTCCCCACCAATCTCAAAACCAAACCTACGCCCTTGTTATCAGCAGTCCACAACAGTTTTAAACATGTCACTTTCTGTTGCCAGCAGGCGGCGCTATGACTTAAACTGAATATGAGCATGGACATGTGTTCAGGACCGAACTCTTATCAAACGTGTGAAGTTTGGGGCAAATTGGAGTTTCGGCAACTTCCTGTTTCATGGCGAAACATCGAAATTTGTCGGACACGCCCTTTGACGAAAACTCAAGATCTTCGCAATTTAACGTCACAAATTCTTTAAGATTACACTCACCAAATTTGAAGATGGGTGTAAGCAGAATACATACAAGCAATATGCCTAAGCAACAATGTACTCATTACAATTCCACACATAACCACTGCGTGGCGCACTTCATGTTCAAGAGTTTCAGTTCAGCACTTAAATGGATGATGAGACTTCTCAGAACTAATGTGGGGTTAATTTACACTCTGATCGTCCTCTCCTTTTGTATGCACTTTTAAATGTAATAGTTTCACAAATCCAGATTTTTGTTAAAGTGAAGCTGCAGTAGGGAAGCTTTGTCTAAATTGGTTGAAACTCACTGATGAATTGTGGTAATTACGAGTTGAATTTCGGCTCCATGGTAACAGGCAATCATTTTATCAGATCGACTGTCACTAACGGCAAAACATGTAAATACGGATGACGTTACTGACATTTCCCGCAAAATTTACATGACTATTCAAATTATAAAATAATTTGCCGTTGTGAAGGGTAATGCAATTTGTTTACTTGCTCAGTTTTTGTTAAAAAACAAACAAACAAAAAAACAGCATACTGCAGAAATGGGAATTGAAGTTTGAAAATGACTTTGAAAATGGATGAATTTAAACAAATAAATGTTAATCAAAAAAAAAAAAAAAAAAAAAAAAAAATCACACCACAACTGCTTGAAACAGCTTTATTTCTCGTAAGTATCACAAGAACCCCGTCATGATTTGCCGTTTTAAAACTCTGAATAGGTAGATTTAACATCCTAGCATCCTGGTTACTCAAACTCAAAAATGAGCTACAAAAATGAACCAAGCTATATAATAAACAAAAAATGGTGCTGCTCTATAGTTATATGAACTGACTCTAAAAATGTAATTCAAGGGCTACCCATAGTGTCTTATTTAAAGATACCACTTGTTAAAAACAAAAACTTCTGGCACCTGTTACTAACAATAAATCCAGTATTATTATAATTTTGGTCTTTCATATACATTTCCATATACATATCTACTGTTTTTTTAAAAAAAAGAAAAAACTATGCCAAGATTCATAACGGTGTAAAAAAAGGTTTCAAGTTTGGCGCCCGTAATGCTGTTTACTTGAGGTGTTTAGTCTGTCGGCTCTGTCGTCTATTTGGCAGTGCATGCACACACACACACACACACAAGTGGAACATGAGGAGGCAGTGTGAGTGGAGGGAGACCTGATTCAGCAGCTCTGAGGAGCTCTACAGTGTTAACACGCTTCCCTGATCAGACACATACAGTGCTTTCAGCTTGGCAGAACAGTCACACGACGTCAAGATCACTGAATCATTTGGGGCAGGAGCTGAGGAGGTCGTCGGGATTAGTGGGAGGAAAGGCAGGTTCCATAGTTCGATATCCCACTACACGTCAGTGGTCTTTCTGGACCTCTTCTTGAGAGGTGCTTTGCTGCTGGTTTTGGCCTCTGTTCTGCGCCTGTACTTGCGTGGTTTGGTGGATGAGGGTACTTCAGCGCTGTGCTCCAGTGGGGGCTCTGCCTGAGGGCGGATATCGGAGTCTTCATGTTCCTGGCAGCAGAGCTGGCCCACGAGCGGGTGAGACCGCAGCGCCCCCTCCTGGTGAGCCTTGCAAAAAGAGTTAGGGCATAGCTGGCAGAAAGCATCGGAGTTCTTTCCACACACGTCACAGTGATGCCAGGGACAGTCCCAGCGACCTGGAAGAAAACACAGATCACAAATGTAAAAGTTGTCAATGGATAAATAAAAAAAAAAGGGACAGAAGACAATTAAAGCCTATTAAATGTTACAAATAATGGCTTTCAATGATACTGCAATGTTTAATAGCTATAATGGCTAAAGTTGTGGGGAAAAAAAACATTGAACCCTTTCACACGTACGATCACACCGGTGTGATCAGTCTTGGCGGGTCCCTGGAGTGTACGATCACACCGGTGTGATTAGAACGGTCAGTGCATCACGTGATCACCTGCTAAATTCAAACGTGCTTTCCACGTTGGCTGGCGCTGAGCCAGAGACAGATGCGCTCAGTGCTGTATTTATATCACAACTATTCAGTGTTTTCAACCACATAATGTTTATTTTAGGTTTCAGACATTTAAATACACATAAGTACTAGCAAAAAAATTATTTTGAGTTTGTAAAATACACACTGATGTCTATGTAAGCGGCAATAATAATCCTTTCCATTATAATAAGACGACACGTTTTATTAATATCAGATACACAATGTGTAAGTAGCTTTACATTTTACCCTATTCTTCTCCCAGTTCACCGGCCACTTATCCTGTGTTCCAGGCAACCTGTAACCCGTGTTTTTTCAACCTTATACCCGTGAAAGTGCACTGGAACGGCCGTCAAACCCGTGACTTCCCACCCGTGAACTCGTACTAGATCGATGTACTCCCAGTTACGAGCTCTGACGTCACATAGCCCGCGAAACCATACAAAACAACAATGGTTTGTTTACATCTAGCTACCACAATTCCTTGCGCTCAGGTAGTTTGGCGTGACTGGCCTGGAACGCAACAAAGTCGTGAGTCGTGGTTTGAAGTCGTGATTTACGTGCTCAAAAACCTGCCTGGAACGCAGCATTACTTTCATGCATTTCGTCAGAAGTTGAGGAATTGATGTGTTGTAAACTAACATGGCGCCGCCCATCCACATACAGCTCAACTAACGTAGGGCCCTATGATTTCCGCGATCACGGAATCGCGGACGGAATTGCGGAATTGGCCAATTAACGGGGAATCTAGTGTTAACGCGGAATTTCGTGGAATTTAACATATTTGGTTTGAAATTCTGTTTTTGTGTGAGAGAAGAACGTATGTCTGGTTAAAATGCAGACCGGGGGAAGCAAATCTGGGTGACAACACCACCCCGTCATCTCAGCTACAATGACGAAATCTAAACAATGAAAGCATGGCGAAGCGGCTCTCCTTTCGTTGGCAAAAAGTTAAGAAACTCAACGCTATAAGCCGAGAAGTTCGCACGTGACTTATGCAGTGTTTCCCACACATAGACTAATTCGCCGCCCAGGGATTAAAGTGAAAAAAAATCTTCTGATGGATTTTTTCCCTAGGCCAAGTCATAGGCCTATTCCTGTAACTTTATTTAAATAGTCGAGACCAATAGCGTTTTAAGTGGAGATGTTTTAAACCGCTTTAATATTGCCAGTTTGCGTATTTTAAAAGCTATTTTAATAGGGCTGTAACGATACGCGATATAAAACCGAAGTCGCCATAGGCTACTCATATCCACGAACCTGTGTCGCGGTGTGAGAAGGCAGAATCGCGACACACCCCTTCCAACTCCCAGTTATCCTTCCCGTCCAGATCCAATGCTACCACATCTTTCCATTACTATTAGCATGGGCGGCGCTAGGGAGGGGCTAGCAGGTGCTTCAGCACCCCCAAGAAAGACCAAAGCACCCCGATAGCACCCCCAAACATAATGTCTGGAATCAATTATACTCAGGCTGTATTCTATGGAAGCCGCATGGTGAAGAAAAAAGAAAACTTACCTTGTTATTTCGAGATATTAAGTCGTTATTTCAATATAATATCTCCTTATTTCGACATAATAACAGGGGTTTTCCTGCATTTAATTTTTTTGGCGGTTGCCAAAGCAAATTTTTGTCCCGCAAAGCCTTTTTTGATCGGTGAGTGATGTAGAATAACGAGCAGAGAGAGAGAGAGAGAGAGAGAGAGAGAGAGAGAGAAAGAGAGAGAGAGAACGCACCGGCCGCGCGCGCGCACTCTCACGTCTTCAAACACAAGCGCTGTGTTGCTCTCTCTCCCTCGCGCATATTAATCAAAATCAATTGACACGATAGTAAAAGGTCGGAAGACCGCAGTTTCACGTGGAGCATTTGGAGATTTTTTTTCTCCTGAATTACCGCGGTGTGTGAATTGTGCTAAAAAAAACACGTTGCCCTATCTTCTCTAAAAAGCGTTCCGCCCATTCATCTGACATAAACCACATTTCACTAAACGAAAAAAACCTATCCAGTCCAGTGATTAAATGTTTTCTGTATTGACGCAAATCGTGTGCGATGTCCTAAACTGCTGAGATAATCACACAAGCGTGCTGTAGGCTGGACGTCCACTATGACACGTCCGATACGCAAACGACTCATTTTAACCATTCACCTTAATGAATAGTTAAAACAACTGACCTGTCCAACACTGAACTCACCAGACCTCTAAATCGGTGTATAAAAAATCGGTAACTTAATTAGATCAGTTAAAATTTACTATAATAATGCTATAGAAGTGCAGTTTATTAAATGTTAATTTTAATATTTAGAGAGTCTGTAGGCCCACTATATGTGCCATTAAATAAGCGTATTTAGTTGATTAGGCCTACCTGCATTTAATAGAAGTAAATATAGCAGACATTAGATAATCACGACACGGAGGCGCCGGCGCTGAAGTGGAGCTCGTCTCATAAATCAACCGAAACTCAGCCTATAAGGTAGCCTACTTCACAGAAATATATCTATATTGAAATGTCTACTTTTAAACAGAACAATTCAAAACGAAAGAAAACATATGTAGGCCTAATCCGTATGAAAAGTGCATTTCTCTCTGGCGCGTTCACTGCGAAGATTGCGATTCAGCTAGTCAACTTCATCTTTCCAGCCGAGTTACCCCACACTGACAGAAAACACTTGTTTATTAATAAACAATTAAAATGTCTCCTTGCTATTTTGACATAGGCCTATTCATAATCATTACTTTTGCCGGTTCTTTTTGACAGCTTTCAGGTGGCAGCGCCACCCTTATAGCCTACATGTTATGAACGCGTCAGCACCGAAAACATGAAGATGGAGTTTTTTTTTTAGAATAATCGCACAACCTATTTGATATTCTATAATTAAATACTGTTACTCATCCCAACCAACTAAAATGTTTAATTGTAAGCGTCTTTTTACATGTTAGTTTTCCCGTGAGCGGGAATTGAAAACCCGGAGTGGACCATGAGCGAAGTGATTACAGAATGCTTAGAGTGGAGAGAGGAACGTGCTGTCGCTCCACTCCAGGCTTTGATCACACCCCCCTCAGGCTTCAGCAGGGTGAACACACCTCGTCTTTCCTTAATTTAAGACCTATTCAAACTATTCAAACTAAAATTAAGACATTTATTACACTATTTGAGAAATGAAAGCCTATTTACGGCCTTAAAATTATGAAAAGTGAATTTAAGACATTAAGGATAGACAGGAACCCTGCAATTGACGGAAATCCGTCATAGACTTGCTGCAATTAACGGAAATCCGTCGTAGCGACGGAGAACTTTAATCCCTGTCGCCGCCACATACTGCGTTTCGTTTTTTAACACCATTTAAAACACGCAGCGTATTCTTTCAGTTGTATTTCCCCGCTCTCCCTCCGTCTCTCTCTCACTCACGCGTCTCTCTCACATACACACACCGCGTCTGTCTATGAGGCGCCGGACTGGACAAAAGCGAAGCGAACTCCGTGAGCGACACTGGGCGAGAGAGAGACAGAGTGTGACTATTTAAACTTATATAAACTAATATAATTTATACTACTGGACAGTTTAAAGCTCATAACCATATTTTGTTGTTACTTGAAGAGTGGAGTGTTATGTTGCATCATGCAGTATTTGTCCTGAAAAGGCTACTGAGTAAATGTCTGTATTACCTCAATACATTTAAGGTCATTCCTAATTTATTTGTATTTAATACATTTTAATCATTAACTTTAAAAGCACACTCTTTTTACGACTAAAATAACAGTCAAGGGTAAAAAAAAAAAAAAAATTACCAAAAATTAAAACGGAAAAAACGGAATTTGGGAAAAAATAAAACTGAATTTGGGAAAAAATAAAACGGATTTCATAGGGCCCTACTAACGTGATCGCTATAAAGGCGTTTATACAACAGAACACATCCACTTGCACATATTTGACAATCGGAATATCCGTGTTTCATGTTATAGCTAATACATTTGTGAATATTTTGAATTAAAAAGGGAAAATGACATATGTGACCCGATCTGGCGAAATGATTCGGAAGTCGCAACGTTCCATTTTAAGATATGGGCCGATTATGTGGAAAAACAATTAAATAATAGATTTTTTTTTTTTTGTGCTAATTTCAAAGAACAGACATTCAAAAATAATCTCCCAAAGTTTCGTAGTCCAGATAATTGAGTAAAGGTATTTAAATTACTATTAAAGTGTACAAAGTTTTACTAAATTCGCTGGAAATGAACATTGCTTTTCTCAACTCCTATCTCACCTCTGAGCATTTCCCGGGTATCCCCTGAAACGTCACTATCTCTGCTCTCCCAATGGTGTTACGTTGTATAGAACCAATCAAAAAGCTTAGAAATGTACACAAATGCTGATCATTTGTCGATGGGAAGCCGTTTCGACTGACCGGCACGCAATTGGTCCAGCCACCCTCCTGTCAGACTCGCAGCGAGCGCTCTGTGTAATAAACAAGCTAGCAGATCTCCTCAGAAAGATTAAATATTATTAATTTGAGAAATGTCGCTGTCAAAAGAGAGCAAAGTTGCCAAAGCGTCATCAAGCCCCCTGGCCATTGCACACTGAGTCCGCGTTTTTTTCATATGCGTTTTTTCGTATTGATTCGGTGGCTCCGAATTGTCAAAACACCATTCAAACTGCTTGCTACGGATGCGAAAAGCTTACTTATATATATATATATATATATATATATATATATATATATATATATATATATATATATATAACGGATGAAAGTTTCGTAGACAGTGTGCAAGCGTGATTGACATAACGTGAGGTCGATTTTTTTTTTTTTAATGTGCGAAAATTTCGGATGCGAATTTCAGATCTGTACAAAAATATCCGTGAGATTTGCCCAAAACCGCCAGTTGAGAAAGTAAGTTGTCCCTCTCTCTGCCCAGCTTAGAAGAAAAGAGCTGAAAGGTGAATTTAATGTCAAATTTGAATCTGAGTGAGTGTATTTACTGTGTATGGATGTGAGTGAGTGCATTTATCTGCAAGGAGAATCCATTACAATGTGTTTGATTAACCCAAAATTTAACTGTTGGTATCTCCGTTATGAATTTGTTACACTGTTATTGTCAACTAGCCTACACAAAGATATGATTGCATAGACTAGCATTATTTGATCTCTGTTTCCTTGTCTCTCTGCCTCTCTCACTTTCTCTTACACACACACACACACACACACACACACACACACACACACACACACACACACACACACACACACACACCCTCTCTCTCAAGCAAATATGTAGCACCTCTGTTCAATCTTTCTGATTTTAGTAAATCTTTGTAAAAGGCACTTTTAAATTATTTATTCAAATAAAAACTTTAAAATAATTTGAGCTTCAGCCTGGTTTAATAGCATTTATGTATATATTAATGTAAGCTGTAAAATAAATAGTTTATCCCTTTAAATGCAATGGATTTTGAAAGATATCAACAAAAAAAGGGCAAAAAACTTTAAAAGCGATTTCTCAGGTTTTCAATTGGAAAAAGAGGGCAGACAACCATAATTCAAATGTGTATATCTTCACAACCATTCTAGGATATCATTTGAAAGCTTATGGTCTCCTCTTTCCATTAATACCAAAATCTAAATTTTGAAATTTGGGTCACTGTGACTCATTTTCATGGATCAGGTCACATATAAAAGCAGATCATCATTCATTCAGCGCTGTGTTGTGGTTGCGCTGTGTCACGTGACAAGCAACGATGCGTTACCATGGAAACATTAAAGTAGCAGGTTCTAAATAACGGTCGCCTAGAAAAGCTCACGCTGGGGGATCAGTTAGAATATTTTTAACTTACGTGTGAAAGGGTTAATAGAGCCCTCAGTAGCAGCAGTATTGGTATCAGTGATAGGATGCCATTAAACAAATATTTTAAACTGTCTTTGTTGTATTCACATTCATTTGGACATTGAATGTAAAATTATTATAATTTAAAAAAACTTCAACGTTAGGTGCGATTAATCATGATTAATTGTTTGTTTTTTAATTGACTGTCAGCATTAGAGTAAATGTTACCAAATGGTCTCTTGGTGCGGTCTAGGCAGGAAAGGTGATAGGCTTTAGTGCAGCCCTTCTTGTCACATAGAACCAGCTCTCCTCCATCCCCACAGCGGAAACACTCGTCCTCAGACTTCTTGCCTTCGTTCCGGGCCCTTCTCCGCTTGGGCTTTTTCTTCTGATGCTTGTTTTTGGGCTCAGAAGGATGACCGTTCTGAAGTTGATGGGTGAAAAGCAAGTGTCAAGGCATTTAGACTTCCGTTTGCATATACATTGATATCCCGTTCAAGGAGTGGAAAGTAATAAAGTAGTTATGTAGCAGATGTTATCCAAACTTGTAGTACAAATATTATAGGGACAAACTTAGTTTTAAATGTTTTGAAGGTCACAAAGGAGATAGCTCATACTTTATAAGGCTCAAACCTTCTAAATACCAGGCCTGAGCTTTAACCACTACACCACGCCAGCAAGACCTCAATAATGACAGAGGCAGTAACAGTCACTCACCTTGGGTCTGTCACCTAGAAAACCACTGCAGTTAGGAGCTCCACAGCGACACACTGTCTTTTCATTCCCAAGACAGTCCAGGTTATAGTTAAATGTCAGCTCAGTGCCTGAAAACATTGACACACAAATGGCCAATTAATTCTGAGAGGAAATAACAAGATTTGGCAACAAAAGATAGGTGGGGCGATAGCTAGAAAATGTAGTAAATTTAATATATAATTTTTATAATAATATGCAGAGGGCCTGCCATAGTCTAATCTGTCCCACCAGTTTCATAATGAACCAAAAATATTTTTAAACTACTTTAAGTAGTTTTCAGCAGTCAATTTTTTTCTTTTTCTTTTACTATTTATTAGAGAGTCGTATTTTTATATTGATCTAGATTTCTAGGCTTTACTGTTGACATTATTTGTAAGCACCAGGGGTCTGAGAGTAACACAATTTCAATTCTCTGTATGCATGTACTGTACATGGAGTAGAACTAAAAATAAAGCATAGATAACATTGCTTTAAATTGCTTTAAATAAAGCAATGTGGATACTTGACTTGACAAGTCTGTAAACCTGTTTTCATAGAAACTAGTTCTCCATCCAAATAAAAGCTTGAGGGTTAAACTCTTGAAAGAGATTAAACACTAGTTATTTTTATTATAAAAACTATATACACTTAAATATTAATTTGCATTTATTTTACAGTGCAACACTGTAGTCAATGCAAATACTTTTTTCTTCAATGTGGTCACTGAAAATGCTTTGAAGCTCTTAATTTTGCTCTCCATGTGCACCAGATTGATGCATTTAACTTTAAAATGTAAAAAAAATATTCAATCTTGTTTTTTTGCTCTGAACTTGCTTAAATTAGTGTTTTTCCCCCCAAACCAAGGAGCCATTATTTTAACTGCCATTTGACTAAACAGATTCTAAATATTTCATACAAGAAATAAAATATACTACTTATCACCCAGCCTTCCACAAAAATCCATCATATCTCTTATTTTCAGAATGTGAGCTCACCAGAAGCGATGTCACACACGGCAAACAGGCCCACGCGAGTGTCCCCATTAACTGTCCATTTCTGAGTCTCGCAGTTGGGCTGGCAGCTGTGGTTCATGAAGCGAGAGTAGTTCCCTTTGGGTCCCGCATCTATAATCCGATCCTGCACACAATCAGTGTATAGCACAATGAAGGTAGAATGATCACAAACCATTATGTTGTCGTGAGCGTGTTATCTATGGAATGATCAGTAGTACTGTGTAGGGGTGGGCGATATACCAGTAGACACGATTAACCGGTAGAAATTTGTAAAGCGGTAGAGATTCTAGACTATCGCCTCTGTGGCGGTTGCGCTCACATGACGTTGTTGTGCTGCGCGTTCACGAAAGCGGGTGATTTTAAACCGTTGAAGCACAATTAGAAGCGAAAGACAACTCTGTTCAGTTCTCAGATAGCGAATATACTGAAATGAGTGCTTTTTGCCACCTAATTGGGCTTGAACAGTTAAAAACACATGATCTAGACACCTATAAATAAACAAGTGATGTATTTGCAAGCAAACGCAAAAAGCATTTATGCCTCAAGTTAACTTTAACAGTTGAGAGAGAAAACACTAATATATTGGATCCATGCAGTCGGTCTTAAAGTGACAGCATTCAAATTTACCTGCTGTCATTATAATGCCATTCAAACTACAATTACAACTACAGTTTTTTTTAAACATCTCTATAAAAAACATCATTGCTCTTGACTGAATCCCTTTTGTAACAAATAAGAATAAATATATATTTAGTTTACAAAGTAAAGACTATGCATTGTTTTTTTGTTATACATTTGATTACTTTATAGATTTTATGTAGTATTTCTAATGCTTGAAGTTTTTCAGATAGGTCTATTTTGTTCTATTGTAGTTTGTTTTCTTTGCTCTTTCTTTATCAGTTTACCTGTCTTCAGGACGCTTGAGAGGTTTTTTTTAGGCTAGTATTAGTATTTTAAATATTAAAAATGGTGATAAGAATTATGACATTTCAATTGTATAATTTTTTTTTTATATCATCTCTTAAAGCAAAAATAACTATATTGTGATATATACCGTTATTGTGAAATAAAATGACTCGTATACTATGATATAAGATTTGGGTCATATCGCCCACCCCTAGTACTGTGACCTGTAGTACCACACAAAGCTGTTCAGTGACACTACCAATGCCTATTTCTCTGGCTCTGCTGTATAGGGTCCAAACATTCCAAAATCAGGCATGACAAGCAAAGCAAGCACATGGCGCCTTTATTTACCTTGTCAATCGTGAGCATATAGAAATGTGAGATGTCGTTCTCTTGAGCGTATTTGATTCTGGCTCTGCACTCCTCCTCGTCTATCAGTTCACCCACATATTCATTCACAAATTCCCCCTGCGTGACACAGAAACAGCCAATCAGCAATCACATACAGTAAATCTCCTTTGCTAAATCTTTTCAAAAGCTAGTGGACTTACTTTCTTAATGTCTCGCAGTGACAGCAGGCCCCAGCCTTTGCCTGCGGTGCGGATGATCTTGGTCTCGGGATAGCGGCGTTTGGTGAAGTCCTGGTTTTGACAGCGCTCTCCAGCAGGACACACTTGAGGATGGCACTCGTACAACAGCATGCGGTTCAGACATTCGGATTCAAAGCTGCAGGGACGCTCGTCTGACGGCTTACAGTTACACTTGGGGATCTCAGAAATGTCTGCGGTGTAGACCTGGACTCGTCCACAAGGCTTATTCACCTAATAACAAATAATAAATAAATAAAACCATTCAAATAAATAAAGCTTTTAAAATCTCTATAAATAGACTCACAACATTCATAACATTAAAATGACTACAGAAATTGTCATGGCCTGGAAATTAAACCATGGGAGTCTTATAAAGGTCATATATTGAATGGCAATACCTTGATGTATTTGTATGGAGGAGGTTTCTTGTTGTTCTCTTGAGCTTCTTTGGCCTCCCTCTCCATCTCAATCTCCTTAAAGCGAGTTTCAGCCTCCACCAGGGCTGCACAAATAGATAAAGGAACCATTTCACAACAGCACTGAAAATACTGTGATTACAAATAAGATAATAAAACAAAGAATATTTTACCATTCTTAAAGACCTTCCCAATGCCAGTCTGTTGGTATTTGCTTCCCCTGTCCCCCTCCATGTAAGGAAAGACTCTGCCCTGGTGTGTCCAGAAATAGTCTTTAGAGCCAAAGAAGAACACGGGGAACTCTCCAATCTCATGACGCAGGTGCTGGATGTTTGTTGGGATGTTCTTAGGGTGACGGATCTCTGCAGGCCACCATCTAGAATTTTAAATGAAGTCAAAGGTTAAGACAGGAAAATTACCTCTGCTAAAATGTAGCTTAGTTATTTTAGCATTTTCAATAGCGTGCTCTAGCCCTAGAAACCACCAACCCCCTAAATAAATAAATACAAATCTGATGCAAGCAGATGAGTTCAGTAAGTTTAAAATAAAGGTGTGTGGTGCTGTTAGAAGCTGACCTGTAGTTCCCCAGTTTGACCCAGATAACATCTCTGTATTTGGGTTTCTTCCCTGTGCGACAATCATTACAGAACCAGCTGCCATCAGGCATAGCGATGTTCAGACAGTCAGGGTGAAATGCAGCTGGACATGACTCACAGCACAGCAGACGGCCACCTTCAACACACAGAAGCATCCATTTATATAGTGCCGTCATGTTCAACTTCAGATGCCATACATTAAAAAAGGAATAAAACAGCTTTATAATGACAGTGGAATTCACACCCTTTGAGCAGATAAAGCACCAGCTGACATTGACGTGAGAGTGGTGACTGTAGCCTTTCTTAGCCCTGAAGTGGTTTGTGCACACAATGGCAGAAGATGACAGCATCTCACTGCCCGCAGCAACACACAGGTCTCCAACATGATAGGCCACAGGACAGCGCAAACAACGCATCATCTTTCCTGCAAGGGGACAACAGGAACTGTATTAGGTGATTAAACCAATACCAACTAAAGTCCTTTTGTTGGAGATTCATTTAGCGTTTTCATATAATTTAACCTATTAGAAGTGTGTAGTAGTTGTTTGTTTGCAGTTCGAATTAAATGAGATTAAAAGAAAAGGTCCCACATAATATTAATCATATTTTATAGTACTTATGAAAAAACACAACAACAGTAGTCTGGTAATCTACTTATTGTGTTCATGTTGCATTCCAAAACTCTTTTGCTTTTATCGAGGTGGGATACGGGTAAAGGTAGGGACATGTTTCATTTTGTGGTTAGGTTTAAGGGTGAGTTAATGGGTAGGGGAAGAGTCAACAGTGTAATTATACACGGACTTACAGAAATAATTACTGCAGGTATTTAATTATAAGTGCAACATAACATGCATGTACACAATAAGTGCATTGTATCAAATTAATTGTTAGTACATAGTAGTTAAACACAACATAAATGTATTATTATTTGGACCCACTTTATATTGCATCGTCTTTGCTGAGTGCGTAGGGATGGGACGGTATGAAAATTTCATATAACGATTATAGTGACCAAAATTATCGTGATTATCAATATTATCACGGTTTTGTTAAAACGAGATGAAAGTGTTCAAAAAGAACTTATGCTCACACTGAAAACATTTTAAAGGCAAGATTCTATTCTGTGGCATTTCCTTTCTTATAATGACCGTCGTCAGCGGCAACGCATTATAACACAGCACATCCATGTATCACGCGCGATCTCATTTCATTCAAATACAACTTGCCGTCTTCATTTTTGATTGTATTGAAAATGAAATCAGAGATGATTTATTGTTTACAGAGTTTGATAATATTGTTGTGATCATCTTGTCTGGACAAGTTTTGTACGCCGTACAAATTGGATTTCTGTTAAGCTGCAAGCCCACTTTTGAAAAATCCCCAGAAATGGCATTCCCAAACTGAAACAGATACAGTTCATGAACCCTTTGCACTAAAAGCACAAGTATGATCTCATTTGAAAGCTTACACCTGGTAGTTTATTGTAAATGTAGAATTAATTATTGTCATAATGAATTTTTTTTTTTAAAATAGCTTCAAAGTTTTGTAAAGTTATTAGAAATTTATTTTTATGAAACATCTTCATGAAAATAAAATTGAAGTTGGCCCTGGAGCAATCTAGAAATGCACTGCAGCTAAAGCCATATGTGTGACCATTTTATATTTAAAATCTGAAAATGCTAAGTCTAAAACTCGGTATTTAGTTAAATGTTTTTCAAGATCATGTCAAATTACTTTATTTTGATTACTCTAAAATGCAAACTGATGTTTAGTCATCTATTCAGTCTATTGTCTAGCTATTGTTTTGTGGTGCAAAACGAGCAACATTCAGTCTCAGTCTCCCCTGCACACATTTACACCTCTCCAGACTGGTTATGGCTCTAAATATGCATTTCTTTTGTCGGCATTATAGCTACTAACGACTGGCTATTCACAGGCTATTCATAGGGTTTCAAACCCTAATTTCTTTTATCAAAGTTCTCACTAAATATTTGAAACTGGTATCAAATGTACTGAAACATTTCAGTAAGCATTCCTATTTAGAAAAAAATCATAAAACAATAACTGCTGTTAGCAGGTGCACCTGGGCTAGCTAGCATGTTAGCTTAGCACACCATCAATACACGACAATTTATGAGATTAAAATCATGTTTGTGCTCCAAACTTACTTTATAACGCAAGTCGAGTGTTTTAAATAATCTTCTGTGATCTGATTTGGCTTCAGATAAAAAAAAAATCCGACAGAAAATGTATTATTTATAGTGTTCTGCACGATGATGAAATCTATATCGATTAGCATTACATTATAAATATAATCTATTATTATGAAATACCTGGCATGGCTTGAAGAACACAGGTAACTCAAATATCATTGCAATCATGTTTATTGTCTTCAAAACTTCTTTATCTGCATGTTACAGCGATCTCTGGAAGCTTTGTTGTGTCAGGACTTCCTGAATGTCACATGATTATGCCTCTTCTTCATGTGATCCATATATGGACTTTCCTGAACACAGAGCGCCCTCAGACTGCCAGTATGAATTGAAAACACAGTACATCAGAGTATACAGCGCTCATAATGATTACATCGACGCATTTGGGTATAAATTCAATAAATATTATTCCTGTCTATAGAAATCTGATGTAAACCTATGAGAATCTATCAATATTTCTCCAAATCTGCACATGTTTGAGCTAAAAGCCCTGAGGGACGTTGTTTTGTCAAGCACTGTCATGACGATCGCACGGGAGTTTTTTTCTGAATGAGAGCAGCTGACGCTCATAATTCATATTAAAGGTAATGACTCATTTTTTAATTTCATAACTCCTGACACAAATTAAGACATAACTGTCACTAAGTTTCTCAGAATACAATAGTGGTCAAATACTGAAACTTGAGTCTTAAATCTTTTTAATGATGTAAAGTTTGTCAAGTTAATAACATTAAATATGATCGTAACTTTGACCTATTTAAAAAAAAAAAACGCTTCAGAGCGCCAGCGCTCTGGTGAAGCTTAACAGGTAAGATTTAAAACATTAATCTCAATTCAATATGTCCCCGTAATTATGTGGTAAAAAAAAAAATTATATAATAAGTGTACAATAATATACATTATTATCTCTTAAATGTCACTCTTAATTGAACGTGTTCATTCGTCTTTGGCTCAAAGCCACTTGCTGAGAACTTTTCTTCGCGGAAGCTTCACGTTTATTTCAAGTGAGTGAGATAAAATATTTTAACTCTGTTATGGAATTTTTCCTATTATTGCTCTGATTTCAGTGATTCCTAATGATGGCCTCATCTGTTCTCACGAATGTAGTGAGAGGGGGCCTTTGATTGATAATTTACTGTGGTTGGGAGTCAGTGGAGGTAAGGAAAAGCAGGTGGTCAAGGGGTCATCTTGAATGCACTTGTACGTTATAGCCTAAAGGGTTAAGGGGGCATTTACCTCTCAGGGCCAGGGAGAAATAGGAAAAAACTAAGTATATCTCTCCTGTGAGGGGAGGGCAGAAATAAGGCCTTGGAGGACACAAGATATAAAAAAGACAGACACTGCTTCTCCTTATCTCTCCTCACTGACTCACGAATGTGTATTGGTGACGAAGATCTCTCTTGCAAGAGAATAAATACTTTATAAACTATTAAATTGGACTCAGAGTGTCTCTTACTCAGTGATGATGTTTGTTAAGAAGGAAAAAAGCCACAACAACTCAAAATAATATTTTGTGCCCAATTATTTCCCAGACGTAGTTTTGGTATTGGGGTCGAAGTTAACTTGCCTTGCGTTCGCTATACAACAGTGGGTGATGGTCACACAAGACGATTGGCAGATTTGAAGTGTTTTTCCCATAGACAGTAAAAGGTTTTTCCCTATTGGAGCGACTTTTTTGTGCATGTTCGGCAGACAGGGTGACCATCCTCGATTAAGTTTCCCTCAAGGCTTTTGTAAAAACCAACATATGACCACACCTCAGATTTGGACCTCTTAAAAAGCTGGAAAATGATTTATAGTGAGTTATTAAAATCACGATAATCAAACACGGTTTTAATGATAATTACATTTTAAACGATAATACTAACCGTCAGTACATTTTATCGTGGTTTATAGTGAAACCGGTAATCGTCCCATCCCTAGTGCGTAAACATTCATGTCTTTTTTTGTACCTTTGGTGGCCTTGCCAGTGCCACGGCCACTGTAGTGGCAGCTGAGGCAGGTGTGCAGAGGGCAGCGGAAGCCTCGATTCTCAAACACGGTCAGAGCGCTCAACCGTACACAGGCCTCATGGTAGAAGCGGCCACAGTGAAGAACACAGCAACGCCGCACCTCTCCTTCAGACTTCTTACAGGTGAAACACACATGCACACCTGAAAAAGTTAAAGAAAATTATAGCTCACAATAGTGAAAGCTGATTTTTCTAAACACAACATCAGTAACATGACATCAGTGTATCTCACCTGAGATGCAGGCAGTGCAAAGCACCTTTTCTGCTGATCGCTCAAGTCCAATACAATGCAGGTGATATGAGCCACAGCACTGTCCCTCACACATAACTAGATCCTCCCCACTCTGCTCACACACCTGGAAAACAGCAACATGAACATGTAGGGCTGGGCGATATGGCCCAAACAATTATCACAATATAATTTTGATCGATCTTTTGTTATAATTTTATCGAGGAAACCTATATCACCATAATTATCCTTATCTTTATATTGCCCAGCCCTTCATTAATGCTAGTTCAACACTTCTCTACACGGACCGTTCACTCACCAGACACACGCTCTCTTTTTTGGCACCGGCAGTGCGTTCCGTCTTTTTTGAGGGATGTGATTCGTCTATACTGTCACTGGGAGAATCGGGTCTCTGCTCACACAGCAAACTCTAAAATATGTATTAAAATGATATTTACTTAAAGGACATCTGGTAGGTAAAAGTGACAAAAACCTTTAGTTCATGGTTCCAAATAAAGTTCATTATTCAAACCAAGAGACACATGAAGCAAATCACATTTTCAAACAGAATTACAACTTGTCAGGTTCTAAGTATGATATTTCACGTATTAGAGAAACAAAAAACACACACCTCTGGCTCAGGGTAAGATGATCCGCGGCGCTTTTTGGATGCGACAGGTAACGATTGTCTCCCTAAATCCTGTTTCCGCTTCCTGACACGTTTGACTTTAGCAGGAGACTCCTCCTCCCCTGAGGAACAAAGAAAAACTGAATTTTAGAAACAAATATAAAAAGGCCAAAAAGATGAACAGTATTTAGACTGAGCCATTTCTGTAGTTCATAATAGTTTACAGATTTACTTGGGGCTTTTTTTATTTGTTTCCTTTTTTCATCCCTGTCGGATTTCCGCCTCCTCCCCCTCGGTTTAGTGACAGAGGCCTCAGCTGATGGTGCATTCTGACAGAAATAAAGACAAAGAATATTTGTGTCAAGTTATTACTTGAATTCCTTTAGTTATTCTTTTATTTAAATTTTGCATCAATTATTTAAAAATTTGTGTTAAAATATATCAGCTCTGACTAACGCATGACATTTTCTCTCATATCACCTTTTGGCCTTTCTGCTTTTTCAACTCCTTTTCAAGCTTGATTTTCATTTTAGGTTGCAGTGCTACATCCTCCTTTGACTCTCGTAAACGTTTGTAGCCTTTTTTCTTTCCTGTATGAAGCAGTCAGAATGCATGCTTATCGTTTAAAGCCTTTTGTAAAAAATTTTTTTTTAGGTTTTTCCTTTCAGTATACCTTTTCTATAAACAACTAGTGCTGCAACTAATAATGAAACCACCCACACACCTTTAGAAGAGCCATCCTTCTCCAAAAGATTTGGGCTTAATACTGATACCTTAATATCTGATAACAGAAAAACAGAAAATTACTACAGGAACACAAATACATGCAACGGCAGCCTTGAAACATGAAGGCAAGTGACTGTTTATAATTAAAATGTAGCAAAAATATCATATCACAATTTTTTTTGCATGACTCTTTTTCATGTTGGTTTTAAAGACCATTTTGCAAGTCACTGAGCAGTACAGCCAAACTAATTTCCCTTTTTTAATAATTTAGCCTTGCGGGATAAAAAAAAAAGAAAAGACAAACCATTTAGACCAAACTAAATCTGGATTAGATTTATTTTATCTTTGTTATTCAAAATAACAAATGCTGTCACTTTAAGACCAGGGATCTAATATCCTGACATGCATCCAAACAATTTACATTCAAGATATAAATAACTTTTAAAGAAAATCTATATTTATTTTAAAAAAAGATTATTTCACATCCTACCCAATGATATCCTACAAACAATGTTGATATTGAAGGATATGGAAACAAATATAATAATTTAATGTAGGCTATGCAATATATTATGTGCAAAAGTGGTTAAAATCACATTACATTATAACATTGTAACATTAGAATCTAAAAACAAAAATAATGCCTTTGTTTTTAAATTGACTAAAGGCTTAAAATAAAAATAAAAGCACAAACTAATTATATTAGCCTGCATTTGATTACCCCATTATAATGGTCACTTTCATAAAAATCTTCTTGTAGGTTTAAAATGCCACATATGGCACATTTTTTACCCATATGTTCACATATGGCACAGAATTATTGCGCTAATATTCTATTGTGCTCCGTCGGAAGCTTGAGTTTTAGCGGAGATTCACTTGCAGTAGGCTCCTCTCCTGACAGTGAAATGGGCATTTGTTTGACTTTCTAACATTTACAGATGGATAATATACCTGTGAAATCTAAGTTAAGCACTGAGGAAAGCGCCACATCTCAAACGCCTTAAACAGCGCAAGTATCTGTCAGTCAGCATTCTCAGCAACAGTATCTGTCAGAGCAAGCTGCTTTAAACTTGTTAACTATATCTTACCAGTTATTTTGAAGCCCTTAATAGTACAATTTGTCCTAAACATGTTATAGGCTATGTAGTTTAACTGCAGCAGCTCACACTGCGTTGCGTCCTCTGCTATTTTTCAGAAGTGCTCGTATCAAACTACAGTATCGATTTAAACGGCATTGCCTCATTTCATATCGTTTCAAAAAAATAAATATCGATATATCGTACAAACTCGATATGCAGCCCAGGCCTAGGTACGCGCTTAGAAATCTTGTCAGAACAGCTTGCGAATAAGAAGTTTAACTGGTAAGGCTTTAAAACGCATGCAAAAAATTAACTTTCGTGATGCGGAAGAACTGTAATGTCACTTGAGCGTAACCCTACCGTAGTGTTGCTAAACGATGTGGTTGTACAGTACGTGGGGACTGATAGAATGTGCGCTGTAGCACAATACTAAGATATCTCTTTAAAGGCAGATCGTGGAGACATGTTAATTCTTCACAATCTAAAATCGTGAAAATCACACGCCTCTATTTATAACATACATTTCAAATATATATTTCATAATTATACAATAAATATTTGCTAATATTTATAGTTTGTTAAATAAGTAAATAAAATTACCTTTTTTGGGGGGGGGGGGGGGGACTAATTTCACTGGTTAGGTAATTGTTTGCCCTTTACAGTTTTATAAATGGCTCACCTGAAAGTCCAGGATTAGTGGAAACTGCATTTAAAGTGTCAGAGATACTGACACCTGCTTTTATTTTCCTCTTCTTCACTGAATTTGGTGCTGCAGGAAACTTCTGTCTGATCTGTCTCTGTTTCTTCTGAGGAGCTTTTAGCTGAAGGTCTAGATCAATACAGAGCAGGTCCTTCAAATATGGAAAGATAAATTAAATAAAGAAAAGTTGATTACCACAAAAATACCACAGAAACACTGATCATGATATAATGAGACCAAACACACTTTTTTCCGGAAAGTCCGTTTCCCAGCATTTGTATTTCTTTTCCTCTGGTGCTCAGGTGTCTCTGATGAAATACAGGAATCCTACAATAACAAGATAAGAAATATTACATCTCTAGCTTCTCAAAATCCTTATCCTACACAGAGCAAAACAATGCCAACCACATCACTGTCTGCTACCTGATTAGATTCAGTCAGAGGGATCTGTTTTGCAGAGGAAGCTTTTGACGTCTTATACTTCAGTGTTGTGCCACGCTGTCTGCAGTGATCCTTCTTCACTGACGTTTTAGGTGCTTTTCTGGGTAGGGTGGTTTTCCCTGATGAAGTGCTGCTGTCTGTGGGGTGGGAAAAGAGGCCTGGGATGGTGGTAGGTATTGTGGAGTTGGGGCTGGAATGAGTGGAGTCGGGGGGAGTGAGGCTGACAAGCTCTTGAGACTCCCTCTGAGCTTGGTCTTGCTGTGGTCCCAGACTGCGTTGTGCTTGAAGCTCTTGTAGCATGCGAGGATTGAACTGGGCTTTCCCCTTTTCATAAACAAAGCTGAATTTGGCCAGTCGCTCCTCTATTAGTTGACCCAATGCTTCGGTTGCCTGTGACACACCAGTCTCCCACTGTTCCCGGAACTTACGAGGAACTGCCCGCTGTAGAGAGTACATCAAAGAAGTCTGAGACAAAGTAGTTCCATGAAATTGTACAAATGTATGGAAAAACTTCCCTCATTAGTTAAAGATATATACACAATATTTACTGTACCTTCCTTCCACTGATATCAATGGGTAGTTTGTTGCTGCGGCTAAGTGACTGGTACTGGTGTTTTCCTGAAAAGGTGACTATGCTCGTCTCAAAGACATATCCTCTCTCTGGAGCATCTCCGAAGTACTGCACATGGTACAACAATCCTGTGCGGCTATTCACTGCCAAAATGCAAAAATATCTATGAAAAATTAAGAAATTCACTTCTACAGGTGCTACATTTCTCAAACTGCCCTGTTGACAGTTGGAAGCAGGTCATTCTCTCAGCTTATGTTAGCTCAGGGTCACACTTTCACAAACAATTTCCACAGGATCTGTGCTCTCCCCTATCAGAGCTTTCAAACCATCTTTTTGGACCAAATGCAAGTTTTGTTTTTGATAGGGTCACAACTCTTCTCTCAGCATTTATAATCTGCATCTGCAGATGTCTGCACAGGCTTTAAATTAAAGCCTGTACCCGGCCCGTCTCCGAGATCATTTAACTCAACACAACCGGAACAATTACATTTTAAGTCCGAACTCAGTCCGTTTCTCACACAAAATACCTTTTTGCAATGTGCTGATGATCAGTAAACAAATACATGTAAACAAACATGTTTCATCAACACACAGCAGCCCTCTCCGCAGTCAGCACACTGCAGCAAAAGAGATAAAGCACGTAAATAATAACCAATTATGGGTCTGTGAAAGCACTATATAATGCAGTCCATGAAACTATTCTTGGTGAACAGGTGTAACAGTACATATACATTACATGTACACATACATTCCTCTGAAACTTAAACTTAAAAAAGCAAGTTTGCGCAGTGTTGACAGTCACAGGAAAAACACCTCTGTCGTTTTCCACCAACCCTAGAGCTCATCTTCCAACCCTAGAGCTCATCTTCCATGTCGTGTTTTGCCACAAAAAAAAAGTTTTGCGCAGATGCTCTCTGGCGCTCCTTCGGTCACAACACAGCAGATTTCAAGCAAACATAGAAGATCTGTGTGGAGGAGTGGGCCAAAATACCTCCTGCAGTGTGTGCAAACCTGGTGAAAAACTAAAGGAAACGTTTGACCTCTGTAGTTGCAAACAAAGGCTACTGTACCAAATATTAACATTGATTTTCTCAGGTGTTCAAATACTTATTTGCAGCTGTATCATACAAATAAATAGTTGAAAAATCATATATTGTGATTTCTGGATTTTTTTTTTAGATTATGTCTCTCACAGTGGACATGCACCTACGATGACAATTTCAGACCCCTCCATGATTTCTAAGTGGGAGAACTTGCAAAATAGCAGGGTGTTCAAATACTTATTTTCCTCACTGTATATATATACAGTGTTTTTCCTACAATGCATTTAACAGCAGCCCAGCACCGCCACTGGATTTTCAGTGTCGCTGCAAAATCTTTACATGATCAGTAATATCATGACATTCACTTACACACCTAAAAACACTGAGACATGCAGGGATTAAAGTGAAAAAAATTCTTCTGACTGAAATTTTTTTCAGGCCAAGTCATATTCCTGTAACTTTATTTAAATAGTCGAGACCAATAGCGTTTTAAGGAAAGATGTTTAAAACCGATCTAATATTGAGTAATTTAAAAGCTATTTTAATCTATGTCACATGGCGCTGTGCAAATTCGTTATTTCAAACGTAGGCATGCGGGAAGGACGCTCGTTTTTCCAGGCTGCCTGTTCATGGTTGCATAGCAACGACAGACGCCACGGGAGAGCAAGCGCTTTTGGAAAGGAGAAAGCGGCGCTCTACATGAGGACGAGGAAGTATCAGCAAAGAATTAATTGATTTCTAGCCCTTGCATTAGCTTTACTACTAGATATAATTATGGAGATAAGAAATAAAAAGCAGCCCTGTACAGCTATGATCAGCTGTTCGGCCGAGCTTTCTAGGATGTTACGGAAAGGCCGAAGCTGATCGGTTGGCTTTTGTCACATGGCCTGTTGAGATGAGATATTACAATGTTTTCATCTCGCCACGCCCGCCTACAATTGAAATAACGAATTTGTGTGCAAAAAACACGATATGTGAACGGCCCCTAAAGTGGACTCGGGTGCGGTTGTATCGGGGTAGTTTTACGAGTAGGAGTAACGTTACATGAGCACAGTATCAGACCGACACTCGAGTACTGTTTATGTCATTATTAGTCCATCAGAAAAGCAGTTCTAGGCTTATTCTTGGCTGGATTACTCTTAGCAGGTTTAAAAAGCCTTTTAAAATTAAATCTGAACACAGTTTTGGATTAAATAAAAGTACAGTCAAGTCAAATAAAACACGTTTTATCTCCTGTATTGTTTGGTAACACTAAAAGAAAGACACCATTCATTAACATTACTTACGTTTATCTAGCATCAACACATTGAACAATATATTTTTACAACATGAATTAATGTTTGTGAATGTTATTTAATACAAACACTTGATTGTTCATGTTTGTTCACTTCATTCATTGTGCATTAAATAATGTTAACATAAAACTTTTGTTTTTAAAAATGTTTGAAAAATTAAGTGCTCACTGATTGGGTGTGGCCTTTGCCATTATGATAAAATTTTCAATAAATTCTAAATAACATTTTTCTGGGTTGTGCCATTTCATTGTCCCCTATCAATATCTACCTTATAGCTGAAAATGAACAAAACAAAAACGTGAAAAATTATAAAATGACCGTTTCTGTTTGTGACCAGTTCACGGTACGTGCTGCAATAATCATGCCTTGAATCTGTTGATGGTATGTCATATTTGCATGTCTCAAAATGTCCATTTCTATCCACAAAACTTGCCAGAAGTCATGGTTTAAGGGGTTATTTAAAAAAAAAAAAAATTCTTCCAGAGGTACATGCCCCCATTTTGTTCATACAGATCATTAAACCTGCAAAGTGTTTACTTATATTTGTGTACACTCGCAATAAAACACAACATTGTGCTTTTGTCACACTGTAAACTCTTGTCAAACTTTAACCTACAACTGTCACCCAACCAAAATCACACACACACACACACAGTTTTAAAAGAAAAACATATTTATCCAACTTCATTTCAAAACAGTCTGTGGTTCCCATCTTTTGGACATTCATCATATTGCATTGGTTTTCATTTCTTGTCCTCGGAGCGCTAATCTTACACATTCTACGTTGATTAAAAAAGAAAATCGAATGCGTTTTTAATGGTAGTATTATTTTATACAGGAATCAATTATTTATAACTCAGATGAGAATAATGTTACATTGTTAATTAATAATGTTAATTAAAATTAAGGAAAACAAATATATTGATCTGAAATATAGCAAAATATTTTTAAATTAATTCAGGTACAATTACCAAACATATCGCAAGGTCTTTTTGTCTTTTTATTAATAAACTAAATATATAAAACTATTGTCAGTGCACTACAAATAAACTGGTTCTATGCCTTTATTAATAAAACTTATTTAAAAAATACAATGCCTTCTGCATTTTTGTTTTGCTTTTCCCTCCATTGTACCGAAATCGTACCGAACCGTGATGACTGAACCGAGGTATGAACCGAACCGTGACTTCTGTGTACCGTTCCACCCCTACATTACATGTTTCGCAGTTGAGCTGCACGCGACACGCATGAACCTGCTTAATTGACTATCAATCAGTTTTATCGATTTAATGTATTAAACAATTAGGGCTGTACTGTCCCAGTCGATTAATTGGTCGATACGTTCTGGTTCGACCAAAATTCTGATTGGTCGATTTTTTGCCGCGTTCATTTCATCAGTTTTGCCACGCTGAGGCATGCTCATTTCATCAGGTGGAAAGCACTAACTGCTAATGGGGGTGTTTTCAGAGTAGAGATGGCCATTTTTCTAAAATATTGCATTCGAATATTCAGGCTCATAAAAATCGAATATTCGTTTATTTAAATGACTTTTAATGAAAAAGACGTTATCTTTTGAGTTGAAATTTTTTTACGTTTTTGTCACCATTTATGAACAAGCTTACAATTAGGCAATATACACAACAAGCTTACAATATCTGTTAAAGTTTTCTTTTAGTTAAAAACATTAAACAGTAGGCCTATGTGTAAACAAGAAATATAAAAAACAAAAAGCATCAATAAAAGCATGCTCAAGCACCGCGGACGGGGGAAAAAAAACGCCTAATAAAGCAGATTGGGCCAGATATCGTACAGAACGTACACACACACACACACTCGAGTCAGCATATGATTATCGTGTTTATATCGTTTCACGTTTATATTGAGAAAAACAATATCCGCATGCAGGGGCGCCGCCAGCAATTTATGCTCGAGTGAGAAAAGGCGCTGTGTTGACAGAGGTTTCAGAGACACAAAGATAACGGTGTTCTAAGTTTCTAACAGCACTTTGCGTTTTCTGTTCTTAAACCGGTCTCCCTCAACGACACTTAAAGGAAGTATAGGTCTCAAAATAATTTTGCTATAAGATAAGTTATCATCTCGGCTGCGCTTACCTGCAGTCGTGATGCAGTGATGGACAGCTGCCTTTCCTCATTCGACTGTTTGGATTTCATGTGATTTCTCATTGTGGTGATAATATTATAACTCAGATTAATTAATTAATTTAATTATAATTGCGTGTTAGTGCTTGGGATTTATCATGGATTCACTGCATTTACGGCCAGCAAAGCAACGTAGTAAAATTCGAATCGTATTTTATTTTTCAAATAATAATTACAGATCGAATATTCGAAAATTCGAATATTCGCGCACATCCCTATTTCAGAGTACCCTTGTTTCACAGGTAACAGTCTGTCTTCAGAACACCCCCCTTGTTTTCACCTTTTTTGGATTAGCCCAACCCGAGAGAGAACGAGAAGTAGGCTATAGAAGGTTTGATGCTGAATATTATTTATTTAATTGTGAGAGCGTTTAATAGTCAGTCCTCATCTCGCATGTCAACAACAAAGAAATCAACAGTGGCAGCATTTTGTTCAAATTGATAACGGGAAAAAGGTCAAATGCAAAGTTTGCAAGCAACAGTTTTCCACAGCTCGACGACAAACATGACATATCATCTAAAAGTGGTAAGCTCACTTGTCTGCGTTAGCTTGCCTGTTGTCTGTTTTGAGTAGGCTATATGAACATATCAGAATTTGAATATTTCAATGTTTTAGTGTTTTGTTCTAATTTTTTAATTTTTTATTTGGAGCCTAATGCGCAATTGCGCTGTGCCGACTGTTTGTGTTCGTTTTGAGCCTAAGATGCTTTATTTTTCAGTTACGGTATGCACTTTATTTCGTTTCTGCTCTTGATCTGGTTTGTTTAATAAAGCTTTTACTCTTAATAAACACAAAAGGCACGTCCACTTTAATAAAAAAAGAATATTTAAGTTAAGCTGATGGCTGATATGTTCAGCCTCGCTCTGTGCGAGGACATGCACAGAGCGGCTGAAATGATGGTGTCTGACAGTTATAACTTATTATTATAACATATGCAGGGGTGATAGTAGAAAAAAATCCTGAGCCTGAACTTTTTTCCCTGGGACAGATGCGTAAGGGCGAGTTTTGTCATATATTTTTAGAGAATGCAAGACACACACAAACACATGCCTATCTTCATAATTCTAGTTTTGACTTCTAAAGTGTTTTGAATTCGACCCAAATCCTGAATTTCACTTGCACTGCACTGAAATAAATTTTATTCATGATTAATATTGCATTGCAAAATAATGTGTGCTGGTCAACTAGTCTAAAATTAAGAAACCCCTAGAAAACAGTAAAAAAAAAAAATGATGTGTACATTTAAGATAGTTCTACTTAATTTATTATTCCAATATCCAAATATGATACTTGATAAAAAGAAAAGAAAAGGGGGCTTTTATTTGTGACGTGCTGTCTTTGCATTTGAACATTGCACATTTTAAACAGGACACGCATTAGCTGAATAAACGTTAGCCAATACAAACATACTTATAGAAAATAGTTGACAATGAATAGACAGGAGTCTTGTCACAGGACCAATAATAGCAAAACGAATCACTTATTCTAAAAAGAATATCAGTTAGACGAATCTGACATAGGGCTGTAATATTAAAACGTCCGTCATTTAACGAATTTTAAAAACACGGATAGATAATAAAAAATGCTTTCTGACATTTTGACAGGAAAAACACACACAACCAAGAACAAAATTTAAACTTAGCCGCCCGTCAATTTTCATTTTACAATGATCTTCTCTCTCTGTGTGCGCGATCTGTGTTTGTGAGAGAGAGAGAGAGAGCGCGGCACTGATACAATGGTAGGCTACTTTTTAATCCATAAGTAACTAACGCGCTAGTTTTCATACAAAATTATGTAGTAACATAATTAGGTACTTAAGTTATTATTAACACAATAACGTAACACATGCAGGCTACGTTTCTCAACACCGAGAATTAATAAATAGACGCCTAGCTGTTTGCAGACTCGCCCTTATCAGTAATCCAAAAATCACAGCACTTTCATAATCAATAAGCCATAGCGATTTTAATTTTATTTAGATTTATTGTTCATCAATACTGAAGCATTTTATAATTTGCATGGCTGTATGATGTCTTCCTGTTATCGGAGTGACCATGAATAACTTATTTTAAGATAATCCATGCGACCACTCACGTGTGATTATCGAATCCAGATTAAGTTAACTCAATACAATAAGTTACTTCAACTTTCCACATCCACCCCAGCCCGTTTACCTTCAGGAGTCAGAAGTACCGTGACTAATATTGTACTGTCCTCGCTTATAAGACGGCGGGCCGCGGGAGTGGAAGGGGATCAGCGGGATTCTTTATTGCTGTTGATTTTCAGTCTCTTTTTAATGATAGGCCTTACGCACCTGTCAATCATCCCCACTTGCTATTTGGGGAATGAACCAAGCGCTATGACCCTACGATTGGTCGAACTCCGCTTCTTTTGCTGTTGCTTGATTTGAGGACTGCATGTGCAAAGAGGCATCACCAGGTTTTTGCGTAGTTTAGAGTGACAAATAGTATCAGCATACTTGCTATGCAAAATGCATACAGGTTGGCAGGTCTGCGATTGGCTGAAGTAGGCTTACTGGTGTGGGTTTAGTGAAAGCGCCTCTCAGATCTTGGGAATCGTCAGATCCGCGAACGCGAACCTGATTTTTTTTCTAATTTTTTTTCCCGCAGACACGTCTGTACGCCGGAAATCCGGCATGGCGCCAGAGCGCTATCAGGCCTGCATATGACAAAAATAATTGTCTAAATTATGTTGCATATTCCTCAACAGTTCTTGTGATGATATCACTAGTTGACAACATAGTACTATTTTCGGAAATCATAGGCTATGATATTGCGCAGGTGCACGTGATGCAACGCTGTCAGAGCCGACAGACTCGAGTGTCAGACTCATTTCAGTGCAAAATAATTAGGTCAAAAACTATTTAATATACTGCAAATAGCCTACTAATTTTTTATGTTTATTTATAATTCATTTAGGTGGACAACAAGGCTACCAAGTACCGCGCACTGTGCGCAAATAATTATTTTAACGGTGTTGTGTGGTGTTTGAATCGAGATTGCGATCTTTTAACAATTAATCATGCAGTTCTACTACAGAGTACTTCTTGTAACCTTTAAATCCCTTAATGACCTTGCTTCTTGCGTCTCTGAGCTACTTCAGATTTGTTTCCTTGATATCTCCTAGATTCTGATTCTCCTCCACAGGTGGTAAATTATGCAGTGTGCCATGTCACCTAAACTCTTGAACTCACTCTCATGTAGCCGTTGCAATCAGTTGAAATAAATTAAAAGTTGTCTTGTCACTATTATTTTTCTACATCTGACTGGTATTTTTTAGTCAATATCTATCAGTTAGCAGTTACTGTTCTAGTGTTCTAGTAATGTTATTGATTGAGCTATCTGATCCAGGCTTTTACATGTCTAAATACAGATCATTATGAAAAGGTGGAGCCAATGTTACAAACACATCATCCTGGCATCCACTGCCACAAACTGACAGTAATTGAGTAAGAGAGTTATGATGCAAATCTGTTGTTGGTTGAGGAAATGGTGCTAAAAAGCGCTGAAAAAAAAACAAAAAAAACAAGTCAACTGATTTAGCACACCTTACCTTTCGACTTAAAGTGCATGTTGAACTCTGGGTCAGTAGTGATCATGCATGGCCACCACGGGTATCCAGACACTTTGGTCCAGATAACATCTCCCACTGAGTACTGCACATGCTGTTGTGTCTCTGTACCACTCACTTTCACATCATCCACATCACTCACTTCACAAGCATACACAGGCTGCTGCAAAAGAGAAATTAACTAAGTCTCAAGAATAGAATCTAGTCTACAAGGGGATAATACATTTTCCTGAAGACAAACAACAAATTAGAAAAGAAACTAATTTACTATTAAAGACAATTGAAGGAGGGAAACTATTAACCATTATGCCATTAAGCCATACCTGGATAGGGGTGGGATTTACACTAGCAGGTATCTTGCCATCAGTCTGCTCATTAGTGGGAAGAATGCATGGTTCAATGGTGAGGTCATTCGAATTTATGGTGGTTTGCAGAAGAGGGGATCGAACATAATTCGCAGTAGGGTTTAAAATCGGACGTCTCCGATTTGGTGGAGTTCTCTTCCTCACAAGCCCCCTCTTTTTCTTTCGTCTTTCTCTCCTACCAGTTGGAGAGGACAGAACACCTTCTGATAGTCTCAAAGGTGCATCGGTCCCCTCTTCTCTTTCACCTTCATAATCCGATCCGTATCGGCTTGTCTTCCCACCTAGATTTACCACGCATTTGGTTATTTTGAAAGTGAGTTCAGGAGAAACGCTGGACTTCCTCGGAGGGCTGGCGTGTTGAGGAAGAGGCTCCACCCCTTTGAGCAGAGGCTGTGGAGCTGTGGCAGCACAGAGCTTTGGAATTTTGTCTTGATCGCCGTTTAACAAGCGGGAAGTCAGGTCCTTTAGCCGCTCGTGGGTGTGGTTGTGACCATGACTGCCAATTATCTGCAGAACATTTTCTTGAGGTGTAGCCGCCATCTGGGTAGCAGCTTTATCCATGAGCATAGTAGGGTCAGTGCTCCCATCACCCCGACTCTTACATCCACCAAGTGAATCAGACGGCTGTTTCATGGTGGTAGGACTCCCAGGCTCTGGCATTGCAGGCAGTGATCTCCCCTTACTGTCTGTCATTACTAACCAGGGGCCTGCAAAACACAAAATAAAAAATTGAGTTAAGTCCTCATCTAAGGTACTGCAATACATAGACTGATATAGAAATGTACATGCATGCAAATAGAACATTGCAAAGGTGGTTAATGAACAAACTCGGTCAACTCTAGCGTTTAATGTTTATATTAGGGTGACCCTTGGTTAGAACAGTTTTACAACTCATGCTTTAAAATGTATAAAGCACATCAGTATTATAAGAAAAATAGTGTTCAATTCTAATGCAAACAAAACTACATCATAGGACACACCTTTGAACCACAGGCCCATTTTTGTTAATGAATTAAACTTGATTAAAAAAAATAAAATAATAATAATAATAATAATAATATATTATATTAATATAGTATATATAGTTGCAAAATAAACAGACAAAGACTAGGATTTTTTAAAAATCGCGTTTATATAATAAACATAAGTTTTCTGTCCACTGCACATGTGGCGAATGACGCATGCTGCAGATTCTAAAAAGCCACAAATAAATAAGTTATACTGGTTAAGTGAAAAAAATTGAGTGGGTTATGCCGAGGATGGAGTTTGAGAACTGGAATGGTTTGGTCCCACATTAAAATGGCTTCCGTGGAGGGTTGGCAGTGCGCGAGTGGGTGGCCAGCCGCTTTAATTCAGTTCAATGCACAAACCTTGACGCAACCTCCTCAAATGAATCCCGAAACCAAATGCAAAAAAATACAAACAATATCATTCGATACAAAATAAGCACTTCGAGCGTTTCATCAATGAAATATCAGACGTAAGTTATCGCTTTAGATCTGTAACATGCACAACGTCAATAGACAAATCAGATTTTATAAACCGAACAAGAATCAAAGCTTTATGTAAAACAGTGACTGCTCAAATGCAAATGTCCGTTCGGACCTAAACAAGAGGCAGTTATCAAGCTATTGTTATTCAGGCTCAATAGTCAGGATGCCTCGTTAACATCAATGAAGGGAGATTATGGATGAGTCACTGATGGACTAGTTTAACCGTCCTAATAGACCACCGCAAACTGAAAGAAAATAACCGAAGATAATACAGATAACAGTTAATAGACTTTTACACCAAAATGAAACTAAAACAGCTTCGTGGGAATTGCGCTCTCGGTTGAAATGCTGAAATGCTTCAAATTCCAGACAGATACCAAGAAATGTATATACACAGTGGAGTAAACGATATCAAGCCGTAAGGCTCGTGAAAGTAACTGGAAAGAGCTAAAATGATGTTAGCAAAGAAATGGCTCGTCAGAACACAAAAAACTTGAGCTGACCCAAACATTGCTACGCTATTAAATGTGTAATCTCTGAGGAGGTGTCTGGGGCTGTGATACACATTATACCCACATGTCACGTTTTATTAACTAACTGGAATAATTTACTCTTCAAACTGAAGCTGACAAACCTCGCGAACTACAGCTTAGCCAGCTAGCAAGTGAGGTACAGCTGCAGCTGCCTCAGTCAGTGACATACTACAAAACGACTCGTTTATCTATAAGAGGAAATCTCTAATATCACACTGCAGCGTGTAATAGACAACAATTCCCCCAAACTATGATGTGCCATGACTTATTTCTGTGGGAAAATAAACCTGTTTTGCAGCATCTCCATTACTCCCGACCTGTATTGAGGAGCTTGCGGGAAACTCTCTCATCCCAATCAGCGCCAAAAATACTCACATCCGATTGGCTGACACTCGACGGCACAATTCAACCGGCCTTTTCAAATATCACTCTCTTCGCGGCTGACTTTCCATTGAACATCTTCACTTATCCCTGGCGTACCCCAAACGTCATCGCAGGTTCGTAGTTTAAGAGAAAGCCATGAGAGTCTGAGATCATCTGTTTTTGTTTTTATTTCGAAAAATGGCAAAGCTACACACAGATCACTGCTCGAGGAATTGAGGAGGGCAATTCTCACCATGTGACGTCAGATGCAAGAGGGAGGGAATTCGTTATCTTGTTGCCAGTTGTATTTAGAAAATATGGCGAATGCGTTTACGTCGTTGTATTAAAAATAAACGATAATATTTTTGCATTTGTTATTTGTAATAGTTGGTAGAAGATACAATATTGGTGGAATGTTTAATTTCCGCTTCAAATATATTTTTGTTTACTCAGTTAATAAGAAGTGAGCGCATTGTCGTTTTGCACATTAGAAAGCGTGCCTGGCAACCTGGAAATAAGCGCGCCAGATTGTGTTGCCATGTGCGCTTATTATAAACTATTTTTTTCTGCTTGTTGATTTGTCAAATCTAGACACTTGCGGGTTTGGGAGTTGGTAGTGCTTGGCCCCTGTAGTAGCACGTAAAGTAACAGCACGTAAAATAGTAGTCTTGTGTTGTATTTAAAACAGTGAATTGATTTTTAAAAGATAGAATTATGGACAAGACACTTCCATTACAGCAATGCAATGTTTTATGTACATTTATGCTACAATAAAACAATGAAGCACACAATAATTATCTTTGAAATGAAAAAAAAGTGTATTTATACTCATTTTAATTAGGTTAGTCATGTATTTGGAGCTTATTTTATCAGACCAGTTTTCTTATTTTTCTAGAGAGATCTGGCAACAGTGGCGCCAAGGCCCGTATCGTATAGCTAGACCTCATTGGCCAGGGTTCACAAACCATTAAAATGATTGCCGCTTCAAAAAGCAGTATATACCCATTTTTGTTTATTAAAATTTAGCTAGCATTTTTATTTGTAAAAAAATAAAAATAACATACTTAAAACAAGCCGCATTGCTTGCACACAGGCTCATTGGCAGTGCTTAACAGGATTAATATAAAGCTACATCATTTTTCCAAACGTAGCTTTTTAAAGATATCTGAACTCTAAACAACATGCATTGTTGGTCATTTCATTTTGAGTTTTATGAGTCTATTTCTTCCAGGCGTATGATTTGCCGTGATGTCCCCGCTTGCTTCATCGTTTCTTCTCGGTCAGTCCTGTCACCACCTTCATAGACAGCAACTGCAACACGCCCCCTGCTGGCCGAGCTCGAGCCACACAGGAACACGGAAGCAAATGCCGAGCGAGCGCTTGCAAACTCATCGCTTGAATCACCGAGGAGGGCACAAGGACATGAGCCAAGAGCTTGGGACTATGACTTCTGTGGATAGTTCATAAACCGTCATCGTATTATCTCTGTACGCGCCTATTCATCCATACAGACAGGAACAGAATGGCATCGATTTTGCTCACCAGGTCTCGGACTCCGTTGATGAAAACATCTAGGTCATTAAAGAACGAATTCAGAAAAGGTAATACAGTTTTTTAATACAGGAGAGAGCCTAGTAAGTGGTTAATTATATTGTTTTGAATACGACGATTTGAATGGATAACTGTAATTCTATCTGCCTTTTTAATTTGGAAAAACGCAGCGATATTTATGAACTGTCAAATGTGCGTCACGCAGAACTGATACAGGCGTAACGTTACAGACAGTAACCCTTTTTTGTTTTATTTATATAGGCCTCGTGTACATTCTCCTGATTTGTTTACCGTTATTAATTCCGGATATTTCCAGCCATTTTATGTAGCAGCTACACTGCAAATATCATGTATGAAAAGATTTCTATCCTAACACTGAAGTCAGAAAGTTCATGACCTAGCCACTTAGCTTTCAAACCTGGCACATACGATTATTGAACGACTGGTGAAGTGAGAGGCTTAAGTGATTAGCTAACCAGCTAAACTAGCCTCAAAGATGGAAGCAGTCATAATCACTGAGAACTCTCCAATTTAAACGTTTTCACGGGATGCGTCCAGTATACTGGTTGTACAGGCACAGATAATGGAGGCTCACCGTAACCTAGTGCGTATGTGTCGGTGTCACACGTGCTTGCGCTTTTGTGTGTTCATGCTCTGTTACTGTGAGTCATTTCTGGAAAATAACTGTGCAGCCGTTGTTGACCGGTGTATGGTTTGTCTGCTCATTGTTATGGTCTACACGCGAGTCGTTTCCACATTTTCGAAGAAACGTTTGAGTTTGGTTTTATTATGGAGCGCCTTTTTTAAGTCAGACACTGAATTATAGTATTGGACACCGGTATGTTATTTGCAGGTGTAGCCAGTCGGACTCTCCTGTCTGAGAACGTCAATGCGATCAACAGAAAGAAGAAATATAATTTAATGCTTATAAACGCGTTTTATATCGTCGTCATGTATGTGTATAATGCGGTTGTATATCATTTTAGAGCCATATATTTTGCTCAGGCTACTGGAGAACAGGGGCTTGTAGACTTGTGTGGCCTCCTGGAGGTTATTTGAGGACAGACTGCTTTTCCGTTTGGCGCAGACTGCAACGACTGCCTCCTTATTATAGACCGGTCATAGTAAAGCATCTTTCATATAAACAATATAATGACATCTGTCCATTAGCTTGACAACACTGTCTTAGGCCTATACATTGTGTGCACTGGTCAATGGTTACTAGAATTGATGGGAATATTTTGATTCAATCTTTTGAATTCATTCTGTTCACATAAATATTCATTCAGTGGACCAGGCATAACAATGTGATAATACCATATTAGTGAGCCATTAGCCATTAAACACGGTAAATTACTATAGAACCACCATATTGACTTTTACCAATAAATGCACAAATGTTCACAAGCAACATCTTTTTACGGGTAAGATACCATTCACATTTCAGTACCAAAATACCGGTAGACTCTTAGATGTGTTGCTGTTGTTTTCTTTGTCCACTTGGATGAGGAGAAGTGCTTTGGTTTCACTATTTGTTCAATTTGACAACATTGTTTTTTTGTTTTTTTTTTACTTTTTACTGACAGGCAGAAGAGGATGATCATACATAGACAAATAATAGTTACAGTATAGTACTGTAGTACGCAATAGTAACTGCTGAACTGTGCTGATGAATTGAAAAGAAGGCAGGTTCTCAGATACAAGACAAATGAAACAATTAATAGCAGTGAAGCTTACTGTAAACAGCTCAGAAAGAGCTTTATGATGTTAGCGCGTTCTGACCTCGTACATGCTCATACCTGTGATTCTATTCTTTGTTCACACACAGCATTATACAGGTAATTAACTGGTAATGTTACAACTTCTCTTTCGTTCAGGAAAATGGCCAGAACAAGTTTACCTGCATTTTTGAAAAGGTCCTGTTCACTCATGATTTCTAAATGATAATTTACTAGTAATTTGCCAGTAAAGACTGTATGTGAAAGGGCTACCTAACAGTCTCATGAGAAAACAACATTTTTTTTAAATTAATTTGTACAATGTGATTTCGAATGAAAACTATTCATAGGAAACTCAAGTTTTAGTTTCGACGTTTTTAGTTTTAAATTAAAAATGAATTAAAAATGTTTAGAAAAAAAAGGTCAACTCCTAAACCTAGCCGTCAGTGGGGCGTTAGCAGATCATATGAAAGCATAATGAGATCGTGCAAATTCACCACCAATTTGGAAAACCATAAAATAAATATGAATTGCCATTAGATTAAGTTGCCCTACCCCTATTACTTACTGTCCCACCTCCTTTTGTAGTTCCTCTGCACTTTTTAAAGTTCTCCTTCCTTTTTGGAGCTCTCTGGCCTGCAGTTATGTCTACTTGGTAACAGGTTCTTACTTCTTATGTTTTAAAGACACGCTTCAAAATGGAGAGGTGTCAGTGAACGAAGAATATAACTCAGTCCATAAGAAATAAATGGTAATAATTTGGTTAAAACACACACACACACACACACACACAAAGAAACCATCACTAGTTTCAGGGAAATAATGCTGTTTTTCTTTCCACTGAGACCTAAACACTCTAATAGTGAATCAGAAGAATACAATCTGTTTTTTATGTGGTTGAACCAAATTGCAAAACTTGTTGTTTAGTAACACTTCGGGTTTCATAATCCATCATTTGTAATTTCCCTGATTAGACATTTGTCTCGATATAACCAATAATGATACTTTTAATCATTACAAATTACAAATCAAAGCATATCAAAAAATGTTTAATGCAACCTTGATAAATGTAGGCATCTAATTTAGATTTAATTAAAACATTCAGTCATACTGTTCACAGTTTTGTTTTAATAAATGATGGAAATTATACAGTACAATTAAATGGCAATAAAGCCACAAATCTCTAAACCTTGCAGCGGAAGCAAGTGGCTTCAACATTATACCTTGTCTAAATGAAATAAGGCTAATGCTCTTTTGCTTATTTTCCCAACCACAGCGTTGCTGCCACAATCTGTAATTGATTTCGAAATATACTTGAAGTGTTTCCTGAGAAACCTCAGTAACTTCCATGTGTGGACTTTTTTGTATTAGCTAGCCTGTAGCAGTGTGGTCTGACAAATGATTAACCACACACAGCTTTGCATGACAGCCTATAAAGTAGAGGTCTTATCTGGATGTGCATTGTTAGGTAAACGAATGCTGAATAGCTTTCATAACATTGAGCCTTTGGATTGATAATGATTATCATACATTTAAAAAAAAAAAGAAAAAAAAGCTCAGCCTGCCAATAAGCATGACACTGATTAATAACAAAATAAAAAATGATTAAAATTGGCAGAAAAGTTAGAATATTTTGTTCATGTTGCATCAATGTTAACAGTCAAAGAAGTTAACTCAGAGATACATTTGCAATGAGGTCTTAACCTACATTGTCTCTTGCCAGAGATGGGGTTTTCTTATCAGGACACTAGCTCAATGCACAGGCTTCTACCAAGCTGGTTAAATGTACCAGCACATACTGTGACTTGTCACACACAACAAACATGAGAGAGAAGGACACCCGATGCGAACAGCAGTCTGCAGAGTTTGTGCGCTTCTGTTGAATGAGTTGACTGTCCTCTTATATATACCGGTAGGTTCAGGGAATCAATGGACTGAAATAAGCATCACTGTAAGTTTGTTCATTTGCATTGAGTTTATGATTATGCACTTGTTCCCAGACATAAATGAAGCATATCTGTAGGACTTGGTACCCTCCACTCTAGCTGTTTTATCACACTCTCAAAGGGACTGCTGCTTCTGATAAGACTTTCTCACAAAACTTCTGATAATAGAGTCAGACTCTATCAGTGAGATGGTTTCATAAGGGATAGACTGAGCCCTGCAAAAAGTTTGTTAATAGAAGTATTTCATTATATTAATGTTTATATAGTTTCATATTTTCCGCTAGCGTGTTCTTGTTGAGCATGTGAAGATGCAATTTTTCCAGAGTGATTAGTCATATCATGGCATTTACAGCTCAGATGTTGTGCCCAGAATTGATTTCCCATGAGCCAAATTGTCAGCATGCAGGATGTGTTTTCTGCTGTTGAAATTAATGGGAATGTTAACATATAGCATTATGCAACACCTTGGTTGGATTGCTTGAACATTGTTTACATTCTTTAGGAAACTCAGTCTATGAATTTCTTATTGTAGCTGACTTTACACTTAAAGCTACACTGTGTGATTTTTACCCCCATCTAGCGGTGAAAAGGTATATGACCATCCAGTGAATATTAGTTTCTGTTCCTCTCAATTCCGATTTCGTTTTAACTGGTGGCTTAGTTGGTGGCCAATGTAGTCCAAGATTAACATGGCTTCCAGTTCGACCTCGTCCATGAGTGTTCCTTCAAGTGATGAGGTTATTTTAGAAAACTATTATAATTTGCTGTAATTTAATTAGTCAGGTAACATATAGGTAATGACATCTATGTAAAATGAATAATAGTTTTATGTTTTCGTAATTTTTTTTTTACCATTTCATTGCTTACATCAGTTATCAGGTTCCCAGACGAATGCAAGCTAATCTTAGTAAAGTAACTTTTATTTTTAACTTTTAACTCTTTTTCGCTTCCTTGGCGACTCTGATACGGATCCTCGAGAATAAGAGTGATCCTCCATCAGCAACAGACTTTCAAAAAGGCTTTCAGGTTTTTATATATCCGTCTCAAGCAATCCCCCTCTTCACATTCGACACGGTGCCATCGAGTGTTAAGACGCGAAAGGCGAAGCTTGAATTAACGGGTATGTCCCTCTTTGGCTAATGTACTTTCACGCGCGAGAGAGACCGAGTGTGTTCGAGATCGCACGCGTGCGCGAGAGAGAGAGAGACCGAGTGTGTCTGAGCATTAGTAATTTGGTACATACTACATAGTAATATATAATTAGGCCTACTATATAAGATATAAATAAAAACAACAATTCAATTCTTACCAATGAATTAGCAGACTGTGATTTGAATCAGATAGACAGACGATGAAAACACTTTCTTGTCTGTCCAAATAGCCTACCACTACAAGGGCAGGGGGATATTTTTTCCACAATTTGCAGCACTGAATTTTTCGATCTTTACTCTAATGACTCAGAGAAACACTATATGCTCAGAAAGGATGAGCTGCAAAATACCTTACACACTATAGGCGATGTTCAATCCATTGTATTTGTTTTTATTTTTATATTATTTAATATTGTATTTATATTTTATATACATTGTATTTATAATTAATATTAGGATAGACTAGAGATATTATCTTCTCTTATAATTATTATTATTGCTATTATTATGACCTATTATAGGTAATATGATAATAGGTGCATTTGGTTGTTAAAAAATGTCAAACATTTTGTTAAAGATTATAACATCTTTGACAAAAACAAAACACAAGTTTGTGAGTGTGTGCATCTGTGAGTGTGAGAGTTTGTGAGTGTGTGCTAGTGTGGCGTAGAGAACAAGTTCAGACGTTCAAACAAATCCTGTTAAGCTTTCTGATTTGTATTTTTCTTTATTTTTTATCAATTATTTATTGTTCTGACAGCAGCTCACTTTATTTTTAAAAAGCCTATATATATTATTTGGCAGATGTAAAGCATAAATGTGTATGTTTTTTGTTAGTCCATTTTTTTGCACTGGATTTTTTTTCACGGTGAATTTGCACTGTCAGTTCTGTTTTTTAATAAAGGATTGGAAATGAATGCTTTTTTTTTTATATCCGATTCATCGATTAATCGGAAAAATAATCGACAGATTAATCGATTATTAAAATAATCGTTAGTTGCAGCCCTACATATTATACACTAACGAGAATACTTTATTACTTGAACGAAGTAAATATACATTAATGAGCACATATATTTTTGAAAGAGCTAAGTGTTTTTAGCTAAGAATAAACTAAAAAAGTTACACAGTGTAGCTTTAAGCTAGGATAGTAGAAAGCATTTTGACATAAAAACACTACACCCTGTACACATTTAAACCAACTACTCCTATCCATAAGATCAGCCAATCTGTTACTTAAGACATATCTGAATATTTGAAGCAGTATGCAGAATAAAATCATTTTGTAGATCTCTTTCAAGACTCTTTCTTCAAATCAATCCTAGACACACTCTGGATCTGTTGCGCTTGTAGTTTCTATAGCATACCTATAACAGAAAGGAAGATTTGTGACCACAAAGTTGTGTTCTTTTTTTTTTCTCCACCCCTAAAGGAACTTAGTCAACACCCATGATCCTTTACAGCTCTCCAAGTTCACGTTCCTTCAACATGCCATCATTATATATGCAGGCCATGTTTGATTTTAATAATAAAATAAAGGTTCTTTAGAGTGGAAAAAGTGTTCTTTAGAATAGATTATTAAAATGTTCTTCACTTTAAGAATTTTTTTTTTTAAAGAACTGTTCTTTTATGGCCTCACTGTGAAATCTCTGTTTTGAAACCTTCATCATTAAGAGCATACTATTCAGAGAACTTAGTTGTCTACATGCAAATACAAGAAGACTTACGAGCGGATAGAGATCTCAGGCCTTCAGCCAGAAGTTGACTGACCTTGAGATGTGAGGCCAGAAATCCTATAGAGCTAAATTTAGAGAGAGAAAGTAGACTGAAAGCATTTATTCTTCAATGTGAACATCCTGGCTTCAATGGGATTAGGTTGCACTGGGGGAACTTGGCCAAGGGTCTTACTGTACATGTGCAACAAACATTATGGCAAGCAAGACCAAGATTAGGCTTCACCGGGGCATTGGAACAAAGGTCCTATGCCATAGTACTAAAAGTAAGTGGGATGAGAATGGATTAATTATGGAGTCTGGCCTCCTCCTTTGTCTCTGATTGGATAAGTCAGAGAATCATGAGACTGTTAAGTATATGTAGTAGAGATTGCATGAGGGAAATGGTTCAGGAGGAAGTCAGATTTGATAAATTGCTGTATTTCAGGGAAAGGGAAACGTATGCTTATGTGCATGTGTGGGATACAGACAGAATGGGTGAGAATAGCTTTACTGGCTTACTCCAGATAAGGGAGTTTCCTGAAGCTATATTTACAGTAAGTAGAAGGACATCCTGCAGTTATAGTCCACTCCTTCACTTTTTCTTTTTAAAGAGGTTCATCCAAGAATGTTAAATCTATCAAATCTCATTTGAACTTCCACATATTTAAACTTTACACATGACTCTTGGAGACATGCAAGAACTAATGCCGTTTTGCATCACTCACATCAAAACTATAGCGCAACACACCTGGCTGAAACTGTTTGAAAAACTCAACCAATATCTCTGCTTTTAAAACTGGGATAGGATCAAGAGTTTTATGATAATGACACAATAAGCAGGAACTTTATCTGGTTTAGGTCTTTGAATAGACAATTTCACTGGCCAATTTCATTCTGATTTCTTGGTATAGTAAAAGTTGATTAGGTTGAAAATGAAGTGTGATCTTGATCTGATGGCTCATCTTGGCACATCCGAGTTTTGATACAGGAGTGTCAAACTCTACTTTGTTTCTCAGGTGAACACATGCTTTCAACAGAAAATGGGTTTGTTGAAAAGGAACAGTGGGTTAAATTTTATTATTACAGATTTAAATATCAACAAAAATATAGCACTTTTTGCATATGGATTTGGTATTGGTTTCTAGCAATCCACTTTCACAATGCAATTCCCTTCACTTCAAGTTCGTTGGTTTCCTCGTATTGGATATTTAGACTTTACCCTCTTTTCACCTGCTGAAGAGCTGTTACTAACTTCATCTTGAGTTAGACATTACTTATATCTGCTCGGTCATCCTCACGTATCCGAGTTTGTCACGGATGTCGAGTGTGCTTGTGAAGGTCGTTACCTGTGTTATGCTACTCTTGAACAGCTGATTGTGTGGTCTTATTTAACTGTACTGTATAACATAAGCATCCATCCAATGAAAAAAGTGTGAGCTATGTAAACTCTTCACTGTAGCGAATGCAGTGTTTTTGTGTGAGGTCTGTATCCTGATGTAACCTGTATTGAGATGGTGTTTTCAATAGCTGGATAAAAGAATTTTAAATGAGTCATATTTAAGCATAGGCTGGTGCTCTTACAACTTGACAGCAAGACCAAGTAATATATTTTGTTGCTGCACATTCCATAGGATAACAACATTAGATCAATGAAGATTGAAGAGTAAAAATATTATCTAGGAATTAATAAAGCCAGGGGGTTTCAGGGGGTCAGCAAGAATTTGAGAGTATAAAAAAAAAAAAAAAAAAATTTTTTTTTTTTTTTTTTACAAAATGTATTCTAGGGCCGTCAAAGTTAATGTGTGTTAAGATTAGATTTAAAGCTGCTGTAGGTAACTTGTAAAAAATATGTTTTACATATTTGTTAAAACTGTCATTATGTCCTGACAGTAGAATATGAGACAGATAATCTGTGAAAAAATCAAGCTCTTCTGGCTCCTCCCAGTGGTCCTATCGAGGGAATGCATTAACGTCACTTTCCCGCCGGAACACGCCCCCCTCAGCCGGACTGAGTAGCAAAAGAGCTGCTGCGTGGCTGGAGTTAATAGGGGAAACTGCGAAAACTTGAGTAAAACAAACTATTATCAGTTTAAACTAAAAGTTGGACTCGATATAGTGTTCCTTACAACTTATCAAAGATCCAGTGATCCATGGATATTGACATGCAGCCAGGAATCGTGTTTCCTGACATTTATATGTGCCTGATTTCGACGCCGGAGAAATAAATTAAGAAAAATTGCCTGTAAACGTTTTATATAAACACAATATAGATAGGTCTAAATCCGAGTGATCACTTACATTAATGTTATACTGTATATCATCATATCGTCCAGCCCTAAAACTTGTAGTTTTTTTGTCAGTGTTTGTTTAAAAACATCCAATTATGCAGAATATAGTCTGTTCTGTAGCTTTGTAGTCTGTAAAAATATACAGTACCTCAGATTTCTGGTCAAATCTATATATATAAAATAAATGTAATTCTATATATAAATTTATATATATAAAATAAATTTAATTCTGCTTTTAAAAAAAGGTTAATAATTGCTTTTTTTTTTTAAAAATCTGTCTAAAGAAGTAGTTTATAACTGAGGGTAAACGACAAATATGCATATAGTTTTGTAAACAATTTTTTTCCATAGATTACTGATAGGCTACACTCTTAACTTTTATAAAAAAGATAATTTTCTTTAGTACAATGCCAGTTATTAAATTTTGGAAACACTTAAATGCAATTTTGTTGTCTTTATAACATTTTCTTAAATATTAAGAAAATATTTTGAAATCTCAAGTTTATTGGTTCCTGGAATTAAAAAGTTTGAAAACCCGTGAATTAAGGTTTGTTTATGTAAAGTTGAAAGTGTTTTTCATAAGTGCCTCCATTGCTCTTTTTCTGATACAATCACACCTGGGACCTTACACACCTTCATTTGTGTGTCCTTTCGATTGGCAGAGGTTACATTTTTTTCCCTGGCTCTGCTTGCAGAAGTGGCAGTGGACCAAGTATTTACTCTGTCCTTTTCCGTGATCCTGTGCTGGCATGTAGCCTCTAGCACTCTTTATGACCCTCTTATGTTATCATGTCATCTTACCATGTATAAACACCCATATACATTACAAGAGCAAGCTTAGGACACTGGTTTGTACCTTCAGATGTTTGGGCATGGTGTTCTTGGAGCTATGTGACATTACTTTGTGGGCCCATCCTTATTTATAGTCTCATGTGTAGTGTGTACTGTGTGATATAGTTATGATATCTGATGTTTTTTCTTGTCTCTGACTCTCTTTCAGGAAAGTTGTCAGAAGGCGTATGCTTTAACTGCACTGCACTACGTTTAGCCACAAACAGGTAAATGGAACTGAAATACATAAAGTAAAATTTTTACATACAACGGATTGAACACACCTTTCTATAATGAGCATGTTTTTTTATTTCTATTTTAAAATTAATTTAGATTTTTTTAAGGGGGGGGGGGAGGTGTAATAATGAAAAAAGATTAAAATAATTAAACATTTAAAATATACATGTAATAAAAAAAATACTTTTATTATGTAGTGTTAAAAAAAAGGAAATGATAATTGAAAACCGGTTCCACTCGAGAACCGGTTCTAAGTTTTATGAACCATCGATATTGAATGCCCTCAACGTTAACGAGTCCTCTTATCGATGCTCCTGCTCCAAAGCTAATTTTTGTCCTGCCATAGTCTTATTTGATAGATGAATAATGTAGACGAACTGCTGCGAGTGTGACAGGGCGCATCAGAAGAACGAGCAGAGAGAACGCCCCGATCGCGCGCGCGCACTCTCTCTCTCTGTGGAGCCAGTCGAATGTATAAAGGCTTCACCGTCTCCTCCTAAGCGCTATCTTGCTCTCTCCCTGGCACATAGTAATCAAAATAAATCGACACGATGTAATGGTAAAAGGTCGGAAGACCACAGTTTTATGTGGAGCATTCGGATATATTTTTTCCTGAATTACTGCTGGGTGAATTGTGCTAAAATACCTTATCTTCTCTGAAAAGCGTTCACATCCGAGTGACAGTGCGCCGTGCGCGAGCCACACGAGAAAACACCGTATCCGTGCCACTGATCGCAGCGGCAACGAGCACTTTGATCACTTGATTTAAAAATCACATATCATGTACAGTTTTTGATGTATTAATATTTAGTAAAACACATATCAGTGACATGATGGGTTTTAACTTCATTCAGGAGATTTTGGGTAACTGCACAGACAAATGACTTTGAGCGCACCGCCAACGGTGTGTGTGTGTGTGTGTGTGTGTAACCATAGCGCCAAAACAACCAACTTTCGGATCCTGCACTTAAGCTTATAATTTCGTTTTTAAAAATATAATTATGTATTTAAAAGTTTCAGAATGCAAAGTCTTACAAGTTATTGCTTAGCTTCAACAACACTAGTCTGTTTTTTTCCCCTCCGGTCTCGACTTGATCTTGGTCTTGGTCTCGACTTGGTCTGTCTTGGTCTTGGTCTTGTCTTGATCTCGATACCCTCTGGTCTTGGTAGTGTCTTGGTCTCGGTATAGGCGGTCTTGACTACAAGTCTAGTAATGAAGCATTGCTTTGTGTTTCTGGGAGACATAAAATAGTATCATTTGGAAATTTAATTGACAAAATAAAGCAAAAACAGAAAATATTGTGTCTAAAATGTAACTTTAAAACGTTAACTTATTGTTTGTTGAACTCTTGATATATAATCAATATTATTGTACTGTTTTCTTTTTGATTCTTTCAAATTGGGTCTTTATTGAAAGATTGTATAGACTGATGAATGATGTCTGTTTTCAGCAGCCATGGTGTTCTTGGAGGCAGCATGTGGCCTCATGCTTCATCTCTCCTGTCCCTTGACAATTCATCAGCACTTCAGCAGCGCTTGTCCAGGTCACCTCGCCTTTACTGCGCCGTCTTCGTACCTGACCCTGCCCTGCCTGTGCACACCCACTCCACATATCCCAGGACGCTAGCCTGGCCACAGAATACCCCAGTCCGGTGGGTACATACTACAGGCCGTCTCCATGATGATTCAAAGGTAGAGCGTTCTTTGCGTACACTGAAAGATCGCAATAAAAAGCTTGAAGAGGGAGGACCGGTGTACAGTCCGACAGTGGATGCAGAACCTGTGCGACGGACAATACGTCAACGCGTGATTGACGAAGTGAAGCACTATTATCACGGGTTCCGCTTATTGTGGATAGACACGACCATCTCTGTGCGGATGCTCTGGAGGGTGCTGAACGGACACATTCTGTCACGCCGGGAGAGGAGACAGGTATATACAAAATTAAACAAGGCAGGCACCTCAAAGGCTTTTTAAGGGGTTGGCACTGATTCTAGTGTGTAATTTAGTAGCATCAATTCACAGAAATCAAATTTCAATAAAAAAAAAAACCAGAACAAATTTCTGACAAAAATAATTCACAAAAAGAGAACAGTTAAATAAAACATAGAAAGACAAAATTGTGAAAATTGTATAAATAAATAAAATAATGAAAAAATACAAAAAAATAGATTTATTTGGTATTTATATCACGTAAACTATTTTTCTATCTCCTATTTTTGGTATTTATAGTTACAATTAATATTTTAGGAGTAGGGTCTTTCACAAAGGAATCCTTATTTTTGGGTGTCCTTGGCATCAAAAAGTGTGGAAAAACCATGTCCTAGAGTGTCTGCCATTGGAAGACTGAGTTGATAGAATTGCACCTTCCCAATCAGTCTGCCTCCGTGCCAATACGTGTTAGATAATAACTGTACCCTGACTCCTGGAAGTTGCGTAGCTAGCAGCTAGCCAATCAGGTTGGAACATTAGACAAAGTTGAACTCTGCTCAAATATCTTTAAGAGAGAGTTCATGACAGCATGCTTGTGTTCAAGTGCTTGAGATTTGGTCATTATAAAGTAGACATCAGGCACTGTGGTCTTTAACTGCAGTACTGATTTACGAAATGCTAGTATTTGCGATGAAACTTCCTCCACACCATATGAATGGGTTCAAATTTGGGTCTATAATTATTTAATAGAAAATACAAGGAAACTCATATTGTACCACCCTGGGCTTGAATAACGCTTGTACGCATAACTGTCTTTGACCTGTCAGTGCTTATGTAGTTTTTCATGGTGTCATTTAAATGGTTTGTTTGTCTGTCATTGCCCTGTGGTTTTACCCAGTCTAATGTAATTAAGTTGTATAGTAGGATTTGGAGTTGAAGGGTTAGAATTCTTCCGTAGTTTAATCCCAGTCCTATAAAGCCTGCCTGGATCTCTTCTATAGCTTAATGATTTAAATTAGTGCCCTGCTGAGTCTTCAGGGAAAAGTCATTAGAGATTACTCTGTAAGTCAGAAGGCAAGTGGAAACTGAATACATTCTAACCAGTTCACATGACTTCTGGGATTCCTGAACCCTTTAAAGGGTTAGTTCACCCAAAAATAAAACATTCTGTCATCATTTACTCACCCTCATGTCTTTCCAAACCTGTAATACTTTGGTTTCTGTCCTTCCATTGACAGCTACGCAACTACCACTTTGACATTTCAAAAAGTTCATGAAGAGATTGTAAAACTAATTCATATGATTTGAGTGGTTTTGCCCAAATTTTCTGAAGAGACAAAATCACTTAATAATCTGAACGGATTTAATTTAGGCTTTTATTCACATATAAACATCAACACACACATCAGTTGTGGTAAAGGGAAGCTCAAGCATGTTCACTTGATGTGCAAGAACCATTGAGGTTCATTCTCGTGTTATGCAGAACGTTTGAGCTTCAGCAAGAAACAATACGTTTTTTTTTCTCGTGCTTCAAGCAGGTTTGGTTGAGCTTCTCTGTTTATGTTCACTGATCGATGTTTGTACGTGAATAAAAACCTAATTTCAATCTGTTCATCATATAAAGCAATTGAGTCTCTTCAGAAAATTTGGACTAAACCGCTCAGTTCATATGAGCTTTTTGAAGCGTCAAAGTGGTAGTTGCGTAGCTTTCAATGCTTTTTTATCAGATTTTATCAAAAAAATCTTAATTTGTGTTCCGAAGATGAATGAAAGACTTATGGTTTTGGAACGACATATGGGTGAGTAAATGATGGCAGAATTTTTATTTTGGGGTGAACTATCCCTATAAGATGATCCTTTTGGGTCCAATTTAACAACACTTTTGAACAAAATTAAATAATATTTAGATTTAGTTATAGATATATTTAATGCTATCCATTCATTAAAAAAATGCAACCATTCATTCCAAAGAATTCAACCATCCATCCAAAAATGTTAACCATCCATCCATCCATCCCAAAAAATGTTTTATTAAAAAATTCAACCATCCATCCATCCATCCAAAAATTCAACCATCCATCCATCCATCCATCCAAAATTTCAACCATCCATCCATTCAAAAAATTCAACCAAATTAAATAATATTTAGATTTAGTTATAGATATATTTAATGCTATCCATTCATTAAAAAAATGCAACCATTCATTCCAAAGAATTCAACCATCCATCCAAAAATGTTAACCATCCATCCATCCATCCCAAAAAATGTTTTATTAAAAAATTCAACCATCCATCCATCCAAAAATTCAACCATCCATCCATCCATCCAAAATTTCAACCATCCATCCATTCAAAAAATTCAACCATCATTTTATAACCCTGCAGACGTCCTGGTCCCTCTAGTTGTTATTTGTAAGGTGCTGGTTTAGAAGAGCTCTACTTTTGTTATTTTAACTTATTAAAATAAAATTACAAGATGGTTACATAAGGCAGGTGTGGTTTTCTATCATGTCCTCCTTCAATCTGATTAATGTTCTTCCTTTCCTTCATCTCTCCCTTTCTGAGTAGTTTAATGATTGATAGATCAATACAGCTCACTTTGGAACCTAGTTGGCCACTAGCCCTGGCTGACTCCAGTAAAGCGATGCCCCCCTGAGATATGTTGTCCTTAGGACAGAAGTAAAAGTGAGGTTAGTTGAGGCCCATGTGCATTAGCTTTATGTTCATTAGGTGCTATTACCTTTATTGAGCTATGAAACTTCAAATTTCAACCTGGCGAACAATAAAACAGGTGAAAAAATAAACCTATTAAGGACTTTGACTTGGGCCAGTGAGAAACTACTCAGATCACCCTAGTGATTAGTCATAGCAACATGGATACATCTTGTACACGGCAAGCAGAGAAGCTCACATTTTAAGAAAAAATCAACATAGTCTACACTGCTGGGTCAATTTGATTCAAATGGTTGGGGCTAGCTCCATTTCTTTATTTGTTTTATTTCAGCAAGGACCGATTAAATTATTCCGAATGGACCCTTAAGGCGTTTATAATGTTACAAAAGATTACTATTTCAAATAAATGATGTTATTTTAAACTTCTATTCAACAAAGAATCTAAAAAAAATTATCACTGTTTCCACAAAAATATTAAGCTGTTTTCAACATTGATAATAATAAGAAATGTTTCTTGAGCACTAAATTAGTATATTATGATTTCTGAATGACCATGTTACTGCTCTTCTGTATTGTATTTGAGTTTTCAAGCACACAGCTGATTGTTGCTATCACATGTTGCTAATATATCTTCCCAGCCTCAAATTCTCAGACTGTCTCATGACTCGGCCCGTTGTAAATTGACACTCTAGTGACTATCTATAACCGTATTCAAGCCTCTATTGCATTCTAAATCACTACGTACTGGAAATGTCTCTCATTCTCTCCGAACAAACAGACTATCTTTGGGTTGCTAGGATATTAATGCCCAACATTATCCATTACATTACTCATTTACTCGTATCATTTCTCCATAGCAATATTATCGAGGAGTTATGTTTGGTTTCGCTCTGATGATGGTCATATGAAGCTACAGAGATAGAAATACCCCTTACAAAAATGTAGTGTTTTGGAAAATGTTTTGAAATCATTTGCGAATCTGATTTCAGAACGAATGAAATCTATTCTATTATTGCTTATACTTTGTAACGTATAAGTTGAGTGTTTTTGTTGTTGTTTTTAGAGCTCCAGATTTGCTGTTCTTGTTTGTAGGACTATAATAATAATAATAATTGCTCTGTAAAATGAATGTATTATTATTACTACTAGTACAACTGCTAATACGACTAAATTTAAAATATTAATCAAAATGTTAAACATTCCTGTTGTATACTTAATAAAAATTTAAAATGAGTATTTCTGAAACCATTTTTATTATTATTATTTTACAGTACAAATGTAAAATTAAAATGCTATTATTTATGGCTATGAATGTTAAACTATCAAGCTTTTCCACGGGCAAGCGCCTTTCACATTTTCTTCAAAAAATCTTAAAACAAGCAAAAATCATATCACATTCCTAAAGCATTGCTAGATAGTTTTTCCACAGCATTTGATCTTAAAACATCCACAGCTAGTGTAATACTCATGTTTAGGTAGTCATGGTTAGTTGTTATCAAGAGCTTACTGGAGTTTTCTTTATATTTTGAGCTCTGTCAACATTAGAATTGCGAGGTATGCTAATGCCTCCGCCTCAGCTAGCATCTGTCTCACCTCACTCTCGCTATTCTTCTGACCTGCTTCATCCTTAATCCTGCCTATTCACAACTGGCCTCGCACAGCATGGGTTCCTTTAGCTTTTGATGTCAGTCATCAACCCCCTTCCCAAACCCTCTGTCCTGCTCTCTCCCTGCCTCTTCCTTTGGAATGCCCTCACTCTCTTTCTCCATCCTCACTCACTCTTCCCCTGAATATTTCACACTCCAGGCCTGTTTTCCTCTTCTCTTCCCCCTCACATGCTCTCTGTCTCTCTGTCTGTGGTGATATACATGTCAATGGGCCAAACACAAAGGCTCTTTTCAGGCCTGCCTGGTTTAAATTCTTTCCTATAGGGCCGCTGACACACAGGTGGAATAAGTAGAGCAGGGACCCCTCTTATAAAGCTGAAGCTCCTTTGTTATATAACCTCTCATTTTCTAAATTCATCATGTTTCATCAATTATTCGATATGGCATGATGCAGGAAGTCAGTTATTGACATATGGAGTGGATGCACCGATGTCCTGACTTTGTTGGTCTCTGGTGGTATCATCACGATCTGTACATGATTCTTTATTTTGTTTTATTATTTTTTTGTTGCTGTTTTGTTTTATATGAAGTTTTAGAGCTGTCAATTTTTCACTCGTCCAGGTTTTTTTTTAAAAATTGCTTCAATAAAATATATTACGTTTTTTTACATTTATGTTACAAAGTATTCTAACACAATGATTTATATCATGTTATTTTTAAAAGCACCATTCGGGTTTTTACTTCACTATTAGGTCTAGACGTTAGGCATACCAGCACTGATCAATAATTACGTTTCATCACTTAAGCAGCCATTTGCTAACATCACTGCTGTCTCATGTTAACTGCAGTTCCTGAGGACGTGTGCAGATGTCTTCCGGCTTCTGCCCTTTTTGGTCTTTATCATCGTTCCATTTATGGAGTTTCTGCTTCCTGTTGCAGTGAAGCTTTTCCCAAACATGTTGCCTTCCACCTTTGAGACACAGTCCATAAAGGTATGCTGACCTTTTGAGTTTTAATCCATAAAAACCTTAATTGTATATCTGTCTTAGTCATGCCTCTTATGCCAAACCTATGTGACATCATATAATATCTCGCTCTCATGCTCTGTCTTGTGCGTGTCTGTGTGTCTGTGTGTGTTTTGCAGGAGGAAAGGCTGAAAAAGGAGCTGAGAGTGAAGTTAGAGATGGCCAAGTTCTTGCAGGATACAATTGAGGAGATTGCACTAAGAAACAAAGCAGCTAAAGGCAATGTAACCGAGGAGTTCTCCACTTTCTTTCAGAAGGTAGATGATGGTCACGCATGCTCAGCTCTCATCCTAAAAAAACAACTCTGCTGCTTCTCCATGTGATTCAAAACTCAGCTCTGTATTGCCCCCATGTGGTGATTCTTATAAAGTGCTCTTAGACAAGACGACACTCATAAGTGCTATGAATGAGAACTTCTTTTGCTGCTAACTCTCTCTGTCTTCCCCTTCCTATTCCCACCCAGATCCGTGACTCTGGAGAGAGACCCAGTAATGAGCAGATCATACGTTTCTCTAAGCTGTTTGAGGATGAACTGACCTTAGATAATCTGACACGGCCGCAGCTGGTGGCCTTGTGCAAGCTGCTGGAGCTGCAGTCCATTGGAACCAACAATTTCTTGCGCTTCCAGCTTATCATGAAACTCAGAGCCATCCGTGCAGACGATAAGGTTAGAACCTGTCCTTACTCAGCCAAAGTTGTGTGTCAAGATGGGTCAAATACTTTTCATTGCGATCATCATTTATATCAATTATAGTACGTCAGTTTTTACAGATGAATCATTTAATTAAAATAAATGATCATCTTATCAATTGAAATAATTGTCCGGTCCCCGTGTTAGATTATACTTGACTATATTTAATGTGAAAATTTGAGTTTAAGATTTTTTGGTCTCACTTTATTTTAATGTCCAATTCTCGCTATGAACTAACTAGTAACTATGACTTTTGTCTCAATAAACTCCTAATTACTGTTCATTAATAGTTAGTACGGTAGTTGTTAAGTTTAGGTATTGGATAGGATTAGGGATGGATGTAGAATGTGGTCATGCAGAATAAGGCATTAAAGGTATTGTAGGTAGGAATTTTATAAAAATATTTTTCCAAATTTGTTTAAACTTTCTGTATATATCAATGCATAATTAAAATGAAAGTACTCTGATAAAAAGAGTATAAAAATCGAGTGACTCTAGACCGTTTAATCTGCACTAAACACAGCTCATTATTTACATTCGGGACGAAACAAAGGATTGGCTTAGGCGACTGTCACTCTCTCGCAACCATGGCAACCACCCTTTTGCCACACAGGACCTGCCCACTTGCGCGCGCACCCGTTTGATTTGAGGAATTCAAAAGGCACGGAACCTAGGAATAGCAAAACAATGGCAGATATTAGAAAGACCAATCAAAATTCACATATGCAGTTCGCGAAGGCAAACCAGGCAAAAAAAGAAAGACAGTAACGTTACTAGAAAAGGTAATGAACAAAAAGTCTTTGGATAAACAACAAAATAAAACGCATGCCAATATCGGCGTGGCTTTCCAGCGATGGCGAGAAATGAGAGACCTCAAGGGGCTGAAAAGGGACGCCTGGATGGCTATATTTCTGCTGGACAGGTAAATCTTTCTTTTTGTATTTTGATCATACATATTTTTTTCTTTATGTTTTCATGAAGCATGTGTCATTAGCACACGTAGCTGCCTAATATAGCTAACATAACATTACTTAGCGAGCCGTAGTAGAGATGATAAATAATATATATGCCTAGCTCAAGATGATAGCTATAGTTGAATTGTGCATAATTTTGCTTTAGATAACTAAATACATGTTTAACAGATAGTAGGCCGATCCGCATCCAGGAACTTTTCTTAGAATTATATTTACCCTCTGTCTAACTCTTTTACCATGTTCACCTGGAAGTTTACCTGCACGTTTTTTTCGCCTTTGTTTTGTTTTTAAACAAAAAATCCCTCGACCCCGGATCTGTCCTCGACCTGACGATGCGGTACTTGTCTCTGGAGTGTAGTCCTCATCAGAGTCAACAATGGTTTAATTATGGAAACTCTTACATGCAGAACACCATATATGTTATGAATGTTACACGAAATTCATCTTCATCACAGTGTAAATGATGGCAATGGAAAAACGTGTATCATGCAACCAGTTTTTAGCTCCTGCCTTATAGATAACTAGCTCGTTAGCGAATCAATAAATATATATTTTAATCTTTACCAATATCAATATGCTACTTGATAGTGAGTACTAAAATACATCTTATTTGTTTATCTTCATAATGGGAAAGTTCAAATTTTTTATTACATGTGATTCTGACATGATGTCACTACATGCACTGTGCTCCTTCCTCTCCACTCGTCTCAGGTAAATAATGCGTCTTCAGCTCAGCGGTCGGAGTCGCGCGTTCATGTGTTTTGGAGGCGTGGCTTTGGGAGGAGCCCAGAAGGGAGGGGGTGGAGTGAATGGAAATAATGAGCTGTCTTTAAAACAGTCGTGAGAGGTCTACAGACACTCGATTTTTATACTTTCTTTTTCAGAGTACTTACATTTTAATTATGCATTGATAAATACAGAAAGTTTAAACAAATTTGGAAAAAAAATTTTTTTTATACAATTCCTACCTACAATACCTTTAATATGTGCTTTATAAGTACTAATAAACTAGTACTAATGTGCTTTATAAGTACTAGTGAGAATTGGACCCTAAAATAAAGTGTTACCAAATTTTTTTTTTAAAGACGTCTCCTATGTCACCAAGGCTGCATTTTATTTGATCAAAGAAAAACAGGAACATTGTGAAATATTATTACAATTTCAAATAAGTGTTTTGTTTTTTAATATTATTTTAAAATGCGATTTATTGATGCAAAGCTGAATTTTTAGCATTATTACTCCAGTCTTCAGAGTCGCAATAGAAATTTCAAAAGTAATCAATAGAAAGTTCAAAAGTAAAGCATTTATTTCAAACAGAAATCTTGTGTTACTTTATAAATGTCTTTACTGTGTCTTTTGATCAATTGAATGTATTAATTTCTTTAAAAAAGTTCAAACAGTAGCCTAGTGTGTATACATTTGTTTTTTTAAAACAACTACTCATAGTTATGGAGGTAGTTTTGTTTCTTTATTATTCAATCAAAAAAAAAAGGTTGCTACAATCCAAAAAATTATTTTCAATTAAAAAAACCTTCACTTCAATGAAAAAAATTTCAATCAAAGAAAAAAAATATTTGAATCCAAAAATATATTTGAGACTCAAAAATATACATTTGAACACTGCTTTTCTTTGATTGAAAATGTTTTCTTTGATAGAAGTCTGTTTTTTTTTTTTGTTTAAAGCAACCTTTTTAATTGAAGTAACATTGTTTTTTGATTGGACCATATAATGGGTAGGACATTTGTGTCTTTATCATTCAATCAAAAAAGAAGTTGCTTCAAACAAACAAACAACAGAATCAATAAAAAAGTCACTTGAAAGAAAAGATAAACATTTTCAAATATAGAAAATCGTTTTTGAAATGATGTTTTATTAACAAAGTTCGGGAGAAGCACGTTCAGATAATTAACACGGGTGGAGAGCACTCAGCAATCATGATTTAAATGATGTTTCTTTAACATAGTTCGGGAGAAGCACGTTCAGATAATTAACACGGGTGGAGAGCAATCAGCAATCATGATTTAAACGTGTACATATAGGCCCTGTCCCAATATCCGCACTTGCGCTTTTGTGCCCCTCAATGCGCGTTCTCGCTAAGGGGTGCAAGACCGTAGGGTGTCCCGATCCTCTAATAGTGTTCTCCAGGGGTGATCATAAGGGCACTTAATGCACCCCTTTCGCAAGTGCGCATCACACCTCACTTTGCTGTGGGATATTACCCAGAATCCTTGTAGTGTTGTGACGTTCCGAACAGCTAACCAATGGGGGAGAAACTCCGAAGATAAAGGAAGCCGGTATGGTGAAGTATTTTTCAAGGCCGCGAAATTTTTAAAATATTAGTGTTATTGTGTCACGAAATGTAGTTTTAAGAGTTTTTCAGTCGAGAATATAGTTGTTTAAAGATAGCGCCTATTTAAAAATTTGATTGGACTTTTTCGGAGTTCCATGGATCAGCGGGCGCACAGCGCTCATATACCCCGCCTGGAACAGCCTTACCTCGGCTAGTCATTCTGACGTTTCCCGCGGGCTCTGTGTCTAGTGGTTAAACATGAGCTATAAATCAGCTTATGTATATCTAACGGGCGATCTTTGGTCTCATTAATGTATGATTTGTTCCCTGGCAAATCGTTTTGACTGAGGGCAAAGTGAAGTTTCATAACTTTATATATTTATGCTATTTAACTGTAACGTTGTAACGTTAACCTGGTGACTTATGTTTGACTGAATCTTTTAACTTGCTTTATTTCTTGACTTATATAGATTCTTATACTTTTTAGGCTACTTATAATTTAATAATGGCCATTATTGATCAATAAAACTGAAATTTAACAAAAAGAGACAGGGCTGCGTCATTTTATTTCATATAGCCTATGTAAGACTTTTAATATATAGCCTTAGCCTATATGTAATATATCACCAACACGTCATGTATTTTTTCATGTATGGGATGGGAAGAATTTCATATATCAATTTCCATAATAACATAATTAAAATTGCATTTCGAATCGCTGTGAATACGTTAAGGCAGTATAAGCTCAGGTAAACCCCAATCACAATTTATCTTAGCCAAAAACTGTTTTAATATTAATAACATTAACAGAAAGGTTGGTAGCTAAGAGTAAAAAAATATATTATTTTTTTCATTCAAAGGATTGTGTCATGTTACAGCTATTATAAGCAGCACACACGTTAGCCAAATGAATGGTGTTTGCTCTCCTGATCACAACAGAAGTGATGTGTGCAAAACTGTCCCAATTCTGCTCTTCACAGCTTCGGGCCCTTGCGCACTTACTCCGCTAAGTGCACTTTCAACAAGTGTCCACTTCCAGGGAGGCCTTAGGGCTCAAGTGAGAATTGGGACTGGGCCATAGACTCAGCAGTCTCACCTCATTACTCTGACAGTTTAGCAGAGTCCCTCCACCACCCCTTCTCCACTCTTCTAGTCCTAAACCACCTTACATACGGGGGGGGGGGGGAGTACTCTGGGTTCGGGCCGAATTCCGAGCTCGGAGCCCTCCCCCCGGACAGCACGCCAAATACGCATTATACTTATTCCCTTTAATTGTATGTAAGTGTGAACTCGTGAATGCAAATAAAATATTTGAGACTCCAAAAATTGCATTTGAACACTTTTTTTTATTATTGAAAATGTTCTCTTTGATTGAAGTAATCTTTTTTGTGTTTGGGGCATACATGGGTAGAACATTTGTGTCTTAATCATTCAATTCCAAAAAAGTTGTTTCAATCAAAAAAAATATTTTCAATCAAATAAAAAACTGTTCAAATGCAACAAAAAAAATACCCCGTGAATAAAAAAAAGGATTGAAGAGAATGTGTTTTTTCGTTGTTGTTTTTTTTTTTTTTTTTGAAGTGCAAAAAGTTTTGAAGCTTAAATTTTTTTGATTGAATTATTTTGACACAAACGTTCCGCAGTGGGCGGGTGCTTCTCTATTGGTCAGACATGTTTGATTGACAAGTGTCTACACCAACGACATCTTTCTGACAAAGAAGTCATGTTCGCCACTCGGCAGCAAGCTTTTTGCCAGTTACGTCCTGCGTCACATCTCTCATGCGGGTTCTCGTCGACCAGGGTCAGCGCATCATAGCGCACACAGGCAGGCACAGAACTAGCTAGCGAACCTAGGTCTTAAATCTAATAAGTTATGTTTTTTACAACACGTTTTTTGATGGAAAAGTGATGTTTAATTTCCATAGTCTTTGTTTAGTGAACGAAAGCAAAATCAGTAATTGCGGGATTTCAGTTTGTTTATCGTTACCTAGCTACCATGGGTTTAAGTTGTACAAGATGTGCTGTAGCCTTACAATGGCCAAGTCGCGTTTCATATTGACAGATGAATAGGCTTCGCTCAGTTTATTAAATACATCCAACCTGAAATGTCTCTTACAAACTATGAAGGGACAATGAATCAATCAATACACTGACATGGCAATGCTAGACAGATAGCCTACTTTGTTTGCACAGCCCTGCCGTGATTTTGTCACTCTTCTCTCCACTCCTAGACCTACGTCTGGTGACAGCGGGGAAACTTTAACCTCGATAAAGTTAGGCCTACTTATTGTATTGCAGAAAAGTAAACTTCCAGTAAACTCCAGTTAACCAGTTCATGTTTCTTCTTTAGGTGATTCAAGCAGTAACGACTAATTAGACTCAATACTGCTATTATAATACACAATACATTTTTTTTGTAATGCAATGTTTTCAACAGGGAAATATAAACAGCATTTGTCAAATTTTCCCTTACCCCCCACCCCCTTATCAACAACACATCAGGATTAGTCAGCAGAGTACAAATACATGGGTGAAGTAATCATACAAAATAAACACACACAAAAAAAGAAAGAAACAAAAAAGCAAAAAAGAAACACCTATTTACAAAGCAACCCTTGTGTGTATTGCCATGAGATGGGTGAAGCCCTAGCATGTGATGGATCCTTTATAGATACGATATGGTACAACTACAGTGCAACGCAAATAGTGAATATAAGATAAAGTGAAAAGTAATAGTAAATAGTTTAGTCAATAAAATAAACAAACAGTATACAGCAAATAAAATTGTAATGAAAATGCTGTATAAAATATAGGCTATATAAAATAAAATGACACAACCCTGTCTATTTTTGTTAAATTTTAGTTTTATTGATCAGTAATAGACACTGTAACAGTATAAGTAGCCTAAAAGGTATAAGAAGTTATACAAGACAAGAAATAAAGTAAACGATTCAGACAAACATACAGCAGGATACAACGTTAAAATAGCCAAAATATAAAATTATGAAACTTCCCTTTGCCCTCAGCCAAAACGATTTGCCAGGGAACAAATGATAGATTAATGAGACCAAAGATCGCCCGTTATATACACAAGACGAATTATATCTCATGTTTTAACCACTGGACTAGAGACATCAGAGCCAGCGGCAAACGTCAGAAGCACTGGCCGAGGTACGGCTGTTCTCGGCGGGGTACATGAGCGCTGAGTGCCCGGTGAAAGACTGGATATCACAACTCCGAAAACGTCCGATCAATTTTTTAAATAGGCGCTATCTTTATAAATAAACCACAGATTTGACCTTTAAACAACTACATTGTCGACTGAAAAACTATTAAAACGACATTTCGTGTCACAATAACAGTAGTATTTTTAAATGTCGCGGCTTTTCTCGTCTGTCAATGCGCGCTGACCCTGGTCGACGAGAACCCGTTCAACCCGCATGAGAGATGTGACGCAGGACGTAACCCCGCCCCCGGGGCGAGATGCCCCAAAATTTATGAATCCCGAGTGGCGAACATGACTTCTTTGTCAGAAAGATGTCGTTGGTGTAGACACTTGTCTGACCAATAGAGAAGCACCCGCCCACTGCGGAACGTTTGTGTCAAAATAATTCAATCAAAAAAATTTGAACTTCAAAACTTTTTGCACTTCAAAAAAAAAAAAAAAACAACAACGAAAAAACACATTCTCTTCAATCCTTTTTTTTATTCACAGGGTATTTTTTTTGTTGCATTTGAACAGTTTTTTCTTTGATTGAAAATATTTTTTTTGATTGAAACAACTTTTTTGGAATTGAATGATTAAGACACAAATGTCCTACCCATGTATGGCCCAAACACACAAAAGATTATTTCAATCAAAGAGAACATTTTCAATAATAAAAAAAAGTGTTCAAATGCAATTTTTGGAGTCTCAAATATTTTATTTGCATTCAAAAACGATTTTCTATATTTGAAAATGTTTATCTTTTCATTGAAGTGACTTTTTTATTGATTCTGTTGTTTGTTTGTTTGAAGCAACTTCTTTTTTGATTGAATGATAAAGACACAAATGTCCTACCCATTATATGGTCCAATCAAAAAACAATGTTACTTCAATTAAAAAGGTTGCTTTAAACAAAAAAAAAAAACAGACTTCTATCAAAGAAAACATTTTCAATCAAAGAAAAGCAGTGTTCAAATGTATATTTTTGAGTCTCAAATATATTTTTGGATTCAAATAATTTTTTTCTTTGATTGAATTATTTTTTTTTTTCATTGAAGTGAAGGTTTTTTTAATTGAAAATATTTTTTTGGATTGTAGCAACCTTTTTTTGGATTGAATAATAAAGAAACAAAACTACCTCCATACATAGTGGCCACATTTGTGAAACTTCAAAAAGGAATCAAAACCATTAAAGTACTTTTAAAGGTTTTTGTGTCATTATGTATTTGGTGTATAAAAGTTCAAAGCAAATTAAAACGATTATCAGCAATCGTATTGGCTAGAATGTCTATATCAGTTTATTCCTAGCTGATTTCTTTGCACATGTGTGTGTGATTGACAGCTGATAGCAGATGAGGGAGTGGACAGTCTGAATGTGAAAGAGCTGCAGTCAGCATGTCGTGTGAGAGGGATGAGAGCTCTGGGTGTGACGGAGGAGAGACTTCGAGAGCAGCTTAAACAGGTAACACATGCTCCACATCCCTCTGTTATTATTACTCCCCAGTAATGCGTCTTCTCATCATGTATTTCACATTTCTGATCATGACAGTGGTTGGAGCTTCATCTCAATCAACACATCCCCACATCTCTGCTGCTGCTGTCCCGAGCCATGTTCCTTCCAGACACACTGTCCCCTGCAGACCAGCTTAAAACCACACTACAGAACCTGCCAGAGATCATGGTATGCACACAGTACAGCTGGACAATACAGTATATACAAAAATTGCATTAAATATAGGTAAGCTTCATGAAAAATATAGTCATACATACAGTCAGTGCCTTCACGTGTGCTTTCACAGGCTAAAGAAGCGCAGATGAAGGTGGCAGAGCTGGACTTCTCTAAAGTGGATAACAAGACCAAGCTGGAGGCCACGCTACAGGAAGAGGCAGCCATCCGAGAGGAAAACAGAGAGCGGGAGCTGGAGAGACTGGCAGATGCTGCAGAGAAAGTGAAGGAACTGGCCGCACAGGTCATTGCAGTCACTTTCAGTCTGGCAGTGATACCTGTTGTGTAGTTGAAATGTTTATAAAAGGTTTATATATGTTTCCAGGAGGGTGAGATGGTGGAGTTGGAAGCAAAACGACGGGTGGATGCAGAACATTCTCTTTCCAGCGTAGACGTGGCCATCCATTCAGAAACACTACGAGATACTGCACCCGTGCTGGAGGGTATTAAGGTAACAAAATGACACAAAGATAGTTTCTTCTCTTAAATCCCATTATTAACAAGAAACAAAATATTTACATGAAAACACAATGTGATGATAAACTTTGTAAATGTGCACTACTGTTCAAAATGTTGGGGTCAGTATTTAAAAAAAGAAAAGAAATCATTATTCAAATTCAGCAAGGATGCATTTTATTTTTCAAAAGGGACAGTAAAGTCATTTAAAATGCTACAATGCTGTTCTTTTGAACTTTATTCATCAAAGAATCCTGGAAAAATGTATAAGTTTCCACAAAAATATTTAAACAGTTATTTTAAATAGGAACATTTCACAATATTACTTTTTTGCCTGTATTTTCGATAAATTTTTGACTTCTTTCCAAAACATTAAAACAATCTTGCTGACCTCAAACATTTGAACGGAAGTGTTCTTTACTAATGAACTGTTAAGCATTATAAAATAATATTTGCTTATATGAGTAATGTAAGCTATTAAAAAGTGTTTTTATAACCCTATTGGCCATGCCTTCAGTCAGCTTATTTATTACCAAGATACCAAATATATCCCCATTCTGCTTGAATGGGGAAAAACCGAAACATCCAAAACTGCTACAATACCAAAAATGGTTTAGCAGTCTTCTATATTAAATGATTTCAGCTAATGCACTTAAACTTTCCAGAGCAATAAGATAAGGCAGGACTTAATGCAGTTCTTTGCAGTTTACATGACAATAAATTCTGACGGTGATATTAAGCTCGGCATTCGTCCTTCATACCTTCTCTGGTGTTACTTATGACTGTGTTGTTTGTTTGCTGTCATGTTACAGGAATGGCTCTTTCTCTGTTATTATGTGTTGTGTATTATTTTGGGTGTTTATTTCTCCAGTTCGAGCAGTGGCAGAGGTATCTGCGCATTCAGGTTAGATGCTGAACTGCTCCCCATCTGGAGACCACCACACTGATGCTCTGCTCTCCTAGTCACTTTACTGTGTGCTTTTCCATCATTTACAGTTTCATAATCTGAACTGTTGGTTTAGGGTTAGGCTTGGACTCTTGTAACGCTTGTTATTTAGAGCATAACAGGCACAAAAATGACTGAATCAAATATGCTGTTGCGTTAATACAGTGATTTAAAAGAGCAGAAGTCTTGTGTGGTTATGCCTGCGTCCTCCTTTCCACTCCAATTCTCTGTCCCTTTATGAGTATGTGTGAGCCTGTAGGACATGTGTAAGATGCAGTAAATCCTAATAGTTGTTTGTCTTATGTGGCTCAGAGGCCCACAAGGTAAGCCGTACGATGTGTTTCAGTTGGTTTTAGTGAGCTTTCTGTAATCACTTTTGCTGAATGGAAGACCTTCCTTTCCTCTGACTGATCCTCTTATAAAAGAGAAACCACTTTATGTCTCTGCATCAGTGTTGGGGAGTAACTTAACCACACTTTTCAAAAGTGTGACCTGTAGTTCAAATGTTTTCAAACCAGCGTTGCTTTTCCAATAACAAGTTACACTACCATTAAAAAGTGTGGGGTCAGTAAGAATTATTATTATTATTATTTAAGTTTTTTATGCACTTTTATTCAGCAAGGATTCATATAAAGTGACAGGAAAATACATTTATAATGTTAGACAACTGTTTTAAAGACTTGAAAACTAAAAAATAATAATAATAATCTTACCAACCCCAAACAGTGGTGTGTATTCCCATCAAGCAGCAGTGTAGATTGACAATTTTGTTATTGTTGTGTTTGTCTTACAACAAAGCATGCTGAGGCAATAATCAAATGTTCCCAGCAAGAATATATGTGATAGTGAGAGTATTCATCATTTAGATATTCATCAGTTTGTGCACAGTTCATATCATAAATGAAATGCTGCTGTTTATCGCCATGTATTCAAATCAGTTATATAGAACGTTTTATTGTGTATAAATTTTGTTTTAAATGTATATTTAGTGCTATGCCATCTAATCAAAATCCTCATAGGTTTAGTGCCAAATAGTTAATAAACTGTAACTACCGTGTAGCTTGAATATTGGTGACTAGAGGGATCCGAACCTACAGTGATTTAAGGTTTTGGAATAGATAATGATGCTATTTAGTTATTTTATTTGGAAAAATAGATTTAAATAAAAGCTAATTAAATAATAGCTAATTAAATAAAAAAAAGTTACAAAGAATTTCCATCCATTTTATATACATTTCATCCCTAAAAGTATTTGTTATAAATTTTATACAATTTCTGGCATTTGCACCTAACTCTCACTTGCACCAAAAAATCTATCACTGATTCAAAGTTTCCCCAACACTGCTGTGCATGTTTGTTAAATGTGTGTGTTCACAGGAGTGAGTGTTGATGGACACTGTGTGTGTCATTTTTCAGGGGGAGGAGATCACTAAGGAGGAGATTGACATGCTGAATAATGCCTGCACCAAACTGAAGGAGCAGAAGAATCTCCTCACCAAAGAGAAAGAGGAGCTGGAGGACCTAAAGGATGATGTGCAGGAGTACAGCGAGGTGTGTCTTCCAAGAGAGACAATCATTAACAAACGGTTCATTTTCATTTCTGCCATAAACATTTAAATGTGTGATCCACTGTTTCTCTCTACAGGACCTGGAGGAGATAAAGCGAGAGCTATCCAAGACGGGACAGGAGAAAGTGGTGGAGTCTAAGGCAAGTCAACATCTGTCAAAGCGAGTCAACAGCATGATTGGAAGAGTGGATAAGATCATCACTGAGCTGGAGAAGGATAAGGTGGTGTTAGACGGACAGATGGACAGCAGCACCACACCACCAATTGGGTAAGAGACTTTGATTTGCTGAACGAATGGAATTGGGTGATTTTTAATGGTGATTTTGGTTTCTGTGTGTGAGTGCATGGGAGTATCCACGTTACATCATCAGTAATGCATGAAGAGAAGTTGTAATCAACACAGTAAAATGGTGGTGGAAGAATGACCTTACAGGTTGCAAACACAAACCAAAAAAAGGGTTCCCAGTCCAAATAAAAAATCATTTTTTGTTGTTTTTTAGATTGTTCTTTGAGAAACATAGTGACTTGCCAAGGTAAGCACAGGAGTGACCTCTCGCCTTTCGTTTCCCCATCAAAGGAATGAGTTTAGAAATTACAAAAAATATGGATTTAACACTAGGGATGCTCCGAAATGAAAATTCTGGTCCAAAACTGAAAATTCTTGATGCACCTGGATGAAAACTGATTTTTTTTTTTTTTTTTTTTTTTTTAATTATACATTTTTTGCAATATTGGAAAAATATTTGTATAATTGTATTAATATTAGACTTTTTAAGAAAATTCAATAATTGTAATGATACTAAATGTAAAAAAATACAAGCCAATAAAATAAAATCCACACTTTTATTAAAGTAACACTAAAATTTGACCGAACGGAATAAAGAATAATATATTGATATTTATTATTAATATATTTTCTATGCAACAGAATCAGATTTAACAGATTTATTTTTTGACCAATTATCCATGATATTATCTATTCTATATTATCAGAGCATGTGAGCAAAGCGTAGCATTAGTGAACAAGAGGGTGGTGTTATTTTACCAGGGTTGCCCAGCACAGCTATACCACACAATGTTACAGTACAGTAGGGCTATTCCACACAGAAACAAGTATACTGCTACATTGTACCGAAAATGCCATTATCGGCCAATCATTTTCGGCAGCCGACATTTTGGAGCATCCCTATTTAACACAAATACTAAATATTTTAGGGGGTCTAAAGTGTGATTTAATTTGATTGAATATTTTAATCCATCATCGGTTTGCTTGTCATTTCTTTCACTAGTCCTGTGTATTTCGTTAATGCTGGATGTTATGGATTTAATCAGCTGTGAGATTAGGATTGTTCTCTGAAATCTTCCTCTTGTTCATTGTTCCCAGTGCGGCAGGTAAAAACACGGATCACTTATTTTAAGGCCTTTTTTTTAGTCCTCTGTGAAACTACAAATAAGGCTTGAATGATTTGGTGAAAAATTCGTAAAGATTCGAGAATCAATTTCTAATTACGATTGGTATTAACTCCAAAAGCACTCGCAATCGTCTCTCCTGAGAACCCTGCACGGCTGTCTTGGCATGCGATTGGTTGATCATTGAACTTACTCATCCTCCACCATCTTACCCGCTGTGTTATCAAGCAACCGTTTCCTGTATGCAGTGTGTTCTTGTCCTATAGGGAGAATCTGATAAGCATAAACGAGCTAATTACAGTCATGAAGCAGATCCAGAGTATTCCTGAACACAAGCTGCTCAGCATCGCAGACGCACTCGACGAAAACAAGGATGGCAAGATAGACATTGATGATGTCCTCAAGGTAACAAGATGGGGCTTCTTTGGTCACTCATTGATTTTCCTTCTTTTCCTGTTTGGTTGAATCAGCATTTTAGTTTGACCGACATTTATCTGGCCTGTGTGTATGTTAGGTGGTAGAGCTGATCGACAAGGAGGACATCGATATCTCCACCAGCCAGGTTGCAGAGATCATGGTGATGCTGCAGAAGGAGGAGAAGTTGGTGGAGAAGGAGAAAGCCAAGGATAAGGTCGAGAAGGAGCAGGCAGCTAAACTCCAAAACTAGACTTACCGTGTAGGGAAGAGATCCTGAAGCTATTGGAGCTTTTTCAGGTCTAATAATATGTTCAGATTCAGAGTGAGGCTAAAAACAGTGCTGACCTCAGCTCTGCTTTCATATATATGAGCAAACTTTGCTTTGTTGATTATTGTATAATCAATGAATTGAGGGAAATGTATTTATTAGAAGGCAAAAGTAATTTAGTATGGAGCCCTGTACTGAAATTGAGGCCACGAATTAAGAAAAAGTTCCCAACATTTGTTCCCTTGTTATGGGTAAATGATTTCCATGTTGTACTAATTTGTTCCCATGATTTATTGATTCGTTCCCTTGCTTTAGTTAAATTGGGGCAACAAAGTAGTACAAAGTGGAACTATTTAATAGGTGGTGGCTACGATATCTTTCTTTTCCCTCAAATTTCATGTGCGGTGCGCCTTAAATTCAGAGATGAATCTGGAAAGAATGTTTGTTCATTTGTTCTCGAAAAGGCCCCCTCTTAAAGGTGGAGTGAGTCATTTCTGCGCCACTACTGGCACAAAACAAACTGTGTGTTTGAGCGGACTTGTTGGGCTGGACATAATGCTATCAGCTCAACCAATAGCGTGAGTTTGGGGAGGAATTATCAGTCATTACTTTTGTGGCACAGAAATTGCACGCTTCAGCTATAAGATGCAAAAAAAATAATTACTTTAAGAGTACCATAAATACACCCATTGATGTCATTTCCTCTCTTTTGCACAATACATCACCTGTCACCATCATTCCACTGCTCATTCAGTTTAATTTAATTGCATTTTTATTTCTTTTCAGTTCACAATCTATTTTCATGAGCTTGTTGAATGTTGCTCAGAAGACATTGATATCTCACTCATGTTTATTCAGTAACCAAAGAAGGTTTGTTGCAGATTTTATGCTTCATTTATACTTGTACATACACATTCAAGCCACCAAGCACTGCAGCTTTATGTCACACACCAAAGGTATAAAATAGTATCGGGGTGTATATCTTCAGCAATTGAGATTTATTCAGGGCAGAAGTTTTTGGACTGACTTGAAGACGGTAGCTGAGTTAGATTCATAGTTTTTGATGTGCGTTGTTTATTCCGCTTTTATCACATTTACATTGTGGCCTTAGCATTCTAAAATTCCACAAAATCAAATCAAGGGAATAAATTGAGATAATAATATTTAACAGTTCAACATTGCTAGTATTTGCATTGTATGCTAACAGTAAATATCTGTGCATTGGGCGTCTCTGTTAGCTGGCTTGGATTAATGATAGATGAAGAGTGTTTGTGAATGTTTGTATGTGTGAAAGAGTACCTTGCTTGGAACCTGAAAGGCAAAAGATGGAGGTCAGTGCAGACAGAATCAGGGTACAGCTCAGCCATCCAGTCAGTATTTGGCCTGGATGATCGCTTATTCCTTACATGGAGAGAGCGGCAGCAGCTGTTCTCATTGCAGAGCACCTACACTAACTGGAATGTGTCGATCAGCATGAGACTCACACGCTTACAGGTGGCGTGAGTCTGGAAACATAGTTTCACAGGGCACATAAGGCCGGGAATACATCATCTTAACCCTAAACATGTCATGGCGAGGGACCAGCATGTCTAACCTCAAAGCACAGTTCCTGTGCTGTGTCTCAGATAGAGTGTCTAGGTGCCTATTTCACATTGTGTCCCTTAAAGGGATAGTTCACCCAGAAATGAAAATTTGGGTGAGTTTTTTATTCTGTAGAACACAAAAAACTCATAAATGTTGAAAACAACATGAGAGGGAATAAATGATGACAATTTTCATTTTTGGGTGAACTATCCCTAACTTACCCGGGGGACCCTTAATTATGGTAACGGCATTTAGGCCTTTAACTATATTCATTAATTAGTATTATCATACCGTACGGTAGAAAAAGTCCCATGTTTTTTGTTTTTATTGAGCGAGTATTTTATGCTAATGTGTAATTGCACTATATTCAGAACTTTAATTTTCCTATTTGGCGTGTCGATCTAGACTCAGGAAGATGCATGTAATGTCTGTTTGCACATTGAGAGATATTTCGGGGAAACTTGCACACTTGAATTTTTAACGTGGTAGATCTATGATGAATTTTGTAGAAAGGTAAAAAGATACCTTGCAGATTGTGTTTTGTTTTGCGATTTTAAATTTAAGTTCTCAGAGATAGTACATGTGCACATAAGTGACCACAGACTGAATGGATTAAAGATATGATGTAATTATCCCTGGAAACTAATTTACTGCTTAAGCTAATTTAAATGGATTGAATATCTTATTTATTTTCCCCTTATAAGGCCTGTACTTTGTGTCTTAGTATTATTTTATTTTTTTTGACTATTCTGTATTTGTTAGAAGGTTCAAAACCTAAATACTGTTACGCTAGTTAATTTGAAGACTGAACAATGGGTGGAAATGAGTGATGTGCAAAAAGGTTTTTGAAAATCAGTATGACTCGAAATAAGAAATTTATTTTATTGTAAATATACTATTTACATACAAGTGGTTCCAAAGTCAAATAAAATCAAACTGATCTCTAAATTGAATGCTATTTTCCCCTTTTATTTTTGACTCATGCATTTCATGTACCATATATTTTTTTATTTTTTTTATTTAATGCTTTGCTTTGATATGCTTTTCCCTCCCCTGCTGCATTATTCACTCGTTATCACTGGCAGCATCCATCTTCTCTGCAGTAATAAAATATTAAATTTGACTTGTAAATTCAAGTATGTATATTTATATATATATATATATATATATATATGTATATGTGTATATATATATATATATATATATATATATATAAGCTGTCAGAAACATCTACTTGAACAACTTCTGTTCAAGTTCAAAGTTAAGCTTCCGCTTATGTAAAAATGGGATACAGGACTGTAGAGAGTCACACTTAAATTGAGCTAGAATAATATCTGAGATGAAATGGCAGAAGTCCCGTTAGACTGCCCTGTGCTTTGTTAATAGCTATTTTCCAGGATATATTTGAATTTTTTTACCTTTATTTAACCAGGATAGTCTCTCTGAGATTAAAAGTCTCTTTCACAGGAGTGTCCTGGCCAAGAATGGACAGCAGTTACAGTCACAAAATTACAAATCAACAACAAATATAAAATTACAACACTTAAAAACAGTTGCACATCATTGAGTCTTCTTCCAGTGACCGAATAATAGTTTTGAAATGTTCCATAGGCACCAGAGTTTGTAATTTCAATTTCGTTTGGAGTCGATACCATTCAAATGGAGCTGCATACATGACAGCCCTTTTTCCCAGTTCAGTTCTTACAAGTGGAACAGAAAGGATAAAACAATTTTCAGACCGGAGAGAATATTTCAAAATACTTTTCTTGTGAATTAGACAGTTTAGATATGAAGGCAACAACCCCAGAATAGCCTTTTTATAAGAAAGGATATGTTTAAAGATAACATTTAAAATTAAATTGAATTGAATTCTAATAAGTCTGCACGTTCCCTGTCTTTCTGATAAAGTAATTGAGATGCCTTTTTCCAATTGAGGCTGCAGAAAATTATTTGGAGCACTTTACAAATTTTAATTAGATCCTGATTACAATTTAAAGCATGACTTTATCCTGATTTATTTAAATCAAAGCCACAGCCTTTAAATCAAAGTGTCATTTTGGTCTACAATAGAAATTATTATGATTTTTTTATGATTATAATTAGTTTTGAAAATGCTCACTCTTGACATTCTCTTATAATGCAACAGTACTTTTGAGTTTACTTCATAACTGGACTGTCATTTATAAGATGAACCTGGTCTAAGGTTTTAATTCCACATTTTTAGATGCATATCTTGGGGTATGATACAGCTTTGAGGTTATTAAAGTATGTTAAGGCCTTTCCCATTCATATTCATTTTATGTCATATATGCAATATTTGCCAGACCACATGGTGGTGCTATAGTCTTAAACAATGAAGGTGATCTTGCACCAGTTCAGAATATTATGTGCATTCATATGAGTAGTAGATCATAGGACAACAAGAGACGATCACAACTGTAACAATTAGTGTTGGACAGTAACAGTCAGCATATCATGTGTCTTTAACTCAAACAGTTTGACATCCAGACTAAAAAATGACGTGAAATGATGCCGTCTACAATAATAACTTGTGAGGACTTGAAGTGGGCTGAATAACTGAGGGAGAGTCACAGTAAATCATGTGGGCTGGTAAGAGGACATTGCTCTGTATATAAGAGGGCTTCTTGGTTGTAATGACACTTAAAGTGAAACAGCGCTTTTCTGGCCAGCCAAGTTTATATTTTAGGTGTTGCGGGGTGAAAGATTACATATAATGTATATATTGTATGTTGCTTGGAGTCACTTAACAGACATAAGTGCTGAGAACAATCTAAAAACATTAAATGGTGCATGCTTTATGTCAAGTTCAATAGGCAAGGGACTCTTTCTCCCTATTTTTGTACACATAAAACATGTGAGCAGACATGGAGAACATGCTTACATTCTCGAAAGACCCTCATCTACAACACACTGTTGGCTCATGTAGTTATTTATTCTCAGTATAATAATCTCTGTGTTAAGCAGATTCTTGATCACATTTCGCAAAAATAAATAACAGTAATGCACTTAATTTAAAGCTGCTGTAAGTGATGTCTGTTTTTAAAAACCAATGTCAACTACCTGATAGAAATCACATTTTTAAATAAGGTCTTATAAACAAAAAACAATCGGACCAATCAGAACCGTTAGGAGGCGGGGTTAACATTTGAGACCCTCGGAAAAGGAAAACCTGTTTGGGTTTAGTCATTAATTGAGTCAATTCCATAAACCTTTGACAGGTTAGACACTATTGAATTTAACCAGTATAAAAATAAGGCTTTGAGGGATAGACTTACAGTCTTTATGATAGCAAGCACTGTATAAAGGTCATAGATTACATAACGAGTTTTTGTCTATTGAAAGTTTTTTTTTTTCTTTTCTGGAAAGATGTTTCGTCAGCTGAACAATTGGCATGTTGTTTAACTACAGTAATTCATTGAACGCACTGTACTTCTATCCTGCACGGCCTATCAAAAATGAAATCTGGTGCTACCCTGGTTACTGTTAGATGCCATAGTGATGCAGGGATTTCTTTAAATTGGACTTGTCTCCAGAAATTTCTCCAGAAAAATAGCTTGCATGTTTTTCTTTTGTTCATATATTTAGACCACAGAATGTTTGAGAGTATGTATGAAGAGTTTACATCAGTCAGAGGTCTCTCATCATGCTGTATCACTGTAGCAGCTCTGTATTACTCATAGTGCACTGTATTGAATGGCAGTATAGCACTTGCTCACAATGCTTTCCTGATTGATGACTGTTGAATGTACTTTGGTGCAATGAAATTTTGTTGAAAAGTTCTTGGGATGGGGTACAGATGAGTAGTTTTTCGCTAATAAATTGATCGATAATGAATTTTTATTGTGCACATATATAAATGTAATTGCTTCCATTATTGGAAGCCTATTTCCATGTCAGAGTGAAAAAAAAAGTGTAATTGTGGCTATATCTCGAAATGTTACTTATTCACAATAACCTTTTTTATAACTCTGAGGTAGAAATGGCTTCCATATTCAATAGATTGTACTGCTTTATTTTGTTCATGTTTGTCAATGTCAACTGCTTAAGAATTGTGCAAAAAGACATGGCGTGTCAATGCAAAATACCAGTGTGTGTACGTTTAGTGTGCACTTGTGTCGACTTGAGATGGAATTACACATTGAATAAATACACCTTGAAATTTTGTCTTTGGAGAGACGTGTTTTGGTGGGGAAAAAGTCCTGTCTTTTCGAGAATGCAGTGGAAAGAGGGCATGGAGGCTGGAGAATGCTCACGGAGCAAACATTTACACTAGACTTACGACACTGAGATGTTGCTGACGTCAGGAAAGAACACTCCACTTCATTCTCTCCAGCTCGCTTGGCTCACACTATACTATGGGGCAATGAGACTTCAGCTGGGTATGACGAGTCGAGTCGTGTTGTGTTGCGCTTCCGTTTAAACAGAATTTGACATGCTAGAGGAGACGCTTAAGAAGCTTTCGTGTCAGTTTGGGATTGAGGGTGGTGGGTGTGTATCAAAGGCTCAAGGTTTGACTGGTTAGTTAGGGCCCTGTTAGCACCTGCTGATAAATACCTTAACTACACACTCTGTGGGGAAAATAAAAATGAAAATCATTGATGCCCTTTTATTTTGTGAGTAAATCAACTAAAACATATCGTTCAGGTATTATAGACCAATGTGGAAGGTAAGATTGGGTCTATTTTATTCTCCTGACCATCTCAACACATTTAATGAATGGCTTTGCTCTTCTTAATTTTGTCATTTGAGTTAATCTAAATATCAACATTTGTGAGATTAGTCAGTCGAAACTAAAAGTTTTGAGGTTAGATGATCTAGAATTGGTGTCTATTGGATAAAGAGTTTTTTTTTTTTTTTTTTTTGATTTGGGGAGTAAAAAAAATATTGTTTTTATTTTCAAGTGAAAAGACAGAACTATAAAATGCCCTGAGTGGCATGTTATTAGCTACTATTAATTATTTTTGGGAACACTTTATTTTACAGTGTCCTTCTGTATGTTACATTACTGCAGTAATAACAGTAAATTATGCATAATTACATGCAACCTATACATAACCCTAAACTAAACCAAACCATATTCCTAATTTTAACCGTATAGTAAGTACATGTTGTCAATTAATATTATTCAGTACTTAAATATATCATTATTCTGTGACAAAGGCACAATAAAATAAAGTGTAAGTCAATAAACTTAGCTTTTAAATTACCGTAATCTCTTTTACTGGGATTTTGCTTTGTCTGGCATCATATTTGCCCAGTTATTCAACCAAATTGCCAGAATGCAATTTTAAATATATATATATATTGTTGATAGACAGTAGTTGATATAAATAGAATGATATCAAAGGATGATTTCAAATATCATTTATACATTTTGTAAAAAATTCCCCGGGGGTTTCTTGCTCCAGGTATGATGGCATCTTACCCCATTAGTGTGGTATGATGGCATCTTTGAATAACTTTGTGCTATGATGACAACTAAATCAGCAAATGTTTCTTATTTCCCTTAATAACACATTCGCTGATGCATCATCATCCTGCACATGCCAAACTAATATCTATATGAATGCGTATAAGTGTTTGACCACTAGGGAGCAGTGTATGACAAGCTCGACTGCCTTTTGTAGCTCTTTATGAACATAATTTGCTCCACTGGGTAATTTTTGTTCTTTTATATATTTGTCTCGTTCATATTGGTCATTTTGCTGGGCTCATGCAAAGCATGGAAGTTAAATCTGTAAGGTGAAACCTGCAGAAATCAAACTGGTATGGCAGGGGTCGTTATCATCACACAGTATGTGAACCAGTTTATGATGGGGTACATGTCACCAGAAGTGTGTTGCAATAAAATAATTTCTTGTTCTCTCTCTCTCATAAGCCTCGTGTCCTCGTTGCGACTGATGAATGTTTTTCAACTGTATTATTGGATGAACTACCCACTGCACTCAAGCAAACGGCTCTCTCTCCATGAGTTCCCAGTCTGCCTATAATAATATTGTTCCTCAAACTCCTCTACAAACACATCACCTCTTTACTCCCCGTTCCCCTCAGTTAGCCTGCGTCGCCATGGCGCCAGCAGTCACCAGAACCCTGGCACGAGGCCGGGAAACGTGGTTACCATGCCAAAGATTGTGGTCAGTAAGGGGAACTCTTATAGGCCAGTAAAGATGACCTCCACTAGTCATAAGCATCCAGAAGAATGAAAGAAAAACAAATAGCGATGGTCTGCGTAGGAAAAAGACCACATGCAGTAGTTTCGATATTCTGAGGTTTGCCCTGGCGTGAGTTCGAAATGCTGCAATAGGATCGCTTACTCACTGCGAAATGTCTGTGGGATCCGCTGTGTATATGCCAGCCCAGGGGCCTCTGCCGGATCTGCTTTACACATGCAATCCATCAGGTGTGTGTGATGCAAACTCATGTGGGTTAAACATACTGCTCGCAAACACATCCCGGATCATGTGCGAGTTGATGAGGAACCGTTGACAGCCGTGTATAATTCTCTAACTGCTGGCATGCAGCGTCACTTCTGTGGTGTAGCCTACTGTAAACTGCCACGGTGCCCAGTACAGCCTGACTAAAGTACAAAAACATCAGGCCTGTATCGCTATATGGCTGGAATAGTAAATATTGACCTTTTTCTGTTCCCTCGCCCTGATCCCTTCTCTGCTTCATTGTGATTGTTTGGTCTAATGTGCAGCTTGAGCATTCAGTGGGTTTGGGTTTGTGGAAGTGAAGGTGTTATGAGGAAATACCGCCCTTACAAAACAACTGCGGTGGTACTTTTAGCGAAAACTTTAGCTATATAGGTTATGAAATGTTATGATATTAAGAAACAAATCAGCTTTAGCTAACTAAATGAGTCATGAGTAATTATTTCAGGCTAGTTTCCATGTGATACAGGCTTGAAGTTGACATGAAACAAAAGTTGAGAGACTTTTCTTGCCTATTGTCAAGTAGGCCTATGTCCAATCAAAACGTTTTCTCAAACAAGACAAAATGTAGGGCGGGACTTGATTTTGTCCATCAGGAACTGATTGGATTGTTGTCGAATGCTATTGCTGCTGTCATGTGAGTGACAGGTTGTCCCGCCCTTGCACCAGTAAACTCATCATCAGAGAAGAAAAGAGATGTAGCTGCATGAGGGAGGGAGTTATTTTGATATTAGGGAGTTAAAGTAATATGTGTGTGTGTGTGTGTGTATAAAATGTGTAATGATAAATCAAATATAGCAAATAATGCAATATTTAGAAAATAGACAGGGTGAAATTTTAATTCACATTAGTAAAAATTGTGTTACTTATGGCTACAGTGTTTGGGTGTCCACATACATTTGGTAATATTGTACTACATACTTGATAAAATACAGTGGTATTAAAGTCCAATAAACCAAAGCCTATTTTAAAAGTGAATAGACTGTATTTGGTTCTGGAGTGACTGGGTCAGTTCATAGTGAGTGTGCTGTCCTTCAGTGTGTAGTGCTGTTAAACAGCGTGTGTGTGTGTGTGTGTGTGTGTGTGTGTGTGTGTGTGTGATTGAGTGTGTTTGTGTGTCAGGGCACTGTTGAGCAGGTGTTAGTGAAACAGCTCTTTAAGAAAGCTGAACCATTGGCACAGCTCAGAGGGATGTGAAAAGAGAGAGAAAACGAAAAGGAGGGAAGAGAGGAGTTAAGGAAGAGGAAAGTAACTGGTGTAAAGTGGATTTCCTGGCTGGAAGACAGCTGGTCATTCCCATGGGACTCATTACAGCTCTGACAATCCAGTGTTACGCACACAGCCACATGTACATGCAAAACTAGGTCTCTGTTTGCCATGAATGTAAAGCCATGCTAATACATTTTCTGGCCAACAGCTCCCTTCCATTCTACATACTTCCATTTTTCTGTGTTTAAAAGGATAATTCACCCCACAATTAAAATGCTGTCACCGTTTACTGATCCTCAGGCCTGTATGACTTTCTTTCTTCTGTGGAACACAAAAATACATATTTTTGTCCATGCAATGAAAGTCATTTGGGTCCAGTGTTGTTTTGGACCCCATTGACTTTCATTGTATTGACAAAAACAGTTTAAATATCCTTTAAAGTATCTTCTTGGCTTGAGAGCTGGACAACCTGTCACTCTCATGAGATCCCAGCAATAGCAAACAATAATGTTTTAACAATCCAAACAATTCCCGATGGACAAAATCTAGTCCCGCCCTACATTTTTTCTTGTTTGAGAAGCTGTTTCACTCGGATATGTTACAATAGGAAAGAAAAGACTATCGCAACTTCTGTTTCATGCAGACTTTGAAGGATTTTGACCTGTTATTGTCATCTGTCTTATTTGGTACTTTAATGACCAGATGTGACATTCTAATACATAGTGAAAATGGGAATGATTAAAAACTACAATATGGCAACGGCGCATAGATCTCCAGACAGCCTCACGGCTCACTCCCACAGTCGTTATTTAGGGAACTGTGATAGACTGAACTGACGTTATCAGTGTGAGAAGATTTTGCCATCTTCAGAGATCACATTGTAATAAGCGATATAAGTTCAGAGCCCAGCTGAGACATCTCATCCATTTCTGATATCAACGGCTCGGAGGCACACTCAAACGCGTGCTGTCTTGCATTTTATGTGAGAGGGAGGCTGCTTTGTACCTATAGTTTGGTCGTGAGCATAGGGACGGGATATTTTTAGAGATTTGATACAGTGATGTATTGCATGCAGTAATTTCTTTGTGTGAGACAGAACCTTGTTGGAGGGATAAATCATAGAAAAGCCAGCGGTGATTTTCGAACCTCCCTCCTTATTTCGAATTAACAATATTTAGATTTTTTTTTTTTATCTGAGAATGATATGCGTTTGTTTAATACAATTCAGGATGGTTCCACTGATGGAAACAGTGTTAATCTGAGCTAATTTAGCTCTCTCTCTTCTGTAGTTTTTCTTTATTTTTGCCTTATGCTTTAACTTTTGTCTTAATGTACATGCTGCTTCAGATGTGGCATACTTTGCAGTGTACAGTGGTAAATCTAACTAGAATTTAATTGGCTCATAACCTCCAGCACCACAGCCCCATACTCTAGGCATCTGTACATTTTATGGGAATACAATTTAAGGCATTTTTTGACATTTCGATGCAAAATATAATAATAATATAAGTAATAAAAAATTTAAACTACACCAATACATTCTCCCAACGTATACAGTCTGCCAGTTTCTCCAAAGGTCTTTTCTTTATTTCAATGGAGCTCTTTTTGAATCATTGAGTATTTTCCTGTTTATTCCTGTAAAGCTGATTTGAAACAATTCTGTATTGTATCAAGCGCTACATAAATAAAGGTGACTTGACTTAACATTCAGTTTGAATAGTGATCAAGACTAGTAAACAAAAGAAATCCTGATTCTGTTTGAGCCTTTTGATGATATTCAATATGGTTTACTGGGTGTTTTTTGTCAATTAGCATATAAACCATTAGGAAAAAATAGTCTATAGCTGTTTTTACAGTAAAAGGCAGTGCAGAATCTGAATCTGCCCTAGTAAAAAAAAATATATATATACCAAAATGTATTTCAAATATACTATACTCAAATCCATTTACATATTTACTGACATATCGCTTGAGACGTACTCTATAAACTTATGTTATAATTAAACTTTATTTATACTTCTTTATTGCACAACACACATTTCTTAATATTTAGCCTAAAATGTGTTCTAATATCACTATTAGTAATGATAGTATGATCTCTGTATTATACCAGTCTTTCAATTCAAGACATTTATAGGCCTACCTAAAGTATACTTGCTACAGTTCCATTTTAGCACATTCAAATATACTTAAGTACATCTTTAGTTTTACCTCAGCACTATTTCCTGATAACTAGTGCATTAAGTACAAAATTAGTTGTTCCAATTTAGCAGACTTTAAGTTTATCAATTTAGTATACCAAAAGTAGAATTGCAGGGTATTTATAAACTGTTTATTATAGCATAAAATACATGTTGTTCAAACGTTTGGGGGTCAGTGAGGCTTATTTAAAATAAATTAATACTTAATAATTAATAAACAATGCATTCAAATAATCAAAAGTGACAGGCATTTATAATGTTACACAAGATTTCTATTTCAAATATATGCTATTATTTCAAACTTTCTATTCATCAAAGAGCAGCACAACTGTTTTCAACACTGAAATATTTCTCAAGCAGCAAATCAACATATTAGAATGATGAATTCAATGAATGAATTTCTGAAGGATCATGTGACACTGAAGACTGGAGTAATGATGCTGAAAGTTCAGCTTTGCCATCACAGGAATAAATTACATTTTAAAAACCATTAAAATAGAAAAAAGTTATTTTAAATTGTAATCATATTTTACAATAGTATAAGCTTAGCTTAATCATAATAAGCATAATAGATAAGCATGATTTCCATTACACGAGAGTAGATGTTAAAACTTCATGCTGATTTGTACTCGGCTTTCGCCAAGATAAGCACAAACTAAGACGTAGCTTTACAGTAACCTATGCTTCTCCATAATAGACTTTCAAAAACATAAAAAAAACTTTACTTACCCCAATATTGAACTTTATTGTATATACCATAAAATGGTGTATTTACATCAATAAATTTAAGGCCTCCGTAAGCAAAATGTAAGGTGTTTTTTCTATGCTATTTATAGCATTTTTATTTTAAAATGAATTTTTTAACGCTGTTTAAGGTTCTGTGGACACCCGGAGTAATTGTGCCACTGTGTCAGAGCGCTGAAAGATCAATCTGAACAGGATCGGCAATCCTTTTTTCCTGTCTCGTGTTTTTTTGGCAGTGCAGACCAGGAGAGAGCAGCAGCTCACACCAGTTCATGGTGCCCTCAGAGTGCCACTCTAATGTGCAGATGTCCATCGCAGACCAGATGAGCTCAAAAATCAATAGCTGCCCTTTAAAACGGTGGGCCCCACCAAAGTCCCTGTGTACCTGGTGTGGTTTACCAGCTGCCGTCAGTGCTCCTAGCTAGTCCCCGGTCCAATCACTCCCTGATTGGGACAGATGGGCATGCTGGAGTAGAGAGACCAGACTGCATGTTAATTTATTCTCATTAGTCATGAGTCTGATTTTTTTTTTTTAAACCCAGTGCAGTCTAGCCGCTCATTTATTTGAAAAGAGGCCTATAGGACATGGTTGTCTTCAGGTGCACAAAGTCACACAGATTTTCATTAAAGGGTTAGTTTAACCCAAAATTAATCATTTACTCGCCCTCATGTACAATCTGTTCTTTTTTTATATAGGCCTACATACTCAAAACATATTTAGGCCTAAATTTAAGATGAATTTATTTTAACTGTGTAAAATTTACATCCGCTTTTAACATCAAGTAAAAAATAGGATGCATATTTGTCAGCCATATGTAAATAAAACAAGTATGATATTTCTGTAACGTTAATCCATTACATGATCCATTTTTTTTTCACGTGCAGTGATTGTGAATTGTAACTATGTGTCATGATTCTGCCATCTAGTTCTTGTTGTTCTTTAATTCTTGAGGCAGGATCATGACAGAACCATGTTTTGTCTGCAAGCACGTGGCCTTTGGTTTGGGCCATGTGCTTGTTGTCTCGTCCTCTGGCCCCGCCCCCTTGTTATCCTTGTTTTGTCATTCGCAAACTGTCTGCAATTGGGTTCGTCCTTACAAAACTCTTACAGAATGAACCGGCCCGAAAGGAACCCAGCAGACAGTTCGTCTTTCCCTGCCAAGCGACAACCTGATTCCCTTGAGCAGTGGTGGCTGACGACTGCCTGCGACATGAGGAGCGTCAAGGCATCGTTTTTTTCCAGGGAGAGAGATCTCTGGGTGAGTACACCCAGGCCGTGGAAGAGAGGAGGAGGTTCCTGCCAGAGATCCTCCTCAACTCGTACTACATCGCAGGTCTCAATGGCCCTCCTCCTTTGTCGGAACAGGAGGGGCTGATCCGTCGTCCTTTTCGGGAGGTGGTGGACCGTTTGTGTCGGGAGGAGCTGCAGGACTCCTCCACGAGGTCTTCACCTACTGCTCGGCTGCCGGTTATCCCTGAGGGTCGCTGGATAGGCGTTGTGACGTTTGGGAGCCCGGTTGACTCTTCCACGAGTCCTAAGACTTCATGCACCTCCTTCGGCCTTCGGGGAAAACGAGGGAGGCGGACCTCATGGGAGTCCCCGTAGAGGGCATCAGCTACGGAGTCAACCCAGCCTGAGAGTCAAGTCAAGTCAAGTCACCTTTATTTATATAGCGCTTTTTACAATACAGATTGTATCAAAGCAGCTTCACAGTGATAACATGAAAATAATACAACAAAGTTTGTTTCTAAAAGAAAATTGCATCAACATCCACCTTAAGTAAGGCAGATCAATAATGTTATTGAATATTAAATATTAAATGTCCCCAACTAAGCAAGCCAAAAGCCAAGGCAACAGTGGCAAGGAACCAAAACTCCATCAGGAGACAGAATGGAGAAAAAAACCTTGGGAGAAACCAGACTCAGTCGGAGGGCCAGTTCTCCTCTGGCCAACGAAGGAACAGTGCATGATTCGGGCAGCATTACAAGTCATTTTGGAAGTCCAAGTAATCACGCCGGTATTGAGACGAGTTGTTGTTCAGTGCCGTCCACCATAGAGGGTCCATATCGCCGGCGTTGAGTCGTCTCTTCGCAGGCTTTGTGATTGGGGCATCTGAAGTCTCCGTGAGAGGCTGAATACAAACTGGAGCTGACGAACGGCATTATCCTCGGGACTCGCGTCCCGAGATAACAGCAGAAGAACAAAAAGGGAAAATAATTAGCATAGCTGCTGTTCATAATGATTTCCATAACATGAGCGTAGATGATAAAAACATGAAGACAGTGACTCTTGCGTCCCAGAGTCACCCTTCCGTCCCACACACTACTCAGCCCAGCTTACTGACCTCTACATCCCTCCTGCTGCTGAGACCTAACCACAATCTCACAATCTCTCCGCAGCCCAACCATACGCGCCAACCCATTTGAATAAGGCTGTCGAGCCCCACTGGTGCGTTAATATGCAGTTTCAGTGGCAAACGGTTCCGTATGGCATACCACCTACCGCAAAACACAATATCTGCCCAACCACCCGTCATTCACGCAATATACACAGGAACGTAATGACTGTAAATACTATACAACCTATACAAATAACCTACAGACTCTCCAAGTTTTATAATATTAAATGCATTAGATCTGATTCAGCAGTGGTATAAAAGGTAAACATTATGTGAATGCTTAGCTAAAGAGATGCGTCTTTTATCTAGTTTTAAACTGGGACAGCGAGTCAGAGCCTCGAGAGAACCGCTCCTCTTCCGCCTGTCACGGATCCTGCAGTGGTTCCCCAACCGAGCACAAATCCACTCATGGCCTCTGCTTCCCGCCCCAGGAGAAAGAAGGGGCCTTCCCGTTCCCCGTCTCTTCCTTCCCTTGAGCTCGCGACGGTCCCTGAACCTGCTGCTGAGGGCGCTGCTTCAGCCAGCGCTGCCTCCGACCCAGTCTCTGCCAGCGCGGTTCCCGAGCCTGTTTCTGACAGCATCGTTCCTGGATCTGTTTCCGTCAGCTCGGTTCCAGAGTCTGCTGCGGACGTCACTGACTCAGACTTGGGTATGGGGAGCGCCACTTCTGAGTCCGGTCTAGTCCGCATTGTTACTGGCTCAGATACTGAAAACCCTGACCCCTTTCCTGCACCACAGCCAGCCACAGTGTTGCCCACCTCCGTTCCCTAGTCGCCTACTTCTCCCTCTGTTTTTTGTCCTGTACCGCCATCTGCCCCGTTCCAGTCCAGTTTCCCCAACGCTTCTCCACGTGTCACCCCGTTCCAGTCTGGTTTCCCCACGTGTCTCTCTGTCCAAACATACCCGGATTCCTCGCCCTCAGTCCGCTCCTCGTAAACCCAAGTCTCCTACCCCACCTGTCCACCCTGGATCACCCGCTATGGACTCTGTTGTCCCTCCACCACCCCTCCCTTGTTTGTTATTTTTATTGATGCACCCCAACCCTGTTGTTATGTATTCTTGTATGCCGTTGTTGTTATTTGTCATGTTTTGTTGGTTTGGGTCTGTGTCACAGTCTGTCATGTCCCGTGTTTGACAATCCCTTGAGGAGCGCCTGGAAGCCGCTCCTTAAGGGAGGCGTTCTGTCATGATTCTGCCATCTAGTTCTTGTTGTTCTTTAATTCTTGAGGCAGGATCATGACAGAACCATGTTTTGTGTGCAAGCACGGGGCCTTTGGTTTGGGCCATGTGCTTGTTGTCTCGTCCTCTGGCCCCGCCCCCTTGTTATCCTTGTTTTGTCATTATTGCTTTACCTGTGTCACCTGTTATCATTAGTCTCTCTATTTAATCCCCTTGTGTTTGCTGTCTTGTGCCGGTTCATTGTGATTCTCAGTGTGTGTATCCTGTGATACCATACCTGTGTGTTGACCGGCTCGTGAGTATCTAGTGAAGAACTCTGTCTTGTACAATCCTGATCTTGTTGCTGTTATTAGTTATTTGTCTAGTTACCTGTCAAGTCTTAGTCTAGTGTTGTTAGTCTTTGTTTTTGCCCTTCAGTCTTGTTTTACCCCATCGTGGGTTTTGTTTTCCTTTTTTTTTTTTTTTGTCAAATAAACCTTGTTTTCGCAAACTGTCTGCAATTGGGTTCATCCTTACAAAACCCTCACACCATGGCTCTTAAGTAAGATTCTCCAAGCAAAATTTTCAATGAATAATGACTACATTTTCAGTCTGTTCCTCATTGGAATCTATCACGTGTGCTAAATTCAGTTTTCTAAAGCCTTAAGTCATATGAACTGTTTTTCTGATGCTTTATTGGAGTTCTTTTGTCCTTTTTGTAGCTGGTCATCGCCGTTCACTTTAAATTAATGGAAAAGAGAAACTTGCACATTCTGCTAAACCTCCCCTGTTGTGTTCCACAGAAGAAAGAAACTCATAAAGTTATGGAATGACGTGAATGTTAATAAATGATGACAGAATATTCATTTTTGGCTGAACTATCCCTTTAAGTGTGAAGGTGAGTTTGCAGGAGGTAACCAAACCAAAATATTGAGAGTGCGCTAAAGAATTATGATTTTGTGTTTAGAGGTCACAGTGTCCCTCTCAAGCTGTAACTTTAATCTTTTGAGGTGTCAGCGTGATGAGAACATGTGCGTGAGAGAGAGCGATAGACTAACACAGCCATGGTCTCCATGCCTGTCACCTTTCACCGAGCAGAATCCTGACGTTAAATGAATATTAAGGCCAACAGCTTCTATACTTGGGTTCACTTGCAGGGGGTCTGCGGCAGGGGGACCACGATATGTGTGTGCTCGCTTGTGTGAGAATGTGTGTCATCTGGAGTGACAGCTCTTGTCGACGTCTCCATCACCTTCCTGAAGGGGCGTGTCCCTTCTGTCAAAGTCTTGAATGACAGGTCACCGTGTGCCATGTACTTCAGACCGGCCGTACAAACGACCCTCTTCCCCTTTCCCTCACCCCTCTCTTCTGTCCAGCCTTCCATTCTTCACACCGCTTTCATAAGCATCTCTATTGTGTTGCATATGTTCTAGCCTTCAGTGTTAAACGCGTGAAGAGCACCGTTATGCCCCTCCTCGTGGGTTGCACCCGCATATCCAGACCCTTCATCAAACGCTTGACTGCGAGTTAAATAAAATCTACCCACACACACTGGTATAAAGAGGCCTATTGTCTGCAGGCTGCTTTTGTGAGTGTGGAATTATCGCAGGGGATCCTCTAAACCATCTTAGAGCGACTGACAGCTTCATAGAGAGAGAGGGAGGGAGGAAGGGAGGGAGGGGTGGAGGGGAGCTGGAGATCTGAAGCGGAGACTCCTGGGGGAGTTTAAGAGCTGCTGGCTGCAGCGAGACGGGACGGGACGGGGGTACTTCCTGCTCATCGTTAGGGTCCGGCATCTGCGTCCAGTTCCAAAGCTCCTGCGTCCCGCTGATGCCTCAGCAGATCCATTGCAATCATCCGATTAAACAGGAGCTACTAAAGAGAAAGCAACCGTCCCTCAATCCTAGTAACTAATTGTATCAATTATCAATTGAATGACAGATTTAACTTCATTTTGACATTCAACTCTTGACAGACAGATCCCAGTCTAGAGTAGGCATCTAAATCCATGGAAATGGTTTCTGTAAGTTCAGGAATATAAAAAAATATCATGACGATGTGATGGAAATAATTTATACTTTTCTCAACTCTCAAAGTACATTACCGTTCAAAAGTTTTTAAAAGAAATTAATTATTAATAAAGGATGCGATGAAATGATCAAAAACGACATTCAATGCATTTATAATTTTACAAAAGATGCTCTATTTTAAATAAATGCTGTATCACGGTTTCCACAAAAATTATTATTAAGCAGCACTACTGTATTCAACATTAACAACAATAATAAAGTTTCTTGATCATCAAATCAGCATATTAGAATGATTTCTGAAGGATCGAGTGACTCAGAAGACTGGCTGCTGAAAATTCAGCTTTGCCACCATAGGAATAAATAACTTATTTCAAAATATATAATAAAATAGAAAACCGTTAAATTGTAATAACATTTCACTATCACTTTTTACTGTATTTTCACAAGTTCCTTTGCCCATATAATATTTAAGCTATAAGGTTAAGCGTATTTGGCTTGCTGTCCGGAGTGCTCGAGCTTAGATATACCCTCCAGTAGGACTAATGCTTAGATTATGGTTACAAGATGCCTAAATTATGTTGGTGGAGTTGGGGAGGTGGAGGGATGCCAAAACATCTGATGCCAGAGCAAGGTGAGCGGCGGTTAATTGAAAGATTAGATGGGTTCACCCCTCCCGATATTACGTTGTGAACTTCACTTCATTCAAATCATTGCAGTCTCAGTGAGCATGAGAGACTTCTTTCAAAAACATTAAATCTTTTGAATTGTAGTGTAACTAAAACTTTCAAACATATATTTTTCCTAACCAGCGTTTTTGTCTTTTTTCCTCCCCCCGGTAAAGCATATCTCAACATCATGGAGAATCAAATGTATATATTTTATTATTAAAGTCCACCTGCGGTGAAAATCAAGTGTTTATATATGTTAATGTTGTTTATATGTCTATGTGGTGTTTTTAATATGCTTTAAGACAAACTATGTGCAAATTCATGAGTCGACACCATTGCTGAGTATTTTCTCTTTTAAACTGCAGTGATCTAAAGACAGTCTCAAAAACACGGTTTGAAATCGCTGGTGTTTCTGACGTCACAAACTACCTTGTAACCAATCATGTACGTGCCGACAGGCTTTAGCATATCATTAACTATGACGCTCTGAAGCAGGGGAGTTTCAAGAGAAGGCGGTTTATACCGGTACATTTTTCTGTTGATATGAAAAATCGGGTAGATTGGTGTATGATGAATATTACGATGTCATGATCAACTACCTTTCTCCACTGGCGTTCTGATTTCAAAGCGTTTCTGATGATTGTTAGAAGGCAGCTGACTCTGACATGGCGAATGGAAACATGGTGTGTGTACCATTAGCAACACATTAGCTGTTTTATAGCATAGTCAAGCAAAAGGATAATCATATTATTTACCGTTATTTGTATGACATTGTAAAGAGCGAAATCGTTGACATTGTGCAGCGTTTACCTCAGTAAGTTGGCGGAGTGAATCTCTGAGCTGGCGTGCTTGAGTGGAGGCGGGGTTAATTAGCATATTCATGATTCTCGAAGAAAGGGTGTAGAGTTACATTCATTTACTATTTACAGGTAGGCTATGTAGGCTATTAAATATGTCATCTTGGTGATCAAAGATGAGTTTTAAGGGGGAAAATGACTGACTACAGGGGGACTTTAAGACTTCAGGGGAATGTATGTTCAAGTTTATTGTTCTTTATCCAAATTAGCCTAGTGGAATAAAAAAAAACTAACCTAATAAAAAACATAATTCAACCTTATGTTCTCTGAAAATGGTTTTTGCAGTGATTTAGTTTTGCACTCTAAAAAAATTGTTTAGCAAAAAAAAAACAAGAAAGGCAACATGATTTTTTTTTTAGTTTTTGAGTTCTCTCAACAGTCAACACTAATGTTAGTTAGTTAGTTAGTTAGTTAACACTCAGTTAGCAATACATGAAACTTGTATTCATTCTTTTGTTTATCATTCATGTTTTAAACAACTTGCAGTATAAAGATGTTAAATTTGAGGGGGTTTTTATAAGATATAAGACACAGGCCAGCATAACAATATATGTCATACACTCTAAAAAATGCTGGGTTGTTTCAACCCAAATTTGGGTCAAATATGGACAAATCCAGCCGTTGGGTTACATTTTTTAAATTACATTTGTAACCCAACGTTTGGGTTTGTCCATATTTGACCCAAAATTGGGTTAAAACAACCCAGCATTTTTAGAGTGTAGTATTGCTATAACACAAAAGACTTATTTTGTGCACATCTTAATGTTTTTCTAAATAAATGGCTTAATCAGCATGAGTCAAAGTACCTTAATGCAAGTATATTGTGCAATTTTACCATGTCAATGAGTGATGTGTTTTGAGTCGAGTGCAGTGCGGATGGGCTGATGGATTTATTGGAGGGTCTTCATTCTCTGCATACTGTTGAGGAGGTCCCATGATATGCCATGAAATACCACTCCATGCTGCCACTGATACAGCTCCTCCCCCCCACCACCCACTCACACGAATCTTGCGTTATTTGCAATTAGTACCAACAGTCACAAACTGAACCGTGTTGATCCATGGGTTATGGGAACGAGCATGTGTTTGTGTGTGTGTATGTGTATTTAGAGCAGCGACAGCTGATACCGGTCAGCTGTCTCATTAGTTTTATCATTAGGCTAACAGCTGAGTACAGAGGCTCTCTTTTCTCTTTCTCACTCCTTTCCCTCCTATTTGTCTTTCTACTCTGTGTCTCTCGTGGGAAATACTTGGAGCAGTGTCCCATTTCCATCTACCTCCTACCATTTTCAGATATGCCTTATATATGAAATGTAAACAAAGGCCAAACCGTTCAACCATTTCATCATGTTCTACGGTTTCAGACTCATCTCATATCCACCGTGCCCTTTCCATATACTCCACATACTGTGCCTTTGAGTTTTTAATGGTGACTCTCACATCCAGCTGTTCTGGGGCTTGTCTAATTGTTGGCATGACAGTGTCAGTGATATGGTAAGGGGATGCCCTGGTCATATGTGCACATCGCTGGACTGTTGTGATAGACTGGCTGGATATGGTCTCACTCTTACTGTCTCTCACAAACACACACTAGAGGCCTGTTGCCCAAAGCCGGTATTAGTGGCTACCCATTGGGACACCTGACCATTACACCAACAGGGACTGTAATGTCATCGCATTCTAAATGCATAGAAATTAATATAGAGTTGCCCCCAAAACAACACACTATTGGTCCCCCCAATGTGTGTGTCGAGTTGCTTCCAAAGGACAGCGTTTCAAATCAGTCACTTAAGTTTCATTGTGGTTATAGGATGCTGTCTAGATAGGAAGCTGCCTGTATAGGGAATCTACAGCAAGGCAGCTTGGTGTGTTTGGACAGTAGGAGTTTTTGTGAAAGCTTCTTTCGTTAAGAAGAGAGACTAGGGATTGGCAGAGGCGTAATGGTGGTCTGAAACCGCCCTCTGAGCCTCCGCCGATAAACTCACAGGAAGTGTAAATATTTGTCCCTTCAACAGTTTTGACAGGGCTGTCCTATTTACCAGCTTCAGTACCTCATTCAGCACTCTCTGTTTGTTTAGATCTGCATGTGTGCATGAGTGCATATGAGTGTTAGTATTAGACATTTTAGTGCATCTTTTTTCGGAGGAAGTCTTTCTGGAACAGTGTCATGTCTGATTAGGCGATTGCTCTGCATGCGTGATCGGAACGACAGCTGCCCAGAACTTCTGCTGTCCTGCTATAGGTTTAATGTGCTCATATGGTGTTACGGAATGGATACCCTTCACTGGCGAAATCTCATTTTCTTTGCTCTTATTTCAATTTCTTCACAATTCCTCAACTCATCTGTCCTTCATAAAGACCTTTATGCTTTTTTTCTCTGTATCTGTATATGATAGTCATCTTTCATGTCTAAATGTTATTATTAGTTGTATCTTTAGCACTATTTGCGTCTTTTCATTATTCCTTTGTAAAGCACTTTGAATTACTATTGTTTATTAAATGTATACAATATATACATTACCACTGAAAAGTTTGGGGATTGTAAAATTGCAATGATTCTGTAATGTTTTTGAAAGAAATCTCTTATTCTCACCATGGCTTCATTTATTTAATCAAAAATACAGTAAACACTGTAATATTATGAAATATTATTGCAATTTAAAAGAACTGCTTTCAATTTTAATATATTTCAAAATGTAATTTATTCCCGTGATGCAAAGCTGAAATTTTCAGTATCATTACTCCAGTCTTCAGTCACATGATCCTTTAGAAATCATTCTAATATGCTGATTTGCTGCTCGAGAAACATTTCTTATTATTGTCAATTTTGAGAACAGTTGGGCTGCTTAATATTTTTGTGGAAACTTAGATCTTTTTTTTTTCAGGATTCTTTAATGAATAGAAAGTTAAAAAGAACAGCATTTATTTGGAAATCTTTTGTAACACATAACATAAATATATTTACTGTAACCTTTGAATTTAATGCATCCTTGCTGAATTAAAGTAGTCATTAACAAAAATCTTACTGACCTAAAACTTTTTAATCATTGTGTATGTAATTTGCTTGCCCACACTGTCTCAGAATTGATTCACAGTTTGATGTTAGCATGTTGCTAAGCTAACAACATGAAACTCTAAGGATAAACAATGCACAGCATAACACTGGCTAAAACAGTCTATATTCAGTAGATCTATTATTTCTGCTAATTTCTTAATAATGCTTTTTTTATGAAATATGATTACTTTCTCCATGAAGGATAGGCCTATTTGAATTTGCATATGATGCATCAACGCTAGGCGTCTCATCAGGTTTTGGAGCAGAGCTTGTGTGTTTAGCTAGTGTTGTTTTGTATAGCAGTGTTTGTATTTGTGTATTTGGCTTGTGTTACTGCGTATGGAAATATTCTGGGTTGGCTGGTATAATGAGATCAGATCAGTGGGTCAGCCAGCACCACAGAGACCCACAAAACACATTAGTCACTTACACAAACCCAGAGCAGAGCACAGCGGCTAACAGGAAATGGTTTTAAGACAAAAAACATGGGCCTGAAATGTTTTCATGTTTTCAAGAGAGGGCACAGACACTCTTTTTTAAAGAACGTCATGATTTTGAACGATTGCTTGGTTTGTCTTCTATGGCCATGTGTGTGTGTGTGTGTGTTTGTGGGATGTCAGGCTCTGTTTTCTCTGATTCTCTTTGATTTCTCCACGGTCTTCTGATCTTTTTACATCCTTTCTCTTCTCTGAGCAGGTTATTGTTTCAGGGCAAGAGCTGTAAAAGAGTTCAATGCTCATAATGTAACCCCCCTCATACACACCGAACCGAGGGCCTGAGGTGAGTGCTAGATGAAAGGGTGAGTCTATAGCAGGCACTCATCCCTCAAGGATTCTTTGTTGTGTTTGTCTTCTTCCACAGGGTCTTCATCACGTTTACCTGAAAACCCAACGCACAAAAACTCACTTATACCTTGTTATTATGAAATTATTACCGCATTGTACGTCTAGTTACTTCCAGACAAGGTCACTGAAGTTTATTTCACTGATGATAGCTAGCTCCGGTCCTTTAAAGTCTTATGCACGCATACACACAGTAATTGCACCCCCCTAGGCCTGTATTTTTAGTGCAGACTCTCCCAGAGGTCTTTTAGGCTGAGGATGGTATGGGCTGAGTGGGCAGATGCAATAACACTCCTCTCACCTGTCTCCACCACTGAGACTCATCATGATTTCACGCTGACAATCTAGCCATGTGACACGTACACGCTGCGTGCAGACACACAAGCAGAGCTTTTAAAATCACGATCCTCTGTATGGAAATTTTATGGTGCGTAGTGATCTCAGTATTGCAGTGTGGAAAGATTTGTTTGTACTTGCATATTTATCAGGCCTAAATTTGCAACACACACAAGTGTTCAGATGTGTTTAATGTCATGCAGTACTGTTATCAGATTAGTAGTGTAGTGGACAACTCTTAGTTTTTACCTTGTGCCATTCTGTCATTACTTAACCAAAATCAAATGGTTCAAAAGTGGTTATTTGAAAACCTACATAGTTAGAAAATTCAGGGGACCTATTACAAAAACTTAAATGACATGATAATGTTGATCATCACATCAACTTAATATTATGTGTAGTTTAAACAGATTTTTTGCGTTAATTGTAAAAAAAAAAAAAAGTTGTAGTAGTTTGAATAAAATAGTCTTAGTAATTGTCTTTGAAATGTGGGCTGTGGATTTTATAGGGAAATGTCAGTGCTTGCGAACCTGATAAAGAAAAATAATGTTCTAAGTTTAAGTTTCTTTGTAAATGATAAGCCGCATGGCTTTGTCATGACAAGTATGTGTTTTGTTTTCAGTTGGCCATGCAGTGTAAAGGTTAAAAGAAATGGTTAAATATATGCAATGAAGACAAGAACAGAAAGATAATTCAGTATGTAAATATTTCCATTGCTGTACATTTTAAGCGATGAATACTAATGTAAGTCAAACAAAGCATATAATGGTTTTATTAAAGCTGCAGTCCGGCGCTTTTCCTCTTTGTCGCCATCTCTGTTCGAAATCTGCAATTGCAGTCATTCGCGGAATTATCAATTTTACGCGAGTTGTACTTCAACACCCTCGACGCGGTACAGCGCGGATGAACACAATGTTTTAGGAGAATGCTGTCAGTCACCGTGCCGATGTGGATACTGTCATTCAGAATCACAGATTATTCTTTTTGGAAGTATGACCAACATAAGAATTTTCACCGGAAAATGTCATCTGAACTAGTAAGAAACATCCACTTTTGTTCTGGTTCTGACATTGCAGTAAATCGCGCTGATTAAATCTAAAAATCGCTTATAAGTTATCATATCACGCAAAACTGTGCAAATTATACTTTGTTCTCAAATTGTTAATGTTAACAACGTAAGCAAGCATTGCGTGACTACATTTAATGTCCTTCCGGTATGTATCCTTGTTTTCGCATGGGTCCGGTTGCAGTCTCTTTTTTTCTGTAGTCACTCCGAAGTCTGAACGAAGTCTTTTGCATTTTACAGCGGGTGAATCTGTTGTCACTGGTGATTGTCGTTTGAACCTTTCTGGATCCGCCATCAAATTGATAAGTTTAATTATATCAACTGCTGTGAGAAAAGGCTATAAATCTCCACCTCCAGCATCCTCACTCGCAATAAAGCCTACTAGCCGAGACTCCTTCTTTATGTGTACAGATGTGACGTAATGACGCAAAGATATGCTCGAATCTCCCGCGGAAATCCACCAGTACCACTGGAATTAAAAACATTATTACAAGCTTACCGCTTTGAATCGAGCTAAGGCAAGCAGAGAGTTTTGAACACTGGCTGGTTATGTATTTTGGATCATTTTTAACCCCCAAAAAACCTACGGACTGCAGCTTTAAGTTTCCAAAAAAATAAAAAATAAAAAATAGCACACCTAAGGCTAAACTTTTAATTATCTACCAAACAAAGTTTGAATGTAGTCTGTGTTAAGTGGTTTGGGCTGAATTCATTATAGAGGTTTAAAAAAAACGTAACTTTAATGTTTTTCCTATTAGAGTAATTAGTTACTCATTAGCAGGACCACACGGCCTCTGTGTGTGCAAAACTCAACAGATTTAGGGTATGTTTACACTGCAATGATGTACTAAAAAATAGAAAAGATTTTCCTTTGAGTTTTTTGTGTACTGACGACAACATTATCAAAACGATCCCCTTTTCCAGTAATGTGCACAATGACTATAAAAACGCTGTATTATGCTGGGGCAGTAGTTTGCGATGTCACTTTGTAAAGAAACACTTTGTGCCTATAGACTAAACACAATACGCATGTGCATGATGTCACCGTTTTCACAAATTTGTGTTTTGGTTGTTGACGATAACGGTATAGTTTTGAAAAACGTGCACTTTGAAACCCGTTTTAAAAAGTTTGCATTTTTTTAGGCCCCCAAAACGCTGTTGTCATGTAAATAACCGGACAAATTTTTCAGTTCTTAGTTGAAAACTGTTGTGCAAATGGGCCCTAACACACTGGGAAAACACATCAATCATAAGTGTCTTAACATCTCACACCCCTTTTTATAAATTTTGGCTAATTTGATTATGTTTTCAGTTACCAATAAGAGTGCAGTACTCTCAGCTATTTTTGAAGTGATGTTACTGTACAAGGGCAAATACTAGAGTAAACAATAAACAAAAAGCTAACTAGAGGCTTTCAGTTCAGACCCAAAAACATCCATCCGAGAACCTGCCAAGCAAGTCTGGTTGCCTGGCAACAGCTCTTTTTCTCTCTTTTATTATCCCTCTGATGATGCTCTACACACTTTCCACTGCAAACCTAGAGATAATGCTTAGCACAGGCTTTTAGATTCCAAGTGTGTGTTTGTGTAAAGTATGTGTGCATCACCACTTGTGTGTTTGTATTATTCAGACCTGATGGGGTGGATGAGTTGTCATAGACATGCTGTGTTAGCAGGGTGGTTGTGGTCCAGGTTCAGTCAGTGTGGATAAAACTAAAAGCCGTAGCAGATCAGGCCTGAAATTATTCAAAGGTCATTTCAGAGCCGGTGCAGTGGAGGATGAGTTGCGCTGCTTTAAATAAGGCAAAGCAGCAGTACTTTTTTTATTGTAACAAATCCGTACTAGAACTGGAAACAATACATCTAGCGCATCTTTTTCATCAACACCTGAGCCATTGATACTAACACTTACTATTCTATATATGCGTTATAAAAAAAACACCTTGCTACATGTACTGTGCTAGACTAACCGGGTCTAGTCACAACACTTACAAATTGTTTCGCTATTGTTGGTTTGATTTCTTCTATTATTCTCCTCATTTGTCAGTCGCTTTGGATAAAAGCATACTACGATTTGGGACACACTCATTCTAATACTATTTAGGATGGATAGCATGCGAATTGAGATGCAGCAAGTCACTTGCTTAATTTCTGAATGAATCAGCCTTTTGAATGAATGATTCAATGAAATTTAGTTTCATATTTAAACTATCATTTCATCTTTTAAATAATTTTATATTCCAATATTCCAATATGTATTTATATCTTTTGGCATTATTTATGCAACTATAATTAGTATAAATGCATTCATGCCACCTCTAAGCTGACAAAATCATATTGCACACTCCTAATATTGAGATATAGCCTATATCAAATAATATATTAAGATATATTGTTTCTAGTTTCTTCAGCTTTTTACGAAATCTTGAAAATGGCTAAACTCAGCAGCTCGGGTTGAGTTAGGCAAGTCATTCCACCAGCCTGGAACAGTCAAGGTAAAGGTCCGTGAAAGTAATTTTGTGCCTCTTTGGAGAACTTGCAGAACGCAATCTTCTGGAGAAGAGCCTGATCTTCCTAATGTTGTACAAGGCAAACCTCCAGGACTGGGTAGTTCTAGCAATGTGGTCTGTGAGGTTCAACTGATCATCAATCACAACTTCAAGGTTCCTGGCTGTCCTAGATGGAGTTACGGTTGACGAATAACTGAAAGGAGAAGTTGGGATGAATTATTGGCTAAGACCACAAGCAGTTCTTTCTTTGCAAGGTTGAGTTGAAAGTGGTGGTACTACTTCCAGCAAGAAATGTCTGTCAGGCAGGCTGAGATGCGAGAAGCTACCGTCGGATCTTCTGTATGGAATGAGAGGTAGAGTTGTGTGACAGACCCTAGGGATAACATGACGATGGAGAAGAGAAGTGGTCCAAGGACTGAGATCTGAGGCACTCCAGTAGCTAGATGTTGAGACTTAGACACCTCACCCCTCCACAACACCCTGAAGGACCTACGTGAGAGGTAAGACTTGAACCATTGGAGTCCGGTTCCTGAGATGCCCTTTGTCATGAGGATTGACAGGAGGATCTGGTGGTTAACTGTGCCAAAAGCAGAGGATCAAGCAAGATGACTGCTGATGATTCTTTGTAACTATTTTCTAACTGCATTCTAACAGGCTACACAATGCAGTAAAAGTGTGCACACTCAAGGCCTGTTTTTGTAAAAAAAAAAAAAAAATTGCAAAGTGAGGGACATACTCGACAATGCTGTGTCGACAATGTATATTGTACACTTAATATTTAGCCTATGTATTTGCTCTGTTTTTGATCTCAATTAGAAAAACAATCACTTCAACAACCACTAAAGCCAAGAACATTAAAGTCTACAGTTAAAAATAATAAAAACATGCTTTTCACATTTTTCCAATAAATGAACATAAGGGAGATTCATTTATTATGTAACTAATGTAATACTGCATAGTATATTTATTATACAGTATGTTTTAATAATATTAAAAATGTACAATTTACATTTATTCATTTAGTGGACGCCTTTATCCAAAGTGACTTACAAATGAGGAATACAACAAGCAATGTATCTTAAGGAGGCAATTACTCTAGTTTCTAACATTGTTCAGAGCTAGAACAGGGAGGGATATAGTAAATAGTTAAAACATAGAAGAGGATTTTACAACGAATAGCAATATTTATCAACATTTAGGCTATTTTTACGAAAACATTTTAAAATACATGAAACGTGTGAATATTTTTAAATGCTTAATTTAAAAAATAAATTGTAAAATAAAAAATAATTCACATCATTACCAAAACCATCGTAAATATATTTTTAATATTCAGTATATCGTCTAGCCCTAGTCCACACATAATTCTCTTTTACTCGTCTTCAAATGATTTCAATTATGTTGTTCTTAGCGAGCGCCTCAGAGAAATATCTGCTGAAAACATCCTGCAATGAGATTTCATATGAGAGAGATTAGGTTTGATATTGTAAATCTTTCTTATATTCTCTTGGTTATTACCTCCTCGGTGAGTGTAGGATGCATGTAAGGTATTTAAAACTGTGAGAAAGCCGTTTTGAAGCTGCGGAGAACAGCAGCTCTGTCCAACATTGTGTGATATTGGCTGTGCTGCAGCCTCGGAGGCTTACACGTGCTCACACACACCTGCTTGGATCTAATTTGATAGTTTGGAGCGAGGGAATGGGCTTATACTATAGGCCATGTTTTTTCTGCATCCTTTTCGCTGTATCCTGCCCTTGTCTCCTCGGTTGGGTATGAACACTTGGCTTGAGCTGCAGAAACAGACAGGAAGGCTCAGTAGTGCAAATTACATGCATTCACAATGGATGTTGGGTGTCCAGATTTCTTTGTCTGCAGGTGGTGTGTGTGTTCCAGATGTGCCGATTGATCACGGTTGGGCCTGCTTGGCAGAAGGGAAATGGATAAAAAGAGAGAGGCTAGTGCATTGTGTGGTGCGGTGGATTTTTAAGGACAGCTGTCAACGACAGCGCAGGAAGAAGATGCCAGCGCAAAACTTTACTGTTTCCTCTCTCTCTCATTCTTTTGCCCTCTCTTCTCTCCCTCCCTCGTTCTGTTGTTCAGGAAATACGGACTGAATGAAATCCATTGACTGCCACTGGTCTGATCTCCACTGCCTCGACAACAGTTGTCAGGGTGAGGGGCTCTAGGACACCCCTGCTGGGATCCAAAGTGTATTAAACACAATCCAGAACAAATCATGTGTAAACGGAAAACGACTCCAAAATAAACCCAGACCAGAGGTGTGTGGTGTGGACGAATGGGTGTGCATTCTAACGGGCCAGCTGCACAAGTTTACTTTGTTTTTGAAGCTGATGTGCATCTAGGAAAGGCCTGATCAAACTTCAGATATTGCTGAAGATTTCATGTAATCATATGGTCTCAGTGACACTGAGAGGATTGTGACTGTATTGGATATACTTGGATTATCAAGAGGATTCTGAAATATAGTTTGGTAGGTGGATACTTGCTGACCCAAGTCAAATGAGCCCAGCCAAGTCTATGACTGCAACTTTTTGATGCCAAGGACCCACAGAAATGATGATCCCCATATGCCACATATATATATATATATATATATATATACATTTACATATGTGGTTTTAACAACCAGATGCATTTACGCTTCAGACCACTTCCTGAAGTGCATTTTCCCCCTTTGGTTTGAAAACTTATTCTCTACTGATTATTTTCAACATCACTGATAATGCATGTCCTCTGTAGGCTTCTGCATGTGTGAAAGGAGTCAAATATCAGTCAAGTATTTATATGTTATGTGTGCAAGTTAACAGCACAGTGCCATTTTTGAGGATGAATTCCATCTTCAGAGTTTATCCTGTTTTTCTGAAATTTGCTCACACACATTTATTTTTCTATCGTGGTGGGGACTTTCCATTTGACTTCTATTATTTTTATACTGAGCTAGTGTTATTTTTTATTCCATAACCCCAAACTAACCTTCACACAAACTTTTTCTTTCAAGAAATGTAGTTTTAGCCGGAAGGTTTTACTATTCACTATCCACACACATAACTCTACATACACAGGTATCTTTTCTCACTGATGCACACAGCTCTCTCTGTAAACTCACTCTTCTTTGCGAGTGTTTACTTCCACAGGACGGAGAGGCAGGTTTAGCATGTGGAAGTGTTCTGCTCAGCATAATGACTTCTAATTTCACAGCAAATAAGTCAACAGGGATTCCTTTGAATCACACATCATTTCACAGAGAGCATTCCTCTGAGTGGAGCTAAAGCTGGAACTGTCCTCTTATCTATTAAACTGCCACTGAACTGTAGAGTCGAAGTCTTTACCTCTAAACTGAACAGTGTGTTTCTATCTCACACACATGTAACACTGCCTTACTTTCTTCTCAACTAATGAGACTTACCGGTCCTCTCTGAGTGCACATAAACACTCCTACACGTAGAATAACAGCAGGTCTAAACTTTATGCGACCTTTAACGTTTTCTCAGTTACGTTTTCTCACGTTGTGCACAACTGTTGTCCTTGCATTTACTGAAAAATGTAAATTACTGCAATATTCACACCAGTCAAAACAAATGTTAAGCTATTAAACCAATCCTAAATATGTGATTACAGATTTGTAAAATAACAACAGTTGCTGTTTTTATCCCTGATTTTTTTCTGTAGAAAGCTGTTCCTCGTGTTTTTTTTTACAAAACAGAAAAAAAATATATTGTGCTTTAACGCTATTAACATATATACTCAACATTTGTATGATGTCATTCCTTCAGATGTGATGTCAAAAAGCTCAAACCATTATTTTTAAATAGAGAAATGTGAGAATGAACAAAAAGTGAGAATTAAAGACAAATGCCAGATATTTTTGTCTTAAATATTCTCAAAAATGTATATTTTTATATTTTTGAGTGTTACTCAGACAGTGATACATGATATTTTAATTTCAATAAATGTAAATGTAAAATTTAATATATTAATTCTGTCTAGATTAATTCGATTTTTATTATAGAACCAAAAACATTTAAAAATTAAATGAATGGTTTCTTTTAACACTTCTTTTGCATTGCACATCAAACCAACCGAGTTAAATAAATATTAAATAATGTCTGTTAAGTGTCCCATTAATTGTATAAGTGTTATAGGGACAAAAATGAGAAATAAATGGGACCGTTTCCTTAGAACGAGCCCGATGCAATTCAAATTACAGATATAACAGACTGATCTCATAAAATTGCGTGTGTATGACACGCCAATTCGTATTTCCATTTTTGGCGTGCTATCAACACGCACAATCGCTTTTCAGCGTGTTTATGAACGCAGTTGACTTAACGTTATTACTGTATATATAAATATATGACCTACCTCCACCCCGTCCCTAAACCTACCCGTCACTGGGGTTAATAGCATTTATGAGTCTTCCCCTGCCATCCTAGGGAAAAAAAATATCGCTCCCCAGATGTAGATCTACATTTTGCTTCGTTTCGCTCGGAAATTTAATGGCGTGTACATATACGCGGAATCACTTGGACATTAATGGCGTAGACATACACGCATACACGCGGATATCTCAAAATGCGTATAGATAACACGCCACTTGACTTGAAAGTGGCGTGTCTGTTTACGCAAAAGTCATGATGTCATGTTGCAGATATAAATAATAAATCCGTGGTAGTGCACTCGTACATTTCCTCCCTTTCATCTCTGACCTCTGTAAGGGGCTCTGCGGCTCTGTGGACGTGATAGAGTTTATCACTTGCTCTCGTCTGGAAGTGAAATGGATCACAGACACACTGCTCCACACATTCCCCATTAGATAGTCGCAGACCTAAACAGATAGATCATTCCTTCACGCTCGCATGCGTTTGGCTGCTGAATAAAGAACATAGTCGCTAGATCAGCATTATCTTGGAGAGCGTGTTAAATGTCCGTTTGGAATATAGCACTGAATTTTTGAAGCAGTGATGAAACACTTGAAATGGCTGATTGGAACCCCCTGCGTACTGATGGTTATCCTACATTTGTTGTGCTTTGAGTTATGGATAAGTCCAAACTGTGGGGACATGATTCTGGAAAACGCTTCTCACCGATCAACTGGAGAGATAACAAAGGTTGAAGCTCTTTTTCTCTTAATTTCTCTCTCTTTCTCCCTTCTTCTTATAAGGCATTACAGTGAAAATGTGCTCAGCTGGGGCAAACATGTCCTTATATTTCATTCCTCATTTTCTAACATTTGGTATATATTTTTTTAATATTCTACTGTAGGCCTATCTAAGGTTTAGCAGCTGTGCATACACTGACCTGTTGCTGTCTCATACATGAAAATGGCCAGAAGGAAGGAGCTGTCCTCTGCAACCAAGGAAGGTATTGTTAAAATGACTAAATCTGGTCAATTGGGTTTGGATATTGCTTATGTGCTGGATATGCTGGCCAAGGAAAACTATTACGCAGTTTTGACAGGAGGATGAAAATCACCTGAATGTGGGACCACCCCAGAACAGCTTCTAAAGACCTGGATGAGACCTCCAACCTCCAATTTCATCTAACAGCTATAAGAGGCTGGATTGACAGGTTGTGTACCAGTAAAGAAACCATATATTAGTTCTATCTGCAAAAAACACCTTGCATTTGCCAAGAAACATAAGGATTGGAATTTGGAGTTCCACATATATGTATTTTCTAATGATAAACTCGCTCCGTAGCTATGAACGAAATGAAATGAACGACCAAAGTTGCCAGATTCACATTAATCTGTTTCGAATAAAACTAAACGTGACACTCGCTGGACATCACACTTTGAAAGTGTCGCAAAATGGGCAAGAAGCATTATAATATAATTTTGCAGAAATGTCCTTGTTTGCGTCACAGAATAAAACATTTTAAAAGATAACTGCGACTTGATTTCTAAGAATTGCCAGATATAAAGTCAGAATTGCGTGATATAAAGTCGCAATTGCTTGTTATAAAGTCAGAATTGCATGATATAAACTCACAATTGTGTGTTATAAAGTCAGAATTGCGAGATATAAACTGTAGAATCAAATGGCTTCTATTATGAACAAAACATTATTAAAAACACAAGTCCTATAAAATCAAAGCATTAGACACTGAATAAGATCAGGGAATCAGGCAATTACATGATGATGACGTCATCTTCGTCATCATCAATAAACGGCCAACATCACCTGATCACATTTTCTCTTGGCTTTTTTCTCTTGGCAACACAAATGTGCTTTATAAACAAACACATACTTACAACAGCCAGAGAAAATCTAATATTAAAGAGTCATTGGTCAAGAGCCCAACTAAAGCAAACACTGGCCCCACCATCATGGTGACTTAAAATACAGCTATTGATTTCATTAAAACGGAAATTAAATAAAGTAAATCTGGTTAATGAAGCTGGTAATGCTGTTTGAGTTGTTTAATCCTCCTCTGCTGAGATCTTGAGAGATTTAATGTCTTCTTTTATCTTCAGTTGATTTCATCTAAGGCTGTGGCTGAAGTCAATTGTAGTTCTTGCATTTCTCTTTCCTTCAATGATTCTGCTTGTTAACAGCAGGTGTTCATAAACTTCAACACTACTTCAATGGTACTTTAACTCTGTAGAGTGCACACATATGAACACTGAGCAGTGTTAATTTAACATGGGCGTCTTCCTGTGTACTATTACATAAATCTTACTGTTTCATTTATGTGTAACTGACAAATGACAAATATGAATCACATTCAGTTTATTAAAGGGATACTTCAGGATTTAGCATTAAGCTTTGTATTAGTAGAAAACCTGTAGTACTTTCGAATTACCGTGCTTTCCACCCTCATATCCCCCTGAGACGAGAGATTTATGTATTTTTTTGTCAGGAAAAAATCCTCTGATCGGAAGATTTTTTGGCCAGAGGCTAAAGACTACAGTCAGTAGTAGGGGCTGTTCCGCATGTTTTCAACCCGCCCATAGAGGGTGGGATCTCACTCACAGAATGTACACATAGTGTCAGCCATCTTCTTTTGGAAGCTAAGCTAGCAGGCTCTTGTTCTGTGGAGAAAGCTGAGTAGTAGGGGTTACCATCCTCATGTCTGGCCGTCGATGTCCGGGATTCAGCTTTTGCTTTCTGCAGTCGCCATTCATTGTTTACATGCACGACTTTTGTTTCAATCTAACTGAATTAATTCCGATTGGTGAATCTGAATGTAGTGTTTACATGAACGCTAAACAAGTGATCGGTTGATGTGCGTTTTAACATTGCTAATAAAATTCCTGCTCCTCCGTGAGAGATACGAGACCGGTGCGTCTCACAGGTGTCGCTCATCAGTAATCACGCCACCGGCCTCGCGCCGTTCTCCCGCGGCGCTCAGTCTCGTCCTGCTCGCCACAGTAAACATAATGAATGAGGACTGTAGAACGCAAAAGCCGAATCCCGGACATTTTGGGCGATCTCGAAACACATGTTAGGGCAGACTCATCACGGAGAATCACTAGTAGCCTAGACTTGTTGTTTAACTACTGCGCTCTGTTACCGGCAGGCGTGGCCTCTTAGGGCAGCGAAGCAAGTGCATTCTGGGAGTTGTTGTCTTTCATCCACATAAGCCAAAAATAAATTTTCTGGCTTTTCTCAGTCTAGAAAGCTCCAAATTCAAAAATAATTTCACATTTCTTCTACATAAATGACCCATTTTAAATACACATACATCTTTTCAGAGGTGAAGTATCCCTTTAAGACAATTACATAAATCTTATCTGTTTCATTTATATATGTCTGAAAAATACAAATCACATCCAGATTATTAATTGGTTTATGTTAAAACTATGTAATCCAAATGGATGGAAATTTTATATGCAATTCAAATGCATAAATCTTATGTTTAGACATTTTTTTTTAGTAACAGCCATGATAGAGAATCTATTTATTTATTTATTTATTTATTTATATTTAAATCTTTGGCAGAGATGGCATGCAGTGTTTTTATGTGGTTAGAAAACAAATTTGCCCACATAAAGGTAAAAAAAAAATGCCCCAGAAAATCAGTTACAGGAGGCACATATTTCCCCATAATGAAAAAGTAAATTTCTGACACAGTTGGAGACTGACATTAAAATCATGGTGAAATTATAGCTTTAGTGCGTTATTAGACCAGCATGTGACAGGACTCTCTGCTACTGCACATAACTGAGATACCCACCAAAAGGCAAACCGCATTGTCCCACAATACGCAACAGATGAAGAGCCAGAGATGTGTGTGTGTGTTTGAGGACACCTGTCCCCAAAGCTCACTCCTCTCTACGGCTGTCTCTCACACATCCTCACTAATCGCTGATTTGGCAGCGTTACTCTGACAACATTCCAAGGTTCAGTTTCAGGAGAAGAGCTCTCACACACCAGCTTACACACAATTAAACACGGACGTACACTCACACGTCATTGCGGGGGCTTTATGTCCCCTTTTCTGAACATAGTCTCTGTTTTGAACTTTTATCGTTGTGTTACAGCTGTGAACTCACTTGCGAAATGATGTTTATACGTAATACTTAATATTTTAAGAAAAGTTCTCATATCTTACAGGGGGATCTGACGAATGAAAGCCAAGATACTGATAATGGAATAGTCCATAATTGATCTCTTGGACTCAAGCAACTGATTTTATTTAATATCATGTTTCACAACATGGGAATATTGTAATACACTTAATTTGTAAAGAACATTTCAAAGTTCAAACTGTTTGCAAGTGCGCAAGAAAGGAAAATAAGATTTTAACCTTAAAAAGAGCATTTTGATATACTAATTACATGGAGTATGCTAGGTTAAAACTATTTAAAATACAACTTCATTACTCCAGAAAATCATTTTGACATTCTTCAGGATGTATGTTCTTGCATTTAAAGTGGAAATCTATAGAGAAAATGTACAGCACCACAAATAAGCATTAACAATATGCAACTATATACGGTCCTTGTCCTTTTTATTGTATTGAAGCATTTAAACATTGTTTAAGCATGCAATGGTGCGATTATAGATTGAATCCAGTCATTCAACTCATGTTATAATTATGTAAATAAACTAAGGCATTTTTAAAGAAACCAAACTTCACTCATAGAAATACGTCCACTTAAAGATTAATCCCACCTATCTAGATGAAATAATAAACTTTTTTTGACTAAATAATTTGTGTAAGGGATTAAAGGTATTGTAGGTAGGAATTTTATAAAAACTTTTTTCCAAATTTGTTTAAACTTTCAGTATATATCAATGCATAATTAAAATGTAAGTACTCTGACAAAAAGAGTATAAAAATCGAGTGACTCTAGACCGTTTAATCTGCACTAAACACAGCTCATTATTTACATTCGGGACGAAACAAAGGATTGGCTTAGGCGACTGTCACTCTCTCGCAACCATGGCAACCACCCTTTTGCCACACAGGACCTGCCCACTTGCGCGCGCATCCGTTTGATTTGAGGAATTCAAGAGGCACGGAACCTAGGAATAGCAAAACAATGGCAGAGATTAGAAAGACCAATCAAAATGCACATATGCAGTTCGCGAAGGCAAACCAGGCAAAAAAAGGAAGACAGTAACGTTACTAGAAAAGGTAATGAACAAAAAGTCTTTGGATAAACAACCAAATAAAACGCATGCCAATATCGGCGTGGCTTTCCAGCGATGGCGAGAAATGAGAGACCTCAAGGGGCTGAAAAGTGACGCCTGGATGGCTATATTTCTGCTGGACAGGTAAATCTTTCTTTTTGTATTTTGATCATACATATTTTTTTCTTTATGTTTTCATGAAGCATGTGTCATTAGCACACGTAGCTGCCTAATATAGCTAACATAACATTACTTAGCGAGCCGTAGTAGAGATGATAAATAATATATATGCCTAGCTCAAGATGATAGCTATAGTTGAATTGTGCATAATTTTGCTTTAGATAACTAAATACATGTTTAACAGATAGTAGGCCGATCCGCATCCAGGAACTTTTCTTAGAATTATATTTACCCTCTGTCTAACTCTTTTACCATGTTCACCTGGAAGTTTACCTGGTTTTTTCGCCTTTGTTTTGTTTTTAAACAAAAAATCCCCCGACCCCGGATCTGTCCTCGACCTGACGATGCGGTACTTGTCTCTGCAGTGTAGTCCTCATCAGAGTCAACAATGGTTTAATTATGGAAACTCTTACATGCAGAACACCATATATGTTATGAATGTTACACGAAATTCATCTTCATCACAGTGTAAATGATGGCAATGGAAAAACGTGTATCATGCAACCTGTTTTTAGCTTTGCCTTATAGATAACTAGCTCGTTAGCGAATCAATACATATATATTTTAATCTTTACCAATATCAATATGCTACTTGATAGTGAGTACTAAAATACATCTTATTTGTTTATCTTCATAATGGGAAAGTTAAAATTTTTTATTACATGTGATTCTGACATGATGTCACTACATGCACTGCGCTCCTTCCTCTCCACTCGTCTCAGGTAAATAATGCGTCTTCAGCTCAGCGGTCGGAGTCGCGCGTTCATGTGTTTTGGAGGCGTGGCTTTGGGAGGAGCCCAGAAGGGAGAGGGTGGAGTGAATGGAAATAATGAGCTGTCTTTAAAACAGTCGTGAGAGGTCTACAGACACTCGATTTTTATACTTTCTTTTTCAGAGTACTTACATTTTAATTATGCATTGATAAATACAGAAAGTTTAAACAAATTTGGAAAAAAAAATGTTTTATACAATTCCTACCTACAATACCTTTAAAGAGAGAGAGAAAAAAACGTTTTCACATCTCTGCTTTTAAACCCTTAGATTTCCATTGTAAGTGGATTACTGTACATGGGTTTTTAAAAGACCGAGGGACGAGTCAGAATAATTTTCTGGAGTAATCAGCAGCATGCCACAGATGCCGGCGTTACAGCTTGAGCTGTATTTAAGCCAGAACATTCTTCTGACGACAAGCATAAAGAGGTACATTTGAGCAGCTCTTTGAGTGTGTCCGCAGTGCCTGCTTTCCTTAAACATTCTGCCGTTGTATTGCAGAGCCAAAAGCTTTCACACAGAATGCGTCTCTCTGTGGAAACATCTGCAATTTGAAGGAATTAAGGGTGCCAAATATGCTGCCACAAAACCTCCATAGCCAGAGAGCAGAAATAAGAATTATAATTATGAATCTGACTTTTACTCCTGTATTCATGACCTCGTACCATAACTGAAGCATCACATGGAGCTTATCATGCAGTCAATGTTCACTTTGGTGCCGTAGGTGAGATCAAACTTGATCAATGGAACTACTATTTTAATTAGTTATTTAAGCAATGAATATTTAAGCATCATCCTTCTGTCATCATTTAGCTACTCACCCTCATGTTGTTCCAAACTTGTATGACTTTCAACTGTGAAACACAAAATAAAGTATTTTGAGGAATGTCTCAGTGTGTTTTTGGTCCAATGAAAACGAATGGTCTTCAATATTGTTGATTGTAAAGTTATGCAGGTTTGGAATAACTTGAGGCTGAGTAGCTAAATGATGACAGAATTTTCATTTCTTAGGTAAACTATAGGCTAAGTCTAATCAGTAAATTTTTGTTTAGTTTAAATCCTGAACAAACATGTCGTTTTTCATTTAATAAACCAAATTTCTGCTGAACTTGACAGCCAGTGACCATACATTTTCAACTTTTTACATAATTTTATTAAATTTGTTGGCAGTCACATTCACATCCACTTGGTTCAGTTCATGATGCTTCTGTCATCTCTCTCATCAGCCAAAGGTAATGAGCTTGTGGAACAGTCCTCATGAGTGTCTGTGTCTGTCAGTAACTTCTCACCCCGGCCAGCTTCAGTCTGGACTTGTCAGAGGAGTCTCCAAACTCACGCGACGCTTGAGACGTCTCTCCTCTCTCAACCTCTCCTTCTCACTTTCTTGTCATTTTTACCTTCCGCCTGCCCTTGCTGCTCTCCCTATTCTCCCGTTTTCGTTCTGTGCGTCATAAGCGTTGATGTCTGCAGTGGCTTTTTAATAGGGGCTGAAAAAAATGTTGCCGCTCCGCCGTATAACGCCACAAACGGTAAACATCTTGTCTGGTCACAACGCAGTGCCAGTCGGGCACACACATGCACATGAAAACATGTTTTTACTTTATTAAATTTAGCAAAAAATAGTCAGTGACTCTGCCCTTTCTGTAACCACATCGAAGGTATTAATTATGCTCAGGCCTCCCAAACTCTGCCTGTTATTGCATACTTCAGACCACCGATGAGTGTGTGTGTGCTTTAGTGTGCACGACTACACAGTCAACCAGAAACAATTACAGAAAGGTCTGGCACGACATGAGTCCAGCAAACACACATATATACACAAATCAAATGAATTAAGTGCAGGCGGGAGGAGATTTCCTGCATCCTTTCTTTTTAGGTCTTTTTGGGATTTTTTCTTTGGTCAGAAAGAAAATTCTGTGTTGACTGAGAGGATACAGACCAGCATTGGGTACATAGAGCAATAATCATCCCTACACAACTCACAAGTCACAGGAATGCAATGGCTTTTAAGGTCATTTTTATTTTTAAAACTTATTAGAGGCATTATTTAAACTCATCATATTCTCTGTAGTTAAAATATAATTTTAGTCTTATGGTCAATTCAGTTTATAACCATTTTCCAACCCCATTCTGACCATGGTAATTAAATGGCTCGTTTGTTGCTGCTTCACCTTTAAGCATTTTCCTGTGCCACTGGTTTGCATTTAATGCATTTGGTGATATTCTACCGGCCATGAAACTGTATTTGCATTATTTCATTTAAAGATGGCTCGAAACGGAAGTCTTTTATTCCTTATTGTGACATATATCTGAACTGGCTTCTCAAAAAAGAAAAAATGAGGATCTTGATTTATTGGTTGGATCATTGTGGCTTGCTATTGCTGTGATCTTGTGATTGACAGGTTCTCCTGCCCTCATGCCACTAAACAGGTCATCCGAGAGGAGGAAAGATGTGCACGATCAATTACTTTTAATAAACACTGCAATATTCCATTATAAGCTTTGATGTTTTGATGAATTGATGGTTTTGTGGTGAATTCATTGTGAAACAGGGGGGAAACATTGCTATTGAGTCCAATATATTCTGCATCACTCCATCGTATTGCAAAGCCTCTGTGATGTCATTTCATAACAAACAGGTTATTGCAGCTAAAGATAATTATTGCAGCTAAAGCTAAAGATAGTCTTTTGAAAGTTTCGAGCTTTGAAAGTTACAGTATATTCTCATGATATGACCCCTTTAATTCAGAAACCTACATATTATGGTCTGCTTATTACAAGGACCCTAAGGTGGACTCGTATACCCTGCAAGGCATGTGAGTCATCTGGTATTTATTGCATGTTTATACCGTGTATACCACATATAAAGCACCGAGGTCACAGTGAGAGCTGCAGTGGAGTACCAGGTGCCCACAGACAGTTATCTTGTGGCCTATCATCAGCTCTAACAAACACGAAGCTTTTGCTAGAATTCTTAAGCCCTTAGCCGTCCACCATCCTGGGTTTTGAACACCATCGTTATATGAGCAGTTGTGAAATGGAGATTTTTCCAAATCAGATGCTCATAAGGGCCGTGACACATCAAGCCGACGGTCGGCCGTCGGTAAACGTCTGTGGGGCTAGTTTTTGCAGTGTGTTCCACACATTGGCTCTAGTTGGGCTCACATTAGTCTCGCGTAGCCAGACCTTCAGACTGACGGCAGAAGGTCTGGACTCCATAGCAGCTTTCATTGGCCAAGGACCGCCCAGAGGCCGTCGGACTGACATGTAAAGCAACCAATCACAGTTTGTTTTGTTCTGCTTTATGTTTAGGGGCGTGAAAATGTAATGTCGATACAATAACAGACCGGTGTGTAAAACTCTTGGACGGATTTTAAAGAGTCTATGCAGTGAACTTTACAAACTTTTTTTGAAAATCCAGTGTTTAGTTGATCCTGAAAAGTTTATTGATTTGATAGATTGACTGGAGGCATAAAAAGCAGTCATATTCAATGTGAAATGTAACGGTTGGGCATTTTGAAAGTTTTTACTGGCCATGAAATTTGCATTATTTCATTTAAAAACAGGCAGTTATTACTACTACCTATGTCTGAACGATTTGGTTATTTCGGTCTCAATATAGACTAAGCTTTACTTTTTGGTTACATTGTATGTGCATTTCTGTAGGTGCATTTCTAATTGTTTTTCTGTGATCATTAAGAGCATGCCACCGATGCTGTCAGCAGCAATGCACAGCTCATTCCTTCAGCGCTCTTTAGGATGACTTCAGCATCACTAGTGCCACTGCGTGACCAAACATATTACGCAACTGTACAAAAACAGATGTCCTCATTTGAAGTTGCCTTCAGCAAAACTAATTATGCAGAAATATAACCCAAAGTTTGTAAAGCGCTTTGTAACATATGGCTATGGAAAGATTACAAATCTGACAAAGCCCATAGAGCGTCTGGTTTTGAAGAGTCTGACTGGTAGGTGACTGATTTTCAGTGAACCTTAAGCAATTACATTAAAAGTACTGCACAGTGGGACAACCTGGTAATATGGTGAGAGCAGTGAAAGATGACATGTAGGGAGGGAAAATGAGAAAAATCGAGTTTTGTGGGAGTCAGAGAACCCTGCAAGAATAAAATAAAAGGTGTAAAGGAATGAGGGATGCAAAGCCTCCCTCTGAGCAAACACAGCTCTGAATCAGACACCAATTTAGACCTGGCTCTCTCAAACACATTTGTGAAAGGAGCTCTTCAGCTGTAAAGTCCACGCACACGAGCACACACACACACACACACACACACACACACTAAACGGACTGAATGAGTCTCTTCAGAGCTCTGGGGAAGCAGGATATTCCCATTCAGGACATATTTGAGTCTTTCAGCTCTGGAGAGCCGGCAAGACTCCAGCAAACAAACATTGACAGTCACAAATGCAATTTGTGTGACAGTTTGTCCTAGTCTAAAACTTTTTGTTTTATTCAGAACTCTATTCCATTAGCAACTTGTGCTCGTTTGACAGCGGATGTTGTTCAGTAAGGCTAGTAATGCTGTCAATAGAGTTGCTAATACCACCACTGAGCTATACTAACTCGCATTAGTTTAAAAAGAGAGAGAGAGCACGTTGAAATAGTTCATTGGTGTCATCTTATGACTCAAATTGACCATTGGCTGTAATAAACTGTCCTTGGAGGAGTTCAGTACTAAATGATATACTAATGTTAATGTATATGTTTAGGCAAGGGAGCAAGGAAACCAAATTGTTGTATATGGGTGATAATTTTATTTGTGAAAGACTGTTTCTTTTTAAGCTAACCCATATTTCATGTCCATGTTATTTTATTTATTAAGTACAGAGCCATATGGTAAATGGGATTATGTATATGCAGCTCATAATTATCACAAAATTAATTCAGACAGGGTGATAAAAGTTCATGTGATCGTGATCACCCTGTCAGGGTTCATTTAAATGGCAAAATTTTTAAACTTAACTTAAAAATTCAGTAATTCAGTTTGGGTAATTATGTAACTGAACTCTTAATGCTGTTCAGGGTGTCATAAGTAAAGTTCTTAGTCAACAAGCTAACTCTTGATATTTCAGCCATAAAATGTTATACATTGTTACTGTAGCACAATTTTTGGTTACTGTGAAGTGCGTCCACACCGTTGACTTGTTGTGTGCATGAAACAGACACTGAAACAGTCAAAATGAGAAGCACTAATTAAACTATCTCTGTTTCTGTTGATTTCATCCCTCCAAAAGCATTTAGGCCAAAAAATCTTTTTTTGTTGGTTTAACGTTTCATATATTTTGGGTTGCCCAAATTTCGGTGCATCACTAGTATTCCTGATGAGTTATGACTGAGGATTATGTCATAATGTGCTTATGAAATTCCCTCCCACTATTGCTGCCTAAATGAAATAGTGAACGTGGCATGTATAGATTTAAAAAATAAGTGACAAGCGAACACTCGTTTTGTTGTGTTTATTGAAAAGGTTTTGATTGACAGCATAATTCCGTCAGGCACAGACTGATAGAGTGTAAAGAGGTTTAACAGCTCGTAAGGGGCACAACTGAAACAGAGCGGAATGTTCCACATATACAGAGATATGGAAAAATAACAAAACACTGTTAGTCAACTATTCCAATCTTTTGTTAAACAGAGAGGGATGCAGAAGCTGAATGACTTTAATTCTGCAAACATATTACCTCACCGCGTGAAGAAAGAAATCTACCTGGAATGCAATGCAATTCTTCTGTAAGAAAATACTGCAAAGAAGTTTTCATCCCTATTAAAACAAAACAAAACAAAAACACACCTATGTAAAATCTACTCGACATACAACAATCATTTGCAAATTTAAATCTATAACTTAATTTATTATCTTAATTCTAATAAGAGCTGAATGGCACTATCAAATAGAGCTTAAGAGGAAAAGAACAAATGCGTAAAATGAAAGAGTGTTGACATCAGACCAGTATTGCTCATCATCCAGCCGCTTTAAAAGTGCTGGGGAAACACATTGTCCTTTGACACTGTCTGGATGTTCATTGTAAACATTGTAAAGAAAACTTTCTTCAACCCCTAAATGCATCTCGGCTCTACCTCCATCCTAAAACACAAAAGCATGAAGGAATGCTGGCCTTTTGAACAAGAAAAGGTCATGAAAGGAAACGGATCAAATAAAACATAAATACAAGGAAATAAATAATGTCGATCTGTGTCAAGGAGGGAAAAGGACCAGCAACATTGTTTGATATGTTTGAAACAATGCAAGAGGGCTGTCAGTAGTAGAGCGGAGGATGTGAGCCAGAGGTTACAGGTTGTACAAAAAAGGAAGCTGAGAGCGATCGCTTGCCCTGCCATCCCACACCAAACAGTAAACGAAGAACTCCACACGTAATGGACAAACACTCAAAAACACTGTATCCAACAGAACATGATGTCCCACAGCTGGAAGAAGAAATTACAGAACAACGTCATCCGTATCTTTGAGAACCCAATCTGAGAATCAAGGTAACAAAGTGCCGTACAAAGATTCACTTTATCGTTTTAAGAAACACCCTGCTTATATCTTTTGTTGATGTGGCTGTACATTCAAACCGTACGTCGCAATATTCAGCCACTCAACTCCCTCCCAGGCACTTAACAAGTACAACAATGCTATGTTTTGTAGGAGGAGGGAGCTGTACAGTCATCTCGTATCAAATCTACAGTTTTCGTAGTTTAGCAGCAAGCGAATCATCCTCTTTTTCTCCCCATTATATGTTATTGCCGGCTTTCTGCTTGAATGCAATTGTCTGAGGACACCCTGAGACACGACCAAGCTATCCCATAATGCTTCGCTTAGATTCGCAGGGCCAGAGACACTCATCTGACAACCATGCACGCTGGAGTTGAATAGCAATAACGGTTCTGTACTCATTAACATAAAACTCAGAGCAGAGAGAAAGATTTTGGCACTTTGCAAACACACCGACCCGGAGGATTACCTCAACAATGTTATTATACATATTCATCAGCAAAAGAGCAAATAAGAGCAACAAACTCATAGTATGGTTTCACCATATTTCTATATGCCATGTTAGGTTTAACCCACATGGCACTCCTTCATATCAAAGAGCTAGATGAAAGGATCACAGCGCCCATCTTCAGGGAAAACCAACACTGTTTTTTACTTATTGTTTTGATAAACACTATGGTGAACAGATCTGCTTATGTCACATGCATGGAAGCCCAAATATGAAGATTTTTTTTTATATGCTATACAAAAATGATGAAAAGTGCTTTAAGTGTGAGTCTGACAGGAGTTAAAAATCAGTGCGGTCCTCGTTAAAAATCCTCGTGAAGAGCAGAATTGCTTGTGGTCCTTTTATCGCGAATTTCAATACTGAGATACGGGCAAAGCAACTTCTGGTATACTTATTTCTTGCTTTAGAATTCATAATTTCATCCTCTTACTCTGCTGATATCACCAATTAGTTTCTCATACATTCTTGTCAATGTAAACTAAGAAATGGAAGGAAAAAAAAAGAAGCAAAAATAAATCTCGCACTTCTGTGGTAAATAACTTACAAAATTTAAAAGAAGAAAAACCCTTTGTTTACAGTACCAAAACCCGACTATAATTGTAGACCCCCTTAAAAACCTCATGTCTATAAATAGCTTTACAAATATACATGTTAAATCAAATAAAACTTTTGTTTTGCTTTTTTTTAGATTAAATGTTTACATGATCTCAACAGTGTATGCTCACTTGCTCTTTTAAAATGTCATTATTTCGTTTTTTTTTTTTTAAGTACACTGCTACTGACTGCAATATGATACATATTTATATCTATATATTTACAATAAAAACTTTAAGATACATACAAAGCACACAGTTATATATCTTCTAATTAAATCTCACATCTATGAGACCTTTCTCTCTTTTCTTATTAAAAAAGGATGAAAAACGTTCTTTGTGATGAGTGGAGAGGAGAGACTGGCCATGGGTTTGATTCTCACTCCAGTCAGATATTGCTGTAAAAAACCCTTCCTGTCCACGCGTGACAGGACGACTCTGTCTGCCGCTTCAGAACTGTGCTGTTACACAGTGTTGATCCGTTCTTTTTGTTTCCTGTCCAGCAATTTGTCAGTCTGTTTGTTTTTTGGTAGGCACGGAATGGTTTGACCCTTCTGACTGCGTCGCGCAGAGGAAAAACGAAACTGGCCGAATACAAAAATAGGAATTCTCTTTTCGAAGACAAAAAGCTGAGTAATGATTTGGAAGAAAAGGAGGAGCTGAAGGACAGGGGCGTAATCTGTCCTTCAGACCTGTGAACAGTTGGAAGTCTGAAGCTTCTCGTTGAGCGATTCATGAGATCCACACTGTGCCAGGAACCCCGTCTGCACACCGCTACATGCTGGTCCAGTGCAGCAAACCGAAAGATCCCCACCAACCACCATTCCTTATGTTCTTATGACCCCATTGCTGTGGTGGTGATGTTTAGGGAGGCAGGGCTCATCAGGTAAGGAGTCGTGAGCAAACACGGAGTCGTCGCCGGAAGAACAGGTGCTGTTGGAGTCCGGGCAGGTGGGAGAGTACTGCTCGAACGGTACCGACAGGTCCAGATACTCCTAAACGATCAAATGCACACAAACACACACACATCAGAATTGGCTTTAACAGTTAGGTGTTAAGACTTAAGGTGTTTGGTTTGATGGACGAGAGCTCTTACGTCAGTGGAGGTCATGGAAAGAACCCTGTCGTGATCCTCCACCAGTTGTCTGAACGTGGGCCTTTGTGAAGGAACGGCGTGCCAACACTCCCGCATAATCATGTACCTGCACAAATCACACGACCCAAAACAATATATGCATTTACTGATCGGCGCCAGAAATGAACTTGATCGATGGACAATTGGTGCATCCACACCTTGTCAAAATTACTATTACGAGCACTTGCGATCTCGTAGGATTAGAAATTATAATTTAGAATTTTCTGACTGCTGAACTGCTGCAACGTCATGCGGAAACACCCAAAATGGCTGCGGCTTCAGCAGTAAAATGAAGTTAAGCATTGGTCTTGTAATATTTCTATTTAATAATTCCTTTAATTGACTGTTAATGTATAATCTAAAAGTTGAATACAGTTTAATGTGGCTAGAATTAACAAAGATCCTGCAAAATAAATTATAAGCTGATTAATAAGCCATTTGCATAACAACTGTTGTTATTACTGTTTGTTGTATTGTGGTTTTGTCTATTGACTAGTCAATTTAAACAGATTAATGTTGGCATCAACAGTGTTGGCATTGAAACGAGTTGTGAGTAGAACTTCTGGGTTGTCATCTAATGACGGTATTTACGACATGGCCTGCAAATATTCACCCCCTTGGAATTGGTCTATATAAGTCAAATACTTCAATTGAATCGAATCTGAGCCATTACAGCTGTTAATTAAGTAAATAATACACAAGATATAACAATGAAATTACGAGATTCACACCAAGAAATCTCGAAGAAAATCGAATCTTCGAAATGTCGAATGTAACTATTAAGATAACTAAAACGCTAACTATATAGGTGTCCACACCAACGCACGATAACGTAGGATGAGCTGTTTAAAGCAGGATGGATTTTGATTGGCTGGCAATGTTTTTATCGTTCATCAGTAAAAAAAAAACAACAACAATATCATTCTTCTGTGCCATTATCATTACAGTTGTGGTGTGGACTCTGCTATTCTTTCACATTTAGAATGACTTTAAAACTATATCTTTATTGTTATCGTCCTTGTTGTAAAAGGGCCTTTAGATTATACAGCTTAATTCGTTCTACCATACATGGTTGTCATATGCTATTATAGACACAGCAACATTATTTTAAGAGATGAATAAGGTTTTAAGAGTTTTTCTAGATTAAAATGAAAAGAAATCGTAATCGTACAGTTCATGAGTGCAGTTGGCAGGTTTGTCCATTCGATGTCCCTCCTTCAGCAGTTTAAAGAGCTCCTCCACTGGGATACCTGGGTAGGGTGAGCCGCCCAGTGTGAAAATCTCCCATAATAAAACCCCATAAGACCACCTGAGATGCAAGAGAGGTCACAGTTCAGAGCAAATTTGGGACAAAAATCACACATTTACATAGTGCAAAATATAATCCAATTCAGTGAGAAAAAATGTTTAAACATTTGTTAGCCCATTATGCTGGTTGTGCTTGAAATAGTGGCGTAACAATACTCTCACTATCTCTATCGGTCCGTCTCTCTCTGGGGTGTAGATACTTGGCAGATGTGAGAGAGGAGTTTTGTTGGTTCTCACTGAGGCTTATAATGTATGTCCGTGATATGAGACGCGAGTCTATTAAACTAGAGCGAGTGTGTGTGCGCGCGCATATGTGTATGTGGGTGTGTGTTATCACAAGCTGCTCTGTTAACTCAGGGCTCTTTTGTTTTGTCCCCCTTCCTCCCACGCCACCACTGAGTAGTGCTAATCAAATTAGCCACGCTAAGAGACAACAGGAGCTATGAGCCAGCTAATGCTACCCGGCCAAATACATACACACATATAACACACAGTCAGTTAGAAGCCTTATGGGGGCTGAATAATTGGCTCATCATTATATCACTATCCGTTCATTAGCTTTATGTCAGAGTCAAATCTCATTTACACCCATCAGCGTGGTGCTCTCTCTTACACACACACACACACACACACACACACACACACGCGCAGTGAATGAAAGGCTCACTGCTCATATATCATAGCATAAGTAGAGCCTATAGGCAGAGCGAGATGATATAATTTTATTACTGCTGTCTCAGGCCAGCTGTGATTAAAGTGTATTTAGACATATTGGGAAAGGGCAGTTCTATGTACCAGTCTGACTGTGATGAATGTGTGTTCGGTCTACTGAGAGACAGTGTGCAATATACTAACATACTAATCAAAACCTGCTGCGCAAGTACACACACTAGTTTGCTAACATGCACACATGTAAAACCACTCAAAAAGTTTTGGGTCAGTATGATTTTTATCTTAAAAAAAAAGAAATAAATACTTTTATTCAGAAAAATGCCTTAAATTGATCAAAATTGTTAGTTTATTTGAAGTAGAAATCTTTTGCAACATTATTAATGTCTTTATATTTTTGGTCAAATAAATGCAGGATTGGTGAGCATAAGAGACTTCTTTCAGAAACATTTAAGAAATCTTACTGACCTTTTACTAAACTAAATCTTTTAAAAGGGAGTGAAGATGCACACACAATGTTTGCTACAGAATTCAGTTTTTTTACATTTAAATAGAATTTATTGCTAAAATAAATGCTAAATTATCAACAACAACAAAAATCCAGTCCTGTAAAGCTTACCTTAGATGCAACGTTAACAGTCTTGGTTTATTTCAAGTCGGACTTGTCACTCAATGTAAGTTTACACAACAACAATGTACTAAAAACGTAAAAGTTTTTCCTTCGTGCCATTTGTGTACAGATGACATAATCCCCGTTCATACAGATCTGTAAGAACGATTAAAAACGTTGAATTATGAATGCTAGGCCAGTAGTTGGCGATGTAACTTTGCAAAGAAACACTACGTGCCTTTAGACTGAACACATAATACGCGTGCATATGACGTCACCGTTTTCACAAATTCACGTTTTTGTAGTTTACACAGTGATGATAACGGTATCGTTTTCAAAAACTTGCACTTTGAAACCCATTTTCAAAAGTTAGGATTTTTAAGGCCCCCCAAAACGCTGTTGTCGGGTAAATGGACGCCCAAAATGCATAATTGCTTTCAGTTTTTAGTTGAAAACGGTGTTGTGTAAAAGGACCCTCAGTCAGTAAGTTATTAATTCAGTAACCGCTCTGATGAATTAAGTGATTAAATGGATCATTACAATCATTATTACTTGCGACTCGAGTTAGTCAATCTTTTGTGATGGATTCATTAAAAGAACTCCTTTTGAATTGGACTATGTAATCACATGTACTGTAATAACATGTTACATTTTTTTTCATGTCTCCGGTGAACTCCGGTGCAAGAAACACTGGCACACTCTCTCGGATGGCTTTGATGCTGTTTTTGCAGGGTTATGGTGTTCACTTGCATTCCTTTACCGCTTGATGAACTTTATGAACAGATGGCATGAAGTGATGGAGAGAGAAAAAAGAAGAGGCATGCATGGCAATGTAAACTCACACATCACTCTGGTGCGTGTAGACACGGTCGAACAGTGCTTCTGGTGCCATCCATTTGACGGGGAGACGACCCTGAAAGGACACAGATCAGTCAGAACAACAGCGGTGCTGACCCAGCAAGACATACAGACGCCCATCGAACATCAACAGGCCTGCAGCTTAATCTCCTACTGTCCTATCTAATATAAATACACTTCAGCAGTTCACATCAACATCTTCCCTCTCCCCAATGTGCTCTAATCTCCAACTGTCCCAACGAATATCCAAATGCCCACCAAACCCACCCCACATCTAAAACCCGCCATCACAACACGTAACAGTTCCATCCAACACCATCTATTCTACCAGTTTTAGGAACCTTGTTTGATCTTGCTACAAGCTACTATAAATTAATTTAAGGGAGTTTAACTACTTACATACTATATAGAGGGCGAAAATCAGTATGTGAGCCGAGTTCTATATCTGAATTCGTACTATTCATAAAACAGTATGCAAAAACTGATGACCTACTACTTGCGGCGAGATTCTAAAGTGCGCATCCGATGGACACTTTACTATCCCATGAGGCCACAGGAGAGGATTTGGTAGGTCGCATGACAATGACAACATGGCAGATGTAGTACGGCTGAATTTAATTCATACTACACATTCATAACACAGAATGTACTTGTTTAACGGACGTGAAGTAAGTTTCAAAGCAGATGTAGAACGCACTATATACAGCATGCGATTTCGGATGCAGCTCAAGTGTTTTTACCATAGCTAAGCTAATGCCATGCTACTGAAAAATTTTAGTTAGTTACACCCCAATACTGCATTTTACAATGCATAGTGGGCCAGGTAAACCGCAATGTGTTCAATACCGTCCAGTCCTCGCCAATACCCACACATTCTTAGTACCAACTCCAGACCTCATTCAACACTTAATTGATTTATAACAAGCTGGTCATAAATGCACCTTCAAAAGTCCCTGAACTTGCACACACTCATTCGACTTCTACAGGCTTGACGTGTCTAAATACAGTGCGCAACCACATCTCTGTGCTTCAATCCAATGCCACCCAAGAGCCCTATCCTTCAAGCATTCTGAGACCGATAATCAGTTGTCGACTTACGTTGGTGGTCTTCTTGTAGTAGTCAATGTTGTGCACGTCTCTAGCCAGGCCGAAGTCTGCAATCTTCATCACGTTGTCCTCGGTAACCAGAACATTCCGGGCTGCGAGGTCCCTATGGATACACTGGCAACACAAACAGAAAGAGGGCCATCCTTTATAGACAAGTCTGATAAATACACACTAGGAAAATAATATCTGGCAGCCTTTATAAACATTACAAGCCTCTTAAATTACTTCTATTCAAATAAGTTTACAAACTAAGATAAGTAGATGTGTTACCTTCTTTGAGGCCAGGTACTCCATACCCCTGGCGACCTGATAGGCGCAGGACACCAGGTCTTTAAAAGTCAGAGTTTCGTTTGGGATCTTACAGGTGTCAAATGAGTAGTCCATTCCAGGAGGCCTTCTTGCCCGTAAATATTCCCTAAGATTCCCTTTAGAGGCATATTCCACCAGTACATACAGAGGACCTGTATGAAGACAGTCAGAAACAATTCAGTCAGAGAAAATCAAAGCCGAACATCAAAGCTGTGATCTTATGTGTGTGCGTGCACTGACCATCTTGTGTGCACGCTCCCAGCAAGTTGATGATGTTCTTGTGTTTTCCAATCATCTTCATCATCTCCATTTCAGACACAAGGTCCGACAGGTCCTTATCTGTGCCATCATCTAAGAAAACAGTTACAAACAGCAATATTGTGAAATATTATTACAATTTAAAATTTATTTAAAAAATGAATCTATTACTGTGATGTCAAAAGCTGAATTTTCAGCATCATTACTCCAGTCTTCAGTGCCACATGATCCTTCAGAAATCATTACAATATGCAGATTTGCTGCTCAAGAAACAATTCTTATTATTATATATGTTGGAAACAGATGTGCTGCTTAATATTTTTGTAGAAACTGTGATGCATTTTTTCAGGATTCTTTGATGAACAGAAAGTTCTAACTAGAACAGCAATTATAATATATTTACAAACATAAAATTATAAATAGAAATCTTTTGTAAATATTATAAACATCTTTCCTGTCACCTTTGATAAATTTAATGCATCCTTGCTGAACAAAAGTATTAATTTCTGTAAAATCTTACTGACCCAAAACTTTTGAATGGTTGTGCATAATTATATTATTAATAATGGCAGTTAAACACATCTACAATGTTAGAGTAATGAGATTTGATGAAATTGAAAAATGAATTTTCTTTGGACAATTATGATAAGATTTTTTTTTTTTTGCATTACGGAAAGTAAATGTGACCTGGGAATGATGTTTTGAGACATAATTCAAGTCAACTAATTGATTATGTTATACATAAAACATAAATGTAATTTAATGATTTACAGCATCTGAACACACTAACCTTTGAGCATCTTGACAGCAACAGTGAGAGGTTTGTTGGGTTTCTCCTTGTCAATCCCAATGGCTTCAGCCATCACAACCTGTCCAAAGCAACCCTCTCCCAACGGTTTTCCCAGCGTCAGTCTGCTACAAAATCATCATTCACAGTGAGCAGGGAACTAACTATTTGCTTTAGAATTAGTCTGATTATTGTGGTCATTTGATGTTCACCACAGCTTTAACTTACTTTGTACGAGGAAATTCCCACTTGGGGTCAGAGGGCAGTTCAAGCTCAGAAACATTGGGCAGCATCGGCCCATCGCTGGATGACAGGCGGGCGATCCGGACCAATGGAGTGTTTGAATTCATGGAAGAGTTCGACTCCAAGGACACCTGCTTGGGTTAAGAATAAAAAGAGCATGTTATTGTCTCTGAAAGAGAAGAAGACAGCGAGTGTAAGAGCGAGAAAGAGAGAGAGAAGAAGAATCAAGATGTCTATTTTAAGAAGATCATCAACTCAAGTGTTGTGCTGCAGACAGAAACATGGTGTCTGTTCCTCAGAGGACTGGTCCTGAGAGAGAAAGGTTTGTAGCTGTCAGATCTCCACGTAATGGACCACAGAAGTGTGTGTGAAGCAACATTTCCCTGCTGCCACGAACACACAGGTATAATCTGTAGATTCGCTGAAAGGGTGCCACTACCTCATCTGCCCCTCTTTCTTTCGATGCACAGTTGATCCACAGAGATAAAGTTAAACATTCAAAAGCAGCCATGGCATTATCATAATAAAAATGTGCATATCGAATTGTGATTGGTCCTCTTTCTTGCATCGTTCTGCATCTCTTTAGCCATCCATAGCTGACTTTGCATAAGAATTAATGTGTGATGAATGTCATGAGAACGACAAGTGCGTAAGTTTGCTTGTAACTGGAGGACAGTTCCTTGCAAGCACTGCGATTTCCTTTAGGAAATGCAAATCTGTGTAGACTTTCATGAAACACTGAGCAAGTATGTCAGCAGCAGGAAGATCAAACTGTCTGACAATGATATCTCAATATTTTCTAAAATCAGAACTAGCTCAAAACACACCTACACAGACACTATTTGAAGAAAAAGAAGAAAAAAACAATGCAACATGATTATGTAGCTTGATTCCAGCGTGACATTGTCAGGCTTTGATTGCTGGAAATAACTTGAGGGAAAAAGAAGAAGAGATCGAGAGAGTGACAGAGATTAGAGAGACGGTGTTTCAGCTGCTGCTGCTGCGATAGACTGAGAGAGAGCGAGTTTCACCAGGCGAGAAACATGATCTAAACACTGGCAGTCACCGGGAGAGCATGAATATTTTCAACTGCCACATTGCATATATGACATCCATAGTAGCCTACGTCTTCATACACACAAATAGCCCAAACACTACACACTACAAAAGGGTGAAAAAGATGTATTCCGGGCGATTCAGAGAGGAGATAAAGAGAAAGAAAGATAAATGGGCTGATCAAATCTTGTATCTACTTTCTGTTACCTGTCTCTTGAGGGGGAATTTGGACAGTTTTTGAACGGGCGGCGTGGGGAGCGTCTTCTGCGTGTTCATCCGCATACGGCAGAGGATAATGATGACCATGGTGAGGATGAAGAGCACGCAGCCCGTCACGTAGATGAGAATGTCCGCGTAGTCATCCTCTCTCTCCATCTCCACCGCTGACACAGAGCACAAGAGCACAGTTTAGACGAGTGTGATGACATTATGAGACAAATGTACCAATGTGTTGACCTATAGGTTAAACTAGTGTTGTGAATGGTAGTGAAGCGACTGACGCTGTAGGTCACATGACAATGACATCGTGATGGATGTAGTACATATGGACACATATTCATTCACTATATATAATGTACTTCAATTTGAATGGTTGCAAAGTAAGTACTTATTCAAAATAAGTACCTACTGAGAGAGTATGCGATTTCTGACAGCCTTTTCTGATTGAGACGTATTAAAATGGCCCTCTTTTCTATTAGTGTTGTCTTTCATTAGGGTCCAAAATGAGCACGTATCCCATGCCAAATGCAAGCAAAAGCAAACTTGTAGAGTTTTGCTTTGATAAGAAAATAATTGAAGTTTTATTAGGGTTTTATTTACTGCAACATAATTTGTAGCTGAAATTAAATTATGATAGTTTGACCCTCACTGATGTAAGCAATGCAAAATATTCAAAGATTCAAACATACCAACATTTCCTCTAGGATTTATCTAGGATGCCTTTTTTTCTAGAGCTAAATGTGGTGACACATACGTGGAGTAAAAAATCAGAGGAACAAAATCATAATGTGAACAGCTGAAGGCTAAATAGAAATATTTATACATTTTCTCAATTCATCCACCTGTGTTCATTTTGGACCCTGTTTATTTCTAATACACATAACGTCTCGGTTACGGATGTAACCCTCGTTCCCTGAGTAGGGAACGGAGACGTTACGTCGGATGACGGAGAATGGGGGTTTCGCCAGAAAGCCAATCCTCTTCGAGTATTTAAAAACGAGCCTATGGCAATGAAATGCCAAGGGTCTGCGGAATTTGCATAATGTATCTTCGCCTCACCGCGTGAGTATTTAAGGAGAGACAGGTGCAACAGCAGATCATGTCTTCGCTGAGGAGCCGAGACTGAACTCAGGCGTCTACCCAGCGGTACAGCGGAAGTGGCAGGGAGACGTAACGTCTCCGTTCCCTACTCAGGGAACGAGGGTTACATCCGTAACCGAGACGTTCCCTTTCGTAGTCACTCCGAGTTACGTCGGATGACGGAGAATGGGGGTCCCCGTGTAATCACGCCACCTTCACAGCTGTCTTCCAGTGCCCTGCGAAGTCTGACCTCCCTGTCGTGATATAGGCACGGACGAAGGAGTCCTACTTAACACAGGAATACCAAGGTACACTGGGAAGCATATCTCATGGGAGATATGCCGCAGCATGCCTACCCATAGGGAGGACTTAAGAATACACATATGGCCCAAGGGGGCTACATATGGAGGAACACTGGAGTGACCAGCCCGTAGGGTGGCATCTACTTTCAACTCCAGGAGTGGCAGGTGACTTGCCGAGGGAAAGACACATGCTCAAAGAGGCTTACAGTGGAAAATACACATGTGGGGGTTACTCAGAGGAGGAACCATGCACACGGAGGCACCTAGCCGACGCACAGGCAATAGACACTGGCGCCAGCGTCAACAGTGCTGGAGGAACTCAGGGCTTCAGAGAGGAAGGCTCACCTGAGGAAATATCGCACGTATCCAGTCCGTGGAGTGGAATGGCGAGCAAGCGAGACACTTAACAGCTCCCATGTTAGCTTGAAAAAGACAGTACATGGGCGGAGACTGGCTCCACTCGGAGATTGTAAAATCTGGCGAATGTGTTAGGTGTCGCCCAGCCTGCAGCTCTGTAGACGTCTGTTAGCGAGGCGCCACGCGCTAAAGCCCAAGAGGACGCCACACTCCGGGTGGAGTGGGCAGTCACACCAAGGGGGCATGGTCGACCTTGCTGCTGGTATGCCAAAGCAATGGCGTCCACTATCCAGTGAGACAACCTTTGTTTGGAGAGAGCCTTTCCCTTCAGCTTCCCACCATAACAGACAAAGAGCTGGTCTGAGGTCCTGAAACACTGCGTCCTGTCTACGTAAGCACGGAGTGCGCGTACTGGACAGAGCAGTGCCAAGGCTGGGTCTGCCTCCTCCCGGGGCAGCGCTTGCAGGTTCACCACCTGGTCCCGGAAGGGAGTGGTGGGAACCTTGGGCACATATCCAGGCCGGGGTCTCAGGATCACGTGAGAGTGGCCGGGCCCGAACTCCAGGCACGCTTCGTCAACGGAGAATGCGTGCAGGTCCCCTACCCTCTTGATGGAGGCCAACGCAACCAGGAGCGCTGTCTTCATTGACAGGATCTTAAGCTCAGCTGATTGCAGAGGCTCAAAGGGAGCCCTCTGCAGGGCACTTAAGACCACTGAGAGGTCCCAAGAGGGAACGAGAGGAGGGCGAGGAGGATTCAGTCTCCTCGCTCCTCTCAGGAACCCGAGGATCAGGTCGTGTTTTCCAAGAGACTTACCTTCAACTGCTTCGTGATATGCGGCGATAGCGGCCACATTCACCTTCAGGGTGGAGGGAGACAGCCTTCGCTCCAACCCATCTTGCAGGAAGGAAAGCACAACGCTGATCGAGCATCTCCTGGGGTCTTCTCGGCGAGAAGAGCACCAGTTAACGAAGAGGTTCCACTTCAACGCATAGACATGTCTCGTGGACGATGCTCTAGCGGAAGTGATGGTAGCCGCCACCGCTGGTGGCAGGGTACTCAAACCTGCCTCGTCCCGTCCAGGAGCCACACGTGGAGTCTCCAGAGATCGGGACGAGGGTGCCATAGGGTGCCCCGTCTCTGAGAAAGGAGGTCCTTCCTCAGAGGAATTGGCCAAGGAGGTGCTGTCGCGAGGAGTATCAGTTCGGAGAACCAGGTCTTGGTGGGCCAGTATGGGGCGACCAATATGACCTGCTCCTCGTCCTCCTTGATCTTGCACAGAGTCCGTGCGAGAAGGCTCACTGGGGGAAACGCATACTTGCGTAGGCCCTGCGGCCAGCTGTGCGCCAGTGCATCCGTGCCGAGCGTGCCCTCGGTCAGGGAGTAATACAGGGCGCAATGGGATGAGTCGTGGGAGGCAAACAGATCTATCTGTGCGTCCCCGAACTGGTCCCATATCAGCTGGACCGACTGGGGATGGAGTCTCCATTCGCCAGAGGTTGGCCGGAGCCGTGACAGCTCGTCGGCTGCACGGTTCCGCACTCCAGAAATGTAAATAGCACGAAGGGACCTCAGGTGCTTCTGACTCCATAAGAGGAGGTGGCGTGCGAGTTGCGACATACAGCGAGAGCGTAGACCACCCTGACGGTTGATGTACGCTACAGTCGCGGTATTGTCCGAGCGGACAAGTACGTGTTGACCCAGGAGCAACGCACGGAAGCGGTGCAGGGCAAGGCGTACTGCCAGCAACTCGAGGCAATTGACATGCATGAGGCGCTGGGGTCCTGTCCAGGAGCCCGCGGCTGCATGTCCACTGCACATGGCGCCCCAGCCCGTGGCAGAGGCATCTGTGGAGACGACAACATGCCTGGAAACTCGTTCTAGGGGAACTCCGGCCCGTAGAAAGCTGAGGTTCCGCCACGGGGTGAAGGTCTGACGGCAGGTCGGAGTTATTAGAACTCTGAGCGTACCGCGATGCCATGCCCACCTCGGGACTCGATCGCGAAGCCACAGCTGAAGCGGTCTCATATGAAGCAATCCGAGTGGCGTTGCTGCGGCTGCGGATGCCATATGCCCCAGGAGCCTCTGAAAAAGTTTCAGTGGGACCACACTCTTGCCCTCGAACTGTCGAAGACAAGTCAGCAGTGAGTGTGCGCGCTCGCTCGTAAGCTGCGCGGACATGGCGACCGAGTCTATCTCCATACCGAGAAAAGAGATCCTCTGCACGGGGCAAAGTTTGCTCTTCTCCCAGTTGACCCGAAGGCCCAGACGGGCTAGGTGCCGGAGCACTAGATCTCTGTGTTCGCAACCCTGATCTCGAGAGTGAGCTAATATTAGCCAGTCGTCGAGATAATTCAGGATGCGAACCCCGTGTTCGCGTAGGGGAACAAGGGCTGCCTCGACGACCTTCGTAAAGACGCGAGGAGACAGAGCCAACCCGAATGGGAGAACCGCGTACTGGTATGCCTGCCCCTCGAAAGCAAACCGAAGAAACGGTCTGTGTCGAGGTAAAATGGAGACATGAAGTAGGCGTCCTTCAGGTCTATCGCTGCAAACCAATCCTGTGGCCGCACGCATTCGAAAATGCGTTTGGCCGTGAGCATCTTGAACGGCAGCCTGTGAAGGGAGCGGTTCAAGACGCGCAAGTCCAGGATTGGCCGTAACCCACCGGTTTTCTTGGGGACAATGAAGTACGGGGTGTAAACCCGTAACTCCACCTCGGCTGGAGGGACAGCCTCGATTGCACCCTTCGCCAGCAGGGTGGCAACCTCCGCTCTCATGATCGGGGCATAGCCACCGACCACAGTAAGCGGACTCCCCTGAAGCGGGGAGGAGACCGTGCGAACTGAATCGCATAGCCGAGCCTGATCATTCGGGCGACCCAACAGGACAGATTGGGGAGCTCTAACCAAGCCACCAAACACTGATCCAGTGGAATCATCCGAGCCACAGGCGTCCCCCCGGAGGGGCAGCGGAGCGGAGTGACCGGCACAGGTGAGGGTGGCATAGCGGCCCAGCACGCGTGCACAGTCATGCTCCGCGTCCTGACAGAGGAGACCAGGGAAGGACCAGCGTTCCGCGGGGGTCTGCTCTGCCAGGGGTCTGGCGATAGAGGGGGACGAGAGTGGTGTGGTCTGGAGACGGCACGCACTGTCATCCGCACCCTCAGAGACAGAGGGGAACGAGAGTGGCGAGGCTCGGGGGCGTCGCGCACTGCCGTCCAGCTCTGCGTGCTCAGAGATGGGATGCAGCTCTTTTTTAAAAGATTCTCCCCCAGCCCTCCACCGGGGGAAGGAGTGGGCCTGCAACCACTCCATGAGAACTGCAAGCCATAACTGAGCTGCCCGTAACGGGAGCGCCGCATAGCCTGGCGTACAGCGGGGCTGCGGGGCTGGTACGGGCAGGGGCACCTCCCTGCGACCACCTCCACGGCCCGGCCCGGTGCTGCTGGGGCCGGGCGGGAGGGGGCGGAAGTCGCAGGAGGGCGCATTCGACGGCAAGCGGACTGAAGCGTCTGAGCCGCCGGCTGATTGGCAGCAGAAGCCGCAGGGTCAGAAAAAAGCCACAGTCCACTTCTGGGCGGCCGAGAACTGTTGGGCAGAGTTCTCGACCGCGCCGCCGAAGAGGCCAGCCTGGGATATGGGGAAGTTGAGGAAACTGGTTCACTCAGCCTCGCGCACATCAACCAGGTTAAGCCAGAAATGTCTGACCACACATGTGGACATCACCTGACTCAGGGAGCGTGCGGTCACCTTCGTCGCTCGTAGAGCAAGGTCGGTGACGGCAGGCAGCTCAAGGATGAGCCCTGAATCAGCCCTACCCTCGTGCATGTCACTGAACACCCAGAAGGATGGCAATAACACACAGTGAGGTGGCAGCCTGCCCCGCAGCTCTATAGGTCCCCGCCACCGGAGTAGACAAGAACCTACAGGCATTGGGGGGGTGCTTAGGGTTGCCACGCCAGGTGGAGGCGCTGTGGGGACACCTAAGTGTTGCCACAGAACACTCCACAGGGGGGAACCCCAGTGTACCGTAGACTGCGGCCTCTACGAGGGCAGAGAAGGCGGAAGAGGCCGCAGAGCAGTCGCGAAAAGTCAAAGGAGACTTCCACGATCTCATGGCCTCTTCATGCACATCCGGGTAGAAAGGATTTGGGTTCGCCACCCCCAAAAACCAATCATCAGCCTCAAGTGCTCGGGATATGGCAGAATTTTCCACACAAACCCGATACTCGTGGCAGCCCGGGAAAGCATAGCTGTGAATTCTGAATCAAGCTCGCTATGCTAGCACATCCGAGGACAGCAGCACAGACGAGCCATCTCCAGAGGACTCCAGCTCACCTTGTGATGCGGCGATAAACATGATTTCATCAGCTGGTGGACCGAATGAGAACGCGGGCCCGCGGGCGGGCCGGCGAATCCACTCGGGACCACGTGGGTTGCAACGTGAAAGACGGGGTGTGGACCGAGGAATTTTCGTCGGTTAGTTCCAGACCTGACGTCTTAGTCACCCTGGCCACCAGCCGAAGTATTATCTCACGTGGAGAAAAATAGATCGGGTGATGGATGAGGGGACTCTCACTCAAATGAGCTCACAGAGTCTCGACCGTATACATTGCGATGGTCACGTTCCCACTGAGAGAACGTGACACACCCACGAGCGCTGTCCGAGCGTGATCAAAGCCCAAACACGCCAAACAGCGCTCGCGCCCAACAGCTGAATCTATCAGAATACCGCACTCAGAAATACACGGGCAGATCGTCTTTAGAAAGACGCGTCTTTAAAAAGACGTGCCGCGTGCACGCTCTTTTAGTGAGAGGAAAAAAACTCTGCGGATGCTGAAGCGACCAGGGAGAGACACACAGACCGGCAGACCACTGCTCAGATCGCAGGCAATATGAAACTCGCTGGATACCGCCGTCACACCAACATCAGAGAGTTCGCTCGTCTCGAAGAGATGTAGTCACTGAGAATACTCAGGATTTGGCTTGTGGAGTGAAGAGATTCTCTTGGCTCCGAAGCGAAAACATGATCTGCTGTTGCACCTGTCTCTCCTTAAATACTCACGCGGTGAGGCGGAGATACATTATGCAAATTCCGCAGACCCTTGGCATTTCATTGCCATAGGCTCGTTTTTAAATACTCGAAGAGGATTGGCTTTCTGGCGAAACCCCCATTCTCCGTCATCCGACGTAACTCGGAGTGACTACGAAAGGGAACCACAACATTCAGTTTATCAACTTGAATAGAACACGAAACCAAAAATAAATTGGCCACTAACTACAGTCTCAAGACTTTAATTGAAAAACTAACAGTAATTTAAGAAACAAGCCTTACTAATGGTTAGATTAGAGATCATCTTAAGTCAATCATTAGTTTGTTTGTTTGTTTGAAGTTATAAAGCAGAAGGCCTGCAGTTAATTTACAGCAACCTTACAAACTAATTAACATGCTATCGCGCCCCCATGCAGGTACAAACATCCCATAATGCCCCTCTCTCCGGGAGGCTTATTTGGCACTTGTGCGATGAGCCCCACAGATAGAGTTCAGTGGCTCTGCACGAGACGAGCGATTTTAATTACAGCAGCAGAACGGAGAACTGGATAACAGGATGAGAATTAATGAATCGGGCCTCCCAGATACAAGAACTGTGTGCCATCAGTAAATACTCCAGTAAACACGACAAGCACTTCCATCATGAGCGCACGTGTTATCGAGTGAAAACAGTCCATGAGCAAAACCCATCATCCGTCGTTTTTTCCCCAGCATATGTCATGTTTAAATCTAAAAACAATTACAAACTACCTGGTTGTTCTTCAGAGTACTTTAGTCTAGTTGGCATATTTAATTGACATTATTAAAAGCTAGGCTGCCGGGATTAAGGTCCATAGAGAATATCACTGAAAACATTTCAAAAATACTTTAACAGCAAAACTATGAATAAAACATGCAAGGACAATAGGGAAAACGGGAAGTATAGAGACTTGGGAAGAAAGGAGTGAAAAGAAACCCCAGAGAGTCAGACTAGTATACCTGGTAACACTGTAAGCCAAGCAGAGTGATGGTTATAGCCAATCGAGTTCCCTGCCAGACAAGTGTATTGCCCCGCATCCTCAAAAGACACATTGGTCAGGTAGAGAATCTCCAGCTCTTTATCCGTAGTATTTATTCCCGCAGTCTGGAAAAGTAGGGAGAGAGACGGAGAGAGAGAAAGACAGATGCTTAGAGCACAACCCGTGAGAAAGGACCATCACCCAGCACCGGGAGGAAGATCTGAACGATAGAAGATCAGTTAACCCATCACCAGTATCACAGAGGTCCCACAGTACTGATTATGAGATGACCTAGAAGCAAAGTAAAAACCCAAACCCTGGCGGAAAATGTAACGCCCCATCAGCAGCAGCGGGTCACGTTAGTTCTCATCCATAACGTGTTTGAGGTGCAAAGAAAACAAAAAAAGAGCCGGGAAGAATATTACCACCTTTAAGCTTAATTTAACCTCTCACTAGATAAAACTGACACCTATTTATTTAGAAGTGTGTGTCCCAATTCTCAAGAGAGCAGTGTGTAGGTATGAGGAAATCAATAAGAATGTGATGTGGCACAGTCTCGGCTCTTGTTCAACATGCCCTTGTTGCATTGATTGGGGAGGAAGAAGAAGAAGCGAACATTTAAATGAAGCAGACATACACTCGCCTTACATAACAAGTCCTTGAATCAGGTCACCTTATTTATTGTGTGAGAAAGGGGCGAGAAGAGCAGTGCGAAATAGAGAGAGATTAGGGGAGTTTGACTCTACGCCACCAAGGTCTTGATGCCAACAGCGGCTGTTTGGAGAGAGATTTACCTGGCTGGGACACTGTGAGCCAGAACGTATTCTCTGAAATGCCTAAAAAGTTGTTGGCTCTGCACCAATACTGGCCTGCATCTTTTTCTGACACATTATACAGAGTCAGCGTATCGTGGGCCTCTTTTACCTTACTGACAAAACTCTGCAGAGAGACACACATACTTAGTCAGAGGCGAGCACGTTCACACATGAACACACACTTAATGATTTACAATACTTAAGCAGCTTGTTGTAGCACTTCTTTAAGACATTATTTCAGTACAAAAACTTGCATCTTATTCACTAACCACCCACAATCCAGTTTAAACTGTCAAAAAATAAAGGTTCTAAAAGGTTTTTTTTCCACAGCAGTGGTATAGAAGAACTATTTGTGGTTCCCCAAAGAACCTTTCAGTGAACAGTATTTAAAATAACCCTTTTTTCTCTACATTTTAATAATCTAAACAACTTTTTCCACCTTGTTTGTAATGGAAAGGTTCCATTGATGTTAAAGGTTCTTAATGGAATCATCGATGCCAGTAAAGAATCTTTATTTTCAAGAGAGTATCATTTAAAAGAATTGAAGTTGAATTGTAATTTGAACATGAACTGCAGGAAATCAGATTTACTGAATAAACATTTTGATTTCAATTGTGTAATTTTTTAAATACATTTTTTTTCTTGTTAAAAATCATAAAAATCATTTTGAATTACATTACATTTCTTTGACTTGAAGTTAAATTCAAATTTCAATTACACTTTCTGTTTGGGAATTGCGAACTGGAATTAAATTCTCAAGAATTTATGATCATGAGTATTTAAATGAACTCATTGTCATTCTTTTCAGCACAAAACATCCCCTTTCATATTAGGCTTTTTATAGATTGTGGCTTATTTACAAAACTTAAACAAAATGAACTGATATTATCACAGAAGGAAAGCAATGAGATGTTGCCCTGTTTTGCGTAATTCCTTGTAATCAGGAACTAAAGCAACACAGACCGTGCATGTAAATACACTAAAAATACTATCGTCTCTTGAAAAATGCAGCCCATGAAGATGCAGTCACCAAATTTTTATGGCTCTTTATTTAAAACAAAAAAACTACATGATGAGAGAGGCGGAACAAGCTCAGGAAATGTTGCGAGCTGGATTTAAACTCATTTCACCTGCGTTGCGTTGGCGCCACAGCTCAACACGCTAACTGCTAGGCAACTGACGTCTCTGTATGTTATAATTAAATGCTCAAATATTGTCTTTAGCCCCTTAGTCCACACATATCTGTTTCTGTATTTCTTTCAGATGCTTCATTTGCTTTATTCTCTGTTTCCGTTCTTTCCCTTGATCGTAGGCGTTGCGCCACACATGATCTGTCGCTCAGCACTCTCAGTCTGGGAGGGCTGGGGAAGGCTTTAGAGGGTGCGCAGATGAGACTGCGGGGAAGGGAAAAGCCGCCGCGCGGCTCCCAGTAAAATACTGTTTCAATTATGTGGGAGTCTAAAATAGCGTAGCGGTCTGGCCAGCCGACGCACTCCCCTCCTCTGCCTGCTGACTCGGCCCTTCCCTCGCTTCCCGCACTCATTTTTTCCATGTCTTTTTCGGGAGCCTCTTCCCTCGTTCCCTCCCTCCTTCTCTGAAGAGAGAGTGGGGCAGCACAGCTAATGGCTGTCTCCCTGCGCGACGCCACCGCGGCGGTTAGCTTAGCCCAAAACAGATGTCTGCCTCCTCTCTCACTCCTCTAAGAGGAAAAAGAGAGCGAGAGCCCCCTAATTCTCCAGTTGCACAGCCTATAGTGAGATGCTAACATGGGTGGGATTAGGAGTTGGAGGGAGGTGCTCTAAGAGTCACTCAAAGCTCACATGAGACTTAATATGTGGTTTAATTTAAGCTGCAACAATGTTTTATTCTAACAAGCTAACAATGTTTTCATAATTAAATTGTTTTGTCCTCTGGGAAAAGAGAAACTACAAAAGTTTTTGAAAAAGCAAGTTATTCATAATGAAAGTATTTGACGTAAAAAACAAAGTAGAATCATTCTCTTAAAAGTGGTTCATTCATGAATTCTTCTGATGTGCCAGTATAGATGACTGTACCTTAAGGATGTTGACGTAGGGGGCGCCATTGGGCCCATACTGGCTTCCGTTCACCTCGATGTGTTTGAGCCACTGGATGTGTGGCTGAGCATCACTGTACACCTTACAGTGAAACTCCACGTCACTGCCAACCACCACTGTCTGATTGGCCGGGAGTCCCGCCTGTAGGATGGGCCGGTGAGGGGAGCGTTCTGTGGACAAGAGATGGGGGCAGTCAGAGATTAAGTTAAGTTTAAGTTAAAGGTTGAATGTGTGTGTTTTGTGTTCATACCCAGCACGTCGAGTTGGTAAGTGTGTTTGATTGTCCCGTATTTGTTCTGCACCACACACGTGTAGTTCCCTCGGTCAGATGGAACGGCGCTCTCCATGACCAAACTCCACTGCTGATGCCTCAACTAGAGAGAGAGAGAGGATGACAGAGACAGAGAGAGAGTTTTAATAATAAAGTAGGACGTTACATAAGAGGTCCACTTGAATCCTTCCTCGGGTTTTTCTGTTAGCTGAAGAAAAGCAGGTGCTAAATTATCTGTGTCTGTATAACGTTATGAGTAAGATCCACTGTGCTGATAAATCTGAATTGAATTAGAATTAAAGAACCAATGCAGAATGCAGAATTGCAATTCAATGTAAGGAAGTAGAATTAAAATGAATGGAAATTAATAAACCAGATTTTTTTTTTTAACTAGAAACATATTAACATATTAAGCCTCTCAGATTAGATAGATATATAGATAGATATATAGATAGATAGATAGATAGATAGATAGATAGATAGATAGATAGATAGATAGATAGATAGATAGATAGATAGATAGATAGATAGATAGATAGATAGATAGATAGATAATCACAGACTTGTTTTATTTATTTATTTTTAGGTTTGTTTTGGAATTCCTTTATCATCACCAGATGTGGAAAATATGCAGATGGGTCCTTCACCTCATACACACACATATACACACATATACACACATATACACACACACACACACACACATACACACACATCCATTCATTCATTCATAGAGCACACTCTAATTGCATATGGCGCTCTCTCTCTCTCTCTCTCTCTCTCTCTCTCTCTCTCTCTCTCTCTCTCTCTCTCTCTCTCTCTTCTCTTGCGCACTGTCTCTTTCTCATTCCTTTTCTAGTACTTTGAAGGTCTGAGTGGAAGAAAATGTAACTGTGTAAATATTATGGGCTGTGTTTTTGAACAGTTGCATGGTAACACCAACTGAGAGGGCAACACGCACATAGACAAACACACATGCCTAAGAAAGTTGGCAAGGGCGCCTGTACCCCCTGCACTCCTCCTCCCCCGTGTCTTCTGGATCCTCACCTCCTCTCGGCTCATTCTCGCTGGCTCACTCTCACACAGTGAGCCTTTGGTGTTTGCTGATTGACACACTGCACGGTATGAGAAATGTGTGTGAGTGTATGTATGTACGGGAGTAGTTGGCATAAACTTTCATAATAGTTGCTAAACGGTATTTAGAAGGGCTTTAGCCCCTCTAGAATAATCTGAAATTAACTATAAATTAACCCTTAAAATCAGTGATTATATTATATTATGTTCTTTTATTTATGTTTTATTAAATTGTTGGTTTACCAAGAATTAAACCTTGGACTAAAGGCAAGAAATATTCCTTTGAGCTACATCAGCTAATGCTCAGGTTGGAAGCTGAGCCCCCTTGGACTGAAATCCTGGTTAACTTCCCAAAAGTATTTAATGTCAGCTATTCATGTCCGGTGAGAGTATGAGAGGGCATTGACATTGACATTTTGTGTGTGTGTAAGACATTTATCTCAATGTGTCTGCTGAAAAGAAATGCTGTGAGGAATTCTCAGCTGTTCCTCAATCTACCCGAGCTCTTTATCCAGAGGGAACGGGAGGAGAGGGTTAGTGCATTTATCCCATCCTTCATCAAAAGATAAGAGCTGAAAATTGTTGTGATGTCGTGCTGTACCCAGCTGATTGGCACAAAAAAAAAGAAAAAGAAAAAACAGCACGAGAATGACCCAAGCCAAGGTTCGATAATCAGTCAAAAAGCACTGCTCAAATTCCTCCCGGCATTATGCTGTTAACATATTAAGCCTCTTTAACTCTGATGTCAGACTGGGGTTAGGAGTTAAAACTAGTGCGGTGGATATTCATTTAGTTCAACTGAATTGTGACAAAACTACAGAGAAAATTGGGAGTAAAGGGACTCATGAGGTGGCAAGAAGCTCAGGTCTCTCTTGAGTATGTGTGTGTTTGTGTGTATGTGTATGTGTATGTCCAGGATTTATGGCTGTGTCAAAACGGTGTGGGCTCGTTCCGACAGCGGTTCTGTTTAATTTGACCCACAGAGACAGGAAGCAAAAACAACTGACCCCGGGGCTAGTCATTAAAACGACAAAACTGTTTCTCTATCTCTCTCTCTCAATGGAAAGTGGTACAGTAGTCTTACTGGAAACAACATGTTTCACCATTAAAAGAAGCCATCGATATTGTACAGACGGCCGGGTTCACTGTCATTTTTCCAAGTACGACATGTTCCTGGATCAACATATTTTGTTGATCCTGGAACAACATTCTTCTCCTCGAAAATATAGTGCTAACCCTATCCCTACTTCTAAACCTAATCTTACCCTGCTGAAAAATCCAGCATAAACCAGCATGAATTCCATGCTGGTCATGGCTGGTTTATGCTGGTATAGTGCTGGTTTAGCTAGTCATGCTTTTCTCAAGCAAAACGGAGCTGTCAGTCACTGATTCCAAAAAGTGTATAGTAAAAGTTGTCATTGCAGTAAGGAGCATGAAATATTGTAGTAGGCAATAGTGATAGCATGCACTTTTATCAATTGCTGAAAGATAATTAATTCAACCAAACTCAAGGGCCCAACTAAAGAGAACACTATTATCATAATGGTGACTTCAAACAGACTTCAACAACTTACATACATGTACCATATCAAAGAAATAAAGCCAAAATAGTTTATAATAAATGATAATTACATCATAACATGGTCATGATGTTTTTGGAGTTGTTTAATCATCTCCTGGTGTGATCAGTGATTTTATATGCAGTTGATTTCATCTAAGGCTGTGTGGCTTTGAGTCCGTTGTAGTTGTGCTATCTGCTTGTCTCTTCTCTTTTTCCCTGTTCTTATTGTTCCTCTTATCTTCAGTGATTCTGCTTGGTAACCGCAGGTGTCATCTCTAATGGTCAATCATCACTTCTAGAGTGAATCTATTTTTAGTCCACTAACTGCTACACTGCTTCAGTGTTACTTTCACTCTATAGATTGGGACCATATAGGGACCATATGACTACATTTTCTTTTGGGGATAAATAAAGCTTTATCTTATCTCATCTTATCTTATCTTAAAACTGATTTTGCTCTGCCAATAAAAATGTAACCTACATGGGTTTTTTTTTCTTAATTAAACAATTTATTAAAATTAATTGAATAATTGTCTTGGTCTTTATTTAACTATGAACACATACTAAGAAACGTGATATGTAACACATACATGAGTTTTGTTGTGGCCTTGCTGGGATCATACCAGCCAGCGCACAGAAGATAACATATGCTGGTCCACCAGCAGACCCGCTTCCCATGCAGGGGACCAGCAACCAGCAATGCTGGATTTTTCGGCAGGGATACCCACAACTTATCCGAACATTCAAGTGGGATAGAACATTGCTAAATTACACACTTGACTTTTAAACATATTTTTACACATTAATGAATAACTAATTGCACCCAAGCACTTAATAAAGACATACATATACTGCTGTGGCTTACAGACAAAAGAGACATTTGTCGGTGGATTAGAGATTCAGCATTTCAATACTGATGCTCCAAGCATGGTGGTCCCACAGAGAACTGCGACTGAAATTGAGTCATCTCTCGGAGGACGTAACAGTCTTTCTCCACTCGTTCGTCAATTGAGCTGTTGAATATGTTGCGAGCTGCACACGCTCTCAAATGCAGCGTTTTCACAAAACATCAGTGTGTATGTGTTCGTGAGGTGTGACTAACCCACAGTGCCACAGATTAGCATTCTAACAATGCGACTTCGGTTGCCGTATGTGAGCATGACAAAAGCCACGCCTCCCCGTCAATCAAGATCTCTAAATCGCCACGGTAACACCCTCTCAGAACCTCCCCCTTCTGATGACTCAATAGAGAGGTGACCTGTGACCTTAGAACCCTGCCAGTCAGGCACAGAAAGTGTCTGAGGTGTGTGTGTCTGTTTGTAAGTGTGTGTTTGTGTTAATTTGTGAGTGGCTCTTTGAAGGGGTAAGCTGTGGGAAAGTCAACTGTCTAAACAAAGCCATGGATCGTTTCAAACAATGAGAGTACGGCATGTGACTCATTTTCTTGCATTTAAAACTCATTCTGCAATCTTAACGCATTTAGTCAGCAATTAACGTCGCCAGAGAGGTAGTCAAACTTGCAAACCGCTCCAGCGCCAATAGTCACCATTATTGTTCCCCTTGCCATGCAGAAAATAGCTTTAAGATGGTGATCTCCAAGAGAACTCCTCATGTTTAATTTAGCATGACGCTCTGCATTTTAACACATTGTTGAGTGCGTTATCAAGCCATCAGGCCTGTCATATCCACACACACACACACACACACACACACACACACACAAGGGAAGCACAAATACTTACACATATATATAAGAGCCGTGACTTTTAGCCTTGGTCTTAATAGAGACAGAAGACACTTAGGGTGAGCTGTCAAGCACCTGTGTATGTGTGTGTTAAATAAAGCTATTATGATGCTGTCAGAGATCTCTATGCCAACAGCGACTGTGCTGATGCGGAGGGCAGGTCTAGTATAAAGGATGACCCTGGGTCAGTGCGGACCCCTGGTGTGTGTATACGTGTGTGTTTTTGTAAGGGTGGGATGGTCACTCTATGGCTATGGAGAGGTGAAGAGGTCAGTGTTTTGTTTCTAAATGTCTCTCTTAGGAGACACTGCTTATATTCTATGCGTACAGGTCAATGCAAAGCAAGGCTGTGTTAAAGAATCTAATTGTGTGAATGCGTGTGTGTGTGCAAAAGTCACTCAGAAGGTCCAAGTTGTTGACTTCGTTTCAGGGTTTTCTCTTAAAATTCTGTTAATTTAGAAACAAATGAGGCAATTGTTGACATACAGTTGTAGTATTCCGCTATAAAACAAATGTGGATAGCATCAGAAGAACTTGATGAGAAATACTTCATATTGAGACTTTCATATCTTGGCAAATCTACTAAAAACTACCAGAGTTTGAGATCTCATCTGAAACTTCATAGGACATGTGTGAAATTACTGGTGTCTTTTTCTCAAGAGAAAATTCTTTAAATGTGTTTAGTAAAAGTCTCAATTTGGGGTTATTGAGTGCTAAGGAGCAACAGCCCTGAGAGATGAAAGATTGGTAATAAAAAATAAAAGTAATCTAAAGAATCAGTGGACGCCTTCCAATACACGCCACAAACAACACCCGCACAGAAACGTATCGACACATAAATTACAAGACCACACAGAACTTTGTGTTCCTCTGCTCTTTCACAGAGGAACAGCAACAGGTGGACGTATCCTCTAGAGGCGACAAGCAAATAAACTCAAGAGAGAGAGAGAAAGAGAGAGAGAGCTCTTGAAGGAGCAGATGTTGGGGATCTGCACAAATTATTACTAATTGCTGAGTCTTATTATCTCTAATCCTAAACACACAATCAGATATTTGCACATACAACACGGACATGTTCTTAATCAATATTCCTATTGCCTTACTTTAATCCCGCCCATTCTCTGCTCTCCTTTGAATTCCTTGCCATTTTTCAGCCAATGGATGGTGGGCGTGGGGTTGCCAGCAGCGGGACAGCGGAACTTCACGGTATTGGCGGCAGGAACGGCCAACAATTTCTTCTCCATCCGGTCGGAACGGGTCCAGTATGGAGCTTCTTTTGGACAGAAATATAAATATGAGAATCAAATCACATGCTGCTGAAAATATAAACTATAACTTGTGTTATGAAAGTTTCCCCAAACATTTCAATGTACAGTATATGAATCCATAGATGCAAATGGAGCTCTATATAAGTGTATGTTGACATGCAGTGCTATTTTTCAGGGGGTAGGGTGTTCCCTCTCCGGGAGTCTTCGTGTGGGTGAATGTTTATGGAAAGATTTTTCTTGTGCGCTCTGTGGCAGCGTCAGACTGGCTGCCTAATTCCCAGACTGAATTAAAATTTGTTTGGAAAAGCAAACACACTTAAATACACTCTTACGTGAGTGTTAGGAGTGTGCTCTTGCAGACAGAACTCTAAAAGATTCCCAGTGTTAAATCCTTCACAGAGCCATGATCGCACAATGTGGATTCCTAATAATAAGAGCCTATTATAATAACGGACCAATTTTCCTTCATTTAATCTTCCCACAAATTTAGTATATAATGTTGACTGTCATGTGGTCGGGTCTGTGTTTATGCTTCCTAGTAGCTAATGCCAAATATCAGAGCATAAATACTTACAGTAACATTCTTTAGCTAAAATAATAATAGTCATTATTTTCATTTTCAGGAAAGTCTTGTACTTTGTAAGTGTGTGTGTGTGTGTCTTTAAGAGATTGAGTAAACATACTTTCATCCCTCCTCAAACAATTAACTCCAGATCCGATCAACCCGCGAACTTGGCGATTAAATCCACAGACGCCACATTTCGCTCCAGACATACATGCAAGCTCACAAACACACATCTGTGAGTGCGCACACACACATACACACACACACACAATAAACCCATTAACTAGACTGAATATAATTCTCTTGTGCATTATTTGCTCACACTATCAGATTGTGAATGTGAAGGGTGATTGGCAGGCTGGCATTTCCTTTGGCATAACTGACACACTTGCCTACATACAACACACACACACACACACACACACACACACACACACACTCTCTCTTTCTCTTTCTCTCTCTCTCTCTCTCTCTCTCTCTCTCTCTCTCTCTCTCTCTCTCTCTCTCTCTCTCTCTCTCTCTCCCAGTTGGCGCTGCATTCTCAACTGGTCAGTGGAACTGTCAGGAGAACTCAGCATGGGTCTGTACCCAACAGTGGACCTGGCCCCTATGTGTGTTTGTTTGTGTGTATGTGTGCGTGCGTGTGTGTGTGTGTGTGTGTGTGTGTGTGTGTGTGGTTTGCTATTTTATAGAGTTCTATACAGACAATTTGAGCTTTGAAGTGGGAACCACGAATCTACAGTGACCCAACTTTTTTTTCCATTTCTTTTATTCTACAGCCAAAAAAAAGTCATCAAAGTGCAGTTCAACTCCACACAGCTGATATTACGCACAGCTTGCTTCAGTCAGCCAAACTGAGAGCAGTAACCAGCACTGCATCATTAAGATATTACAGAATGATGTCATCAGATGTCACACGACCTCAACTCTTCTCAAATGTTCCAGAGAGCACAGACCTCACAGCTCTCCGCTCCAGTGTGCTCTCATCTCTCTCTCTTTCTTAATTAGAGCTGGATTACTGGTCATTAAACTCAAAAGGGGTTTTGGTTTTTCGCTTAATCCCTCGTTTCATGCCCTCCCCTCAACCCTGAGACCCTCCCCCAACCCCGATCCCACCACAACAGACAGATGTGTTAGCTTTCCCTTCCCTCTCTCTTGCTTTAAAAAAATCACAAATGAGATCTCTTTCAAATCTCAGTTGTTTCTCCTACAAAGCAATGATATTAAATAAAGATCAAATGGAGAATGTCTCCTGCATCTCAAATTGTTCCCTCAGAGAAAGACTCACAGCAATCTTGCATGTGTGTCATTTACAGTTTCAGAGATCCTGTGTTATTTTACTATTATTTACATACTATTACAATATTTTTTAATGTTTTTTTTATTAGCTTTAATTTCTATATTTTCATATTTTTTTATTTAAATTTTTGTTTAGGTTTGAGTAATTTTAATATGTGCTTTTGTCAGTTGTATTAGTTAAAAAAAAAGTAAGTTAGCTTTAGTTGTAATACTTCAGCTTATTAAACTTATTTATTTCAGTAAGTTCCCAAGGCAACATTTCAAATTTTTGTTTTAGTTTTGCAAGTTTAAGTTTTCCATCTAATATTTATTATTTATTTCATTTTAGCTTTATTTCAATTACCAAAAAATATTTTTTAATAGTTTTAGTTAACAATAACAACACTGAAGAGATATTCATGTGCTCATTTTTTTCCAAGATATCAAAGTCTGCGAGATTTCAATATTTACTGAGAATTATATTTATATGAATAAAATCAGATATTCTGATTCTCTTGCTACAGTATATTGACATGTTTGCCTGTATAGCCATTTATCAGAATGTGTAAACAAATTTTTTTTAAATATCAGTTGGGTCACTGAAATGAACACTAAAACACAGAAATAAAATCTTCCTCTAGTTTCTTTCTTTAGTTGTTATACACATAGTTGAAGATATTGTGGCTTTTTCTGAGATTTTTAGTCACATTTCAGTTGATGCTATTAGACTTTAAACTATTTCTCTTCTTTTCCTTTCTTCTCTCTCCATCTCTCGTGAGAATTTGCATTTTTGTATCAAGTGGGGGGAAAGTAGCTGATGAAATGAAATGCAACCTATCCCCAGCTAAGAAAGACAGCAATCACATGCATTTATTACAAAACAGAGACACCTCGTGAAATCTCAATCAAAAAAGAGGAATGAAATGAGAAATAAGAGGGTGAAACACACCATTTCCATTACCTGCATCGTCCTCTTCTTCATCGTAGTCCTCGTCATCACCAGAGGACAGCGAATCTAAGAGAGACAGGGAGATGGAGAGAGCGATCTTATTACTACACCGCACAGTGGCCTTTCTGTATGAACAATGAACCTATTCATATGATCTGCAAAATGAGGAAAATAAACTGATAACAAATCAAAACCAATTACTGCACACACACACACACACACACACACACCCTCAAACACTCACACACACAGAGCGGTTAATGGATGGCAGATGTTAGCCGAGATTCAGTGAGATATCTGACAACAGCTGTATTTTTACACACATGTCCTGAAATACACACACACACAAACACACACTACCGTATCCTGCTTCTAAATGAACTTATTCAGAGGGAGAAAAAAACACTATAACCCTGAAAAGAGATTATTCTGTTTTCAGCTCCTCCTCTGTGTACATTAACACAGGTAAAACTGTACACCACACACTCCTAAAATACCAGTGGAGCGTGAAATCCAACACTAGGCCTATTTAGTACTAAAGATACGCTGTTACCGGGACACTGAAGCTTTCTCTGTGTGTGTGTGTGTGTGTGTGTGTGCGCGTGTGTGTGTGTGTGTGTGTGTGTGTGTGTGTTAGTTTCACCAAACCATCAGATTTATGCTATATTTTCACATTTTTGTGCCTTCACAGTCTTCATTAGCAACGGGGTTTATGTTATATATTTTTAGTTATGATGGTTTGTGTTCTGTGGTGTTTCATGTTTTTAAAGGATTCATACACCCCAATGTCAAAAATTGCCACAACGTCACTGACAAAACCCATGTCATTGATGTCAAACCTGGCGTGAAGCATCTTAAGACATATGCTTCATGCATACCACTTTATTTACAAAATATTAATCTTCAACGCGCGTTCACAAGAGCACCACGAAGCATTAGTATCGTTTTGACGCGAGAGCAGACGATGTTGCGTATTTTGTAAATAAAGTGGTAAATTACGTTTTTTTATTTTGTGCAAACAAAGCACTCGCGTCATTTCATTAAATTGAGGTTAAACTGGAGTCACATGGATTACTTTCATGATGTCTTAACTATTCTGGGTCTTGAAAGTGGTAGTTGCGGAGGCTGTCAATGGAGGGGCATAAAGCCCTCAAATTTCATTAAAAAGATCTTCATTTGGGTTCCGAAGATGAACGAATGTGGTTTGGAACGACATGAGGGTGAGTAATTTTATATGAACTATCGATGTAAAGATATGTTGTGTGTTGCATGTTGCTGTCTGTCAGTGTGTCTGGTAGCTGTGTCTAGTGTTAAAGTGTGCAGAACAGGATATTGCTGTCTTGTGGACATTTTATCGGCATGCAATAATTGGTGCAGGTTGTGTGCCCGTTTCACTTTTTTTCCTCTGTCTTTCCCCATACGCTGCGAGAAGGAGAGCCGGTTTTCCCTGGCCTAACGCCAAACACATGTTGGTAAAAAAAACTCTCCCTGTGCTCTTACTTTTTCCATCTGCTCTAAATGATAAAGAGATTCCAGATAAGTACATTCTAATTAGTTGTCAATGAGCAGCTCAGCTTGTGTCCTCGAGTTTACAGAACCAAAGATCACTTCACACACCATTTAAACACACACACATTACAAACAAACGCACGGGCCCCACAAAAAAAGAATCTGCATTCAATCGTGCAATGTCTGTTTGTCTTAAGAGTTTAATGATATTTTTTTTTCTGTTACAGTATGAACCTGCAGTATTTAGTATGTAAACTGTGCAAATTCAACAGCAACAGCATTTTTAAACATGTTTAAACACTCATTATTTGATTGGACAGCCAAACGTTAAATAATTTTTTACATATTTAAAAAGATTTTTTTTTCAATTGTTAATTTAATTATAACAAACAAACGTTCTTATTTAAAAAGAAAAATTAAATAACACCAATTCATTATTATATATTAATTATTAATGAACTAAAAATGTCTAAACTAACACTAGGGCTATACTAAAAATCACTTGCTGAATTAAGATCCTGTGTCAGTAATGTAGCATGCCAGCACTGAAACGTGTAGCACTGCATAATGCAAACTATTTTGATATAATAACAGACATTATACAGTATATTGCGCAGTAAGCAGTGTTCAGATTCCATTCTTTAAGGTTTGTACTGTAAAAGATAATAATACCTGACAGGCCAGTTCAATGGGCCATGTGTGATGCACAGACAAACAACAACTCTAGTGTCTATTCTAAAACTTTTCACACTGATTTTAATTTGTAGTGACCAAAACATGCTATTTTCCACCCTACTTCCCCAAAGAGGCCCTATTTTATAACACCCTCATTTTTATTCTGGTAAAACCTAACAGTTTAAAACAGCCCAGTTACTTTGGAATGTTAAGTAATATGGAGCTTTTGAGTGTTATTGTGCTTGTTTGATAAACGTCAAGTCAGCCTGTAGGTGTGTGCTGGGAGTATGTCTCAAGACCTATTTGCCTGTTGAGAACAAGTCTGACTGGTGAGTTTCCAATTAATGTTTTGCGTGCCTGGGCTTGTGCACCAAAGTCTACTGCAGGGAAGGAACAACAAGACTGCTACTTAAGTATTATTAGGAGAGAGAAGGAGAGACTGACCGGTGACTCTGACGGTGTAGTTGCTTAGCAGCATGCTGCTGTGGGGATGTTTACAGGAGTACACCCCCGAGTCTTCATAGGAGACGTTGATGATGTGAAGCACTTTTTGCCCCACACGCGTACGGTTGCTAGGAGACACGGTGTTGCCATCTTTCTGCCACACGATGGGGAGCAGGAAGTCATGCGGTGTGCAGGACAGATCCACCGTGTCCCCGACTCCTGCCACGTAGTCATCCAGAAACACTTCCACTTCCACCTCACTCGAAACCCAGTCTAATAGAGAGAAAAAAGAGAGAGAGACAAGTTAATGAAGTAAATTCAATCTGCAGTTAACGGAATCACCGAAAACAAAATATACAGTTAACGGAATCACCGAAAACAAAATATACAAAGTTATGTCACGAAACTCTAGATGGCACAGGCTGATATGTCCTTAACTCAATCCGCTTGCAAACACATCATTCTTTATAGGGCGCAGATGATTGGTTCCTGCTGTATCAGTAGACAATGAGCTTGCTGCTCAACCTTAAAATACTTGATCGGGATTTGCTATAGCAGTTGCAGTGCGCTTTCAGAAACCCTCCACCTTCCCCAGCTCCACCTGTATAGATCTGCTACGGGTAATTCATGTATGCTATATTGTACATGCCAACCATGGTAATGGATATGAGAGTTGTCATGACAGAAATGTGGATATTTTATCTGAAGTGACTTAAAGTGTGTTGAAGGTATGTATTTAATTGGTTCGATCTACATTGTAAGTCTATGTAAACTCACTGGCGTCACTGTATTCTTACCGGCAGCAATACAGAACGCAAAACTTTTTTTTCCCCCCACTCGACTATTGTAAGGTTGTAGAAACAGTTTAAAATAAATCTTGTTTAGCGAGTAAGGGAAAGTTGACGTTTATAGCTAGCTAACATTTAAGTAAATCATTTAATTGTACAGGCGTTTGATGATAACTCATACATATCCCATGAGATTTGTTAGATACGATAGTGTGTTCAACATAAATTCCTAGGGAATCGAACCCATGTTGTACTCTAACCCTTAATTAACAATTACTGCAGTTATTTACATAAAAAAAAATAAAAAAAAATAAAAAGGTTCCAAAAGGGGGGTTTCAAAGCGATGCAATAGAAGCACCAATTGTACCCGCTGAGGTACAGAAATGCAGCAAGCTGGAATAAATATTCCACCTAACACAGTTTCCTTTATTTTCCTCCATAAAACCTAGATTTCTTCCTGTAGCATCTCTATCACTCTCTTATTCTCTCTTTTCATAGTGACATTCATCTCTGGGAAGAGCGGCGACAGACTTACAAAGGATTGATATATTTGATAGATGTTGCGCTTGTGCGTGTGTGTATGAGGTCAGGAGTGTATTGGCAGACGGCTTGCAGACAAGACTAAGCTTGAGTAGAATACTGAATCGGGCATATGAATTATAGATCGCCCCGCTACATGTGAATGCATACACACATGCTGTTAAGTGCAAAGTCCAAAAACACCACTCTGTCTGAGGCTGTCTGAAGGCCACGTGAAGTGTTAATATCTCTTTGATCACTTCTCATATCAGTTATTGTGTTTCACTCTTGAACGCTGTCACGTCTGCTTCTCTGTCCCCCTTTCCTACCTTTCATCTTGTCTTTCACTCATTTCTCTACCTCTTCCCCCCCATACCACTCGAATCCGAAGGTACCACAGCGCTGACATCAGATGGCGGCTCCTTCAGAGAATAAAATGCCGCTGTGTGTGTGTGTGTGTCTATTCTATATCCTGTGAAAGAGAGGGAGTGTGTGTGCTTGTGTAACATACGCTGGGCCCAGTGAAAGACACTAATGTGCGTGGGGGAAGGGGTTATAAATAAATATCATAAATGGCTACTGTGTGTTCCCATATTTCCCAGGAGGAGAGTGGAGAATAGAGCCAGTGTGAGCGCTGAGGTTTTACAAGGCTGATATAGAAACCTCTTGAGGGCCACAGATCAGGTGAGATTTTGGCTTTTATGAAGACCTACAACCTTGGTTTACTCTGTACAACTATGCAAGCCTCCTCAGTCACTGTGCTCCGAAATGCATAATGCAAAGTATGTATCTGTTAACCTTTCCATTATTGCAGTTGCTCAGGTAAAGTACGATCCCGAAGTATGTGATTGGAAATCCGCTGTTTTTGAGTCGTAAATGTCATGTGACTACTCTGGAGCCACAGGATATGACATCTTGACAACACTGATTGGCTAAAGGCAAGAGTTCGCTAGAATGCAGCAGTGGTCAACCATCCTGGATGTGATCCGTTGGCATAAAACACACAAATGTCCTGGCCTTCGTGACCACAACGCTACCTTCCTCCAAAGCCTGTAATCATACTTCCTCTCTATAATCAGCTTCATGTATTTTCATAATCATTCAAGCACCCATTTATATTCAGCACACACACACACAAACACACACACACACGCACACACACTTGCATGTATTGAGGACAGTTTTTCCTTTGATCAAGCGAAAAGATGAAAGGTTTTTTTGTGTTTTGCCAGAGTTGTGCAGCGTAATATGTGAGATGTGATTTAAAACCTGCTGCCATGGGCAACACAGCAGTTACTGGAATATATCTGACTGCTTTTATGATACATGAAACAGGTCAACGCTCAGTGTGTTTGTGTGAGAAGGGCATTTTTTAGCAGTAGATTTGGGGTCAAAAGTTTGGGATTCGGATTTAGGATTTTTTAAATTTTTCTTTTAGTCTCTTACGCTCACTAAAGTAGAATTTATTTGATCAAAAATACAGTAAAAACAGTATTCTATTTTAATATATAAAATGTAATTTATTTCTGTGATGGCAAAGCTGAATTTTCAGCGTCATTACACCCGTCTTCAGTGTCACATGATCCTTCAGAAATCATTAGAATATGCTGATTTGGTGTTTAAGAAACATTTCATATTATTATCAATGTTGCAAACAGTTGTGCAGCTTAATATTTTTGCTATAAAGCAAAAACCCTAAAAAAAAACATTAAAAAAAATATGTATATAGATTTACAAACACATCCGTGTGTTGAGAAGTGGTTAAAGTGGCCTCTTGATTCATTTGTTTTTTTAGAGACGTATAGTGAGTCGCTACTATGCTGTCGCTATGCGTTTAATCTCTCTCTCTCTCTCTCTCTCTCTCTCACACACACACAGATTTTTTATAAGCTTGCTTCCTCATGGGGACCAAAAAATTTCCCCACAAGGTTAAAATGTACGGGTATTACTATACTTGAGGGGACATTTGGTCCTCATACCGTAGGGAATAACAGGACCCCATACCCAACACAGTTGACAGCATGTGATAAATGTATGTACAACTAACAGTCTCTGGTTCCACTTGTTTTGGGTGTTGCAACAAAGCGACAGGTTAAAACAAGAGAATGAGGGGGAGGATAGAGAGGGTGCGTGGACACACACACACACACACACACAGTCACAGTCACAGTCATGACTGAAAGTACAGGTACGTGATCTATTGTAAACTGTAATCAATACATGCAGCTGATTTATAGCAGGTAATTAGTCTGCACCTTTAGCTACTCACACACACACACACACACACACACATGCACACACACGCACACCAACCTGAGCTGTGCCAGTATGCTCTTTTGCCGTTTCCCGCTGCTTTCAGTCGTTTGGCGTGACACACTCAGTCAACAACCCCATACGGTCATCTGACCTTCAGACTGAACACAACACACATTCACGCACACAGTCTCATGCACACTTATTGCATGCTACAATCCGGTTACTTTAAAGGATTATCTTTCTGGAGCTAAAGTCCCCGTCCACTGTTTGTCTGAGATGTAGATGCCGGATGTAGGAACCTCACTTTCTGAGCCTGATCCTCCTCTAAATGAGACTGGCCGGAGAAAAATAGAAAGAAAGAAACAATCGGCAATTAAGATTACGACAGAAAGAAAGGCGGGCGGAGAAGAGTTTGCAGCTTGTTACCCCTTTTATTCTTTCCTGTTGAGGCGTGTGTGTGTGTGCGATGGAGTGCCCCTGAGGAAAGTTTAAGAAAGCTGCTGCATCCAAAAATAAAGCCTTGTCTACACACACACACACACACACACACACACAGACACACAAACTCTCCCGCATCAGTGCTCTAATTAGTAATGGAAGCTGGATGTTCTGAAGATCCAGACCGCATGAGCCAAACCCTTTAAGAACACACACATGCGCATATTAAATAAATATACACATAACTTGCTTTATCTCTCTGCTAAAAAAAATCCTTTTCAACACATACATGCCTACACCCTCAAAGAGTCACACACACACACACTGAGACAAACACACACTGAAACAAACACACAGGTTGTAATCAGTGATGGACCATCTTAATTGTCATTCCATAGACGAACTGGCCTAGTTTCAAACCCTGCACACTGTACAGAACACACACTCAAAACACACTGCAGTAGCTTGAACACATGCTCTTAATCTAAAGTAGCATCAGCAAGTCTTTGGATATTTCACAAACTTATTTTTTCCCAAATAATTTCTTAAGTAGTTTTCTTACAAGTGGGGTTAACAGAATTTGTTGGTAGATCTTTTGAACAATAGAAACTATTTGATTAGTAGTGGAAATTAAACTACAGCAATAACTGTAAACTATATGTAAAGACAAGCAACAAACCCTCAACTAAACCCTAATCCTAACTGTAACCCTATAGTAAACACATTGTTAATTAATGGTACTCAGTACTTAATTGTATAATTACAGCATAACAAGGACAGCATAAAAAAAGTGTAACCCAATATTTATTTGTTGTGTAATTTAGACCAAGAGAGGACAATAGAGCAGTTAACAATATCCGCCCATATACATTTCAAGGGCCAAAATAATACTGATATATATAGAGAGAGAATATTTCTTATCCATTGCCTAATCTGTTGTAGATTTTGGAAACTCAAAGAAGGTGAATTACCACTGCAGATAACCTCAAAATTGCCAAACATTGTCTGAATCCTCATCCTGGCCAATATATATTGGTATATCACTACTAAATTGTTGTATGTCAAATGTGTGCTGTAAAAATGTCATTGTGATGACATGAGTGAGATGTTACTCTTTCAACTCTGTGACCTCAAATTGCCCTTAAAGAAAACACCAGCGATCAAGAAAATACACACAAACAAGTCATCTCTCCATGGCCTCTGCCCTCCCCCTTTAGAGAGAGAGAGAGAGAGAGAGAGAGAGAGAGAGAGAGAGAGAGAGAGAGAGAGAGAGAGAGAGAGAGAGAGAGAGAGAGAGAGAGAGAGAGAGAGAGAGATGGGGTATTACTGGGCAGGAAAAGTACTAATCCTCTGCCTTGCTTCCTTCCAGCCAATGATACCCATAAGCAACTGGCAACAGCTGCTCAGAAAGATCCTAAATCACACACACATACACACAGTCTGAGTGTATTAACGTGAAAATGCAGTACCATTTATAACTCAAAATTATAAACAAAAACAGATTCCCCTAAACACGTGACAGACTGTTTAGTCTATCACAAACTGCTTATAACTAAAACCCAAAAATTCTTAGGGCCCGCTGTCCCTGTGTAACATTATAACAGTTCATAATGCTCTCACACTGCTAAACAAAGCCACCACTAGATCACTTTCAGTTACAAACTGATCAGTGCGTGGTATAAGCTTTGTTACACTGTCATAAATGCATTATTTATGCTTTTTGTTACACTGTCATTAATGCATTATTAATGCTTTATAAACTATTCATAAGCATCCCAGGAGAGAAAGCAGCCGTCACACAGGACTCTGTGTTCCTGACTCTAATATACAGTTTAACAAACTAATATACTAATATACCAGCCTAAAGCTCAAATCAAAACATAATCCAGAGGTGATTGATAGATGTAGATGGACTGCTGTTTTTGTGACACATCAAGCACCGGTTTGTGTGTGTGTGTGTGTGTGTGTGTGTGTGTGTCCGCGTGCGTGTGTGTATGCGCGTGTGTATGGTACTGTATGTGTTGGGCTAGGAATATTGCCAAGGCAGAGGTTCATTCCATGGGTGGTAAAGGAGAAGTGTACATGTCCCTCTGTGTGTTTGTTGGACATCTTACAGCACATAACTTCTGCCATCTGTTCATGACTGCCAAAAGTGGTATAGGAGAGCTGAGGGAAATCAGCAACACACACACACACACACACACACGACATACCATAGACCTCTATTGTTTTTATATAAACCTAATTATAATTAATATAGGCTAACTCTAACCCTTACAGGAAAACCATTCAAAAGTTTGGGGTTGGTACGATTTGTGAATGTTTTTGAAAAAAAGTATCTTATGCTGACCCAGGCTGTGTTTATTTGACAGCCATGTTGTGAAATATTATTAAAATATAAAATAACTGTTTTTTTATTTTTATATATTTTAAAATGCAATTTACTCCTGTCATGGCAAAGCTACATTTTCAGCAGCCATTCTTCAGTCTTCAGTGTTACATGATCCTGCAGAAATCATTCTCATATGCCGATTTGTTGCTCAAGAAACATTTCTCATCAATGTTGTGCTACTTAATCATTTTTAGGCATCTGAAACTGTGATGCCTATTTTTTCAGGATTCTGTGATGAATAGAGAGTTCAAACGAACAGCATTTTAACACATAAATCAAAGCCACAGAAATGTATATAAGACAAAAAAAGAATAAAAGGAGTCGTCAGACAAGAACTGGTCCAAAGAGGAACAACACACACACACACACAGCACTGTTTGTTTTACCACTTATGACTTTTAAGTAAGTATCTTAGTAATGTCCTTCAGGGGAACTTATAATTACATTGAAGACAACCATCCTACAGATTGACAGGCCAGCAAGTGTGTACGTGCTTCACACACCTCTGCCTCTCTGTGTGTGCGTTACTGCGCAGGTACTGGTATAAGGATGTCACTCCATGTGTGTGTGAACAGGTGGTTATCGACTGCATTCTGAGAACGTGTTTCTCTTCTCAATATTAACTCATCTGCTGACCTGCAGTGAGTTTCAAAGATCATTAATGAGGTGAACAAACCCCAACTAATAATAAAGAACAGAAAACATTCACACAAATGTGCAAAGGGTCTATAAATGTCCATAAATAGTCAGAAGAAAGTGTAAAAATTGCCACTTTACTATGCAGTGCCTAAGAACACATCTTACTAAAAATGCAGTGCCTCTTGTGTCTTATTGATTTAATCTGTCTGTCTGAAATGCTCAATTTAAACTTACTGTCACTGAATTAACAGACCTAAAAAGACGGGATAAATAGTGGAATAGAAAGAAAGAGAGAGAGAGAAAAACAGGGGATTTGGTGGTTAGGATTAAGAGTGAAAAGGAGCTGGGTGGTGAAGTGTTTGCAGGTTAATCCCTCTTTGTTTATTCTGTGGTTTCACTGAAGACGTTCTGCATTCTCTCCTTTGGACCATGTGTGAACATTAACTGTAACTCTCTCGCTGTCTCCTAATATTTGCCTGTTATCAGTATGAGAAATCAGAACCACCACCAATCAGACGATCTCTCCCAAAAGCAGAGAAATGGGCCAAGAAAGCATCAAGCTCCTTTCTATTTTCTAAGTCACTGTAACATGTTTAGTAGAGCTAGAGCCATCTAGAATCTAAACACAACAGAGAACTCAGCCAAGAAACCTGTCTTTAACAAACAACTGATAATGATCAACACCTCTCTCAGCACCCTGGGCTCTCATACCTGCCCACATATGCAGAAAATTCAGACACTATCTGCCTAGAGCGATAAGCTTTTATTCAGTCCACACACACACACACACACACACACTTAGCTGTCATGTAATCCACTCTGCAGGGCCTCATCCGTCAACTGTGGGATAATAAATCAATGGCAAGGACAAAGTGTGTTTACGTAATATCAGCTACACAAGTGTTCATTGCAACAATACCCACTTTGTGCCACTGTACAAACTCAGCCCGTCACACTGCCCAATCGAAGAGGCTGTAACTCGAGCTCCTTAAAAACACAGAATCACTGACAAGCCTTTCATTTTCAGCATGTGATAAATAGTAACAAACAGTACAAGCAGTTTTTTACGCTATTTTAAGTATTTAAAGAAGGTTTCGGTGTTTCAAAAGGAGGTGCAGAGATTCAGATGAACTAAAATGAATCATTCAGACCAGTGTGAAGACAGATTGACTGATTCATAGAAGAGAAACGACACATTCATTTACCAATCAAACATCACGGTGGCTTGCAAGCAAGTTTTATTATACAAGACCTACTGTGTGTTTTGAAGACAAAATATATGGTAAAATCATAACTGTAGAAATGTATATTCACTATAGAAATGTCCACGGCCTTCCCAGTCATTTGAGATAACTTTGAATGTTTTTAGAAAATGATTCTGATTAAGATGATTCACTAATGAATCACAATTTCAGACCAATTTGTGGTTTGACATATTCATTGAACAGAATCTGTTTACAAGAATATAACACTGACAAATCAATCATTATTAGAGAAATCTAAACCAAGTATTTCAGATCGAAACATACACTATTGTTCAAAGGTTTGGTGTCAGTAAGATTTGTTTTGTTCTTTAAAAAAAAATTGTATTTCAAACTTTCAACTCGTCAAAGAATCCTGACAAAAAAATGCTCACGGTTTCTACAAAAATATTAAGCAGTGCAACTGTTTTATACATTGGTAATAACAAGACATGTTTCTTGAAAATCAGCATATTAGAATGATTTCTGAAGGATAATGTGACACTGAAGACTGTTCAGACTGAAAATTCAGCTTTGCATCCCAGGAACAATTTTACAATTTAAAATATATTAAAATAGAAAACAGTTATTCTAAATTGCATAAATATAGCCTATTTAATATTCAATATTTCTCTTTTTACCGTATTTTTGATCAAATAAATGCAGCCTTGGTGAGCATAAGAAACTTCAAAAAAATCTTACAGCCCCCAAACTTCTAAACAACAGTGTAACTTTTCCAGGCATGAAAAACACAATGTACATTTTTCCAGGTTTTTGTGGTTTTCTGGGAACCCTGCAGACAGTAAGACAGAGAAGGTGAAGTGTAATGTCTGACCTGTGGGCTCTGGAGACAGCAGGTGAGCGCTGTCCACTGAGGGGAAGATGAGGGACACGAGGTACAGGAGGAGACAGAGCGGGACCATCCCGGGCGGAACGACGCGGGGACGAGTGTCCTCACCACGGAGACCAGACTCAGAAATCCTCCACCTTTACACACATGCTGTCAATGTGGCGCTGCCACAAACACACTCCTGTCAGAAACGCTGCCTGTTCCCAACCTGAAATGCAAGATCATATTCAGCAATCATAATGAAGAATAAAAATAGTCTCATATATTCAATAAACATTATGCCTGTTAATTTGATCATTTTTTCAAAGCACTCTATTGAAATGCCATGCTGACGTCCGTTTATGTCTCCAGCAAGCTCTGCGTATACTGTAAATTGAAAAATAAAGTGCGACGACCACACACAACTGCCACGAGAGCATGAACGGAGTGATTTCATATTATGTGTCCTGCGCTAGTTTAGACGAGACTGGGATTTGTTGTAAACTCTCTTTTGCGTTCTTACTCTCCCTTTCTTTCCTCTTTCTCTCTGGTCGGGCTACTCTGAAACACCTCTTTCACTAAGCTAACACAAACACACTTATCTCTCTAAAGAAAACATATGCTCCCCTCACACTCTGTGACTTGTGTGTGTGTGTCTGTCTGTGTCTTGCCGCACAGAGAGTTTACATTAGTCACAATAAAAGGAATATAAAGTGATTTAAATAAATACACACACACACACACACACATAGGCCTATATACTGTGAGCTTTGGTTCCCCGCTGAGAGATTTTCGCTCAAAGACGTTGAGAAAATGTGAGAACTCTGGATTGCTTTAAACTTGAACTCCTGTTATTTCAGAACAGCCTTGGTTTAGACACACAAAATGTTTGTGTTCACTTTAAACGGTGGCATTCTTCTCCAACCGACGCACAAACTCTCCTGAGGCTAGTGTGGCGCTGTTTTTCTTTCCCTTGACGAGCAGACGCTCAATTCTTGGTCAGCACATACTGAAGAGAGAGAGAAAGAGAGAGAGAGAAGCCAGGTTGGTGTGTTGAGTAACTCAGTGTTTTCTCTGGCCGGCGGAGCAGGAGTGTGCACTTAGCTGTGGGCTGATAGTGTATCAGCGCTGGCTGTTCTAGGAGAGAAGGGTTTATTTGTGGAGCGTATTTCTGGAGTGTGTATCGTAGGTGTGTTTTTAGAGCATGTTTCTGAGCCATACTATCCTACAGTAACACAGTGATGGAGAGGACTACACAAACTTTTGATATATTCTTAGAAATAGCCTTATATTATTATGCATCATGCATCTTTTTGGAATACTTGATTCTGATTGGTCAATCACAGCAATCTGCGGTCATATATTATTGTAGGATCACTATACTATATAATTGACCATTTTGACCAGACAACCCATTTTTTTTTACAAACTATGCAGTTTCTTTCTCATACAATTTGCAATAATTTCATTAATATTTCATGTCCATTTATTTATTTGGAAAGAAGCTATATAACAAGCAGGGTAATATACAGTCAGTCAATAATCACAAAATAGACCTCTTTGGGGTGATATAAGACTATTCTGATCACCCTTCTGAGTTTATTTTGTGATAATGACTGCACATTATCATGAGTTTAAGTCATTTGAACACAATATACATTCCCATTCAAAAGTTTGGGGTCGGTAAGACTTTTTTTTTCGTTTTTGAAAAAAGACTTTTATGCTGCATTAAGTTGATTAAAAGTACAAACAGTAATATCGTGAAATATTATTTCAATTTAAAATGAATGTTTTCTATTTTAATATATTTTAAAATGTAATTTATATCTGTGGTGGAAAGCTGAATTTCCAGCATCATTACTCCCGTCTTTAGTATCACGTGATCCTTTAGAAATCCTTCTAATATGCTGATTTGCAGCTCAAAAGACATTTCTCCTTATTATCAATGTTGAGAACAGCTGTGCTACCTAACATTTTTGTTTTCAGGATTCTTTGAAGAATCTTTGTTTTGAAAAAAATAAATAAAAGAAAACTGTCACTGCATCCTTCCTCAATAAAAGTATTAATTTCTTTAAAAATCTTAATGATCCCAAACTTCATTGTATATAGTTCTTTGCAGATTAAACTTTAGGATATAGGCTAAAAAGGATTGTGTGACATGACTGATACGCAGGAGTGTGCTGCCGTGTGGTGTGTGTAAAACTCTCTCAGTAGAGTCAGTGTTTATCTATGGGATTACTGAAGAATTTGATTTAGACTCCATTGAAATATTATGATTATCAGTTGAGTCAATAACTCAACATTAGCTACTATGTTTTTACTGTCTTTCTGTATCTCTTTCTTTGTCTCTTACTTTTCACCCCCTCAATCAACTTTGAATACATATTAAAGTATATTATAAATACAATGCTCTTTGAATGACAATCAAACAACTACAGACCTGAACAAGACCATGCGAGGATATGCTGTCATATCCTGGATATTCATGTGTGTAATGTCTGATAGTTTTGGGTGAAAGAGGGTTTTAATGGAATCCTATCATACGCTAGTCACACCTTGCAACAAATCTGGGACTAAAAAATGTCAGTAATCTCCAGTAATTGTGCAGCCATGTCAACGGCCAGCCCAGTCTAAATCTGCCAATGAAAATAGGGATTAGGAGGGAGACAGAGTAAAAGAAAGATAAAGTAAAAGAGAGAGAGAGAGCAGATGAAAAGCTGAAGTCTGAGGTGTCTCTATTAGAGTTTGGCTGTAATCCTCTTCCGAGGACTTCACTCGCCCTCCTGCGGCTCTCTGAGAGCTCTGTCAGCGTGCATGTGGGATTGTGTGCGGCTCGGGGTTTGTGCATTGCTTCAGTGTAGACAACTGCATAAAGGTGAGAATTAAACTCACTAACCCACCCTTTTAAACATCCCCATATGGGAACACATCATAGACGCACAAATCACAGAGGACCCATTTACAAACCACATTTACAGATGTGTCACTGCGAAATTATGGGTTTCTCTAAACTTTTCGGTCAGTGACTTTTCTGTGCTTTCTAGCATTAAACTCATCATCTTATTTGCTTACATGCAGCGTCTGGCATGACACTGTCCACAAAACCATTCACAGAAAAAGTAAACCTAAGGGTAATTAAAAAATGGAGGATGAAAGGGCGAGAGAGCACAGTAACATTGTCCATTGTTTATTGTTTGCTCGATTTCATTCATGCCGTTTTTAGCCCTTGGACTACATTGTTCATTGTGTAAAATGATCGTGTGCACTTTTTGTTTTGTTTCTGCTTTATATTATACTAAAAATACCTTAAAAAATAATAAGGTCTAAATAAAGAATAACAAACTTCCAGAGAAAGAGAGAGAAAGTTTGATGGCACTTCTTCAGGACTTCAACTACCAAACTTTCGACAGTCCACAGAGTGGCGTATTGATTTTGAGCCGGCATCGGTCCACTAAGGGTCACAATTAGTAGAGGATTCCAATTGAAAATAGCCTCGCTTTTCCCTGCTGACACGACCTCTCACATTTGAGTTGTGTGAATGTCTCTGAGAGACCTTTACTAGTTCCACCAGAGCTGGTTTGAAAAGTGCAAGGGAAACATGACTAGAAAAGTAATGATTATCTCCCAAAAAAAAATGGCGTATACATTTCTAAAAGTGGGAGATGACGATTGCTGCACACACTGCAAACAAAGCTTTTAAGTTTTCCAAGACATTCTACTCTTTTTAATGAGTTTCAAATTCAGACATTCAACTGATTTTCTTTATCGGTAAATCAATGACTGTAATCACCACTTAAACATGTAAGGCAGCTATTAAACGTTTCAATTTTAGTAGATTAAAAGGTTTTACAGCGTTTAAGTTCAACAGCCAAATTTCACCAGGACATCTGACAAGCTGAAACAGAAAGCAAGAAACTTTATCATCTGCCATAAAGTCCAAAGAGACCTATATAAACAATAGATCTGCTAAAAATAAAGCAGTACTCAAGATTATGTGAAAACCTAACAGTTCTCACCATGGACTCCAGTCGTTTGAATGACTCTGGTACATGAGGTGGCTAATTGCCCCCAGTAGCCCGCGTTAACACCTCCAGAGACTCTAATTCACTCCGATAGCTACAATTGGTTTCAGATGGCCCGTGGGTAGGCGGATGAAAAACTGGTGAGGTTCGCTTCAGTGTGAGCTAAAAACAACACAAATGAAGCCCTGCAGAGGTGGCCGCAAAAGAAATGGATGTAATTTTGGTTTTAAAATGCGTCATACGTCAAGTTGTAAAGGGTTTAGTCTCTCATCAGACAGACACGTCAACTGAGGGACTGTTAACGAGAGAAGTTTACAGGTAAACTCAACATACTGTGAATAGCTACACAGTCTAAATGGAATAGCTATAAACAGTTTTTTGTTTAAGTGCAGCAGAAAAGCGCTTGAGCGCTCGAAGACCGGCTGATACAGTATAAGCACCCTCGACTCCGTCACCTCACATCCCACGATGGGTTTCGGCACCATTAAAACACCTACACCTACACGACAAGACCGGCTGCTGACCAATTATAGGCTGGTTTCTGATTCGCGTCTCAGGAAACGAGTAGTCAATTTCACAGCTCAATTTCACAGCTCAAATCGACTGTCCACACAACAGGCTAAATTATACACTGCAAACACTTTTAATTGAGACTTATTGAAAATGTACTGTATTTCAGCACAGGCGCGGCTTCTCCTCACGACTGGTAGAGCAGCTTTCGGGCACGCGGTACTCTCTCTCTCTCTCTCTCTCTCTCTCACACACACACACACCGCGCAACACCTGTCCGACTGTAAGCGTACAGGCACACACCACATGTCACCGCGGCTCACACTTCTACACTAAAACTTTGTTTCCATTCAGAAGGCTTTGATTGTCTAATTGAAAAACACGTTTTGGAACCGGAACAAGGAACTAACTAGAAGGAATAAGACATTTTCCCATCCCTCCAAATGCGTGTTTACACAGCTTAAATTAAGGGTCTGAACAGCTCTGTCTGCTTCAAATTCTGTCAAAATGCAATGCAAAAACAGGTAAAATATGCCCCTATAGTAGGCCTAGACTATCAGAGACGGCTCTGATGCTGCTTTGAGTCCATGTAAATGATGCATGAGCTGCCTTAAACGTTATTTTCATGATAGAGTATTTATTTTATAATTTATAATTGTATATTTTAATGTCATAATCCATGTTTCTATATTTAATAATATTATAGGCTATCTGAAATTATTAAAGACAAAATAATAATAAATAATAACAAACTTCTCACCAAATTCCTTCTTGACAGTAATCCTTTACAAGATCACAATAAAATACGTTGGTCGGCTTTTTGAGAAAAGACTGCTATGAGAGGTCCCTCCAGATGTTACGTGAATCGCATTCAGGGGGCAAATCATCCAAATACACTGAAGTGTTTAAATCCAGGCGTAAAGAAAATTCTGAGCAGACGTGAAGTCAGTCAGTGGAGTGTTTGAAAAAAAGCTGTATTCACCACACAACCTTGAGCTATCCGACTCTGTCCAGTCCTTAAACCCTTCAAAAGTGTTTCAAAACCACACTAGGCTGTTCATCTAAAGGAGCGCCAGTGTAGTGTTTGGTCGTAAGAGAGTAACGGGGTCCCACAGAAGAAGCTCCGCTCTTCTCCGCTGCGCTGTCCGGGCACAACTGCTCCGCTGCGCCGCTGGGTCAGTTGTGAAGTGCAGGGCGTTTGGTGCTGTGTGAAAGCTTGGCTCACAGACTCCCACTAACAGTTTGAGCACCGGGCTCTGGAGAGAGGGAAAAAAATTAACTAGGATCGGATTTCAAACCGCGTCCCTGCTGCGAGTGCTGTGCTCGCCGCCTAACGCCCCCCTCGTGAGTTCAGGGAGAGAGAGAGAGAGAGAGAGAGAGAGAGCCGCAGGCGCCTCCCACACCAAACCCGAATAGGCTATTCAATCAACTTACTCGCTGTCAAATTAGCTGCGCTCAGCGAACCCAGAAAAACAATGCTGAAAACAGCAGAAAAACAAATAAAAATAGCAAAGATTTTGCTGTTCGTACTATTTTCAGGGTGCGAATTGTAGCGGGGTTTGAGGGGTATGACAATTCACTCAGGGCTAAATTTGCGACGAAGTTTATAGAGTTATTATTATAGATTTACACAGCAGAGATAGGCTATGTCATCACAAAAATAATGTTTAGTTTAAAACCACTTCAAGATTACTTGTAACTGCTGCATTTATAGCGACAAAACAATTTGTATAGCGACAGACTAGTCGGCGGATGGCGCCCTTAAAATTGCATGACAGACATCCTTGAAAATCATAAAAACATAATTTGCACAGTGATCATGTTTAAAGTTTACTATTTTTTTAATGAAAAATTCCAGTATTTATCCGTGCACATCATTATTTTTTTAATCCATGTAATCTTTAATCATAATCAATAGAGGGAATGCATTAACGTCACTTCCCCGCCGGAACACGCCCCCCTCAGCCGGACTGAGTGGCAGAAGAGCTGCTGCGTGACTGGAGTTAATAGGGGAAACTGCGTTAACGCGAGTAAACAGTAAACTAATCAGTTTAAACTAAAAGTTGGACTCGATATAGTGTTCCTTACAACTTATCAAAGATCCAGTGATCCATGGATATTGACATGCAGCCAGGAATCGTGTTTCCTGACATTTATATGTGCCTGATTTCGACGCCGGGGAAATAAATGAAGAAAATTTGCCTGTAAACGTTTTATATAAATACAATATAGATAGGTCTAAATCCGAGTGATCACTTACATTAATGTTATACTGTATATCATCATATCGTCCAGCCCTAAAACTTGTTTTTTGTCAGTGTTTATTTAAAAACATCCAATTATGCAGAATATAGTCTGTTCTGTAGCTTTTTGCAGTCTGTAAAAATATACAGTACCTCAGATTTCTGGTCAAATCTAGTTGTACAGTCAATCGCAAAGCTCTTTCCCGTTTTAGATGTGTTTTGTGTGATTTTCACGGCATTCACGCTGAAAACAAATGCTGCCGCTCAGTCTTTTTGCCACTTGTGGGCGTGACCGCATTCACTCCGGCCGACGGTGACGTCATGCGCATACCCTCTATATAACTTCCCCTCCCTCTTGCAGAAATCATCTCTTCTCTGATGACGTGTTTACTGGAGTGAGGGCGGGACAAACTGTCACTCACATGACAACAACCATCCAACAATCCAATCATCTCCCAATCAAGCACCATACTACTAGTTTTCTTGTTCGAGAAGCCGTTTCAGTCAGATATACATCACAATAGCGAAGAAAAGACAATCATAACTTATGTTTAATGCTAACTTTAACATATCATTAAAGGGTTAGTTCACCCAAAAATGAAAATTAAGTCATTAATTACTCACCCCCATGCTGTACCAACCCCGTAAGACCTTCGTTCGTCTTCGGAACACAAATGAAGATATTTTTTGATTAAATCTGAGTGGTGTATCACTGCTACATAGGCTGCCTATGGGAATGACACTTGACGGCCCAGAAAGTCAATGAAGAAAATGTTTAAATATTCCATGTCACAACAGTGGCTCAACTATAAGTTTATCAAGCGACGAGAATACTTTTTGTGCGAAAAAACAAACAAAAATAACGACTTTATTCGACTATTCCTTTTCTTCCTTGTAGGCCTGAAACGAGACTTCAAGAGATTTCCACGACGCATGCGCGAGAACTTAATTGAAGTAGTTGAAGGAGATCGCAATTCTCGCGCATGCATCGTGGAAATCTCTTGAAGTCTCGTTTCAGGCCTACAAGGAAGAAAAGGATAGTCGAATAAAGTCGTTATTTTTGTTTTATTTCCGCACAAAAAGTATTCTCGTCGCTTGATAAACTTATAGTTGAGCCACTGTTGTGACATGGAATATTTAAACATTTTCTTCATTGACTTTCTGGGCCGTCAAGTTTCATTCCCTTAGGCAGCTTATGCCTAAGGCAGCTTACCTGATTGTGCCATCAGGTATTTCTGCTTATGTCTCTATACAGGTGTGTGTGAATGTGTTTGTGTGTTTCTGTCAGTGTGTGTGTTGAGTTTTCATCTCATAAACCTGTCATGTGTCTCCTGAAGGCTGATTAGCCGAGCGACAAGTGTCGACGAGAGCTGTAATTCTGTAGAATAAGCACCAAAACAAAGACTCAATTACTTTTAAAGCTACAAACATGTTTGCAGAGAGAACTTTATGAGACCATAAAGAGAAGAAACCTCTTCTTAATTACCAGAGGAGTCTGTGTGTGTGTGAGGGAAGCAGAGACAGGGAGTTCTTAGTAGCTGTCCATCTGTGTTTGCTTTAAGAAAAGGGCTGTTAGCCTGCAAGTGGTAAAATCAGCACGCAAACATGAGGATCCTCAATCACATCAACACTGTTCTCTGACACCAGGGTTAAAGACATTCAGTAAAAAGACATATAAACATCACTCATCCAATAATAACCTGTGTTAGCCAAAATAATATCCAATGTGAAACAGTCACTATCATTATATCTATTAGAGCCTTGAGAAAGAAGATTGATTTTATTGATTGACAAGTTGGATGCAGCGCTCTAAGTGATGACTTCTGACCCCAGCAAAGGTGTTTATGGGAATTTTAGTGGCTTGTTGGCAGCACATGGTAAAAATGACTGCTACAACTGTAAAAACGGAAAGAGGGACACAAAATGTGGTCAATGACTAAAATGTATTTTCAATGTCTTATGGATGTGGTTTCAGTGATTGATTGGATCACAAAAAAAAAAAAAAAACATTTTGGACACTGTTTGTTTTAAGCCCTGTGTTCAACTGTTTAATTGACCATAGTTCAGGGCAACCAGTGTCCTAAATAGATTTTTATGTCTTTTATATATACACACAAGACATGTGCCTGAAAAATGTGCATTTCTTACAGGCATATCTGTGTCACTAGTTCTATTTCTGCATGTTTGCTCTGTTACCTGGCGGTATTGTAATGAATACATGCATTAAATTATACTAGATAAATATGCATACATATATGCATTTAATTAATCAAAAGCAATAGTAAAGACATTTAAATTGTTACAAAAATGATTATTTCCACAAACATGCTGCAATTCCTATTCATTAAATAAGCGTACAAAAAAAAAAACTATCGTGATCTCGATAAAAATATTAAACAGCACAGCTTTTTTTTTTCAACTCTGATAATAATGACAATTTCGTGATCACCAGCCCAAGGCTTTGCTTACAGAATGCAGCGTCAGACATTCTGAGACCTGAAGAACAGAACGGATGGGTGACCTCCCACCCCAAGAGCCGAGTGAACCCCTGAACTCTCTCTCCAGCTACACCCCTCAGTCTAACCCCAGCCTCTGGCTACAACACACAATGGAGCAGAGGTGAGGACGAGGGCCTCCCTTCACACGAGGTTGAATATTAAACTGGGCTGCATTTATCCCCTGAAAAACACTTTTCATGGATGGCTCTAATCCATACGGTCCTTTGTGAGCACCTACTGGCCATGTTTCACAACATCAGAGAGTTGTGATTTTGTGAGTGGTAGGAGATAATCACAAATCAATAACTCCCTCATTGATTACAGATGTGGCTAAATCCCTGAAAACAGCCCAGGTTGAGCATGAGCATCGGTACACCACATGGGCATTTAATCTGTTTGAAACGTAAAGAGAGGAGAGGCAAGACACTATGTGTGTGAGAGTGAGCATTTGTAAGATCTTTTAGCTCTTATCAGTGTGCATTCTTTTACTGATAACCTAAAGAGCTGATAACATTGCATTTGTTTTCTTTTGATTCTTTCTATTTGACTACGTTTCTGACTGATTGTGTGTGTATGTGTGTGTGTGAGAGAGAGAGAGAGAGAGAGAGAGAGAGAGAGAGAACTGGTTATGAGTTCATTTTAGAGAAAAAAATTTAAATAAAATATTCATGTTAGATATGACAGTAGCAGTGAAGATGATTACATTTTACTTCCTGTCCCAGAATTGTCAAGTCCAGATCAGTTCTGCAGAATATACTAAGGAACATTGTGCCAACCTTCCCTACTGTACATTCAGTTACCGCTTGCAAGGCGTATCCCTATAGACAGAGTCTATCCTTCTCTAAACCATGCACACACACAAGCACAAAATCAAACACACAAGCACACACACACACAGTCACGCACACCCGGATCCGTGTGTAATGTTCTCATGGAAAATGTGCCTTAGTAAAGGTATCGTCTTTGGACTTCAGAGTTTGTGCATTTCTGCCCGATACAGGGAGGAAACTGACATATCTGTGTCACTAGTTCTATTTCTGCATACAGTATCCATGCTGTTATCTGCCGGCATTGTAATGAATATCAGTTAGATACTGCGTCAATGAGATGTGAAAAACAGTTTGATCACAGGTGTTCAAAAGGACACAAGTGTAGAGATGAGTTTCTGGCAGATTTTCTAGTTTCTTTTTTCTTTTTCTCAAGGAGACAATTCAAAGGGACAATGTCAAAACAAAATGCTATTATTAATATTATCCAAACAACAGTTAGTAGAATATATAAAAGATAATATGTAATAGAATGACATATTAAATAAATGTCTGTATTATTGTAGTTATTATTTTTTAAATGGATGTTTTACGAAAGAAGTCCCTTATGTTCTTATTTGATCAAAAATACAGTAAAAACATTATGAAATATTATTACAATTTAAAATAATGTTAACTATTTGAATATATTTTAAAAATTGATTTATTCCTGTGATGTAAAGCTGAATTTTCAGAATCATTATAGTCACATGATCCTTCATAAATTATTAATATGCTAATTTGGTGCTCATAAAAACATTTCTTATTATTATCAGTGTTGAAACCCGTATTTTTGTGGAAACTGTAATCATTTTTTTTAGGGTTCTTTGATGAATAGAAAGTTCAAAAGAACAGCATTTATGTGAAATAAAAATCTTTTATAACATTATAAATGTTTTTGTTACTTTTTGATCAATTAAAAAAATAGCATAGGATTTCTTTTAGTTTTGTTTAAGGTAAATGTTGTTTTTCTACCAGCCTTTCAAACCAGAAACCATGTAAACTTCAAGGAGAATTCATTTACATTAGACTAAAAAAAAAAACCCCACCAAAGGCAAATAGGGCACTTTGGCTTCTGATTTCAGAAGTCGACCACTTGTCACTGGTGTCTGGCATATACCTGAGAGTCCGTTTATCCTTCACATATCATCTCTCCCATCAGCATCTTTTTTCCCATCTCCCTCTCTGTTTCCCATTATCCTTCTGAAAGACAGTGACCACTCTCATCTTACCCCTCAATTTGTATGTATGTATTCAAGAGTCTTTCTGAGGATGCATATTTGTGCAAGGATGCCCTATAAATCTGTCAGCGACCAGCAAAGCAGTCTGCACAATGCAGGGAGGAGATCACAATGATGTCACCTTCACTCGCACTGAAATCCAACCAGTCAACGCGACTTAAGAGTCAAATGATTTAATAATATTCAGTTTCCACAAGATGTGAGTTATCGTGCCCGATGATGCACCGCTATTAAAGGCTGAAGCTGGATTTGTTCCTCTAAAGAGCAGAGCAGATGATCACTGGTCCCAGGCCTGTGCAACTGCTGCTGATCCATATCCAAACACACCAGCCCTCATCCCTGATCCAGTTGGCATCCCTGGAATTTGGGCCCTCGGCTCCCCTCCCGTCCTCCTGCTCACCCTAAAGCCCCGCTCCATCTCCTCCTAATCTCCCGCTCAGACACCCTGAATTAACGCCACATTCTCCGCTGATAAGAGTTTAATGCATGTCTCTGAAGCATCGGACGTCAGCAGCATTGATGGGGAACAGAGATGTTATGTTGCGTCTATGGTCACTGTAGCTCAACATATGAGATGCCATTAGAGCCCATTTTTCAGCTTGCTCGAGGCTTTCCCACACAAACGCCACATCTTTTTCAATGCATGAAGCAACATCAAGCCGTTTAATGATATGACCTGCCCTTATACTTTCTTATCGCACACAAGTATCCTTTAGTACCAGTAGTCAATCCATGTGCTGTCCTGCTAGCTTAGCATTCACTAACAAAAAAGTACTACGGTATTACCATGTTTGTTAAGACATGTTACATGGATACTGTCACTTTACCATGGCACTGCCACAGAACATTGTTGTAAGGGTCTCATAATTCCACTACAAAAGCAGAACAAATCCGTTTCTCCATGTGCTCGTTTTCCCTTCGCAGAGATTAGCTTAGCCTAGCATCTAACTCAATAAGCAAGTTGGCCAAGAACTCTGAGTCACCAGAACAAACAAAGAAACACCCTCCGCTGTATACGAACTCACACAGACACACACAGAGAACAATTACAGGAGACCTGTTGGTACTCAGAGAGCAGCGTCGTTGCAATGTTTACCAACGGATTTAGGAGTAAATCTGCCCCCTACATTCCTATTGAGATTCAGACTGAGCCTTAAGAGAGAGCAGGATTACTGGCTGGTCTATAGACCCCACTGTACACAGTGCTCGGCCTTAAAAGAGCCTGAAAAAAACATGCCACAACAGACAGACACACAGCGAGAAAGATTAAAACCATTAAAAGTTGAATTTGCTGCTCTAAATATCTGAGACAGCGTCGCTTGTTATTAAATAACTCGTGGATATGTCTTATTAGCGGGTCTTGTCGTACTAGACAGTTCAGGGCTATCAAGCTCCAAAAAAGACAAAGCAATATCATAAAAGCGACATTAAATGACTCGTATATTAAGTTTTCTGAATCCATTTAACAGATTTAAATTTAGAGGGATTCCATGTGTAAAAGAAGCATACATAATTGTAATGTGCAAATCTTAAAAGTATATGCTACATTTAAAAAAAAACTGTACTTGCAGATAATATAATATGAATGAAATAAAAGCCACTTACATGTATTTAAAGCGGGCACACTTTCATGACTGTTTCTTAACACACTTAATTGGACTTTTTAAAACTGTACAAAAAATGTTTTACTTTAAAGTACATTTAAAATCATAATGTTTTGCTTTAAATAATTTAGTATGTTGACTAACATACTAAAAGCACAAAATACTTATATTTTCATAATAATTTTTTAATTGTGTTATTCGATATTACATTAAAAAGTTATTTAATTCATTACAAATGTGTAATTCATTACAAATATATTTAAATAAATGACAAGTTTCAATAGAAATGACATCCAATACACCTTAACCATATGTTAAAGAAAACTGAAGTAATTATAAAATTACACAACAATGTATTTATGTCCTTAATTGGGTAAAAAAACAAACTCTAAAGTTCAGCTATTGCATTAAATATAAATTTAAACTATAATGCATTTTTATTTAATTGCAAATAACATGCAATTAAATGTCCGAAATACGTACTTTTCACAAGTGATAGTTCACTCAAAATATAAAAATATGTCATCATTCACCATGTTGTTTCGAACCTGTATGCCTTTCGTTCTTCTGTGTAACACAAAATAACACATTTATAACAGTGTGTGAGTGTGTGTGTGTGTGTCCATACAATAAAAGTCAAGGGGGTCCAATGTTTTTTGCCCAAAGTGTCCTTCAAAATATCAGTCATACAGTTTTGGAATGATTTGAGGGTGAGTAAATTATGAGAGAATTTTCAATTTTGGATGAACTGTCACTGTACATTGTTATTTAGTAGTGCTCAATACAGTCACAGTTATGTTGAGTAAGCATCCAGTATGATCTGCAGTAGTACTAAAATGAATGGCCATCATGCTAGCAGTGAATTATGAGGGAGAATGCAAATACAGAGCTAATCTCACTGCATACAGTGTTTACTGTTGTTGTACAGACAAGTATTCTGTTTTTAACCATGCACTGAATCACTGAGTGGAAGAGTTAAAGTATGTCCTTGTATATGTGTGTTTGTCTTTGAAGAAGCGCCAACCATGTCACAGGTAACAGCCAATCCAATAAGCCGGTGCATCCTATTAAATATTTTACAGCTCTCTAAAGTTATTTTAGATCTATCTGATCTTTTATGAAAGAAAAAAAAACATCTTTTACCTTCAAGCTTCTCAAAATTTGGTTTACACATACACACAAAAACTAGAACAAATATTTCCAAAGGTTCTGATTCTGAACTGTGAAACTTTACATTTGTAAATTGTTAAAGCCACCAAATATTTAGAACGTGTTCATGTTAACATTTAATATGCCAAAAGCACATCTATTTTCATATATTATAAGCAGTGTGCTTGAAAGAGGGTTCTTTGAAGTGCATACCTGAAGGTGAATATCATCAACTATAGTTTGATAAATGCATTGACTGGATGGCGGGAAGGAGAAGGATTTGATTTGGGGTGTCCTTGTGAGTCATCTGTTCAATCTTGGTTTGTGTAAGACATTTATACATGAAACTATAACCGCTCATTCTACTGTGAATAGTAGTACAGTATGCAGTATAAACTATAACACGTTTATAAATGAACTAAATTAACATAAAAAATACTTACTTGTAAGAACAGAGTTAACCTGTGCTGTGCAGTCAGAATCACAAACAAATGATTTTTATGACGCTGTTCTTTTAATTAATCATTCAGAAAGACTCACAAATGTATAACTTGGTGTCTCCAAAATATGGATACTGTATCCAAAATATGACTCACTAAACTGCAAGTTCCATGTAAATTAATCATTAGTCCACTTCAATGAATATGACAATAATTTGAACGAAAAGGGAATAAATAAAAATGTTTCACTCTAAACAGTTTGTGGTGGGTCTTGAGATTGATTATACCTCACTATAGGTGGTTTATACCTCTTGTTTCTCTTAGCATGAGAAAGTATACATATGTAAAATGTATATTTTATTGCTGTCAAATCGATTAATTGTAATGAATCAATTCTAAAATAAAAGTTTGTGTTTACATGTGTGTGTTAAATAGTAATATATAAACACATTATATTAACAAACTTTTATTAATCGCGATTAATCAATTTGACAGCAGTACTGGATACATGAATGAAATGTACAGGTATGCAGTATGTCGTATACATAATGGCCAACGGATCCCATTCATCCTTGTACTACTGATACATTGATTATAGTCGCACACACTGCTGCTTGAATATACATGACTACTAATACAACAGTATTCCCTTGCTTTTGATGCTTCTTGTACCATAAATCCAGTCTTTACTGCTATCACACATGCTGGCTGCTAATGCTGAATGATTCCTATTCATGGTTATGAAAGAGACAGAGAATCTGGGCTCTTCCACAAGACACATGAGAATTATTATTGAGGTTTATGTAAACTCATAACCTTGCTCTCGGTCAGAATTAATCTATGATTATTATGCATGTTTACACACTAGGATTCTTAACGTACCCTAACACACACACACACGCAGACACTCGCACACACACACATCCTTTACGAAACGCAAGCAGATTAAAGCCAATTTTCAGCTTGCTCAAGTTCTATTTTTAGCTGTTGGATTTTTCAGTTCAAACCTCACTGATCAGGCCAACATCAAAAAGAAATAGTGATAGAGGAGGGAGCGAGGGCAAAAGAGAGAGAACAGGAGTTTTAAAGTGACATGCAATCTGCCGCATTCGAGAGAAAGGAGAGCGAGAGAGCGAGAGAGTGAGAGAGAGGGACTTAGATGAAACAGACTGAAAGAGGCTGAGAGAGGACTCCTCTCTTACTACTAATGACTGAGGGGGTGGACAAAGAGCCACGTCTCTTCCCCCGTTCTCTGTTTCTTTACTCACAAAGCTGCCATCACCCCATTCACCACTCCTTTTATTTACCCCTTACACACATACACAAATATGAGGAGCTGAGAGTTTGTTTTATCTGATTGGCTGAGATATCTGTTATAGATGATACAGCTTGTCCCAGTGTCCCAGCATTCAGCTTGGGTCCATCACTTTTAGCCTTAAAAAAAAAAAAAAAAAAATCCATGCTTGCAACACACTGGCCACCTGTCCAAGGTGTTCCCCCTCCTGCAGCCCGAGATGTTGGGAATTGCTCCAGCATTCCCGTGACCCTGCAGAAGACTAGCAGTTTAGAGAATGGATGGATGGATGCTTGCAAAGCAACATTGCATAAGAGACTGAAGGTCATGATACACAGGGCAACTTTTTTGAGCAAAAAATATGCTTAAATATGAGAAGAAGAAACAAAAAAGAAGAAGAAAAAATGTAAGTTTATGTTTCACAATTCTGACTTTTTTTTCCTTGCAACTCCGAGTTTGTCTCTCCCAATTCGGAAAAGAAAAATCAGAACTGGGAGATATAAAATTGTTATTCTGTCTTTTTTTCTTATAAAGTCTGAGATATTAATTCGTAACTGCGGAAAATTTTTTGAATGAATTAGAATGAATGTGTTGTATGTTTGAATGTTATCTATGTAAAATGTTATAGGTTTAAATATTCATGCTGTTACTATAGGGTTAATACATTATGTCCCCTTTGATATGCATATTTGAATATTATGTAGACCTAGTTCACATCAAATTCATGCTTTAGACTAATCATCGCAGGTTTCATCCATCTAGTCCATGGCCTGCAACCATAAATGTCTGCGTTTGGCTTCAAAGGGCTTCTTCATCTTTTCTGACATCCAAAGACACAAGACGAAAAAATGTTCTCTTATTCTGTGAATTTTAGCCATTTTCCTCCACTTTTTACCACTGTTTTTCTGCCACCACAATACGTGCGTGTGCAACTGCAAGTGGCGTAACTGACATCTGCTCCCAAATGGTCTATATGCAGTGTTTATTCTTAAATAAATATATTTTGTTTAAAAACTAGAATATTAGACAAAAATACTCATGAAGAATAGGATTTCATAGAACACAACTGTATTCTGCTGCTGTGAGAACGTATTCATAGTCTGGGAGCAAAACACTTTCTCCCCGTAATTCAAGACCTGTTTGAACCTGTTTGTTGGGTGCACATGTTTGTGTCACAGTTTGGCAACTTTATTTTGACCGCCTCCTGTCACAAAGCTCATCAAAAGCTCGTGTTAAACGAGTCCAAAAAACGTTGCGACCCTCCCACCAACCTCTAACCCCACACCACCGGAGAAAGAGCAAGCCAAAGAGTGTGTGTGAGAGCGTGAGAGAGAGTAAAAAGAAAGATAGTCCAGAGGGGATGAAAGAGATTATCTCTAAATAAACTCTGTCAGGCAGAAAACGGTAGGAGGCTGACAACGAAGCAACCTTAGTCCCAAATCTCTCTTTCTGTTTAACACGGCCTCTCTCCCTCCCATTTACTTTCTGGCCAACAATAGTAGGAGGTGCAAACTGTAGGCCTCGTGAAGGTGGACTATATAGGGATAAGAGCTTTTGTTGGCAAAATACAAATTACACATCTCCCAGTTCTCTCCTTCTCCTTTTCATTCATTTCTTTTGTCTGTCTTTCCCTCCCTCCGGAGCTTCTCAGTGGTCTACATAAAAATTTCCCTCTCTCTTCTCATCAATATCGACTTCCTATAAAAGGATAATGAACCACAAAAAAACAAAGGTTGAGAATGGCTAGGCCTACTTTAAATGTATCAAATGTAATAAAAACATTTTTGGGCATAATCTCCTCTCATTCTGTAAGATTTTAAACGCCATGCATGGTAATCACTTAACAAATAAGGGTGTTGAAATGACTGTATTATTCATATTGCACACATGTGGTCGCACAGAGAGTATCCAGGACATGAGAACTGAAATCACATACACTGAGTTGTGGGAAGCTGACTTTTTTAAAAATACAGTATAATACAGAAGATCATATAGGCTATACCCTAACCAGAGGAGTATATTTTGCAGTTACCCCATTACTCAGTCAGGCTATATGGTGGGGTAAGATTTTGATTTATTTGACCAAAACTATAAAAACAGAAAAATAGCAATATAAGGCAGCCAAAGTGTTAAAATAATCAAATAGTCATTAACCATCCGCAATCCAATTTAATATTTTTAAAAAATGTGCTGAAATAGCACTGCAACATGAGTATGTAAATAAAGTCATTAAATAAAGCAGACACCCTCTCTATGTAAATTAGGCTAATTATAAATCGCACCTAATTCAGAAAATTCAGCATATTTTCTTGGTTTAATTGACATTGTGCTATTATGGCCACGGAAAACATGCAATTGGTAAAGAAATGTTCATTCTGAAGATGCTTTTGGGTGAATTTTTGTATTATGGCAGCAGTAATTTAGTACATAATGATTATGACAAAGACCATTATGCTGTAACATAGCCCTATCCAGACGTGCGGTGTAGTGGAGCACACTTTTAAAGAACCTATAGTTTGATGCTTTAGAGTCCTTTCTTTGTTTGTTAAACTTGCGCAGTAGTCTTTGATTCACCAACAAGAACTGGTTCATAAGAGCCACGGACGTGTCGGACTGTAAAGAGGCGATTTCTTACCATTCGTTTGAGTTGCACGAATTTATTCGCCACATTCAATACCGCAAACTCACAAGCCCACGAGGGAGTTACTTTGCGCATGTGCGGGAAACGGGAACGTACGCAGAAGGCAACCACCCCTATTTAAAGGGGTGGTTGATTATGATTTCACTTTTCTAACTTTAGTCAGTGTATAATGTTGCTGTTTGAGAACAACATCTGCAAAGTTACTACGTTCAAAGCAATTTGTTTTTAAGGACAACAACAAACGGCTGATAGGGACTACGCGACATTCCTACCGGGTTAGTGACAGCACAAACCCTAAAATTTACATAAACCCTGCCCGATTTATATTTATAAAAAAAAAAAAAAAAAAAAAAAAAAAAAAATATATATATATATATATATATATATATATATATATATATATATATATATATATATATATATATATATATATATATATATATATATATATATTATCTATAGATTATCAAGACAGAATATGCTAATCAATGACTAGAACATAAACACATAAGCTACATTAATTCATCAATTAACCATTCAGAAATGTTATCTACATGTTGTCACTTCTTCGTGAGTCTCTCCATCTTTCTGACTCCGGTTTCAACATAAAAGGCTAAACCTTTTTGAAATTTTCAGTGCATGTCTGTGTGAGGTAATCAAATCTGCTAAGGACACAAGTTGTTGTAGCTCCGCCCTCTGTGCAAACGGTGCGTTTTTGCTCAGTAGCACCTCAATGCAGTACATGAGATCCACGGGGAGGAGTCGGATCAAGATCCAAGGGGCGGAGAGGGGTAGGATTAGGGGTGGGTTTAGGGATTAGGGGAGGGTTTAGGGATCAGGGGGCGGAGATGGGTAGGTTTAGGTATATGTAAGGTGGGAGGAGTTGGATCTAGATCCGACTCCTCCCCGTGGATTTCATGTTCTGCAGTGAGGACCATCTCTTTTTGCTCACCCTCAAAAAGTGCAACTTTAACATGCTATATAAAAATATCTGTGGGGTGTTTTGAGCTAAAACTTCACATACTCACTCTGGGGACATCAGATATTTATTTTACATCTTGTAAAAAGGGCATTATACCACCCCTTTAAGTTCCTCAAGTTTCCCCTCATTCTTTGTCCAGTATTTTGTGCATGCATGCACACTGTTTCAAGTTGTTGGCTTCTGTTATAGACTGTCGATATTTCATCTTTGTCCTTGGACTTAAACCGTTACAGAGCCATAGTTAGGGGAGCAACATATTTAAGTTCTGACAGTAATAACGAATATAGTGAATAGAAGTTCAGTGTATAAAAACCATCACTGACACCTCGTGGAGTTTGTTTTGATACGTGAGGCTGTGTGGTGCACAGAGCACGGGCCTGTACCATGATGGTAGTTGAATAAACTCAGGGTTACAGGATTAGTTTCGAGTTGACAGAACCAAACCAATCCAACTTTCTCGGTCAACTCAGGCTTTGATCCTGAGTTTAGGTGTGACATCAGTAGCGAACAGCCAATCACATGCTTAGAAAGAGTGAAACTGCAATTAATTTCTCGCGAGAGAAGCAGCGCGATTCACTTCTTTCTTCTGCAGAATATTACAAGATTGAAAAATGTTAAGAATTTAAACAAATTTACACTGCAAGAAGAAAATAGCTGTCTATGAAAGAGTAACTAAAAGAAAAAGTCTTGCTATATCAGTGCAAGTAAAAGTTGTGAAGTTATTTTATACAGTTGATAAAGGTATAGAGAGAATTGAACATTTAAGCTCACATGGAATCATTTTATAGCTTTATCTATTGATTTTAAAGCGCATTTATATTACCTCCATGTATTTATTCATTTAAACTGCGTAATATTAATTGATAAACTAAAATTGTACATGTGTGTTCGATTAAGGGTATCTAGCCTAATATCTAAATCATACAAAATTATTATTCTAAATAAATATTAGTAAAAGCCAGAAGATTTTGTCTTTAAAAATCATTTGCTGTGTAGTGACCTTTAATTTTGAGTAGAAACAGGTGGAGTGAATTTATCCTTTGCTCACAGCTTATTGGTCCAAGTTCGGTTTGCAACCTTCTACTTGTTAATTGTTCATTTCAACATTTACTAATACATTTTAACATTTTAAAATTATATTAGTTAATTTTCTGTGAATTAACATAAATGAGTATAATTTAAAAGCCTAGTCCCAGACTAAAATGAATGTTTGAGCTGTTTTGACTGAAAGCAACTTGCACTGACATATCTTGAAATATGTCACTGTTTTATCAGGATGCAAAGTTGTTAACAAGTAAAGTGTTCTTTCTAAGGCAAGTTTATAAAAGCTGCTTAAAGGGACAATGTGTAGGAATTTCTCCCATCTAGCGGTGAAAATGTATTTTGCATTCAAACGAATTGTGCTCTCCAGCGCCTCGCTTTTTCAAATGCGCGTTGCATCTACGGTAGCCATACCAAAAAGCTATGACAGAATGTCTTCTAATAGCACTTCGTCGAGGGTTCCTTCGGGTGAACAGCTTTGTTATTTCAAACAAACAGCAACTTACTTGACACAACGAACAAACGAATGTTACAGTATGAATTACTGACTATGAAAAACATGAACTATTGTAATAAGTATGCCTTCTTCATTCGTTATATTTTCTGAAGTACGTGCATTGTTAGATATCATCATCAACTTTTAACTATAAATGTTCATCTGTCTATAAAATAAATTACACAACCAAACAATGAAAAAAAGCTTGTAATTAAGACTGTAACATTGACTTACCTGTCGAGAAGAAAGCAGGCAACTTCAGCGTCTCTTTTGAAATCTTTCTCCTGCATTAGCTCTATCCACCTGGCAAAATTCTATCACGTCATTTACTCTTGTTTTTTGTAATCTCTGGTCACGTTACCTTTTACGATCTATTTTGGACTTTTCTGGCGACGAGGATTTGCAATGCAGCCTTTTAAACTTGTTCCCGGCGAGCGCCTCTCACTGCTCTGCTCCTCCATTTCTGCTGCTTTCAGTTATGTCACGCTGACTCTGAACGAAAACGCGTTGTGGAAACGCGTTGGCCTAGTACTTTTTGTCCTCTGCTAGTTTTTCAAGATGGCGGAACTACATGGAAGCCTCCGCGGACCTACCCGTCCCATGTATTTAAATATAATAAATTCTTCGTTTACGAGGATAAGTCAGATAATTGGCAGAGGTATTTGCCATTGAGGACATATTTATTAATAAAAATATTGATTTTAATAATAAAATACATAAAAAGTACACATTGTCCCTTTAAATTTCCTAATTGAACTAAGGCCTTATCCTGATTTAATCTAAGTCCTGCCTGTAAAACCAGGCCTATAAGGCCTAAAGTTCACTTAAAGAATTTACAAGTATACTTGCAGAATAAAAAAAGTATACTTTCATAAACTAAAATGCAAGGATTTAAATAGTAAACTACCTAAAAGTTAACTTGTAGTATGGTTGCTGTACAAATAAAAAATGCAGTTGTAAACCAGTTGTGTACTCGAAGTTTATTACTGTTACACAAAGTATACTTAAAAGTATACTTTTATACACTAAAAAGTGGGACAATTTAATCCCAAGTAGTATTGAATTAATGCATGTACAAGTATACTACTAGTACATTGTTAGTAGTATCTGTCTTTTTTTTTAATTTTATAATCTCTGGAAGAGATTTTGAAGGAGAGCGGGAGAGTCTTCACTCCGATGAGGCGAGTGAAGGAGTAAGTTAGTTATACTGCTGAGAGTATAAGAAGTCGCTGAGAGCGTCGTTAAGGGTAACGGCAGCAGACAGTGAAGCGTGGTCTGTGGGGTCCCGCTGGGCATTACTGGTGTAGCACCACCCCAGCAAAGTACGTCCATGGGCTAGAGGTCCAGTGGCACCGTAAACTGGCTCAATCTCTTCCATCTCAGATAGGGGTGGACCAGTACTACTTTATTTTATTTTTTATTCTAAACTGTTTTAATTATTCTTATTTGTTTTGATTATTTTAATTTCTTCTATGTAAAGCACTTTGAATTGCCATTGTGTATGAAATGTGCTTTATAAATAAACTTGCCTTGCCTTGCCTAGTATACCTGCTACATAAAGTATACTTACTTGACATTTTCTTAAGTATACTTAAAGGTGCTCTAAGCGATGCTTGGTGACGTCACTTCTTGTTGACGCTCAAAGTATTGTCAAACAAAACGGAGGCTAGCTAGACCTTCCCTCCTCCTCATCCCGTCCCCTCCCCCTGTAGTTTTACTTATACTTCTTTTAAGGTGTAATGTCACCAAGTTAGATAAATGATTTCATATAATGCAAAAAAAAAGAGAAACATTACCAGAAAAACACGATAAAACGTTTCGCCACCTGGGGTTATAACTTTAGCTCCCATACAAGGACGCAATAATAGCAAGATAACGTTGGCTTCAAATTTAGTCAAAGTTGTCAATAGGCTATGAATGAACATTCAATTTCATAATAAATAGTTGGTGAAAACAATCATTCACACAAACTGTCGCCCTACTGTGAGTTTGCTTGATTATTTACAATAGAGATCGATGGCTAGCTGCTAGAAACCTATATGTTGTATTCACCAAAGTTACTGACTGCATTGTTCTAGCTAATTATATCCTTGTGTTTGTTAGGCGAACATGAAAGTCCATTTAGAAAAACCAAACTGGATTTACCCACCTGTCCAGCAAAAAAAGAGCTAACGTTACCTGAATGTCGGATTGGAAGCCCTTCTGCCGGCGGAGTTCTCACCACCTTTCAAAGGGTTTTCCAATGTAAATTCGGGCATGCGTTCCTTCTCCTTTTACCTCTTCTTTGTATTTTTGCAATCTGTTCATCAGAACGTCGTCTCTTTGGTCGTGTGTCGGCCATATCAAACTTAAAGAGTTCAAATTCTTACTTCCCTCTTCATGCTTCTCTCCTCCACACCCCCCATGTACGCTCACTAACCCCACCCCCAGGCTGGAACACTGTTTGTTTTGTTTCGTGGAGCGGGTTGCCCCAGTTTGTTTTTGTTGCTGTTTGTGGAGCCTGGGCTGTCTACAGAGACTGCATTTTTTTACAGTGTGTTCAGGGGACAGGCAGCTAGCGGATATCGAGGAGATGTTTGCTGTATGTGACAAAAAATGTTTCATCTTTTGAGTGACATCGCTTAGAGCACCTTTAATAAAATGAACTTGAAGTAGCCCTATACTTTATTTTTTTGAATGGGCTATAGGACATTTACAGTATGGGCCTTTATAAAGACAAGTTTCTCCCTCAAAGCCTAGTTTTTCATCCTCATTAATTTCAGTAGCGTCTTACCTGACTGTCTATTACATGTATTCTGTTTGAACCTATGGCAGATTGTGGTAGTCTGCTGCATCCTCCACAAATAACGTAGGCCACATTAGAAAAAAATATGGTGCTATAGTGAATTTCCTCTTTGAATATAATATGAGTAAGGAACACATTTCTTTAGCCTTGTGTTGATGAAGGTGTCCTTGATCCGTACTGATGGGGCTGTGGGGGTGTATGAAGCAAGACCATCCTGCATACACTTATGAGATCAGGAAGGCATTGAGACACTCACCCAGACTGAGGTGCAGAGGGAAGAGCTGTCTGAGCCTCTGTAAACCTTTCACCTCTTTGCCAACCTGAGAAAAAGCTGTTGGATGCCAGATTGTCTAGGTCTGTGTTTTTTCTCCTAGTCTTGGGCATTAGCCACTCTTTGAAGAGCCCACTGACTGATGAAGACCAGGTGTGACTATCTATGTGCCTGAGTGTGTATGTGTGACAGAGAGAGAATAGGACAGACAGGGGAAAAGAGAGTGAGAAAGGAAAGAGACAGAGCTTAAGTACGTACACGCTGTTGGTAGGAATGACTCTTATGTAAGTGTGTATTTATATGTGCCCTATCCTCTGGGTACAAGTTTGTATATACAGATTTGGCTACACGCATTTGAGAAGTTTGCACTACACTGGAAATCTGGGATTTAAAGTCAGTAAAGTACTACTTTTATACTGCAAGGATGCATTAAATTAATCTAATGTGACAGTAAATACATTTATAATGTCACAAAGGATTTCTATTTAAAATAAATGCTCATGATTCATCATGAGTGTATCACAAAGTATTAAATGTATTATAAATGTTTTCAACATGATAATAGGAAATATTTCTTGAACATCAGCATGAATGATTTCTGAAGAAATACTGCTTAGTTCAAGGAGTTCAGTAAAGTTGGCAATATATTCACAGATTCCAACTTCCTGGCTCAAAAACTCGTGAGCTGAACGTTAAAACACAAATGACACCACATTCCACTAATATTAACGTAGACAACGAGCTACAACCTAATTTTCCTCAACGAGGCTTATAATATCATAATGAGCAGGCGGCCGAGAGACCAGTCCGAAGGGACCGTCTGCAAAGTGCAAAACCTGAAAAATATTACTACAAAAATAGTCATTAATGTTACACACTGTAGTGTCACCAAATTCAGTTTACACATCAATGGTCCCCTACTGGTCATATTACAACACTTAGTTTGTTTGATAAAATTTGCTTTTGCATATATATTGTTTATGATTTATTATGAAAAATACTCAATAACTTCACTGTAACAAACTGTACTGTCATCAAATTCAGTTCACACATTTCGCTCTCCTGCTGGTTATACTACAACACTTAGTTTGATAAAAATGTATTTTTGCATAATTTTTTATTATAATTTTTTTATGATTTATGAAATAAAATCAATAACCAATATTCAATAAAATCAATATTGAATATCTGTTATTAGAAAAAATATTCAATAACTTAACTGTTATACAGTGTAATGCCATCAAATTCAGTAAGCAATTATCATGCAAAAGCTATGGTTGTGTAACTGTTAGCTGGGTACAAACATAATTTGTGTAAACTGAAAAGAATGGGCCTATTTAATTTTTATGTGCTATCACTTGCCAAACTAAGTGTTGTAGTATAACCAGCAGGAGAGCAGTGATGTGTGAACTGAATTTGGTGACAGTATAGTGTGTTACAGTGAAGTTATTGAATATTTTTGTAGGAACACTTTTCGGGTTTTGCCCTTTGCAGATGGTCCCTTTAGACGCAGCCGTTGAGATATTATAAGGCTCGTTTTAAGGAAAATTAGGTTGTAGCTAGTTGTCTACGTTAATTGGAAAGAGGTGTCATTTGTTTTTAACAACGTTTAGCTCATGATTGATCCGTGAAGTTCGAATCTCTGAATAGCTCGCTGTTGCCAACTTTACTGAACAACTAGGCACTGACTATATTTCTTAATAATAACCGCTCCACTGCTAACGTACGGAGCTGTCTGAAACACTGCCAGCGGGACATTAAACAGGATGTGTTTGTCCGAACTCACAAGTTTTGCGAGATAACGCATATATTCTTTGCGAGAGAACGCAAAGCTTTGAAAAATATTTTTTCCTCCCATCATATATTTTTCCCTTCCCTTTTTCCTCCAATCATATATTTGTCCCTTTATGGGTAAAGTATATTGCAGCTTGTAGCGTGGTAACAATTATTACAAATCATCATTGCTTTACTTTTTATTGGCTTAATTTATGCTGCTGCTTTTGTTGTCACTGTTAGTTAGCTGCCATTTGGTTCAGAGTTCATATTTTTACTGAATTAACATTTGTTGATCTTACCATGTTTGAGATTTGTGGATCTGTTGAGCTATAGGCTATGTGCATAGCATTGCAACTATGTGATTTAACATATTTTTTTTTTTTTGCTTTTAGTTTTAAGAGGCATTAAAACCCATGTCATGGAAACTCTTAAGGATCTTAATTGGCATTGATGGTTTAATATCCATGGAATCTTTCCATTGCACAAAAGGTTGTTTATAGTAGAAAATAGTATTTTTAAGAGTGTTGTATGGGCTTTGAAAATCAAACCTAAGAGTGAAAGAATAGCTGGATCCCAATTCAGATGCTGGACCTTCGTAAGCCGAATGCGGCACAACAAAGCCTTTCCCAATTGCCGGAAAATGCCGGAATACACTTTTAAATGCAAGTATTTTAAATGTAACCAAGATAGGCTACTCTTTATTATGTACATGTACATGTATGGTATGGACCAAGTTGAACAAATCTGACACTGAATAATCCTTTGTAACAGGCTAGAACGTCCTATTTCACAATGCTCGGTTCCACATTTGCAGACTTGGAAGGCGTTGTCTTTGAAGTTTGCTTCCTTCGAAGGATGGATGCTCTGATTTGGAACACAGCTAATGAGGTTTGTAGTTCTTTGAACTGTTAAATGCTAAACAATCTTAAGTTGCCCTGACAAGAGTTTTTGAGCTCATTAAACGTTTTAAAGTTTTCAGTTGTTAGTTGAGTTAGCCTAACAAATTGACTGTTATAGGTTGCTTTATCTTTTAAGCTAGGTTCAAATGTGGACATTCTAGGATCTAAAAATGTATTTTTTGTTCATTTTATTGTGCTTTTTCTCCTTAATCTTTCTCCCCTCTCGATGTTTCGCTCGCGCCGTCTCTCTGAGAGGGGATCTTGTTTGTATAAGGCATTTCTCTCTGTCAGCAGTGCTATGTTTAATTCTCGCTCACCAAGACCATGCCAACCCAAGCAAGAAGCCTATGCTACTGTACTCTCTCTCTCTCTCTCTCTCTCTCTCTCTCTCTCTCTCTCTCTCTCTCTCTCTCTCTCTCTCTCTCTCTCATACACACACACATGCTCTCTCCTGCAGTAAAGTCACTGTTACCGTGTCTAAGTATGGTCAGAGGGATGGTCGTGTGGTCACTTTCTTTAAGTCTGTCTTCGTTCAGCTATATGGAGCTATCCCACACTGTAACCATAATGTTCTGGGAGGTGCATGGGGAACGCTGTCAAAATGTTGTTTAAACAAAAGCATCTCTTTTAATAGAGCTACTCCCAAATTACACTAAACCAATAAGCCACAGAACAGACTCTGATTGCAAAAACAAACACACATACCGAGGCAGTAGCTTACAAACTTCTTAAGAAACGTTCTGCAAAGCGCCTGGGTTTATAGAGCGGCACAAGTGAAAAACACCAGCAGAGTAAATATGAAAGCCTCTAATTTTCAACTAATCTCTTTCATCCTTAGCCATCAAAAAATGTCATTTGAGGATCTTCTGACCATCTCCGCGCTGCTAAACACCAAGAAAACCTAAAATTAGCTTTACGGTAAGCCTGTATGTATGCACAGAGAGGGAAACATAATATTTAATAAAGACAGAAGTTTATATTTTTGTGCATGCTGCAATCTGCTCATGTTTTGACAGGATGTTCAAATTTATGTTTCAAAAATATGTCTGGAAGAAAGAAGTGTGTGTGTGTGTGTGTGTGTGTGTGTGCATGGGTGCGTGCGTGCGTGTCATTCAGCTTTCAGCAGCATTGTGTAAAATAGCACCCTTTACACATGCATATAAACACGCACACAAATGTACTAAATTAAACACTGAATTGTTTGAAAAATCTTTAATTCTCATGTTTATCAGTATAATGCTCTCTTCATCTGAAGGGACAGATGGGATTTCACCATGTATTCTGTTTTGCATAATTATCATAAATGTACAGGAGAAGGGTCAAGGTCAAATAAGGATGTCTGTTGAAAACGCATGTGCCAGTTTTTTAGAAATGCAGTCTTTGTCGGTTTTGTACATTTTTGAGAAATTTTAATAGCATTTCCTATAAAAAGTTTGATTTAATAACTACAAATGTCAAGTGGCATAACCATCTAGTAAAATGAACATACTTTCCTTGCACCTAGACTTCATGAGAGCACACCTTAATAATTATTTTAAAATAAAATATTTAATGGTAAAAAATGGTATGTAGTATGTACACACACGCCTTTTCCTACAAATTGGGAAATATGCATGTTACATGTATGGCCTGTGTTTCCCCCGTTCTTTGTGTATTTGGTTCAGTCCTGTTTCCCGCTCCTCGTTAGTGTTTAGTTTATTCACCTGTTATTCTGTCATTATCTGTTCATTTGCCCCAGCTGTGTCTTGTTTCACCTATCTGTTCTCTGTGTATGTAAACCCTGCGTTCTCCCTCATTCCTGGTCCGTTCTCGTTTGTGTATGGTGTGTAAAGTTACTTTGTTCTCCTGAGTTTGGAATTAAATCCTGTTTATTGCTATTCTTCGTCTCCTCGTGCTTCCTACCACCGTGTACCGTAACAGAAGAACGGACCTTAAAACGACAATGAATGCTACAGTGCAGCTGATTTTGCTGGAACAAGGCCAGCAATCTCTCGAGGCCCACACCGCAGCTTATCTCGACCTGGCGTGCCTTAGTTCCTTCCCCGATTGCTCATTGAGTGTTTTCTTCCATTCTGGCCTAAATGCAGAGACGAAGGCACGCCTGCCCGGTGTGGGACCTCGAGAACTTTGAGGCTTTCGTTGAGTGGGTGCTTTTGCATAATGGGTCGCCATTCACTGTTGGGCTCTGTGACACCCACGAAGAGGAAGCCTCCCTTCCAGAGTCAGTTCACGTCAAGCCAACTACCGGATCAGTTTATGGCCGTTCAGGACTGATGTCCAGCTTGGCACAATCCCCGCTGATGTCAGCGCGATCTGCCAGTAAGACAGCCGTTCCTCCAAAGCCTCGTCCCGCCGAGGTCCCTGCAGAGCCCTCTTCGCCGCTGGTCCTGTCCAGCTCAAAGCCATTTTCGCCGCTGGTCCTGTCCAGCTCAGAGCCCTCTTCGTCGCTGGTCCTGTCCAGCTCAAAGCCCTCTTCGCCGCTGGTCCTGTCCAGCCCAGAGCCGTCTTCACCGCTGGTCCTGTCCAGCTCAAAGCCCTCTTCGCCGCTGGTCCTGTCCAGTCCAGAGCCGTCTTCGCCGCCTGTCCTGTCCAGCTCAGAGCCCTCTTCGCCACTGGTCCTGTCCAGCCCAGAGCCGTCTTCGCCGCTGGTCCTGTCCAGCCCAGAGCCGTCTTCGCCGCTGGTCCTGTCCAGCCCAGAGCCGTCTTCGCCGCTGGTCCTGTCCAGCCCAGAGCCGTCTTCGCCGCTGGTCCTGTCCAGCCCAGAGCCGTCTTCGCCGCTGGTCCTGTCCAGCTCAGAGCCCTTTTCGTCGCTGGTCCTGCCCAGCTCAAAGCCCTCTTCGCCACTGGTCCCGTCCAGCAAAGAGCCCTCACCGCTTGCCCAGCCAGAGACTGTTAACGTCCCGTCTGCCCAGCCAGAGACTGTTAACGTCCCGTCTGCCCAGCCAGAGACTGTTAACGTCCCGTCTGCCCAGCCTGAGGTGGTTTACGGCACGTCTGCGCAGCCTGTCACAGAGCCTGTCCCTCATCCAGTCACTCTCCCCAAGAATTTTTTGGGGGGGGGGGGGGCCATAGTTCGCCGCCGTGGTCGCCCGAAGGGTCCTCACCACCATGGCCACCCGAAGGGTCCTCACCGCCATGGTCGCCCGAAGGGTCCTCACCACCATGGCCACCCGAAGGGTCCTCACCACCATGGCCGCCCGAAGGGTCCTCACCACCATGGCCGCCCGAAGGGTCCTCACCACCATGGCCGCCCGAAGGGTCCTCACCACCATGGCCGCCCGAAGGGTCCTCACCACCATGGCCGCCCGAAGGGTCCTCACCACCATGGCCACCCGAAGGGTCACCACCACCCTGGACGCCCGAGGGTCCAACAGCTCCGCCCTGGCCGCCTGCACTTCCTGGTCCACCCTGGCCGCCTGGACTTCCTGCTCCGCCCTGGAGGCGTTGGACTCCTACAGGCCACACCCTCATCAGCCTCCAGGGCGCCCACCCCCCCCCCCCCCCCACCCTTATTGATGTTACACGGCGCGAGGACGCGCCTTGCAGGAGGGGGGGCTAATGTTACATGTATGGCCTATTTCCCCCGTTCTTTGTGTATTTGGTTCAGTCCTGTTTCCCGCTCCTCGTTAGTGTTTAGTTTATTCACCTGTTATTCTGTCATTATCTGTTCATTTCCCCCAGCTGTGTCTTGTTTCACCTATCTGTTCTCTGTGTATGTAAACCCTGCGTTCTCCCTCATTCCTGGTCCGTTCTCGTTTGTGTATGGTGTGTAAAGTTACTTTGTTCTCCTGAGTTTGGAATTAAATCCTGTTTATTGCTATTCTTCGTCTCCTCGTGCTTCCTACCACCATGTACCGTAACCATGCATGCATAGGATATATTTATGTATATTTCCCCATTTGTAGGAAAAGGTGTGTAAAATCTAAAATAAATATGGCAAAAAATAATAATGACCTTGATTCATAGTAACTCTGGCTTTTCTATTTTTCTTCAAACGTTTATAATATTTTATTAATATTTATATTAATAATTAAAAATGAATACTTATATTAACACTTATAAATATTATAAAATATTAATTTATAATTAATATTTATTAATATATTTTATTATTTTGATTAACATGTTCAATAAATGTGTATTTGAGTAATTTTTAAACAGATTTTTAATAATTGAACAAGCAATGCATCACATTATTTGCCCACAAATAACATGCTCTTTAAACAGAACTAAATAGAACCACAAAACATAACTTAATGGCAACATAAAACTCAAGAACACAAAAGAGATGGGCAGAATAAACTCTTCACACAACTTAATGGTCAAATGGGTGTCATGAAAATGCAAACAACTTCATGGTTAAATAAACAATCTTAAATTTAGTTGAACTATAGCATGTTTAAAAGGTCATGTCTGCTACCAAACTACAGATTTGTGTTTTTTGTTTAATTTACAAAGAGTGCTGCCTCAGCCCTGCTTGCAGAAATCTTGTCCAAATTGTGTTTTTGAGAAATGTTGCCTTACACGTCTTTATGAAGCCAGCACGACAGAAGTGTCATGTTGGCTGGGAATATCACATCCTCAGCAGGACCCGTCAAAGAACAATAGGTGTGATTGAATTGAGCGGGTGGGATTTGTGAGGTGACACTATAAAATTGCAATAGCAGAGTGTAATAGTGATTTACAGTGCAGGAAGCAAATGTCTACTAAGGAAATGTGCACGAGGCCGCACACACACACACACACACACGCGCACACAGAGGCAGATTATCTCACTTTTTCTCACAGATACTTACACATACTGTGAAGAAGTGTCTCATTGTTCTTTTCAGCGCCCAGGGGGTAAAAGGTCGAGTGGAGTAAGTACAGTTATCAATCAAACCCTAAGCACTGAGATTCTCTCTCTGTGCGTTGTTCTGTTCTGCTTGCTGCAGGGTTTTTACAGACGTTCCCTGGCAGGTGTCAAATACCAGCAGTGAGAAATAATTACTGTCCTGCTGAATTCAGCTCCACTTACTGCCTTTCCACACCTCCGTTCCCCCCCATCTTTCACTCCTCCACTCAGACTCAAGCCCCCCGTCTGCCGTTGTGCCGCACTTAAACAACTCTTCTCTGAAGCATACTGAAGTGGATGGCCTCAAGTAAAGAGCTTCTCTGTCAGTATCTGCATGCATGTGTGTGCGCAAGTGCTCGCATGTTTCCAAAATGTGTGTATGTGTGTGTCTACCTGCGTGTGTTGAGTCTCTGGGGGAGTGTCTTATTACCGGAGCCGTTTTAGTGAAGCAGCGGTCTGTGTCTCGGTGTATGCGTGTGTGTTCGTGGATTAATGTCACTTTGGGAGTATTGCATGACCAAGGCCATAACATACAGTAGCACATGCGTCTGCCAGTAACTCCTGGAATACTGGGTCCCCACAGAGAACACACTGTGTGTGTGGACACAATAAGTAGGCCTTAGTGGGAGCTAAAGTCTCTGAATAATGGGAATGGGAAATCAATAAAACAGTTCTATTATACATGTCATGTTCTTTCTCTGTGTGTGTGTGTCTGTGGTTCTGTGCATTATCGATATCAGGAATGGGACTTTTTTAGAAATGGATTCTGACATATAGTCAAGTAAAAATGGGAGTTTAGATGGGTTGAAAAATAAGAGGGTTTGGTGACATCAGGTGAAAAGTTGTTTCAAAGCCGTTTTTCTTTTAAAGTAGCACATTACGGAATTAAATAGGGTCAGTGTTGATTTCATGTTGACTTTAAGGCACCCTGTTTAAGGCTGTTTTTGGATTAAAATATCCTAGAACAATGTTATATATTTTGTTGATTTGTGTACTTGCATAATCCCAAATGTTTCTAAGAATGTTTAAATCAAGAGAAATAAGCAGTTGTAACCAGGACACGGACCATGTCTGTGCGTCGCCTATCAATGACATCATACCCGCGTTACCCTCGATTTCCGGTTTTATTTTGTAGAAACCATTATTTAACGTAATTTCGTCTCGTTTACTTGCATTATTATTAGGCCTACTATGCAGCATTTCTGTTTCCTGTGTCACTTCAGGGGCTGCATCAGATCGCACTGCGCAGACACAGGCGACATCACATCCTCAAGCCCCACTCGCGGCATTATTTAGAAGATGCAGCTGCGTGAGTTACGGCTGTTTCACACATACTCCGTGTGTAGTGCGTATGCGGTGCGTATGCGGTGCGTCGTGCGTGTTGCGGTGTGTATGCAGGAGCAGCACGTGCTATTGTGCTTTCACATGTGCTGCGTTTGCAGTGTGCAACTGATCTACGGCTGTACCACAATCACAACATTCTCTATTTTTTTATTTCAAATCAATATTTTTAGCCTAGATCCATTATGTCGCATTGTTGAGGTACTGTGTAGATCTCTGCTCTGCTGTTATGCACGCACCGGTCCTGGAGCGCATTGCCGGATGCATCAGCGTGCGGTGTGAGCGCTCTAACCTATTAACATGGGTGCGGGGAAAAATATGCACCGCATATGCACTGCAAACGGAGTATGTGAAACAGGCGGTAGCATAAACGACAACAAACAAAGTTAAGTCTGACACAGAAGGGATTCGTCTTTGGGAGAAAAAGAAGAAATGACATTTGGAAAAACTTTCATTTCATCATGTGTGTACTTCTAACATGTTTGGTTGGTAAAATAAATATGTTGTGAATTCAAATCAGAGCGTCTTCCGTCTGGAATGGATGCATTCTTGAGTCTATAAGGTAACAGTAATATAATACGATAACTATAAGAAGATAAGATTGTTTGAAATGGGTTTGGCTAAAAGAAAATTTTGGTTTCGTCTATATACTACTAGGTACTTATACTATATTGACTGTGTTAAATAGAATTGCATTACTAAAAAGAGACTAAAATACAATTTTCATTGACTAAAACTAGACTATTTCTTTCGTCGACTAAAACTAGACTAAAATGTCATCAGTTTTCGTCGACTAAAACTAGACTAGACTAAAAAGAGTATGAACGTGACTAAAACTAATAAAAACTAAAATGACAGCTTGACACAAAGACTAGACTAAAACTAAAATTAAAATAGGCCGCCAAAAACAACACTAGTGAAGACAACAACTCCCATGATTCTGCGAAATCAAGGCCTCCTCAAGCTACGCGTTTGTTTTGAATAAGTGACCTCTAGCGGCGAAAAATTACATAGTGTGCCTTTAATGCAAGCTCTATCAGCAGTGTCTGTTGCATGCTGCTAATTATCACTGAAAATTCTAATGAAATATTTTATTTTTAAAATAAAAAGGTGCAAGGCCCCTTACTTCCAGTGAAGGGAAAACTTAATGCTTCGGCATACCAAGACGTTTTGGATAATGTTCTTCCAACTTTGTGGGAACAGTTTGGGGAAGGCCCTTTTCTATTCCAGCATGACTGTGCCTCAGTGCACAAAGCAAGGTCCATAAAGACCTTAAAGTTGGATGAGCTTGGTATGGTAGAACTTTACTGTCCCATACAGAGCCCTGACCTCAATCCCATTTTACAACCTTGGGATGAACTGGAACAGAGCTAGCTAATTAAAGCATTTTTTAAAAATGTGAGATGCCAGCAGGACTTAGGTAAACATGTGAGCTTTTAATGACAAATGAGTTGTCAGTATGATTGTGATGATTATAAAAGCGTCAATAGAAGTACTGACAAATCGCTAATTGATAACAGTGTTCTCTAGCAAACAAATCCAGACATGATTAATAAAACAGCATGTGACCTTCAGTCAGCACAGATGGTAAATATATTCTTTTCTATCTGAAAATCTGTTGTATTTCCACACACATTTGATATCCTTCTAAAAATTGCTGCACCCGTCCAAATGAATAATGGAACGAGTCATCAGCTTTAGTCTGAGACAAGTCACAAGTAATTGCAACAGAGACAAAGTTTCAAGTACTACTATTCTTCTTAATGGAACAGTTCCCCCAAAAGTGAAAACTTTTTCTTTCTTCTGTGGAACAGAGAAGATTTTTACAGAATGTAGTTTTCTGCACTTTTCCCATTCAGTGCTGGTAGAACAGTGGCTCTCAAGCTGTCATTGAAAAAGAGCAGCTCACACATTATGCAAAACATCTCATTTTGGTTTCCACACCAGAAAGATCATTGAGGTTTGAATGACATGAGGCTAAGTAAAAGATGACCGAATTTCTAGATGGATTACCCTTTTGAGTCTGACTTAGGGATTGTGTTTCTCAGCTTACAGAATTTACAGAAACCTCGTGTTTAAATTTCACAAGATACAGTATACACAAGAAAATTATGCCCCAGAGAAATGAAGAAAGCATTTTTATTTATTTGTTCTTTATTCTCTTTGAGCTCAAACATAAACACATAAAGCCCTAAAAAACATTAAGCCTCAAGGTTTTTGCCTGCTGTTTGTTCACGTGTGTGTTTATGCTTTTTTGTATCCATCGTAACTCACATAGTAAGCATATGCTGCACTTTCCACCTCTTTGCTAATTATAGTGTGAATGTTTTTCTGTTTGCAGGATTGGTTGTGTGTTTTCTTTAGTGATTTTCTGGTTCATATCGGTGTGTTTCACTGCACAACACTTTATCCGTAAACATTAAACCTTTTTAAAACGTATCTCTGGTAAACGTAAAGAGAAGAGTTGAGACATTTTCCTCATTCCTGAAATTCATACACCTTAATGTCTGAGCGCTGACATGACATGGAACAAAATACGCCTGCTATTACCTGTCATTTGACAAATTAAACACTTCAGTGGGCTTTAAATGGGCTGTTTGTTCTTTGAAGATCTTATTAAACTTGCAATTTGTCTTGGAAATAATAATTCTAACAGCTCTGGTAAGTAATTTGTAGCAAATAAGTTTGTTGCCTGCAGAGATTTTTATCTCACCAAATTTCATTCATCATGAAACGGAAGAGGAATGCATTTTTCAGAAAGAAAGTCAGCTAAGTAGGACACAGAGAGGGTTAGTTTAATAGATCATCCAGCTAGGACTGTTTTGCATATTATGTATGGTTTTGTACAGCAATGGAAAAGAAGTAAAGCAAAATACCGCCCGCCACAGGTTACTTCTAGATGAGTGTTGCGAGTTGTCTTTGTTTCTCTTTATTTGGTGTATTTATTCGTCCATGTGTGAGTTTACACAGTGTGAGGGCCCACAGTAAACAAAGACCCTCGGGCTCTGCTGGCTAGTAAACACCTTTCCCCTAGAAGATAAACTCGTAGTGTATATGGTACACCATGACTGTTATGTCTTCTGCACGCAGTCTCGGCCGCTTTAGGGCTGTTCTGTGGTCCACAGTCTCCCACTGCAGTGCATGTACAACATATGGGCCAAACGACTGAGATGAACATCAGCAGTGTGTGAAAGTCTTTAAAAGATTATTTCACCCCCTCCCCCAAAAAATGAAAATTCTGAAATTATTCACTCACCATCATGTCGTTTTAAACTTGTATGACTTTCTTCTGTGAAATGCAAAAGATATTTTGAGATATGTCTGTGTTTTTTTTAAATCACAATACAATGGAAGTCAGTGGTCACCAATACTGTTTGGTTACCAACATTCTTCAAAACATCATTTGTGTTCCACTAAAAAATGAAAGTCATATGGTTTGGAACAACATGAGGCTGAGTAAATGATGAAAGAATTCTCATTTTTGGGCGAACTATCCCTTTAAGAACCCTTTTGAGAACAATGAATGAAGCTCTGAGAGTGGGCAAGAGGCAGCACAAACAAACAAACAATAAATAAATAAATGAAAAGGTAACTGCATATTATAGAAGTAAGGTATAAAAGTAAACCCGTCCTTTAGGATATTGTCTTGTTTTTGAACGTACTGTGGTAAAACCATGTTGTTTAAACATGGATCATGATGAAACCATGTTTTATAGTTTTTATAAACTAGCGGGGGGTGGAGAATTGTTATACCATGGTTAAACTATGTTTTTAAATAAAAAGTTTTTTTTTTTTTTTTATCGTAGGCCTACCATAGTAAAACGGGTTTTCTTGCTCTGCATTGTCGCATTATTAAAATCTGACCTTGACGTATTGTAACTCGTCAAAATGGGGTTTCCACGGCATTCAAAACGAGCCATGCCAGCAAATTAAATAGGAATTCCTATATTCTGAAATTGTTACATTGTTTTTTTTGTTTTTTTTTGAGTGTGTAGTTTACGTGCTTGTGCTTGCATTCGCAGTAATCATTCATTAACAGTTTCTACACCCTATTGAAAAGTCTTAGCTGACAGTTCATTAGTTCTTGTCTGAGAAACAGAAAAACAACAAATGAGATGGAGGAGCCTGTTTAAACAACGCAAATACTTGAATCATGACAAAACATGATATGCCAACTTAGCTGTTGAGAAAGATTAAAAACACACAGCTATTTATAGCTCCTACTTTTTCCCTTCTGTTTACAGTAACTATCAATCTGAACTTTCTTCCTACATGAGCTGAAAAGGTAAGAATTATTAAAGCTGCTTTTCTCTGCCGACATTTAAACTACTTAAAATACTTCCCCTACCTTAATATGCACAGAAAATACGAGTAAGACATTTGTAAGTTGTAAGTAAGTTGTAAATAAATTTCCCTGAAAGGAATAACACCGTGTTTCTGTGGTGCTATCAAATGATGTGTTTGATCAATACAGCCTCCCTGACAAATGGTTTGAGTTTGGGGCGTGGCTATCTGTTTGTCTAACCAATGGAAACTTGTTTGACAACAGAAATAAGGTGTGCCCGACGGATTTAACTGATAGGCAAAAATTTGCCACTTGAAATCGGGGAGGAGTTGACACTCGTGCGGCTTTTGCACACTATCACAAATAAAGTGGATTATTACATATTTTTAACAACATAAGCTTATACTATTTAAATACATAATTATTTTTATAAGAATTATACAATATAACATTAAGATTACAGGAAAAGAACATAAAAAAAAAACATGGATCAGTTAAACATCAGTGGAACAGAAGGTGTTAGAATAAACACAAACACATCATCGTTGTCATCTGTGAATTCAGCCAATCGTAGAACGGTTAGTTATTAGTGCTCTAGAGAAACTGCGCTGACTGAGCCAAATTCTCTCAAATCACTCTCATGGTACTTTAATGGCATACGTCACTGTGATGTGGGGTTGGCAGCATCTCAAGTTAGACAAAACTGCTAACAAGCATGCACTGCTTCAAGTCAGACACCAATCAGTCTGCGCAGCGCCGCATGAAGTCGAACATTTTTGTTTCGAACATTTCGTTATTTTTGATGTTCAGTTTAGTGATGCTGGGGCCGAAGAAATTACACAATTCACACATTTATTTTAAAAAGACAAATTAAAACCTAAATAAACAGTCAAATAAATAGTAAGCATACATTTAAATAGTATAGCACTAAACGAAATCTCACCTCACAAGAGAAAATAAAAACAAATGAAAAAGAAAATAACCTAAAAAAAGCAATGCAATACGGGAAAGTGAGAAATGGGGAGAAAGAAAAACTAGAGCTCGGCAGGAGAGAAAGAGTGAATTGAGACTGACCCGAACACTGCTGCCCACAGCCATCAGATTGGCAGCGCTCACTCTGTAATGATGGCAATTTATTTCAATTAAATCGCCCCATTATTGTTGTAAAATCGTTAGCATGGCGTCTGGGCGATTAACACGCTATGCGAAGAAGCATGTAGACCAAGACAAATTAACATCCTCTCATTCGTGTTCACTCCCCCCACTCCTAACTAATAACCTTCTAATCAAGCCTCAGTCTCCCCCATTAGCCTCATTTGTTTACATGTAACTCGTATTAACCCGTTCCCTTGAACACACTAATACAATACAGTCTCTGTGCCATCTGTAATTATAATAATAGTTCTGTATGAATTTTAAAACCACAGCATTCGTTGTCATAAAACGTGCTTATGAGACATACATAAACGTGTTAATGGTTCTGAGTTGTTTCCTGAAAGGCCTGAAAAAAAGACAGCATTCCTGTCTGTTTGGCTTGTGTGACGGCTGCTTCAATAATGATTTGATTCATGGATACCGAAACTCAAAATGTGCTACAGAACGACAAAGTGTGTCCCGCTCAAGTTTTTCCAACCCTCCCCTGCCTTTCTTTTTTTATTATGTCTGCTTGGCACATATCTCCTCTCGCACTGACAGAGAAGAGGAGTGAAACCGAAAGAGGGGGAGAAAAGGCAAAAAGTGTGGCGAGACAGTTTATAACATGCAATTTTAATGCAGCTGCGAGCTCAATTTAATATTGCAACATCCATTTCACATAATCTCTTAAAATGAGATTTTCAAATCAGAGCTCTCACACTTATATGCTGAATACGGCAATGCCGCACTGCCATTTGCAAAACAAACAGGTTTTAGTTGGCAATCCAAACACTCAGTTAATGAGCGTAAGTTCTGTTGTGACACGAAAACACAATGTATTTAAACTTGATTTACATGTAACACCCTTAGGCCTGGTCTCACAGACAGGGCTTAGATTAAGCCAGGATTAGGTCTTAGTTCAATTAGGACATTTGAGTAGATTTTTATAAACGTGCCTTAGAACGTGTTTTCAGTTAAAACAGCTCAAACATGCATTTTAGTCTGGCACTATAGCACAAGCCTTGTCTGTGAAACCGGGGGTAAATGTCTTATCCGTTCAAAGTTGAGTCTGTACAAAGCCAAATGTACTGATTTTCTAACATTAAGGAGTGTCTGGAAGGTTACAAGATATGGAGAGGTTTCCCTGGCAAACGGTTCGCTCAGGCCCTGCCTCCTCGTACCCAGCATTAGCGTCTCAGCTAACGACTAGCGCCCAGCAGATTCCTTTCTGATTACTGCTGCCGTCTAAGAGGTGAGAGGTTACAGTGTTTATAAAAGACATCAACACTACTGTACTTCAGACAATTACCGCTAAATATAAACCAAATTTAGGAGAAAAAACACACTCAAGGGGTGTCTCAATCTGTCGTGGGGAGCTAGCTGACTGTTTTAATCCAGTGCCAAGCACTATTTTAAAGCATCTGTCCTCCAGGGATTAGCCGTGACATGATAACTCACCACTTCAAAATAACCGGGAGACTGCAAAGAAACCCGCGCTGTTCAGTTAGTCGAAAGAGAGGTCAAAGGTCAGGTTAAAGTTTAGCGCTAAATGCAGTGATGTTTGATGTTATCTGCTGATGTCCTAGGTTATATTGTGCACCGTTACGTAAGGTGAACAAAATGTTTTCCATCCCGTGGGGGGGGGGGGGGGGGGGGTGGGGGGTGATAGATGATCCTTTCTTAGAGATAGATGATCCTTTCTGGAGCTGAAATGAAAGAAAGAGAACAACAAAAACACACATTTTGTAATATCCTTCAGCTGATATTCAATGCTGATAATTTGACACTTTACAATAAGAACCTACAGTTCTGTAGGCTTGTATATTACATATGCATTACATGGTTTATATATTTTCATAAGCATTTATACAGTATGTAGACATATGCATCAGGAGCTAACAATAAACAATACCTTTTTACAGCATTTATGAATGTAACACATTTAGTGCATCTTAACAAATATAAATGTTGTATTTTGAAAAGTGAAAAATGAAAGGCAACATGCCCCCATCAGATTTACACTGATTTAAATTTTGATATTAAATCCACAAAAATGTGTTCTAGTCAAGCAGTTACATCAGAAGTAACTTAAATTACAGAAAAAAGGGAAAAGTAATTAAATTAAAGTAATTAAATACGTAGTAATGCATTACACCCAACAATGTACTATATTACGTATATTACTTATTTTTCACAAGGGAATGCATGCATTAACATGGCAGAATTTTATGTGACTTTTGTGTTTTCCATAAGGCATTGAATAGGAAATACATGTTATGGAGAAAATAATATGGCAACAAACAAATGGAAACTCAACAAACAAACAAAACTCTCTTTCTCTTTCTTGCTCTGCCCTTTTCTGTGGCTCATGAGTCACTGCTCATGACCATTCTGACAACAGCAAGACATATTTACTTTATAGCAGCATTAGCAAAAAACAGTATATGAGAAAAAGGAGGGGGCCTGAATGTCTGAGGAGGAGGAAAGCAAGAGAAATGAAGAGAGAAGGACATGAAGTAGATGGAGGAGTATTGGCACAGGTAACAAAATGAAGACAAGCTTTCATATTTGAGAGTTAAATTGTATTTTGTGTGCTTACAGCATGATGTATGACATTACAGTGTGGGAATGTGTTTCAGGGAAGGAGATTTACTGAATAAATATTTTAAATGCTTCTCGCTCTCTCTCTCTCTCTCTCTCTCTCTCTCTCTCTCTCTCTCTCTCTCTCTCTCTCTCTCTCTTGTTTTATCTCACTGCAGGGGCTATGTGCTAAGATGGAAAAAAGTTTAATGTCACCATAAAAAGTGGTTAACTGAGGTGTAATGGTCTGTGTATTTATGTCTATTAAAAAGGCACAGCCAACACTTTGGACAGATGCATTCTGGGACATTAGCAATTGAAACCATACTGGAGTATCATGTTCTCACAGGGACATGGGCCCTTCACGTCTTTCTGACAGGCTGTCCCAGTGCCGTAATAGTCTAAGGTACAGATGGAAGTGGCTGTATGTGCGGAGTGTGTGTGTCTAGTCAATGTCTTCAGGCAGAGCTCAGGGCAGAACAGCCGAATCTCTTTCCAAACTGCATGGACTCACTTTAATTTATTCCTATGATTTTGAGCACTTTGAACATCTCTATATGCTCATAGAATATTGAGTGCTTTCAGTGGAGCCCCTGTGGGTGGACTGGCATTTTCAGCATTATTATATAGGATGCAAACTGTAGGCTCAAAGCATTATGCGATTCCTTTGTCCTCTGATTCTTCCGGTTATATTAGCTGATCAAAAGCCAAACAACATTAGTATCTGTGTAGGCTGGGCAAAAAAAGAAGGAAATCCACATGCCTAAGTAATATATAGGCTATCTGTTCAAACTATAACAGGACAATTGTGGCCATCAAGCAACAAGCTAGGAGAGGCTGTGTTAAATAAGACACCAATGTTCAATAGTTACATTTATTAAAATTAATCATTTAACATTTTATTAAAATTGTTGTGCCCTTGTAATCTTTAATCAGCTTTCTCTCCCTCTTGCAGCTGTCACTCACATGAGGTCACAGCAATAGCAAACCACAACCATCCAATCAATTTTCAATGGACAAAATCATGACCCGCCCTAATTTTTTTTCTTGTTCAAGGAGCCATTTCACTCTGATATACATCACAATAGAGAAGAAAAGACTATCGCAACTTCCATTTCAGACTGACTTTAATAAAGGAAATTTGTGGTTGGCGAGCAATGACTTGCCACATTAATATCCATATTTCGCAATGCAGAAGTAATCTATTTTCTGTAAATCTGCAAGATTTCCAATTCATTCGTCGCTCTAGGTAAATTACTAAGATTAAAAAAGTTCAGTAAACCGTAAAATATTTGCGTTATAAAACAGCGTGTTTATATTTACGATAATAAATTGAAAATAATATACCAGTTTGTTTCCGGCAGCATGGACAGTTTTGAACAAAATAACTGGAAGTGAATGACATCCGGAAACTTTGCGCATTCAAGTTACAAATGGCTGCACCTGATTACATTAAAAATAAGGTTGAATTCCAGAAAATGCCATTCTTTGTCTCCATAGGGGAATAAACGATAAGGAAATTTTAAACTTAATATAAATAAACTTATTGGGAATTTTAAAGATAAGTTATAAACTTTTAAAGCAGAATACTGTGAGCAGCACGGCTGGTATATGCTTTTTTTGAAACCATCAGCCTGCATCATTTCAACTTATTTTTTTAAATAATCATCCATCAGTGGAAACTACATTACCCATTATTCTGCATAGAAATCTCTACCAATCAGAGAGTTGAAACCATAGTTGTATATATATAGATTCCTCATTAGTGGCTGTTTCAATGGCTCTATATGTAATCCGTCCACCATATTGGAACAGTCAAAGCCAGTTCGTAAACATCCGAGAGCAAGTTGACTACGTCTGCAAACGTAGTTAGACGCATGTATGAATATCTATATATAAAATAGACTTCAGCAGATCATTTTGCTAAACTAATACGATACAAGACAAAGACATCAGATAACACAACATTAAACATTAAAAAGTTACTATAACTAATAGACCATAGAGATTTTCAACTTAATTTGGATGAATTCACTGTTCTAAAATGCAGGTATTTGTACAGTAAACAGATTTTACTTTTTAAATGTCCCTGCATGATGTTTGTCGTGGCAGTTTAGGAATATTATTAAATATTTAGGCTAAGTCTCATCTGTCAGCTTATGCTTTGACAGATGAGTCAAGACAAAAACAGTTCAGGGAAGCAACTCAGTAAATCTCTTTCATGAGGTGGACCTACAGACACTCAACTTTAATGACAGACAAACAGATCACGAGAAACATTTTCAGATATGCCCTCAGAGCTTACAGACATATGAAGGTATAAAATCCATCCATAAAATGTTTTAATAAAGTTTATATAAATAGATGCTAAATTAAATTAGAATGAAAAAATGTTACTTCGAAACATCAAATGTATAGGGATTTTGGTCAGACACAAAGTCATACAATAATGTCCTAATTTTGACTGTTGATCTGTTGAATTGATAACTCAGTGTTTATTGCTAGAAAATAACAAAATCACACTAATCAAAGTTTTAGACATGTTCCAAATCTGGCTAAATGTCATATTGATTGGAACAATGGCAGTTGCGTATAACTGATATGAGATTAATAACATCTGAAAATGTGGTTTGTTTGTACACGTACCAGGTTGTTTTGTAAGTTGTTTGTATATAATTATGAGTTACTTGGGCCTAAATCTGCACATTTCCTTACCAACGACAAATTAAACCAACAACTTTCCTTTTTCATTGAGGCTTGTGTTTGCTTGTGTGTCAGTGCATAGTTTGTTTATATATTCCACGCAGCGTCAAACAGGCTTTTTTTGCTTCTCTCTGCTTGATTTCATCACTGTCTCCGTTGGTTATCTTGCAGTTGCTTAAAGCCCTTTTTGCAATATGTGAAAAGTCTTGAAAGCGAGTTTGTGTTTGAGGCACAAAGACGACAGGCAGGGTAAATGCTTTAACACAAAACCACAAGAGCCCTTCTCTCTCTCTCTTCCTCTCTCCCTCTCTGAACTCATTTGGTAGGTTCTTGCATGCCTTTTTACTGACTGTATGAAACTGTGCAGAATTATAATTAATTAGTGGTTGGAAAAAAATAGCGACTGGTTGGCTTAAAGTAAATTATATGGTAGGCTTCCAGAGAAAGGGCCAGCGAGAGAGAGGGTGACCTGCCGCAACACAAAAAAACAGACACTCACATACACACACACTCTCACATACGCCTATATAAAACTACATTTAGATTTCCCTGAAACTCCACACATAAACATACACACCGCATTTAGATTTTCCTGCGTTGTGGCATACATTAAACATACATGGTTAAAAGGAGGCTATGACGGATGGAGAATGTATGGAGGTGAAGTGGGGTTCAGAGAACACACACACCCTTTCAGTTATACGCCTGACAAAGATGCAAAACTGAGTGGACGTACATACGTTTGAGGGAGATGTACATGTACAGTAGGACTAGAAGAACATGTGAGTGGAGATTGTCTGTGCAAAACTCTAGGGGCTGGTTCCACTAGCTGGTCATTCACCCGGTTGTAAGACAGGCTGGACGTAAAAAGTCCTGCATATAATTAATACCTGTTGCAGCATCTAGGCATAGACTAAATCTTACTTAATTATCTTAGAAATATTAAATATGAGCACATATCTGGGGTTATTGGCAGAAATCGTATACCATTCATCTTTCTCAGAGGGACAGTATGCTTGGAAATAGAATTTTATGTTTTTAAGTCCACAGCAAGCGATATAGCAAGCCAGTAATTTAAATTAAGTATAGCAATATTATCACAATTATCACAACACAATTTCATAACAAATGTGAATAACTGTAGGCCTAAGCTACAATGTGAATAAGGTTGTATGCACAATAAATAAATTTTATTCAGATTTCAGAATGAGTGCTTTGTTTACAGAAGGCTTGTAGCTCGCTCACACTTAAGGTGTAAATTGCAGGTAAAATTTTTCACGAAGATAATGCAATCTGCTTACTAAACATAAAGATAATAACCGCCCACCATTGTTTTTTTATGTTTTTTATACCAAAATGCTGAATATAATATGAAAAGTTGGTGCGTTTTACAGTGGTTTTAAGCACGCCCCCTCCCTTCCACTAGGCTGGGCGTGACGTCATAAAAGGTACTCCAAGCTTTTACTGTGTATGGTCCAGGCTCTAGTTACGTTATATTGGAGTCCTAGCTAGCAAAAATGGTTAACTATTGTGATTGTGCGGGATGTACGAATACATCAATAACGGGGGAGAGGCTCCACAAGTTCCCCAAGGACAAACGGCTGATTCGTGCCTGTAAGTGTTAGCATAACTTACCCGAGGTAACGTTAGAGCTTAGATCGGGCCCAAAAAAATCAAGCAAGACCCTACCCGAGCCCGCTGTGTCCGAGCCCGGTCCGGCCCTGCCTGACACATTACAACTGTAATTACGAGCCCGAGCCCGGTTTAAATCCGACTATTTTTTAATACGTGGGTCGTTATAACTGACGTTCTCAACTACTTTCTATATTACTTTCTCCCGCCCGCAACATTTATGTTTTGTCCCGCTCCCACCCGCAAAAAGACTTTTTTTCTGTACCTCCAAATACTTTCAAGTTAGCCTACGTGTCGCCACCATACACATCAGCATACATGCTCCTGATCAATTATTTGTTATAAAGCATTAAGACACAAACCACTGTTATAACATAAAAGCAAGCGGGCTACTGCGTGCATGGTTTGGCATGACTGCGCGCAAAGTGCGCTCCCATAATAATTCATAAAAAGCTGACATCATTTCATCGCGATCTCACACATCTCTGTTATTATCAATGAAGCTTTCATAATATATACACTGTTTGTTATAATTAGAGGATTTGCCAGCATACAGAATTCATCACTGAACAAAAAGTCATTTTTGAGCGGTGAGGGAAGTCTATCGTAAATGCTTCTGATTGGCCATTGCGTTCAAGAAATCAACACATATGTCTGTGATTGGCTACATCGCTCAACGCTGCAGACATGTTAGAAATAGAAACTCTGCCTGTAAACCGTTTCTATTTTGTTTTAGTTGTTCTTATTGCTTTTCTGCAACAGAATAAAAATGTATTCGTTTTTATGTTTTATTCATAGATATTTCTAGTTTGCGGGAGTCCCGCGAATCGTTTTATTCTCCCTCAACCGGCACAAACAGAGTGAGTGCATCACCGCCCGCGCCATCATTTTATGACGTCATCACCCAGTTACGGTAAAAAACATGCTACCTTTGAAGAAACCCCAATAAATGTTATTTTAACGCAATTTAAGACAGAAATTTTTACATATATACACATTGAGCACTTTAATGTACACATTAATGTGGTGGTTAACCTGCAATTTACACTTTAAAGGTACAATATGTAGGAATTATGCCACAAGAGGGCGCAGTTACCAACAATAACAAAGGCGAAGCTTGGTGACGCTATGAGGGAGAGTTGAACGATGAGAGATGTCGTTTTCACCATCTAGAGATGTTATGGAATTAATGAGTCATGATCACGGATGAAGTACTTTATTTGTTTTGTATTACCTGTACGTCTGATCGCAATATTTTATGTCACCATAATGAATTAACTCCAAAGAACGCGAAATGTTATGCTATATTATCCTGTTACAGCTATTTGTCAAATGATTTGTTGGGTTAATGCTGCGCAGTTTTACGTGTTTATCGTTAATGTCATGTTGTTTTACGTGTACTCAAAGTAAATTTGAACGAACATTTGCAAGTAATGGCTAAATATTGTTTAACAACACATATCCGATTGTATTTAATTGCACTGCCATAATCTCGGTCAAAACACAAGTGATGAAAAGCATTACCAAAGTACAAAGCGCAATATAACTGTGAATTTTCATCAGCAAAACGATCACTTGATAGTTTTTGAGGTGAATCAACATATGCATAATGATTGATCTGTCACGTCATATAAGCCTATTATGTATCTCGCATTGTTTATAACTGATATTATTGAAAGTTGCATGTGTTGCAAGGAAACACAGATACATTCTTTTGTTTTATGTACATTTGCTCACCTGTCTAATAAAGTATATGCAAGAGCGGTGTTGCTCCTCCAAGTTAGTTACGGACGTGGAGCTCTCGGTATCTCGAAAACGCCACGCCGATATTGATCCTCATTTTAGTTCTCCTTTTTTTTTGTCCCAAAATCTGCTTGCCATGGTCCATAATGATTGAACAAAACAACAACAGTGTGCAGCTAAACGTTATGCGCTATGCAGTTGTCCGCGTCTGTCGCCATGGTTACGCCATGGCTATGGCAGTATGAACGGAAACCGAGGAAAGCGTGGGTATTGCGTCATTGACAGGCGACATTTTTTTCCGGGACGGCCACTTATTTCAAATTGGAATTTCTCTGAAATAAAAAAATCTTTGGAGACTTTTGGGATATTGTAAGTACACAACTGCAGGAAACATATCCCACTGTGCAAGTGATTTTTGAATATTTTATTACTAAATTCCTACATATTGTACCTTTAAGGGACAATTCCCGACTTTAAAATAAATAGGCTAACTATGTACATGCATGTTTGCGTTGTACAGGGAGATCAGGTATAAAAACGCGGATTCTTTAGGCAACGTTTATGCATTGAAATCAGATGGTGACATCACTTGTTGTGATGTTAGGACTATTAATAGCAAAGTTTGAATGGCTTCTTAATATAACTGGGCGTAATTGGGCCTTTTCATAGTTTTAGTTTGTGCAACAGGTGTAAATATTTGTCAGAAGGCTTTATGTAGCTAAGCCCAGTGTAGAGCTTGAACCCAACTTTTTCACTTCCAGCTGGTGCAACTGGCCCTAGGACATCAGATTTTTGGACGGTTGCTTAGCAGTTGTTGGCACGTTGTTAGGCAGCTGCTGTGGTGTTCTAGGTGGTTGCTATGGGGTTCTGGGGGTTGTTGGGGTGCTTTGAGGGATTGCTTGGGTGTTTATGGCCAGTTGTTAGGAGTGAAGTTTGTTGGATGTTCTGGGTGGTTGCCATGGTGTTTTAGGTGGCCACTAGGGCTGGGCTAGCCTGGTTAAAACCAGACCATTCTCAGTTGTAACTGAGTTATGGTCTGGCAAAGCGTCATAGACAAATCATTTCCAGAGGGGCGTCACCAACGGATGTCGCGGGTAGACCTAAAACCTATCAGAGCGATGAAGGAGATGACGTATGCAGAGCGGCGGCCGGAGGAGAAACATCTCCGAGTGTTGTTCTCTGCCCGGTTTTTAACAAAAAGGAAACGTTCAAATCGCTTAAAACAGACGCGATAGCTGATTCGAACGAGTGATGTTCCACGGCGGCATCCATCTTTGTAATGTAGGCTACAAAATATGCTTCAAAATCCCAGCGCTGTCGTCATCGTGTAAAGCCCGCCCCAACGTTTCTGATTGGTGCCTCGATTTTGACGGATTGGAAATGGGCTTGAATGAGCTCTTTGCCAGACTAACTTTCAGAGCAAATCTAAATTTGCCAGAAGTTGTCATGGTTTTCCCAGGCTAGGGCTGGGCGATATGGCCCAAAAAATCTCTGTGATATATGGTAAATATCTTGGTATTTCCTACTACTTCTGTTTGGATTAAAAAAAAAGTAGTTCACTGAAGTCTGTGAAGTTTAGCAGAGACTTTCTAACATGGCCTAACTTTCTAACATCAGCCATACCTACCAATGGCCGGTGACAAAAGAAAAGTTACATATATATATATATATATATATATATTTATATTTATATTTTATTTTTTGTATTTTTTTTTTTCAGCCATGTAACATAGATTAATCCTTATTAAAGTTACAAAGGTTATTCAGTCACGAGCAATGAGTGATTGTTCTTTGTCTTTTGTTGTTTGATTAACATTAAAAACAGACAGCAGGAGGAGAATTAGGCGGCTGTCACTTTAAGAGCTAAACCACAGATCTAATACACTGTTACACATGTGTTTTGTTTCTTAACTGTTTACGTTCAGTTAAGACATAACTTAGTGTGTTTACGAGGATACTTGCCAAGATGGGCATTTTAACATCATTTTGTTTGAATATGTCTGTTCAAGCACAAGAAGACGTGAAAGACCTCATTCAGTATTTGCAGTATTCAGTAACGAAATGAGTTCGCCTTCGCGTCTTCTTGAGCTTGAATATTTAAATAAGTAAGGCTTAAACTTGACGTGACGATGCAGCACTGCCCCGTTAACTGTCCCGAGCATCGGTCACCTTTGTTCACGTTCATGTTCTCACAATTTTGCATTGTTAGAGTTTATAAATGTTTATAAATGTTTGCTGGCCAACTGGCAATTGACATGGTTTCATATACTCACCAACACCGATTTTTACTCACCTTTTTCGCTTTTTCGCGAGTATTCATTTTTGGCCCTGCTTCCTAACATTTACAGATGGAGAATCTCGTAATATCAAACTAGGCTCTACTGTATATCGACATAAATGGTATTGCCTCATCCTATATTGTTTATAGAAAAAATGTATCGAAATATCATACAAACTCGATATACTTCCTAGCCCTAGTCAATTGTGTGTTTTAGGTAGTTTCTAGGGTGTTCTTGTGGTTTCCATGGGGTTCTGGGTGGAGATTTACAGATTGACAAGGCTTTTCATCTATGGGATTTTTAAAACCTATTTCTGTTTTTTTGTCTGCCAGGTGAAAATCGCAGAGCCGATCAAGCACATCTCTTCTTAAAAAACAGCATGATTTGAGGTATCACTGATGTCTGTATACAAACCTTGTGGGATAAGTTATACGCAAAAGTTTCTTCCTAAAAAAAGAAGAATGATGAATTGAAGTGATGCTTTGCTTCACAAGCAGCACTAATAAGAACATAAACACCTTACTGAACATCCACGTACATACACAGACCTCTCGACACACACAAACACATACACCCTGCTGTGACTTAAACATTTTCTGAAATCAGACCCTGTCGCTGTCTTTCTTTTTTTACCAATGTAGATATTGGCCACTACCATACACACACCGTCTCTGCCTTACAAGCCGAGATAGAGCTACACCAAAGAGATTAGTGGTTTGTGAATGTGTGTGTCTGTCCGCTTTGGTGCACTTAGTCTTGCTCTGGGTTGTGTTGTTTATTTAAACTGGAAACGTTTTGATTAATGTGGTGCCCTGAGTGCTGTGGCACAGTGCTGATAAGTACACACACACACACACAGACAGATAACTGCTTTCTTTCCCTGTCAGTGAAGGGAGTTAAAAGAACTCTTTGAAAGTGAGAGCGGTTTGCGATGTGCGTACACACACATACACATGTTTGAGGGCTTTGATTTTCCACTCAGTGACTGCTGACCTCTAAATATTTACAGTGGTTGGCACATGAGGTGCCCGGTTGTCAGTGTGAGTGTGTTTCGATTGCGCCAAGCAAATGTTGCCCTTCTTGTCTTGTGTCTTTCTCGAATATACAAATCTTAAACCTCACAGGCTACCAAACTTTTTTTTTTTTTTATATGCTCAATAAAAGCATTTCATTTTATTTTTATTTATGAACTTTTACTGTAGACATATATTCACAAATTTTAATCGCATTCCCTGGTAAATTGCATTTTTGCTTTTTAATACATGATATCTATTGTGAAAAAGAAGTGAGCTTAATTGTATTGAATATGCATTTGTAGTGTACATTCTTAAAAGTAATTAAAAAAAATGTACTTGTAGATAATACAATATTAATGAAATAAAAGTGGATTTGAAGTGCCTTCTCAACATGTCGACAACACGAAACATTCTTCCAGGCCTCAGCTAACTACAGTGTTTGAGGGCTGGTCAAAGACGTTGTTTGCTAGCAGCCGAAGAAGACCACAGGCTGGCGTTATGCAAATCTGTTTCTTCAGATCAAATCATTGTTACGTAGGTATGTAACAGGAAGTGAGACTGGAATTGCTGATGACTCGTTTTGGCTGTTCAAAATCGATTCTGTCTTTTAGGAGACAATACCTTTATGTGTTGTGCATTTTGATCTTTAAAACTTTGATCTTTTAAGACATTTGACGTTCACAAACAACTATATTGCACACTGCATGAAAGGTAATATTTGATAAAGCATAACACTTTAAAGTCCTCATGAAATCAAAATTGACCCTATTTATTTTGTTAGCACACATTACTGGTCTTAAAGGTTTAGTTCACCCAAAAATTTAAATTCTGTCAGTAATGACTCACCCTCATGTTGTTCCAACCCCGTAATTTCGTTAATCTTTGGAACACAAATTAAGATATTTTTTATTAAATCTGAGAGCTGGCTCACTCCTTCATAGGCTTCTATGTAATTTCCTTCTGCCAGCCCAGAAAAGTTAGTAAAGACATCGTTAAAATAGTCCAGGTGACTACAGTGGCTCAACCTTAAGTTTATCAAGCGACAAGAATACTTTTTGTGCGCAAAAATACCCAAAAATAACGACTATTCAACTATTCATTTTCTTCTGACTTGAGTTCACGAGAGCGCCACGACGCATGCGCTGGAACTGAGAAGATGACGCTCATGATCACTAGATTGGAAAGTGTGAAAGGTAAGCCATTCATTTTGTGGCATTGGTAAGGCACTTTTACGTTTTCTCATTGGTTTCTCACGATTCGGACATCCAGGAAATGCACACTTTAGAACCATTTTAAACACTACATCGAAACCCATCTGCGTCATCTTCTCAGTTCTCGTGCATGCGTTGTGTCGCTCTCGTGAACTCAAGTCAGAAGAAAATGAATAGTTGAATAAAGTCGTTATTTTTGGGTATTTTGCACACAAAAAGTATTGAGTTTGACTGCTTGGGTTGAAAACGCTTAACCACTCCCCTCCAACCGTCAGTCTGCTTTAAGCGAGAGAGATGGAGAGGAGGTGAGACAAAATAATACCCTGCCCTCTATTCAATATTCCGTTTCACTTGAAAATACGTCACAACACTGAAGTAAAATCAGTTGCTTCAGCTAAGTTCAGCTAATTGCATTTACTGTAAATTTAAACTTAAACATTTTCATTTAATGGTAACCATAATGCAATTAAGTGTTCAAAAACATTACATTCAATTCACACTTAAGTATATTCTTAGTATATAATTTCCATAATACCTCTTTTTAAAAAGTATGCTAAAGTGTAGGCCTACTACTTTTTTTTTTTTACAAGGGATGCTAATTGTGCATTTCAGCATATCTCATATATTAGATATCTAACTCATTTGACCCGTGTGTGTGTGTGTGTGTAGCTGTTATTGCTCCTATGTGATATAATTTGCTGCAATTTACAGCTGTTGCTCTGGATGGGCTGCTGTTCAGCTTAAGCCCATTAACTTTAACAAGGCGAAAGCACACACTCACACATATTTAGAATCAGAAGCAATTTCGAATATCATTTTACACACTCCCAAACAGATTAAAAAAGATATAGACACACACAGAAGGAGGAGTGTTGTGTTTTACTGCTCTGTGCATATTTGTGTATGTGTTGTTGGCATGCTGGCAGTGCCAAGCGTACAGTGTAAGCGTTTCTGGTGTGCTGGTAACCCAGGGGTGCTATAAACCACCGTGATTTTTTTTTTTCTCGGAATGTTAAAGAAATCGTGTGTATGCTGCGCACTTTCTATTGTTTCTCTGTTTCTCTCACATTCCTTGTTCTTTCTCCATGTTGCATCCCTGCTATTTGGCAGTAAAGCTGAAGCCGTTGTGAGCCGCATTGATTGACGACATATACAGTAGAAAAGCAGAACAATAATTTGAAAATCACACTTAAATTATGGTTCAAAGCTGGGAACGTATGAGTCAGATTAATTTAGCCATACCCTGCCAAATTCAGCTCTGCAGTTATGTTTAAAATACTATTAATCTTTTTGCAGATTATCTTTCTAAAATGCCTCAAGAAGTGAGTTGTGTTACTAAAGAACTTAGTAGTAGCAGTACATCTTACCACAGGGGATCCAGTAATCCAAGCTAAGTTTTATATATATACAGTATATACACTCACCTAAAGAATTATTAGGAACACCATACTAATACTGTGTTTGACCCCCTTTCGCCTTCAGAACTGCCTTAATTCTATGTGGCATTGATTCAACAAGGTGCTGAAAAAATGTTGGCCGATATTGATAGGATAGCATCTTGCAGTTGATGGAGATTTGTGGGATGCACATCCAGGGCACGAAGCTCCCGTTCCACCACTTCCCAAAGATGCTCTATTGGGTTGAGATCTGGTGAATGTGGGGGGGCCATTTTAGTACAGTGAACTCATTGCCATGTTCAAGAAACCAATTTGAAATGATTCGAGCTTTGTGACATGGTGCATTATCCTGCTGAAAGTGCCATCAGAGGAGGCCATAAATGGTGAATAAAGGGATGGACTTGGTCAGAAACAATGCTCAGGTAGGCCGTGGTATTTAAACGATGCCCAATTGGCACTAAGGGGCCTAAAGTGTGCCAAGAAAACATCCCACACACCATTACACCACCACCACCAGCCTGCACAGTGGTAACAAGGCATGATGGATCCATGTTCTCATTCTGTTTATGCCAAATTCTGACTCTACCATCTGAATGTCTCAACAGAAATCGAGACTCATCAGACCAAGCAACATTTTTCCAGTCTTCAACTGTCCAATTTTGGTGAGCCCTTGCAAATTGTAGCCTCTTTTTCCTATTTGTAGTGGAGATGAGTGGTAACCCGGTGGGGTCTTCTTCTGTTGTAGCCCATCCGCCTCAAGGTTGTGCGTGTTGTGGCTTCATAAATGCTTTGCTGCATACCTTGGTTGTAACGAGTGGTTATTTCAATCAAAGTTGCTCTTCTATCAGCTTGAATCAGTCGGCCCATTCTCCTCTGACCTCTAGCATCAACAAGGCATTTTCGCCCACTGCCGCATACTGGATGTTTTCCCCTTTTCACACCATTCTCTGTAAACCCTAGAAATGGTTGTGCGTGAAAATCCCAGTAACTGAGCAGATTGTGTCTGGCACCAACAACCATGCCACACTCAAAATTGCTTAAATCACCTTTCTTTCCCATTCTGACATTCAGTTTGGAGTTCAGGAGATTGTCTTGACCAGGACCACACCCCTAAATGCATTGAAGCAACTGCCATGTGATTGGTTGATTAGATAATTGCATTAATGAGAAATTGAACAGGTGCTCCTAATAATAATTTAGGTGAGTGTATATATATATATATATGCCTAAGTAGTGTTATCATAAATGTTGTGTCACTTTTTATGATTTATGATGTAATTTATGGCCCTAAGTTGGTGCATGTCAGTCAAGACTGTATCAAGTAAAAAAGTGTTTCTGATTTACGGCTCGTGCTGGCGGCAGCGTGTCTCGTCAGCTTGGCACCCCAATGCAGCGTCATCCGGGGGGATTTTTAAAGGTGTTTGGCCACATGTTTCCGTGTTCTATTGTATCTTTAGGTATTGGCTATAGGTGTTATAAATGTGTGTTAATTATGTCGGCGGCTGTGGGTCTCGCCGGAGTTCACACTTATGCCGCTTTTCAAAATACGTCAATAGTATAAAGACACGTAGAACGCAACAACACTTAAACTGATCTGACCCAGCGCTGCATCTCGCGTCTCTGGATTTTTCTCTCTTCGTTCTCAAACGCTTGTGCAAGAAGATGGATGCCAGTGTTGGGAAAGTTCACTTGTACACGAACTAGTTCAAAGTGCAGTTCACAAATTTTAAAATGAACTAGTTCATACTTCTCAATTTTGAACTAAGTTCACAAGTTCCAAAAATGAACTAGTTTTTTTCCAGATGTTGCTGCGAGCTATTTTTTTATTATTGCCACAGCCCATATACAACCACAGACAGCAATTATTTTAACGTCGGGCAAAGTTTGCACAGAAATGTAAGATTTTTTTCTCATCCTCACCAACCTTGTCATAAAACTCGTTTAAATAATCATACGACGCATCCTCGATGCTTTGTCGACTACATGCATGCTGCTTTTTGTTTTGATGACTCAAGCGGCGGCCGCGGTGCATGGTCGCTTGTGTTGCCAGGTTGGGTGTTTTTTCGCTACATATTAAGGCCTGTTTACGTGTGTTTTAGGCGGGGTTTCGCCTGGAAGGTTCTATAGAAATCTGGCACCCTATTGAACGAAGTTAAACTGAGAGAGCGTGCGTTCACAGACAACAGAATGAACGAGATCACAGGCAGTAACACAGTAGGCTACGTTTAGTTCAAGTCCGCCTAAATTATCAACGAGTTCATGAACTATCGTTCAACGAATGCGTTCAGGCACAACACAGTGTATATAGCCCCACTCTTATCCATCGATTGTTATGATAAGATAAATCGTCCTGACTTCCTGAGGGAGTTCCCTCCCCCCATCCTTTTTTTCTTGGAGAAAGCATGTAAGAAATAGGCAACCCCAAAATGACACCTCAATCAATGACACCTCCTTTTGAAGAGCTGATTTCATGTATTTTTCTAACATTTAGAACACCATCTGACTTTATGAATACACATAAATAACAGCTTAATGATTCTATATTTGTGTGCATTTAAAGTCTGCATGGGGGCCTACCATTTCTGACACTAGTGTTACCTTATTTCTTTGATAATATTATAGTGTTTCAGCACATGTAGTCAGAGTTACAGAAAATAATAATAGTGCAGCAAATAAGGAGATTATGTTTTATTTATTTTAATCAGGTTTGTTAACCTGTATACCTGAATGATGTTAGTTTAATCTGCAATGACATGTATTTGGTATAACAATGAACATATTTGAAAAAAACCTGTTAAAATCAAGTAATGATGCAATCCTTTAAATCTTAACTTTGAGTGCAACATAATTAAATGGATGTAGAATTATTATCATGTCACATGTGACATTAAGGTGCCAGAAAAGACTGTAGCACCAATGACACAATGAATCACCAAGGCCACACATAAGACCATAATAATTAGAGGAGACTAAATTGTTACATTTTGCATACAATCTAAATGAATAGCTTTGAATAAAGACTATCTTTAAATGGGTCACCTGGGGTTATCCCATAAGAAAAAGTGACATCAGTGACATTTTCATGATATTTCCCTTACAAAATGAATGATACAGATGTCAGACCACATCTTGTCAATCGTAGTATAATAAACAAATAAAGTAGTTTAATCCATAAGTGTTCTAGTTTATTATTTTTAAATATCATTTACATAATATATTTGATAGTTTCCATAGAATGACCCATAATTTTGAATTAATTTTAACCTAAGGTATTATTTTACTTATCAACATGTGTTCAAAAACTTTTATAATTTTAAAGCAAAAACTGTGCTTAGTCGTCTTAGATCTGATATGCCTGCAGTATTTTGTCCACCGACACACAACACCAAGCAGTCTTCCTGTTACCGTAACCGTTTAACCTTTTGCATTATCAAAAACATTTCAAATTGCAGCATTCGACAATATACGGCTTATTACGGTAATTTCAGGCTTTCCTTCAGCAAATGACGACAGCTTTCTGGCAGAGCGGTGTCGCGGAAGGATTTGAATGTTGAACAGAGAGAGAGATACGGACCGCAACAGGATAGGGTTTTTGGAAAGCATAAATAATAAAAGATAAAACAAACAAAAACACTGCGATTCAATGCGGGAGACAACAGGTGATGCGTTTGGGGTGATTTTTTATGAAAGTTGGGAGGTGGATGGCGAATACTCTTTCACGTAGCATATCTTAGCATGTGTGGTCGTGCGTAAACGTTACTGTATGTAAAGTTATGTATGTAGACTATTTGTATATGAGTGCGTGTATGAAAAAAGAAAAAAAGTATCCTAAATGAAAACTGTGCAACCCCATGTCACACACAGAAATACTTGTATATACGCATTACAGTTAATTTTCAACTTAAAAGTGTTAGCTTTTATTATTATTATTATTATTTTTATTTCTTTATTTAAAAAATAATAAAAATCAGTAATTTATTAAAGTTTCTATTATTTTTCTATTTAAATTAAAAATTTAAATACATTTACAAACACAACACACACACACACACACACACACTAATGGCCAATAACTGTAATTTATTGAAAGTCATATTTTTCTGAAAAAAATAATTCCTAGCGCTTGAAGATAGCACAATGGTCTATAATTTTAAAGTCAAATCAAAATATGTGTAAATCACCCATTTTAGTTCTTCAGGTTCTAAAGGGGTAAGTTGTATCTTTCAGAAATTGCACACATTTTCAGAGACAAGATATGTAGCCATTGGTTCTTTTTGAACAAGAGAATAATGATACCAAATACGTCTGACACAATGTTTTGAGAAAAGCAGTGTTTAAAATATAGATGATTTTTCTTTTGACAAACATACATTTTAAATTATATCCCGTGGTGTTTAACATCAATACGTGGGGGTTTTTTTTTATGCAAAGACGAATGAATTAAAAGACAACAACAATGCAAATAGTTTAAGTAGACATAACACGATAATAAAACAAAACACTTCCAGATCCTTCCATAGCCGTAGTAAACTTTTACAATATGTAAATAGATTCTGACAGATTTGTTAAGAGTGCCTGTAACACATTATTGTAATGCATTCACATATGAGGACTAACGTTACCCGTCCCTTGTAAAGACTATGGATAAAATTCAAGCATAATCTATATGCAACAATCACGCGTGCACAATTTACTACAACAGTGTGTACGGGGTATAATAAAAGAGGGTCGAAAAGCTCTGTTTATAATAAACTCACAAAAGTGTGCAAATGACGGGTTTATTACTCTGATAGGTTTAGTCATCTTGTTCAGACAGCAGATGATACTGTTTTCACATTATGTATGTTGGACCGTATGTGTTTTAGGTGAAGATTTTTCTTAAAGAGCTGTCAACATTCTGCGTTTTATAGGAATAAATGACAATTAATTTAAGGAATAGTCTTTCTGTTTGAGAATATTTGACTAAGCTGATACTTTTGTTTAGGTCAACTTCCCCATCTATCTCTGAAGAATCACAGTAAATACAACATGAGCCATTTAAAACAAATACTTGCCCAACATGAAAAGTGAGGCTTGATGCTTTTCTGTTACATTTATACAACTGTTACACTTAAAACAAACCTAGCAATTAAGTTACGCATTACGAGTGTCATAGATAGACAATCTGTCATGCTTGTCTTCACAATTTGTGTTCTCTTTAAGAAAAAACAAAAAACAGTCTATAGTCTAATAATGTGTTACAGGCACTCTTAACAAATCTGTCAGAATCTATTTACATATTGTAAAAGTTTACTACGGCTATGGAAGGATCTGGAAGTGTTTTGTTTTAACGAAGAGAGAAAAATCCAGAGACGCGAGATGCAGCGCTGGGTCAGATCAGTTTAAGTGTTGTTGCGTTCTACGTGTCTTTATACTATTGACGTATTTTGAAAAGCGGCATAAGTGTGAACTCCGGCGAGACCCACAGCCGCCGACATAATTAACACACATTTATAACACCTATAGCCAATACCTAAAGATACAATAGAACACGGAAACATGTGGCCAAACACCTTTAAAAATCCCCCCGGATGACGCTGCATTGGGGTGCCAAGCTGACGAGACACGCTGCCGCCAGCACGAGCCGTAAATCAGAAACACTTTTTTACTTGATACAGTCTTGACTGACATGCACCAACTTAGGGCCATAAATTACATCATAAATCATAAAAAGTGACACAACGTTTATGACAACACTACTTGCCTATATTTTTGCTTGATGGAACGGTCATAATCAGTGTTGGGGGTAACTCATTACAAGTAACTTGAGTTACGTAATCAGATTACTTTTTCAAGTAACTAGTAAAGTAACGCATTACTTTTAAAATTTACAACAAAATATCTGAGTTACTTTTTCTAATAAGTAACGCAAGTTACTTTGTTTTCCCCTTTATTGACTGACAGCTCTTCTGTCCTAATGTTGAGACAAATCGAAGTGCAGAGGCGTTGTGTGTAAACATGATGGTTATTATAGTTCTAGATTAAATGTAAGCGTGGATTTACTCCTCTCACTTGCACAAAAAAGATTCAATATTCCTCAAAATGAATAAAATCAGTGAAATGCAGAATCAGAACACTATGCAAACCTCCAATACCTAAATATGTTAAATAAAACAAAACATTTTTTATGCATTTAATCTTTATTGACCAAAGTACTTGCCTCTGACCTCCGATTTTTCAGTTAAAAATGGCTATAGATTTTTTATGTTTTTATTGGTAAAGTAAGTGTAAAATTTGTTTCTCCTGCATCCTCTTCTTCTGTTACCCAGAACAGCAGCAGCTGAAAGGTTTGTTTGAGCGGCGCCCTCTACTGAACACTACTGTACTCTACTGTACAGGAGTAAATCTGCATTTCCTTCAGTCTGAGGCTTATTATTTCACTTTTGGTGTGAAAGGGTCTTTATATTTGCCCAAAAATATATCTTTTTTTGGTATAAAAAAACAAGCCCAGCCCAGGTGGAAAAAAAGTAACGCAAAAGTAACGTAACATTACTTTTCTAAAAAAGTAACTAAGTAACGCAATAAGTTACTTTTTAAGGGAGTAACGCAATAGTGTAACGCATTACTTTTCAAAGTAACTTTCCCCAACACTGGTCATAATAGTAATAGACTGAATTAAGATTTAATGATTCCACTCAATTGAACTGCAGGTTGTGATGAATGATGTTTGATGATTGAAATGCACAACTAGTTAAGATTATATCCAAATAAGCACAGTGCTCTCATCGCTTTTTTTCCTCGGTTGTCTGCGTTTCTTTGGCCTGATTCTGCCTCTCACAGTCAAACAAATTCGCTGTTACACTGTAAAATGTAAAAATGTGTGTAAAAATAGAGCTATTTGTACCTGATCTGATCGTAATGTGTGAACCTCAACTGGTAAGAAGTTGCCCTGTGCGTCCAATAGTACCGCGGATGGGCTTACATTGGAGTTTGAATAAAAACAGTTCATTTAGATATTACCATATGAACCATTTTTTATGTTTTGAAAGAAGTCTCTTATGCTCCCCAAGGCTGCATTTATTTGATAAAAATACAGTAAAAACTATCTGTTTTCTATTTGAATATATTATAAAATGTAATTTATCCCAGTGATGCAAAGCTTAATTTTCAGCAGCCATTTCTCTAGTCTTCAGTGTCACATGATCCTTCAGAAAAGTTAATTGCAACATTTTGTCTCACAAATCTGACTTTATTTCTCGATTGCTGACTTGTGAGATATAAACGTAATTTGTTTCCCCTCAGAATTGCGTTTATATCTCACAATGATAAAAGATAAAAAGTCGCAATTACCTTTTTTATACAGTGGCGGAAACAAGCTTCCATAATTTAATGTGTTCTTGCTAAATAAAAGTATTAATTTCTTTCAACAACACAAAAATAATCTTACTGACCCTAAACTTTAGAATGGTAGTGTAGCTGTTCGTTTTTTTTATATTTATTTTTTTATGATTTGAATTTTCAACAACAACAGAGAGACAAACAATTCAATCAAAAATACATAAAGCAACAATCAGCCATAAAAATAAATAAAATAATAATACAAAACCATAATAATACAGACATAGGCCAAAACAAAGTAAGCCTTAACTAGGTCCAAGAAATTAAGGGGAGTCCCCCCCCCCCCCACACACACACCACACACACACCACCACCACCAATTACTTAACCTAATTCCCTTAATAACCCTTCAAGTTCATCAAAATACAATGTGAGTAGTGTGAGAGCTGCTCGGGTTGTTTCCAAAATGGCCGCTGAACTGACTTGAACCAACTCACATTTGCTATTTAACTTTATTCACTTCAAGTTGCTAAGCATAAGTTTAGAACATACTATGAATGTAAATGCATGCTCAGAGAGAGAGAAGGAGCTCAGCTTGTTCTGGGCTGCAGAAAAGAATTGAACAATAGCTCATAAACCGCTGTAGGGTAGTCGGTGCCCTCCAGGCAAAAACAGCTGAGACCTACATACCTAAATTGAGTCAGCAATGTCAATGTGTTGTGATGGAATAAGCATTTGACACAGCCATTAGTTTTCCTAACAATATTAGAGGATTCAACTTGACGGACAACATCAAAACAAGCAAGTCTAAAATAATATAATAAAAAAAAAAAGATTTTTGGTCCAAGAGTTGGCTATTTGTTCCTGTTAAGCCAACGTAATCGAAACATGTAATGAAAATAAAAACAATGGATTAAATGAAAATCAATGTGTCGCTTTTTGTTTCCCCTGGACCCATAATGGAAGGTCAAATAAATGTAACATAAGTAACCATGGAAACAGCAAAAGTATGCTGTCGAAAATAAATCATTTTCCTCATCCACTGACACTCTGCTCTTTAAATTGATTTTTTTAATAGAATCACATTAAAACATCTCCCTGTTTTTCAGAAACATGACCACATGTTTGTTCGTGGCCTTCAGGTTATTTAAAGCATATATTGAATTTATACTCTTTCAAATCTGTATTCTGTATTTTTAGTGGCCTTCCTCTCCTCATCTTCAGACAACACACAAACACACACACACACACACACACACACACACACACACACACACACACACACACACACACACACACACATATATATATATATGAAGCTTGACGAAGCTTTGTAGCATTAGAACAAAGAGTTGAAAAGTGAGATGATAAAGTGAATTTCTGAGGCTGGATATTTAATGGTGCTGTGTGGGCTTCTTCTGTCTCAGTGGAGGCTGTGAACACTGCAGGAGTGTGGAGAGGGTCCAGATGGAATTGCCCAAACGAACCCAAACTCAAAGGAGCTTCAGTCGCCTCCCAATGAAATACAGAACCCGTCAGACATAATCAGCTCCTGTCACGTCACAATGGAAACCAGCAAACGCACAGAAACTGAACCGTGAATATGCTACAATCAGGTCTTTTATTTTAAAGTGTCGTCTTTTTATAGACATGAATTAGGAATCCGAGGTGATTTGTTTGTTTTTTTTCCTGAGGGTGAAGAACGCTCAGCCTCTTTCAGTTCCTAGCCTTCACCTTTAAAGGTAACTGACGCCACAGGGGAAGTTTGGCATGTTTTTCTTATTTCCTTTTTTCCATTTTTTGCTGAAATGTTCCTTTGACTAACTCGGGTCCACGACAGAGAGCCTTACTGAGAGTCGGCACTACACTACTGACGCTCAACGGCCGAGTGTGTGCGTGTGGGAAGGGGTGTTTTCGTTGGTCTCCTCCCCAGTTCACCTTCACAGTGCTCCTTTTCTACTGACGGCAAAGAATTCCACCACACACACTCATGTACACATGCTTACAAAAACCTCTTTCTACTCTATTGCTCGGTGTACCTTGACACATTAACACGCACTCACTCAGATGGGCAGCAGCGGCGCCACATCAAATCTGCCCTTTAAAGGAGTCCGGTGGTTTTGACGTCAGCTCTGAACGAGATGTCATTGTTAGTTGCATCTTTAAGACCTTTGAATGTAAGAAGTGATTTTTATTTCAGGTGCTTGCAGTGTTGGTTCTGACACCAGTCTTAGGGGCCTTTTACACTACACCATTTTCAACTGGTTTCAAAGTGCAAGTTTTTGAAAACGATACCGTTATTGTCTCTTTTTAAACTACAAAAACGCTAAGAGAGCGTTTGAGTCTAGCGTAGGCAAGGCAAGGCAAGGCAAGTTTATTTATATAGCACATTTCATACACAATGGTAATTCAAAGTGCTTTACATAGAATAAAAAAAATAAATAAAAAAAAATAAAAAAAAAAGAAATAACCATAATTAAAACAGTTTAGAATAAAGAAATTAAAATAATCAAAACAAATAAGAATAATTAACACAGTTTAGATTAAAAAACAAAATAAAGTACAGTAAAAACAGTCGGACGAACAGTGGCACAGTGCTCATTCAGTAAATGCATAGCTAAACAGAAGTGTTTTGAGTCTGGATTTGAATGTGACTACTGTAGGAGCACATCTGATCTCCTCTGGAAGCTGGTTCCAGCTGCGGCTGGCATAATAGCTAAAAGCAGACTCTCCATGCTTAGAGTGAACCCTTGGTATTTCTAACTGATGTAAACCATAATGATCTGAGTGATCTGTTGGGTTTATATTCAGTGAGCATATCTGCAATATATTGAGGTCCTAACCCATTGAATGATTTATATACCAGTAATAATACTTTAAAGTCAATCCTAAATGTAACTGGGAGCCAGTGTAAAGACTTGAGGACTGGTGTGATATGTTCATATTTTCTGGTTCTGCTCAGAATCCTGGCAGCAGCGTTCTGTATGAGCTGCAACTGTCTTATGGTCTTTTTAGGAAGGCCAGTGAGGAGTCCATTACAGTAATCCACCCTGCTGGTGATAAAAGCATGCACAAGTTTCTCTAAGTCTTGACTGGAAACAAAGCATCTAATTCTTGCAATATTTTTCAGATGATAGTATGCTGATTTAGTTATTGCTTTGACATGACTACTGAAACTAAGGTCTGACTCTAGAGACACACCAAGATTCCGGACTTGATTTTTAGTTGTTAGACCCCTAGCGTCAAGGTATGCATTCACCTTAAGAACTTCCTCTTTGTTTCCAAACGCAATGACTTCAGTTTTGTCTTTGTTTAACTGAAGAAAGTTTTGGCACATCCAACTGTTTACTTCATCAATGCATTGGCACAAGGAGTCAATGGGGCTGTAGTCGTTAGGCGATAGGGCTAAGTAGAGCTGTGTGTCGTCTGCATAGCTGTGGTAAGAGATGCGGTTCTTTCTCATTATTTGGCTCATTGGGAGCATATACAGGTTGAATAGGAGTGGTGCAAGAATTGAGCCTTGAGGGACTCCGCATGTCATGGATGTCCACTCAGACTTATGGTCTCCTATACTCACATAATAACCTCTCCCTTCTATGACCTGAACCATTTTAGGACTATCCCAGAAAGCCCCACCCAGTTTTCCAGCCTGTCAAGAAGTATGTCGTGATCAACAGTGTCAAATGCAGCACTGAGGTCGAGTAGTACCAGCACTGATAATTTGCCTGTATCAGTATTTAAGCGAATATCGTTTATTATCTTTATGAGAGCTGTCTCTGTGCTGTGATGCGATCGGAATCCAGATTGAAAATTGTCAAAGTATCCATTCAAGCTTAGGAATTTGTTCAGCTGATTGAGGACAACTTTTTCAATGATCTTGCCTATGAAAGGAAGATTTGAGATCGGTCTATAATTGCTTAATATAGTCTTATCCAGATTGCTCTTTTTCAAGAGGGGCTTGACAACTGCAGTTTTCAGGGAGTTTGGAAAACTACCAGAAAGAAGTCAGGCAATTAACCACTTTTAGGAGATCTGCTTCTAAACTGTTTAACACACTTTTGAAGAAAGATGTGGGGAGTGCGTCAAGGACGCAGGTTGATGTTTTAAGGTGCTGTATGGTTTCTTCCAAAATTTTGCCATCAATTTCTTTGAAATTAGACATAGTAACTACATTCTCAGGTTGTGGTCTGATCTGTTTGACCCCAGCGCAACTCAAGGATGAGCTGATCACCTTTCTGATATTATTAATTTTCTCAGAGAAGAAAGAAGCAAACTCACTGCACTTGATGTCTGAGAGCATTTCACTGGGAATCTGGCTTGGGGGGTTTGTCAGTCTCTCTACAGTAGCAAAAAGAGTGCGTGTGTTGTTTAAGTTGCTGTTTATAATATTTGAGAAGAAAGTCTGTCTAGCTTTGCCTAGTTCCATATTGAAAGCATGGATGCTGTCTTTGTAGATGTTATAATGGACTACAAGTTTTGTCTTCCGCCACATGCGCTCTGCTTTTCTGCATGTTCTTTTCATATTTTGCACAGCTGTTGTGTTTCTCCAAGGTGCTTTTTGTCTAACACTCTTCCTGACTTTCACAGGAGCAATATCATCAATTACACTTTTGACTTTTGAGTTAAAGGAATCAAGGAGAAAATCAACAGAGTCAGCAGATATGCTTGGTTTTAAAGATATAGCCTTCGTAAAATAGCACACTAGTGTTCTCATTTAAGCATCTCTTCTTGACAGACACAGATCTAGCTTCAATGGCAGGAGAGATCAATATATCAAAGAAAATACAGAAATGATCAGACAGTGCTACATCCTTAATAACAATCGATGAGATGTTTAAACCCTTACTGATAAGTAAATCTAGAGTGTGTCCACGATTGTGTGTGGGTCCATGTACATGCTGAGTCAGATCAAAAGTTTTTAAAACGGTTTTGATTTCTTTTGCCATATTGTTTTCTGCATTATCTATGTGAATGTTAAAATCTCCAGTAATAGCAAAACAGTCAAACTCTGAGGAAATTGTTGATAACAGTTCTGTAAAGTCCTCAGCAAAGGCTGGAGAGTATTTTGGAGGCCTGTAAATAATGGTAAGTAAAATACGTGGGGCACCTTTTAACACAATACCCAGATATTCAAAAGAGGGGTAGTTACCAAATGATGTTTGCTTACATTGATAGACATCTTTAAAAAGAGCAGCGACTCCCCCTCCTCTCCTAGCAGCTCTGCAGACACTCATAAAAGTAAAGTTAGGAGGGGATGTTTCATTGAGGACTGTTCCACTGCAGCTGTCTTCTAGCCAAGTTTCATTTAGAAGCATAAAATCCAGGTTGTATGTGGTTATTAAGTCATTGACTAGAAGTGATTTATTTTTAAGTGAGCGGATGTTTAAAAGTGCTAACTTAACAGTCTTACTTTTTGTTACTTTTGTCTTAGTTTGGCGTGCAATAGGCACCAGATTAGATGGGTTTGCTGTACGGCTTTTGAGGGCCTTAGACTTTCTATCATGTAATCGAACAGCAATAGGGAAAGATACAGGCACACTGGGTTCCCGCTTGTTCTGTAAACATTTGAGAAAGTTACTGTTATCATAGCGAGGACCCGGCACATATCACTGAGAGCTGGTATCAGTTGTAGCGTTTCTTTACAAAGTGACATTGCTAACTACTGGCCTGGCAGCATAATACATCGTTTCAGTCATTTTTGTTCAGAAGTGTGAACAGGGATTGTTTTGACAGTGTCGTCTGTACGAAAAAAAAAAAAAAATGCAAAGGACAGACTTTTCCGTTTTTAGTTTATTGTTAACATGTAAACGTACCCTTATTAATCTATCCTGTATTCATTTTGAGATCACACACTTTCAGTTCTGAATTCGTTTTATCACTGCTATTCAGTCGTTTTAGCAGATGTACAATAGAAAAAAATCAATAGAAAAAACTTATTTATGAAATATAAGAGTTTGTGACCCATCAGGCGTGAAGATCTATGATCTAATTCTGCATCGTATATAGCTGTGAAAATGCACTTATGTCTTTCAGTGATCTTTATGGTTTTTCAGTGATCTTTCAGTGATCTTTATGACTATTGATCTAAAATACAACACAAAACGAGAACTGTAATTATAAAACAATTGTTTCATTTAACCTGGCTTGATATTGCCTGGGCGGCTCAATGACTCAGTACGGTGACCACTGTGTGTGTGTAAAGCAAATCTTATAATGAGAAAGCTATGAGAAAACTACATCAAAGTTCTAAGCTGAGAGTGAAAAAAACACTGCATACTGTAAAATGCAATTGTTGCCTAAGCACTTTGTCTTCCTTATCTGACCCTTAAAGGGATGGTTCACCCCAAAAATAAATATTCTGCCATCATTTAATCACATTCCAAACCTTACTTACTTTTGAGTAAGATCAAATTAAAGAAGAAATGTTGAAGACTATTATAGCAGTAACCTTCCACACATGGCTGTATTATGACAAATTTGAAGGGATAGTTAGCCTGGTTAAAACCAGACCATTCTCAGTTGTAACTGAGTTATGGTCTGGCAAAGCGTCATAGACAAATCATTTCCAGAGGGCCGTCACCAACGGACGTCGCAGATAGACCTAAATCCAATCAGGGATGCGTTTCCCAAAAGCATCGTTAGCCAACTATGGTCGCAAGTTCCATTGAACTCGATTGGTAACGACGGAACTTGCGACCATAGTTGGCTAACGATGCTTTCGGGAAACGCACCCCAGAGCGATGAAGGAGATGACGTATGCAGAGCGGCGGAGAAAAATCTCAGAGTGTTGTTCTTTGCTCATTTTTTAACAAAAAGGAATCGTTCAAATCGCTTAAAACAGACGCGATAGCTGATTCGAACGAGTGATGTTCCACGGCAGCATCCATCTTTGTAATGTAGGCTACAAAATCTGCTTCAAAATCCCAGCGCTGTCGTCATCGTGTAAAGCCCGCCCCAACGTTTCTGATTGGTGCCTCGATTTCGACGGATTGGAAATGGGCTTGAATGAGCTCTTTGCCAGACTAACTTTCAGAGCAAATCTAAATTTGCCGGAAGTTGTCTGGGTTTTCCCAGGCTAAGGGATAGTTCACCCAAAAATGAAAATTCATTTCCGAATCATTTACTCACCCTCATGTTGTTCCAAACCTGTATGACTCTCTTTCTTCTGTGCAAGATAAAGGAAAATAATTTGAAGAATGTTGGTAACCAGACGGTTTACCACTGAGTTCCATTGTATGGACATTTCTCAAAATATTTGAAAACTTTTTTGTTCTGCAGAAGTTATTCATGTTTGGAGTAAATGATGACAGACTATTCTTTTTTGGGGGTGAACTTTCCCATTAAGTCATCATTAATGGAAATCGTTGTCTTTGCTGTCCACAGTTTAATATATTTATTCAAATATAGCACCTTCAGACACAACATGACAACCATTATTGACGTCAATGTGACATGGCCAATCATCATTACAGAATTTTTGCTTAAAGTATGCAGAAGCAAAAATGAGAAATGAGACCTATCTGCTCATCATACAACATTTTCGGTAACACTTTAGTTTAGGGTCCAATTCTCACTATGAACTAGTTGCTTATTTTCATGCATATTATAGGATATTGGCTAGTACTTTTAAAATACATATTAATGCCTTATTCTCCATGACCATATTCTACATCCCTAATCCTACCCAATACCTAAACTTAACAACTACCTTACTAACTATTAATAAGCAGTAATTAGGAGTTTGAGGCAAAAATCATGGTTAATAGTTAATAGTGAGAATTGGACCCTAATCTTATAGTGTGACCAAATTAACATACCAGCTTTAGAGGACTTGGACTGTAGTGCACTACACTACACATGTTGAGTGCACTACTTTCTAAACTTTTAGTTATTTTTTTGTTGTTGTCATTTTAGAGTCTAGATCTAGTCTGCAATAGTACATCCTTCAACATTAAGGGGCAGTCACACTACATTTAGATCCATTGACTTCCATACAGATTCCATGCTGATTTAGCTGCTTTCCAAAGATCAAGTTTGGTGAACTCTTCCCAGCGAATTCGTATTACCAAAGAAGTGAGACCAGTAGAAGATCGATGCCTCACGGTGTGACACCAGCTTTAAAAGAGCAAAATGTTCAAATCTGCAGGATTCCAGTGTTGCAGTAAACTGGAGTTGACTGCATATTTTTACATTTTGCATGTGTTATGTGTTGAATTTTGTTTCTAAAAGAAGCAGAGTGTGATGTCAAATTACAACAGCTGCAGTGTCCGTAGAGATTTTACGTGCTCAAAGTCTGTGACCATGGCTTTAGTCATTTTGTGTAAAAACAAACAAACAAAAAAGGACACCAGAGCAGGGTTGAGTAAACTGGAGGGTGAGTAAATTATTTTTGGATGAACTATCACTTTACAACTGACTTTCCTTAATTAATGTAACCCAAATGTAAGGTTTGTTATATTTAATCAGCTTAATAAAACCAGTAATCAAATATTACTAGATGCATTCTAACCAATTGATTTTAGGGATCATCCTCAAGTGAACTTGCTTGCATCATTGACGTAATTATTTAATGACACGCAGATATCAAAAAAACTTTTATATTCACACAACACTCATACAAACAAACAGCTAACTGCTTGAGGGGAGTGAATTTCTGAATATTTGAACATATTTAAATGTATTACTATCGCTTCACCAGATGCATGAATGGAAATCGGCATAATATATTTTCATTTATCTGGAACACTCTCTTGCTTACAGCCACTACATGCGAACACACACACAGGGACACTTGAGAGAGGGATAATGGAGCTCATGCAGTGAAGTGCTGTTGATAATGAGGCAGATGTCTGTCTGCAGGGCTGACACAGCAGGGACACACACACACACACACACACACACACTTGCTTTTTTGGCCACCTTTCTCCCGGTTCCCTCTTCACCTCCCTCCTCCTGAAGTTTTAATTACCCCTCTCCAGACACACAGAGGTGTGATGCTTCTGTGTGTTTGTATGGCCGTATGTGTGTGTGTGCTAAAGGTCAGCCCGCGTAGCCTCGGAGTAACACAGGCTAGTCAGGGTCTCCCCTTTCTCACAGCCACATCGACCAATCAGAGCCCCCTCCTCACCGTCATTCGGCCAATCACAGCTCTCGATTCCAGCCTCTAAAAAGCCAATCGTGCTGATTAATTTATTCAGAGCCCCCTCTCCCTGCCTCTCCTGCTGGAATGAGACTTTTTTTTATAGACCATCTTGCCCCTCCAGCCCCTGTTTCTTTATTGCGTTTGTGTAGAGCAGTACAAGAATGCGGCGTATTCTTTTTTCACTCTCCTTTTGTATGTAATCCCTCTCCCTCTTTTTTTCTCCTTCCTCTCCAAAGTAATTAGACAGAGGCGTGTAAAGAGGAGAAATTCAGTTCTTTGAGGGAAATGCGGAAAGAAAGGGAGAGTGATAGAGAAAGACAGAGAATGAGAGAGGAAAGGGGCAAAGCATAAACTCGCACAGTTGAGTGTTATTGTGCGAGTCTGAGCACAGAGGAAATAAAAAAACAGGATTACTGATAAATAAACCCTCCTTGCGCACACGCGCACGCATACACACACACACACACACACACACACACACTTTCCCCTCTTTGCCAATTGCCAGAGGGTTGAGAGGCTGACATCATCACTTCCTGTAGTAAACAGGTGTGAGGAGGGATATGAAAAATAAAATAAAAGAAAGAGAAGAGGCCTCTTCTCGGGAAACTCCTTTTCTTTATCGTGGTGCTTAGCTGAGGTTTGAGGATCAGTCTGACCTTCGTTTATACAGCTCCCTCATGGTCTTAGCTTTTAATTCAAAGTGCTTCTCTTCAAATAATCTACGTTATGAAAAAAAACATTGACCTTTCCTGAAGCCAGATGAGTTGCACACAAGTTTTTGGTTAGTCTTTGGGTTAGTTAAAGAACAAAAAGTACATGGAAAAATAGCGGTGCTCCCATAACCTATAGCTGCCTACAGATTTAGCATTATAAGGCATCATAGATGGGTTATAGATGTCATTGACCTTGACCCATCCATGTGTTTCCAAATTGTCCTTGCTGTATTAGCAAATTTGTCCACTTTTAAAGCAATGAACTATTCCATAAGCCCTCCAAAACTGTGATAATTGTATTATTCTTTCATATATTTTGAAATGTTTGACAATAGAAGGTGATTTTAAACTGTCAAACCTGTTACCTTTACTTTGTATAGTAAACAACCAAAAATGTAACATGGATATTTACCTGTTAAATGCATAACTGTATCTCAACATAGCCTACATTACAAGGGCGTAGGTTTGGTTTTGAGATTGGTGGGGACATTCCCAGAAGCTGACGAATCAGGAAATTAATAGGATTAATAGGATAATATTAAGGTTTTTAGACTTTATTGACCTTAACAATACGTTAATGAATTCTGTAATGTTATGGTAACTATTAAAGACAAGAAGGGAGTTTAACAGAGACTTAACTTTACTCCGTTCATAGTGCAATGCAGTAGTGCAATACGGACTTGTTCCTTGCTTTTTGAAGAAGCCAAACACATGTTAGTCTGCATCTGTCATTAAAGGGATAGTTAAGGGGATAGTTCACCCAAAAATAAAAAATTCTGTCTCTCCCACGAGTTGTTTCAAACCCTTATGAATTTCCTTCTTCTACTGAACACAAAGGAAGATATTTTGAAGGATGCTGGTAACCAGACAGTTGATGGAGCCCAGTGACTTCCATAGTAAGAAAAAAATATATAATGGAAGTCAGTGGGGCCCATCAACTGTCTGGTTACCACCAACATTCTTCAAAATAACTTCTTTTGTGGTCAGCAGAAGAAAGAAACTGGTTTGAAACAACTTAATGATAACAGAATTTTCATTTTTTAAGGAAACTATCACGTTAACAGAAATGAACTTTTGGCATATTTGTTTCACATCATTACTGTCCAGTTTATCCTGTTGGACATGACACACAGCAACTCCTGCCATTGTTCTGAGCCATGTATTCAGTGTCCTAAGAGCAATGAAACTTATTTCAGCCTCAGCTGATGAGACTGGGATGACAAGGGTTTCAACTTCATCAAACAGACCTCTCATTTCAACAGACCAAGCAATTTTGTGTTTTCCTGTTTAATGTGGACTTTCCATAGTCATAATGATTTTTATACAGTACAAACTGTTTATTCTATCCCTCTACACTATCCCTATCACATTTAACTTTCTGCATTTTCAAAAAACGTCACGTATGATTTATAAGCTGTTTTCAAAAAAAAAAAAAAAAAATCCCTACAAGGATTTCGGAAATTGCCCTCTTTGTGGGGACATATTATCTTTGTCCCTACAAAAATGGCAATATACGAAAATCTTGTCCTTATGGGTATTTTCTTTGTTTACTTTTTTTGGAAACCGGCTTATAAATCAAGTGATGTTTTTACTAAGTTTCAGTGCTCTTTGCGCGCGCACACACACACACACTAACGATTATATTTGCCACTTATCCCGCGATTGACATACATTATATTGTAAAAACTGAGCTGTCCCTGAATCATTATATGACGCGATTTGCCCCGTATTTTTGTGCACTGAACTGTAGATTAGGCCTACTCCCTAGTTTACCGCATCTAGGTTTCCTTCGAATGAGCTTTGCCGCTTCGCACAACCAGCCTCTCACAAGTTAGAAAGAAAACACAAAGCCAATCAGTTTAGCGATGTGTGTTCAGCAGGTGGGACCTAGATCTATTAACCGTTTGTGTTCCAGGATTTGCGCATTTTTCTCAGAATGCTCTTGTAAGAGATTTTAATCTAAATTAGATGTTTCCTGGTTAAATAAAATAAGAAATACATCAAACCCACAAGACATACCCGGCAACAGTGGTTATATATAAATATATTTAAATTTTTTATCTAAATTATTGCTAGGGACAAATCAGTGTCACTGGATATTGGTAGGGACATGTCCCTAGCGTCCCTACTAAATTCTACGCCCCTGCTACATTAAAATGTATTCATTTAGCCCAGGTTTAGGCATTGTAATTCTGCTGCCTCATTGTGGCCAAATTCTAAAGGCCCGTTCACACCAGGGAGGATAGCGATAAAGATAACGATAAAGATATAGTTCTAAAAATCGTTCTCAATATTAAAGAATAGCAGAGTTCACACCACAGCTATAGCAATAACGGCACAGAGAAACGATATCGTTGGAATCACTCTCAGAACGATTTTATCCAGCTGATAAACGATAAAATCGGTTCAAAAAAGCCAATCAGAATCCATCCTGCTGTAACGAGCTCGAGCATTTAAAGCGGGAGACAAGCATCAGAACGATATCATCTGCTGGTGTGGACGCTAATATAGTTATCGTTATAATTATCGTTCTTGGTGTGAACTGGCCTTAAGGCAGCACACGGCATTATCACATTAGCTTAGCCACATGCAAAATGCTATTAAGGACACATCTCCTGTGTGGAGAGCTATTTGTGTGAGACAGAGTTGCTATGTAAAGCGCTGCAAGCTGATTACCAAATCCATTTCTGTTAGGAAGTTGCCTAAGAAGGCAGCTGCCTATTTAGGTAGTAGGCATTGAGGCGGCTCACAGGTTTTGGAACAGAGCTAATCTCTCTGCGTTTCATGTTCTCATTACATTCATGTGTGTTTGACGTGTCAGGCTAATGTTAAATATTAATGCTTGTCTGAATAAAAAAGCAGAGTTACAGCTCTTCCTTATTGTTCTGTTCCTTTTGTCCTCCGTGTTTTGTTTTGCCTCTCTCTTGTCTACTTTTCTTTCCTCTCCGAATAAAGGAAGATCCCTTTACCCCCTCAGAAATATACTCCCTGCCAGCCATTCTGCTCTCCTGCTCCTGCTTTTCATCCCTCTTTCTTCTTCCATCAATCTCTCTTTCAGTCTTTGTCACTCCATTTGTTCCCATTCTCTCCACCTTTTTTATTCTCCCTCTCATCACAGGTTCACTGGGATGAACACACTCATGCAGCATTTTTGCTTTCAGTTTGGAAAATCACAGCCAATAAGATTATACTTTCTCATTAATATATGCTTATGTGGAGCAGGATTTTAGACCAATCAAAATTCACATTGATGGAGCTAGACAACCGAAATAGAACAGTCAAAAATGGCCTGTCATAAATGATTTGCACAATAGACGAATTACTTGAATGCTTTTATCGCTTGTCATATAGGAGAGGATACGTAACAAGAAATAATTGGGAGAAGAAGGAATAATGAAATCAAAACATTTACAAAGCCAGACCCAAACTCAGGTTGTCCGACCTTCACAATGTGTTAGATCATGTCAGGGATTGACTGGCTATTGGGAGGCCCTGGATTTTTTCCCGGTGGATCTGTCGACTTGCCGGCTGTCAAAACCAAATTTAGATATAAAGTAAATCCCCAAAGGTTTTTAAGAGAGGAAAAAATGCCTGCCATTTAAACCATAGTGACGGATGTATTCCTTCCCCGTCGCCGGCTGCCACATCCCACTTCTGTTGCTATTTGTCTGCACATGAAATCAATTCAGTCACATGAGTCTGCTCACCTGCTAGAAGACAAACATGATGGGGGATGGATGCTCCGTACAGTCCCAAAGGTAACGCTTTATAATAAAGGTTAATATGTTAACATTAGTTAATGCATCATGAAATAACAATGAACAATGAGCATTTATTAATCTAGGTTTATGTTCATTCTAAATATACTATTGTTCATTGTTAATTCACGTTTGTTCATAATACATTGTTAACTTATACAAAAAGATATATTAGTATATGTAGAAATTAACATTAACCAAGACTAAGAAATGTTGTTGTTATGAATAATATAATAAATGCTGTTGTTTAATAGTTGTGTTTGAGGCATTTAAAAAGGTTCAAACAGTCACTGATGCTCCAGAAGGAAACATGATGCATTAAGAGCTGGGGGTGAAAACTTTTGAACAGGACAAATTGTTTATAATTCATTTTATATATATATATATATATATATATATATATATATATATATATATATATATATATATATATATATATATATATATATATATATATATATATATATATATATATATATATAAAATGGTTACATGGTTCCCGGAAGACAAGTTAAGTACAATTTACCTTGATCTTCAAATTCAAAAAGTTTTTAAAACTTTTTAAAACTTTTTTTAATAGTTGTGTTTGAGTCCCTCAATTGTCCTCTTTTCACACTGTCTCTGGAAAGGGTTCAAATATGCAAAAGATGCTGGAAAACTGAAACATCTGCAGGACCTGAAGGATTTTTCTAAAGAACATTAGGCAGTTTAACTTCTCAGGACGAACAAGGGACTCAAGAACCACCATCACACAAAAAATTTAAAAAAGTTGTGGATCATAAAAGTACTAAGTCTAAATTCTTTAGAGAAGTATGCTTTCAAGTGTTCTTTTTCATAAGGGAACAGGCAATGGTTACATGTATGCATAATTCCCAGCCTGTTTCTTTGTCCCAGTGCATCCCTATGAACCCTACCCCAACAGACCACGTGTCAGACCACCCTCATGCACTTGAGCAGAAACTGGTTTTCACTGTAAGTGTTGACAAAAGCTACATTCTTAACATGGTTTTTCAGTTTGAATAATGAAGCAAATGTTCACATATATGCTTACGTGCTCACTGGCTCGCACACTTCAAACAAGCAAACGGCTTTAGGCTTTATTTAGAATTCGCGTAAAGTGAACAACAAACGAGTTTAGATTAGTTCGTCACAAACAGATATGATACACAAGCAACTTGAAACGCTTCGCCACAACTGTCTGGATTCCCTTTGTACTACAAAACCAATTTGTCCAAACATATAATCAGCAAGGAGGGATGCGTGTGGCCTTTTCTTCCATCGACTTCTCTTTCTTATATGCTTGTGGTGTGCATGCAAAGCATATTTACACATGAAAGGATATGTGAGTGTCATTTGCACAACGATACTTTCCGTATGCTCTCCAAAAGCAAAACCTCTCTAGGGTATTCATTAGTGAACACTCTATACCACACACACACACGGGCCTGTCACCGGATCACAGCTAGTGCGAAAATAGCTCCATTTGGACTATCTGTAGTTATAGCTGTCAGTACTATAGATCTGCCGGCCCGAGAGGAGACGCCTAATGTATAGCAGCCCCTAAAACTGCATATCATGAACATCAAATAGCTTCTCTGCTTTGTAGTTCAAGTTTAAGACCCGATAAGTGTTACGTCTCCGGCTCATCTCTCAGAACGGGTTCATTTGCAGCAGATTTAATGATAGTGCGTATCGAATATTCCTCCCAATGTTTAGTCTGCCTCGTTCTCTCCCACCTCTCCAAGAAGAGAGAATGACGTCAGTATAAACACATTTCTTCTTTTTATAATGACTTCGTATAGTCTTTAGACTCATGTGCGTTTGTTTGAACTTGTATGATTGTTTTGTCAGATGTGATGTGGTCCCGTCGTTGCCCCTCCGTTACGACGACCCGAATTCGGCGGCTGGGCCGTGCCTTGTTTTTCACTGTGTGGGTGTGTGTGTGTCTGTGAGTGAGTGAGGGGGGGAGTCTGTGGCTGCTTTGGCAGGGCTACGAGGCGTCAGCGCTTTGCCTCATGGGACGTCCTGGCAAAGTCACATACCCACAGCACATACACACACACAGACGCGCACACATTGACACAGATACAGACGCATACCCGCAGCTCTGCAGTCTAGATAATTAAAACCACACACACACAGCAAAACACACCCCCATCTTCGCTGTCACAGAATTGTTCTCCGTTTCTCTCCTTTAATATTACCATACACACACTTTTCGTTCTTATTTCATGTTTGTCCCACACAATTAACTCCAGTATGTGAGGGTTTGTCGAGACACTTTGTGGTAAAATGGGTGCGTTTAGTGAGATGACAGAACCCAAATATTCCAAATGTGTGAATCCTCACAGATTTCCCAACATTCCATGTTGTTGTTCAAGTTTGTTTGTGACTGGACAGTTGTAATTATCTCTAAATTAGCAACATCTGTGGCTCAATTAGCATTTTTGCATGTGAAGTGACTAAGTGCGTGGGTCTTCAGCCCTGAGGGTTTCAAAAATGTCTTGTCTGTGTGTGTTGTCTTCGCCTGTGAGTCTGTTTCTTGTGGAATCAGACTTTTCTAAAGTATTTTCCCATAAAACTCAAGCCTGGCTGTGGTTTCGAGCCTGCAGTTGCTTTTTCCCCTCTCTTTTTCTGTCATTCTCTCTTTCCACTTTTTTTTGCGCCGGGTAAAGTTTCATTCACAATTGCTCTGTGAATGCTTCTGGTCTTCCTCTGATGATCTGTCGCTTCGCGGAGGAGAGTTGGGGTGGGATTAGAGCGATGGAGGTTGATGTGACCTCATACAAACACACACATACACGATCAACGCAAACACACGCATGTTTGCTCGGGGGAATTGATGGTGGAGATCGAGACATTTCGTCTCAAGCTGTGGTCGTGCTGGAAAAAAACAAAATGAACACATAATTACTCCAAGATGGAGGATATCATTTTGATTTGCTGAATTTGGGAAATATTTGGTGGATACATTAAGTTAAATCTAAATTATAGGCTTGAGACTAAGAGTGTTTAAGGAGAAATGGGTTCTTGTTTGGGTTGAGCTGAGGATGAATGGAGAGCGGGAAAACTCTCTTCCTGTGATTATAGAAAGGGAGCGAGAGAAGAAGAAAATAGAAGCAAAGAAAGTAGTTATGTATACTGTCTGACCACACATCTTTCCTTGCATGCATATATGTTGGATTCAGATTGCAATTTGCTGGAGAATATAGAGTGTTTCTTCAACGTGGACATGTTTGGCTCTCTTGACTTCGAGAGAATAATACACGCATTTCTGTGCACTAGTTTATTTAATTCCATTGTCATTTTTTCCTGAGACATGTAGGAGGAAAAAACCCACAGCAGTGTCATTTCCATCACATCTCAAATTATGTAGTGTAATATTATTCTGTAGTGAAAATTATATTTTAAAAATTCTTGGAATAAAATAGCTGATCCATTTGTCTTACTAAGGCAAATTTACATAATTTGACACAATTACAGATTGAATATTAATTTGTCTTTATTTTGTCTATATTTGTCACACATCATTTCTCATATTTGATCTCACTGACATTGTTGTCTCCATGCTAACCAAGTACACTAACTTAAAAAAAAACATTTTACATATAATTTAGTATATTAAGCTTATATTAAACCAAATGAATTAGCAAATTCCAAACTAATTTCAAATCTTCCATTTATGTCTAAACTACTTGAAAAAGTGTCTTCCTTGTGTCTACTTCTGTAGTTACTTTCTACAGCTTCTGACCAAGGCTGCGTCTCAATACTAGTTTTGCTTGTTCTCAGTGCTGTTTTTGACACAATAGATTAGAAAATTAGAAAATTACACCGGTTATCAGGGAGAGGCATTAGGGTGGTTTAGATCGTAACTATCTGACTGTTACCATTTTGTCTATTTAAACAGGGAATTATCCAAGTTAACATCATTAAATTATGGAGTGCCGCAAGGGTCTGTTTTAGGATCTCTGCTATTTTCAGTATTCATGTTCCCTCTTGGTAATATTATTAGAAAACATGGAATTGTGTCCACAGTTATGCCAATGATACTCAGTTATATATTTCACAACCAGAAGAAATCTCTAAATTATCAAAGTTGACAGAGTGTGTTTAAGATTAAAAATATTGGATTATTACTAATTTTTTTCTATTAAATTTGGATAAGACTGGGGTATTTCGTATTGGACGAAAAACCCATACAATATCTTAGAATACAATTTGCTTCATTGGATGTTGCTTCATCCTCTACAGTTAAAGACCTGGGTGTTATATCAGACAGCAACTTGTCATTTGATAATCATATTTTCAAAACGTTCACCTCAGAAACTTCGCTAAGCTACGGAACATGTTATCTGGTTCTGATGCAGAAAAGCTAGTTTGTGTATTCATGACCCCCAGACTGGATTACTGTAATGCTTTACTGGCTGGTTGTCCTGCATCCTCAATAAACAAACTACAGTTAGTCCAAAAGTCAGCTGCTAAAGTTTTTACCAGGTCAAGAAAAGTATCGATTACAAAGTATTGCTACTGACTTTAAAGGTCAGCTCCTGTGCATTCACCCTACAATCCATGACGTTCTTTAAGGTCACAAAACTCTGGGCTTTTGGTATTACCTATCTAAGTCTACTAAAGGAGGGAGAACTTTTCACATTTGGCTCCTAAAGCCTGGAATAGCCTTTCTAAAAAATGTTCGAGGCTCATTCTCCCATTTTGAATCTAGATTAAAGATTTTAGATGACCCAACACCTGTGTTTTCCTCAAATTTTCATATTTATTGTTTCAATCATATTATAATTTAAAGTCTAGGTCTAGGACATATGTAAAACAATCCAATCTATACATAATGGCATTTGAAAAGCATCAGAGTGACACTTATTTGTCCCCACCTCTAGTTCTTAATGGCACATATAATTGGAGCATCTGGTATCAGCTCCAACATGGATCACAGACCTGTGAGAGAAACAGGCAAAGGAGAGTCCAGAAAAAGAGAAGAACAGAAGTAAGATAGATAGCAGAAGAAAGAGAGAATCAGAAAGGGATTGTTTGTATATTTCGAGCGGATGTACATTTCCTCAATATGAGCATGTGTGCAGCACATGGCCGTTTTGCGCTGTGATGATGGGCCAACATAAATCAGCCCACTTCCTGTGGACAGCACTCTTAGGGTCTGTCACTTCCTGTCCTTACTGAAGGAGATCCAAGCTCAGTTCTGTTATTTTTAGACTGAAGCTTATGTCAAAGTCAGGTGCTCTACCTAGAATGAATGGAGACCGTTGAAATGCCCATTGTCCTGAGTAAGGTCCATCAGATGATGTTGTACTATCAGAGTATCTTCATCCATACTGATACTGTTTGTTTTGGCGTTGCTGTAAATGATAATGCACAGTGTTTGCTGCACACAGGTAAAGTAAGAGCTACTGATTTCCTTAAAAGTTCATAAGTGATTTTAATAATTTGCTAACTTCTGCGATTTTGCTAACTTCAAACATACACCCTGTCCTCCAAAGACATGTCAGAAACCCCAGTGTAAGCAAACTTGCATGCACAAAATTACTGGCAGAGATTGTTTATGATTGGCTAAAGCTTGGGCTGCTCCCCTAACAATATTTTGTGAAATGTGTTTTTGTTGGGTTTTTTTTTGGTCCTTATTAAAGTCAATGGAAACCGAAACTGTTTGGTTACCAACATTTTTCAAATATCTTCTTTTATGTTCCACAGAAGGAAATAAATTCATATATGTTTGGAACTACATGAGGGTGAGTGGATGATGACAGAACTTTACATTTCAGACAATCAAAACCAATCATAATTTTAACATTTTACAATGACATTTTCTACCCTTTCTCTGTCCCTCAGTGTTAAGACTGTTTTTGCTTCTGTGCCTTTAAGACTTGTAAATGACTTTCATTATGATTATGTATACTGGCATAGTTGGGTCATTCCTACACTTTGGTGGATTTTATGTCCCCGTGAAACAACACTGCATATTTTACATAAAATTTGAATCAACTTTAATGCCACATGCTTTTTCATGCATAGATGTACCCCAGTTTAAAAAAAATCATTACGATTAGTACCTTAAAAAAAACACAATAAAAAAATAATAATTGACAGGCAAATTCCCATCTTCCCATTCTCATATGCCCATGTTTTCTTAACTTCATTTTGAAATAAAGATTACATAGGTCTGTATATTTCTAAATTACAAATTTTGAGTATTAGCATACACATTTACTTATTCTTTTTTGACATAAAATACGATTTAATGTGTAAAACAATTAAATTAGTTGATGTCGCTCAAACTCCAGTCCACCTTGTTACTCTGGTGCCATTTGTGTTAAAAAAACTGCACTAAATCACAATGCAATGCAACTGCAAGAACAAAGTATAATCAGTCTTTTCTCTTTTTTCCAATTTTTAAGAAGACTTATTTAATAGTGTAAAACATGTCCACCCTGTTGTAAATAGATTTAAATAGATTTTATAAATTACTAAAATTCTTCTAAAATGTTAAATTCTTCCTTCTGCTAGCATGTTGTTCTTTAATGTGCTTCATCAGCTTATAACGCCCACCCTGTTAAGGCCCACTCTGTTACAATTTGCATTGTAAAAATGTCATGTAACAGGGTGGTGACATTTAAAATATTTGGTCGGGATTATGAGATTGCACTAGCCTGAGCTTGACCAGTGTGTTTAAGATAGACAGACATTTTCTGACATTTTTCCAACCTGCTCAGTCCAAAATCCACCAAAACTGGAGGAATTTCACACTTTCATTCATCAAATTTGCAAAATGCTTAAAGGCACTTTCATAATGTGCTCATGGCATGGATGTCATTTGTGCAGTTTAGTTATCTGAATGAACTGAGAAGAAAATTTTGCTTTGAATAGAAGTTTTGCATTATCTACAGTACATACACAGTACTGTAAACTCTTGTATTTAAAAAAAAAGAAGAGCAAAGCAAATCCTGTTTTCCATGATGTGCAGTCTTTAACTTTTTATTTTATTTTATCTTTTAGAAATGTCTCTTATACAACAAATCCCTACACTGAATACTGAGCATATTTTCATGATCTCCTGCTGGTTCATGTACCCCTCCATTCTCATTCACCGCTTTACAATTTGCGGTGAGAGAAACAAACATCTCCAGCCATCAATAACTCAGCTCTTCCTGAAAAGTCCCCATATTCTGTGACAGAAGTATTTCAATCAAATTCCAGAGGCCAAGTAGTAATTACCCAGCATTCCAAGGCATTTTGTGGCTGGCCAGCAAATGTGTGTCCCTCCAATTAGTGCCTCTCCTATTCCTCAGTACTGTACAGAGCAATTCAAGGTTTAGCTGCAAGAGTGGACGCACAAACAGCGCTGTGGTGCGCTGTGGTATGTGTGTGTGTGCTTGTGTTTGTGTGTTTCAGCACTTCTCTGACTTTACAAGGTTTACCACAATCTTGGAGCGCCCACAACAACAGCTCTTATGGCCCCTATAAAGATCCTCATATAAAGTGCTCATTCCAGTAAACACTAAAGGTAACATCTATATGAAAATGTTTTAAACGCACTACCAGTCATCCAGACAATTTCTGTCTATATTTATCTATTGATGCAAATTGGATTTTCTTGAAGAACTTTGACCTTTACAGTTATATATAACTGCATATGGGCTTCAAGTACAAGACAGGATCTGTTACAGTGAGCAAGCTAAATTATTATTCATTGTCACATTTATAGAACATGATGTATTTGCAGCTTTTCTCAATGTGTTCTTGTAACATTCATCTCTATTTTAGCAGAAGGTAAGTGGGGTATGTGGACATTCTAGTCAAAGAATTTTTGTGCCGTCTCATTCCTGTGTAATGAGTTTAAACATGGTCTGTTGGCTGACCTTTGACCAAACACAGGCCTAGTCCACTGACCCAGAGTCACACATCTCTACACAGACTTCTCCCATCCAGATCATCTCTGACAGAAAGGAGCGGCGACATCTCTGGAGGTCCCTGAGGCTTGACCGTTGACCTTTCCTATCTTGGGCTTAAACCTTGATTTACAGTCACAGCTCAGCCCTCATGACTGACCCCTGAACCCTGTGCCCTCATAAAGAGAGAGTAGAGAGTTTGAACTGTTCAATTTCAGTCTTATTGCTTGCAACACGGGGGGGATGGGGGACTGTTGGGGGGGGGGGGGGGGGGGCTGATTTTGCATTGCTGAATAATTTTGCATTCAGCGCAGAGTACAACATTCACTGAATATGTGCGACCTCATTCAGCCAAAACTAAGAATGCTGCAATGCGAACTAGAGACCTGCGGTGGGCTTTCTCTTGCCATGCTTGGGGGGTTGGGCAAAGGAATCACAGATTGACTGATGTGCCAGACGGGCAGTTGTTGGCTAAAGGGGTTCAGCAACGGAAATCCCCATTATCCAGGCCAGTGTGTCAACCTGCGACCAATCCACCGATGAAATACACACCTACTGCTACATATTCCCAAATAAATCACTGCATGTGTGCTTCTTACTAACTGCCATTATTGAATGATTCCTGAACTCTCTCTAAATGCTTTGTGTGTTTAAAGCAGGGTAAATGTGTTGAAGTCTCAATTACATGAAGCTTATTTTTGTTCCTAATTATTTCAATAATACATAAACAATGTATTATTATTATAAAATTATTATTTATAAATAGTATTTTAACAAAACTACCTCAGTATCTTTGAATATGTGAAAAAATGCCAACACGCAGAGTGTCACACATCATGTGACCAACATGCAGAGAAAAAAAAAACAGAAGAAAAGGGAAATTATATAATAGAAAGAACCTCTGCAGACCCTCATGACCCTGTGTCAGTCTCTTAAAAAATATCAGATAATTTGTATCTTTTTTTTTTTCATATTTATTGAAAACTTAATACTTTGTATTTAAATAATGCTATTCATATAATGATATTCATGAGATAATTGTGTAAACACATTCAGTGTTATGTTGTTACATTTTAAGGTTTCACCACATATATGACTTTTAAAGTCATTAAACTTTTCTTGAAAATACGTTTTAGTGAGATGCAAGAAAGAAAGTACATTGTTACTAAGAACTTGGCCATGTGTTTAAAACTAAATTTTTCCTTTTCTTTATCATGGACACTCTTATTTGTCATTAACTTAGAATGTACAGATTTTAACCTGTCACTCCTCTATAGTCCATAAAGGAAACCATCTCCTTATCATATAATTATGTGCTTATAGAAAACACATTAGCATGGTATATAATTCAGCTACTTAACGTAATTACTGTAATCTATTTTAAAGCATTTGTCCGATAGCAGAGGGAATGGGTTGTGAAGGGCACGTGTGTGTGTGTGTGTGTGTGCGCGTGTGTGTGTGTGGTTTTATACAGATGTCATCTCCCCACTAAAAAGAGTCTCCATAGATAGAAAGACACACTCTCTCTCTCTCTCTCTCTCTCTCTCTCTCTCTCTCTCTCTCTCTCTCTCCTACATATGTGAACACAAATGCACATATGAAGGAGTTTTATTTCCCTTTTTTCTCGAGCCTTTCATCACAGTCTCCATATGTAACTAATTCAAAGTATCATCTCTGTGCAGTTTCTCTCTCACTTTCTCACTCTGTCCCTCTGAAGTGGAAAATCTGAAGTAATTGCTTTCTGAATTAAAGAGTGAAGTCTGAGAAATACAAGCCGTCATTTATTTGTGCTTTCTCTCTCTCTCTTCTTCTCAAGTACAGAGAGAGGATTGTGTGAATGTACGTCCGTATGACTGCGCCGCTGGATGTACCCCGCTCGCACTCTTACCTCAGAATAAACGTTTCTGGATGTGTGTGCGTCGCGGAAATCGCACCCTTTTGCCCTGAAATCATCGTTCACACACATACAGTAACCACACACACACGTGGAACTCTCCAGGTCCTCGCTGGCAGCTCAGAACAGAAAACTCGTTTGGAAACATGTAATTGGATGGCTTGTGGATGACTGTCGAGGAAACGATTGTGTGGGAGCGTAATTGAACAGACGGCACTCTGTTTCGCTACGGCTGACACAACAAGGCCTCAAGTTCAGGGTGCTAACTTGACCTGTACCTCCAGGGACCAATCATATCTCTGAATAAGAAAGATACTGCAGTCAGTGAAAGAGAGTGATATGATGAAGAATGGTTATATCTCCAGATGATTCTGAGTCTTGAGACGAGGGGGCATTTCTCATGTGATAATATCAGACTACTTTTTCAAAGAAAAATGAGTAAAGTATAATGTTACATCCAAGTTAAAATCTTACATTTCAGTCTGTCCCTCACATAAAACCTTAGTATGGCTTCAAAGACTTGTAATATAGTGTATGAGTCATATTTTCTTTATGAAACTATTGTGTTTTCAGTTTTGTGTCCTTTTTGAAGCTTGAGAGCGAACAGTAAAATTCTTTAAAAATCCATTTTATGGTATACGTAGTGCTTTCACATACTTTATACGCACAACTATGCTACCAGGCTGTAATTTTTATTTGAAAATCAATAAAAATGTACACTACCGCTGAAAAGCTTGAGGTCAGTTATTTGTAAGAAGTCTCTTATGCTTAAGGCTACATTTATTTCAACTAAAATACAGTATAACAGTTTGTAATATTACAATTTTAAATAACTGGTTTAAAAATATATTCTAAAATGTAATTTATTCCTGTAATGGTAAAGCTGAATTTTCAGCATCATTACTCCAGTCTGCAGTGTCACATGAGCCTCTAAAAAAATATTTGTATATGCTGATTTGCTGCTCAAGAAACATTTCTTATTATTATCAATGCAAACAGCTGTTGCTTAATATTTTTCTGGAAACCGTGATACATTTTTTTAAATATTATTCATGCCTTTACTATGCCTTTGCCTTTACTTTACTATATATATTTATAGTATTTTAAAGCTTCCTTGACAAATAAAAGCATTAATTTCTTTACACTATGTAACTTTAAAAATGTAATTTTAATTAATGAGTCAATATATCATAAATTTTCTTCTAAAACATGTTTTTGTTTTACCCTGATTAGTTCATTATAAGTGTTTATATTTTAAACCTCACATTATGGTTTTGCAGGAAAATCTCGTACATACCTGTACATCACTCACCCGTGCATGTCTCTTCATATCCATGGATATTTATGCATAAATAGAGAAAAGTTGCTGGTGTGGGTATGGCGTTAGTTCGTTGTCAAAACGAGCGAGAAAGGTTGACATGGAGCAGCTAAATCTCAAACCTCCAGGGAATCTTTTTTATTTTTTTTACAAAAAATGCCAAACAGAGGAGAGTCTGCTAAGAGAATTTCGACAGAGCTCGTAATAAAACAAGAATAATCATTGGCTTGGTTTTCGAATAGTGAGAACTGAGGGATTTAAAATGTTGTAAAAGTGACGAAGAGATGACATTTTTATTCCTCAAAAGGAGAGTAAGGTGTTATTTTATTGAACAGATTAATTGCCATATGTACACTCTAAAAATGTTTGGTCAAATATGGACAAACCCAAACGTTGGGTTAAACATGTAATTTCAAAATTTTATCCGAATTTAACACAACGGTTTGTCCATATTTACCCAAAGTTGGGTTGAAACAACCCATAATTTAATTGAAAATTATGATCTATTGTGAAGAGTCATTTCATTATGTATTTTGTAGCGCTGTGCTGCAATTTATTTTCAAGGAAGTACCGTGTCTATTACCGAGTATAGCTACAGTAACGCCTTATGCCTAGGAGTGAATGTTTTATTAGCAGTAGGATAATCTCTCTCTTTTTAGGGATGAGAAATAAACATATTTCACGCAGAGCCGAAGCACAACCAAACAATGTTTTTCCGCATTTTACATGACATCTAGGTGATGATTTTTAATCATCTATTTATAGAAAGTTACACGTTAAACGATTAAAGTTCATACAAAAATCATCACCCATATGGTATATGGAATCGTTTAACTTTCAATAAATAGTAAAAATGTTACCTGATTGGTTACTTTTTATAATGAGTACTGCTGCATAGTAACATGTTACTTTTAACAGTAACATCCCACCAGTGTTGTAATGTAACGGAGTACAAATACTTCGTTACTGTACTTAAGTAGAAATTTCACGTATCTGTACTTTACTTCGCTATTTAAATTTATGTCTACTTTCACTTTTACTCCACTACATTTCCTAGATAAAATGTATACTTTTACTCCGTTATATTTCCACGAAGAATCTTCGTTACTCGTTACTATACAATAAAAATAAGAAATGTGTGCGACTGCAATAAGGGAGGTTTGGCGAATCACTGCTCATAGATTGCATTACACACGCTCTGCACGCTCTATTTCAGCGTAATGCTCGTTTGTTGGCAAATGAGGAGGAAGCACAACTGAAACCGCCATGGAAGCACCTACTGGAGGACCGGGGGGAAACTCCTTTTCCTTGATTTACTGAAGCCTATGTGTGAAACGCATTTGCAGCTGCACAGCTAGCACATTGAGCGTCTAGCTCGCTCATCGGCTGTGCTGCGGCAACTGCATATCCAATGGCGCGGGCGCCTCTGACGTGCGACCAATGAGCTAGCCCCACGTCATTACACGTCAGAGCTTGCTAAGGGGGCGTGGCCTTAGCCTATAATAGTCCCCTGAATTCGCCATTATAGCAGGTTTAACCTATGGGTTTAACGACTGAAGCGACAACTCGCCAGTCGCCAGGTTAGTGCGGCCGGCTACGCAATACTCGTTCCCTCTCTCCTTTCGAACGGCCACAATAAAAGTTCACAATCAAACTTCTAACCGCTTGCTTTAAAAAAAAAGCAATTTACTTCAAATACTTAAGTACATTAAATATCAGAAAATTACTTTTGATACTTAAGTACAGTATATATCAGATACTTTAAGACTTTTACTTAAGTAATATTCTAAAAGGTAACTTTCACTTCTACCAAAGTCTTTTTCTAGGACGATACTTGTACTTTTACTCAAGTATTGCTTTCTAGTACTTTATACAACACTGCATCCCACAATGCTGCATGAGACATTTATATTAGACACATATTTACATCACATTTCAGGTACACATCTAATTATTTCTGTCATTTCTTGTGAATCAAAACTTGGTGTTGCCAGCACTGTCAACCACTATTTGAGTTACAGTGTAAGGCAACTCAACTCAGCTGGCACACGGGACAACTGTCAACTCTCTACTTTTCAATCCTTTACTCAGTTACCAACTTCTGTGTTCAGAAAATATATAAATTTGTTATTTAAAAAAAGAATAATACAGTAAGGCGATATAAAATATCCTATTCTATGGCACAAAAAGGAAGTTGCTGGGAAACGAAATTGATGGCCTGCTACACTTGCGGTAAGATCACATTTGCTTTTGCTTGTGTCCAGCTGGTCAGTATGTGGTGAGAGACATACGATCCGCTCGGTTCTAATCTGAGCATCTCAACAAAAACACCACAAGATGAGTCCAAAACTGCTCTGGTTTCATGTTGCTTCCGTTTCCTTGCAAACCTAACAACAGCGCACACAAACCACAATTACACTCTAGGAGATCTTCATAGTCAGGAAGCAGAAACAAAGTCAGTTTTGTGTAGTTGTTAGTAAAGAAAGAGAAAGACAGAAAGAGAGGGGAAGGATGGGATGATGAGGACAGATTTTTAAAGTGATGAGGAGCTCATTCCGGTCTTATCTTGACCTGTCACATCACACAAGTGAGTGATGTAGTGCTTGGCCGTGTCCATATGTCATCGAGAGCGAGAGGGATCCCTTCTCTTATCATCTCTATCTTCAAACAGCATGTGGTGTGTGTTTGTGTGCTTTTTGAAAGAGAGTGTGTGTCATTTCATCATGCAGTCCTTGTGCTTGTATAACACACTCCCTGCCAGGGTTCATGCTGTTTGGAGTTATTGTGTGTCATTGTGTGTTTAATGATGCAACGAAAATCAAGAAGAAAGTCTTTATTATGTTCTTTAATCAGAATCAGTAACCATTCATGAACACTAATCTGAAAACTGACAAATACAGGTGTTTTTACACACATCTGATGGTTTAATTTGAGGGAGTGACGTTTAGTGAAGGCCAAGTATGGTAACCAGGGCTTGACATTAACTTTTTTGCTCGCCAGCCACTGTGGCTAGTGGTTTTTTCAAAGTTATTAGTCACTCAACTTTTTCACTGGCCACAATTTTGACATTAATACCATGGGGGAAAACTGCCATATAGATATTTTTAAGATTATATCATAATTTGGCAGCATGTATATTAGTCTGCTGTCACTTTTAGACCTGATGCACAGATCTATTATACTTTTACACATGCGTTTTCTTTCTCAGCTATTTACGTTCACTTAAAACATGACTGGCTGTGTTTATGTGAATACTCGCCAAGACCAGCATTTTGACAATATTTTGTGTGTATTTGACTGTTTAAGCGCAATAAGCAGCGGAAAAGAACAGTATGAGGCGGCTTTATGTGCACGCACTTTGGGTGTGAGCACAAAATCTGCGGGAATGAGTAAAATTATGCACTATAGTTTGCTATTTCCAGATGCCCTTTTAAAAGACTACAATTAAAAAATGTATATAAAATTCACCTCGCCTAAATGGCTCGTAGGAGTGACTCGTCACTGCTGAAATCCACCTGCATTTGGTGTTAATGTCAAGCCCTAAAGGTACCCCATACTTGGAATTTGTCCTTTGCACTTAACCCATAGTGCACACACATTAGGAGCAGTTAGTAGTGAACACATACACTGCAAGCCGTGGACACCCGGAGCAGTGGGCAGCCATTCACTGCAGCGCCCGGGGAGCAATTGGGGAGTTAGGTGCCTTGCTCAAGGGCACCTCAGTCTTTTCCTGCCGGTTTTGAGAATCGAGCCCAGTACCTTTGGGTTACAAGTCTGACTCTCTAACCATTAGGCCACAACTGACCCAGGGTTTATGCGTTTAGGAAGGTTTTAGGAATTACAGCTCTTGAAAGTGAACAACCCCCTCCCCCACCTTTTTTTTCAAGGGACCCGAATCATAATTGGACAATTGACTCAAAAGCGTTTTTTTTTTATGGACAGGTGTGAACTATTATTTCTTCAGCTAAGCAGGTAAAAGGTCTGGAGTTGATTCTAAATGTGGTATTTGGAAGCAATTGCTCTTAACCCACATCATGCGGTCAAAAGAGCTCTCCATGCAAGTGAAACAGACCATCGTTAGGCTTCACAAACAAAACTAATACATTAGAAAGATAGCAGGAACATTAGGAATGGACAAATCAACAGTTACACAGGAAAGAAAGAATGCAATGGTGATCTCAGCAACATAAAAAGGCCTGGATATCCATGGAAGACAACATGTGGTGGGTGTTCCCAGGATCCTCTCTGTTGTAAAGAAAAACCCCTCTACAACATCCAGCCAAGTGAAGAACACTCTCCAGGAGGTAGATGTGTCATTGTCCAAGTCTACAATTACGAGAAGACTTCACTAGAGCAAATACATAGGGTTCAGCACAAGGTGCAAACCATTCAGAAGCCTCAAGAATAGAAAGGCCAGATTAGACTTTGCCAAAAAATGCCAGACCAGTTCTGGAAAAGCATTCTTTGGAAACTTTTTATGCATTTTGGCCATTCATTTACACGACAGCGGTGTTTTGGGGGGGCTGAAAACTTTTTTTTTTTTTTTGTGTGTGTTCAAAGTGCAAGTTTTTGAAAACGATTCAGTTATCATCTCAGTGTAAACTACAAAAAGGTTAATTTGTGAAACCGGTAACGTCATGCGCATGCGTATTAGTGTTAGTGTTTCTTTACAAAGTGACATCAACAACTAACTGGCCTGTCAGCAGAATACAGCGTTTTCAGTTGTTTTCGTGGATCTGTGTGAAGGGGGATCATTTTGACAATGCTGTTGTCTGTACAAGGAAAAACTTTTTTAGTGCATTGTTGTCGTGTAAACGTACCCTTAGATCAACCTGTACCAGAATGACGGAAAGAAAAAAGTATAAAGAAGGCTTGGAACAGCTCGTGATCCAAAGCGTACAACATCATCTGTAAATCATGGTGGAGGAAGTGTGATGGCATGGGCATGCATGGCTTCCAGTGGCACTGGGTCACTGGTGTTTATTGATGGTGGGACAGAAGACAGAAGCAGCCGGATGAATTCTGAAGTGTATAGAGAGTGTATAGGGATATACTGTCTGAGCCAAATGCAGCAAACACGCTTCACAGTACAGATGAACAATGACCCAAAACACACATTAGAATAGAAAATGTTAATTCATTTACTACTCCTTTAGTGGGTAGTTTAGTACTCTAAAGTTTAGTACCTAGTTTAGTCACAGCACAACATAATGAGTATGAAAATAACTGATGGATGGATGGATGGATTCATTCATTTATGAATGAATTCATTCCAGTTCTACAGAAATCTGTGAATCACTCTGTGAATTGATCTGCAGGCACAGATACTGTGTGGGCCTTAGGACGCTGAAAAATGAACACTCACAACATGCAGCTGTGTTTTCTATCATCTTAATGATATCACTGGTACATAATAATTGGTTTAGATGTGATATAACTGACCTGCATTCCTTTTTTAGCACCTCTTATCCTCAAGCTTAGATATTCTGCCACAATACCAGAAGCACATCAAAGAGACGCCCTGCAATTTCAGGACAATCCCTTTTCCTCTATAGCCTAGAAACTAAGAGTGTGTTTTCCAGCGTAGGTCTTTGTTCAGCTTGTGAAGTCTGAGGACTGATCTAATGCATTGTTCCTGCAGAGGGTGGAGTGCAGGATGAACAGTCTGATGAAGATGTTCCCACAGACACACACACACGAGATTGAGATGTATCTTCGCATGCACACACAGACAAACTCATTTACACACGTCACGCCAAAGGGTCTGTATGTAGCACTTTAGAACAGAGCCTCATTCAAGGCCGTAGAGGAAGGGGAGGAGAGAAGAACGGAGGGTCGGGGTTCCATTCAATCCACTGGATTTGAATGACTTCATAACGTCTCAATTACACACATCCCTAACTTTCTCATTTCAGACGTGCTTTCACGCTAAATTCAAAGCGTTGTGCTAAACTGCTGGGGAGCGTGTGAGAGTTTTAGGGTGTGGTGGAGGACATCCTGAGAGAGACTGTTGATGTAAAACATTTCTATTTGTTGCTGTGGAGATTGGGGAGGTGTGTCTCTGGTTCCCCCTGGTGGGCAGGGTGAGAACTGCAGCGCTGCAAATCTCGCAAGGAGCAATTACTGATCGGTTTGTTCCTTAAACAGCTGGTTCTGATACACAGCTGCAAAAGACTGTTTGCATTATTTTAACGAGACACATATGTGAAGTGATAAACTAGGCATTGATGTGATATTTTTACACAAACTTATTTCGGTGCTGATCTGTTGTTTTTGTTTGTCTGTGTAAGATTAATTGTGTGAAAAGATGTTCACCTCACCTCACTTCACTCCCACAGCTTATCTTTCCCATGACTCCCTGCTCTGGTCTCCGTGGGTGACTGACTGGCCCCTCCCTCTCCTTGCCGAGCCTTTCTCTTGTATGAATGGAGCCGGTTTACATCTCCATCTCAGGGTCAGGGTGGGAGTGTGAGCATGTGTGTGTGTTTTGCACATGAAGTGTCAGCTTGCTGGAAATTCAACTCAAATGTATCAGCGTAGCTTGGCATGATAAGTTTAAGCAATATCCCACTGGTTAACACATACACATACACACAAGATTCTACAGACTCCATTGAATTACAGTATTTCAGAGTTGTCATGACTACAGCAGCATGAGAGAGAATACCCACAGAGCTTCTCAGAAAATACTGAAATTACACTGTCATAGGTCATTTCCATGACGACGCCCTTGATTTAGCACCAATCTCATCCCCGTTAGCTGTCTGAAACAATGCCACGCTCACTGTACACCGTCTGTTCTGATGCTCAGACATAAAGAACTCCTGCTTCCTAACATTTAGTTCAAACAAACAACAAACACTTGCCAGTTTGATTTATAGTGGTTCAATCCCAACTGTATTCACAGTTAACCAAGCTAGTCACACACACAAACGCCACACTGTGTACATTTCCCAGTTTAACAGAGCACCTTTATTTGCCGTATATACAGTATATACTTGGAAGTGGATATAGGATAGTATAGGATACGATACGGTATAATACAAATTGTGTTATAATACAATAACACAAAAATGTAAGTTTTTGCGAATTTTTGTAGAAGTCTTGTATACTTTTCATTTCAAAACGGTGTGTAAAACAGTGAGTACTCCTTTGCCCCATAGACTTCCATGAAATTCTTTACTGCAAACAGTACTGGGAGAGAAAGAGAGTGTGAGCTTAAGAAAGAGAAGGAGGGAAAGAAGAATAGGATTCATGTAGGGATAAAAAGGCAAGGGAAACGTCTCTCTCAGCACGGATAAATATTTGGGATAAGCCTGGTTTTCTCATGTAAAGTGGATCCAAGCCCTGAATCCAGAGTCCACACTATACACACACACACACACGCAAGTGGCCAAATTAAACTACGTTAAGAGGTGCAGATTAGCTCTTTCTCTCTTTCTACTATCTCTATCTCTCTTTCTCTCTCCCTGTCATATTCATACTCACTCTCACACATCACAAACAATGGCACACACTCATGTGTGAAATGAGCACACACACACTAGCACACACACAGCAGCTCACAATACATGTGCTGGCATCCTAATCTAGCCTTAGAGAGGGTTTTGGAATGGACTCTCTTTCAGGGCTCTAGAGGAAGGGGAGGAGAGCAAGGGAGTTCATTGACAACAGTTGCATTTGAGTGAGGATTTGGTTGATGATTTCATAAGGAATGCTCGAGTGAGCAGCAATGGACCCCCGGTCCTCTCCTCGGCCCCTCCTTCTCCTCATCTCTGGTCATTTACTCTGCTGGGGGCGTTTGTCCTCAAAAAGCCCCCCTACAGAAACTTTATTTTTCTGTCCTATTATAATAGACAGAATCCTTCTGTCTTCCTCCACACACAAGTACACTCTACTTTCATATACAATGCCATTATCTGTTATGAGTATAGATTTTGTATGATAAGTCATGTCTCAGGCTCATAAACTCATAAATTGCATCATAAATTTGATCTCGTAGCAGATGACAGTTTACAGAAGAGCCCATCACAGTAAAGTGACTTCTGGACTGCAGGATCCACACTAGCAGCATATTCAGAACTCACTGGGTGTAATATATGAGTCTGCTCTTCTTGACCTGTTCATCTGCTATTTAGCCTTATAGAATTACATCAAATATATTCTGTCAATAGTGCCTTTATGCAAACTGAGGAATTAGTTTTTGCGACACCCCTGTTTCGTCCTGCTTCTGGGGTTTTTCTTTCTTTCTTTTTTTTCAGATTTTGATTTGCTTCAAATCAAAAGGTTGTAATGTTGGGATTAATCTTGTTTGGCTTAAGGCTTTGCTCTTAAGGTGCAGACACTTTGGCAACATGTCAGTGAAATTTTGCACATTTTGCAAAAAAAGTTATATTGTCCATTGTCAACAATGTGATGCATTAAGCACTGCTCATACAGAAATCACTTTCAAACCTAGCAGCTTTCTGTTAGTCAACACAGTTAATTCACAGGACAAGGTTGAGCACAAGCAAAATCTGTGCGGGGAACTTTTTCGCTTTCACGCAAAACGTCAGATCCCGTGGGCAGCAGCACATGTTTCTGAGCTTTTAGACGCCATTTAGACTTGACATTAACATTAACAAGTGCCCTGTATCTGGATGTTGTGCAGACATGTATTGAAAAGACGAGTAAATGTGTTTCTGATTGGACTCTTATCTGCATGTCCTGGTCCTGAGGTAGTCAAGTGATGCAGTGTAATCTCAGTGCAATCTAAACGCTATAGTCATCATATGTATTGACCGATTGACGTGACACGTAACCCTGTCCGCTATCATTATGCTCTTCAGAAAATGTATCTGAAACATTGCACGATTTATTGGTTATAATATTGCGAGAGAACAGAACTCAGTGAGTGCCTACTCTGCCATTTTGAGTGGAATCCTTCTGCACAGTGACTAAATTCAATGCTTCTGATTGGCGTTTGTGTTCATGTGCTTAACAGACATGTGTAAAAGTGTGTTCTGATTGAGTGATGATCCCATCTTTAATGGAAACATTTCTGCAGCTCAAACAGCAGAGCATGGCATTAGCAATGCCAAGGTCATGGGTTCGATTCCTAGGAAATGTATGAACTGATAAAAAGTATACCTTGAATGTCACTTTGGGATAAAAGCATCTGCTGGTAGCACTTTATTTTGCAGTCCTGATTCCCCGTGTACATACTATGTACTTATTGTAATTACAATAACTGGGTACTAACTAGGTAATGACCCTGAACCTGCCCCTAAACCTAACCTTAAACCAGTTACCTTATATTACCCAGTACTTTCTAAGGTAAGTACACCGTAAGTACACGTAAGTGCATGAACTATAAAATAAAGTGCAATCAGCCTAATGCATTCATGTAATTCACCGGGCTTGCATTTGAATGCAAAGTGTAAAAAGGATCTTAAACACGAATTAAACTTAGATTTTTATGTGTGGGCTACTCTTGGGCATGCATGCAGTGTAAATTTTATCATCAGCATAGTACGTGTGTTCTGTGTTTATAGTTTGTATGCATTATCCACTGTTCTGGATAATGCACTCATTAAAAATAAAGGTTCTTTGTTGGCATTTATGGTTCCATGAAGAACCTCTAACATGCACATTCCATTGCACAAAAGGTTCTTTATTGTAGATAAAGCTTCTTTAGAACATTAATAGGTTCTTTACACTAAGAAAAAATGGTTCTGTTAAGAACTGTTTACTGAAAGGTTCTTTGGGGACCCAAAAATGGTTCTTCTATGGCATTTCTGCAAACCCCCACTAAGGACTGTTCTATTTTTACAGTTTCTCACTCTATCACTCGTGCCCACGAACCATGTTTTGAAACTTATTCGTTGTTTCTTTTTGTATTCATGGACGGAATACAACTTCTATGTATATTCAGTTTCTTATCTATTCTATTACATAAACTTCAACATTCATGCATCCAGCCCACTCCTATCTCTCTCGAACATACATTCTGGGCTTCATTAATATTCTCCATACGTTCCTGCATGCAACTTGGCTTGGTTATTTTTTAGAGTCATTAGGGAGGGGGCTAATTGTGTTTATTATGCATGAAAATGGGACAGAATAATTAAAATGAACAAGAATCAGGTCAGAGGTCTGAACAGTGGACAATTTTAATATTTTTTTTGAAGTGTTTATCTCATATTTTCACCTGAATTGTGAAAGCGATGTGTGTGCATGCAAAACAAATACTACTTATTATTTGGAAATATTTCTCAATATTCAGCATAAACAGAGCAAACAACTGGTGAAACAGAAAGAGCTATTAAAGAAGTTAATAACCGTTCGGGGTAAAAAACACTGCAAGCATTCTGATTACGCATAGCAAAAACGTGCACAGAGAAATGTCAAAAGTCTTTGCAAAAGTTCCTCATGTATATATTTATTTTTAGGTGAATATGTACATATCATGGAGTTAAGGTATATAAAGAGATCATTAGCTCATTCATTGCATTTATTTGATCTTTCCTCCATTGTAGCTCTTACTTTTTCTTCATAGATCTGCAGGGGTGGAGCTTAGAGTTTGTTTTACAACCACAATGCTCAAGCCCATCCATTACGGACCGAAAAATACACCTGTCCCTTTCTACATTCCTCTAATACTTTACAGGAATGTGAACCTGTGAAATTGCATTAGAAACGATCAGACCTGTGGGACCAAGACCAGGTTCATTGTTTATATTGCTGTGCACTGAATACAGTATGAGGTCTCTGGAACAGAATGAGATTATTGTGAATAATGAAACTGTAGTAGGTTGATGGCGTGGGCTCTGGTGTTCGGCAGCTGTGGATCTTCTCTTTATTAATTCTGTTCTGGTTGAACAGAGACACAAGAGAGATTTGCCGCCCTGGAGCCAAGCGCTGTAATGCGATTTGAGCCCGGTAGCATACAGATGCTATATTATGTACACACATACACACGGGACAAAGTTATTACTGTTTTAGTTCCCCTGGAAACCTAATTTGTACTGCATGTGTGCTGGAATTGTCCTGTAGGTGCACTTAGAGAGTTTGCTCATTTAAGCATTCATTCATCCTCTCAGGGCCACACAGAATCACCGGCCACTAAATTGAAACACCCATCTTATACAGATTTCTAGAAATAATTCATCCATTGCACATTCATTTATGAAACATTTGGGCCATTTGATTATGCTTTCCAGCTAATAAGAGCGCACTACAAGTCCCATTGTAGTCAATCATTTTATCCCTTAAAACTCATCTTTGATCACCGAAATGACATATTTAAACGTTTATTTCCTTGAAAAAAAAATTCTTCATGCCTTAAAATAGCTTGAATGTAACTTTACACCCTTGCCTCATTTAGCATATGCGGTTCTATGAATATGTAAATTAGCCCCGCCTCCACTCACTCACTCACTCACACCAGCTCAGAGATCCACTCGTTGACGATCACACGTTGACCTGATTTGTTACAAGGTGTGTGATGTCAGAAACACCAGCGATTTCAAACCGTGTTTTTGAGACTGTCTTTAGATCACTGCAGGTTTGTCTTAAAGCATATTAAAAACACCACATATAAACAACATTAAAAGCTTGATTTTCACCAAAGGGGGACTTTAATTTGAAAGAATTCTATTGAGTTTCACCAGAGACTATTTATATAGAGACATGCCACTTCCTCAATCCTTAATACAACTATATAGGGGAAACCCGTAACGCCAAAGATGGCGGTTGTATGCACATGCCCCGCCCCTCCCGCTGGAAAGCCAATCGTCTGCTTTTAACAGTCAAGCTGGAAAACATTTAAGCCTATCGTCTGGTTCCACCGACGCATGCGCACAGTTGAGTTTTGCGACAGCGGAAAATATGTTACTGTTTGAAAAGGTGGCAGATTTGATAGTTGTGTAAATATCAGACATCCCAAGTCTCCCGGAAGTTCCGGGAGTCTCCCGCAGATTGATAGCGGCTCCCTGATGACCGCAAATGAGTTCAAATCTCCCGGAATCTAGAGCGAGCGAGCAGTAGCGCGCGCACGACAGAGAGCGAGAGAACCCTTGCGCATGCGCAGTAAAAGTATAACCTGTGGGGAAAAATGCGTTTTAAACCTTATTTTGGGGCAAAGTCATCAAACTTTTTCAGCGATTTTTATCATATTTTATTACTGTTTGTATACATGCAGTTTTTATGTCCCGGTGACCAGTGAAAGTGCAGTTCTGAGTCTCTGCCCATTCATTTAGATAGGAGCCTGGTCTTGTTAGTCCGAAATAGCTGCCCGGAGGCGTTGCCAAGATGGCGGCCGAGTGGCATGACTTGCCTAAAAGGACTTTTGTTTCACACAAATTCAGTGCAAAATTCTATAGTTTCCCACCTTGGACCTGCTACTTGATATTTTGCATACTCTCATTCATTTCTCATTGACTGACTTACACACTAATTTGTTAATCCTCTAACAAATTCAGTTATTCTCTCTCTCTCTCTCTCTCTCTCTCTCTCTCTCTCTCTCTCTCTCTCTTTCTTTTATGTTCCACAGAAGAAAGAATGTCATCTAAATTTTGCAAGACAAGAGGGTGAGTAAATTGTGACAGAATTTAAATGTTGTGGTGTACTGTCTCTTTAACTCTGTCTTTTTTATATAATTTCTAATTCACAAAACAAAATTCTGAATCATCTGCTTTGGCGAAATGGCAGGAAGTTTGAAATTGGGGTTAATTAGTCATTAGATCCATCACTTTATTAGTAGAGTCACTACAACTTCAGAATAAGAGCCACATTATATATCAGTATTAATTGTTACGTCAGACCCGTGGTCGTTAAGCTAACGAGCTGAGATTCTGGACTAGAATTAACGGAGATGCCATACATAATTAACAGTCAAAGTCTTCCTCTGTGCTATTAAAAACCAATTTACACCGCGGCTGCACCCTACTAATGCCTGTAAGAGGAATTACACTCTCACCACATCTGGCACAGATCATTTTCTTTCCAGGTTCCTATCTGTCCTCCCTCTTCCACCATCTCTCATTCTATTTCTAATACTCCTCTTTCCTCTTTCTCTTCAGATGTCTCTGTTTACACCTACAAGCCTCTCTTCCCTTTTGGATAAAAGAAACCATTAAAATATCTTATATAGACAATATCTTAAGCCAAATTCCCTGCCATCGGCAGAGATAAATAAATAAATAAATAAATATATATATGAGAGATAATGGAATGAAGAGAGGGACGGAGATGAAGAGTTGTGAAAGCAGGTGTTTTCTGATTGTTTTGCTCTGGAGATCCTGTGCTATCTCGCTGAACTCATTTCCTGTGTCCATTCCCTGATGTCTGGATGATTATCACAGGAAGATGGAGCTCACCTTATCAGGTGGCACTGAGACTACTGAAGTACTCGCGTTTGATTCGTAGAATTATCCACCAAAATGGGCTATGCTTACTTCTGTACCCGCGTACGTACACACACACACACACACACACACACACACACAGTAGGAGTTCTATACCAGGTGTATGGACAGGGGGCCCTTTTGAATGCCTATATTAATGAAATAGAGGGCCACTTAAGTGTACTTCAACAGAGTACACTTTCTCAACACACAGGACACTTCAAGTAAATGTTTTGCTTTAAAGTACATTTAAATCATAATCTTTTGTTGTGTTTTAAAGAAATTTTACATATTTTAATGTGTTGACTAACATACTAAAGCACATGTAAAGTACTTGATTATAATTTTAACTGTAATGTTTCTCGATATTACATTTTAAATGTACTAAAATGCAACTTTCATAATAACAAATTTGTAATTACAAATATATTACTATATATAAATACACGACACACAAGTTCCAATAGGAATGGCATTATAGTTCATCATCATAAATGCTTGTCCATACATTCAGCATTTAACCATATTTCAAAGACAATAGAAGTAATTATAAAATCAAATATAAAGATGTCCTTTTCTTTAAGATATAAAGAAAAAAATTACACTCGGTACACTTAAGTAGCTATATTCTCTTCAAGTGTATTATTTCCGAAATAAGAACTATTTTTCTCAGTGGTAAAGTGTACTTCTTTTTCACAAGAGATCTCTTATCTATATTCCACTGATATAGGAAACAGAAAATGAGAGAGCTGTGCTTATCACTTTTTTACTATTACTTTTAAAGTAATTACACATGATTTTCATCTACCATATTATAAAATGAAAGAGAAAAAAAAAATCCTATCATTTGCAGTGAAGTTATAGAACCTGAGTCATATCTAGGGATCAGAATATCACCGTGACATGATGGTGGGGTTTTTAGACCTAGGCCAATGAACAATCATAGAAACACCTCAGCAACTATCTAACTACCATTTACAAACCTTAGCAAAAACAAGATAACAGAGAAACATTTGGGTATTAGGGGGTTTAATAATGGACATAGAGGGTATTGAGTCCCCTGCAGTATGCGAGACAGATGAACTTTGCCTTTCGCTGTGTCTGTCTGTCTGTGTGTGTCAGCTCTGGTTAGTGTCAGTGATTGTGTATGATGAGTGAAGGTGAGAGCAGGGTACAGTCTCTGGCATGGTGCCATGTTTATCCTAACCTTCAACACTGTGTCGTGCGTCACCACAGAGATGGAGATGGCCTGTTCATCCTGACGCAAACAGGACATTAATCACACACACATAGATAAGTACCAGCATACAGTCCTCTCAAAATCAGCTTGACCTATTATAACCAATCACAAATAATCGATGATTAGCTAAAGTGTCCATCTGAGAGCAATGTGCACAATTACCTGTCCTAAACGGTGCTTATTTGTAAAAAAAAATCTATGAATTGGTTTCACGGACAGAGCTTAGATTAAACTAGGACTAGGCCTTTATTACATGGTGTACATCTTGAGACAAAATAATGGCACTGACATATTCTACCATATGCAAGTTGCTTTCAGTTAAAACAGCTCAAACATGCATTTTAGTCTGGGACTATAGGCTTAAGCCTTGTCTGTGAAACCAGGGGGTATATGTTGAATTAACGATAGAAATAAAAGAGTAGAGGGACTGAATGTTTGGACTGCCACACTGACATCTCCACTTTTATTCCTCTCTGTGCTGTGTCAAACATGTATATCTGCTTCCTGTCACTGGCACCAGAAACACAACAGACTGGCCTCAGATCAGTGAGGAGAACCTCTCATGCGGGTACTGTAAGCAGGACACAGACACAAACAGCCAGTGAGGACACGCAGCTGCGGCATCATGGGTTTACCTGTATGTGCACAAACAACCCCAGACACATAAGGGAGACTACATGACCGAGTCACAGCTGCACATTCAACACACACACACACACACACACACACACACACACACACACACACACACACACGCACACGCACACACAGGGAAGCTCTACCTGGATAACAGCTGTATATCTCCCAAAAAAATACATGTGCTGTAAAATAGTATGTCTGCCATATGAGATGCTACAGGTCAAAGGTTAAGCATGTAATGCCGCACAGATGTTCACATGACTTTGAACACACTAGTACATGTCTTTGAACACAAACACACAGTGCTGGGGTCAGATGGGCTGATCTAAAGTAAGGCTTTTGTTGTAAACAGGGAAAGTGTTTATGAGCCAGCCATGACAGCTGAACCTGCAAGCCATATTTCTTTCAGATTTTAATAAGCTGAGTGAAAAGAAACAAGCCTTTTTTCTTTCTCCTACCCTCTTTTTTACTCTCTCTCTCCCTTTTGCACTCTGTTTCTCACTTCAATTCATCCCTTTCTGTGGTCATTTTTATTTTGATATGTGCATAACCTTGGCAGGCTTCACTTCGTGACTTCCTTCTGAACTGTAAAGGAGGTTTGTTTGGGTAACTTCCTTTGTGAGACCGGTCCCCTCACCTGCTGCTAATGAACCAGACGGGGATCAAAGCCTGACACAGAGGGGTACAGCTCAATAAACAATGACTGAAAGCCTGATCTTTTACCTTGAGGTGTTTCTACATAAACAGGTCAGTGATTCATCTTCCATTCACGGACAGTTCTGGTGTTGATTGCTCCATTATCAGACTTCAGCCTTGTAGTTGCTCAAAGACTCGTTCATATTTGACGAAAGCAACAGGCCTCCTTTGTTAGCAAATCAGCTGCTGTGACTTAATGAGCAGCTTAAGGGAGTAGGTTTGTTCCCCGATAATGAGAGAAGAGGAAGAAGAATAGATAAGAGAGTGGTTAGGAAAAGGAGTTGCAGTTTTCACAGGGGAGTCAGTCTTTGCATTCTGCCATCATCATCGTCATCATCATCATTATAAGGGCCCATTTCTCCCAGGAAAGCATGTAAAACACAACTATTTTTAGCATTTCATCCAAAAGTTCTACATTTCTTTCTCTGTTTATTATCCACCATCTATCTGCAGTTGAACCCTGAAGCCATCAAAATGCTAATTAAAGCACCTCTGCTAAAATATCAAAACTAAAAATTACACTACCGTTCAAAGGTTTGGTCTCAGTAAGATTAAGTAACGTTTAAAGAACATTAATACTTTTATTTAGCAATGATGCATTAAATGGATCAAAAGTAAGAGATTTATCATTTTACAAAGCAGCACAACTGTTTTCAACATTAATAATAATAAGATTATTTTCTTGAGCAGCAAATCAGCATATTGGAATGATTTCTGAAGGATCATGTGACACTGAAGCCTGGACTAATGATGCTGATTCAATAATGCTGGAGTAAATTCAGCTTTGCCATCAGGAATAAATGCAATTTTAAAATATATTCAAATAATTTTTTGATCAAATAAATTCAGCTTTGTTGATCAAATGATTCTCAAATGAGTCACAAACATTCTTTAAAAATATTTCCGACCCCAAACTTTTGAACAGTATACGGTACACACAAGAAAAGTATTGATAAACTAGTCAACAGGTTGAGGCAGTTGTTGAACGAATAGTAAGTCCTAGGGAAGCACCATGTTAGCAGACATTACCATGGTAATGGTTGATAAATGTTAGCCTGATAAGTAAAATAAATTCATATATTTTAACTGATCAATTTTAGCACAATTATTTTATGTTTATTAAGATACTTTTTTAATGGCACAAGAGCAGTTAGTTTTTTCCCCTTGATACTGTATTTATGAAAGTTATTTATATTCTATTAAAGAAAGTTTTTTTTTTATTCTCATGGTTCAAAGACCTTTATTTATCATATGATTGTGTTACAAGAAAGATTTTTTTTCTGCAGTTCTACTCATTTTAAAATTAAACTGTTTGTTATCAGTGCAGCCACTGGGTCCACTAATAAAGATTTAGTTTCAGGCCATGCAAATGTAACTGATGACCTGTTCCTAAACAAGGCCTTTAGCTGTTGAAAGTCAGTCCCCACAATTATTGTACCCCAAGTTACCTGAATAAGGGCAAATATTCAAAACGACAAGTAACTAACAGGAATTTCAGACAGAATATTTCCCAGCCTCTCTAATCTACATAGTTTCCTGCGTCCTGAATGAGCTTTATCTGCACACTTCTGATCTGGACCTCTGGAGTGGCCATATATGGGGTATTCACTTTTTTTTTGTGCCTGTGTATGTATGATTTCTCTGGGGATCACCTTTCCCTCCACATATAAGAGCCAGTCCAGAGTGGGTGTGTTATAGGGCATAATTTGGCACCGAAATCAAAATCTCCAGCTGAACATATGCGTGTGCATGCGTAGGCAGTTTTTAACAGGCTTTTAAGCTCTTCTCTGTTGGTGGACCGCAGTGGATAATGTCACATATAACCCTGGTTGCCGTGGTGATTGACCCCGCAGTCATTAGATTGATATTTGGCGTGGGCTGTATAGATGGGAGCTGTCTGTTTTGATCTGTGAACTATCCCCCCCATCGCCCGTCTCTCTGCTCTTTTCATTCTCAGCCAGAATAGCTGCAAATACTGTTATGATTGGCAGGGTGTTTTCAAGTGTGGGCAAATATGATGAATTCTCTCTTTCTCCCTCTTGCTCTATCATGTTCTCTTTTTTAATATAGTAGCCCCAGCAGAATTGTTGAGACAATGTCATTTTTTTTGCAGTCTGTATATTATTCTGGTCTGGTACTAGTCTAGTTGGTAAACCCGAACTGTACAAAACACTCTTAGATAAGTCAATTAGGCTGAAAAATAAACTCTCTATTGTAATTCTTCGAGTTAAATTATTTTTGCGAAGTTCTGACAACTTATAATGCATCCAAGACACTTTCACTACAATTCATACGTATTTTAATTTCCTGTGTTTTCGTATGATCTGTTTACACACCACTGATGGTTAGGTTTAAGGGTGGATCTTCCCAGACCAAAAAAAAAAAAGAAAGAAGAATGTTTTGCTAACGTTCCCATTAAATTATAGAAACATTATTTTTCAATGTTCTTTGACTGTTTAAAATGTCTAGGTTTTTTTCATGTTTTTTTTTTTTAATTCCTTGTTTATGCAAATGTTAAAGCTGCAGTCCGTAACTTTTTTCTGTATTTTTTTTTTCTTTTGTTATATTTAAGGTGCAATGTGTAAAATTTTTGACAGAAATGCAATATGACATCCATAACTATGTTTTCAGTGGTGTATAAAGAACCTTAGAATGAGGCGGGCACCCCCTTCAATGAAGGACGACATATTGTGACGTCATGTTTCTACCGTAGCCGACAGCGAACAAACAGCGCTACAGAGCGCATTTCATCACTACCTTGAAGCAGCAGAAAGCTAGAAGCTAGCCATAAACACCGTGAGTAGTGACTTTTCCCTTGTCAGTGGTGTAAAATATGTAGTTGGATTGTTTCATGTAACTTAGTTCTTCTCCACGCTGTGTTATGGCTTTGCTATGTGGGGATAAATGTGCTGGTTACGTTCGTGAGACAGCTGATTATTACTCTGGTCATTGACCATAAAACAGTATGTTACAGGAATCACCAACCCGTCGATCGCAGTCGACAAGTCGATCTTGGAAGCATTTTAAGTCGATCGCGAAGAGTTTTCAAAATCAGAGAAAAAAAGCCTATTGTGTGTAGTAAATGGTGTCTAGGGGATGCGGAGGCGCGCGCGCTGTTACAATCACGCACCTTTGGGCTCATGCGGACGCTTCGAGTTTAAACAAGGCTTTACGCTTTAACCAGCTCAGCCACAGTAACAGCTCATATTTAGCCAGCTAAACTTTTACTACCCTGTTAGAAAAAATATATAGTTGCATAGTTTCATGTGGTTCTTCTCCCTCGCTGTATTATGGGTTTGCTATGTGGCGTGGGGAGAAATGTGCTGGTCGTTTGTGAGACAATCAGCTGATTACTATTATTATATTATATATTAAGACCCCTGATCCTCACCTGACTATGGCTTTGTAAACTTTATCCATGATGTGGTTTATAATGGACTGTGGTACAGAAACAGTGACAATGTTACACACTCTTGGCTTACTCTGGCTATTCTCTGCTGTCTCAGACGACCATATGTTTGTCCCGTTCACCGTAGCTTCTTCGAAAGGGAGGGGTGAGCAATGGGCTGAGCCCTCAGTGCAACTTGCAACCGAACCGCTAGATGCCGCTAAAAAAATACACACTGCACCTTTAAGCGAGTACATCAAGAATCCATTTTCCAAACTGTGTATTTGTCTTATCCTGAATCACTACGTAAGACCTATAATAAGTGTTTATATTCAGACTATTTTAGACTGGTTCGGATCGTACCTCTGCAGGGTAGCTCAATGCGTGACTCGTCATAGACAAAAACAGAGAGAAGTAGCTCCGGCTACAATGTTCTTCCACAAGACACTTGCAGTTCTGTTTATTAACCTCTAGAGCGCCAAAAGTTACGGACTGCAGCTTTAAGAGAATATTTGATATGGGAACGTTTCAGAATATTCAGAGAACATTCAAAAGTTACAAGTTATAACATTTAAAATAGGCTATGATTAACATCCAACTGAATTGCTTCAGGCAAAAATAAATAAATAAACATGTTTAAATAATGTTTTGTGTTAACGTTTTGAGAAATTAAATACCAGATCACTTTTAAAGAATGTTCTGTTAATGTTACTGCAAGAATGTTTGTTCGTAACTTTGAACCTTGCCAGAACCTTAGCTAAAGTTCTGAAAACGTTCCCTGTTAGCTGGGTTTATGCTTGCTTTTTTGTTTTTTGTTGTTTTTTACAACAAAAGAAATCATACATTTTATGAATCACACCATACAAATTAATACGAAATCAACACTTCAAAAATAGTTCTACATTAACACTTCAGCTACCGCACTAAGATAAAAACTAGATAAAAAAATTTGATAGTTCCTTATAATCAATAATTAGAGAATACGTTTAGCTTCATTAAAAAAACTATAACAAATAATAAAGAATTAGTTAATTACTAAACAAACTTTCATTTTAAAATAATGGTCCAGAATCACTCGTAGTTCCTGCAGAGCGACTAGTAACACTTGACTAATAAGGGATGCATTTTATGACCATGTCCAGGGTAAAAAAAAACACAATTGCTCAATTCTCAGACACATGTTGATGTTAGGGTTAGTAATTAATTGGTAAATCTTTATCATTTGTCATAGTTAATATTTCTTAATGCCATCCAGGACCATGGGCGGAAGTGTTGACTTAAGGTCAAACTGACAAAATGAGCACAGAAAATTTGAACCATGTCATGTGACCCACACTCCAAACAGACTCAATATGATAATGATAACACTATTGGATGAAAAATGTGTTCTCCTGCCTCCTACAAGAGAATAAAGAGTATGTATCCTGTGGTGCACATTCAGGGGCGGCCTTACCTATGTTTCACCCGTTTCAATTGAAATAGGCCCCGCCCTCCAAGGGGGGCCCCAACAGACCAGCAAAATCCCATTAATTTTCTCCGTAGGATATTGATTTTCAGCCATGAGCTACGAGGTAAAGCCACAAGCTACGAAATCAACCTTGTTATTTGCAAAACACTGACGTCTCTGATTGGTAGAACTTGCGGTTACCATGGCGAAGTTTAACACCCCCGCGAACGGCTTAAACGATCTGAAGTATAATATAGGTAATTTATGTATTTATACCTTTGCCTTTTTTGCTGTTAGGTTAAAATGTTATTTTGAGCAGAAAAATAATTTTAAGAGGAAATGAAACGTACATATGCCAGTGGTGCTGAAAAACGAAAGATAGCGGACAACAAAAGAAAAGCTTTATTCAGCCTACCAAAAGTGAAGTTACTCTGCGTGAAAGGGCGAGGCTTATTCCAACGTAAAATGCTTTATAATTGTATATAGTTTTTATCAAATAAGCTTGGATTATTTCTATGTTGTGCTGCCTGTTCATGAAGCTGAAAGTGCACGTAATAAAATAATATACCATTGATGCAAACCAACAGGAATCCTTGCTTTTTCTGCTCTTTTATGTTTATGTTTTATGTGTAGGGGCCCCATATTAGTTATTGAAACGGGCCCCCAGATGCTTAAGGCCGCCACTGTGCACATTGCCTGTTTAAAAAGTAACATGTTAGGCTTATATATTTTGCCTTTAATTTATGCATTGTGTGGTAACCGTTTTATAAAAGCAATAAGACCCGTGAAGACATGGTTGTCATGTTTCAGTGTGTTTAGTTCAGTTTTGGGATCTTGTTTCCCCTTGTCATTGTGATTTTGGTTTAGTCCTGTTAGTTTTTCCCGCTCCTCGTTTGTGTTCAGTTTCTTCACCTGTGTTCTGTTAATTATCCCATTAGTCCCAGTTCTTTTAAACCCTGTGTTTTCCCTCAGTGTTTGTTGGTCGTCGTCCGTGTATGGTTGTGTTTACCCAAAGTCCTGGAGTTTATTTTGTTCTTGTATGTTTATGGAAGTTTAAGTTTGTAAAATAAATCTCCTAAACTGTAGCTACCGTGTCCTCGTCTTCAGCTACCTGCAAACAAACCTGACAATGGTTTACTGTGAATTTAAAGCTCCACGTCGTGAGTAACAACGCCCCCTTAGGTGTTCTAAATTCAATGTACATGGCTTCTTGGGGCTTATTGCTTTAATTTGTTCTACATCACTTCTGCACAGTTACCGATAGACCATTATTCTAAAATGTTACCTTTTATGAGTCCAAACAGTGTGTGCCTGTGATGTAAAGAAACCTGGTCCCACTGGGGCACAAATATTTTATAGTTGCAGTGTTGAACAGTTTTCCAGTTTTATTTACACTTTGACGTTTAATAATCCAATTAATAATTAATAATAATTTAATAATACAAAAAAGCACATTGTAATCTCACTGTCAGGACAGCAGCATGCAAAACACGACATGTTGGTGACCAGCATTGCTGACATTCTGATCTTTCTTTTTTTTAGAAGTGAAAGAAGAGAAAGTGTTGTAGGAACATGTGGCAAGCAGGGCGGGGCCGAGAGCTGTGGGAACGGAGAGAGGCCGGTGACGCGAGTGCTAACACCGGTCCCGAGTCTCACGGAGGAGCTCCGGAAGGATAAGAAGAGGAGTGATGACAGTGAAGGACGAGAGAGGACAAGGCCTGGACTTTGTTGTGTTTTGTTTTAATTTATGTGGCAGTCGTCCGTGAGGGGCTGCCGCTTTACTTAAGTTTTGTTTTTTGTTTATTTTATTATTAAAGTTTGCCGGTTCCCGCCTCCTTCTTCCCTGAGCCTTAAACATTGCTACAGTACATGTATAGCACGGAGAGAGAAAGAACGACAGAATAGAAAAGAACATAGAATAGAGATATTAGGATATTAGAATGTAGAAAAACATCCAAGAGACACTTTCAAATGCTAAGCACCCAATCAAGTTAAAACGTTCAAACTGCCTGTGCCTTTGATGTGATGAAACCTGAAGTAGAAGAGAAGCAGTCGAGAAAGTGAGGAAGAGTTCAGCTGTGGCACTGGGGATATGATCAGTTCACGCCTTCAGTAAATGAGAAGTGAAAGAGAGTTCAAACAGTTCACTGAGAGGAAAGAGGTCTCTGCCGTGAGTAGAAGACTCAGGGAAAGCTGGGATTACATGGCTATGCGCTTTTATTACAAGGGATATTGGTGTGTGATAGAGATGGAAAAAGGGAAAAGGGAAGGATTTGTGGATGTGTTTACAAATTGTGTGAAGGCTGCACCAAAATGATCAAACGTGAATTCATTCTCCAAAGAAATGTATGTATTTTTTTAAGCATCTTCAGACAGAGTAGACTGACCCACAGGAAAAATGTATAACTCAGACTTTTCCCTTTGACCCCATTTAAAGTTTTAACTCTATAATGCCTACATATTTGATACGGAAAATCCTAAGGCCTCTAAATGATCAAGATGATCAAAAACTCGCTGATAAACCTGTTGGTTTTCTATCTAGTACTTCTATTTTATCTATGCATGTGTATTGTAAGCATCAAATATGATTTGTACATCTGAATTTTAAATATGATGTACATTTGTACATCTCTCAATCATCATTGTTTTGCACCCACAATAAAAACTTTGATCATAAAACTAAGAATTTAAATATCATCTTACTAAGACATTATTGTGAGATACTGTATAGATTGACAACTGATATTTAAGTAAACTGCTGTATTGTCTATAAAAGTTTTTTAGATCTTTAGAAAGGTTTTTTTGGGTAACACTATTTTACAATGTCCTTGTTACACGTTACATGTAGTTCCTATAGTAATTACTATAAATTATGCATTATTACATGTAACTAACCACACCCTAATCCTAACCCTTGTAATTATTATTACTCAGTACGTAAATGTATAATTACACTGTAATACGAACACATTAAAATAAAGTGTAACCCTTTTTTTTGTTGTTGCATGCAGTAACACAATGATGTAGTAACACCTAGTCATAAAATGAAAGACCTTGCACATTTACAGAACTGCAATTTTCCAAACTTTCAGACACTGTTCCTCCTATATACTCAGGGTTGGCCTTAACTTACTGGACAGCCGTTTAGTTGAGTGTCTTTTCTTTTGCACCAAGGCTATTGGTAACTATGGCAACCTCACCCTCTCATTGTCACCGGGACTTAAGGCTTGAAAACAATGTATGCTGTTATAAAAGGTGTTTGTGTGCGTGTGTGTGTGCGTGTGTCAGTGATAGATGAAGTGCAGCGTGCTCTGCAGATATATGACTCTGTGTCTGACTGCACTACAGACCTGCCACTGTTTCAGCGGCAAACATTTCACTCCCAACTTCCTACAGACAGCGAGAGAGAAAGAGAGAAAAGAGAGGAAGAGGCAGGGAGGAAGAGAAAGAGACAGATTGGGCAGGAGTGCTTTTAAAACTAACACCACACAAAGAGCTAATTCAGAAGCCGGCCTGCACCTGCCTCCATACACTGTACAGACGCACACGCTCTCACAGTAAAACTTTACACAGACAAGAATGCCTTGTCATTGCATCTTTGTGTTTTCATGCTCAAATGGGCACATTAGCCACAATGCTTTGCTTCTTGAATCACACAAGCATACTAAAACGAACCCTAAGAAAGCAAACTTAGAAGTAAACTTGGAGAGAAATTTAAAGAATTGGAAGACGACATGAAATACTTTTGGGAAGTTCTACAATGTGACATGCTAAACTCTAAAACTATTAAAAAGCATTTTGATATTTTTATTTTTTATTTTTTTATTTCAATTAAATGTTTTATACTATATTTTTGTTTGATAATGTTTTTTTTATATATTTTTAGGGGATTTTATGGTACTAAAATATATTTATGCAGTAATTCTTAACCATTTATTCACTTTTTGAGCATAGACCAACTCTTTAAACTGTCATAAATCGTGAATGCTTTGGACTTAAATTTGGTTTCTTTTTAAAGGCGACACATGGCAGATTATTGCTGAAAAAAAAGTTTTAAAAAGTGAACTTGAAAAAAGTTATAAAAATGTACATTTATTGTTATGAAAAATGCACAAAAATACCATTTTACATTTTTATATGAAATATATATTTTACTGTCATGCTTTCCGTCTATCAGCCTATGCTATTTGGATCGTTATATCTAGGCCTATACACTCAATGAACAACATCTCAACACTAAATTAAAGGCCCGTCTCATATAGACGCCTGTCTCAAATACAAGCTGGTGCAGTTAGGCGATTTGGGAAAATAAAAGCCCGGGCTATTTTTTGAAGTTTTACGGTATGTTAAAGTTATTCATTTAACAAATATATTTTTATACATCTTAATATAATATAATAATTATTTTGTTTGCAGCTTTTATGAAATGTAAATTGAAAGACATATTAAAGGGATAGTTCAAATTAAAATTCTGTCATCATTTACTCACCCTCAAGTTGTTCCAAACCTGTATTAATTTCTTTCTTCTGCTGAACGCAAAAGAAGATATTTTGAACAATATGGTTAACTAAACGGTTTCCAACATTGTTAAAGATATCTCCTGAGTTCAACAGAGGAAATTAATGTATACAGGTTTGGAACAAATTGAGGGTGAGTAAATGATGACAGAATTTTTATTTTTGGGTGAACTAACCCTTTAAAATTACATCTCAAGACCATTTAAAATTGAAATATCGAAGACAAACAGTGATTTAAATGTTTGGGGGGGGAAAAAGAAAAAGGAAAACATTATCAACTACAGGACCACAGGTACCATTTTCCTTATACATTCATGCAAATTAAATGTAACACTGATGTTAGAGTATTTTCCAAGTGTGTATTTTATTTACATGCATACACAATAACTCAGATCATTCTCTGTGGATTTGCATCTCTCAATACTAAACAAACTGTATGAACATGTCAACATATCCACACAACAAACAACCCTCTGCCAATCTATACACACTTTGTTATCCCTCACAAACACTGTAGTAGCACATTTTCACACTAACAAGAGGCCAGAGGTCTGTTTGTGGGGCAGTTTACATGGTGGAGGAGTCTGAGGAGAGTCTTTTAAGAGCGAGAGAAAGAAAAAGAGGGCAGCCAACAGGACGGGGGCTTACACCACCCTGTGTGCCAGGCTGTTTGGCAGCTCATGTGCACTTTATCAGGTGGCATCTGTAGTAACACTTCCAGCCACACCAACGCACACACTCCTGTGCTGCTGTCACAATGCAGCATGTGAACGTCTGGTACGACACTTGAAGCTTGTGTATGGAGACACATAGCGCCTTCCTCTGGTAGTATTTAACATCACACAGTGACCCAGTGCAGATGTTGCGGAAGCATAATCATTGCTGGTGCTCTATATGATGATTTAGAGCATGGGACCCATGGTTTGGCTTTGTATATTATAATTATATATTATTATTGTAAAATGTATAATAAATTGCATACATTTTAAGAATCATTCACTAACGCTGCTGTATGAACAGTATAAGTTAATGCTATTAAATAGCAGTCCCTTTTTGTTAATACAAAAAAGTAGGTTGGTGTGAGCCACCACAGTAACTAAAAGAAGTGGGAAAACATGACATTTTGGAAACTACAGTTAAATTCACAATACTAGCTTGAACTGTTGACTGAATTACTGAAATTACTAAATTTTTAGGGGATTTCAGGGCACTAAATCTATTCACTTTTTGAGCCGAAATAAAAACATCTTGAATGCGTTGGAGCACAGACTTAAGTTTGGTCTCTTTTTAAAGACGACACATGGCAAAATTATTTCTGAAGTGAAAAAAAGTTTTTAAAAGTGAACTTTAAAAAAAAAAAAAAACTTTTTTTTTTTAATTCACTTTTAAAAAAATATATATAGAATTGTACACAGTTATTGTTATTAAAAAAATTACAAAAAAAATCTCATTTTCAATTTTAATATGAAATATATATGTTACAAAACAAGTTTTACTCTAACACTAAAAAAAAAAAAAAAAAAAATCAAAGCTATTACTGTTTTTTCCAACTGCTTGTACACAAAATCTTTTCATGTCACATGATTTTTTGAAACCTCTCACTCAAGGTGCAAAACTACACACCAAATCTCCAAAACCATTAGCTATTTCTCAGTCTTTGACTCCGTTCTCAATTGCATAAAACACTTTTTTCAAAACTCTACACACTATTCTCTACCTAAAACACAAAAATCTAACAGGAAGTGACTTGCTTTCCTTTTCCAAACACAACCAATCAAAATGCTACACTTATTCACCAGGTCACACACACACACTTCTCATATGTGCAAACACTAATTGCTTAACTGACCGCTAACCATTCACTGCAGAGCATGCTTTACTGTAGTATAGGCTTATAAATAGGTCAGAGGTCAGATTACCTGTTTTGAACAATGGATGCCAACAATGGTCAGAGAGCAAGAGGATGAGGAGGGAGAAGAAGAGGAAGAGGAAGAAGAGGAAGAAGAGGAAGAAGAGGAAGAAGAGGACGAGGGCAAAGAAGAGAAGGAAGGAGAGCCATCTCTGATGAGAACTTGTTGATCATGTGATCAAACACGGTTTGACCATGAGAGAGGCTGGGAGTCCAGCCAAACTTGAGTTGATTTACAGTGGCGTCCATAATTTGAACCTTCAGAAATGAATACAGGTATGCAACTATCTAATGACTATTTTAGCATTACAGTAATGTACTGTAAAATGCATAATTTTGAATAAACATTTTTAACTCTAAGCCATCATTCATTGCACTGCATTTAAATGAATGAGGTTGGTTATCATGCTGTACAACATTTTTTTTGTAAATTGTTTACAGTTTCTATGCTGAACACATACTGTGTTTGAATTCTGTACAGAGTGGAAGGGCAAAGACATCATGGAGGACGAGGACGCTTGTTTACAGAACGGCACCAGTGACGATGAAACAATTTTACAGGGTGCCATTTGAGAGAAACTCAACTACTTTGTAGAGGTATATATGCAACACTACTTCCAGTACTTCAGACATACCATATTTACTCATCTGTATATCCTTTTGTCTGTTACAGAGAGTATTGGAGATGGATTCCCATGTAATTCGCCATGAATTTATTTATGTGGATGAGGTTGGCTTCAACTTCACCAAAACCAGGTGCCGCGAAAGAAATGTAAAGGACAGAGGGCAATTACCAATGTCCCTGGACAGGGTGGGGGTAATACAACTACCGGTATGTGTGCTGCCATCACTCATAACGGGGTCCTCCATCACAATGCCACACTGGGTCCGTACAACACTGGCCATATGCTCACTTATCTGGATGCAATTTACACAATGCTTGTCCCTGATCCAGATCAGGAGGCTGCTAGATTTGTGGTTATATGGGACAATGTTAGTTTTCACCGGGCTGTTCTGGTCCAAAACTGGTTCACCACCCATCCAAAATTTGTAGTTTTGTACCTAACCCCATATTCACCTTTTCTAAATCCCATAGAGGAATTCTTCTCAGCCTGGCGCTGGAAAGTGTATGATCGCCAACCCTATGCCCGCATGGCACTTCTCCAGGCAATGGAGGACGCATGTGAGGACATAGAGGTTGCCTCTGTCCAAGGTTGGATACGCCATGCGAGGAGATACTTCCCTCGATGTTTGGCAAGAGAAAACGTATCTTGTGATGTGGACAAAGTATTGTGGCCAGACCCAGCCAAGAGAAGAGATGAAGCGTAGCTTAGCACTGGTGACTGCGAGTGTGCGTTCAGCAAGCGCCAAAACCTTTGCCAAGTTTTGTAGCATTCCGATGAAGTAAAAATTCCACACAAAAAAATAAACGTAAAATTTTTTGTTAAAACATTTCCGAAGAGCACCATATGAACACATATCCTGATGAATAGAATTAAAAAATCATAATTCGATTTGCATGCAAATCCTTCCCAGCTAACACAACGTACCAGTTACGTAATTTATCGGTTCTTTTTACTATTTCACAACGTAACTACAACGTTGCATGATTGTATTTTCATTCGCTCTTGTAATTTCCTCGGCGCAAACACAGTATATGTCTGACAGGACAGGACAGTTCGTTTTTCTGAGGTGAGAGAGTTTTTATTTTGTAAGATACGAAAATAACGCTAGAATAATGACACTGACATATAGCCTGAAAACAGCAAATACTGAATCAGTACGTGTTTTTCTCAGACACTCTTTTCTTAAACCGCGTCTGACAGAAGAGTCAACAGCTTTCACTCACGTCTTTCAAAATAAAAGCCTCGCAAAAATAATACGCTTTTTCTGCTCTGACTTCGCACTCCGCGACGCTCTCAAAAAGGTAGGCTATTGCTTGGTTGAGAAACACTGGTTTAGAGAGACTGATGAGATCTAAAAATGTGAAAACGGACTAATAACTGCTGTGGTGTACAGGCCAGTTGCTGAAAGACGTGAGGTCGGACGGGCCTATATATAAGAAGAACAGCCAGTGTAACAGCCTGACCTCATCTCAACCCCTGCACTGGGAAAACAATCTGTATTTCACAAATCTGCTTCAGGTTGTTGAGCTTATGGCCCATTTGACTTGACACACAGAAGCGCATTACAGAATGCTGAGAGGTGGACAAGAGGTTGCTTGTGATGCAGAAGTGTCCCCTGCCCTCGCGCTGTATGCTCTTATTGACACTGCTATGAGAACACACACACACACAAAGCATTCAGCCCTGTTTACCTTGTGTGTTTCTGAGGATTTATTTAGACTCTAGATGTTTTTAGCTTAGCCAAGCAAACCACTGGTATTTCCTTCACATGTCTCTGCCATACACTGCCCCTGTGTGTGTTTGTATTAAAGACATACTGTAGTTAGCTCTCTGTGGGTTATCTGGCCTCCGGAGAACGATTTTGCTGCTTTGTAAAGGCATTCATTAGAATCCCATCCAAAGTCACTCTTGTTCATCATGTGTAACTGGTTTCAGTACAGAATAGACACACAACGAATCTTCCCACAATAACAAAAACTGAACTGAACAACAACAAAGAGTATTTGTCAGGTAACCTAAACATGTGCTTTTAAATGTCTAAATTATCTCAACAATGTTTTAAAAATGTTATTTATATGACTGAATCATCAAAATCTCTGTGACAACCGCACATTTTCACTATATAACGAAAGAAAAAATAAGAAAAAATAAGAACTTACACAAATAATGATCATTATTATTATTATTATTCGTTTAATTAATAGATTTTTTAATAATAGTTTGTAATAATTAGTACCTGCTATATAGCTAAATATTTATTTTTGCATGCAGCATTGATGTATTATAACAATTAAGAGACAGTTATTTAATTATTTATAGGCTACTATTTTATTAAAAAAAACTAAATGATTAGTAAAATATTTTTATAATTTAGCATGTCAGACTGCACATCAACTTCCAAAAGTATTTCATGTTATTGCATGTACGTGTATAATAAATTAATTAAAAGAAATGGTCTGTTATTACATAGCATAAAATTATTGAATGAGTTTTTTTAATCAGATTTTATTCATTTGAGCCCTACTGATGGCACCTGAGACAAAACCTTTCGGGAAACACTGGTCTATATAATCTTGCATCGATTTTGTGTTCTTCAGAAAATAAAAAACACAATTTCTCTAGAATAAAATGAGCACAGAACATGACAGGAATAGTGACCAGGGTATAAATGGGCCTTTATCTCAATAACTTAAACCGGGATGGAAATGGGAAGCAGAGCAGAAACAAAGAAAAAAGAGAGAAAGAGTGACACTGTATTGTAAATGAGAAGCACAGAGTATATCTACCTCCATCTGTCTCTGTCACCACACTCCAAGAAGAGGGGAGCGCAGCCTCTTTCACACGCTTTTTCCCCTTCTCGCCTGTTCCTGTCTAAGCCTCACACTCCTCTCATTTCTCATGTCGTTTGCTCTGTCACCAAGGTGCAGGAGCCTGAGGTGAACTCATAATGAGCTTGTGAAACTCACTTTTCCTATTGTTTTCCTGGACTGACGCACACACACAGCCTCTCCTTCAGTTGGGTTTCCTCTCAATGTACAGGCAACAGCAGGCCTTGATCTTTACTCTGCTGTAGCAGCACAGTGACAGCATGTCTCAGATACAAGTAACACCCACTAATGATGCCAGCGCTCATGTGCACATACATATGAATTATGGATTCCTTTCCCATATTGCTTTTGAACGTATTGTCAAATTCCCATTTAGAGAACTGCTATCAGGAGGATGCATTTTATATAAATTACAATGTGCCATTCGTGTTACAATTGTGTATTCCAGTATTGTTAACTAAAACTATTCAAACATTATTAAAACTATTTTAAAAGTTTCCCTGGCAACTAACTGAAATGAGGTCAAAAGTAGTAATAAAAACTATAGTGTTTAAATAATACTAATGTCTTACTGTTAATATAATTAATATAATATTTGAGTAGCATGTAATGTAAAAGGAATGCATGTTACATCGCAGTGAGAACATTTTCAAATTAATTTAGAAAAAAAAAGTTCAATATTAGTAGCTAGCTATATATACTGGTACTTTGGCCTTGAGGTAGGGAAAAGTAATTTGTAATTTGTTTCAAGAAAAAAAAATTACCACTATTACTAAAGTGTATAGATTGTGTCTTTCTATAGACAACACTCTTTTATGTTCCAATAATTGCAGAAAGCCATGAATGAATAATTAAATTTTAAATTTTATAATTTAAATTTTACATTTTAGATAGCTCTACTGAATATGCCAGCTAAATCTTTTGATGGTGATACTGACATATTTTCTTAAAATATAGACATTTGCCATGTTTCTGAATGGATCTAGCCCCATCTAGCGGTGAAATAAATCGTGGACAATACGACGGGATGAGCATCTGAAAACAATTGATATTTTACCGTCTACACTACAGTGGCTTCGCTAGACCCTTTTGTACTAGGGCACAACAAAAAAACAGTAGTATCATCTAATTGTACGTAGGCGATGTGTCTTTGATTCAACGATAGATATGCTATGTAAAATAATAGGTGTGTATGTTGATATATGCCTATATAAAAACATATGGTCCAGGGGTCACAAAAGTTAAATAAAACTGGATCAGTTCTCTTAGCACATTTCAATTGGAACGTCATCGTGCGAGTAGCCTATCTCGCTGCAATGGAAACATCCAGCCTACCAGTAGTGCGTTGATCCACTTTCAACACTAGGTGGCGCAGGGATACAGGCATCATGGCATGCCTGTCTATGTGATAGATAGAGAAAGAAACTATACAACAACAAAAACCTACCTGAGAATATTTCATGCCTACATCTGAATAGATCATTCCTAGCATAGGACTATTGATAGCATATAGACTTGTGGTTATTGATATCATTTGCATAATCTACATTTTTATTTTATGTGGGAGTATTTTTTAGATGACAAAAAATATTGAGGTGAACTTTAAAGTATATTTTATTCTATCTATCTATCTATCTATCTATCTATCTATCTATCTATCTATCTATCTATCTATCTATCTATCTATCTATCTATCTATCTATCTATCTATCTATCTATCTATCTATCTATCTACCTATCTATCTATCTATCTATCTATCTATCTATCTATCTATCTATCTATCTATCTATCCATCTATCCATCTATCTATCTGTCTATACAAAAAAATAGTCTGAGGTCAAACTATAATTCGTGTAGCTGTCACGACCCATCGGTCAGGACAGCGTGATGGTTTGTTAGTAGCCTATATGATATTCAGTTGTCTGTAATGATGAATATTCCTCATCGAAATCCTTTGCTGAAGGTTTTGGATTTCGCAGAAAAATTATTCTTGTTAAAATGATTGTGAAAGCTACTTGTTGAATTAGAGAAAAGAAAAGAAAAGAAAAGAAAAGAAAAGAAAAGAAAAAAAAAGAAAAAAAAAAGAAAAGAAACACCACGTTTTACAAGGTGGTAAGTGTGAAGAAATCAAAGAATTAAATCAGTTGAAATAAAGAACATTTCGATTATTAGGCTATTTATATAGCCTATTCCTGAAACGGTGACATTTTGACGCTCAGTGTGTTGCTCCTAAACAAAATAAACTAAATAAAATATTGGCTGCAAAGCAGATTTTATATTGTAGCCTTCATCATTTTGTTTAAGCAGCGTGTAGCAAATTTAGTTTAATTGTAGCCTCCAGTAACTTCACATAACATGTTTTAAAATGATTAATTAATATTTTATTAATGAAACCAACTTCTTGTCACGGATAGACCTTTTAGAAAACGATTTAGTGAAAAAGTAGCTACACTCCAGACCTCTTTTACATAGGTAGGCCAGTTAATTCGTAAATTCAGTCAAACTTCAACAATTGATAACAACAACAACACTGATAAAATGCTTCGGAATAAAATAATTGTAACAATTGTACAAAAGCGTTATTATGTTTTTTTTTTCAAATCAGCTGAGATTTCAAAAAGAAAGACAACAAGAACAGAACCAGGAATAGGCATAGCCTACTCTGTTTAAAACGTTCTGTTCCTAATATAGGCTAGCTCAAACAAACGTCAGTTTTTAATTTGCAAAAGGTAGGCTTAGCCTTCATAGGCTATAGGCACGATATTGTTTTGAGACTCCCTAACCTAAATTCGGTTTTCTTAATTTTAACAATCCTGTAGTCTCTCTCTCTCTCTCTCTCTCTCTCTCTCTCTATGAATGATTTAAATCATCTCCATGCACTACCATTCCCAATCTATATACCACGCCTACTTCGAGAAGATTGTCATCTATTGGCTGAAGGAGTCAAGAATACAAGATAAGACACCGTATTTGCCGCACTTGGGTGTATATATGACCAAATTTAGCTCACAAAAAGCAGACACTTGTTGTTTTTAACCTGACCAGTCAGAGATAGTATTGTGCGCTACTGTGAGAGCGTGAGCTCCAGAGAGACACATTTGCCTTATAGGCACTGGAGATATGAACACCATCGACGCGCAGATTCATAACAATAGTAACACTGCTGTCAACCCTCTCCAGCAACTGCCAAAAAACGCGCACGAGACCCCGGATATGGCTGTGTACTGTGACAACTTCAGTGTTTACCACCAACAGAGTCTACCTGCGACGCAGCGACCAACTGGCTACGGCCTGGGGGACTACGCGACCCCAAACCCATACCTGTGGCTCAATGGACCTAGTGTCAACTCCACTTCGTCTTATATACATGGCAACAACAGCCCCTCATTCATTCCCCCGGCTTACGGCTCACAGAGGCAATATCTCACTAACTCCTCTGGGTTCGCCGGTCCGGACCTAGGCTGGCTCTCCATTGCGAGCCAAGAGGAACTTTTAAAGCTCGTGCGCCCGCCCTACTCGTACTCGGCTCTGATAGCCATGGCAATACAGAACGCGCACGAGAAGAAGTTAACTTTGAGCCAGATATATCAATATGTGGCGGAAAATTTCCCGTTTTATAAGAAGAGTAAAGCGGGATGGCAGAACTCCATCAGGCACAATCTTTCCCTGAATGACTGCTTCAAAAAAGTGCCGCGTGACGAAGACGACCCAGGTGAGTGATGCTCGTGCACCTATAGTACGAAACAAGTGAGCTAGCCATTAACTGTGATATAGCGAGAATGACGTGATAGTCATTTTTGTCCAGATCTTTTAAGTTATTAAAAAGAAAACACGCAACTATAGTTTAAAATGACTTGAGAACACTAGCCTACCTCATAGGCAACTTCTATTTATTTCTGAATGAAAAGTCATACATGTCCAGAGATTGAAAATTTATTAAAAAATTGGCCCTAAGTAAATAAATAGCCTACATAAAAGGGTTCTTGGAAAGTGGAGTGTAAATAGATTATTTAAGAAAAAGATAAAGCATTATCTTTCATTATAGTCATTTCATTATATTTATCAAAAAGTAAAAAAATAATGTTACATAGCCTACTGTATTTATATATATAGCCTAGGCTATATATAGCTATATATAGCCTATATTGTCTGCCGAATCAAAATTATTCATTTTGTTGTAACCCCTAAAAAGCAAATAAATCTTGAAAAAGACTTCATTATGCAAGGAACATTTTTATCAAGAATTACCCTAAGAAAACATCTTGATATTAATAAAATATACCCCATATTTTAAGACGTTGAATAAAAATAAGAATAAAACAGTTAAATAAATAAATAAATAAAAGACCTTGTTTGAAAACATTATTTGGACAATATTAATTAAGACATGTACAGTCAGGTGCGTTCAATGTGCAAGGGATGTATTTTATTGTTTTGATTATTATGCTTGACATTTTTAAATAATTGAATCATAAAATCAAAATGTATAATAAAAAATGGTATAGGCCTAAACATTGTTGACAAATGAAACCGGTATTAATACACAGATTAAATATCTTAGAACATGGCACATGATTCCCCGTTAATCATCTTGGACAATCTTTTTAGTCATTGGCCTATAATGACTAATTTTAAAAACTCGTTTAATGTTTAAATGAATGGAATTTCACAGTAAATAACTCGCGCATGAAAAGTACATTTGGGCCCTAATACCAACTATCCATCTTGCTTGAAGGGAAAGGAAACTACTGGACTCTTGACCCCAACTGTGAAAAGATGTTTGACAACGGGAACTTTCGTCGAAAAAGGAAGCGCAGATCTGATTCCAGCACAGGTGCTGCCAGCAACACAAAACCGGAGGATGACCGGCAGCTCGCAGGGATCAAACCCACCGTCAGCCCTCACCTCACCGGACCCGCATCTCCTGACACTGATGCGCCCAGTGACAGTCACAAAGCCGCGTCTCCTGCAGGCCTCGCGAGCGCTCCATGCTTCAACAATTTCTTCAACAGCATGTCTTCCTTAAGCTCGTCTTCGGCTCCGACAAGCAGACAGGGCTCTCTGGGGCTGGTAAACGAACTTTCCAGCCGAAATATCAGCGCTTTGAGCCATTACCATGGCAGCTCAGCACCTGAGGCAGGTGGAGCGGGTGAACTCCAGGACAGTGTGCACGTGAACCGTGGAATGTACTATAACTCTTTTACTACTGGCGGCCAGAGCGCGCAGTTCAACGGACACTTCTACAACAGCTTCAGCGTGAACAGTCTTATTTACCCTCGAGACGGAACGGAGTTATAAATCTATCACGCTCGTGAATATATGTTTTCTAATAAGAAAAAAAAGATATATTTTTTCAACACTGTGTGATGCTGAAATGCAACATGCCTTAGAAGCAGATAACATTCATTTAAATGCGACATTTAGGCCTACACATCCATTAAATGAGTGAAATCCGATGTATTAGTGTCGAAACACATGTGAAAAATCTATTTACTTCTGCATTGGATTCCTTTATGTCTTAACAGAGATTTCCATAATATGTGCCAGTTTTTTGGATCATGCACTAATTTAAATGGAGTTATCTTTTTAGTTTGAATTTATAATAGCCTTTGTAGTAGTATATCGTTTGATGGAGGGATTTCCTTGGTATCCATGATTGCCAAGATTCAGTATTGTCCAGTATTGAAAAAGTTTAGTCTTATTTTTTTTTTTTTTTTGGCTTATTTTTGTAAATGCAGTTGTTTTGTTTTATACACTTGTTTTAAACTATTTATATTAAGTTATGTAACTTGCAGTTTGTCCTTTAAGGTAAGAAATATGTTGTCTGGGAAGCTATGGGTAAAATTAAAGTTTTACCTGTAAGTTAAAGTGATAAGTGAATTATCGAATGTCATCATGCCACTAACTCACTTGATTTAATGTTTCATAGCTGATGATCTTTACAAAGATAAAAGTCACTACATTTATTTTCCAAAATTTATGCAAAATATTAAGTTTTAAAGAAAATAAAGAATTACAATTCCAAATCCCAAAATTCTGTTAATTTATTTCTATATTTGTTCCCCTTGGACACTTGAACAAGCATTAAAATGACTAAGAAATATGCAACAAGTAGGCAAACGTGAAACATGTGGAATCATTCGAATATTATATAGGCATATATACACAGGTGAAACTCGAAAAATATAGAATATTGTGCAAAAGTTCATTTATTTCAGTAATTCAACTTAAAAGGTGAAACTAATATATTATATCATTACATTCAAAGTGAGATTTTTCAAGCCTTTATAATTTTGATGATTATGGCTTACAGCTATGAAAACCTTTTCACAATATTCTAATTTTGAATTTGGGGTTTTCATAAGCTGTGAGCCATAATCATCAAAATTATTACAAATAAAGGCTTGAAATATCTCGCTTTGCATGTAATGAGTCTATATAACATAATAGTTTCACCTTTTAAGTTGAATTACTGAAATAAATGAAATTTGCACAATATTCTAATTTTTCGAGTTTCACCTGTGTGTATATATATATATATATATATATATATATATATATATATATATATATATTATATATATATATATATATATATATATATATATATATATATATATATTATATATATATATATATATATATTTGCCTATTTGAATTGAATTAAACAATGACTGCATCACTATCAAAACCCTGCAAAATGGTTGACTCCTTCAGAATTTTTTTAAATAGTGGGAGTAGTGACCATGTCTTTTTCTTTTAGATGAAATAAAAAAAAATGTTTTCTTTCACAAGAACCGAATAATACAAGAATTTTCAATACAAAAAAAACCTCTGTTGTTGCACAATGCAGTTTCAAATCTCCGAGACTGTCTGGTTATGTAATATTAGCATCATCATAGTGACTGCCCTGCAGACCTCAGAAGTATGTCTACATGGTGTTTCTGGGACAATACCGTATGAGAGCCTTAGTCATCTCTGAAAAAAACAGAAAGATGCACACATAGCAAAGCTGCGTTTCGGTCAATTTTCAAGTTCACAGAAACAATACCACTATTGTTCTGTGTGTACCAGAACAGCTCTTACTGTATGTTTGTGTGCTAAAAAATAACTAATTTGATTACATCTCTCTAAGTATAATGATATTTTTGTCATTGATATATTTATGATTTAAAAAAAAAATCTTGAATCTACAAAGACAACATGTATAGAAGTTTTGATGGCATTAAAGCGCACTGAAGTGAGATGAATTAAAAGCGGTTGCCCGCCTCCTTTTGTCCTCTCTTCATTAGAACTGTCTGAGTAAAAGCGGGACAGACCCAAGTGCTTGTTTAGAGATTAAGGGGAGGGAAAAAACTCCCATTGAGAAATTCCCTCAGTAAGCAGGGCAGTACCACCCAGGAGGAGATGGAGAGGTGTAGATTTGGGTGGAGGCCAGTCAGCTTCAGGCTCAGAGAAACAGAATGAGAGCACAAATTAAACAAGACTGTTTTCTGCATTTCAATATATATATTGAATATAAATATATATATATATATATTCATATACAAGTGCGTGCACACACACACACACACACACAAATAGCTACAGTTTTACATGTTGTCAACTCGCCAAACAGTGGTCCTCCTGGCCACATCAAATGAAGCCACAGTAATAATTAGAGCTAGTGGGGGCAGGAGCTTATTTAGCATCTCTGAGTCGCCATTTACTCAGACACCACGCAAGGCTGCTTTTTTCTCTAAGCACTTTACCCCACTGCCAAATATGACGTTGTCAATTAGTCGGGGCCTGACACTCTGCGCTTACTTAGCACCTGGGACAATCATCAGGCAATCACCAGCCCCCACCAACACCCAACCCTGTGTGCTCATCTCTATCTGCCTGCCTGAAAAGATCTCTGTTTCTCAGTACAGATGAACTGAACTGAATAATTGACAGAGTCCTGTCAGAGACAACAGCTATAAAGTACTTGTTTCTGGACAACCCTGAGACAAAATATAGTTTTTTGGTGGGGGTTTGGGATACATATGCATGGAAAATGTGAAGCTGGCATATTTACCCCCCTCACAAGCACAAATGTGGCTGGGAAAGACTATCCCCAACTGTCAAGCATCAAACAAAGTTGGGGTACAAAAGTTGGGGCCTGTTTTCATGTCTTTGTTTTCATCAGTCTTTTCTTGATCTTACGGAGCCCTGCATATGACATACGGTGAGCAAAAACAAGATATTACGGCCACAAATTAGGAATTTGTTCCCATGTGTCTACTGTGTCTTTTCTGTTCAAGTCCAAACCAAATTAAATGAACAAAAAATTAATGTCTAGTCATAATTGTCTAGTTTTGGAAATAAGGAAATCATGATTACAAATGGTGTGATCAGTCAAAATGGAAGCCTGTTATGAGTAATTTGTCAAAGAGTCAATAAAACAAAGGTTATCTTAAAAAGTCTTTTAAAACACACACACACACACACACACACACACATCTTGGGTTTTCATGTTTTATGGGTAATTTCCATAGCCATATAGTTTAGTTTATTTGTATAGCACATTTAAAAACAACATGAGTTGGCCAAAGTGCTTTCCATTAAAACAATATTCCAACACCATAAATAGCCAAAATACAAAAAAACAAATAAACACGACACCAAACCAAATACAATTAAAATAATGTCATAATGATTTTTATAGGTCTACTGTACAAACTGTATATGCTCTCCCATGTACTCTATTCCATAATTTATCATATCCCATGATATTTTATCCCCATAATGTAGCCTAGAGTATACCTGAGCCACACACACACATTCTATATATATATATATATATATATATATATATATATATATATATATATATATATATATATATATATATATATATATATATAGAGAGAGAGAGAGAGAGAGAGAGAGAGAGAGAGAGGCTTCTTTCCATAAGCTGCCATCAAGCAATAGCCTTAATTCATTTCATTATTCCATTTTTCCTTACACTCATAAACATGACAATGAAATGAAGAGTATTTGTGACATCACATAAGTCGAAAGCTAGATTTCCCACCGCCACACAGGCCTAAATGCTAAAATGAGAGAAAACTAATGTACATCTTAGAAAGAAAAAAAAAATCCGCCCAAACTTTGTAGTAGTGTTCTTTGGTCTGATTTAGGTAAAAGTTGAATCAGTTGTTAAAAATCAGTTGTTTTAGGTCAAACTAGCACACTCTGTGAAACTTGTGTGATGATGAATGAGACATGTTCTCTTGCACTTGTGACAAAGATACATGTTTAAGAGTGTAGGATGTCTGACTCTGTGTGTGCTGAGCTGCGGTGTTTCTCTAGTCTACTGTAAACGAGCTGATACATGTTTGGGAGGTGAGAAATATGAGGGCTTTAGAGTGAGTGATTAAGGACTGTAATTAAAGTATTACATCGCTTTCCTAGTGCTAAGCTGAGAGAAACAGCCCACCTCAGCTCTCCTCTAACACACTGTCTGGATCTGAGACAAACCTTCACACACAATCAGTTTTTCTCATGCTCCCCCCTGAGATCCATTCAGGTGCAGAACCATATTTCAGGTTACCGAGGTCATTGCACACTGTATTTTAAGCAAAACGTGTTTTTATGACATCGAATATCTCAAATGAAGACATTTTAAGTGGCTAACATTAGTTGTGATTGATATTTCACTGGAACAATGGCTACAGCTTATGTCATTTTAGAGATGAACTCTCACCAGTGTCCATATCCTTTAGTAAACAGCATCACAAAGAAGGTTTGCTCACAAATGAGCTGTTTTTATCATTTTTCAGACTGTGTATTTTGAAGTTTAAGTCTAAAAGGCCCCCCTACTGATAGAGAAGAAAAGGGGGAAAATAGCTCTCAGCAGGAAGCATTTAAGTGTATGTGTGTAAAGGAGTGTGTATGTCTGTCCCATCGGTGTGTGTATCTACGGGGCCCCAGTTAAGTGGTTGCGTTACCTCTCATGTGGAGTCGGGGGCGAGTCAGGGCGGGTCAGCGGTGGCTAAGGTGTCCATCATTATTTTTACGCCTGTCGGATCCCATGAGGTTGCCCAGCAAAACGGTCAGTGCTTGGGCTGTGGGGTGGGGGTGGGGGGTCAGGGGGTGGAGTCAGACACACTCAGCGGTTCTTGCGCACAGAGGATTATGATCAACAAAGCAGATCCCACACCTGCATGAAGGGGAGGAGGGGGGGGATAGGATCTACAGCCCATCTCAAGGGAAAAATGGACATTACATAAATCCTTCTTTTACAATTAAACAGTTCTAGATGTCCCAATGTGTGCCAAAAAATTTCCCGCACACCATTACAACCATCACCAACAGGCTGAATAGTTGGTACAGGGTAGGATGGATCCATGTCCATGTCGTCTATGCCAAATTCTGACCCTACCATCTGAATGTCGCAGCAGAAATCGAGACTCATCAGACCAGGCAACGTTTATCCAATCTTCTATTGTCCAATATTGGTGAGCCTGTGTGATAGTAGCCTCGGATTCCTGTGGATTTCTGCGGCTGTAGCTCATCTGCTTCAAAGTTTAACGTGTTGTGTGTTCATACTGTTGTCTTTCTATCAGCTCAAACCAGTCTGGCCCTAGAGACGGTTGTGCGTGAAAATCCCAGTAGATCAGCAGTTTCTGAAATACTCAGACCAGCCCGTCTGGCACCAACAACCATGCCATGATCAAAGTCATTTAAATCACCTTTCTTCCCAATTCTGAAGCTCATTTTGAAATTCAGTAGATTGCAAGCTTCTTGACCATACATGGCTAAAAGCATTGAGTTGCTGCCACGTGATTGGCTGATTAGGTTTGCTTTAATAAGGAGTTGAACTGGTGTACCTAATAAAGTGGCCGGCCAGTGTATAAAGTCACATTGTAAGTTATAAAGCTGCAGTTGTTAGATTTTGTGAGGTACTGTAAAATTCGAAATTGGGAGGTGAGATAAGTCACATTATGAGATAAAAATTCTCATTGTGAAATATAGTCACAATTGACACTTCGCTAAGCCCCGCCCTCCTTAGTTACTGTTGCTACGCCTGTCAAGCTTTCGCGACTGCCACATCTATTACAGTGTAAATGCACCGGTGTCAGACATTCCCAAGGAGATAATTAGTCATTTTTGGCGAACAGGTGAAATATCTGTGAGAGCAAGACAAAAGGGACTGCAGTATGCATTCGAGGGATATATCCACGACATAATATGCACCCGATTAGAGAATAATTTCATCAAAATCGAATCTAAAGCCTATAACGTTAGGTCGCAGCGCAAGCAGCAGCCGCCTCCTTAGCAGATTATTCACATGGGAAATGCACAAATGGAGGAACAGCTATGTTCATGCACAGCAGGGTAAGTGAAATGTGAAAATAATCTAATAATTACAAATCAAACAGTTTATCCATCAATCTAACACCGGGAGAGCCGCGATCGGATTGGGGTAAAGTTACTCAGGGGTAGGCCGTCGATTAACAAAATGCTGAAATATATTTTAAAGTATGTCAGTGAGCCTCCGTCTTGCCATTAATCGTCTTATTTTACGTTCAAATATATGCATTATGAACAAAGAACCGCCATTATTTCCAAGCAATAGGTTTTTGTTTTTTTTTTTATCCTGTCGACATTTAGTTGTGAATGGGTCTCCCACACTGCTTGATCCACGCCCGGCATTTCTCCCCTTTGGCTTTTAGGTTTCGGGAAGGGAAAAAATGCCACCCCACCGTCCAAACTTTTAGGATAACGGGTATCAGATTTGCACAATTCATACGCACAACGCGTCGGCATGTTTCCCTTGCTCGAAAGCTTGACAGACCTCCCGCGCCTAGTTACGGTTGCTAAGCCACGATTGGCCAGTGGCGGTTTTCGGGCGTGGCTTAGCGAAGGGTCAATTGGAACATTAAAGCCACATTATAACTTATTCACTGACAGCAAAATGACATGATATCCCCTTAGTAAACTGTAAAGTAATTCATTATTATATAATATAATATAATTATTATATTATATAATATCACACATCTTTAAAATCATATGCAATGTGTAACTACAACCCTGTGTAAACAGGGGCATAGCGATCATTTCAGAAGTGAAGAGAACAGAAATGTCGTGTGTAATACCATTTTTTTCCCTTACGTTTGCTTAATTGACAGGTTTTATTTTTCTTATCTCTTGTTTTTAAAAATCAAATACACTGCTGAACCAATCATTTGTATTCTATAGAATTGTTGCTATATTTTCCCAATGGCACAGTTGCTAGATATTATTGTTTCTGTAATAAAGTAAATCAGCACTGTATTATTCATATACTTTATTGTTATGAAAACATCCAAGATCGCTTGAAAAACATACATAAACCGTATATTGTCACAATCTTGTGTTTATTGTCTTCACGTTTCATCAGTCAAAAAGTTTCTGCTTTTTATTCAGCTACAACAATAGATGCTTTTGTCCATATAAGGGATTTCCTGGAAAGTCATAAGTCATTACTTCTATGAGTCCATTTTGGAGTCCATCTGTGAGAGTCCATCTGTGAGAGAGCGCCCTCCGGCTTCATGTTTGAATGAAACTTACATTACTTAAGAGGGTTTAGCACTCCATAATACTTATATTGCCCTATTTTTTGTAAGAATAAAAAGTCAGGTCATGCATATGTAACCAGTGGTTGAACGAAACACAGGATACAAAAATTACTTCTGGGGCTTTATTCTGGCGGCTGTCTCTATAAAGGACAGCGGTCGAGGGGAGCAAATATTTAGAAACAAAAATAATAGTACAATGAAATAAAGTCTTTCACATTTCTTTGGTGCACTTGTTTGGTATAAAAGATGATTATGACACAAACTGAATGAAATCAAATTGAAATGAAAGACATTGGAATAACGAAATAGACTAGTACAAATACGGAATTTAAATACAGTAATGAAATACGGTAGAGGCTAATAGTCAAATGAAAAACAGTACATTAGTCTACCATCAAACTTCACAGTTATCTGCATACAGTTTTAAAGAAAGAGAAATTAGTACACTGTTCAGCATTCAATACGTTTAAGTAGCTCTTAACCAGGGGCGTCGATTTCGGTGGGGACGGTGGGGACGCGTACCCACCAGATTTCGTGATGAGTCATTTTGTACCCACCACTTTTTTTTGGCATGATGCTGGATGCTGGTTTTATTCTCGCTGACTATCGCGCTTCTTTATTTAACCCTTGGCTTTCACACAAGTTTAAAATATTCTGGCTGACCACCCAGTGTGAATATTTCTAGGCGACCGTTATTTAGAAATGTTGCACTCTGGTTTCCATGGTGACGTGTCATCGCTTGTCACGTGAGACACCGCAGCCACAACAGCACTGAATAATGAATGATCTGCTTTTGTCATTTTCCCTTTTTATTCAAAATATTCACAAATTTGTTTGCTATAGCATGACATATCTGATATTCCGATTGTCAAATATATGCAAGTGGATGTGTTTTGTTGTTTAAACTCCTTTATTTTTTAAATGAGCTGACACTGACAGCTTAGCATGGACAGTGAACGAGCGGGAACTACATAGTCTGCTGGGATGAGCCGAGGCAGAGAATTTCCGGCCAAGGTTCCGCATTTTAAGGGGGCTCCCGAGGGCTGATCATTCAAACAATCAGGAATGTTAATATAAAGACGCAGCAAATATCTCTGCATCCCAGACCCCCCTCTCTCGCTACGCGATCGCTGGCTAACGTCATGCTTTTACCGTCTCGCCTTTTTCAAACTGGAGCAGCGCTTACTCGCAGGTATGTAGACAAATTACAATGCATGATTTGATTTGTTAAACGTGAAAAGGACTTATCCGTCTAAACGCTCGCTCTCTAACGTAAACCTAGATATATATGTTCACTGTTGTTAGGCGCATATCCAAGTGTTTGTGCGGAGTGTGGACATGGAGGCGCCGACGCGATTACTTGCATTTTCCTATAAACAGTGGAAAGTTAAAACAATGTTTATTACTTAAGTTTTGCTGGTATTGTGGCTATAGTCTTGTGCATTTGTACACAACGGATCAGCTGTTTTAACTCTTCTCTTGCAATACATCATGTTAGCCTTGCCTTAGCCACCAACTTACTCAGCTAACTTAGTTACGGTTTGCGTTCGTACAGCAAGCATTGGTGGAGTCGGAGATGATCGTGGAGTAGTCAGTATCTTGTTTAATTATTGCTTGAATCTATTGCTGAATTCTGGAATAGTTGTGATGAGGATGATGATGGAGGCGGGGTGCTTTCAAGTTTTGGTCAAAATGGTGATACGATTGGATGGATGCAGTGTCAGATCATGGTGTGATCATCGTTCATCTGTGCGACACATATTTTTGCTTTTTCAATCTTGGCAAAATTGTAGTGCAGAACGCAGAAGTTGTGTTGTCAATTGGCGATTTTTTTTGGACAGTTTTCAGTTGTTATGAGGAGCAATATGAGAGAGAAATTTGGTAATCATTGTTTACATTAAACCACGTCATGTCATATTGTCAATGTTACTTATCTTATGAAGCAGAATAGTGGGTCATAGGCTACTCGTATGTCTAATGCTTTTTAAAAACCTAAGGCTTTCAAGTTCAACATAAAACGAGTCAGACATCATCACATGTTTGTATACATTTTTATTTATTTACATTAAGCGACAGTAACGTTACATCGTCTTTCAAAACATGATCTGCGCGAAAGAGAGAGAAAAAAATAATGTCATTCATTGTACCCAGCACTTTTGAAAATGCACTTCCGAATACGTCTCTGTCCCCAGCACATTTCAAACCAAACTGACGCCCATGCTCTTAACCATATATTCAATGTTAAAATAACCCACTGTTTTCTAACATGCACATCCAATTTAAACATTCACAAACACTGGGCTTCGAATAAGAGGAACAATTTAATTAACATTTATTACAACACATACCCAGTCTTTGCACGTATCCCACGCGTGATCAAACCAGATCCAGCTCACACATAAACACACAGGCGTTAGATTTTCAAATCTAACACATTTTTTAGACCATTTCAACAACTGGCCCAGGAGTATGGCATCGGGAGCAACGATTTTTTAAAATACCTGCAAATCAAATCTTCTGTTCTGACAAAAATAAACATCAGAGACACAAATTTAGAACTTCCACCGGCAATATCAGACTTGGTCAACATTTCCTCCCCAAAGAAACTTCTCTCTAAAATATACAAAATGATTCCAAACAAACTTCAGACCATACACTTACCAACAATAAAATGGGGAAAACGATCTTTCAATAGCCCCTGATGCCAACTTCTGGACCCAAATCTGTAAAAACATCTATCTCATGTCCAAAAATGCGAAATTCAGTTAATACAATACAAAATACTACAGATTCATACATCCATGCAACCTGGCACTGCACTCCAATCAAACACTTTTGGCAAGAGGTCACACAGTCGCTATCCACTATAGTTGGCTGCCACATCCCACTGTCGCCTTCTCTTTGCTTGCTGGGGGACCTCACAATAATCCCTGATAAAACTATAAAATACTCCTCATAGCTCTAACCATCGCCAAGAAAACTATCCTCATGAACTGGAAAACTAGAAATAAATTACACATTAACATTTGGAAAAATCTTATTACAGACTTCATTACAGTGGAATACGCATCTCCCCTTCATAATTACGCATCTGAAACTGACCTCTGCCATCCAACACTTTCTGACCTCTTACAGCTATGAATCCATTCTCTGTTTTCAACTCCGACTCCTCCCATCTTCTTAATCAACCCACGAATATTAATACATTTTAGTTATTTGAACTTGTTTGTCATCATTGTTCTTACTATCTTTACTGTTATTGTTATGGTTACTATTTTCACTTTTATTTTTTCATTGTTGTAATTGCTGTTGTTGCTGTCTTTTGCTTTCGCCATTGCGGTCGCCACTGCCATCATCATTGTTATTTATTATTAATATTATTATTATCATTATTATTATCATTAATATTGCCATTGTCAATGCTGTATTGGAATTAAGTGTCATTGTCATCACTACTGCAATAACTCCCCCCTTATCCCTTCATGGGCTTTTAATGCACCACAACATAGAATAGAAAAAAAAAAAGGGAATATGTATGGAAAACCTAACAAACACCAAGGCAGGCAAGACAGGCAAGAAGTGGTTTCAACGGGACAGCATCTCTGTCCCAATTTGAGACACTCTCGCACTGTACTCCCTCTTTTAATGCACCTTAGACATTGCACATAACACACACAAAAAATAAAAAATAAAAAATAAAAAATAAAATAAAATTAGGAAAAGATAGGGACTGATGAGATGTGGGGGAAAGTTATCTTATATTATCTTATTATATTATCTTTTATTTTGTACAGGATTGACAATGGCAATTGTTACATAGGAGGAAGGATGGAAATAAAAATCGACCAACACAATATTGGCAGTATGGTGGTAGTGGGGAGTGGGGTGGTGATGGTAGTGACAATGGTAATCGATTATAAATGGTTACTTTGTTTACGCATACACACACATACACATACACATACCCACACTCGCACCCGCTCACATACACACTTAGATCAAACACTTAAATCACTTTTATGTCACTTCTGGAATTATGGATTTACAAGATTGCTCACGACTGCACTATGTTGGTCTGTATGTATGTCTGACTGTTAAATAAAAAAATAAAAAAATAAATAAAAATAAATGTAAGTTTGTTAATAAAGTATCTTTGCATTAAAAATAAATAAATAAATAAATAAATAAAAAATAAACACACAGGTGTCCTTAACCCTCTGGGCTTCTTCGTAAATGGGTTACACTTAGCTTAGCACGATTTTTTCCCAGGATAACCAATCAAATGTATTTTTGTTCTATAATATTTTCTGATTATTATTTCGAATTTTTTGAGATTTTTATGATACTTTGCATTAATTATATAATTTTTATGAGCTACTTTTTCCGTTAGAATTAATATATATATATATTTTTATTATACACATTTTTTTTTTTTTATAAATGCAACATTTCACATCAAAATAGGGTGCAGGCTGCATGCACACAAAAAATCAATAGAGAAGACGCCATCCAGTGGCTTTAAAAATATATAAATGTGTGCAATGTCCTTAAGGCCTGTAGGCTGCCTATAGCTTCCTATATAAATACATAGAAAGGCTTTTTGATTCTTATTGTTGTTTTAGACATGATTTCTCTTTATCTTATTCGTTTTTTTTATTTAGATATATATTTAGATATTCTAAAAGACTACTTTTAATTTTTTTTCTTTTTTTTTTTAGATAAGTATTAGGTTTTGCATTATGATTACAATCAAACAATAATATTTGGTTAGAAAGGGAACACGATGCAAACATTTTTGTTACTCAGTATTTGATCATTCAAATAATTGAACAAAATAAGGGATTGTTAGTGATAATTCAAAACACTTTATGCAGACATTTTGCAATAAATTGGTATATTTTATTGTATTTATTGTATTTATTTCACATTCTCAAAATTTGTTCTGTTGCAGTCTAACCAGTTAATTTTCTCTCTCTGTGTGTGTGTGTGTGTGTGTGTGTGTGTGTGCAATATTTTTTTTCATTTATTGATTTTATTTTGCATATTCTATAAATTTGCTGTTGCAGTCTTACCAGTTAATCTCTCTCTCTCTCTCTGTGTGTGTGTGTGTGCATTTGAGCGAGATTTTTTTTCATTTATTGGTTTTATTTAGCATATTCTACAAATTTGCTGTTGCAGTCTTGCCAGTTTGTGTGTGTATGCATGTGTATGTGTGTGTGTGTGTGTGTGGGGGGGGGGGGGGGGGGGGGGGGGGTAATTGGGGGGGGGGGGGGATGGTAATTGTTGTATTACCTATTATGAATAGGTATCTATTCAAATATCTTCATTTGTGTTCCGAAGACGAACGAAGGTCTTACGGGGTTGGTACAGCATGGGGGTGAGTAATTAATGACTTAATTTTCATTTTTGGGTGAACTAACCCTTTAATGTATGCCTGTAGAAAAGCTGTACTGTAAAAATGTTTCTAATATACGTTTATTCAAGTCAAATATTGTTGAGGTCTTCAACCTGACTAGAGAAAGTAATTTTTAACGGTCAGGACAGGTAGAAATGTCCCCGTATAGTGATGACTACACAGTATTCTATTTTTGCAGTGAGTGTGAAAGTGAAATGTGAGGGTCTACAGAGGAATGTGTGTCATTGCACCGCGTCCCCGTCCCTCTGTTCTTTGCTTTTATTTTTTTAATTGGACCCAGATTGCAATTTGCAGCTCTCTGGGGGCCACTCTCCCCACAGGGGTGTAATAAGCTATTAGACGCTCACCCCCTAACGCCTAACACTAATCGACATGGACAGCCCTTTGTACAGTACTGGAACAGGGGCCGCTATTGTACAGCCGACCTCCTGCCCTAGGACAGCAAGGGCAGCTTGGGGTGCAAGGAGGGAACAGCTTCCCTACATCCATCCTGTTAAAAATAAAACAAACTCTAACACTTCATACATTTCTACTCCCTCTCTGGCAGCCAATGCATCCATAAGCTGATCCTCTTGCAGTTCACTTGTACAGTCAACACTGCTTCATCCCAATAAATGACTAACTAGTGAAATAAGCACAGCTATTTATGGAACATATATCTGTGTGAACCACATTGCGTACATGGATGTTTGTGTACTACAAAGCCTCTATGAAAAGTAGAGCATAACTGCACTGCTGTTACAGTTTTTTTTTTTTTTAATTGCTAACAAGCAGACAAGCATGTAAAGCATGAATGATAAAAGTGTTCATTGATTTTGGGAAATGTGATCATGAAGCAAAGAAAAATGATTCACAGTTTTGGTCCGCATAGACTCCTGTTTTACTGGACATGTGAAGAGTTTTGAACATTACAGGATTTTAATAACAGATTTTACTGAAACTAACTGACCCAGACTTTTTCTTAAAATATGAAAATACATTTTTAAAATGATCTTTAATTGACTGTAATGGGATTTCTTTACTAATTACTCAGTCTGAAAAGTATCACATCTCCAATTAATTTACTTAATAATTTATTTAACCTTTACTATAGATGGACAATAAGACAGACAAAACTGTCATTTTAAATGCTTTTTTCAAATTCTGTTCAAATCATAAAAGCACAAGCCACTCGCTGTTGTTTCACAATTATCTATTATTATTATTCCACATGGAACTAATGTTAGATTTACCAATGTGTTTGTGAAAATATAAGCCTTGACACATATTCTTTGCACGAGAGCTTGAATGGCTGCAGTTGAATGACAGATAAATGAGTGTGTGTTTGTGTGTGTGTGTGTCAGACACATGTTGTGCAAAGCTGAAGCAGGTGTATAAAGTGGGAGGTCTGTCTGCGGTCAGAGTCCTGGGACACTTGCCAGTGCATGTCTGCCTCTTTGCTCTCACCTTAAATGCTTTAGACATCTTTGCCTTTATCTTTCTTTCATTCATTTCATCTTCCAAAGTTTCCATTTTTCCAATGTTGTCCTATAGAGTCAATTAACAAATCACTCACAAGTGTCACTTCCTGGGGAGTTTCTAGCCGAATGTTGTTGGCCCACTGACATAAGGTCAGAGCCGTTATCTGCAGCTCCATTAGATGCACTTTACTAGATCTGTAGTGTCACCCCTTCGCCATCCCCCAGGCTGAACATCTGGTCAAGCCGGGTTCTTTGAGCCATGGAGAAGAGCTCATTAAGAAGAGCAGCGTCCAACCTGAGCAACAGGCCCACTAATCCAGCCCACTGCCAACCCACTGCCCTCACAGACAGGTTCATCTGGAGGACGAGTGCAGTCTGCATGAAGGGAGAGGCCAAGTGGGGGGTTGGGGACTATAGTGAGCGCATGTGATTCCTTATGCCTTATGAGTCAATGAACACCTGAAAATGTTTAGCACATTACGCTAAAAATCTCTTATAAGGTGTTTTATGACACTAAGGAAGCTAGCTTGCTCCTCAGTGGTGAACGTTGAAGTACAACATGATCCTGGAACAACATTCCAATCAACCGATCAGATTTGAGGGATAAGTTTACAGTTTATGTCAAGTTTAGGCTTACAACCAGGGTTGGGTGCTTGTACTTCAGTGTTATTCACCTATCATTTCCCCTTTGACTTTAGGGATACGTCATGGGTAGGGTTAGGTTTAGGGGTAGGGATAGGGTTAGGACTACATTTTCAGACAGGAATGTTATTCCAGGATCAAAAAAAATATGTGACCCTGCTCAGTTATTCTCTAAGAGCCAGTTCACACAGAATGCAGTTTTGCCATTAAAACGTGAGATGGTCAGTCGAAAGAAAAAAAGCTTTTTTTTTAAGTTGAACTTCTTTTAACTTGAGCAACGTGTTTTTAGAATGCCATGTCCTGCACGAAAAGCTGCAAAAGAGGAGAGCGCAACGATGAAACACATCCATCTAGCGCGTTTTATGTTAGAGCAATGGAAAAGTTGCACAGTGGACATTGCGCACACAACACTGAGGTCAACTGTAGTCTGATTAACGTACAAAGGTGGACAAAGCCAAGCTAGAATAGCATAATTCAGATCCAACTTAAAAAAAACTGGTCTGGTACAACTTCAGTCCAGAAATATTCATGAAATATTTTGAAAATAACAACATGTTTAAATCTGACTGTAAACACATTTTTGAAGTGCATTTAAACATACTTTGAACATGCAGAGTTCTGTGTATGATGTAAAACGGTTTCAGGCCAGCTTCAGAGGCACCAACAGCACATCTAGTGATCTGAATCAAACTCAAGTGAAACATAACTAAGCAGATATTTTGTGACTGCTTATTTCTTACATTTACATCTATTCATTTAGCAGACGCTTTTATCCAAAGCGACTTACAAATAAGGAAATGCAACAAGTGATATTAAGGAGGCAATAACTCGAGAAGTGCTAGCAAAGTTTCAAACAGACAGATGAAGACTGCATCCCGACTACATAAAACCCCACTGAAGCTCAATTATAACCACGCATGTAAAGGTTCATATTCAAGCATATTTTGAACTCCTCAAACATATTTCCCTCCATCTCGCCACCATATCCCGCTTTATTATCCTTGTTTTCCAAAATGGTGTTGTGTTTTTTAGGCTTTGCTCAGTGACTGCTAAAATATTCCTGAAGGTCAGCTCCCACCAGGTAATGCTTTGGATAGGCCGGCATTCTGGACACTTATTGGTTTAGACAGAGGCAGGCAGGAGGGACGAACATCTGGAGAGGAAAAAGCTCCCTCGAGTGTGGTAGCTCCTTCTTTCCTCATGACCAGACATGACCCAGCAGCTCAATCTACAGTAGATGTACCCAGTCTTCCATATACTCCCGCTCGCTCTTTCCCCAGACTAAAATGGACAAATACCTGAAGCAATTAGGGCCTAGAGACCTCTTTGCTGGAACATGGGGAAAAATAACAGAGCTGTGGATGGATCTGGACATATTACAGTTTATATTTTATTAAATAAAAGTGGCAGAGATTACAACTAACTGCATAGTTGGTGGTGTTTTGGTCTGTAAAGAAGGGGGTGCTGCATATGTACTGCCACTGCACTGTGTTATTATTGTTTAAGCTGACCCAAGAGAGGGGGGGGGGGGGGAGTGAATGTGCACTGTGAGAAAATGAGAGAGGTGGGCACTGGTGACTTGTTTACAGTTTACACAGGTCCGTGGTATTAATGCATCAAACTCACAGCTTTGTGTTATGGGTAAACACTCTCAGCCGCCATGACACCAGCTCGCACACACTGGGATATGTTGACAGTTATCATTTCAGGGAATGGACTCAGTGTCGTGGAAGAGGCAAACTTCCTGCTAGAGAGCTTCTGCTGAAATGACACCATGAAGTTGCAACACGTCGACAATTGCGAAGGAAGTGCATCACACTAATACGCTCCCACAGAAGCGAATGAGGCTCAGTCTGTGGTGGTTGTTGTGAATGAACATGGTTTCTAAACTTCCTTAATCTGTGAGAGTTGGAGCGATGCTGGGCAGGCGGGGGAGGGAGTTCAGGTGCACGGCTGGGTCATTGGCGTCGCTCTGTTAGCTTTAGAGGGTCGGGAGGAGGGAAGGGTCAAACCCCCTGCACAGACGGACTGATATTCCTGTCAAAAACTTGAAGCAAAGCCCAAACACACACTTAGTGGAAACTCTCTCTCACTCTTTCTTTTTACATTTGACAATGTCAACAAGTAAACATTGCTCATTGGTATCACTGATGCATTTGATCTTTAGCCTTTACATGAATTATGGTAAATACAGTAGCTTATGTCATCTAGCAAATTGAGATACATTGCTAGACTGTATTGTGGGTTAAAAAGTGAAGACACTAGTCTTGTCACAATACCAGTAAAATTTCACTTTAGACACGTTTTCACCGCAGGAACTTTACCCAGGAACTAGGGACTTTGGAGTGGTGCTCGGTGTGTTTCGACCGCAGGTCCCGGGTAACAATTTCCCCCTCAGAAAGTCCCTGCTCGTGAGGTAATATTTTTTCAAAGTTCAGGAACTTTCGGGGGTGGGACTTGGGCACTGAACATGCTGATTGGTTGAGTTCACACAGCATTTTGATTGATTGAATCAACAATGAAGTTTAGAAAATACGACGATGGACCGGCGACAAGGTAGAACTGGAAAGTAAGCCGGAGTCCTACATCACCGGACTAATTTGCCTCTTTACAGTAATTGCAGAAACTCCCATTATAATTAAAAAAAGCTGTCTACACTGCACAATTACACGTGCACGTACACATTGTGCTTGGCACGTTCTTCCTCTTCAAATCAAACTTGGGTCTACAGCCGACAAAGTTTAAATCCCGTCTGGCTAGTGCACTTCCCATAATGTTTACGCATTAAGTCAGTAGGCGGAGAGTAGGCGGTCTTTTGGCTGTTCAAACACATTCGACCACATGAGCGTTTACACTACAAAAGCAATCCGGTCGAATGCGTTTTTGACTAACTCTGGAAGTGGTCAATAGTGGACAAGCTCAATATGTTTTAGACCCCGTTTACACCTGTAATGGTAACACTTTACAATAACAGGGCATGAATAATGTACTAATTCCTGAATTAATAGTTACTTCAACATGATTAGTGAATATATGAACTAATCATGAACCAATGAAGAGCAATCCTTAACTACGACAGGAGTCATAATGATTCATGCATGAATAACAGCAGCTTTAAACATTTTAGTACGTTTGATAGTTAATGCATTAATTAACGTTTAGGGGTAAACTAAATCAATCAGGCTCCATAAGAATGAATAAGACATATTTTGACTTTGAAATACATTTAAACAATTTATTAGTCATAATTTAAACTATTGACATCAGCAGCTTCATCATAAACATTACTGAAAGGCACATGATTAGTTTGTCATTAATTCCACTGATCCTCCTTATCAAACATAGACAATACTAAATACACTAATAATTTATCTTAAAAGGTCCTAATCTGTTTTTTGATATTCTTTCCCATCAAACTAAACCTACTGTGACGTACAACAGTTCCTGAGGAATCGGTTCCCCCAAAAAATAGCCAAACAGGAAACATGAACTAAGGTCAGGGGAACATTTGCTGGGATCAGTCGTTCACTCTCCATCCAGACGCAGGCCGTGATAATACTGTACCTCCGTTATCTGACTTTTTGAAAAGCCACACAACAACACTTAACTGGGCTGAATACTAGTTGTAGTGCATGTGTATTTGATAGTAAGTTTATGATAAATCATGAGCTGAAATTGGCAAGTAGTTAACAGTGAATTAATTATGATGTGCCCCCTCAAGTAAAGTCATGACACAGTCATGCAATAACAAGCTATTACTTTATGTTAGTGCAGGGTTCCAGACTGCGACCAAATTGGTGGCATATGCGACCATTTTTTGAGAATGTGCGAGTTAAAATTTTATGTGGTCGCATTTGTGCGAGTGGACGCTCGCGCAAGAGAACGCCGTTGTATCAGCAGCTACAGTCCGTAACTTATGTTCAAAATGAACGAGTACATCATGAATCGATTTTCCAAACCGTGTTTTTGACTTATCCTGAATCACTACGGTACGCCTATAATAAGCGTTTATATTCGGATTATTTTATCCCGGGGTCGACTTGGTTGCGGAGTTGCCCAGTGCCTGCGTGACTCGCCATAGACATTAACGGAGAGAAGTAGCCCCGGCTACAGTGTTCTTCCGCAAGACACTTGCAGTTTATTTATTGACGAACGTAGACGTCACGCGCATTGCACACTGATGGTGAAACGCGCCAATTACGAGTAATAATGAGATTTCTGATTTTTGTTACAACTATAAACTTTGATAACGAAAAATCTGTTTCAGCGTATTATAATACTCTAATCTTTTAAAATGTAATGCATACATTTGAATGTTTAATGATTTTAAAAAAATAGAAAGATGATAATAGACAGACAGACAGATAGATAGATAGATAGATAGATAGATAGATAGATAGATAGATAGATAGATAAATAGATAGCTGTCCAAAATCCATGAAAATCCTGAAATTTGGCAATGATAATTACCAAATATTACATGTGTTTTTATATAATATATTACAGGTATTTATGCTGCAACCAAGAAAGCCTTTGCTTGCCTTGGTCCATTAAAACCACTATTCATCAGCATGCATTGCTTAATCCCATGGCATGTAGCAAAAAAAAAAAAGGTGCGACCAAATCATATGCTGGTGCGACCAACTTAGAAAGTTGGTAGCACCAGTGCAACCAGTGGAAAAGTTAGTCTGGAGCCATGTGTTAGTGTATGGTTAGTTAATAATGAATTAATTATGATGTGCCTCCTCAAGTAAAGTCATGACACAATGATGCAATTACAAATCATTAAAGGAGCTGTATGTAAGAAATTTATTTCAATTAATCATAAAAAGGCCCTGATATGTCACTAGACATTAAGAAATCATGTTTATTTCAAATACTTATATTACTGACAACAGTAGTATGGCTAGGATATTATCATTTAAAAAGTGGACTTGCAGCCCTCAACTGATGTTGATGTTGTCATGTTGTGTTTTGGTCTGATGCGCCACCCTCCACCTATCCACCAATCACGAAGTCAGTAGTGTTTCGGGATCCGGGTTGCCAGCTTTGCTCTAATCTACCCTAACTGTAGTCGGATAAAGATGTCTAATGTTACTAAATCAAAAAGACCTCGTTATGATTCAGAAATTCGTCGTGACAAAGTCAGAAATAAAACCAGAATTTGCATTGGAGATGCTTTTGAAAGATGGAGACGGCTGAAAACGGAGAAGAATTTGAACACAGACGCCAACATTGCTTATTTTCTCCTGGACAGGTAAGATTCATCTATGCTTGGCTAACTTGTACTTGATGTCAATGGACATTTCATATTCATGACAGTCGAACAAAGTTATGCATGTTCGTGCAAAGTAACGTAACGTAAGCTCACATGGACGTATGCTAACATTAGCCATGTATTATAGGAGCCAGTTTCTCTGTCCTTATGCTGAGACGCAGAGGAAAACAACATTAGCACTCCAATTATGGCAATTTGAAGCGTAATTGAGACAGAAGCCTAACTTTACCTCAGAAAAAAATGATTCGTCATTCGTTCTTCGCGTATATCGTGGACTAAGTTACACATGCTGCAAGTTGACCTGTATGAACATTGCTAATCAAGTTTAGTTACTCTAACAATATTTTATGATGAAACTGAAAACAACCCTGTGATAGCCATTGGTGATATTGAATTTGTCCGGCGTTATAATTGCTGTGGTAAATGTTTTGGTTATTTGTTAGCCCGCTTATGACAAAAGCTTTAGCACTTGTAAATCGATTTTTTTTTCGTCTTTAAAAATAAGGAAGTTTTATTTTGTGGTTATATGTTTTTTGTTTTGTTTTACTATTATACATTTATTTTTCCACAGACTTTTTTTAAAATTGTAATTGTATTTATATGTTCAAAATAACGAAATAAAATCAAATTAAATATCAAATCAAAAACGCTTATCTCTTCAGCTATTATGGCCCCAGCACCTCAACACCCAGCTCAACACCTCAACACCCCTCAACACACCAAAAACGTACTCGGTTGCTAACGTAACCTCGGTTCTCTCTAGAGAGGGAACGAGTACTGCGTAATAGCTTACGCTATGGGGAAAACCTCTTTTCCACGAGATATTGAAGCCAAAAATTATCCTTAATTTTTTATTAATGTAAAACGCTTTGCAGCAGCAAGCAGACATAGGCGAAACAGCTCGCGCGCCTATTGGCTGCTCTTGCGACAAATGCAGCAGCCTATCGAGAGAGGCGTTGCGTGACACATATCCAATGGGGGCATTTCGCGCCCATTTCATCACGTCCCGCCAGAAAGGGCGTGGTCTCGCCCTATAAATATAGCTCGATAAGGCTGGTACACTGGTTTTCATCGCCGAAGCGAACCAGCGCTGTTGTATGCACGGCAAGATACGCAGTACTCGTTCCCTCTCTAGAGAGAACCGAGGTTACGTTAGTAACCGAGTACGTTCTCTTACGAGAGTATCTCTCGTACTGCGTAATAGCTTACGCTATGGGGAACACAATGCAACACGCCGTGCGTACAGGGATCCAACACCAAAGTCCCCGGGGCCGAAGCCCAGGGGCCCATATAGTGCATAATCACCATAAACTCACATAGAGTGGAGGAAGAGAGGCTGGAAGCGTCATTCCTAATAAAATAGCACCCAGAGGGGCTAATCATGTGACAATTAAACGCGCAGCCAGGGTGAAAGCTTTCAGCCTGATCTGGGTGGCCATACATGTGTCAATACTCATGGGGCTGCAGTAAACTCAGCATCTGGGCCGCACAGCGGGGCAGATAGCACTGAATTCTAGACCGCCAAAAGCTTAGCCTGCAAGGCGGGTACCTCCAGGTTATAATACTTTATAAATGTAGACGGCGAGGCCCAGCCCGCGGCCGTACAGATATCTTGCAGGGTAACCCCGCTAGACCATGCCCACGAAGAGACCACGCCTCTCGTGGAGTGCGCTCTGACACCCAAGGGGCACTGCAGGCCCTTTGCAGCGTAAGCGAGCGCAATGGCATCCACTTATCCATCTGGACAGGCTCTGCTTTGAGGCAGCAAGTCCCTTGGAACGCCCGCCAAACAAAACGAAAAGCTGCTCAGTCTGTCTGAAACCAGATGAGCGCGACACATAAGCTCTTAATGCCCTGACAGGGCAAAGGAGACTCGCGTCTTTCTCCTGATTGAGAACCGGAAGGGCAGACAGGGAAATTACCTGGGCCCTAAACGGTGTATTGAGGGATTTTGGCACATACCGTGCTTCGGTTTGAGAATGACTTTCGAGTCATTAGGCCCAAACTCCATACATGAAGCGCTTACTGAAAACGCCTGCAAGTCCCCTATGCGCTTCACTGAAGCGAGAGCCGTGAGAAACACTGTTTTGAACGACAGGTGTTTCATGTCCGACAGTTGGATTGGCTCAAACGGGGCGCCTTTCATGGCCTCCAGGACCATGGAAAGGTCCCACGTCGGGACTGAAGGGGGCCTGGGAGGGTTTAGCCTTCGAGCTCCCCTAAGGAAACGCACGACTAAGTCGTTCTTCCCCAGCGGCTGGCCAGGCACCTGTTTTGCAAACGTTGCTATGGCCGCCACGTATACTTTGAGCGTGGATGGGGTCCTGCCCCTATCCAGTAGCTCTTGAAGGAAGGAAAGCACTTCCGAAACCCCGCAGTCCACAGGTGAAAAGCTCTGGGCTTGACACCACGCAGAGAACACAGACCATTTTGAGGAATAGAGCCGCCTGGTAGACGGCGCTCTAGCCTGCGCGATCGTGTTTAACACTCCCTCTGGGAGGTTAGCGGGTACCCGTTGATGGCCCATGCGTGCAGGGACCACAGCTCCGGGCGAGGATGCCAGATCGAGTCCTCCGCCTGAGAGAGGAGGTCTCTCCTCAATGGTACAGGCCATGGGGCAGTGCTGGTCAACTGCATCAGGGCAGGGGAACCACGTCTGGTTCGTCCAGAGCGGAGCTACGAGCAGCACTGGGCATCTGTTTTCCCTGATTCGTTCCAACACTTGAGGCAGGAGCGAAACAGGAGGAAAAGCATATAGGGGACAGCGGGGCCAAACTTGAGCCAGCGCGTCCTTGCTTTTCGAGAAAAACTTCGGGCAATGAGCGTTTTCGTGGGACGCGAATAGGTCCACCTTTGCTCTGCCGAACGTTTTCCACAGCAGCTGGACCGTCTGCGGGTGCAGCGACCATTCCCCTGCTGGGACATTGTTCCTGGACAGTCTGTCTGGTCCCACATTCAGGTGACCAGGCACGTGCGCTGCTCTTAGTGAGAGCAGGTTGTGCTGAGCCCAGACCAGGAGGCGTTCCGTCAGCCTGTGAAGGTTTCGTGACCTGACGCCTCCCTGGCGATTTATGTATGCCACCACTGACATGTTGTCCGACCGGACCAAGACGTGGTGGCCAGTTACCTGGGGACAGAAGTGCCGTAGCGCTTTGTCGACTGCTATCATTTCCAAGCAGTTTATGTGAAGGAGCTTTTCCCGTTCTGACCACAGGTCAGCTAGCGGTCTGCCCTCGAGCAGCGCTCCCCACCCCGAGGTGGAGGCGTCCGTAGACACCACCTTCACACTCGAAGCGGTCCCCAGACTCACACATGACTGATACCAGTCGGTTATTTTCCAAGGTTCCAGAGCTGAAACGCACTGTAGGTCGACCCTGAGGCGAAACAGACCCGCTGTCCATGCCCTGGGTGGAACCCGCGCTTTCAGCCACATCTGCAGTGGGCGCATGCGAAGCAGACCCAACTGGAGTACAGAGGCTGCTGAGGCCATCAGACCCAGCATTTTCTGAAACCTTTTGAGCGGAACTATCGAGCCGTGGCGGAAGGATTTCGCGACGTGCTGAATATTTAGTCCGCGCTCCGGTGACAGGCGTGCCATCATGGATAGCGAGTCTAACACTGTTCCCAGAAAGGAAATTTTCTGACTGGGAGACAGTGAGCTTTTCGCCCAATTGACTGTGAGGCCCAGCTTCTCGAGGTGCTCGAGTAATGCGGCCCTGTGTTCTATGAGCTCCGATCGTGATCGAGCTAGAATCAGCCAATCGTCCAAGTAGTTCAGGACTCGCATGCCCTGAAGTCTCAGGGGTGCGAGCGCCGCGTCCATGCACTTCGTGAATTTACGAGGTGCTAGAGACAGGCCGAACGGCAGGACTGTGTATTGATATGCCTGGCCCTCGAAGGCGAATCTCAAGAATCGCCTGTGATGGGACGCTATTTGTATTTGGAAATAGGCGTCTTTCAGATCTATTGACATAAACCAGTCCCCGTGGCGCACTTGCACGAGGATTTTCCTGGTCGTAAGCATTCTGAACTGGCGCTTCACAAGCGCTCTGTTCAGCTGTCGCAGATCTAAAATGGGTCTGAGACCCCCATCTTTTTTCGGTACCAGAAAATATCTGCTGTATAGGCCCCCTTCGCTCTGAGCCTGAGATAAAGGTTCTATAGCCCCTTTGCTCAGTAGTTTCGCTATCTCGGCACGAAGTAGATGAGACACTTCGTTTTTTCACCGCAGTTTCGACACGCGCCGTATAACGGCGAGGGCGTCGAGCGAATTGTAGCGAATAGCCTCTTTATAGTGTTCAGCACCCATTCTGATACCCCGGGAAGCTTTGACCACGCATCTGCGTGAATAGCTAGAGGTAGAATGAAATCCGGGCTCTGGCCGCGGCGAAACGGCAGCTCGAGAGCCCTGGTATACTGGGAACACAACACCGTGTTTACAGCGTTCGAGGCGGGGGGCGCGCTGATCACAGCGGGCAGCCTGGCCGCTCTCAGCTTCTCTATGGCAGATTATGCAGAGAAAGTGAGCGGGGCGGATCCCGTAGGATTCGGTGTGTTTGTGAGAGACTGTGGGCGCGGGACTGCGGGCACATCTACACTGAAAACACTGTCGGTTAGAGCCAACTGAATGTGTGTTGGTTTCGTTTTTACAGAAACCAAGGGACACGCAGCGTGCAGTGTAAGCGGGCATTGTGACATGGGCGCGTTCACTACATTGTACACACTACACTACACTACACTACCTGAATCGATTTTATTTGTGCTAGCCCTGCACCGTGGCGGGCCGTGTCTGGGTGTGGGAATGGGCACTGGGGGGTGGGCATTCTTACAACACTCATAACACCATCGGCCGTGGCCGGAACACCAGAAAATGCACTCTTTATTGGATTTATCTGGGTAGCCGTAAAAACGGCTTTTGTGCGCAGGCAAGCGGGCTGAGACACCGGCTGGCTCACTGCGAAATACACTGGGACAGTCACAATGCTTGGAACTGAACGAGCGAGAAGTTTTGGTGGAGTCTGGCCGCGGCGAGACTTAAACACCGTCGGTTTTAGCTGACTGTATGTGTGTTGGTTTCGTTTTACAGAAAACGTGGCACATGCAGTGTGTAGCGTTTGTGGGCACTGGGTTGTGGGCACATTCACTACATTTAATGCACAATGACATGAGTCGATCTCATTTGTGCGTGCCCTGCACTGTGGCGGGCTGCGTTTGTGTGTAGAAATGAACACTGGGCTGTGGGCATTTTTATTACACTCATAACACCATCGGCTGTGGCCGGAATACCAGAAAATACACTGCTTATATGATTTTCCTGGGTCGCCGTGGAAACGGCATTTTTGTGCAGGCAAGCGGGCCATTGTACCGGCTTGTTTACTGCAAAATACACTGGAACAGTCGCATTTTCTTGAAACTGAACGAGCGAAAAATTTCGGTGCAAGTCTGGCCGCGGCGAGACTAAATTTTTTATCTGCTGCGAGATCTGGGATCGAACACGGGTCTCCCGTGCGAAGGCTTTGGGTTTCGCCGCTGAGCCACAGGGGGAGACGACAAAAGCTTAAAATAGCTCGAGCAGATAAGAGAGCGTCATCACAGTTTGTGTGTGTTGGCGTTTGTTTGCAGATGTGCGTGTTATACAACAGGCTCATTGCTGCAATATTGACATTTTCAGCCGCTCAAACTAAGAGGAGCTGAGAAATGTTTGAGAAATGGAGATTAGTCCGGCCTCGGCGGGACTAAAAACAAACTCTTTCCTCATTTCGCCGGTGACGCATCCTCACCCAGGCAGGACACGCAGATGACATGACGGTCCCCGTCGCTGAGTGGGGCGCGGTACGAGCCACCGGATGGCATCTTTAAAAAGACGCAGCTCTTTTGTGATGAGAGGTGTAAGTCGCGTCACGTAAGCGAGCTAACACTCTCAGCAGAGTAAGGATAAAAAGGATACTTAGAACGCCTGAAAGCGCAGCAGGTACGGCAGTTGAAGGCAGCGAGGCCAGCGACTCCAGGAGCTCGTCCCGCTGAAGGCTTGCGTCGACGGCGCGGCTTCTCACTCCGGATCCAGCGATGCGGGTGCTTCGCTGAAGAGATGAAAATCAGTGTACCAGCCTTATCGAGCTATATTTATAGGGCGAGACCACGCCCTTTCTGGCGGGACGTGACGAAATGGGCGTGAAATGCCCCCATTGGATATGTGTCACGCAACGCCTCTCTCGATAGGCTGCTGCATTTGCCGCAAGAGCAGCCAATAGGAGCGCGAGCTGTTTCGCCTATGTCTGCTTGCTGCTGCAAAGCGTTTTACATTAATAAAAAATTAAGGATAATTTTTGGCTTCAATATCTCGTGGAAAAGAGGTTTTCCCCATAGCGTAAGCTATTACGCAGTACGAGAGATACTCTCGTAAGAGAACTTACTGTGTACGTCTCGTCGTCACTTGCCATTGGAAGCAGCCTACGTTTCTGCTGAATCCTGCAGCTAATCTGGCAACCTCGAGTCAGGGGGGAGGGGGAGGGGATACAGCGTTTTATGGTATTTTTAAAGTGATTGCAGTACCAGTTTTGGCCACAATCCTACATACGGCTCCTTTAACTAAAATATGAATAAACATATACAATAAGATTGCCATCCTTATTCCTTTCCTTCCATGGTACAAAAAAAACAGATAAAAATTATGTGTAGTTTTTTTATTTTTATATGGACTTAAAAGAAAGCCCAAACATACCTGTAAAGACACACATGAGTAGGGTTGCCAACCGTTCCGTATAATACGGAATCGTCCCGTATTTGACACATAAAAGTCTTGTTCCGTATTGAACTGATACGGAACGCACTTTGTTCCGTATTTTTGTGAATAAATTCAGTGCAAATTCATGACAGACACATAGCTTCTAATATATGTCAGACAGACTTCGAAGACATTTGTAGGCTATGATAAGAAAAAAACCCAGACGGTGCGGTAGATACTAATTTCTCCCCCTGTTTGTCTATGATCAGCCGCAAAGCGTTTTTAACATCCTGGAACATCATCAGACAATGCCCTTTTAATTGGTCATTAGTCATTGTGAGTCACGTATCGTAGCAACGATGACGACAAGTGACAACAGCGGGAAATGTAAAAAATACTACCTCCGAGCAGCCGGCGAAAAAGAAAAGAGCACAACATAGAGTTGAATGGGAAAAAACTTTTTTTAATGCATTATTGTTTTGGAAGTATAATTATATAAAGATATTTGCACTACACTTCCTTAAAATGTTGTCTAATTAAATTAAAAATATTTTTTGCACTGGAAAAAATTGTAGAAGTCTAATTCAAATGCAGTGCGCCGATGAGTTTTGAATGTTATATGTTGTTTTCGTTTAAGTTAAAAATAGAACGTATTATAAACTAAACAAATCCATGGTTCATTGTTGGCAAAATGATCATGATAGCCTTTATATATCTGGTTCAGTCTTGTATATTGCTATATCTATAAATATATAGGCCTAATAAGTTGTATTATAATATGCTATAATGTATGATAGCATACAATATTAACCAGAAGTCATCCTTTCAGGGGTTATTTTTCAAAATTTTCTTCCGTGGGGGCATGCTTGCCTTAGCTCGATTCAAAGCGGTAAGTTTGTAATAATGTGTTGGAGGATGTTGGGGGTGGAGATTTATAGCCATTTCTCACAGCACTTGATATAATTAAACTTATCAATTTGACAACCCTGTATCACATGAAATACGTTCTGAGGAAACTATTTTGCAAATCGCAATTACGTTACATGCCAACATATAAGCAGTGCTATTACGTTGGTCCTTAACCTAATACAGTAGCCTGGTCTCATTGTTAATACGTGGGTATTAATACGTTATTTTCAAAGATAGAAAACGTATGTTTTTGTACGTTTGGATAGATGCTGAAACGTATAATATTGACGTATTTGCAACATTTAAACGTAACATTATTACGTTTTTACAGCTACAAAACGTTAACTATTTACGTAACGTTATATTTCATATCCTAAAGATATCTGTATACTTTCACTTTTAAAGATAAATGTAACAAGATCCCTTAATCCTACTCCCAAAACCTAAACATATCCATTTTATACAGAATATAAAAAGGATAAAACGTAATGGACAGAGATGTGTAGCTAGGTAAATGGCAGTTTTAATATCAATATAGCATTAAAGAATATTTTGAGCCACTAATCCTACTCCTACCCCTAAACCTACCCATAACCATTCCTTAAAAATACGTAGGCTAACACAATTATGAAGAAGAAAAAAACATAACAGACAGACAAGTATACATTTCACAATAATTTATTTATTGCGAAAATGTCAAAACCGGTAACGTTAACATTACCAAAAGTCGTTCACGTGATGATGCGTTGCAGTCGCAGTCCTCTCTGGCTGTATTATAGTAGTTGTGTATGAGGTACAGATCAGAATTTAAGTTATTAACGTTAATCCATGAAAATGTTAACCCGATTTCGGTTCGCTCTCTGAAGGCGCACGCGCTTCTCCATTTCAAATGTACTACACCGACTGAAACACGGCATGTCGCAATCTGTGACGAGGCAGACGAGAGCCAATGAGCGTTTGATATCACGGCGATAAAACATGTCGTAACGCTTCTTGAAGGCGCGTTTTTTGAATTTGAATTCATCACCAGCGCGGGATAGATTTGACGTTTGCGGTCGCTGCTGAGAAATGAAGATGAAGATCACTGGATAAAAGGCTGAATTTGGATCTGTTTCTTGCAAACAACGTATGGATTCTAGGATTTGGATTACATCCAAATAAAATGTGTCTTTTGTGAATGTATCAGTATGTTGTGTTTTATTGGAGAAAATGCTTTTTTGTGTAAATACACTAAATACTACAAAATGGTTAAACGATTAAATAACGTATTTTTAAGGTTAAAAGTGTATTCTTGAAAAGTGTGAATGCAATAGAGTCAAAACATTTATGCCAGGATTATGCATAAATAGTAATACGTACACATTTCTACGTCGGTAGATTTGTTCATACGTAAATAAATTACGTTTTTGTGCTGCTACGTGTGAAAAGAAACCTGCTTTTGATGTATTATGTTCAGGACAAACATAATAGCACTGCAATAGATTGGCTATATTACGTTAAGGACCAACGTAATAGCACTGCTTATATGTTGGCATGTAACGTAATTGCGATTTGCAAAATAGTTTCCTCAGAACGTATTTCATGTGATACAGGGTTGCAATTTGATGGCGGATCCAGAAAGGTTCAAACGACAATCACCAGTGACCAGATTCACCCGCTGTAAAATGCAAAAGACTTCGTTCAGACTTCGGAGTGGCTAGAGAAAAAAAAGAGACTGCAACCGGACCCATGCGAAAACAAGGATACATATTGTAAGGACATTACATGTAGTCACGCAATGCTGACGTTGTTAACATTAACAATTTGAGAACAAAGTATAATTTGCACGGTTTTGCGTGATATGATAAGCGATTGTTCGATTTAATCAGCACGATTTACTGCAATGTCAGAACCAGAACAAAAGTGGATGTTAGGCCTACTTACTTGTTCAGATGACATTTTCCGGTGAAAATTATTATGTTGGTCATACTTCCAAAAAGAATAATCTGTGATTCTGAATGCCATCCACAACGGCGCGGTGATTGACAGTTGCACACTCTTCTCAAACATTGTGTTCATCCACGCTGTGCCATGTCGAATTACAACTCATGTAAAGTTGATAATTCTGCGAATAACTGCAATCGCAGATTTCGAACAGAGATGGCGACAAAGAGGAAAAACTACGGACTGCAGCTTTAAGGCTGCTGTTATTCATGCATGAATCATTATGACTCCTGTCTGTAGTTAAGGATTGCTCTTCATCGGTTCATGATTAGTTCATATATTCACTAATCATGAGTTCATGTTGAAGTAACTATTAATTCAGGTATTAGTACATGATTATTCATGCCCTGTTAAAGTGATTAGTGTTGACCACTTGTGAACCGAATGACAAAAGCTCATCGTAGGTGTAAACAGGGCCTTAATACTAGGAGTAAACATGGCCTAAATCTGACGTAGGAATGTTATAGGAAATGGAGATGCTCACTACACTGTAATGTAAATTCCTATAGGTAATGGGTTATGGTGAATGGTGTGAATGAGTTGATGATTAGAGAGCAGTGTTTCTAAAGAGTTGCTTAAAATGATTCATAACAAAAAATGCATCATTTGTCTATCAACACTTGACGGAGAACAGCCTATCATTGAACAAATAGGGCTGACAACACGTATACAGTACACACACTGACAGAAGATGACTGTACACACAAATGACATTGGCAAGAAGTTGAGCTACAGAGCAAACCTCAGTGTTGCTCCTCATTTTTATACAATACAGTAAACGTACATACACACATCACAGTGGCATTCTGATACATTGACGGTGGAGGTGTTTGCTCTGTTATTCTGTTGGATTGGCAAAAGTATCAAAGGGCTGAAATCATATTCACTCTTTACACTTTGATGAGTCCCTGACTTGCTGCGGCGTGTAGAAGACATTGTAAGAAAGAAAACCTTCAATCTTGAAAGAAAAGAAGGGAAACCGTTTTAAGTTAAAGCAAACAAAGCAAATACACATTAGACAGACTAGAACAATACAAAGTCTGCTATTACTGCGATAAAATCCATTGGTTGAAATATATAAAGACCTATTGAAAATAATTCAATATTAGCTAAAATCCCATTTCTAAAGTCTTAAAAATCTTTCTTCAGCAAACCTTCAAAAGACACACACACATTCACACATCTCCAGTCTGAGACTTCAAAGGCAGGTGGAGTGAAACCATGAAATTACAGGTACGGTGTCACTTACCCCTTTGAAACCCAGCACTGCTCAAATCCAGGCAAGACCTGGCCAGCCCTGGAATTAGAACAAATGGAAAAAAAAAAAAGAAGAAGGGAAGAGAATGACAGAAGTGGAGGGGAGTGGCTCTGAAAGGTGATTTAACAAGCCATGTTGACAATATGGCAGCCATATAAAAAGGTCTAATTTCTGCTGTAAATTACCTCATATTACACACTCATGTTACGCATACCACAAAAACAATGCACTCGCACATCAACACTGTATGTATATCAACCCAATTAAATTATTATAGAGATAATTAACTTTTATAATTTTTGATGTAAAGGCACGCACACACTACAAGATAATAGGGGCGATTTTAAGAACATCATGGCCACAGTGATCGACGATCAATCGGGGCCTCAAATTAAATATCATTTCTTCTTACCCGTCCTCTGCTATGTTTGTTTACATAAAGTCACGTTTAACCGCAAGAGATTTTGCAAGATTTCTCGTGTTCACAGTCGGGATCTGTGAGTGTTTGGTGTGCTGTCTTGGTCACATCACGGCACTCCATACACTATTGGAACAAAACTGTTAAATCTAGTTTTTTTTTTTATCTTCATGCTTATGGTCTCTCACACTTTGAAAATCTTAAGATTTTAAAAATCTTTTAGTGCAGCCTTAAGCCTACCAGATTCCATGCTTCAGCACCATGACTTACAGGTGATGATACAAATATATATATATATATATATATTGTCATATGAAGATCGCATTTTACCAAACTTTTCACCTGGACTTTGACATTTATATTTGCAACTTTTAAAATGTATGTATATTGTTTTATTGTCTAAGACTTAGCTATCTTAAAATACAAATGCATGATCAAATTCTAAAATTCTAATGGTTGCTATAAGCATAGTTGCTATTAGCCTTATTAAGACAAATTTTATTCATGTTTAAAATGTCAATTGCATCATAATTTCCATCACAGAATACTATTGAATTATACATCATGTGGGGTGGTGGATGACAGTTATGAAAAATGGCAATTCTTCTGTGGTGCATGTAAATCCACTGTTAGACATTATTAGCAGACAAATTATATAAACTACTGAAAGTCTGAAGAGGGTTTTGAGCAGTGGCGGTTCTAGCCCATTTCAACTGGGGGGGGCCAAGCTGGGGCCAGTTGTACTGTTAGAGGGGCCAGTTACATTTAGACCTTATTGTTGTCCTATCATTTTCTGCACTGCTGCAGGCATTAACAGGCAAAATACCGTGTTTATAATCATTCAACAATGTATTTGCATTTCCATTATATTTTTACATTTGCATTACATATTCAGTATTAGTCACAGTAACTGTAATAGACATGATGTCCTTCTTTCTCTTCATTTTGAGAACTATAGAGCAAAAGCAATGGGGACCAAGAAGCTTATTAATTCATTTACTGAAAATAACTGACTTAGGTAACTACGTCTAACCGTTTACAGGGTTCCTGCACACTTTTTAAAGTCAAATTTTAGGCTTTTTAAGACCTAAAGAAATCAAAATTAATACCGTAGGGGTGTGCAATATTGACAAAAATATATTTAAATATTTTCAACGTTTTGTTGATAATAATTAGATGATATTTTACTGATTGTGTTTTTGTGCTGGTGCCATGGCTGGTTTAGGCCTGTTGTTGACACCTGACTCACGGAGATATTAATATTTTTCATATTATATGCAGTGGTCAGTTCACAGCAGTGACAGAAATAAATTTCTTAATTAAGGAGCAATATTTGCCACCTTAAACTGATTTCCAGGGGCATTTTCACCTATATATGGACATTTTTTCTAAACTTATTTAGAGTTATGCAATGCATCACCTTTTATGTCAAATACTAACATTCAAATTAAACAATAATTATACTTATTTATACAATAATACTTAATTATACAATAATTATACAGTACCACTGTTACCAGTCAAATTAATTAATTCAATCAAAATCCATCTTTGCAGTGCAGAGGTGACACAGAAGTGGCATTAATATATTTACACTCCATTTACAATTGCATAAATAAAGCTATGAGATTTTTTTTAAATCAATATTTAAATATGAAATGATTTCTAATTTTAACGTTTTAATTAAAGGATACTTTAAATATGAAACTAAAACCGCCAGTAGGCGGCGGCAAGTCCCTGTAAGAATCATTCAACCGATTTGTTCAAACGGCTGATTCATTCGGGAAAGAAGCAAGTGATTCGTTCAAAACGCGGATTTCAGACTAGTCAATAAATCATCGCTGTGTTGCATTGAGACTCTGCTACGGTTTCATTATGAAATTCTAGTCGGCGAAATAAAGGGAAAACAAACAATATTGACAATATTGTGTCTAAAAAGTAACTCCTAAAGTTAACTTATTGTTAATTTAACTGTTGTATAACATAAATATCACAGTTGCAATTGTGCACGGGAAAACGGCACTCTTGCTGATGTGATATTCTAATATAAGAACATAATATGATATAAATATAAGACAAAAACTAATTTGGTGACATAGCCTACCTATGAACTGCACACAGTAGTGAAAGGACGATAGACAAATGCGATGTCAGCTCACAGTGCCTCGTACATAGTTAAAACAATGATTACAATATCATAATAGACAATAGGCTACACATCATCACACCCCATACGCACATAAAGAATGAACTTACAACTGAACTGACATTTACCAACTTTCTCCTTCTCTCCTCTCTCGCGTGCAGGAGACAGACATTAGCCTACTCTGCCGCGATTCCCGCGAATGTGATGCGAATTGTCACGTGAAAATGCAAATCCACAAAGATAGAATAATAAAAAATAATACGCATACGATTACAACGATAGCAAAAAACAGTTTTGTAAAAATTATTTCAAACTCCACATTTAGGGGGGCCACAAGGGGGGCCAAGCTTTTTGTCACAGGGGCACTGGCCCCCCCTGGCCTCCCTCTAGAACCGCCACTGGTTTTGAGAGAGTTTATTTGTTTAATCATCCACAGGGCCAAAGCTGAAGAATAACTTAAGAAGCACCCATAAAAGTGTTTCCTTCTGATACCATTACTGTACCATAGTACTACAACAGTGTTTTTACTGGGAAACATATTTCTGACCTGCTTCACCAACAGTAATGAATCCTCAAATTATTTGGAATTATTTGTACATTTACATAATTCATAATCAAAATGAAGTGAAGCAGATAATCCATCATATGGCTGACATGGATAAGATAATGACAGTACACCACACACAGACTCTTATTTTGAAGACTTATTTCAATTATGTATTTGCCACACAGGTATATTCAAAGATGAACTGATACAAACCTGTCTGGGTATGACAGTGTTTGCGTTTGTGTCTGTGTGTTTTAGGGTGCTGTGAGTGTGTCAGTACAGAGATTTTTCAGATAACTGCTCCAGTTCGAATAAAACACGTCTATTCCGTGCACATGCAACGCCGTAGGTCAGTGGTGAGAAGAAGATGACAGGAGAGTGTTTTATACTCTGCAATAACAGCACTGTGCTCTGTGTGAGCGTGTCTGACATATATAGCGAACGCATGCCAGCCAAACCACTGTATTTTTCTCCACTTCCTCATAAAGCTCATTATCACTCGTTTTCATCGCCTTATTTATTGCTCTTTTGGTTGTTGTCATTTTCTTTTCCTTTCATCATCTAAATGTCTGGGCACTTTACTATAGTATGCCTTTTTATATTTATTAGTATTATATCATATAAATGTAGGCCTATGCATTTTATATATATACTATTAAATGCATTAAATAATAACTGTTTCAGTTACCCGATTCACATTTTCAGTCACACATTAGGTGTCTTTACAGCATACATTAAAAAATATATTGTTAGGTACAATGTTATTGTGTTCATGTTGTATTGCAAAACATTTTTGCTGCTATTGAGGTGGGATACGGGTAAGAACAGGGGCATGGTTTCATGTTATGGTTGGGTTTTAATGATGGGTTAAGGAGTAATTTTTTGAATATAAGTACAATGTAAAAACATATTTTTACACAATAAGTGCATTGTATCAAATTATTTATTTAAATATTAGTCATAAACTATTTTATATAAAGGGCGACCAAAAATGCAGAGGAAAGCTGCTTTCAATTTTCAAGGACCCAGTTGATCATGACAAAAGAGAAATTTTTGTGTCTCACAAAAAAGTGATCCAATGAGGAACCTGAGGCTTTAAAGACAACACAGAGCTTAAATCAAAGCAGCCAGAGAGAGGTTCAAACAGACCTATATGCACCACTTCTGATTTATCCTAGATATGGTGTACACTTAAGTAAGTAAATATCTGATTAACTATAAATTCTTTAAGTAACGAGTCTTGACACATGTCAAGATACATCAGTAGTTGTGTCAGGCTAATTAATCCCAACTGTTTTGCTTGAGCATCTTTCTGTGTGTGTGTGTGTTGGGGGGGGGTGTTAGAGATGGATGTGTGGCTTCCTGTGGCTGCTGACAGGCTCAAACGAGGCCTGAGCACAACAGCAACCTCAGGTGTGACTCATGCAATCACAACAACACGGATTAAACCTGGTCAATCCTAAACCAACATCATATATATATATACATATACATATACATATATATATATATATATATATATATATATATATATATATATATATACTGTATATATATATATATATACTGTATATATCTGATTTGCTAATGTATTAAGGTGTGTGTGTGTGTGTTTAAGCTATGATTTAATTTATTGAATCATAAATTAAATCACCATAATTTGGTTTCTATTAAGTCATGAACTAACAAAATGTCCTGATATGCAACATCAATAGCGTTTAAATCCTTCCACAGGTTTCAAGGTTTAGTCAGTTAATTAGTCATAGGTATTTGGATGAAGTTTATTTACCTTTTATTTCATGACCCTCCCTTTAACCACAGTTCTGTATACACACTACACACACAACCTCCTTTGAAGGAAGTTGTAGAAGTCTTTTGCCGCACTACAAACTCAGTTTAGATTTGTAACTGTTGTGGGATTTTTTTATGTTTGGTAAAGAAAGCACAAAGATTGTTGAGAGTTTGTGGTCTCCCTGTAAAATCATGATCTCTACATTTTGTAAATAAGTGAGGTGAATGAACTAATTGGGTTGTAATTAGTTTGCCTCCTTATGTGGAGAAAATTATAACCACTAGTGGCCCGAGTATTCGGAGGACTCAACCTCTAGAACAAATCCATTCCATAGAGGAAATATGTGGTGGTTGATTAATGCCTGGTAAATGTCAATCAGACATTATGCATATGCTCTACATCTGCTAGAGCCTTATCATTCAGAATCATCTCTAGGGAAGCCACTTAGCAAGACAAATATCTCAGAGGGTGGAACCTTCTATTAGCGAAACCACAGAGAAAAACAGTCTGTGAGGTTGCACAAAGCTGCTATTGTTCGTCATTGCATCAAGATGAAATTAAGTTCTTTAATATTCTCATATATCTTTTAGCAGGCCGGCTTATGAGAACCTTACTCTAGATCAGCCGCAGGGAAACAGGTGAAAAGGACTGTGGTCTTGCCACCCACCCCATTACAAAAACGACATTGCAAACAGCTCAACATGAATAAAACAAAAAAAGTTGGAAAAATTTTTTTCATTAGATATTAAAAGCTTTATTTTGTAATGAATGAGTCATCTGAATGCCATTCAGTATAGACAACCAATAAACTGAGATAACCACCTTTCTGCGCTTTGGTCAGGCACGCTATGTGCTGTGTTTTTGGCATGGCATGGCATTTTTTCAACACAAGGGCTTGTTGCTTCACTAATTACATGGCAGGTAAAGGCAGATGATGCGGCCCTTGCTCCTGACAGGTGACAGTTATTGACAATCGACTCGTCTAGCCATAATAAAGCCTAAGGGAGAGGAACCGACACTTCCAACCTAAACACCATCAGAGCAGGCTTCAAATGCGGCCGGCTTTGCCCTTGACAACTGTAACTATGTTCAACAAATTAGTCAGAGAAAGCGGCAGGCTGAATATGAAAGAGATCGCCTCTCTTTTGACTGACACCCTGATCCACATGGGTCCTGGTTTGTTTTTATAGCAGGAGACTCTGAATGTGAAATGTGGGCATTCCTGTCTGTCAATCAAGTTCAAAGGAGGATATGGGTTTCTGCTCTTGACAGAGCATCCTCGAGGCAGAGCGGTAGACGTCCTGTGCATGCAAAAAGCCATTGACGTATTTTTTAATTTTGAACTTCTCTAAGGCCTGTTCATGTCCTTTTTTCATACACGTGACATTGGCTATTCCAGACTGCATGCAGCGCATGCATGCCCTGAAGGAGCTTCCCCTTCTGAGAAGATTACGGCTGATGCAACCAGTCTCATTGGAGCCTCTCCAGGCTGACAGCATGAAATGGGCCGCACTGGGTTCTGCAGCAGATATAAGATGCTTTCCTGTTTGTGGACGCTCTGAGAAGAGATGGTGCTTGAGTGTTATCAGTTACACTCAAAGCAGTGCTGAGTGACTGTTAGTGTTGGGTGGAAATGGCCCATGGGTCAGTGACTTTGAGTTCCTCTTCGCCACTGCTCGGGTCCACATCAATCCCAAACACGCATTGACACACCGTCATCGGAGCTTCAAAGAGCAGTTTAATACTTCAAAGGCTCACATTCTGCACATATACACATGCTATGAGGTTTCTGAGATGAATTTCTGTTTCAAATAAAGGACAGTTCAGTTCATCTTTAAAGAGTTCTGTGCCTTAAAAAGTTCATAAATATACCCAAGATACAATTCTCTCAGTAGTCAAGGGCTTCTGAATGTTGGATGTGGCCTGAAATGTGGCCTTTATTTTTTTTAATACAATCAACTTGGATGACAACATTGGACTTAAATTACATTAAACTGACTTGAGTTGGAGAAATTAGTTGAATACATAAAAAAGTTGAAAAATGCTTATTTTGCACTTATTTTGATGAGTCAAAGCAAAAAAAAAAAACATGTCATAACTTATTGATCATAATTTTAATCTTGCAAAGTTAGGATATCTTAGCTCAATCTTCTCTTAACAAGTAAAAAAAAAAAATGTAAAGAAAAAAGATGTATTGTGTCTTTTGTTGTTGACATCAAAGCAATCAGACTCTGGTATTTGGGCATAAATGCATCTGACACTTTGTAGATGCTAGCCAAATCTGACAGATGTATGACATGCCTGTGTCCTTATGACCATTAATTAAACTACCGACCAAGAATGATAGGCTGCTGCAAGCATGAAAGCATTCAAATTGAAGAGATGTTTGAAAACATATTATTCATTTAAATAAACAATTCATATTTCTGGATGGTAAGTTAGTAAGTTTATTGGGATAGTTCATCCAAAAATTTAAATTGTCATCACTTACTCACCATCATGTTGTTCTAAACCTGTGACTTTTTCTTTTGAACATTAAAAGAAGATATTTTGAAGAATGGTGGTCACCAAACAGGATTGGTTATCATTGAATTTCATTGTATGGACAAAAAATAAATAATAAACCATTTATTTATTTAGCTAAATATCTTCTTTTATGTTCCACACAGGCAAAAAAAGTCAGCTTTGGAATGACAATTGTATAAATTAAGACGATTTTCATTTTTGAGCAATCTGTCAGTTTAATAAATTGCGAGGTCTAGTTTTAGGACTTTATATACTGTACTTTTGTATGATAAACGTAAAATCTATAACAATCTACTAGTTTAGAAACTAATTATACAGTATGTATGAGTATTGTATTTCATGCAAAGTTTAGATTTTCTGGTGAGTAAAAATATTGCACATTATGCTGGCAACTTCACACAAACGTTAAACAAAAAAAATTTACTGCAGATTCTATAGAAATAATCCAGTTGACAGTGAGTGACTTAAGTGAAAGTGAATAGAATTCATAAAAGTTAATATGTTCATTGTATCAAAAGTATAGCCCCAAAATGTGAACAATATGCATGTTAACACGATTTTAGAGTGAAAAGAATTGCTTACTGGCCCTTTCTATGTATAGTTACAGTATATCCAATTTCACTACTTTGTAGCAATGTAATGCTTAAAACTCTAAAAATGACCATAAAAACAATGCTACAACTTTATTATTAAAGTTTTAACAAAATAATTAATGTAAGTGCTTTTATAAAATGATGTTTCACATTTATTGGACCCAGAATATTCTTTTATAATATCTCCATTTGCCGCTGCTGTATTTTCTGGTATAGTAGAGTGCAGTGAGAGATAATACTTGTGGAATATTTGAGGTGAGGTGAAGTAGTCAGGAGATCAGGAACTGCATTATGTCTGGGAATCTTGGGAATCCCCATCCAATACTCTCTGGCCCACCACTGAAGCGGATACTTGCTTCACAATGAAGAGAAGACCTGGATTACTGCATCCCATGGGAAAAAAAAAACACAGAAGGATAATGATAGGTAGCCTGCAAATTTGCAAGTGGACTTGTCAGTAGTGTTTGACAGGCAATACGTTATAGATTACTGACTGTTTGTTATCTGCGTTCATTTAGATTTAAAATGAATTTTACTGTGTATCCAATGGTGAATTGAGCCTGAGGGCTGCACTCTGTGTAATGAAGGACTAGGATGGACATAATAATTATTATAGACAAGCTGTGTGAATTGTTTTAAAGTCTAAAAAGTCAGGTTCTCTGGAGGAAACACAGAAGATTATGTGAATTTAACAATAATCCCTTCCATTGGAAACTGTCCAGAACTGAACACGGGACTGAAGAGAGGGAAAGGAGGGAGGTTATGTGGACTGTTGGAAAGGTGGGACATTACGCTCAGACACAAGATAAGAAACGTCTCTTAAAGCACAGAAACTCCTACTTTTGATAACTGTTGCCACTCTAGACCACACACACACACACACACACACCTGCGTGTGGTCTTAGCAGGGTCTGGCGTGCGACAGGTCTCAACCACAGTTTTTGCCAAGAACAACTTTTTTCCTTTTTTCTCTCATAGTGCCAGAGGGCACAGGTGCAGGCACTGTTCCCTCCATAGAGGAAACTAAGGCAACATATTGTATCATCACTCATGTTCATTAGATCCTGATCGACTTGATAAAGCTGTTCCACAGCTAAATTTACAAGGCCTCTGCCATGCACAACAATACTGATTCTGTTCACCTTCAATTGTGCATTAACACTCTTAAAAATAAAGGCTTCAGTGCATGGGAGCCTCGTGGTGTAGTGCTCCGACATAGCACAGCTGTCCTTTGGACGGCCCAAGTTTGAGCCATGCAGGCTTGTGGTCCTATCTCTCCAGCTAAACTAATTAAGGGCAAAAATGACAACAACAACAAAAAATTCTTAAAAATAAATAAATTAATAAAAGTTCCAAAAGGGGGTTTTCATAGTGATGCCATTGAACAACAATTTTGGGTTCTCCAAAGAGCCTTTTAGTGAAATTGAGTTCCGGGGGGCACCGCAATATGACTGAAAGGACACTTTACTATAGCGATTAAAGGGGCAGGGGCTCAAGCCTCACTGAATTAGAATTGGCAACTTTTTATAACGTGTGTCAAAGTTTAACCTGATCCACCAGTGCTTTCCTGAACTGTCTATGGCCAGTAGAGGCCAGACATGAGACGTCTATAATGTTAATCTCCTGTCTGTGAAACTCGTCTCATTTCAAGATGGCTTTAAAAGGAACTGATATCAAAATATTCAAAGACATACTCAATAATGTAATCAAGACCATTCAGCAGGGTTTATACATAAAGTTATTTATCATACTATGATTTTAAAGTAATTAAAGTGAAGTAATTATTTTGAAACATGAAAACTGGAAACTGGAAAATGACCAGATGAGATCCAATAAGATACCAAGATATGGTAAAAGAAATCAGTTTTTCGAGAGTACTGTTGAAGAGGATGTATAATGAGGATAAAGACTTCTTGTGCAGTGCTTCCTGAAATGGTACACAACCTCAAACTCACACATTGCTTTCAAAGACAACCAAATAAGTCTGTCAAAGATACTAATCACCATACAAACATAGGCAAACATCAGCTGTGCTGATCGTAAATGTGTAAATATTAAATATGTAATTTCAATATATACATATATATCAACATTTTTCTTCAAAGATAGGATGGTAAGAATCAAGAGCATCCTGGTCAGCCTTAGTCTTTAAGAGGATTTGTGCTCAACGTTAATTTGGTTGATTTGTTCTTATTAATGGTGAAGGAGAAACACTCATCCCAGTGTAATGCACAGGCACAGACACACACAACCCAACACAGCACTGAGGAAAGAACATTTTACATTGTGCTACCCTACAGAAGATATTTGTGATTAAAAAGCATATAAAAAGCCTTATCAATTAAACACTTTTTTTGTCTTTATACTGTCACTTTTGTCAGTGTGTCTTAGCTGAATAAAAGTATTCATTTCTTTTCGACATTTATTAAAATAGAAAATAGTTGCTTTAAATTATATTTCACTAGTTATTTTTACTGTATTTTTTTATCAAGTAAATGCAGCTTTGGTGAGCATAAGAGACTTCTTCTCAAAAAAATCTTTTTGACCGGATATGTAAACATTCAACACTCACATGCTGGGTTTCTGTGTTTTATGAGGACTCTCCCAGACATAATGATTTTTATACTGTACAAACTGTACATTCTACCCCCTTACAGAAACCATTTAGCATTTTTACATTTTCACCAAAAAAAGCTATAGTTTGATTTATAAGCTGTTTTCCTGATGGGGACCAAAATTTTGTCCCTTTAACATCAAAAATGTCCCCTTGTTCTTCACAATTGGGAATACCTGGACACACACACACACACACACATTCTGTAAACAGGTGTTCAAAACTGTGTTCTCTCCTTATCCCAATTCACTATTGTAAGCCAACAATTCTGATGTATTTTATGTGTGAATGGGTCTGATTTGGTTGGAAATTTCAGATTTACATAATTCATCCTTACTATTTAGTACATCAAAAAGCATAGAAACTATTCCTCTGTTCTTTTCATCAATTAATACACAGATTTTCGTGTGTTAGCATATGCATGCCATGTGAGAAGACATGAGAAGTCTGTCTGAACTGAACATTGTGTCCTGGTCAGTTGTTGGTGCAGAGCAGTTTAACAAGAGGTCATGTACAGTATTCAGGCATAAACACAGTGTTACAGGCCTCTTCACAATGCCTTTGTGCCCTTTTCTTGCTCACGGGCTGGACCAACCCCATAATTATCTAAATCAATTAATTAAGGATCATTTGGCTCGCAGACTATCTTTTGAGCTCTCATATGTTTGGAGATGGTCATTGCGGTCATCATGTCTGATTTGATGATCTGAAGTTTGCTATAGTTGGTATAACACTACTAATATTGTTTTCCCCCCTTATGAACCGATTCTGCTTGTATTCTTCTTATTTGTCAGATCAAGTCATTTTGTGTTGAATTTTTCAAAGCAGCTTTACATATAATAAAATCCCACTGGATAAAAGTTTACTAAATGAATACATAAGAGAAATTGGTTTTTTCACACTGTAAAAAACGATTTGATCAATAAGTTATGACAACATATGTTTTACAAATTATACAAGATTCAACAAATTTAATGTAATTTAAGTTGAAATGGCCAACAATTTAAGGCAGCAACTTTTTCACAGTGTAGTAAAAAGAACAAAGTGTGAGTATCACTGTAAAAAAAAAAATTGGTTTAACTTATCTGTTATCTGAACCACATTAATTATCTAAGTTGATTTGACCAAAGAAAAAAGTTTCGATAACAAATCATGAGAATAGTGTTTTACAGTTTATTTATTCATTCTCAACCAAAAAGGAAGGACAATTCAATCAAACTGGCAACACTAATCCCTCAATGCCTGTTAGTGGCATTCTAATGGGGGAGGTATTTGTTTGTATCCTATTTTAAACTTTGAAGATACTACTAAGTACTTGAGCAGAGGAAGACGTCATTCAGTGGCGGTTTCTAATGTTACGAGAAAACGCTTCTTTAATCCCAGCTGCCACCTCTCATCCAAAGAATATTCTCTCCCATGGGGATATGAGCAGAAGATCAGCAGATGCTCGAGGACTCTCAACCTGAGAATTTGAAGGCTTGTAAATATCTCCTGCATTTCCTCTAGTTCTTGATAATCTGTTGGATTACACCTTGACTAACAGAATGTAGTCTCAGATTAGATGCTGTGACAGCTCGGTCATGACCCTATGTCTGACCCCTTTGTGACCATTCCATTGACAGGTCATAGTTTAACATGTTACTGTAATTTAAATCCATGAAATGTAGAACTGGGCTAAAGAGAAAGAGAGAGAGAGAAACATGCAGAGATGGTGGTAAAAGAGAGAATGGATTTTAATATCAAAATTGAGTCTATGAAATGGACATTTGATTAAGATGTGTTTGTAGGAGGTGGGGTAGAGAATGAACCTACTTCCTAACTATTAAAAGTGTTAAAAGATAAGAGTGGCCTCTAGGGACAAGAGGGGAAGAGGAAACCCTATACCACAACACATACAAACATTCAAACAAAAGCAAGATCAGAGGCATTATTGAATTTGTAGAAACATTGAGGATAAAACTAAATATTAATGAGATGAATGAATGGAGTTCGCTGCATCGTAGAACAGTTCAAACTTAAATATGACCAATAACAACACCAATAGTGGCGCTGAAGTAAAATGACGTTTATATCATCAACTGACTGAACTAAAGGTTCTCTCTTCCTCAAGTCAAGGAGATAGCCTACTTCCTCCTGTCAATCTTTCTTATGCAAGCCACAGAATACAGGATGACCTTTGACCCCAGCACAAGGGGTCAAGTCACCCCTTCTCACACCTCTACACAATAGAGACACAAAAGTGCATCTTAGGCCTGCTGTTTTTTTTTTTTTTCTTTTACTTAGGATCTTTATCTTTGTGTCAAATTATTCATTTAAACTGGTACATTGAGGATTATATATACATCACACAACTGCCAAAAAAGTGTCCCATGAACAGATGGTTGTATTCGCTGTCCTGACAAAAACTTCTGTATGCAGATCTAAAAATCCACTGACAGCTATATAATCAGTCTCTGCCGCCTCCTTGCGGACATTATAATGAAGCGCACAGAAACTGATTGTTTTGATTCTCCTCTTAAACTTTGAAAAATGTAAAATCACTCAAATCAGTAATACATATCACCAGATGTGACTATCTAATGATCTAATGTACAATTGTCATCTGTAGGTTGCAGTGGATAAAGTATCTGCATGGTAGCCTACACTATATTATTCATTTAACACACCGTTGTTCAAAGCGACTTACAAATGAAGAAATTAAGCGATTCATTATCAAGGAGCCATGCCAAATTTAGCAGCCCTATCCTAAACTAGAAGCTTGCACAGTAAGCTACAGAAGCGCATTTAGCCTACACATAGGCTAGTATAAATCAAATCGTATTCAAATCTGAACATAGCAATAGTCTACTTAAATACTGTTAATAATAGCCTACTAATTAATGTCAATAAAGAGGCATTCAACCCTGTTTACGAAGAATGAGGATGAACCTAATGAAGTTGGTTGGGTCCCTGTACTTTTTGATAATTTAATTTCCTGTTTGGAATGGAATGACGAGAAATGAAAACCAGCTCGTTTATTCGTTTTTTAGTTTATTAAAAAAAAAAAAAAAAAATATATATATATATATATATATATATATATATATATATATATATATATAATTGTTTTTTTTTTTTGTTTTTTTTGGCTCGATTTTTCGTTTGTGGTTGCAAATCGATTTATGGGTTCGATATTTCAGTACACGTGGGCGGCGCTGAAACGCCCCTTTCATCTGATTGGTCAAACCGCTCCGCCTTCAGTAGGCCACGAGCTTTTCTTTCTGTCAGGCAGTCAGTAGTACGAGTACGGCACTGACAAACGCACTTTAATAAAATAATGTCTGAAACCACCACTCACTGATAACTACGCACAATATTTGAAGCAGAAATATGTTGCTGGTCACGTAATTCGTGCTGCTGCGACTTGCAAGCGACCCCATTAATGTGAGACACACACAGGCACAGTGTGACAGATTATTTTAGCACTATGTATTTCCCATTGATAAATGCAGTGCAACTAGTTCCGTCTCTTTGGATAAAAGGGAAGTGGAAATAAAAGTCAATAATAGGCTGCACTGTACCATGATAATGTCAGTAACATTAGATGTCCGTATATGACTTAACTGTTAGGGATAACACAGTTTGTATACAGTATAAAAATCATTGGGTCTAAAGTTCCCATAAAACATCAACACCCAACAAACCCAATGGGAATACTATATCCTTGTTGTTGTGTAAAACATCTGTTCATAATCTGTGATTAGGCTACACAATAGGCCTACGAATAGCACCGGGGGGCGTCTGAAATAACTGTGCAATGATCAATCCGCATTTTTAAGCCAGCTAATTTTACAGTAGGCTCATATTCAGAATGTTTTTCTATATTTGTACAAATGGGCTTCCTTTGTGAAATAAGACCACCTTTTTTAAATAACAGGTGCTCTGCTATATTTCACAAAGGAAGCTCAGACAGACAGACAGACAGACAGACAGACAGACAGACAGACAGACAGATAGATAGATAGATAGATAGATAGATAGATAGATAGATAGATAGATAGATAGATAGATAGATAGATAGATAGATAGATAGATAGATAGGTAGATAGATAGATAGATAGATAGATAGATAGATAGATAGATAGGGTTTTTAAACATCTCGTGTGGAGAAAATATTGTTTATTCTGGGCAGTATGGCAAGCCATGGCAAAAAGCAGGATCATTTATAGGCTATAGCCTACTTGAAAGGAAAACAAATTTGCCGAGTAAAAACAGAGTTTGTGTTGTTGAATCATCATATTTTTTACATCTTAAAATATACAGCTGAAATAAAAGTTCCAGATCGACAAATTTAAATGCAAAAACCAGTGTGAATAACAAAATCTAAAAGAAACTAGAGATTGGCAAACTTTGAGGTTGGGTTCAAGTTTTAATTGGTTGTACAGCTTGAAGTGTAAAGCTTGTTCTCATAAACAGATATGGCCTATTTATGAATGAAATTCATGCATTTAATTGTCATTTAAACTGAAGCAAACAGAAAAAGAAAGTAGAAAAGACATATTATCCTGTCGCCCCCTCTAGTGGACAGCAATAAGTATTACGGCCTTCATTGCTCAGACAGATAATGCAAGTCAATGGATTTTTTGGAAAAGTAAGGCCCTGTCCTAAATGGCGCACTTCATGCGGACTTTCAGTCTCGTGGACTTAAATTGCGCGTGCTCGCCGAGTGTACGAGTCCGTAGGCCGTCCCATTTAGCATTTTAACGCTCTGAAGCAGTGCTCGAATTGAGGGGGGGCTGGGGGGATCCGGGACCCCCCATAAGGTAATAGGGACCCTCCATAAGAAGTAAAAAATAGACTTAGGGGGGGTCCCTCAGATATTTTTATTTTTGAATTGATTATTTACAATATTTTTTTTTTAAGTTGGCTAGTTGCCATTTCTTTTTAAAATGTAAACGCCCCGCCCCACATCTAAAGAGTGCTGTGCGCATGACATCGTTGACTGACAGGACTGTTTGATTGGCGCCGCTCCGTTGAAGCTAATTTTAACTTTTATAAAATGGAGAAAAATAAACCTCCACTCGAGGACGGGAAGAGAAAGCTTCTTACCGACTTTTTTTGAGGGGTAATTGTCTCTCTCTATATATCTTTCTACTTTATATCTACCCACACCATATCGGGGCTTTTGTATTCCTTGCGTAAATTGGAAACATTTAGGCTTAAGTTACAATTTTTTCATTATTAATAGTCCTGGTTCTACGGGAGTGCTAGAGATCTCGACGGAGATGGATAACAGCTTTATAGTAAAGGGAGCGATCGTTGTGTGCTTTCTATGCTTTCTAATTTCCATTCAGAATTTGTATAAAACTTGTTTTTCATGCCGCCAGCCAGGACCAATGGCCACGTAAACACAAAGTTTCGGGAATTACATACGCATTTATGCAGGATTCACTCTTGAAATAGCAATAATTGACATTGATTGCCATGGCATTGTTTCTGAATAAAGCAGCCTTTTTCACTGAAATGGTCGTTGAATAGTTGCTGACTTTCTCACTCATAACAGTGCTTTTCCGCCACCTACTGGACGTAACTATGTACAGATCGCATGTGCTGAAATAGTTGAAAAATCCCCACCAACACACAGACTGGCAGCCTGTTTTGCCACAATCTATATGTTTAATATCTAATAAACAAGTTTCATCCATTTAATCAAGTCTTTTGGAACAAACATTATTATCACTGTGTCACATAATCCACATTAATCCAGTTGTTTTTAGGGTAAAAACTACATTGGTAAAAAAAGCTAGAATCATCCTGTTGGATGTACACTAATGTTCAAAAGTTCAAGAGTCTCTTCTGCTCACCAAGCCTGCATTGATTTGATGCAAAATACAGTAAAAATAGTAATTTTATGAAATATTATTACAATTTAAAATAATAATACAATAAAATATCATTTATTTCTGTGATCAAATCTGAATTTTCACCATCGTTTCTCCAGTCTTCATCACATGATCCTTCAGATCTGAAATATAAACTTTTGTAGCATTATACACTACCATTTAAAAGCTTGTGGAAGTCTGGAAGCCACCTGATTATTTTCTACTGTTTTTGAGACATTTCAATGTATTTTGAAGTTACTTGCTTTAACGGGTCTTCAAGAGCCTTATATGTAGTGCCCTGGTATATTTGCCATAGTTGCTGTTTTGGGTCTGCTGCCCTCTAAATCCAGTATTACTTTAGTAAGTAATTTAAAAGAATAATTATATATATATATATATATATATATATATATATATATATATATATATATATATATATATATATATTAGTGGTGCACGATATATCGGCCGCCGATATAACATCGGCCGATATGGTCAATTTTTTACACATCGGTATCGTTCCGATGTCAAAATAGGGCCGATGTGAACAGGCCGATAATCATTCGTGTGTAGATGTGAGTGCGGGGGTGGGGATGTTTGTTTTTGCACGAGCGCATTCATTACAAGCTCAAATCCTGTCAGTTTAAACATCAAGCGCAAGACTGGAACTTGCACGCTGTTTTCTATCAGCCTTACTAAGGCGTATTTTTGTCCCGCCGAAGCCTTATTTGACCGGTGAGTGATGTAGATGACCAACTGCTGCGCTTGTTTAACTGAGGGAACGAGCAGAGCGAGTGAAAGCCCCGGTCGCGCGCACACCGTCTTCAGACGGTTTTGCTCTCTCTCCCTCCCTCGCGCATATTAATGCATTGAGTTGACTGAATATCTTTGAGAATACACGATGATAAAAGGTCGGAAGACCGAAGTTTTTTTTTTCTGAACTACCACTGGTTGTGAATTGTGCTAAAACGTTACCTTATCTTCTCTGAAAAGCTTTCCACACATTCAGATGACATAAACCACACTTTCAATAAACAAAACAAAAATCTATCTAGTGATGAAATGTTTTCTGTGTTGAGACAAATCTTGTGCGATGTCCTAAACTGCCGGGACAATCACACAACGTGTGCCGTGGTCCGTTAATGACACGTCCGATTCGCGAACTAATGACTCCTTTGAACCGATTCACTTTAATGAATGGTTAAAACAACTGATCTGTGATCTGTCCAACACTGAACTCAAGAGACATAAATCGGAAACACTTTACAATAAGCAGGGTTACTTTCCGCGGAGTCATAAAAAGTCATAAAACGTCTTAAATTTAATAATAAGAATTTTAGGCCATAAAAAGTCATAAAAACGTCCGGATTTTCCATACAAGGTCATAAGTTACATTTAGCCACGTCTTAAATTGATATGCTCATTCATTCATTATCGCGATATATTTTTTTCTCTATAACGAAACTCATTTGAACCGCGCGCGCCTCCCGGACTGTTTATGCGCTCGGCTCAAAGTCCAAACGGCAGCGCGAGCTCACTAGAGCAGACGCGTTCTGGTTTACTCTGATCGGTCTCGCTCACGAGATCCAGTGAGAAGCGCCTGAATTCAGCTTAGAACACAAATGTCTCAGTGATTTAAACCAGTTTAAAGGCAGATGAAACGGCGCTGACGAACAGGAGAAACACTGTGCGCAACGAGACAGTCGGAAGCTTTTCCGTCTACAAATTCCCATAATTACCATGGATTTAGGCTACTATAACGTTAGCCTAGTATATTAACTGCACCGTGAAATGTGGGATATACGTATTGAAGTGTATTATATTATTAATATAGACAATGTATTAAAGGACTAATGGAATATAATTACAGTATTTAATGTATTTAGGCTATACTGTTTTTCATACATTTCATGAAGAAACGTGCCATCAAAGTCAGGCAACACAAACCTGTTTCAAGACTTGAAACAATATCCCCCATTAGCACATGCAGAAACTAAGAAATTAATTTTCCAATAAAGATATTAATTTTGTTAAGGAAAAATTACACATGTTTGAATGTTCTACCTCAGATTTGTGAAATGTTCACCTGTTTGGCAAGTGTTTGTCATATGTTCTGACAATAAAGAGTAGTTTAAAACCACAATTAACGGTCTGGTTTCTACAACTTTCAGTTAGGAGAAGAAAATTTGCCTTTAAACTTGAAAGAAATAAAGAATTGACATTTATTGTGATAATTATCGATATTGACTGATATATATTATCGTGATAATTGTTGAGTGTTCCTGTGTTATTGAGACTTATTGAGAAAAGGGAGCCTTCAGTTTGTTACTCTTAAGAAAATGGAACCTTTAAATAATGAAACTTATTACTTTTAATGAAAGTCAATAAAAAAAAAGACTTTTGAAAGGAAGTTATTTTTCGTAATTCGTGTAGGTCATGAATTTAAATCATAATGGTCATAAAAAGGTCTTAAAAAGTCTTAAATTTGACTGACTAAACCCTGCAGAAACCCTGAATAAGGTTCAATTTATTAAAGTCTAGTTAACTACATTAGTTAACATTCTATTAATATTAGTTTCTATGCGGATTTACTCCATGACAAAACCACCCCAGTCATTCTAGAATGATTCATTCTTTCCAAATAGAGCTATTCAAGTCATCTGGTGAAATTGTTTTTATATCACAACGTCATTTTTTACCAATATGGTGCAGCCCTAATCCTCGCTATGTGTTTTCTATACAGAGATATCGACATCGGTAAATATCGGTATCGGCCATAACAGCAATATTAATATCGGTTATCGGTATCGGCCACAATTTTCACATCGGTGCATCTCTAATATATATATATATATATATATATATATATATATATATATATATATATATCTTATTATATAAATATATATATAAAACGCTTGATAAAGAATTATATATATATATATATATATATATATATATAAAATTCTTTATCAAGCGTTTTTAATAAATAAGATATATTTATGCATATTATGATCAAATATATTGTATATTTTGTATAAAGTGTATATTGCAAGACTAAACCTACATACCCCCCCCCCCCCCCCCCCCCCCCACCGTAAAAAAAAAAACTTGGGGACCCCCCATAAGACTTGACTCAATTTGAGCACTGCTCTGAAGTGTGCTCAGCAGCGCCTCCTTTGTACCCTTGAAGTGGTCTTCCGCGAAGCCCGCATAGATGCAGGCTCCAAGCACTTTAACTACCCAGGAATCCTTGCGAAAGGCCAATCAGACAACGGATGGGAGGAGATTTCGCTCACGGACAATTGTTAACATGGCTGAGAAGGTTTTCATTACGGTTTTTATGACAAATTTATTCAAACATTATGATCACCGACCAGTTGTTGATGTCTCAAACATAGGCTTATAATAGCGAGCTGAATAATACGATCGCATTATGATTCATTAAATAAATAGAACAGAATGTCAGGGCTTTACTGAGTCATATGAACACAACAACAATAGGCAGCATATTTCCCCGAACCTGTAGCTCCTGTCCATAACAACAAGTCCACAAGTCCGGAGTGTGCCATTTGGGACAGGGCCTAAGTCTGACCAGTTTTAAAAGATATGAGCGAGTCAGACCATTCTGAAGGTCTGAGCTGAGTTTGGTGAAGCATTACAGTTCTAGGCGGAGTCAATTTCAATAATAATAATAATAATAATGTTTAAATATATGCTGGCTTTCTCAAGCCAACATAATAAAGAAAACTCAGAGAAACATCGACCAATTCAGTATGTAATACAATTGTATTAGTTTTATAATAAAACTAATAACATTTTAAAGGTATGCCGTGCTCTTCAACCGACATGATTTTAATTCATCCCAAATCCTGCAAATTTTTTCAGTATTAGCTTCTCTCTTTTCTGTCTCTTTCTTTTCATGTGAACTGAGAAGGCGACACATGCTTACATTCATAAATATAAACTTTATTTCTATTCAATTTTCAAAATTATTTATACATATGGCTTGCCATACTGCCCAGAATAAACAATATTTTCTCCACACGACACGAGATGTTTAAAAACCCTGCATGTAATTTTTGTGAAGACGAGCACATCTTACAAAGGTGTTCTGTTTAGGCTATTGTTTATTGCTTATGTTCCTAAATGTATATAGGCCTAACAAATTTAAATTTGTAGCCCATTTGTGCGATCGTTGGCGTTGAGAAAAACATTCTGAATATAAGCCAACTTTAAATTAGCTGGCTTAAAAATGCGTATTGCTCATTGCACAGTTATTCCAGACCCCTCCCGGTGCTATTCGTAGTGCAATTGTGTAATCACAGATTATCAACAGATGTTTTACACAACAAGGATATATTGGGTTGTTGGGTTTTCATGTTTTATGGAAACTTTAGACATAATGATTTTTATACTGTAAACTGTTATCCACTAACTAATGTAACAGTTATGGGTAGGTCTACGGACATCTAATGTTACGGACATCATGGTGGTACAGTGCAGCTTATTGATTTTTATCTTCCCTTTTATCCAAAGAGACGGAACTATTTGCACTGTATTTATCAATGGGAAATACATCTGGCTAAAATAATCTGTCAGATGTAGGCCTATATGGCTCATTAATGGGGTCGCTTGCAAGTCGACCTCATGCACGACCTCACTATCCAGCTAGATTCATCCTCAATCACCCCATCAAGGTCGGTCAGAAATCTTGGAGTAATCTTTGATGATCAGCTGACCTTCACTGACCACATTACAAAGACAACTCGATCATGCAGGTTTGCTATGCACAACATCAGGAAGATCAGACCTTTCCTAACTGAGCATGCAACACAACTTCTCGTCCAGGCCCTGGTCATTTCTAGGCTTGATTACTGCAATGCTCTTCTGGCTGGACTTCCATCATGTGCAACTAAACCTCTACAAATGATCCAGAATGCTGCTGCTCGTCTCGTCTTCAACGAGCCCAAAAGGGCCCACGTCACTCCTCTGTTCATCTCTCTGCACTGGCTACCACTCTCTGCTCGCATCAAGTTCAAGGCTTTGACGCTTGCTTACAGATTGACCACAGGTTCAGCCCCCTCCTACTTCCACTCACTACTACAAGTCTACATCCCTACCAGAAGCCTACGATCGGTCAATGAGCAACGGCTCGTGGTACCATCACAGCGGGGCACAAAATCACTCTCCAGGACATTCTCATTCACAGTTCCATGCTGGTGGAATGATCTCCCCACCGTCATCCGGAATGCAGAATCCCTGACAACATTCAAAAGGCAACTGAAAACTCATCTCTTCCGGGAGCACTTAACATAAAAAAAAAAAAAAAAAAAAAATAAAAAAAAAATAATAATAATAATAAAAAAATAAAAAAAAATCCTTTCCTTTAAATCCTCGCTTGCCTGGCTTATGCTACTCCGAGCAATGTCTGAACTTTGTATTTTGATCACTTCTTGCGTTGTTTTTGCCTCTTCACGATGACTCGCTTGGTTTAGTCCTCAATTGTAAGTCGCTTTGGATAAAAGCGTCTGCTAAATGACTAAATGTAAATGTAAATGTAAGTCGCAGCAGCACGAATTACGTGACCAGCAACAAATACTGTGCGTAGTTAACAGTGAGTGGTGGTTTCAGACATCATTTCATTATTATTGCATACAAGTGCATTTGTCAGTGCTGCACTTGGACTGACTCTTATTCTGCCTGACAGAAAGAAAAGCTCGTACTGAAGGCGGAGCGGTTTGACCAATCAGATGAAAGGGGCGTGTCAGCGCGCCCAGGTGTGCAAAATAAAATATCGAACCCATAAACCGATTTGTAAACCACAAATGAAAAATCGAGCCAAAATCTAATTTTCGTTTTTTAAAACTAAACAAAAAAACAACAACAACGGACCGAATAAACGAGCTGGTTTTCATTTCTCGTTATTCCATTCCAAACAGGAAATCAAATGATCAAAAGATACATGGACCAGGCTACTCTGGAAAAGTATGGAAGTGGGATGTGAGCGAGAACATTAAAAACGATGTAAATGTTGCGCATGGAATGAAAAAACACATTCTCTGTGTTTTTGAATTGCCCCTTTCCACACAATCAAAGTTGCATTTATTGCTATAGCTGCTAGCCTACTGACTACATTAGGCTTCCATCGTTTTCTTTCCAAATTATCACTGGACAGTAGAAAAGTGAAAATGTTAGCATTATACTTAAAGTGAAAATAAGATAAAAATGGTCATGTCAGGGAGAGGTGTGTTATAAAATGTTAATATATTAATAAATATAGATTAAATTGTTATATTTTTTATAAAATGTATAATTAAATATATAGGCTAGTATTAAGAATATCTATGGCCTATCTATCTATTTATCTATATACCGATGGTGGTGTGATATTTCTTAAAGGTGTATACTTCACTATGTAAGCCTCTAGCGGTTAAAAAACAAAACTACATTCATTTTGCGAAAGAACATTGTTTTTTGGTTGTGTGACTGTGCGGATGAATATGCTTATTTCTCATAAAAAGAGAGAGAGAGAGAGAGAGAGAGAGAGAGAGAGAGAGAGAGTTTACTGCTCATAAAACATTCAAGGCTTAAGAAATATAACCAGTTTAGATGGAATTTGGAAATGATCTCAAGATGACTAGATGAAGACGTTACTGTATAGGCTACCCATTAGCCTACTTCCTAAATTCCAGCACAGCGCTAACAAGCATAATGAAATAACCATTCATAGATAAACATACTCAGAGAGCTACATATGGCAATTTATCAGTTCAAAAAGATACCTTACTCCCTGTTGAGTAAAAAAAAAACGCCATCTCTGCGTTGCCTTTACATTTCAAATCCCTTGGTTCTCGCCTTTTTCCGAAAAGCCAAGCCAATGTTAATTCTCATGGTATTACATGCTCTGTTGAATTCTCTTTTTGCCAGCAGACTCTTCTCTGTTCTGCTTCTTTTTTTTTAAATGGGCGATTCCCCGGAGGTTTGAGATGTAGTGCCCCATGTCATCCTTTACGTTTATTTTTTTTTTTTTTTTTTTTTTTACTTCAGCGGAATGGTACGAAAAAGGTTTTGGCACTTGTTATGTGAACACACAAGACAGGTGAAATGGTCCTGAAAAAAAAAATAGTCCTACATGGGCTCCTTGCCGTAAAAAATGACGAATTTCCTCTAAAACCTCTGGTACTGCGCCAAACAAAATCTTACTGAAAGCTAAATTTTTGAGATATCAACCTCAAATTTAGAACACAACTTGTTTAGATTTATGGCTTTGATTTTCTTGCAGTTTTAGCGTAAAATGTGTTTTTGAAAATTAAATAGCCTATATATTTCATATAAGAATTGAAAATAGTATTTTTTGTGCATGTTTCTTAACAATAATAACTTTTTTTAATTCACTTTTTTTAACTTTTTTTTAAAAGATTATCTCTTCAGCAATAATCTGCCAAGTGTCGTCTTTGAAAAGAGATCAAACTTAAGTCTTTGCTCTAGTCTAAAGCATTCAAGATTTACGACAGTTTAATTTGGAAATTTAGTTTTGGGCCAATGCTCAAGTGAATAAATGGATTATAAATATAGCATATAATTTAGTACCATCCCCTAAAAATATACAAATATTTAATAAAAAACATTATCGAACTAAAATATAGTAAATTAAATTAATTGAAATCAAAAAAAAAATTCTGTCATTTTTACCGACACGTGAAGAGCACCAGAGGAGGGTTTTAATATAGATTATTTCTTTTAAAATGACATGGTTACAGTACACTCTTAAAAAGAAAAATTCCTTGAAGAACCTTTAACATCCATGGAATGGATGCACAAATGTTTTTTTATGCTCAATTCCAGATGCACAAAAGGTTTTTTTTATGCACAATTCCAGATGCACAAATGGCTTTTTATGGACAATTCCAGATGCACAAAAGGTTTTTTATGCACAATTCCAGATGCACAAAAGGTTTTTTATGCACAATTCCAGATGCACAAAAGGTTTTTTATGCACAAAAGGTTTTTTATGCACAATTCCAGATGCACAAAGGGTTTTTTATGCACAATTCCAGATGCACAAAAGGTTTTTTATGCACAATTCCAGATGCACAAAAGGTTTTTTATAGTGGAAAAAAGTTTTTCGGATTATTGATTTGTTGCACTCCGTACAAACATTTATGTCCTCTTCACTTGGAAAATAACAAAAGACATGATTACGCTAAAGGACACATTTGCAGGAAAGGAAAATTGAAACAGACACAAATATGTAATGAAGAAGATTTATGGCATATTCCTGTTTTCTCTTGTCTGATGGGCGATTAAGAAAAGAATGCAAAGAGAACAACACTCCCACACACCCTCTCTCCCGTTTGGGCAGTATATAAAGCTCAGCCCACACTCAGTGGTCTTCAGTCTCAGAAGTATACAGACAACGATCGTTCACTATGAATAGACTTTTATTTGCCTCTGTGCTGCTCGCAGCTTCTCAAACTGGTGAGTAATATTCAATATCACTATTCTTTGTCTATTTATGCTGCAGGATATGCATTTTTGTTGTGCATTTCTACATTAAAGCATGGGCAATCGATATAATTTGTTTGATTAATGAGGTTTTCCTCATGTTATACAGTTTAAATGATTGTGTTATTTGCAGGTGAATGCATTACAGGAGGAAAAGAGGCTGATGCACACTCTCGTCCGTACATGGCTTCACTTCAGTGGAATGGAAAACATGAGTGCGGTGGCTTTCTGATCTCCAGTCAGTGGATCATGAGTGCAGCACACTGCTTTCAGAATGGGTATGTAACATAACAACACTAGTGAGCATGTGTGCGACAGCATTTCGATGCAAAGATGAAATAATATCAGTCCCAGATCACTGTGATTTTGTTCGGAGGGTTTGTTTTGATTTTGTTTTGAAGTTGCAGAAATACTAAGTTGCAATACGAAGTTGCAAAATGATAAATGTCCTGTTTGTTGCAGGAGGACATCCGGTGTTAAAGCTGTGTTGGGTGCTCACTCCCTGTCTGATGCTGAGGACACTAAACAAACCTATGACACTACAGTCTACAGCCATCCTGATTTCAGTATAAGCAACTATGACAATGATATCGCCCTGCTCAAGGTACATACTGTGATCCAGTCTTGTAGCTGAAAAACAGTCTGTGAATGCATGTGGTGAGCATGATTTCACCAAGTACAACATGTCCCTGTGACAGTATGTGTAGAGATCAGTTTTCTACAGCAGACTGTCAGTTGCATAGAATGATTTTGTTTTTGACAGCTGGATAAGCCAATCACTGAGAGCTATGCAGTGAAACCAGTGAAATTCCAACGTGAAGAAGAGGCCGATCCCAAGGAGTCTGCTGTTGTTGGAACAGCTGGATGGGGCTCTTTGAACAACCTGGGAGGACGACCAGACAAATTGCAAGAACTCAGTATCACGGTCAAGAGCCGAAGAGAATGTGGCCGCGGTGACTACTATGGATTGAAGTTCACCAGCAACATGCTCTGTGCTGCAGAAAGACGAAAGGACACCTGTGATGTAAGTTTTACTGCAATGGTTTATAAAGTACTGACATGACTGCTATAGGTGGAAACAAACTCGAATATATGACCTCTCTCGCTTCCGCTGTCTTTCTCTCTAATAGGGTGACTCCGGAGGTCCTCTCTTATACAAGGATGTTGTTGTGGGGATAACCTCTAATGGAGGGAAGAAATGTGGCTCCAGCAAAAAGCCTGGACTCTACACGATCATCTCCCACTACACCAATTGGATTGACAGTACAATCACTGAGTAAAAAAAAGCTGTGGAATCCTTTGCATTATATAACCTATATTTTTCATACGTCCTGCATATCTAATGTATTGCTACATATGTTTGTTGTTGTTTAAATAAAAGCTTTACATTCTTCTCTTAAGTGTCACGCCCCTTTTTTGAATAAACATGAAAATGCGCAATCCAAACTTACATTTTTTTCTTTATATTTAAAAAAAATTAAATTATTGAATGGATGCTATCTTTTGAACTCTTGGCATGAAAACAAACTGAGGTTTCTACCCTTCTTTCATGATTTTTCATGTTCATCACTATGGGTCTAAACACGCCTTAGGAGTATGAAAATATTCTTGTTGCAAATTGATAGATTACGGCTCTTCTGTAATTTATTTTGAAAATCAAAAAATCACCAAATATGAAAACTACAGATTGTAAGCTTTCAAATAATAAATAGTTTGTCAATATTAGTTTAGAATAGGATATTACTGTATTAAATATAGACACTTAAGTGGTTAAAATGTCATCAACACCACTATTAAACAATTCAGTGTGAAATAAGAAAGTGCTGAAATAAGCCAGCATGGATTTCATGTTGGTCTATGCTGGTTAGAGCTCGTATAGTGCTGGTCTAGATGGTACCAGCATCAAGCATCCCATGCTGGTCCCAGCATGCAAAATATACCTTATGTTGGTGACAAGCAATGCTGGATTTTTCAGCAGGGACATAATAGTGAAGAAATGCATGGAAATAGACAACTTCAATTCAACATCAATTTCATTCTGCTAGGTGAAATATGCCACACAAAAAAAAAATGCTTTCTATTGAAATAATAATATATTATATTACTGTATATTATATTATATTATCCACTGCTCAGCCACAACATTAAAACCACCTGCCTTTACTAGCGTGTAGGTCTCCTTAGTGCTTACAGCTGTGATGCATCAAGGCATGGACTCCACAAGACCTCTGAATGTCCTGTGGTTTAAAGGAATAGTTCACTTAAAAATGAAAATTCTGAATTGATTTAGTAGGAAAAATAAATACTATGCAAGTCAATGGGGTCCATCAACTGTTTTGTTACCGACATTCTACAAAATATCTTCTTTTTTGTTCAGCAGAAGAAAGAAATTAATACAGGTTTCAAAAAACAACTTGAGGGTGAGTTACAGAATTTTCTTTTTTAAGTGAACTATTCCTTTATGTCTGCAAGTTGTGAGGTGAGAAGTTGCAACTTCTGTATGACTGATCATAAATAATTTCCACATATTCTGACAGTTCAATGGCATGATGTTTAACTTTTGTGGATTTGTGTGTATGTTGCAATGATAAACTGCTCAATGTGTTATGCAAGACTTTTTGAATGCATCATTAAATCTGAGTTATGAAACGACATCATCAAACGACATGCCAGTACAACTCAACAGTTGGAGCTAACGGAATCTTTGCCCAATCAGGACGTTAAACAGACCACTCAACACCCATCTGTGTGGCAATATCTGCCATCTCTAACTGAAACAGTCCATGTCTGGTCTTTCAAGGAGGGTATTTTTCACTTCATACTTCGTATTGTGTAGCTAATACGCAGTGGGGAAACTCCTTTCCTCGAGAATATTGAAGCTTATATTTTAAAACGCAGTGTAAAACGAATCCTCACCACGACTGTGGCAGATCTCGGGCTTGAGTGGGCCGCACCCAAGGAGCCTGCTAAAAGCAGATTGAATAGATGGTTATTACCAGGGTGCCGACAGGCCCCCCGTTACAAACCAGCGCCATTTCTTCCTGAGGTGCACGAAGAGCTGACGAAATCGTGGCGCGTCCCTTAATCGGCGTGCACGAGCTCTTCTGCTTTCGCAACGCTATCCTCGGTAAGATTGTGTTGAACCCTGAGCCTCCGAAGACCTCCTAGTAACAGTAGAGAAAAGAGAGGGCCTGAGTCTCGCCGCGGCTGGACCACCCTCAAAGATAGCTCACTCAAATCTCGCAGCTCCCTATTTAGCTCAGGCAGCTGGAGATTTTTATACTGCAGTCAATGGGCCCGTTGCACTGCATGCACCCCTACAAACAACTGCTGTTTTTACAGCGACCCGAATAAAGCACAAAAAGAGTATGTTTCGTACCCCTTCACTAGGTGGCCCATCCCCAGTTGTCACTCTATCTCAAATCACTCGAGCCGAGGCTCGGCGAGCCAGCTCCATACTGAGTTTGTGCACAAAACACGGGTAATAGGTCCCCCTATGCTAGGCGGCCCATCCCCAATTTTCATTCAACCCCTATCCACACGGGCTCAGGCCTGGCAGGCCATTTCCGAAGTGTCAAATTGGGTAATGAACACTAAAGTGAGGTTACTCGCTCCAATTCGCTCGCAGACCCCCGCGCTTTCAGGTGGTCGTCGAGACTTCGGTGTGAAGCGACGTGGCTCACGTGCTTCGCACCGAAATAATGAACCTGCTAGCAAAAGTGGCCATAGAGGTGGTTGCCCCTGCGCTAAGCCAGTCGGGGTTTTACAGTCGCTACTTCCTTGTACCAAATTAGGATGGCTGCACCAGGGCCATATTGGATCTCAGACATCTGAACAGAGCCCTCATGAGAAGGCCATTCAGAATGCTAACTACCAAACAAATCCTCGCAGAAGTTCGCACAGGGGATTGTTTTTTCACAGTGGATCTGAAAGATGCTTACTTTCATATTCAGATAATGCCCCATCACAGGCCATTCTTGAGATTTGCCTTCAAGGGGCAGGCTTATCAATACACGGTCCTACCGTTCGGTCTGTCCCTAGTACCCCGTATATTTACAAAGTGCATGGACGCAGCGCTTTGTCCTCTGAGACAACGGGGAGTGCGCGTGCTGAACCATCTCGACGATTGGCTCATCCTTAATCGAAAACCGAGTTATTGACACACAGGTCCTGGATCCTCGGCCATTTGGAATGCCTCGGGCTCAGGATCAATACTTCCAAGAGCAAACTGTCACCCAGCCAGAATGTAATCTTTGTGGGTACGGTTATAGACTCAACACAAATGAGAGCTCGGCTTACGTCAGAGCGGGCACTCTCTATTCAGAGCCTAGCGGCTTCTCTCAGGGCGGGCGCGCACACACCCCTCAAGAAGTTTCAGAGCCTTTTGGGTCTTATGGCTGCAGCATCGTCAGTACTCCAACTAGGACTACTGCATATGCGCCCACTACAGCACTGGCTAAATCGCCGCATGCCAGCCCATGCGTGGCGTTCAGGACGCCTGCATATCAAGGTGAACCACGGCTGCATAAAGGCCCTGGCTCCCTGGAAAACACTGGACTGGTACCAGTCGGGTGTGGCCATGGGCGTGAGCTTCAGAAGGAAGACAATTTTTAAAGATGCCTCCAACCTAGGTTGGGGGGCCCTGCACGAGGGCAAGCCTATCTCCAGCCTCTGGTCAAGCACGGAGAAGTGCTCACACATAAACTGCCTCGAAATGAGAGCAGTCTGTTTAGCCCTCAGAGGTTTTCTGCCGGACCTAAGGGGACACCATGTCTTAGTCTGAACGGACAACATGTTGGTGGTGTCCTACATAAATCGCCAGGGCAGCCTCAGCTCAGGCAACCTGTATGTCATGGCCAGAAAACTTCTCCTTTGGGCACAAGTCAACCTGCGCTCCCTGAGAGCGGCTCATGTCCCGGGAATCCAGAATCTGGGTGTCGACATGCTGTCTCGAGACAGCACTCTCCCCGGGGAATGGTCTCTCAACCCTCAGACAGTCTATTGGAGCTGGAGTGTGTTCGGCAGGGCAGAGGTAAACCTCTTCGCCTCAGAGAGCAACAATCACTGCACGATGTTCTTTTCGAAGAACAAGGACGCACTGGCCCATGCTTGGCCCAGACGCCATCTCTATGCGTTCCCCCCTGTCTCGATGATGCCTCAGGTCATCGAGCGGATCAGGGAGAGTAGATGCGCAGTCCTCCTAGTAGCTCCGCTCTGGACGACCCAGGTTTGGTTCCCAGAGCTAGCTCAGATGATGGACACAGTCCCCTGGCCTGTACCAATGAGGAAAGGTCTCCTCACACAGGCGAGTGGGCCCTCCATGTGTGGCTCCTTAGGGGGTATCCTGAGGCCTCCCGAAGAGAGTCCTGAATACTATCACAGAGGCTAGGGCGCCATCTACGAGACGACTCTATTCCTTGAAGTGGTCTGTGTTCACCAGCTGGTGCACAGCTAGGGACCTTGAACCCCAGTCATGTGAAGTACCAGCGGTACTTTCTTTCCTTCAAGAGCTCTTGGACGCGGGACGCAACCCCTCGAAGCTCAAGCAGCATAGCATGCTCCCGTGGCCAGTCAGTTATTAGGGAAAAGCGACCCTGTGGCTCGTTTTCTCAAAGGGGCCAAGAGGATGAACCCTCCTCGGCCTTCTTCTATGCCAGCGTGGGACCTCTCCACGGTCCTTCGGGCCATTTGAGCCGCTTTAGTCGGCTGACCTTAAGCCAGTTTCACTGAAAACTGCTCTCCTGTTGGCCTTGGCATCAGTTAAAGCAGCACTCAGTAGGAATTCCGTTTTTATCAAACGGCGACCCCTAGAGTCGCTGTAGAGTACTTGTACTGTCGTGAATAGCACTCACGCAGAGATGGCTCGCACTCACGGCCGGATCCCCTCCCCCTGTACACCGGTACCTGTTCAGTAGGATGGACGCTGTAACGAGTGGAAATAAGGTATGGCCCCTTTAAGAGCTGCGCGCGCCCAACACCACATGTATACGGCGCCGGGTTATTTCTGTTTGATGCTCATTTTATCAGAATTTTATCAGATCTGTTTTTTGCCGTAAAGCAATTCGTTACCTCGCGAGACCTGATATCACACGATACTTCCTAACACTGAGGCGGCGGCCCGCCGGCCCAAAGTTGCAAGGGTGGTTTTGCGGCTCACAGGCACCAGGGGGGTGCGAGACGACCACCATTCAACACGAAATCAGTAATATAAACATTACAATGACTCCAAAGCTGTTCGGTTAAGGTAAAAAAGTTACTTAGTTCACCTTTAAGCGAATGGGCGATCTGCAGGCACTCTCTGTGAGTTCGTCCTGCTTGGAACCAAGACACGGTTATGTACCTAAGGTGCTCTCGACTCTGTTCAGAGTGCAGGTCATTACCTAATCAGCGATTCCGCCCTCTGCGAACGACGGGGAAGCTAATGTGCTCTGTCCTGTCAGAGCTCTCAAAATCTACCTGGAGCGTTCTGCACCGTTCAGGCAGTCAGAACAGCTCTTTGTGTGCTTCGGCGGCCGAAGGGGTTTCCGGGCACGAAGCAGAGGTTATCAAGATGGATAGTGGATGCCATCTCTCTGGCATATGCCTCAGTGGGCCAGGATTGTCCCATAGGCGCTAGAGCCCATTCTACAAGAAGCATAGCCTCTTCGTGGGCTTGGTCCAGTGGTATACCAATCAAAGACATTTGTGCAGTGGCCGGCTGGTCCTCGCCGTCCACATTTGTTAGGTTCTATAATGTGGAGGTAACCTGCTTGCAAGCTAGCCTGACTACGTCAGACTTCGTACTTCCGCTAAATTTCAGTTCGCTTCTGTACTCAGTCTGAGATAGCAACCTATCTCTCAGTTTTCCTCCAGCCTAAAAACAGCCGGCCAATCAACGAACAGAGGGGGGGGGGGGGGGGGGGGGGGGGGCTGAGAGCCGTGACGTACACGCTAAGTGCCGAGTTTAAGATTGTATTTTAGGTTAGGGAAATCGAACACGACCGCGGATATGGAGATACGGGATGCAATTCGCTCTGCTGTGTAGAATATTCCCGGCATTTGCAAACTGAAGCCCGAACAAGAAGAGTGTTTGTTAAACATTTTGAATGGATGTGATGTTTAAGTTGGAGAGAGAGGTGATTGCGTTATGTGATTGGCTTACGGGTAACCAATGATTTTATACTTCAGACAAGCGCCCCCACGCGAGAAAGAAAACTCTTTTCAATCATGCCATTCCAGACTCTGTCTACGAAGCAAAGCGAAGTAGCAGAGTTTGGTATTACCAGGCTACTTGCAAGCTAGAGTCCTCTCGGTGTGATAGTTCGACCCGGCGGTGTCCGGTCTTATCAGTCTAACAAGTTACTGTCCTCAAGCACAACATTGTTCTAGGAAGTATTCTGGCCACATGAGCCCTCATTATACATTAGGACCCGACTCAGGTCTGGTTTGTTAGTTTTATTTTGGCTTGTGTTTCACTGTGAGCCTCGGGTTGTGTCCCTAGGCTCCAGTCGAGACAGAGTCAGTTGCTAATATTGCGGTGTTTTACATTGAGTCCCCACTGCGTATTAGCTATGCCAGGGGTTTTCAAAGTGTGGGGCGCGCCTCCCCAGGGGGGCGCCAGAGCATGCCATGGGAGGAGCGGAGAGCGGTAAAAATGATAGCCTAATAATTAGTTTAAATTAAAAAATGTAAAAAGTTAAATTGTAATTATTCTGAAAATAAGGCCTTGTTTACACTGCAGGTCTTGATGCCCAATTCTGACTTGTTACCTTTATCTGATTTTTTTTACCGTCGTTTACACGTTCTTTCAACTGTATCATGTGTAGGCTATCCTACACTTGCCATCTGAAACATCGCGCATGCAAGTTAAAGGGTTAAATTCTCTTGCACAGATGGACGAACGTGTAATATGCTTGATGCTAGCTCTGCAATATATGCAGAGTTCGCCAAATATCACCATGATTTTGAGGCGAACGAAAAGTGCCATCATTGCAGCCTGCACATATGCTTCAGTTATTGTGTGCGAGAGAGATCTAGGGACTCGTGGGAGCATATTGTGTTTAAATATTGGCTTTAACGAGGAGCAATGGGTCTGAAATTTTAGGATGAGCAAGCCAACCTTTGATACTGTGTCAACGTTTGTCGGGCCATCCGTCCCTTTGGAGAGGCGCGTCGGGGTTGCTCTCATCATTAAACCGCGGAGACGTTGCCTAATGCCTCAGAAAATCCGATCTGCCATACATGACAGTCGCATTGGCACATATCTGATTTATATCTGATTTATTTCAACATATGAATGAGAAATATTCGAATGCATGCGTTTTTTTCCTGTTTACACCATGCACGGAACACACCCGATCTGTCTCACATAGCAAAAAATCGGAATTGGGTCACATTTCACTGACAGTGTAAACACGGCCTGCCCTTTTCAGCACTTTTCTTGTTAACACAAACAATGAGGAGTTAAGAGTCTGACATTGCTGTGTGTGTTTTTTTGGGGGGGGGCTGGCATTGGGTAAGTTGTGTCAAAAGGGAGGCCCACTGAAAACCCCTGAGCTATGCAATACAAAGTTACCGTTGTAAGGCCTGCTAAATCGATCCAATGGCGGTACTCGATTAGAGGTGAAGGTCTCACGCGTGTTCCGTCTCTTCCGTGTCCACCTACGGGATTTTTAATTAAATGCAATACATTTGATCTTATGTATTAACTCGTTTCATCTGACTCCATAAAATGAAAACGTTTTCCAATGATATCTGTGCATCATTGAATATACGTTAATGTTTTACTATTCCTTTTAACTCTAATGAAAATAAAGTCAAAGTAATAATGAAGTCTAATGAAAATAATGAAAAAAGCAGCCCTGAGCTCTCGTTGCATTTTCCTTATATAGCCAGACCTTATTTGATATGTAAAACCTGAGTTTAGTGGAAATTTACTGTGGTCCCCTCCACAGACTTACTGAGGATAGAAGTTTGACCATTTGCCAGGAACAGTGAAAATTAGCATTGAGACAAATGATCAGAAGGTGTTAACTCAAAGACACACCCTTCTGTGTGCAAGATATTTCTATATTCTTAAGAACTTTATTACCTTTTGATTTACTTCTTTGGGAATGAGACATTTGTACCAGTCTCCCTGAGACCTTTAAAATGATACTAAACAATCCTTAAAGATAATCACATTCACATTAAAACCATTTATATTCTTGTGTGAGTTTTTAGTGTTACTGACTGAGAGAGAGAGAAAATGTAGATAAGGTTCTCAGAGGAAGGGGGGTGCGGCGGGTGTGTGTGTGTGAGATGTTCAAATGTTAATGTGCAAGCAAGGTCCTTTGTCTTATAGACCTGTGGTGAGGTTGAATCCATCAACCAGTTCTTCCAGTCTTACACCGTTCTCGAAAGGGAACGTCAACAAACTCGGTTAGTAACGTAACCTCAGTTCCCTGAGAGTAGGGAACGAGTATTGCGAAGTCTGCCGCACTATTGCAATCTTCAGGTGCTTTCACTTCCGTCGACTTAACCTGTACAATGGTGAAATGGAGCGGGTTTTATAGCTATAGCCACGCCCATTCTGGCGGGCTCTGACGTGCTTGGCGCCAAGCTGCCTGATTGTTTCGCACACGAGCTGCCTCGTCATAAGCCAATGGGTGAGCTAGTAGCTCGGTTGGTATTGCTGTGCAGCTGCACTGCGTTTTAAAATATAAGCTTCAATATTCTCGAGGAAAGGAGTTTCCCCACTGCGTATTAGCTACGCAATACTCGTTCCCTACTCTTAGGGAACCGAGGTTACGTTACTAACCGAGTACATTTTTGGTGTTGCAAAACCTACTGTATGAGGCTGCAGGAATTTAGAAGCCAGATAATACCTCATTGACCTGATTATAATTAACAAAGTTCAGGACATTTCCATTATTTTGTGTGCAATATCTGTTCTGACACACACAAACCATTTTCAGCAAATCGTTATGGCCATTGGCCACTTACCAATTTATATTCTTTATTTTCAATAGATTTCTATTGTGGTGACAATGGATGAAAAGAATAACATTTTCAGTAATCTCTTGTCCAAATGTCCACCCAACATTTTCCAATGTATCCCCCAGTTTAAGGACGTTATCAGATTGGACCAGTGCCGAATCCCAAAGACTGCCCTGAGATGGACACCACCTGACAGAAGAAAACAAGGGTGACCTAAAACAACATGGTGAAGCTCAGTGATGGCAGAACTGAATGAGATGAGTCTGACATGGGGCAAGGCACAGCACAGCACGCTGCATCAAGTTAAGTGGAAGGAAATTGTTGTTGCCTCATGTCCCACTAGGAACGAAGAGGAGTAAGTAATAATCAAGAAAAAGTTTCTTGAAAAATTCTTGATAACCACTTTAGCTTACTTTGGCAGGATGACAAGGAACATTGCTGCCTCAGCTGCTCATTAGGATCTTTACCCCTCTTCCCTCCTTTTCTTTTCTTTCATTTCCTTTCCAAACACGCTGAAACGAAAAACCCTAGGGTCAATATTTCAGAAGAACTGAATTTTCTCATGTATTTGTTTTGGCTTCAGTTTACTCTTTTTTCCCCCCTTTTTTCAGCCTGATACATTTACCTCATTTTGTAACATGTCATACTCCTCCTACTGACTCTGGCTCTTGTCTTTCCATCTCCCATGCTGTCAGAGTGTTGAGTACCATGTGTCCAGTCCTCTGGAAATAGGCCAACACAGAAATTAAACATCAGTACTTACTCAATGATGTTGCACATGTCTTTCTTCTCAAGTTCAGAAGTGTTTTGCTAAAATTGTTTTGTTTAGAAAGTATTTACAGTTGTCAATCCTGTATTTGACTCCATATACGGTTTTGTGTGTGCCTGTGCGGTTTAGCTTTCGGTAACTTACAGTGAAGGAGATATGAGCTGTGTGCAATCGAAAGGTTCTAAATCCAGTCACTGTTCTTCACTGGAGAGGCTCCCGTCAGTTTTGTGTAGTTCTGTACGACTCAAATGCCATGCAATGCATGAGATGCCAGTGCCACAGTTAAAGGCGTCCATCTAGTGAGTTTTTACATCAAAGCTTCAGTCGGTTAATCAAGATTTGAATTGTAAAGCTCTATATTTGAATTCTTACTAGTAAAAATGCAATTACAACGAGAAATGCTAGACGGATTAACTTGTGGTGTCAAAAAAGTCAATAGACTTTTCAGCTTTATGGACATCGCCATCTTTGATATTACTTTGTTGCTATGGTTACTGGTTAGAGCGTACAGGCTTGACTCTCGTTGCACGCTCATACAGACAGTATTGGAGACGCTGCTGTAAGTTGCTCTGCGAACAAGACATTTCGAGACTCACAGCTGTAAGTTATCGGTCCCAAAAATGTACAGTGTTAACAGGCAATTTGTCCGTAGCTTTTAAGAAGTAGGGTTTGTGTAGGTTAAGTCATACCCTTACCCTAGTTGGTTCATCTTGTTTTTTTGTTTTATTGTATTTTATGTGTTTGTATGTTGATTGTCCTGCACTTTTGTCTGAATGTGCAGTTGTTAAGGTGCTTTATAAATAAATTAAATAAAAAAGAAATATCTAAATATCACAAAACTAGGAGGCATTCCAGTAGACATACTATTAGCAAAACAGAAGACATTCGCCATCCAAATGTATGTTTTTAAAATTGCACTATGCATGTCATACTTTTCCCAAAGAAGATTTGTGAGTCTGGTGAAGGAAGCAACGCTTGCTCATTTCAGCAAGTTAGACTAGAGGTGTTTATCATGTTTATCATGCTTCCGTGGTTGGCATTTGATGTTAGTTAACTGTGTTATAGTTGTGATGCTTAGCCAATAACAGGAAACTCAGATAGATAGGCCTAGCAGTAACAGAAAGGAATTCATTTCCTCAGGGTCAAGTGCTGGAGTGCTTTCCAGGGTCTGTGTTCCTATTTTCTGGAGCAGTAGTCAAGTTCAAACAAGTCAAGTAAAACATTGTTGGGGAGTTCGTAAAGGTGTTTTCTTTCCAGTAAATTACAGTAAACGCAAAGGTGCACTTGAGTCTGTTCAGCGTCCATCTATAGGCCATTTTCTTTACCGTGGTCCTGACAGTCTCAAGAGATTTATATGCCTGTGCTTGCCAATTAAAGATCTAATAAAAGCAACTGGAAAATTAAAGTTGGCTTGTGTTTGTCTGAGTGTGTCTTTGTTTTCGTATTTTTGGCAGGAGTTTTGTGTGTTTAAGGGAAGTTCAACAAACTGCCTGCAGGTCTTTATCTTAGTCTTATCATACACAAAGCCATCTTCAGAAGTTCCTGTTTTTCTATTTTTGCAGCTCTCAGACCTACACAAATGAGGCTTGATAATTTTGCGAAATTTGTTCTTAATTTTCCAGCCCAAGAATTTATCTATGTTTTGGATAATAATAAAGGCTTAAGACATTTCTAAAACTTTCTCACAGGACAGATATGGAAAAAACAAAACAAAAACATGGCAAGAATCCACCAATAGAAGAGAAGATAACACCAATAGAATGAGTACAGTAGTAGGCTGCAGCCTGTTTCAACAGCTAATGTCACACAACACAAACGTGGCATTACAAATCGAAGACAATAAAACAAAACAAACATAAAACATAACTAATATAAAAAAAATACAAAAAAACTTCGCATTTGAATTATTTCGATGTTCCTTTAGTAATATAATTTCTGAGATTATTATTATACACATATGTAAATCCGTTTTAATAACTTAAAAGATTATTGTTGTTTAATGATTTTTTTATTCGCATAAAAAAGAATAACGTTGCTCGAGGATTGCATGAGACACTGAGAATTATTCCTTTGACCTCAGCGGAGGAGGCGGCGGCAACAGTGTCTTTCTATTGTTTTAATTTGGCAATAATTGTGTTAAAAAACAATTCTTAAGACAAACTGATTAATAATCATCACAAAGAAGGTTGATATTTAAATCACGGGACGGCATATTGTCTGTACTGTAACACTGTACAAAGCTGAAAATGACGAATCCCCCCCCCCTCCTCCTTGAAGAAATGGTATGCGCGGTTCCTATGCGCTCAAGTCTGTTGTTCTCTCCTACAGAGTCGTATTCTTACTATGGAGACTAACAGCAATAAAAATAGTGACAAATCTCAATTCTAAATACCAAACAACGAACATGGCTGCTTTAAGGAAAAACAAATCTCCTGTAATGACCGCTGCCGTAAGGTAATTATTGGTTTCCGTCGTTTATTTTCGTGCCGGTTATATTAACGTTATAGGCACAATGTTTTTATTTTAAAAATGACGGTTGTTGAGGATTGCAGTCCAACCGTCCGCTCGCGCCACATCCATTTAAATATATCGCGTCAAAAGAAAGCTTCAGTATAGTAAGATGCTAAAATTACCAGTTTTTAAATAAAAATGTAATTAGCTAGTAGATAGTTGTCATTGAGCTAACTGTCGAGCGCCCCCGCCCACCCCTCAGTGTGAGGTCATTATTCTCGCTTGATTTGTGATCCTCTGACTGAGACACTTCTTCCGTTTCCAAGATGGTGACAGCACAGGAAGACTGTAAACATCCGTTCGCCTGGGTTTTGGTTAAATGTGACCCTAAATGGATTTAGCTATGTATTGATATCAATAGTAAAATCGATCATTTTTTCATTCGTTCATTAACGTTACATGATAAATTCAGTATAACCAGTGATATTCGAATTCATTGTCGAAATAGCCTATATCTAATCTACGTTTATTTCCTTCGTAATTACGTGTCCCTAAATCCATTTTGGCTGCACATTTGGTTTTGAATAGACATAACTAAAAACAAATATGTTTCTGATAGTTTACAGTTGTAGTCCTAACGTTACATAAGCTTTGCTTGGATTTGGGGTTGGAGCCTGGAGGACCATATTCTTGTTTCTCACCAACATTCTCGTATATAAAGGCCTTTCTTTCTTAAAGAAAAGTTGCCTGTCCACTCTCAGCACCTTACTTGATCATGTTAAAGGGAGTAATTGACCCAAATATGAAATTTCTGTATTCATATTGTTAATCCAAAATCCTATGCTGTTTGTTGTTGAGACATATTTTCAAAATATACACATTTTGAATAATCTTCTCTCAGCGAACAAGAAAAGTTTATTGTAACCACTCAATGACTCCTATCACAGACCAATTGCAAATGTTTTCTTGAAAGTGTAATCTATTAAATATTATCTACAAATAATTAAATACCATTCAATATTTTATTAATGAGTAGTGCTTGCTTTGTGAGTTCTTAGGCAGCCCATGGCAACCTAGGCCAGTTGGAAACAATTAACTTGAATTATCCTTTTTGTATTATACATTAAAAATTGATTGAATTAATTTAAACTGAACCTACATTACTGACCTTAGCTGAAATCGGTTAAAACCATTAGACACTCATTCATGAGTTCACCAGATAAACATCATCCAGCGGCGATTTTTTAAAATGTTTTGAAACCAATGTTTGAAACAGTATGCAGCATCTAATCCTCAATTTCTGAATTCACATGAGTTTGATACACACGTTAAACCACTGATTCGAAATAAAAGTGTTTCAGAAGCACCCATCACTAATTATGACATGCTAGAACCAGTGGTGTTTGACATTAGAAATCTTTTAAGTAAGGAATAATTGACGATGGGCCATTGAATTATTAGAAAAGGAATGCACACCTGAGGTTTACACCTTTACATCGTTATACCTCAGGTTGTGCATTATTTTTCAATAATTCAATGGACCATAGTCAATTATTTGGCTTAGACTACGGTTACCACACCTCAAAACATTGTTCAGATGATGTATTTTAAGACATTTGTCAGGTTTTCTTTTTTTCAATAAAACGCTCTTGTGTGTAGGACTAATTTCTTAGGGCGTGTGTCCACCAAAGCGTTTTTAGTCAGCTGAAAACGCTAGACGCTCTGCTGAAGACGCCCCCGGGTTTTGGACCGGAGTAAAGATAGTTTGCGGTTTGATTTTCAGTTTTCGTTTCGCTGTGGTCCCGTCGTGGACATGCAAATAATATCTCATGTCGTTATTCATGATTTGTGAATTTGTGTAACGGTGTTTCTCCGGGTCAAAATCTTTTTTTTTTTCTTTTTTTTTTTTTTTTAATTGGGTATAGCTCCAAAAGTCGGTCACTTAGGAGTCTGAACCCAGTGTCACCTTGACATGCTCGATTTGTGATTTTTTTCACAGAAAAACTCTTGTCTGTAAAACGTTCGCCAAGTCCGGTAGACAGGAATGTGGAAAATAGGCGTTTTTCATATTTAAACAATGGATATTAACAATTTATAATAAACACACACACGGCTGGATTACAAAAACACTTGTTTTAGATTGAACCTGATTTGTGAAAACTTTCACAGATCAGTTTGGGTCAGTTAACCCTTCCCTGAGTGGTTAACTTGGTCATTCTGATTTGTGAAACCATTCGGAGGTCAGTTTGGGTCAGTTAACCTCTCCCTGGGTGGTTAACAAGGTCATTCTGATTTGTGAAAACTTTCACAGATCAGTTTGGGTCAGTTAACCCTTCCCTGAGTGGTTAACTAGGTCATTCTGATTTGTGAAAACTTTCACAGATCAGTCTGGGTCAGTTAACCCTTCCCTGAGTGGTTAACTAGGTCATTCTGATTTGTGAAACCTTTCACAGATCAGTTTGGGTCAGTTAACCCTTCCCTGAGTGGTTAACTAGGTCATTCTGATTTGTGAAAACTTTCACAGATCAGTCTGGGTCAGTTAACCCTTCCCTGAGTGGTTAACTAGGTCATTCTGATTTGTGAAAACTTTCACAGATCAGTTTGGGTCAGTTAACCCTTCCCTGAGTGGTTAACTAGGTCATTCTGATTTGTGAGAACTTTCACAGATCAGTTTGGGTCAGTTAACCCTTCCCTGAGTGGTTAACTAGGTCATTCTGATTTGTGAAACCTTTCAGAGGTAAGTTTGGGTCAGATAACCTTTCCCTGGTTGGTTAACTAGGTCATTCTGATTTGTGAAACCTTTCACATATCAGTCTGGGTCAGTTAACCCTTCCCTGAGTGGTTAACTGTCATTCTGATTTATGAAAACTTTCACAGATAGGTTTGGGTCAGTTAACCCTTTCCTGAGTGGTTAACTTGGTCATTCTGATTTGTGAAAACTTTCACAGATCCGTTTGGGTCAGTTAACCCTTCCCTGAGTGGTTAACTAGGTCATTCTGATTTGTGAAAACCTTCACAGGTCAGTTTGGTCAGTTAACCCTTCCCTGAGTGGTTAACTAGGTCATTCGGATTTGTGAAAACTTTCACAGATCAGTTTGGGCCAGTTAACCCTTCCCTGAGTGGTTAACTTGGTCATTCTGATTTGTGAAAACTTTCACAGATCAGTTTGGGTCAGATAACCCTTCCCTGGTTGGTTAACTAGGTCATTCTGATTTGTGGAAACTTTCACAGATCAGTTTGGGTCAGATAACCCTTCCCTGGTTGGTTAACTAGGTCATTCTGATTTGTGAAAACTTAACTGACCCAAACTGACCTCTGAAAGGTTTCACAAATCAGAATGACCAAGTTAACCACTCAGGGAAGGGTTAACTGACCCACACTGATCTGTGAAAGTTTTCACAAATCAGAATGACCTAGTTAACCACTCAGGGAAGGGACCCAAACTGACCTCTGAAAGGTTTCACAAATCAGAATGACCAAGTTAACCACTCAGGGAAGGGTTAACTGACCCAAACTGATCTGTGAAAGTTTTCACAAATCAGGTTCAATCTAAAACAAGTGTTTTTGTAATCCAGCAGTGTGTGTGTTTATTATAAATTGTTAATATCCATTGTTTAAACATGAAAAACGCTTATTTTCCACATTCCTGTCTACCGGACTTAGCGAACGTTTTACAGACAAGAGCTTTGCCGTGAAAAAATTCACAAATCGAGCATGTCAAGGTGACACTGGGTTCAGACTCCTAAGTGACCGACTTTTGGAGCTATACCCAATAAAAAATAATAATAATAATAAAAAAAGATTTTGACCCGGAGAAACACCGTTACACAAATTCACAAATCATGAATAACGACATGAGATATTATTTGCATGTCCACGACACCGCACTGCGGGACCACAGCGAAACGAAAACTGAAAATCAAACCGCAAACTATCTTTACTCCGGTTAGCTACGGGCGCTTGAGAGCGTTTTGGCAGTGCAGCGTTTTTTCCATTGAGACGTTTCGTTGCTATGATACAGAATATAGAATATACTTATTCTACAGAATATCCGCAGCACAGTTTACTTGTAACTGATTTCACAGATAATTTGTTTCGTACTAAAATGTATTTTTCATCCATTTTGTTCGGTTAGCTCTGCTGGTTGATGTCGTTGTACAGAAAGAATAGGGACTTTAAGCAACAGCCTCTGGTGGAACGGCAACGGCATTCTGTCATTCTATTGTGCATGCGCGACATTAACTGCTACTTTGCGACGTTCTACTGTAACTGTACGTTCACACCGCCGCCGACTTGAGCGTCAAAGAAGCTCTGGCCGCCCTGTCAAGGACGCTTATCAAAAAGTACGGGGAAGCATGTTGACGCTTTGGACGCTTTTAACGCTCTGACGTTGCAGGGAGAATAGAAGTGTCACAACATGAAATGTAATAAACAGAAAAAAACAAGCAATACATTGAAGAAACCTTTTATAAGGACAGCATTTTTATAACCGTTTTGGTCACATTTTGGTCGGGAAAAAAAGAATAGTTGGCTATTATTATTATTTGCATTAGGCTATAAATGCAATGGTCAAATCGGTGTCACGGTGAGCAAATGAATTGCATTCCCGCTTTAAAACGAGCGTTCGTAAATATTTCAAATAAAAGTTGCGCTCATGCGGTCCCTAAGCAAACAACGTCATGTCATAAATGATAGGAAACCCAGCAACTGCGATTATTAGCTTCTCTTCCATTTTCTCGGAACTAATGTTTTGGTAGGAACGAAAGTTTACATTGTATTTTTCTCCGGAATCAGCCAGCCCGAAGGACGTCTATATTCCAATTGGTTGCTGGCGTTTAGCCGCTGCTTGCCAAGGGGGTAATCCATCAACCGGAAGTTGAAGTCGGCCGGGTGCCGCCATCTTGTAGCAGAACTTCACTTGCGTTAGCATTTCCATTGACTCCCATTCATTTTGGCGTCACTTTGACAGCGAATAACTTTACATCTGAGGCGTTTAAAGACTCCATTTGTCCATTATTTATTTCTAAAGAAACACGACAATGTATAAAGGGCTCCATTACCTTCTATGTTACATTATGGCCCCGTAGAAACAGTTTTGGTAAAAATAGGCTAACGATTGCGTCATAACCACTCGACTCTCTGTCGCGCTGTACAGAAATGACCGTACAGACAGGAGGAGAAGCTCGCAGGCAATCGGGGGGACGTCCCGTCAAGGGAGAAGCCCATAGATAATGAGTCCATAAAAGCAACGGAATACTTACTCCTGCTCACTCACGCCAAAGAACTCTTTGCTCAAGTTCCCCGTCTCTGCAAGATTAACGTTGGCAATTTTCACGCACAGCTACTAGAAGATTAACGTCTGTCAGACAGGTTGCTCACGTCATCAAGCTTAGTTTGAGTCGGTCTGAGTCTGCGCGTCAGGAACGGAAGTGCTCAAAAATCGCTAAAAGTGGGCTTCAACTGTCTCAACTGAGTTCCAATGAGATCGCTCTGTCCATTTCTTTTACTGTCTATGCTGCTTGCCGCCTGTCTATGCTTGCCGCTGAAACGCGTCATAGCTCATTACCATAAAGTTGAGCTTCTTTCAACTTTCTGATTGACGCTCAAAACGCTCAAAATGTCCAAAACGCGACGCCGATGGATTTGACGCTCCTTGCAGCTGAGAGAAGCCAGCTTCATTGAAAATGAATGACTTCCGGCCGCTTTGGAAGCTCAAGTCGGCGGCGGTGTGTGTGAACGTACAGTAACCGTCTACTACGGGAGAACAGCTGATTTGCCGTAGTCGTTACTACGTGACAGATTAAGAAAGTTAATGTTATGTTTTAGGTTATGTGGCATTATAATCGTTTCTGTATATCATTAAATGCCTAAATCAACCCTTCTCTTACTTTTTAAAATCGCTTTATTTTTTGTATTATGTCTGATGATTAAATTATCCCCTATGCCGTCCTCTTTACTGTTGCTTAGTGATTTTTGCGCTCTTTGGGTACGGCAGTTAACCGTTTACTTCCGGCTCCCGTTGCCGTTCTATCAGCAGCTGTTGCTTAAAGTCCCTCATAGATATAAACACTAGATGTCGCCTGGCTACGGCAGTTCATTGGAACGAATGCGTCAATAGTAGGGCTGTCACTTTACGTTCGAAAATTGATTGCACAATCGATCGGACCAACCAACACAAGTATCGAAAACGAAAATAGGGAATCGATTTTAACGGCCTTTTTTTTTCTTTTACCAAAAATGTGTTTTAGGTGGACAGATCAATACAGAACACAGAACATGTAGGATGTTGGAAAATAACAGTGTCTTTTCTGTTAACCAAATGCTTTTTAATGTTCGCTATTAGGCTACTTCAATGCAAGTGAACAAGCGCACCGTTATTTGTTGCTTAGTGACGTGTGTGTTCAAGTAAGCCAGAAATGCGCAGATTCTGCGCTATACGCTGTATTTAATATATATTATTAGGACTCACGAGTTGCGTATTTGCGCTAAATCCGCGCAGATTTGGCTTACACGAACTTCCACAGCAAAGAAAGTGAGTAAACATAGAAACACGCCAGATTGGCTCGTGATTTGACAGCGTTTTCCGCCAAACTTCATTTTTACCCGCATTTGGCGAGTTGGAGGGTGTTAATTTCAATCCCTGAATGTTGCGCTCCTGTTTGTCATTGTGCTGAAACTTCACGCCAATAAATCATCAGAAATATTGCTGACTTGTGCGCGTCTCAAGCGCCCTCTTTACGCTCGTCCTAATGCCTGTTAGGTGTCCGTGGATTTGCCTATATTTGGCGATGAAAATGGAAACGTCTTTAGACAGGAAAATCGATTTACAATCGATTCAATGAACACTTACGTCTCAAAAATAGAACAGGATTTTTTCACAAAAGTGACAGCCCTAGTCAATAGAGCCGCCATCTTGAAATAGGGGACCCCTCATCAGCGTCAATGTAGGAAATGCTCTAACGGAAATAAAATCACCATAAATCGTCATGAATGCGATTTTCTAGTTGTTTTGGTTCGTTCCAACGGTCAGACATGTATTTATCATTGAGTCCAGAGAAATTTTAAAAAATTTACAAAATTTCACAATCTTGTAAAATATAATCCCTTGATGTCTGGTGTTTAGATTTCGTTCGTGTGGACATCCATATGCAGCACAAAAGTCCAGCATCATCCATGAATTCAGCGTTACTTAGGCCCCGTTCACACTGCAGGCAAAAGTGGCCCAAATCTGATTTTTTTGGGGTCAAGTGACCAGGTCAGACTTCTTCAGAGGTAGTGTGAACATTCAAATCTAGCCCAGATCTGATTTTTTCAAATCCGATTTAGACCACATACATATGTGGTCCTGAATCAGACCCAGATCTGATTTTTTTCAATGCAGCCGCAGTGTGAACAATCAAGGCGGATTTGATGCGACTTTTACATCAATCTACGTCGACATTTGTCACAATTATGCACCGGCGAAGCCCTAGACACAACAGACACAGACAGTTAGGGCTGGGACGATTACCGCAATACCGCGGTCACGTAACTCCAACGTAACTTATCAAAAGATGGAGCAAATCCCTTTCGCGAGTTGGGGAGCACAATGTTCCATGACACATAGCATTACATTCGTATTAGAGATGCGCGGATGGGCTATTATTATTTCATCCGCAACGGAACCGCAGCACAAAACTCATCATCTGTCCGCACCAACGTTTTTTGATCAATTTTCGTTTTTTGAATTTTTTGATCAGTTTTAAGGTCTATGAGCGATGCAAGGCGCTGCTGCCGCGAGGCTAGAAAGCTCCTGGCTGTTCTAGGAAGGAGACTGCGCATGCAGCAAAGATATTTAAAGGCTAAAGTCCCTAGTATAGCCTATTGGCTATGTTGTATCCTCAGAATATCAGCAGTGAACTCCGTCTCCGATGGGCGCACGAGTTTCGGTTCATTTATGAGACGAGCTCTAGTTCACGCGCAAGAGATCGCACCGTCGCTTCCACATCGTCCTGATTATATGTCTGCTATATTTGTATAATTCCAGGCAATTAGTTAATGAAACAGTGATTAAAATTAAGATACAATTTATACAAAACGAAATTTAATTTAATGAAAGGCTTTCTACAAAACAAAACTTAATAAAGTGGTCAAAATCATGTCTGACCCATCTTATGATCCTATCATGGTGTTCACTTTTCATATAATCGACATAGATTAAATAAAAAATAAAATTATATTATGTTAACATAAATATGGAATATAATTTTTGTAATTAAGACATGTTGGAGAAGGTGTTCATCTTTCATTTCGTTCAACATCATAATGTATTCTCCTGAAAATGATGAATTCAATGCGAATGTATCTGAGAATATTCTTAAATAAGGAAATCTATTCAGTGATTGGTTCATGCCAAATTACAGCTTAATGAAAATTGGACTCTTTCAAATTGTGCTCGTTTGTTTTCGGATGTAGGTGAAAATATTTAACAAAGTCTGTCTAGAAAAAACGCCTTCTGGTGAGTGCGCGGAAGTCTGTCTCGGGGGGGGTTCCATTCACAACCATTATGAAATAAATGCGAATATGCTTACTTCCTCCATAACCTCCCGAACTTTAGTGCAACCGCTTGCTGCGTCTGATGTCGTTATTGTTCTTTTGCGCATGCCGGTTAGTTTGAAACCTCAAACAGTTCACACTGCAATCAGATATAGGTCACATTTTAAAAGGTAATGTGAACAGCCAATCAAAAAATCGGATCTGAGCAAAAAATCAGAATTGAGCATTAGGACTTGCGGTGTGAACGTGGCCTTACCTACTTCCTATGACAAGACCTCTGTTCCAAGATGGCGGCGGTTTTGACGCATGTTTAGAACCCCAAGGCGACATCTAGTGTTTATATCCATGGTTTATATCTATGAAAGTCCCTAATGTTGTGACAGTTGGTCGGTGTGGTGTTAGTCCCGCCCCCCCCCCTCCACTGTGATTGGACGGCTGGGTAAAAAGTGACAGTGATGAGCGCTGCGTTTTACCCAAAGTTGAAAATTTTTCAACTCTAGACTTCAAATCAACAACCTTAATGTGTCATTACAAGTGCACAGCCATTGCGAGTGGTGTTATTAAGAGTGACCACGGTCAATCTGACTGCAGTGGATGTGAAAGATATTAATAAAAATGATGTTAATTTAGCCAGCTCACATACTGTCCACAGTAGTCGATTGTCGAGTTCGCGCGTGCGATCATTAGTTATATTAGTTACCAAAGATCGCGCGCGCGAACTCGACAATGCCGGAGTTCTCCTTTAAGTTACTAAACTATTTAAATTTGTATTGATAAAATCGTCAGAGCAACACGTTTCTATGCGGGTGTGTCCATACTATATGTGTGTGGGTTTGAATGGGAGAGAGAGAGTATGTGCTTTTCCATAATAAATAATACATACATAATACATAATAAAACCTAATTTTGTACCGGAAAAAAAAAACAAGGAAATAATTTGTCGTTTTTATCCTATAGTTTACTACATTTATTTGCTTGGTCATTGTCGTTGTGGGTTTGGGTTCTTTTGCTGTTGTAGGCTGGAAGGACCTTTGGTATAACTGACATCATTTGGCTAACTTAAGTGATATGTAACTGTAATGCGATCAAGGCCTACCTGGAATTACTTTAGCCGTACTTTTCCCTGAAAATAATTGCACACCAGAATGTTCGTCAACAGATCAGATCTAAGCATTCAACAGCCCCGTAGTTTAAGAATCTTTAATGAATGCAATGGCCCTGGTATAGAATAGATTATCAGTTAATAATAACTTAAAATTCAGTCTATTCCTCACAAATATATCACATGACTTCAGAACACTTGGAATATATTGGATCATATAAATGACTTTAGTCCATTTTGAAGCTTGAGAGTCTTTGGTCACCATGAATTGCCCTTGAATGGAAAAGAGCTGCATAAAAGTTTGGATGGACATGAGGGTGAATAAATAATGATAGAATTTTGTGAACTATTTTTTTGCGTGAGTCCTATAAGGTGTTCGTCCTATTTCGAGTAATGCGGTATTATATTGTTTTCGTAATAGGGTTTTGTTATTTCCTGTACCATGTTCAGTGACTGTAATGCAATGCTGTTTTGCAGCTGCTCCCGCTTACGGCAGATCCAGGCTCTGCTAAGGGATGATGTTAAAACAGCTCCAGATGGCATCCTTTGCTCCCTGGGTGAGTTAATTAATCAATATCACATGTGCTCTTTCACTCATGTAGCCTAATCTGTACTCCAAAGAGACAAGTGGAGAGGGCTTGCTCCAGTGAGCCACCTGTAAGTAATATGCTGTGTTTGATTTTTCAGGTATTGACAGCCGCTACAATGAAGGCTGCAGCGAGCTGGCCAGCTACCTTTTCTGTGGCTTGTATAAACACAACCATTTTGACATGGATCAGATTCCAGAGGACTTCCCAGAGGAAGTTTTGGATGGTACGGCAACCTCTCATCCATTAATATTCACTTAAAAGCTATTTAATTGCAGTCAGTCATTCTTGGTAGGAATGAGCACATTTGTTGTACATCTTTTTGACTTTGTGCTGTTGTATGATTGCGTTTTCCTAGATGTGATCATCCTTATTAAGACAGAGTGTGTCCATCTGTACTGCAACCCAGTGAATTATGGGTACTTGCTTCCTTATGTATCTCACTGGAGAAATCTCCACCTACATTGTCTGACTGAGACAGAGGTAATGATCTACTCTATTGCACTGCTTTTCATCATCTCCACATCTTTCACTAGGGATGCACCTATATTACAATTTGAGCTGGAAGAATAGAGGGTATGCATTGACGTCACTTTCCCGCCAGAACACGCTCCCCCCCCCCCCCCCCCCCCCTCCCCCGGACTGAGTGGAAAAAGAGCCTGCTGCGTGACTGGATTTAATAGAGTAAACTGTGAAAACGCGAGTAAAACGAATGATTATCAGTTTAAACTAAAGGTTGGACTCGATATAGTGTTCCTTACAACTTACCAAAGATCCAATGATCCATAGATATTGACATGCAGCCAGGAATCATGTTTCCTGTCATTTATATATGCCTAATTTCGACGCCAGGGAAATACATTTAAAGCAAATTTGCTTGTGAACGCTTTATATAAATACAATATAGGTAGGTCTAAATTCGTGTGAACACTTCATCAATATAATGTTATATATATATATATATATATATATATATATATATATATATATATATATATATATATATATATATATATATATATTAGTATATATATATATATTAGTATATATATCGTCATATCGTCCAGCCTTAAAACTTGTATAGTTTTTTATCAGTGTTTATTTAAAAACATCCAATTATGCAGAATATAAGATGGTAAATATTTAATTGACGAGTTGTCAATACAATATATAACAATACAATATGGTATGATTTTACCCCTAAATCCAGCATATTCTCTTTTCTGTAGCTTTTGGGAGTCTGTTAAAATATACCTCAGATTTCTTGTCAAATCTAGTTGTACAGTCAATCTCAAAGCTCTTTCCCGTTTTAGATGTGTTTTGAGTATTTTTCGCAGCATTCACTCAGTCTTTTTGCCACTTAGTGGGCCTAACCGCAGTTACTCCATCAGATGGTGACGTCGCGCGCATACTCTCTATAGGCTGATCTTTTTTTTTTTCATGTTGTGGCAGATATTCAAAATTCTATACTATTTTGTCTAAATATAAAAATAACACACACGTACACATTTAAATGATAAAATATATTAAATAGATTATAAAAAATATACGGTATATAAATTGTGAGATTTGCTAGAGATTTCATTTAACCGTTATTAGTGTCCTTAAATATTAATTTTAAGTGAGAAAGACATCTAAAAGTAAATAAAGAGGGGAAATAGCATTTAAACAATATATAACAATATCTGATAATATATTTCCAATGTTGACTGCCTGTCACACAGTCATATTCATCCACTGCTTCATTTATCTCAGATCACCTATTAGTTGTTTTTTTCACCTATTTTGCTGTTTATCTCTTAGTATGAGGATGAAGAGGTTGCAGAGGAATTTAAGATCTCAAGTTTTGTGTCCATGGTTCAAGACTGCCATTGTATTGGAATCCCCTACAGTTCACATGGTAAGCATGTGATACACCGATGTAGGTATCGAAAAAGTATTGTACTTGTGCCCATCATATTTATGCTTGATTCATATACTCCATAGACCAAGTTCAGAAGTTTGACATGTTTATGTTGGAGAAGTGGCCCATCATTCAGGCATTTGCCTTGGAAGGAATCGGGGCTGGAGGGTTTTTCACCATGAAATATAAGGTTTTGTATTTCTGCTCTATTACTTATACATGACTTGGGTAGGATATACATTTTATAATATATAACAATTGTATATTATATAATATGATTGATACTAGAGTAAAGGCATATAAACTAAGACAGCTTTTGTTATGTCCTTCAACAAAATTGTTTGTCTTGCATCTTGCAGCTCACAGATGTAAGTCAGAGACTCTGGCAAATCTACAGCAGATTGGACCCAGTGTCTCTAGACTGCCTTCTCAATGAGGTAAAACACTTGCATAGATCGAAGCATGATTGTTTACCTTTCACATGCCCATGCACCCATTTTTTTCTTATACAAGAGTGGGTGTGATATTCTCTCACAGGACCTTCAGCTGTTCGAAAGACAGTGGAGCTGTCTGTTCTCCAGTATGGAAATTGAGAGTGCACTGTCCATGCAGGAGCTGTCAGAGGCCCAAGTTGCAGAGGTACTGTTTGTAATATTATCACTACCATAATTTTTGCAACAATTTAAAGTCAAAATTAAATATCAAAGTTGGTTTATTTACTTTCAGGTGAAGTCACCTAGGTTGCATGAGTTGGGGAAAAAAATTGTTAACCAAATGTCAAATAGCTATTTAGGCATTGTAGTTTCCGCGAATGTCTGCAAACTCAAATTTAGGGCTCCCGTCTGATTTTTAATTTAATTTTTAAAAATGTACAATTATTTTTTTTTTTTGCCATTTCATGTTGGCTGTAACAGTCACTGAAAATAATGTGTTTGTTATGATTCATTGTATGATGCCTAATCTCATTGTCTTTCAGCCTTTCAGAACATATTATTCACATGGTCTTATTTCCAGCAATATCACAGACAAGAGGTATTTCCATAGCTCTTATTTCCAAGACGTTCTGGAGGAATTATTTCTTTGTAAGGCATATGATGTATTTTACATTGTTTGTACTGTAGTAAAAGCAGGCAGCCATTCGTTTTGTTTGGGAGTCACTCTACTAAGGAAGATCTGGAGAACTACTGTTTCACCTTTCCATCTGAAGGCCACCATGTCCGCAACACAAGCCCTGCTGGGGGTGTTGCAAAACACATGGTGAGACAGCGCCACACAGCGGCATGATGGCTCAGACCTCAACTTGCTTGAATTCCTTTCCTTCCTTTATGTATTTTTATGCATACAACAATTTGATATCTTATCTCTCTCACAGCTGCTGCAATGTGTGGCTCCTAAAGGGCCACTAGCCTGCGCTCGAACCTATTTCTTTGGAAGCACACATGTCCCATACTTGGGTAAGACGTGTACCTCTGGAGGATGTTTTTAATGAAATAATTTTCAATTTCCCCGCACTGTGTGATGTTCACTGGTTTCTTTAATCCAACAGGAAATGACAACACCCAGCAGAAGAGCACAGATCTCCAGTAAGTACTCCAATCGTGCTTTGTACCATGTTTTGATCAATGGATTGGTACTAAATTTATACCTGTTGTGTTACAGGCTGCTTTCACATATCTACTCAGCTGCGGTTCAGTCTGTACTGGCAGGAATCAAATGTTTCTCTATCAACTCCAGTGCTAGAAAGGTAAAATTACACTCTCAGAACTGTGACGAACATTAATGTAGAATTTACATTAAAAGTAAAGTTTATTTACCAATAAAATAAAAAGGCAACTTAAGATGGGAGAGCAATCTTTGAATGTGGGTACATTTTTTCCATTTCAGAAATAGCCTTCCAATAACTATAACCATAAAGTTTTAAAAACTCCAAAGGAGCGGTCACATTAGCGAAATTTTGCAGGCAAAAAACGTACATTGTTTATTGTCAAGTGTAGCGATGCATGAAGCACAGCTCACACAGAAGTCATTTTCAAACCAAGCAGCTTTCTTTTGGTCAACAAGTGAGTGTGTGGCGAACTTTAACGAACCCTGCAAAAAGTCTGCGTGGGGAAATCTTTCACCCTCACAAAAAATTCCACATCGCATGGATTCCTATTAGGATGACTGGATTTTACCCATGAAAATTCGCTAAACAACTGTAAATGTGATCGCACCTTAAGAGAACAGTGGAGTCCATCCCACAACTATAACACTAATGACACATTAGTGTGAATAATGGCTGCAACTACTTTCAGAGAGAATTCATATAATAATGATTAAAACATTAACAGCCAATCAAATTCTTTCCTACTTTATAGCACATGCTGCAGTTTTGTTCATTGAACATTACTAAAATACATTACATGCATATATTGTCTGGTTGTGTGGATGCTAATATAGCTGTCGTTATAGTTTTCATTCTTGGTGTGAATGGGCCTTTATTACAGTCAATTTATGATGCCATCATTTTGGGTATAGAAATATTGCTCAGGTAATTATTATAGTAAATGATGTACACATTTTTTCAAGGCAAAGGATGTAGCAGAACAAACGTTTCAGCTTGCCTTGGACAATTTTGGGTTGATTCAGTACAAGGGAGCTTTAAGGTATGCAACACACACAGAAATCACACTCTGTGGCTATAAAAAGGTCCAGAAGAAATCTGAGGAGACTTTATTTATTTATTTTTTGCTGCATTTTCTGAGCTGGTTTAGCAGTGAATACTATGATTGGATTTAAACATTATCAAATCTGTTAAACAGATGAGAGCACTATTTTCTTATAAGAAGGTGAGGTATGATCAAATTATCCAAAATTTGATTAAAAACACTAGATGAACACAAGAGAATGTGTAGAACTGCCAGACGTTCCAGTTGGCATTCAAATCTGGCGTTCAATTGGCGTTCAAATCTGCTTAACTTTCTCTGGGGTTCTGAGCATTCAGATCACTTGTGGGCCTTCGCTATAAGACACTGGTTACTAAAAGTGATGTAATGTGAGTAAAAAATGTCTGCTTGCATTGTGAATTGAGAATCTACTTTGTCTATTTAGGTCCAAAGCTGTGTTTAGCATACAGGCTGTCAATAATGAGGGAACGTGAGTTTCTATACACACAGCTATTCCCTTCACATTTTACACTGTATTATACACTTTCCATTTTCTGTTCTTTCAATTGGTTTATTTCGTATTTCATAACTGATATAAAAGATAAACAATCTTCGTTTACACAGAATCATTCCCCTCAGTGATGAGGACAGTCGCTTTCTGGTAAAAACTGTGAGTAAAAACTTTTCAAGCCCAGCTGCAGCTTTTCATTGTACGGCTGACTAAATATTTTCATTGTACAGCTGACAAAAAATGTCTGACTTCTCCACAGGCATCCATGATAGTGTATGATATCCCAGATCCCCAGTGTGGAGGAAACCTAGGATCAATAGTTTTCTCTGAATCCTTTCTAGAGTCCAGCGTTTACATTCAGCAGAGAGGTAAGAATCCATTTACTGACTATTCAGTTTAAAGACCCCCTTTGGGGAATGTTGTTTGTTTTTATGTTTATGTGGTGTTTTTAATGTACTTTAAGACAAACTATGTGCAAATTCATCAGTCAACAATACCATTGCAGAGTATTTTTTTCTTAAAAATGGTACACCAACTAACCCTTTAAGTGCTGAAAAACTGGACTTGTGACTGCAAGGCATCTCTTCTTCTGCAGATGGCGCCCTTTCCTCTGATAGCTGTTTCACTGTGCTCACCTCCTCAGTTCCTCGCTATGTCTGCTGGCTGGTATAGTGCACTCATATCCTCTCTCTACATGTGCAGAGATCATTTTTTATTAAATGCTGAGTTAATTGATTAATTAACTTCTGTGTGTTATAGGTAGATGAGGCTGATGTGCGAATGTCTGAACAGGCTCAGCATCTGCTGAAGGTGAAGTTTCACAATGCAGTGGTTTGTGCAAAATATTGAAGCTCCTCCCTCATGCTGTTCTAACTCCTGTATATGCTTTAATACCTGTGTGTGTAAAAACAGAAAGAGGATGGTACGTGTTTGGGCATTCCTCTTACAGTGAGAGACTCTGCCTACATGTTCTCCAACAGCCTGCTCTCTACACCGGAGGAAGGTCAGATTTCACTTCTATTGGAAGGTCATGGATTCAAGTAGTCCTTGTGAACAGGCAATAATGATTTTGTAATGTTTTTATTTTCTTGTAGGGAAGCTGGTGTTTTTCTCTGAGGGTATCCTGTTTGTACATCCACATTATGGCTCCATCACACTTTCTATGAGTCACATCAACACAATTAAACTCTATGATGGGGTGAGCAATGTTCTCATTCATGATATATGGGGTCAGAAGGATGCAACTTGATCAAAAGTGACATTAAAGATTTCGGTAACACTTTACAATAAGGTTCATTGGTTAACATTAGTTAATGTATTAACTAACATGAACTAACAATGAGCAATACATTTGTTACAGTATTTATTAATCTTTGTTAATGTTATTTAATAAAAAAATACAGCTGTTCATTGTTTATTCATGTTAGTTCACAGTGCATTAACTAATGTTAACAAATACAACCTTTGATTGTAATAACGTCTTAGTAAATGTTGAAATTAACATGAACTAAGATTAATAAATGCTGAAGAAGTATTGTTCATTCTTAGTTCATGTTAACTAAGGTAGTTAACTAATGTTAACTAATGAACCTTATTGTAAAGTGTTACCTAGATTTCTATTTCAATTTTCAGCTTTACCATCACAGGAATAAATGACATGTTAAAATATATTAAAATAGCTATTTTAGATCGTAATAATATTTCACAATTCTATCGTCTTCATTTTATTTTTTATCAAATAAATGTAGCCTTTGTAAGGATAAGAGAGTAATCAAAAACATAAATTTTCTACTTTTTAATGATACGCATATATTATCAGTGATGTGTTTGTATTGACTAAATGTATATAATGTTTTTTTTTCCCTCAAGGGCTCTCTGTCTGATATTTCAGTGCTGTTCATAGAGTATCAGACCTCTCTGCTTCGACACCTTCCATTCCCTTTACACAGCACTGAGCTCTCTCTGGCCATCGCTGTACTTCCCAGAACCAAGAGCTACAAAAGCTTCTATTCACAGGTGCTCACACACATACATATGCAGGACAGGTGGAACATTTAGGTTTCTGTCGTCCTGCAGAGTTGTTGTATTCTGTTTAGTGTGTGGTTGTAAATGAGTCGTGATATGATTTTCAGGTCCTGCCAGCTTGGCAGAAGTCAGACTCTGGACTGAGAGTGCAGCGCGTCCTCCACGATCAGCTGAGCCCTGAGCACAAGAGCATGTGAGATAACACTTCATTCTGCATTAGCTCAGCCAACAGCATAGGGCCTGATTTGTTAAGATCTTATTTTGTGCTTGAGCCCAGAGGTATCATGATTTAGCATATGATGGTATCCGATGACGTGTTTCCTCTCAGGTATTTCAGGCTGTTTAAGCTTCATGAAACACATTCTCCAGCGGCAAACAACCCCAGAGCTGTTCTGAAGACTGCTTATCCACAGCTCCCAGAGCAGGACAGGTAACACACACACAAACATGTACACAAATAGACCCTGTACTATCCAGGTATGATGTGGCTGAATGTCAAGCGATAAATCAACTTTTTTCTTGTTAATCCGAACTTTTGACCTATCAAGCTATGACTATGACAAGTCACAAGACATTTTACAGATTGCTTGGTTTTTGTCTTTGAGTCAATATGGTTAAAAAATCTGTCTATTTTGCATTATTTAATGTAGGTTAATATATTTTTCTTTTTCATTATAAATTATATCATCATAATCAACTTACATTTCAAACTGTCTAGTGTATATATATATATATATACAATATATATATACAGGGTTTGAAATAAAATGTTTCCCCCTCCTGCCAATTTGGCTACTACATTAAGTTACCGGCCATTCAGAATTTACTAGCCAAACAAAGAAGAAGAAATTAACCAGATTAACTACGTCACAGCTTATATGTCTATATATAGGCCTATATATTACAATTTGCATTTCATACATTACTTTTTTATTCAAACAAAATCCTAGCTGTCCTCCAGCCATCTCCTCCCTTCCTCATTCATTCTCATCTTTTTTTTGTACAAAAAAATTGTTTTAGGTGGACAGATCAATACAGTACAACCAACATGTAGGATGTTGGAAAATAACAATGTCTCTTCTGTTAACCAAATGTTTTTTAATCTTCGCTATTGCTACAATGCAAGTGAACAAGCGCGCTGTTATTTGTTGCTTAGTGACGTTTGTGTTCAAGTGAGCCAAAAATGCACAGATTATGCGCAGTCTGCTGTAATTTAATAGATCACGATGACACATGAGTTGAGCATTCTGCATCAATTGAGCATCTAAATCCGTGCAGATTTGGCTTACATGAACTTTCCCAGCTAAAAGAGTAAACATAGTAACACGCCAAATTGGCTAGTGATTTGACAGCGTTACCCGCCACAGTTGAATTTTACCCGCATTTGGCAGGTGTTAATTTCAAACCCTGTATATATATATATATATAATTATTCTTATTTTCTTATTGATTTACATTAAGTTTGTTGCTTTGTTTATGCACATTGTTGTTCAGGTTTCTACAGCATTTTGCCATCAGCAGTAGCGTGGGAGAAGAGTCTGTCTGTAGCGACCACTTGTCTACTGTGTTTTCAGACACCGTACCTGAAAACACCATACGTGAATCCAACAAAAAGGTGAAATGCATTTGTATACACGGAACATAGTCATACATAATCTAGCCGACAGGTCATGCTGGAGGAAACGGACCATATGAATAATAATAAATAAATGTGTTTGTGTGTGTAGGTGGTCCTCACTATCATTTCAGGCTTGCCGGGCAGTCATAAGGAGAATCTGTGTGATTTCTTGATGGAAGTGAATCAAAATAGCACCAGGTGAGAGAACAATCAAGATGCCATGAACCATCATTATAACTATACTAATAAATTTAAAATTGGATGTAGGAGATTCCTAGTGAGTGATATTTATCACTTTAAAATGCTTTGCTGTACTGCCATTGGAAGATGATTCAAACCTAATTGCAATTTGTACTTTGTGTTCTGCTGCACTCTTTAAGTAGAAGGTTGGAAATTCTGACTTTCTGAGTTCAGTGGAACGTATTTTAGATCATGGTGCACAAATTGCTAACTTTATACTCCTAAACTGAGTACTGTTTGATTGTCAGGTGGGAGGTGTTTTGCCCTTCTCTGGAGGGCTCTGAGGATTTCAGTGCATCACACCTTCAGCGGTTCCTGAGCAGTCTTCTGGCCAAACAGAGGGACACTCTGAATTCATCCAGAGTTCTGCTGCTTATACCAGGGTAAGACAGACATGAACACTGGCTCAGAACCTTTTGATGTGCGCATTGAGGATCACATTTATTTAAGTCGCTTACTATGTATTGAGAAACAATTAAATTAACTGACCATTGTTTTTATGACATGAGTTTGTGTGGTTATGTGTTGTAGGTACACTGATGTGCTGGATGTAATCCAGGCAATCACGGCTCATCCAGACCCACAGGTTCACAGCCAAGTGACAGTGGGTGCCGTCTCAGCCTGTGTCAACCCACTCACATCCTTCATCAAACACAGGCAAGAGTATTTCCACATTCACATTGTAAATGCTGTAATACGAATTATATGTCATTATGCAATTATAATACAAGTCACTAAAGGGCCTGTTAACACACTGTAATTTCCCTTGGTTGATGTCATTTCTGAAGCTCTCTTAAACTGCTCTTCACAGGCTTCTCTTCCCCAAACTCCTGGAACAGTGCAGTCAGGGTGAGTTTTTCTCAATAGGGTGAGAGTATTTGTGCATGTTGTAGAACAGATGATCAGATCTGTTTCTGGTGTGGGGTCATATCATGTGGAATCAAATTTTTCTTGGATCTTTTTAGAGATAGAATGTTCTTTGTACTATGAAAGATTACAATGAGATTGCCTGCCTGGACACATTTACAAATAAACAATGCAACTTTCTATAGCCGCTTTTCCTCCGTCAGTGAAACGGTTCTAAGAATGGTAAGGAACGGTTCCAGTTGTATTTCCACTTGAGCCTAGTATGGCATAATTACAAACCGTTCTCGTACCAGAACCGTGCTGGTAGAATGCGTGTAGTGACGTCGCAACTCAGGATTTGTCACTTGTCTGTTGCCTGGCTACCAGTTTCTCTGTAGCTGCCTAAGCATGCTATTTGAGCTGCGTAAACACAAATTAATAAAATTAAAAGAAATATCCTCCATAACGCAGTCCCTATTTACATCTCATATCATTTGTAAACTCTTGTGTTACCAAGGCAATGACTGACACATTTGTATTGCATTCCAAAGAGCTCTGTTATCAGCCCCACAGTGGAAAATGAAACCATATCCGTGCCGGCTGGCCCTGAACAGCACGGAATGGTTAAGCGAAGAGAATGGTTTGGCCCGACGGTGGAAAAACGGCGTATGTCTGCATATCCCTCTGAAGAATCCCATGATTAGAAACAAGCGTTATTTTCAACAACGTCCCTGATCATTTTCGTCTGATATGAACGATATCAATCAAACTGTACTGAGTGTATGAAGACAGTGAGCCATCACCAATGTGCCCTTAATTAAAGCAGCCTCATTTAACCTCAGCACTTTAGGGGAATTGCCCCTGTAATAAGTGCACTGTAAGTGGTTTTGGATAAAACGTCTGTTATACGATTCCTTATATGAGTTTCTGTTTTAGGTGTTGTCAGCAATGTTGTCTTCACGGGTTTGACTACTGAGCAGAAGCACCCGCTTCTCAAACACATGCAGCAGCTGATCCGTGCAGCCAATCCCAGAACTGCATTTATCTTGGCAGAAAAAGGGGTGGTTCGAAGGTTTGTACAATGATAATTCCTCTGACATACACTCTCACATAAATGTAATGGTAATTTTGAATGTTTTTTTGTATTGTAGGACTGAAGATACAAGTCTTATTCTGGATGTCAGCAATTTCTCACAGTCTCATATGATCAATGCAAGATACCTTCTGTATCCTGGCTGGTAATAGTCTCGTTCTCTCCTCTTCTATGTGTGCACATACAAGTGGATGTTTAACTATACTGGACTATACTGTGTATTGTTTCAGGTGGGAGGGCCGGTTTGTGTCTGGAAGTGGAACTTTGTCTATTTCTCAGCATCGTATTGAGTTCAGTCGTCCACTAGATAGAGTGTTATTTCTGCAGCGCTGCAAAGGTAAGCATCTTTTTGTGTGTGTATTTATCATCATCAATAAGACTGTCACAATCATGACATTCTGGTTTGTTGATTATTTGTATTACAAATAATTAGCAATTTAATTGTCTTTTTGTTCATTTCACTTGTAGTGTAACTTAATACACATACATACACACAATAATTTAATCACACTGAAATACAATATGTTTGATTTCCTTTGTAAATAAATATTGCACAGAGCACTGTTGTTATTAATTAAAAAAAGACCACTGAAATTGTTTTCATTAATTGAAATAAAATCAAATATAAATGTTCGATTTAAAAATAAAAATGAAATAAACGAAAATTGGAAATTGATTGCCTTAGCAACTAATTGAAGTAGATTAAGTTACTTATTTGAATTAAATTACTACTACTAAAACTTAAATAGAAATATATAAAAAACATAAGAAAAAAACTATAGAGCAAACGTATACTACAAAAAGCAAAAGCATATACAGTAAACATTACTAAAACATGAACAACATTATTAAAACATAAAAACTTAAATGAAAACTGAAATGATAAAAATATCAGCTAATTCAATATATTATTATATTATGCTATAGTATATAAATAAAACTAAATTATCACTGGCACAGAGTAGAATGACATAAAGAATAATAAGTAAAATATTTATTTGATTATTTCCTAAATTCTTCACACTGCATTGTAAGGCGGTCTGGATAAAATCCTCAAATATTCATTTTGCACAAAAAATGTATTTATTTATTTAAAGATTAATAATGTAAATGTGGTCAGTTGTAGTTACAAGCAGAATATCTCTTGAGATGGTCTGAATTATCGCATAATGCACATTAATGCATTGAAAAGAGACGTTAAATGTGCATTTAATGCCACATTCACTTTAAAATTATTATTTTTTACTCAAAGTAAAAACAACTCACTTTTTCTCTGTCTCGGTTTCTTTTCTCAGCTCTGAAGTCCTCTCTCAAACCTAGCCCTTTCACAGGAAACATCTATCACATCAGTGGGAAAGTGCTGTTCTCTGGTAGGGCAATCCGTTTTCATCATCTCCTGCTAGATCTGCGTTTGTTTAATGAGAAATACAGTGTGACATAGTCAAGTATCAACTAAGATTGTTTATAAATATGTATTGTTTGATTCCAGGATGTCTCTTGCTCTGGTTTTGTCTGTGTAGTTAATGTATGATTTTCCTATGAGAAGTAGTAGGCAGGGGGCCTGTGGGGTAACGCCACACGGTAGGACTCTCACCTCTGAATCCTCAAAGTGATGTGGCCTGCACACATCTATTCTCACTTTTTTTTTCTCAGTCGTTTCTTCCTGTGGTCACGTTTTTTGGAGGTTTTTTTTTTTTGGACTCTCCTCTGTTCCTTTGAATCTTTGGTGTAGTTGCATGGAGAGAGTGGGCAGATTGACAGAATGGAGAGAGCTGAGTGATTTAATAGTGCCTGAGTTACAGCACGCTAGATAGTGTAGTTCATTTAGGACCCGTACAGTTTGAACACCATCTGTGATGCCTAGTTATCCCCATTAATCATCTGTGTTTTGTTATGGAAATCTTTTCTATATATATATATAATTTTTTTTTTTTTTGGTGCCTACGTTTGGTTTGTTGTGTGAAGTTTTTTATAAAATTTTCTTAACATTCAGTGCATTGTGTTCAGTTGTTTTCAAGTTTGACTCCTTGCTTGTTTGTAGAGTGCAGAGTTGTAGTCAACACTGCAGAAGAGTGATTGATGGGATGGATGGCTGTTGGCACGCCATGCTAGACATAGCTCCGTCTGATGACATGTTTGATAAATTAGTGTGCAGCATGTTGGACTCAGTGTGTGTGTGTGTGTGTGTGTGTGTGTGTGTGTATCTGACTGCATTTGGTGTCTGTTTTCACTGCAGACAATGACAGACAGATGGAGGTAAACTGTAACTCTATCAGTGGGAATGTGACCGTTGCCCCCGATCAGGGGACTCACCATGGCCCGCGGACAACAAACAACTGTTATCTAATGTTTCACGGAGTGGGGCTTACCCAGGAGGGGCTGAAAGACTGGCTCCGGCATTGTGCCAAACAGGTAAATTCTCATAGGTTGGACCAGGTGGAATCCGCAGCCTTCTTTCATATTTTCTGCCCTAATTTTGTGTGAGGTTAAACAGTAAAATGTTTGCTGAGAGCAACTACATTAGTAGCATTATCATATAACCCTAAATATTTAACGAACACAAATTTTATGAATTACGGGCACTCCAATTCGGCAGAGTTTTGTGGATGCAGATTTATAGAGAGAGATAGAGATTTTATGCAATCATGCAAGGGTTATGGCCTGGAAATGTCAGTGTGTTTGTGTTTCACAGAAAGTGCTAAAGAAAATCAAGAAAAATCAGAGGACGCTCACTCCACAGGAGATCAAATATATTCATGTGAGTATACACACACTTGCACGCCTTCGTACGTCACCAAAGTGGATGCTGCTTCGGTGGTTTAAATACTTAAGTACTCATTTTATGTGTCTCTAGGTGAAAAGGCACCTGGATCCTCTCCCTTCTGGTTACTTCTACAATGGTCATCACTTTGTCAGTTTCTTTGGAGAAAAGCAACATTTCCATCCTTGTATCTTTTAATTCTGGTAACTTGTTAATCAGGTTAAAAATTCCAATTTCATGGTTGTGAAATTTTCTTGGTTACTCTACCGTACAAAAGTTTAGGGTTAGTAAGATTTTATTCAGCTATCTCTTTTGAAAAGTTGAACAAAGTTAAACCAAATATAGTTTTTAGCAAAAATAAATTGTAAACACCTAATAGTTTTACCATACATTTTCTCGCCATGAAAATAGCCTCAGAAGCTGGCATGGCATTAAAAATAAACAAACATTCAGCAAGGATGCATTAAATTGGTCAAAATTGACAAAGACCTTTACAATAATGTTTCAAAATATTTCAAATAAACGCTGTTCTTTTGAACTTTCTATTCATCAAATAATAATACGAAATAATAATAAGAAATCAGAATATTAAAATAATATCTGAAGAATCATGTGACGCTGAAGAATGGAGTAATGTAATAATATTTCACAATATTTTACTAATTGTACAATATTTTTTATATTGTATTTTTGATCAAATAGATGCAGCCCTGGTGACCATAAGAGACTTTTTTTAAAATCTTACTGACCACAAACTTTTATTTTACTTTCAACCTAATGTCTGCATTTTGCAATAGAAGCATGCTGTCGATAACCACAGGTAATATTTTTATCCGATAAGAAGGCTAAATGTTTAATCAGAAGGAGTTTTGAAAAAATGGCGCATTTATACAGGCTGAGGCATCAGTTCAAATTATTGTGAGCTGTAATCGACAGCATTAAAACTAATATTGAATAATGACAGTATTGAATATTACTGTATTTGACAGAACTGATGTGTTCGTGTGATGCTGTGTGTTGTGTTGCCATCACATGTTGAGTCCTTACATGGGTGTATTCAGTGATGGATCAGTTCATTGATCAATACGTGCATGACGCCAATAAAGAGATTGAGCGCTTCAACAGAGAGGTGGACCTGCAGCCACACGCTGATCTCTTCGACCCCTAATCCCTTCATCTGACAAATTCACTTTCCGGGAAGAGGGAGGGGGGTCACTTTACAATCACTAACGTCCACTATCCAATTACCCACACAAAACCGACCATTTCACAAGTTAGAATGAAGGATTTGCTGTTGAGGGATGAGGAGGATTTAGCTCACAGCCAGGGAGAAATATCACAGTCTAATGAGAGATCCTTTACCCAGCATACCATGACAGTAAATAATACTAGCACCCTGAGAAAGCTGAAACGCTGTTGTGCAAAGCAGCAATGCGAAAGCCTGTGTAAAGGGCTCACAGATGTGTCAAAACAATCCTGTTTAGAAAATATATTTTCTCTGTATTACCAAATGAAAGTTAAACAGAAACTAGAGGCTCATATATAAAGGATTTCCAGATCGTTACGCTCTTTGCAGCGGGCATGCTGTAGTGGTGAAGCTCCCTGCAGTGAAGGTTGTCCTACTGTAATTCCAGCGCCTAGCAGACATATTGAGCTGAATCGTAATGAAGTTTGTCAGTGAGGCTGAAAGTGATCAAACAGAAGGCTCATTTCCAGCCGTGTGCATCTGGAAAGGCAGGTGCGCCGCACCTGCCCTCAGTCAGCCTCTGTCAATCTATCGACCCCTGCTGTGAAGAGCAGGGCTGAGGATCTCTCATGTGCTGCACTTCTCTTTTCAGCCATTCTGAAGTGATTAACTGACACAGCGGTCCTTCAAGTCACCCCATTTTGGGAGGGTTAGGGTATCGGGTTGATGGAGGGTTTATTATTATTAGGAGTTCTAATGTGTTCTTAAACAGATTGACTATTTAATGTTGGGTTTGTGTAGCACCAGGAATCAATTTGGTGTGTTAAACCTGTGCTTGCCGAGTGTGCGCTGGTACAAAGGCATGGCAGAAACAGAATTAGTGTGCATATATCACCCCTGTACTTTACTAGATCTGTACCGTTCAGTATTACGGTCATATTTTAGCTCTATCCTGGGGTGTGTGTCATTCTATGCATGTTTTCTTTGACTAATCACTCACAGCAGGAGAGCAGCAGTGTCTTTTACATGTGTATACACACACATTTGACCTTTTGTCTGTAAGACAAGCCTTAAAAGTAATGCTTTTTAAACGATTACGGCGCCACTAAAAGAGCAGAGAGATGCACTTCCAAAGAAACTCGGACACTGCTGGTCTCTTCTGTGCTGCAATATACTGTACCGGTGTTAATACACTACATGGTTAGCAGCTCTTTCACCAAGCCATATTCACTTTTTGGTCAGAGTTACTGTGGAGTTTTATGAGCTACATAGTGCTAATGTTGCTATGAGCTTTTTTAGTGTTCTTTTAAGATGTATAATATAGTAACTTTGCCTTTTATGTCTCTTGACACTTTTGTAACTTGTTGTGAACAAGCCGCCCTGTTGTGAACAAGCTCTGAAAGGACGTTGCTGAGATGTAGATCCGGTCTAAACCGAGAAGCAAAGAGAATCTGACTACTCGCTAATAGGTGACAGAGCCTCAGAGGTAAGCAGTCACTTCACGAGTGCTGAAACACAATCACCGATGTGCCGCGCACACACACATGCTCATTTAGCTCGTGGTGTTGCCATTAGTCGGATTCTACACAGCAGCTGTCCTTAAAGGGTACAGGGCTATGAAACACTTATATAATGTGTAGTTCGAGTAGCAGCCATTTTTAGCACATACTATCCGCATGTGTTAAGATGTCTTATCAATTTCTATTTATGCTAACAGAAATGCCTTTCACCAAACTGGAACAACCAAGAAAGAAATTGCTAGAGTTCGATCTATTTTTCATATTGGAAAAACGTGATTTATCTTCGCAAATTCTATTTTTCTAATGCTGTGAAATCAATTAAATTGGAGCCAGATGATAGTATTCCTCAGGCGAAGCAGATTCTCTCCTGTGACAGATATTTGGCTGCCGCTGCAGAGTCTTGGCAGAGAGCAGGGGCATCCCCGGGCAGAAAGCGCCAGTGTTGGTGAAAGGACAGAAGAATTGTTTGTCTATGTTAGTGTAAAGGGCCAGTAAGGGTCTGCTGAGTAACAGGAAGGCACTGGAGGGCCATCGTGTAAAACTCAAGACAAAGAAAAATTCTTGTCTTAGACTTTGGCTGATGGATTTAGAAGCTTTTTGTCATAGATGAACACTAAGAATCTGGCTTTTGCTCCTCACACAGACGACTCTAGTGAGGCCCTCCAGAGGCACTTCCTGGTATTGTGGGCTTGAACCCCCTCTGGCCCGCACAGCTGTGCTCATCGAGCTGAAGTTAGAGGAATAAAACAGAGTTTGGTGGAAAGGTTTTTGACATTAATGTCAAGGATAATCTTAAATTAGTGGCTTTAATGCTATTCAGATAGGAGGGATAGATTTTTTCGTTTTGATTTGTTTAACACAAACCGGCCTGGGTTTTCCAAAAGGGTAAAGAGAAGCACTTTTTATTAGATAAATATTCAGACTTTCAATAGTCACTGCAGGCTTGTTCCTGAGTCCTGACCAAAACTTTTATCTTGTCCCTAAATCTGATCATTTGTTTTTAATAACCAACCAGAAGCTGGTCATTCTGACAGCACGTCTCATGTTCTCAGGTATCTAGTAACACCAGCATAGAAGTTTTATATCAAACGTCTTTCACGACCGGCCTACATTTGGTGCATTATTTTGTGGATGATGTGCTGTGCTTTGAGGGCCACAGTAGAATTAGGACAAGCTAAAGGGCTAAATAATTCCCAGTTGCTGCTGGCTGGCTGGGGACAAGCCAGAAAATTGAAATAGCTAAAAAAGGGGTATTATTAGCTAAACGTTATTTGCACAAAGCTAAACATGCACCCATAAGGTCTTGTGTTGGCGTTATGGGGAAACATTGGACCTTTTTGGTGGGAAAATGTGGAATTCAAATAGATTTACCAGTCTTTACCTCAGTTTCAGAATATCCAGTGCTTGGAGTTCATGATATCTTCTTAAATGAACAAAATTTAAGATGGTTCTACTTGAAAAGTGCCAAAAGTTCTTAAATAACTTTTTTTTTGTTTTAAGGGGTTAAACAAAAGTTTGTGAAAAATCTAAATTTAAGTGTTGTTTGCACAAAACTACTGTAACTCGTGTTTTCTCCTGTGACTGATGCTTTTTTTTCTAATATATATGGTGTATTTATGACAAAATAACATATTAAAAATATTTATAAGCTACACTTCCGTTCCGTTGATGGGTTATTTGTATTGTCTGTCATTCTTATTGGTCTATTCAGTGAAACATGCTGGCAACAAACATCTTCAGACAAAAGCAGCCTGGAAGAGAAGTGTGTTTGTGTGTGTAAGGTTATCAACTCAGCAGTGGATTTGTCACATGGTGATAACATCTTTAAGGATGCCAAACCCAGCTTAAACACTAATCTCTGGGGCCTGCAACAACAGAAGCTATTTATAACCTTGCATGTGTATCTGTAATATGTAATCGAACACTGTTTTGTGTGTCAAATTGAAGCCTACCACACATCCTTTTCCTGGCCTTCATTTAGGGTCGCTGCCCACCCCACCTTCCAAAATTGTGGTATTCAACCCACTGTGACTCTAACGCACCCCAAGGATCAACACACACGTCCCAGCCCAACCTTAGCCATATATACAGCCTGCGTTCCACTCTAAGGTGGGTTCAAAACAATGCGCTCACCCTCTTGCAGATACAATACCCACATTTCTTTCAACTTACATCAGGCTCCCTTCATCTCTCCCTGGAGACGGTACCCACCCTTTGCACACATAGCAGCCATTGTTTCTCACTGGCCAGTGGGACGAGTTCAAGGTTTCATTTCTGATGCACTGGTTGTTATGACGGCATCATGCATACCCTACTATGGCCTGTTTATCTCCCATGGCTCCTCATAGTGGAGTGGAGAGAGATTTTGGCACTGGGTGCTTGATCCAGAGAGTCTATAAAATATGGGATGTTAGCAAAATGTACATCAAACCATCTGAAATGCTATAAATGTACAAATATATTTTACTTGAACAAAGCTTTTTATTTTTAAAGCAAGTTTACATTTTTGTTGCATATATATATGAATTACAATTTGATTAAGATTTACGCATTTGGCAGATACTGACTGTATCTGGTGTAAAAAGTCATGGATTCCTTGGGAATCAAACCCATGACCTTGCTGTTGCTAGCGTCATGCATCATCATGTTCAAGTTACATTGAACATGGCAGGTGTTTGGTCATCTCTGTCCTTTTGATCACTGTCAGGGATTGATGAATAGGATGGACGATAATTGTCCCTTTTGTTGGACACACACTGAGGCCAGAGTGCCCTTTAATCTGCTTTAATCAGAGTGTCATTTTATGTCCCTGACACTTGCAGTGCCTAAGAGGCTGGAGAGATATAGACTGTCTGTGTCACAATGCAAATATAGCATTCACACACACACATACAGTGACATAAATGTCATTAAGAAACAGCTTATTCAAAATATGAGTGGCCATTATCACACTTTGACCTGGAGATCGTTTCTAATGTATGCTTTTGCTCTATTCTTTCCCCTATTTTAGGCTACGTTCATACTGAAAGCCAAAGCGCCCAATTCCAATTCTACTCAAATGTGATATAGACCACAGTTTAAAAATTTGGGGTCGGTAAGATTTTTTTAAAATGTTTTTATGCTCACCTAGGCTACATTTACTTGATAAGGAATAAAGTAAAAACTGTAATATTGTAAATAATATTACAATTTATTATATTTTAAAATGTAATTTTTTTCTTGGAATGGCAAAGCTGAATATTCAGCAACATTACTTAAGTCTTCAGTGTCGCATGATTCTTCAGAAATCTTTCAAATATTCCGATTTGTTGCTTAAGTAACATTTCGTATTATTATCTATGTTGCCAATGGTTGTGTTGCTTTACATTTTTGGCTTGATTTGGATTGATTCTTTGATTGGACAGTTCAAAAGAACAGCATTTATTTGATATATACTGTTTTGGTAACAATGTAAAAGTATTTAGTCAGTTTTGACCAATTTATAGCAAAAGTATTGCATTCATATTGTTGATTATTTCCAGATTCAAAATGTCCAGATTTTACATTCAGCTATAATAAGAATTAAATATAATTCTTAAATTATTATTTTTTTTAATAATAATAAAATTATTGAGTATTATTGTATTGAGTTCAGTTTATTATTATGACCCAAACAACAAAGTTGGTTTCATCTTTCAAGCATAAATCTAATTCATTTTAATGAAAAAAGTTGGCTACATTTGAAGATATACATGTACTCCATCATACACAGTTTAGCTTGTTGTTAATTTATCTTATGTTTTTATATTTCTATGAAATTTTTTTTGTAGTGTTCTCAAACAACAGATATATATATATATCTGATTTATTTTCAAATAATAATTTGAAAGCGAAACAGATCATCGAGGTTCACACTTTTATCAAACAAATGTATGTGATAAGGAAAAAAAAATCTGTTGGACCACATTGAACTGCAGTGTGACCATAGCCCTTGTGTCCTCTAGAAAAAAGTATGCTCTGTTCACAGTTCATTCTCCAGGTTAAGAACATCAAAGGTCATGAGAACATGCATGTCATTGCTTTCTTTAGTGACAGCAGCCAGCTTGAGTTGTGTGGCATTTCCTGTGACTGCCTCACCTTCCCAAACTCTGCTCTTATTCATCTTCAGATCCGTTCGTTTCTCCCCCACGACACACACTTTTTGAGCACCTGATACCCGCACGCGAAAACTCACTGATCTTTGGGTTGCCAGCACACCTGTGCGGGGCTCCAGCAACACACACCCTCTTACCCACGCTGAATATACAGCGGGGAATGGATCTCCGGGCTTTTCACACACACTCCTGATTATAAAGTCACACAGCGACATGTAGTCCTGCTCAGGGGCTTTCCGTCCATAAAGAGCAAGACGATAAACTCCCGCTCTGGGCGCGCACACACTCACGGTAACCTTAGTTTCTGTAAATGTCATGAGTACATATCGGGACAGAGGAAAATGGGCCTCCTCGTGGAGCTCAGCGCTGAGGACCGCGTGTATTTGTAGGTCTGGCGTGGCACAATGGAAGGTGATGTTGCACCGCCCCTGTGGTGCATTCACTATCGCCCCTGTGTGGCTGAAATGGGACAGTCCGGCTTCTTGAGTGCGCATCCCGGGACCACACCACAAGCCAAGGTCTGCAGGATACAGAACATTTGGATTCAACACTTGACTTTGACAGTGCAGCAGGTAGTTCCCGGCGTTTTGAAAAGTCCCACTTCCACTATCGTAATCCCGGACAAATACGGACAGCCGGTAAAATCCTTTGTACGGGCACATGACGTTGCACACCAGCTGCTCTGCTGTGATTTGCAATGCAAGGCAGCGCTTGGCCGTAGCGGCGTCGAGCTCGGGGTGCGTGAGTTCACACACCATCATCAGAGGTCGTGTTGTGTGTAGGATCACCTTGCACTCGCCACCCTCACCCACCTCCACAGCCTCTTCTCCTGCGGTGCTGCAACCCTTGACACCTAGAGCCGCTGACCCCACCGCCAGGCCCCAGTTCAGGTAAGGGTTATCAGGAAGGGCCTGTCTCTTCTGGATACTCGGGCACTCCAGCTCAAGAGAGCAAACCCACCGCAGAACACCACGTTCACCCTCTCGTCGGGCAAACAGCTTCACCTCGTAGGCCCCAGGCTCTGGGGGCAGTAATCGCAGCTTCATCCCTTGTTGAGTAACTGACAAGAGACCACAGGAGCTGTCAACTTCCTCCTGCTTTAGAGTTCCTGTCTCGTGATCCTGCTGCCTCATCTCATACGAAAAGGTCAATGGTCTAGAGGATCTCACCGACACAATTGCTTCCCCATCGTCTGTGGAAAACCAATTTTGACACATTTAACACAATGTTACAGTAATATTGTGCCTACGTTCACACTGGACATTTTTGGCAGTGACAACCGCATTCTTAAATTCATGCACGGAGAACCACTCCTGAATTTACGATGGTTGACATAAGAGGCTTGAACTAAATGTTCAAGTATGAACATGTTAGCCTTACCGTTATCTAGAAGCTAGTAGTGTGCTCCAAAACAATAAGAAAATTTCCATTTAGAAGATATTCAAAACTTAGTCTCTCACTTCTGCCAACATAGATCAATGATTTTGATGACATCACTATGCACTTCAGCTTCTCATCAGATTTTCTGTCCAATCAATCAAATGCTCTCTAGAATCTGAAGCTGCCCCCTTACATAATAAATAGACGCTGAAGCTACGGCTATAGTCGGTCACTTGTTCACACATTTACTATTTTCTACATGGTGAATGGCACATAGTACACTACATAGGGGATAGGGAGACACTTTCCGTTGGGGCAAATGAAGTCTGGTTTCACGTTAGTGTCACGCGAACCACGCGTGCACACAGTCTGCTCCGATCCAGAGACACGATAACACAGAGCGAGTCAGCGCAGACCAGTAAATGTATCGGACTCAGACGCATTTGAATTCTGCACAGAATGCTATACTTTAAAGCGAAATGGAGAAATGGTTACAGATTAGGAGGAAACTGCGGCTTTACAAAGTTCAACTGCTCTAGCCAAGCTGTCTGTGATATAAACAAAGCGCTATTTTAAAAAAGGGGAGCTGTTCAAATTGTCTTCCTGTTTCAGTGGAAATTACATCAACACATTGAATAATGCTGCGCGTTTCAAGCTTTTACTGTCTATGGTTTCAAGGCACTTCAGTGGGCCTTTAAGCATGCCATTTAACATCAACAACTCCATAGTGTTAGGCATCGGTTCATCTGCCGGCTTCTCGAACAAGAAAAAATGTAGGGTGGGACTTGATTTTGTCCATCAGGAATTGATTGAATCATTGTGTTTGCTATTGCTGTGATCTCATGTGAGTGACAGGTTGTCCCAGAATCACACCAATAAACACAGCAGAGAAGAAATAAGATGTCGTTTTTAAGGCACTGTGTCAAGTTAAATGATGTATCTTGAGACCCTGGGTTTTCCAGGAGTGACACTGCATAGCTTCAGTGTGTATGCACTATTTATTTAATATTCTTGCCTGCTTTTCCTGCAGTGCATGCCATAGAAAGTATTCAGTAAGTTTTAGTTACAATAACTTTTTTTTCTCATGAGACAGTCTAATCTGTAGCAAACAGTCTAAACAATTTTCTCAGAGCTTCTCAACACGAGCTGATGCCAGCAGACGCCTATTATCTCATTGCAGCGTAACAGTGTGTGTGCTTCACTGATATTCCCTTTTGAGTTTCTGAATTATTCTATTATGCATGTGTAGTTGCGTTGATAGTGTATGTTTTGTGTCCATATGCACACCTGTGATAGTTTTGTACTGTGTAGGTTGTGTGAGAGTCAATCCAAACTGATAAAATGCTGAGGTCTGCAAGGGTCTCATTTCAAACTCTTCCATAGAGATGGGTGTGGTGAGCAGTTGCCAGGTCTCGTCATCAGGGAAATGTGAGTTTATGAACTCACTGGGTTCAGTCAGGAAATAAAAGTCATCATACCTGAAAGAGACAGACATCAATACTTTTTATTGCAGTTGTTTTTCATTGCAGTGTGTCCTCAATAGTTTGCATCCTATTTTCTCAGAAGAGAGACTGTAAATTTGCTGTAAACCAACCAGATAATTTTTTGATGAATTACAAACCTTGATTTTGAAGCAAAAACGGATTTGTAAATCAGAAAAAAAAAGTCAAATATATAAAAATGTATAGTCTACTCGGTGTAATTTAAGAGGGGACTGAATATACTGATATAATCAAATACAGAGTACAATATAAAACTTGATTCATAGTCATGAGTTAGAAGTATAGAAATACATTTTCAGTTTATTGCAGAATATTCATAAAATTAAACGTGTTGAGTTTGGAGGCCGACTTGTTTAAGGCCCCGTCCACACTACTGCGTTTTCGTTTAAAAACGGAGAATTAAAACGAATACGATCTCCGTCCACACCAGCGTTTAAACTGCGTATTAAAATTGATCTCCGTCCACATTAAAACGACTGAAAACGCGGATCACGTGACCATTCACCAACACTGGACATGCGCGTGCCGGTGTAAACGGTGGCTGACGAATCAGGGAAGGAGGTGTCATGACTGATGACACCCAATCATAGAGCCGACTGTGAGTTTTACCAGAGACTAAGGACTTTGTTTTTACTGTCTATGGCACCGTGGGGAACGTTGATCCTGGAGGGCCACTGTCTTGCAGAGTTTAGCTCCAACCCTGAAAAAAAAAAACATTCAGCTGCCTGTAACTTTAGTAATCCTGAAGACCTTGATTAGCTTCTGGTGTGTTTGATTGGAACTAAACTCTGCAGGACAGTGGCCCTCCAGGATCAACGTTCCCCACCCCTGGTCTATGGTGTGAGCCTCTGCGTCAGCGTTTCGAAAGTCCTCCGTTTTGTCCCGTCTTCACTAAAACGCCCTCCGGAGATGCAAAACGGAGCTGCAGCGTTTCTAAACTTCTCCGTTTTAGGTCTTCGGGCACATGAAGGACGGGAGGTGCAAACGTAGCAAAAGATCTCCGTTTTTACACGAAAACGCAGTAGTGTGGACGGGGCCTAAGTCATTCACAATGCTTCATGGGAATGGGTGGTTGCAGTCGTGTGTGTGTGTTTTTTTTTTTGTCTCAAATTGCAAAAAAAAAAAAAAATTTCAATTCTTTTTTGGTGGATCGTTCTTTTCAGGAGGATTTATTGGTAGTGTAATTCACTGGCTAATAAGTAAAAAAAAATGTTTTAAATCATGTTGAAATAACACTGACTGATGGTTCAGAATACCAACAGGATATACCATTGATGAATAATATCAAAATTAATTAACCCTAACCCTACGAAATAATTTCTAAGGCCTCTAAATTATCATCATGATCAAACATTTGCTGCAAAAAACCCTGTTGTGCACAATCTACTTTATGCCTTCTGTCATCGGATTGATAGTTGATACTTTTTAGCAAGTAAAAAGGCTTTTAGTACAATTCTAAAAACATCAGTCTTATGGTCATGATATACGTCTTTTTGCTGTGAAATCTTTGCTGATTTCTATAAAGTAAACGTAAGAATAACGGTTTATTGTTAGTAATATTTCAAGAGGAACACTTACTAGATTTGAAGCAATGTTATTGTATTGCATTGAATTTAAATTTCCTTCCCAAAATAAAAACTAGAGAACTTTGATCATAAAACTAAGCTTTTAAATATCATTTTACGGAGACATTTTTTTCTCTCTCCCATGGAACCCAACTCTTCAATGCTGTGGAATATACACAAACAATGGTGTATGTAAAAACTAGTTTTGTCAGTTTGTCAGTGAGTGTACTGTATGATATGTATAACTGATACTCTGAGGAGCCTGACCTCTTCACAAATGTTTTGCTTTTCATATCCACAGTGCCAGCGCCCCAGCAAGCATCAAGCAGCCACCACTGACCCCCCACGAAGACAGCATTCCACTCATGATCGGAACGCTTCTCAGCTAAACTGTGCCTGGCCTGGTATCCAATGCCTTTGCTGTACCCACTCACCTCCACACACTCAATGCCCAGCTCCCTAGAGAAAGAGAGAAAGTTCAGAGCCGCGTTCTACTGGAATGATGTGTGTGTGTACATACTGTACCTGTGCCCATTTACCTGCACATTTCCACACAGAGACTGGAGTATCCACTACATACACCCTTTCCCTTCCTGATGACCTCATCAGATGAGCAAATCTTCTGAGAAATACCAAGGTATCCCTCTAAATCATACTCTACGCACACAAATGCATTAGACAATTTGCACGAGGAAGTACATTCATAAAGAGTTAAAAGTGAAAAAAAAAAAAGATTAGTAGAAACCATTTTTCACTCAGAAATTGCTAGCGACACTGAATTAAAAGTAAAACTTTGAAATATTTTGTTCTTCTAAAACATACTCCAATACTTAGTTTTTTACAGTGCATGATGCATTTTTTGCATGTGCAGTTACCAATATTATGGCATAGCCAGATCCATGCGGCCCTGAGTTTTTCCAGATCATTTCTGCTCCCCTCAGTGACTGCACACGCAATCTTCTGAGCATCAAATACTTCCAGCTCCCTCAACTGAAAAACACATATTCATGCCTAAATCTATTGTTTATGAGAACAAAGAGGACAAAGACTTGTGTGTTGTCTGTTACCTCTTTTCCTTTCTTGATTGAGAATGTGTCTACTTTGTTGAAAATATCAGTGCTGGAGAACAGCAATTTTCTGGGTTTCCTCTGGGAGGAGGAGACTGCAGGTAGATAAGGTCTCCCAGATTGCGTGCCAGGGCTGGCAACTGAGAGGGGTTTCACAATCTCCTCTTGGCTCTTTTTCACAGTGCTCCTCTTTCTTACACTCACTGACTTCGCCGCGCTCTCGGCGGACAGTTGGCGCTTTGTGCTCGGCCTTTGTTCCTCACATAACTTCCCTTCATAGTTCTCTAATAGCACCTTATGTGAAACCGCATTTTCTTGTATCGGTACAATGGTTAAGGGCTTTGGGTCATTTTGCTCCACTGACTGTGAACCTCCTCGGTGGCTCTTATTAGTCAAACAGACTTTGGTGCTGTTCTCATCCCTCATGCTGTTCTCATGGCTTCCAGATACATTTTGAAGTTTGTATTTCACCACACCATTTTCAACTTTCAAATCAAAGTTTTGTTTCTGCGTGTCATTGTTTGAGTCTGTGGCAGTTTCTTCTGGTTGGCGGCATCGGTTGCTGTTTTTTGTCGTGATTGGTTGTTGATCAGTTTGAGCTTCATCCATGCAATTGAGAGGAAAAGAAAACATCTGGACCACATATATCGTCCTGCTTGTTGCATAACTTTAAACCCAGAAACTAACATCTAATGACATAGTACATACTTCAAATGATCCCTTAGTTTTTAAAAGCTCCAAAATACATCTGAAATGCAATTATCTTACCTTTTGCAGTTGTGAAACTCATACCTTCTGTCACTTTCAGAAGTGTTGGTAGTGGCAGATTTATCCAAGTTTTGTTTTCTATTGCAGGGGCCTGTCTATATCTATTTTCTCACCGTGTCCACCCCTATGAAAGAATAGCACGCTAAAAATACACTTGGACTTATCATGACAACCAATGAGCTCAAAGATACAAGAGGGGGGTAGAAAGAAGGGCATTTGATGTTGGCACGAAGGGTGAAGAAGGTTGTGGTTGGTAATGGATACATTTATTAGCTAACAAATATGCGTAAACAATGTCTATCTTGACCTTGTTAAGGGTATTAAAGTATTTGTGGGAAAGTTTATAGTCTACTCAGGATGAAGAAATAAAGTGACACACACACACACACTCACACACACACACACACACACACACATTAATAACAATAATTCATCACAACAATTCTCCTTCAGTGCCAGTCTTGGACTCATTAACCTCGTACTCCAAATTACTTTCCTTATGTAAATATGGAAATTGAAGCTGACCATAGTGGATACTGTCGCTATGTGCGGGAAAACAAAGCAGTTTTTATTTCCATACATAGAGACCCTTCCTCCAAAAACATCCTCATTGGCTTGGGCTCCATGTCAGACAGTCTGTCGGGGCCCTCAAGAGTCCTCTTACATACCCCCCTCTAGCAGGCTGAATTACCCCAGACCAATTACCCATCGGCATTGTGCCAAAATAGCAATGACTACAGTTGTGTGTTTATTCATGAAGTTCTCCCCTTCAGGTTTTGGAATAAAACTTGTCTTTGCTTAAGTTTTCCTGTTTCTGGTTTGCATCGTGTTAAAATGAAGGACTTTTCTATACAGCCTTGTAGATAATACGAAGACATGAAGTGATGGAGACATGGTCTTTCTCCTGCTCAAGATGTGATAACATAAAAGTCCAAAAAGTAGCTTTGAACAGTACCCAACAAACATTAATGAGGCATAGTGTGTGTTCTGTCTTTTATCTATATCTTACACTCTTAAAAAAAAGAACCTTTCAGTGAGTCGTTTTTTTTCTTAGTGTGAAGAACATTTTAATATTTTTTGAGCACTTGAAAGGTTCAATTCATGTTAAAGGTTCTTCATGAAACCAAAGATGCCAAAAAAGAACCTGCATTTTTAAAAGTGCATGTAGACAACACACTGGTGTTGGTTCTCAATCCTTCACCTGCAATGCACAGCACTGCACTGCATGGTGGATGTCTCCCTTATCTAGGCTACTACACCTGATTCAACTCATCAGCTCATTAGTAGAGGCTCCACGAACTAAACAGGGTGAAGCAGAAGGGAGACAAATGTCCAGTGCTGTCAAGGATCAGTATTGAGAATAGACTTACACAGTCTACTATAACACAGTGTTCTCCTCTAAAGTTGAAGCAAATCCACACAGTATGGCTAAATGTCAGTTTTCTGAATAAAGAATCCAAATTCAGTCACTCACAACTTATATAGAAAGAAAGAAAAATATCATATATATAAATAAAAACTAATGCAGAGTCTTTCAAATTGCCAAGAGTGCACGTGTGCCGCGTTCTCTGCGCGCTCTCTTTTCCCCACTACTAGTTTTAAATTATAGCCTACATGTTAGTCATCCGTGCTTTATTCGTTTAATGTCACGTTTAAGATGTTCATAAACAGGACAAAATCTGTTTGCCCACTTACATTTACTCAGTAATGATATTGATGGACCATCCGTGTCGTCCAGTCACTCTGTTTTACTGGAGCGTGATTGGTCCAGATTCACGAGCTTTTGTTCGCGTGCTGCACTCCTTGCTCTCGTGCTGTCATGCACACCTGCGGTACACTCGCGCGCGCCGCTAATATGCCTGCCAGTGTTTCACACTCTGGAGAAAAGAGAACAACTTGACTAGTTAGTTTGGATATAAAGGTTAACTCACTCTCAGAAAACATTGCCTGGATGTGATTAGAGTCATTTTAAGGTATACCAAACTAAAAGACGTCATGAAGACGGATAAAGACGGTAAAGACATGAGGGGAGTGACTGTTAACCGCTTTGCTGAAGGTAAGAATATTTGCATCTAAAGGGACAATGTGATTTTCTTTATAAACTTTATGAAATGTATAAAAACAAATATTTAAGGAAATATGCTTGTGATAACACTTGTAAGAGTTTTCGTGTTAAAAAAAGTTTATGTTATTGTGAAAGTCGTACTGAATGTCTCGCTCTCTGCTTAACATAAGTGAATAAACTGCTACAAAAACAACAAATATTGTTGAACTAAATGACATTTTATGAAAAACGTAACAAGCATTACCATGGCAACCATAGTTACTGTATCCTACAGTTACTTATACTACTATAAAGCCATAATAAATTAGGATGTAGGCTACATGAAACAGAAGGGCCTTTTTGTTTTTAATTAAGTAAATTCGTTTTTTTTTTTTATGAAAGTGGACGGTGCCCGGTAGCAAGTTACCACATTTATATTTTTGTACAATGTCGCATTGTGGGTTACCATGGTAATTTTAAGGGATATGGCATGTTATCCCAGAAATCAAAACTTCATTATCACTGCTATAGTCCTATTGTCTAGCCCATGTTATCCCAGACTGACACAAGGACAAAGTTAGACTGCAAAAATGCCCAGCATATTAACCATGAGAAATAGGCATCATTTATAATTATATATGTTATAATTGTATATGTAATGTAAATCTGATTGTATATATCTCAAATCTCTTTATTTGATATACATGCAGTCATTTGGACACTCACTTAAGACTTTCTAAAAAAGACATTTTTGAAAACTGTAATCTGATCTTATCATCTGCACTTTAAAAAAAAAACAATTTAGTAATGATGTATTAACACATTTAAATTAAAGATGTGCAACGAACAATGATTTTGTATCAGCATAATTACCTTCACTGGGTTTCCTTCATGATTAAGCTGTATTTTCTGTTCCTTATCAAGACTGAGCAAAAAAAGGATGAGTGTCCCAATAGCTTGCTATACAATAGAGCTTCACATAAGCTGCCTGGGCTCATGCTCTTAGGGTAATGAGGGAAGGAAGGACTGCTGGATAAAGACTCATCTTTTTATTCTGCTGTCTTTCAGTTGTTAGTCTCATGAAGTCAAAAGCTATCAGGATATCTGATCAAAGCCTCTTTTTAAGGCATCATTGCACATCTATAAATATCAGCAATCGCCACAGCAGTGGTGCCATTCCGAATTCTTGTTCACCTGACAAGAATCGAAAAGTTCCCTTAGTACAATTGTAGACACAACATGCTTTCTCCCACATATTTTCTCGGCCTTGGAGATAAAGTACTACAAGTGTGAGGTAACTCGGATTTTTTATTACTCTCTTCGTTATTGTTTCATCTTAGGTTGTGAATTCAGTGAATCTTGTGACAGACTACTTTGCTCCATTGTAACATCTTTTTAGACATCATGTCAAGCTATTTAGCCTAGATATAACTATTGTTTTTTCTCATCTCAAATCTTCACGATTCTCTCTCACAAGCACGTGTACATGCGCTCAAACAGACACGTACTCTAACTGATACATTACTTACATTAGGTGAGGGTCCAGGGGAAGGAAGCTCCACCCTTTGTTGTTCGCTTTTGACTGTTGGCTCTTCCTGGAGATACAATACAAATCTCTCTGTGTGTGTAAAGCAAACTCAAAAAGAGCTGGTGTTTGCAGGGCTTGACCCTAATTCATGTACCAAAGAAAACTAAAGAAAGAATTTGGACAAATTTAAAGGGGAACTTGGCAACTATTTCAACTTAATAAAACCGGTTAGAAATCATTTGGATGGTTAAATAACCTGTTCTGGTGAGAATGGTGACTTTCCCCGCTCCCCCCAGCGTTCCTAGGCAGAAAACCAACCTTGCAACATGGGGACTAACGTCCCGGTAAGTTGGAAATAGAAAGTCTTGTAAGAAGCAAGAACGAGCGAGAAACACAAACTGCTTTACGGCAATTCGACATTAATACACACGCCCCCCCTCAATGTGTATGATGTATTACCCACCTCAGTAGACATACCTCCACATGATAAAGTTGGCCGGCTCCGATAATAACAAATGCACATGAAAGCAGCGGTAGAAAGGGGGAGGAGGGTGCCGCAAGTGAGTTTTTTTAAGACAGTGTTGTGAAATATACGCCCCACAGCTGTAGGGGGAGATCGTCGATTCAACATGCGACAACAAAAGTGAAAATCAGCGAAGAAATGGCTAGAGTTGCCGAGTTCCCCTTTAACTTTGTGACATTGTTACAGCTGATATCAGCATAACAAACCCCATTTTGACATCTTGTGTAGTTCCTGCATTTAGCCTTTTCAGGGCATAATAGTATTTCAGTGGGTTCGGTTCCAGAAAGGAGTGTGAATGGAAGGTGGACTGAGACCCAATCACAAACAGAATGGACTTGACTTTACAGAAAACTTGATCACTTTTTGGTTTAAAGTCAACATGAAATGAAAATTCTCCCAATCTATTTTCTAAATGCATCTTATTGATCATATTGTGAATGATTCGTCCCTGCATACGTTTGTTTTTTTAAATGTGAGCTCAATCAAAATCTTCGATCATCAGGTAAAACAACAGACATCTCTCTGTTGATATATGCAGGACTTCACCAATCATCTTTTTCAATAATTAGTTTCACTCAGATGCAGGGCCTGAAGTTAACTTTTTTGGCCACCAGCCACTGTGGCAGGTGGATATCAAAATTCACCTGCCACAGAGACTTTTTACCAGCCTTTTTTTTTTTTTTTTGGCCTCGTAGCCTAAAGGTGAAAAACGGGAATTTCACAATATTGTTCTTTAACTTGTACACATTTAAGTGCTGTCAAGTTATTAACGAAATCAATATAAGTAATAATAACTCTTAGAATATACATTTAAAAAAAAAATGATTTTGATACACACACGCACAACATAGACCTATAGACCTACCGCAGCTCGTATGTAAACAAATCACCCGCGGCTTTGTTGATGGCTGATTTAGTCACGTAGACAGCTAGGTCCTGACAGCTTTTAGTTACAGCGTTCAGGAACCGTTAAGCAGAACTAAATTAATATTATTACTGGTAAAGTTACCGGGTACCGGACATTTTCTCACCGGTTCCCAACTCCCAACATGTACTACAGTTGCACACGCACACGCAAACATCTGTGCAACTGTCATTGTTCTGGAGCCTACGTCAGCGTTACATTATCTCATCCCATCTCACCAACAGTTTAATACTCGCACATCCAAACGTAGTCAGAAAAGGGCCTCATCTTCTTTCTGATCGCATGAACGTTACGAAACAACAGTCGCTGTCATAAATCAGCCGCTCACGAACCTTGCCGTTGTCGCCAATTGACCACTTTGTATTAAAATGTCTTCTTTTACTTTTCTTTGACTCATCCTCATCTTTTTGTTGGTTGTTTGTTTCAGCTGGCCTTTTTACCCCAGTAATGTGCCACCACATAAGGTCCAACGCAATGAAAATGAAAACGTAAAAAAAAAACCTAATTAATCACTCAATTCTCATTGGCTACCTGCCAATGTGGCAGGTAGATTGACAGTGTTACCCGCCAATAGCAAAATTCACCCGCATTTGGCAGGTGGTCGGGCGTTAATTTCAGGCCCTGCTCAGATGTATGTGAAACTAATACAGAAGTACAGAAGAAAATAGCTGTCACTACTTCAATAAAAGCATTGAAACACCAGTTAACAAAAATAAATAATCTGCAGTAGGCCTAGTTCCGATTTTTCCTTGCCCGCCACAAAAATAATCAACTCTTATTTATTGCTAATAAATTTTCTCTTTGTAAGAAGTAATCTTTATGTTTCATTCAATGTCAAGCTTTCTTTGCTATTATGTTTTTTTCCCTACAAAAATAATCCCCTTTTAACAAAATGGACATTGATGAATAATGTTTCCATATTACAAGGACTGTCACAAGAACATTTAGCAAATTCGACAAAACCTCATCTATGTCTGCCAGCTTGATATGATAACAAGATAAATACCTTTCTGACAAATTAACATAATTTGTAACAAAAATCTAGAATACATCACAGAAAACCAAAACATATAATTTTACAATGAATATAGTCAAAAATATATGTTAAAGACCAATGAATGTATGATTTATTTTTAATTATTAATTAAATTATTAATAATTTAAATGCACTGAAACCTTTTTTGGAGTAAATGTTCAGCTGTACTTATCTAGAACACAATGACTTATGTTTGTAATGTGAATGGATAGCTTAGGAATTATGCAAAAGGATGGTAAGTGACGTTTTGGGGTTGTACCTCATGACTTAAAGTGTTACAGTCAGCAGTTACTACCCATAAATCTCCAATACCCATTGTTTGTCCAGAAAGACAACAAAACATTTCCTGTGAAGCTTATGATCTGGCTATCACAGTTAAACACAGATAGGAAGTGAGGTCTAGGGCACACAAGTGACAGCGTGTGTGTGTGTGTGTGTGTGTGGCATACCCTATTCTACGGGGACAAAATGTCCCCACAAAGATGGCCACATTTGAAATCCTTGTCTTTGTGGGGCAATTTTTTGGTCCCAGTGAGGAAAACAGCTTATAAACAGCTTATGTAAAAATGCGGAAAGTTTTGTGTGATGGGTAGGTTTAGGGTTAGGGGATAGAATATACAGTTTATACAGTCTAAAAATCATGTCTATGAAAAGTCCCCATAAAACATGAAACACTAGGGGGCAGTGCGTCACCCAGAACCCTCTTTGGTTTGCTGTAGGGATCTCTTTCTGTTGGCCAATGCACATTGCGTCCCTAATCTAGCCCAAATATTTCGCTGTGCTGTATGTGTGTTTGTCTGGCACCTCCGGACAACTGCTGAACTCAAGGACAATAGCAAGGTCAGAGATTGACCTCACTCTGTGTACCCACAGCATCCTGTGCCCACATCAGGATTTAACCCTGCACACTCCACATACACCACGTCTCTTTTGAATTAATCAGACTAAGTGTATGTACGGACAGCATGATGATTGTGAGGTATATTTCAGTAATGTCGTTGTGTTGAATGGTTGGTAGCGTAGGTGGACGAATCAAGCGCTTTTTTCATGTCATATTGTGGAAGGTCTGGCCATAACTGAATAGTTTAAAAGAGCAGTGCATCACAATACAGTCTAGGGTTTACACAAGAGCTGTGTGTGAACATTCCAGCCACACACACACACACACACACACACACGCCTCTAAAAACTGTTTTACATGCTGCCAGCAGGTGTGTTTTGTGGAAAGAGCCTTTGATGGCAACAAAATGGAGGGAGGAGAGGTTCAACACTTTTTATAAGACTTATTGTGAGGGCTGAAATAAAAAACAGACCCCCCCAACCCCACTCGACAGAGAAATAAAACAAACAGCCATTGGAATGATGAGTCATTACAGTGCTTGCTAGAAATTCCTCGAACATTCTATTCTTCTTTGCCTTCTTCATCTTCAACATTGTTTTCTGCTGCTTCTTTGTCGTCATCTTCCTCATCATAATCTGTTTCTTTTTCTACTTCAACATTTCTCTACTTCTGCTTTGTCTTCTTGATCTTCTACTTATTTTGTTTGCCTTTTGGTTTATCATCATCTTTTTGCTTACTGTTGCTTTTTCTTTTTTATTTATAATCATCATCCTCTTTTTTTCATGTACTACTTCTCCACAAATTTCTGCAATTTATTCAGCCAACTTAAATGGATAGTTTTTAATGGATAGTTCACCCAAAAATGAATGTTGGTACAGTAAGTAAACAGTTTTGGTTACCATCAACCTCCATTGCATGGACATGAAAAACACATTTCTCAAAATATCTTCCTTTATGTTTCACAGAAGAAACATACAGGTTTGGAGTGAATAAAGGATCAAATCATTTGAATTTTTCTGAGATCTTTTCTTTTAAGAGTGCAAAATATATTGTATTTAATATATTTGGTTCATTAGCTTTATAATTTAAAATTAAAGTTTAATTAAAAAAAAAGTCTTCCATTGACTTAAATTGCTAGAATGTTTGTCATTCAAAATCTATTTTCTGCAATAATGTGCTATTTGCGTACTTTGAATTTGTATTTTCTCTTGCATTTATTTAACCGTATAGGACTGTGTAGATTCTCAAACACAGCTGACTGAGAACAATATGCTTATAATGTGTCAGCTTTCTGAAGCCATCTTTGCAGTAAATCTCTCTGAAACATTATTGTTTCAACATGTCTTCACCAAAAATAACAGCATCAAATAATCCAGAAACACCACACCAAAAATAATAGCATCAAACAATCCAAAAGCACCACACCCCACAACAGGGTGTGTATTTATAGCATGCAATGATTTTCCTTGATTCTAGAATGACATTATATGTTATTGTAAAAGAAACAAAGGGCATTACAGTGACATCAGTTTGTAATCTTACAGGCACACCACCTGTATCAAAATCATGCATCATTTATCCGAATACACATTTTATTGACTATGGCACAGACTCACTTCTCTCTCATACAAAAGTAATGCTAAATGCTAGACAGAGTTTGTCGTGACGATTTATGACAGCAAAGCATCAAGTATGCAAAGTGAAACGCAGGAAATGTAGGCTTTAGGACCCAGAGTCACAGCTCAGCGGAGGCAGGGCAAGGCTGACTCACTAAATATGTCTGAGGAATGAGAGAGAGAGGGAGAGAGAGAGAGAGAGAGAGAGAGAGAGAGAGAGAGAGAGAGAGAGAGAGAGAGGGAGAGGTAGAAGTGAAGAGAGGAGGGGAGAGAGAGGAGACCGGAGCAGAGGTGATCTTGCCCTCATTAGTGTCAGGACTACAGGATGATTATGGGTTGAGAAGGGAATGATGGAAGCAAACAAAGTTCTTCATTTCGTGCCATCCGGTAAGACCCACATGCACTATCACACATATACACACACGCACACATCCACACATATGCACATGTTCCTGCGCCGTCACAACTGAGGATCTGAGGGTTCCCTGAAATTTGAGACTGTGTGTGCTAAACATGTGCAGTGGAGAGGATGCATGTGTATTTGTGTGTTGTAAGTTTTCTCTCTGTTGAATCCTGCAGGTCTGTGGATTGTTTTTCTCACACGCTGCCACCACTGCTGCTGTTGCTGCTGTTCTTTGGGGTGCGTTATGCTGGAATTCAGACAGGCTTTTTCGGAACTGGTTTTCTGGAATGCGTCGTAAATGTTTTTACGCTATTAATCTTAGTCGAGTAAACAGGAAAAAAGAAATATGACATCACGACTTTCAGATACCCGCACAGAAATTTCAGATGCACACGCAACGCACGTGAATATAAATGAGGGAGAGCGAGACATGGGAAAAGAGACTAATGCAAAACACAGATCAAAATCAAGTACCTAGGGCAGCGCTAGGAACAAAACCTATATGCTTGATCCGGCGGTACAAGAGTGCGCGTGGAAACGATCGGGTACGTGTAGTTGGTAGTCTTCTGGGAGAGTAGGTCTTATTTGTACGCAATGTTGCTGTTCAATTAATCTCATTGTGAGAAGTCAGTCTAATACCGCATGCAACACACATGCGCTGTTGTACCGCACAAGTGCACCTTCATCGCTCTCTTTCTGTCCTTTCCCTTCGCTCAAAGCCTCCGTGTAAACACAGTAGGTAATAGAAGTGGGAAGACACTAAATCTTGTGCTCGTCTTCCGCCCAATACACACAGACACACACACATACATAATGAGACTGTGATTTGCATCCTTCGCCTGAGGGTTGAACTTCAAATCAGTTGATGTCTCAATTTTCTCTCCTTGTGTGATTACGCGTGTGTGTGTCTCTATGTGTGTGTGACACAAAGCATCAAGTGCGCATTTGATCAGGCTGTTGTAATCGACACTTACTTTTTGCCCGTCTCGACTTGTGGATAATCGTTGTGGCACTCTGTCAATACCATACTTTCCACAGAATCTCAATGTCATTGGAGCAGATCATGGGCCATCGGCACACTGTGACCATCTGAGAACTTTCTAATATATGCGATTCATAATTTAATGTAGGTGAATATTCACTGCAACAGGAATGAAGTTGCTTGATTGGTTAAGTGGATGAATGGATGGATGAGAAAATAAAATGAATAATGAGGATAATGTAATAAATGATGTCCTCTGTCTTTTTACGACTGTCTTTCTCTCTAACGAGCATCGTGATTGCTCACCCACCTCTCATTACACACACATGAAATGTGGACATTTTGTACCCAGATTCCTTTATTTACGATTTCCCCATGCTTGCGTATTGAATGTCCCATTTGCACTTGCAGATGGTGGGATATGAATAGATATCATTTTCTGGAGGGCCGATCAACTTCGCGTGGCTGTGCATCTTATAATTTATCTGTGCGTGTGGGTATACAGTTATTCGCCGGGTCCCAGAGAGGTTGGTAATGCGGTTAGGCAATCTCTGACTTTTCTATTCCCCATTTGTCTTCCACCCACTGTACATTACAGTCTGCAAAGGAAATTAGAATCACACATTCCTCTGTTTATCTCCTCTGTTTATGGTACACTGTAAAACAGCCATATGGGCATCCTCTCTCATACAAAGAGCGGTGTCTGTGAGTGCAAAGGGAGCAGCCGTCGCAGGAGTTCACATGATGGAGAGATTGATCCTCCTGACCCTCTTCTGATTTACAGACTCGGTCGTAATGTGGATATTTTTGGAGGCCTAAATATGCACGCAACGTTGAACTTTACTACGTGCTGTGTATTGTTTGCAAGAGCCTAATTAATTGGGCATCTCTTCCACTAAAAGTCTGATCGTAGAAAGACATGCCTCTGCTTCTCCGTAATGGATTTAATATAGCTCACAGGAAAAGTTTCAAATGCGCCGTCCTCACTTTCTGTTAGCGAATGTCAGGAACCCCCTCTCGCATCCACGCACACACAAACACCCACGCTCAGGCAAACAGACGCGCCCCCCGCCCACCCTTGGAGTAAACCTTAGATTGCTTCAAGATGTCTGAGGATGCCAGTGTTGATGAATTCCGACCTTTGATTGCGAAGTTGCCGTGTGCCAAGGGAGAAACCTCACACACATGCCACTTTTGTGATACGCCACAACATGCATATGGCAGACAAACACACAGATGCGCAGCCACCTTTCTGATGCACTAGAACACACACGGTCAGTCGTCGTGTCAGGCTGTATGACAAACCGTCTTTGGCATAAACTAGATACCATCATGGCCTTCAAATGTCAAACAGTCTTTCTGTTTTAGTTCAGAATTCACATTCCTCATAAGGACACTTATGATACAGCTGTATCCTTTTTCTGTTCTCTCTCACTTATGTTTTGTCTCTGGTTTGGTCTTCTTCTCTAGTGGCGGCGGTACTGTAGATTGTAAGGGGGAATGGTGGCCTGGCTTTAATAGAGGAAGAAGGGAATGTGCAAGCAATTAGCAGGAATCCCCCAGCAGAGCACTCACGATACCAGAGCAGCCGAGATATAAAGGAAAGAAAAATCTGTATTCCCTTGATGTACAGGACAATAGTGTCCATGCAAACACATTTAAGCTGCGTGTTCCCTTGGTGCTGTGTGATTAAAGACGGCTTGTCATGTTGAAGCATGTTAGCGCTGCGGTCACTGGATCTTGACGTCTACCTTTCTCTTTCAATTGCCATCTTCGTTTCTATTTCCTGTGCTCAAGATGATGTTTTACAGGAATAAATGGGCTAAATAGAGTGAGATCTAATGCCATTATCGTAATGTTAACTAGATGCTGGTTTTCCTGTTACTGTTTGGTGTGGTTTGCTTTTGCACACACTCCGCTCTGCGCATTTTCTCCTGCGGCTTATAGAGAGTGAGATGAAGAGAGGCAGATATGGAGACGCTGGCTCACATACGACTATATAACACCATGTGATGTGTAGAGTATGCATAGATCACTATCAGGGTCACCCGGTGATTGCTCCTATCACACTGAGAGAATGAGGTGAGACGGTCGCATCAGCCAAGCTGTGCGCTGCAGAAACATCCATACCATCTGAAATTCATCTAAAAACACAGACTCAAATGGCTGTAGCTTCCGAATTTCCCTGCAAATTGCCAGGAGAGGTTATTTCAAACGAACACGTGAATAACATAACTGCGTTACACCTTACTCTGTGTCAGGGATTTAATAAATCTATTATCAGAAGGGTATTTTCTCTGACAATCAGACGACCCTCAGATGGCATTCCAACAGACCGCCCACAGTCTGTTCACTGATGCATTTTGCACTCACTAAAAGCAAGAGCCGGCTGAAATTGCCAGTACTGATCTGATTGGCCGGTACAAAATATCTTCTGGGGTATAATGTGGAAAAAAAGAGTGCTTTCAGGGTACCAGGTTGAGGAAGGATTTGTTTTCCAGGTTGCCATTTTTTCTATATTTGAATAAGGATATTCTGTATATCTAGCACTTGAATGGACAAAATGTGTACACACATTCTTGAAAATTGCTGTTCACAGTTGCTGCATCCTCTTTTGAATTATTTCAGTTTTTTTTTTTGCTGATTTATGGACCCTTTTCACATTCCAGGCTTCTCAGAAGCAGAAGTTGTCATAGTGAGGTAAACTTCTAGTAGTGAACGGAAACTACCAAAAATATAATTTCTGCTTTCCCAGTTGCCCCAATTAGCAAAAGAAAAAAATCCACTATAGCGTTTCTATGACTTTGTAGAGGAAAAAAAATCTTGAGAGATTGATTACGTTGTTCAGAAGAGAGAAAGATGTCAAATTTGCTGTCACTCCCTGAGCTGTTTTATTAGAGACAGTCATGCAGCAGAATTAGCAGAATTGAATGCCAAGGTAATAAAGCACAAAGTATGTTGTTATAAATGTGCATTACATTTGTTTTTTCATTAAAATACTGAAAAAAATCTACATTGCTAGAATCACGATTGTTAAAGGGTTAGTTCACCCAAAAATGAAAATTAAGTCATTAATTACTCACCCCCATGCTGTACCAACCCCGTAAGACCTTCATTTGTCTTCGGAACACAAATGAAGATATTTTTTATTAAATTTAAGAAGTGGATCACTACCACATCGGCTGCCTAAGGGAATGAAACCTGACAGCCCAGAAAGTCAATGAAGAAAATGTTTAAATATTCCATGTCGCAACAGTGGCTCAACTATAAGTTTATCAAGCGACGAGAATACTTTTTGTGCGAAAAAACAAACAAAAATAACGACTTTATTCGACTATTCCTTTTCTTCCTTGTAGGCCTGAAACGACACTTCAAGAGATTTCCACGACGCACGCGCGAGAAGTTAACTGAAGTAGTTGAAGGAGATCGCAATTCTTGCGCATGCGTCGTGGAAATCTCTTGAAGTCTCGTTTCAGGCCTACAAGGAAGAAAAGGAATAGTCGAATAAAGTCGTTATTTTTGTTTGTTTTTTCGCACAAAAAGTATTCTCGTCGCTTGATAAACTTATAGTTGAGCCACTGTTGTGACATGGAATATTTAAACATTTTCTTTAATGACTTTCTGGGCCGTCAGGTTTCATTCCCTAAGGGAGCCTATGTAGCAGTCATAAACCTCTCAGATTTAATCAAAAATATCTTCATTTGTGTTCCGAAGACGAACGAAGGTCTTACGGGGTTGGTACAGCATGGGGGTGAGTAATTAATGACTTAATTTTCATTTTTGGGTGAGCTAACCCTTTAATAACTGTGGAAATGTGTCATCACAGTCTGTGAAAAGAGTCCATTGAATTGATTCAGGAGAAAGAATAATATAAAACACAAATATTTCTGATAAACGTGCCCGTAAAAGTCATGTAAGAACAAAACATAATTGTTCGATTTCATGTTGGTCAGACTTTTTCCCAAGTAAGTAGGCAGTTCTTGACCAGAATAAACTCTGATCTGGACTAGACTTTAAAGTCAAATGCATCTCCCAGCAGAGGAGAATTGATGTGTGTCACGTCACACTTGCTAATTCAGCTTGGCCTTTCTAAAATCTTTTTATATGTTAAAGACAGCATGCTTATTTGCATGCAGAAACAGTAATTTTCCTCATTTAATAATTATAACGTTATAACAATACTCCCACAACAGCATGCTTATTAATATTTCTTTGTCTCTTTCCACGGTTTATTTGTGGCGAGAATGCATCGTCAACTGTTTGGCTTTTTCTCTCAAGAAATTTTCTGTCGAGAAGCCTCACCGACACAACTCTGTGTCTCTCTCCTTCTCCTCGGCTCATCACACTCTCTTCTTATTCTCAAAAGAACCAGCATGTGTGTACGGTATGTATGTGTGTCATTATTGGTCTTCAGAAGGAATTCCCTCTCTAAGCAGTCGGAGACTCGAGTGCCAAAAAGCCTGCAGGCATATTAAGTCTCTTTCCTGCTCGCTCTCTCATAGGGCTGTAAGTGACATTAAAAAGTGGCAGAGAGCACCTTTAATCTGTCTCATGTGTATCTCTTTCTGTCTGTCTGTGTAGTAGAGGTGTATCTATGCTAAAGGACCATCAATACACCCTGCTAGACAAGTAAAAACCATCAAAACCTGCAAGAGACGGCTTTCTTTCTATCACACCTTATCCACCACATATAGCCACAGTCATATCTGTGGCAAAGCATGGTCCTACTTGTACAGGTATAGCCGGATTAAAAGAGCTCAAAAACCTAAGGTCTGTGAAATAACAGCGACTAAATTCCAAAACAGCATCTCTAAACCCAAAGCACATGTTTTCTGTATTTGTACATTCTCTTGTGACACAGCTGTAAATGGCTTATGTAAAAAGTGCATTCACATGTTTAATGTGCTTTTATATTGCAGACCATGTGCCCTGTTTTTTACCTTCAATTTTTTAATGCACATTGTCCATTTGTCAGGGCAGGGATTAATGTTTTTGGTCTGCCTGAGTGTGGTGCCATATGGCTGGATGAAACAGCCGCACAAACTCAATTTACTAGATTTATTTTTTGACATTACGCAAACCTGACGAGATGCGCAGTGAGATTTCCTTGACAAATTAATTCTTCTCTTGATGAAAAGTTGAAGGGATATCTCCCAAAAATAATTCTGTAATCATTTATTCACCTTCTTGTCGTTCCAAACCCCTTGGTTTTCTTGCTTCTGTGGAATATGAAAGATGTTTTGAAGAATATCCTTCTCATACATTGAAAATATTGTATGGGTATAGGGGCTGTTGAGTTTAGAAAATGAAAAATAAAATATTCACAAGTTGTTTTATTGTAGTAGTCCAAATGACTTATTACAATACATTCCTAGTCAACAATATCTTTAAAATATACAACAGATTTGAGATGAACAGACAGATACATGATGCATGTTTGGTTTGATTTTGCACTTTTTCATCAGTAATGTTATTTGCTGTTATTTGTGACTAAAATTAGTTTTAGTTTTAGCCATGTTTAGACATCAAAATATTGACTACATTTAAAGAATATTTTCATCAAGAAAACAAAAATTATTACTAAAAAAATAATTAACAGACCCACTTTATTTTAAGTGTGTTTACCCACTATGTATGTACTGTATTAACATATAAATTAATAATTTGATACAATGCATTTATTGTTTTTACATTGTATTTTTTTTAAATACCTGCCGTAAGTACATTTATAATTAGACTGTTGACCCCACCCTTTCACTTAACCATACCACTAACCACTTGCCATGTACCTAACCTTAACCATATCCCACCTCAATAGCAGCAAAAGCGTTTTGCAATACAAGATGAACACAATATATTGGATTACACTTTATTTTAAGGTGTCCTTTTTAGAGTATAATTACACAAATAAGTAATATTAATTAAAGTCCCCCTGTAGTCAATCATTTTATTCCTTAAAGCTCATCTTTGATCACCAAAATTAAAATAAAAAATTATGTGAAAAAAAAATGTCTTCATGCCTTAAAATAGCTTGAATGTACTACACCCTTGCTTCATTTACAGTAGTAAATGCGGATCTATGAATATGCTAATTAGCTGCACCTCCACTCATTCACGCCAGCTCATAGATTCACTCGGTCAACTTACTAGTGATGGGAAGTTCGTATCATTTTACTGACTCTCTTGTTCGATTTCGTTCATCAAAATGAACAAATCTTTTTTTGAGTCATTTCGTTCATTTAAGTGGCTTCAAATGTTATAATTTTAACAGGTAAATTCCCCGAACACATCCACCTCTGCAATCTTGATCATATTCTGAATTAAGAAATCATTATAATGCAGTCAAAAATTATTTACAGGGAACATAAATAATTACTTTACCTTCTGAGTCTTTTGATCATTTCGTCTCATCCGTCCTTCGGTCCTGACTCTTGGTGGTCATTAAAAATCCCAGGATGTCCTTCGAAAAAGAGTAGGGGTGTAACCCCGGCATCCTGGCCGAATTTGCCTGTTTGGCCTCTGTCCATCATGGCCCTCCTGATCATCCCCATATACTGATTGGCTTCATCACTGTCTCCTCTCCACCAGTAAGCTGGTGTGTGGTGGGCGTTCTGGTGCAATATGGCTGCCGTCACATCATCCAGGTGGATGCTGCACATTGGTGGTGGTTGAAGAGATTCCCCCTTCCATGTAAAGCGCTTTGAGTACCCAGAAAAGCGATATATAAATGTAACAAGTTATTATTATTATTATTTGTCACGTGACAGACGCAATGAGCGGATTGTTTTTGAATGACCCATCACTACAACTTATTGAGGTAAACGCTGCACAATGAAATCGCCTTTTACAACGTCGGACACATAGTTGCTTGCAACCTTACGTAATAAGGACACTGTAAAAAGTGTTACTGTAAATTTTTTGACATCAGTATATAGTAAAAAACATCAAATATAAAGTGTGACCCGATTAAAAATTACAGTTAACAACACTGGGCACAATGATACATCCAAAGATGGCTTGTCAAGATGAGTCCTGACACGTTTGTTCTCCATGATGAGATGTGAGAACAGAGGACTTGTGATGGTACTTTTATAACTTTTGTTGCCTGACAGCCTCTGTCCCTATTTATTTTTAATTCCATGGAAGAAAGAAAGTCATACTGGTTTGAAATGACATGAGGCTGAGTAATTTTTTATTTTTGATGAACTACCCCTTCAAGAAAGTTTACAACAATTTACAAAATGTCAAATTTACAAAATGTAAACTTGCATTAACTGCTGTTATCAGTCCTGTAGATCTGGATGCATCACGGCTGCATGACTTCTGATGCACTTATTATGAGGTTCAATTACAAAAAGGAATATCACATTAAGGTTGCTGTCTTGAAGGAAGTCTTGTGTGATGACCTAGCACCTCTGTGATGAGCTCTTTTAACTGTGTGTTTGTGTGTGAGAAAGAGAGGACAACTCTACTATACACTCCTGCTTTCACACCAGACAAACTATACAGCCACCTCATCCAAGCATAACACACTCACTCTTGCACTGTTGTTTCATCTTCTTGTGCTTTTATCTACAAATTTGCATTATTCGCCAGAGAGAGTTGTTCTATCCTGACTGTATTTTTCTAGCGTGTCTGGTCTAGTCTTGAAAAAAAAAGCAACGAGAGAAGGAAAAGGAGACCGAGAGAGCGATACTGATGCATATTTGATCTTTTATGCTCTTTATCTTGAGTATGAAACCGAATAGATGCACAGGCTGTTTGTGGTTTTGTTGCACACTAACCACATACAAGAGTATTTCTTAACAACCAGACCACCAAGCTTTAAAGAGACACCCCTCTCACTGCTCGCTGGCGCAGAGAGCCTGAAATTGCCTGTGTGTGTTTGTGTGTGTGTAAAGGGAAAGGACTGACTGGTTACTAAGCCTCAGTCTGTGACTCACACATCAGCTCATCTCTGTAGTTGAGCTGAATCTAGTCATGGTATTAAATGCACATGCAAACAATGATGATCCATGTGCTTGAGAGTAAAACTACACTGACATTCAAATATTCAAACAAACGCACACACAATAAAGACCTGTTCTGCCAGCTCTTGCTTCCTGTTTGCCAATACTGCACTTCCTGTGTTAGTAATGATGATCAGATATTAGGAGTTTGTTTGCTACTCAGTCTGCACCAGGTATTTTCTGTTTTTTGAATTTGAGTTATCAATTGTCCATGTTTCCTTGTATGAATGTGATTAGCAGGATTTTAATATCTCTTATTCTTTTTACAATATATTATTGTAGAAAATTGTTATATTGGAATTTCTGCTTAGTGATAGATACCCCTGAAACTCTGTACATCCCTGTATACATTGGATTGATTTTAATAACTTTAATGTACTTACAGTGTGCGTCTAGCTCTAAGAAAATTCAAGTATCGGATCAGGACTCGGTATCAGCAGATATTCAATATTCAATTTCTCTTATCGGATCAGGTGCACAAAAAACTTGATTGGGACATCCCTAGTCTGCTCTGGCTCTAGCCAGTGTAGCGGGCCTACAGTAACCCCTAAAGAGGAAGTGTGATGCTTAAAGTCATGCCCATCCCTGGGCCTGAGTGATTTAAGGCTGAAAGTGCTGCAGCTACACTTCCTCTATCAGTCCTGCTCACTTCCTTTGCATATCAACAGGCGATCCGTGAGCGGCATCCGGTGAAAATAAGCATGCAGTAATGTGGCATTAGAGAAATATCTTCAGATCAGACGTTGAGCCAGAGGTTGGTAAAGGTTGGTCACATAGTACCCATAGCTGGAGGCAGCAGAGACAAAGTACCCAGTGAAAGGTCAGAGTGGGGGTAAATAGCACAGTGACTACGTCCCCTCCGGAGGGCCTGTAGGCATGGCTGGGCTGAAGGTGTTTTGTCTCTAGGGGCGGTTTTGATGGGAACATGCACAGAATACCAATCGGCTGCTGTGTCGTCACTGACTTTGAATGGCAGGGGAGGGAGAGAGTTGTTTTTCCGTCTGCTTCACCAGCTTACACTCTGCTTCCTAAATTATTTTGCGACGGGGGGACATTTAAAGAATTATGGGTTTGCTGGCTCAAGAAGTCATTTATGCAAATGCTAGTGCATGTTGTTGATTAGACCTGGGTGGGCTGCAAGCATCTTGTAATAGCATTGTATGAGTTGGAATGCAAGGGTGACCTTATACGGTGACCTTGGGGCTTTTACTGTAATCATAGATATCAGTCAGAGTAGACTCTAAATCTTATTTGATGTAAACTGCTATGAGACTCTGAAGGATAGGTTTGTCCCTGTGTTTTGATTGTTCAACTGATGAAAATTCTAAATTATGTCTTTTAACAGGTTTTCAGTAGAAATCTCCTGAAAACTCCAGGTTGTAAAAATTAGATATGACATTTGTTTTGTAGGATAAACTCTACAATTGGAGAGACACTAATCACTTTCACACTTGTTCAAAACTGTTAAATCACAAAATGTAATTGTTAAACTATATTTACAACGTCTGCTTTTTAAACATCTTTTATTTGTATTGCTACACATAAAAATTCATACATCAGCATAAAAAAAGCAGTTATGATGGAATTAGTCTAAAATGACCTTTAAATTGATTACCGTCATTACTGTCAGATCCTGTTCACGCATGTAAAATTCTGTTAAATTAATATTCGGTCATAATAACTATACGTCATAACACAGGGGGTCATAACACCGCCTATAGAATCACATAATCAGAAAATGTCAAATTGTACTCTATTACACTCTGCTGTCTGTGTTATTTGGATGACAAAAAAAGTTATGTAAAATTTTTAGGATGATCTGCTTCTGCAGTCTAACAGCTCTTGTCAATGTCGAAATGACTGAGACACCCAATCAAAACAAAGAAGGTGGACTTTTTTTTGTCCATTTTGAATTGAAAATAGCCTACATACTATTACTACTGCCTAATTACTATTTGTTATTGAATGTGATGAGACAAGAACAGGGACGGATTATCTCACTGGACTACCGGGCACGTGTCCAGGGCACTAGAGCAGAGCCCAGACCGCTCAACGAGAAATCCGAGTGTCGCGCTGCACCACTAAACCCATACACAAATCGGAGCGCCGCTATCACCATTATTATTATTATTATTTGTAAATAGTTCAAATGCATGACTTGTAATAAATTCTAGTAATTTTACTATTTGTTACACATGCTTTTTTCTTTGTCAACTGTTTATGTTCATTTAAGAACTAGCCGACTGTGTTTAGGAGGATATTTTGACATATTTTTGCATGTATTTGTCCGTTCAAGTGCAAAAAGACGTGGAAGATAACTCAGTATCCCACACTATACAGTATGAGAGGCGGCTTTCTTTGTGCACAAGTTTTGGATGTGTGTGCTGCACAGAAAACAGCGCGCGGGTCTTCTTGTGCTTGAATGGTTTTAAGTCATGTTAAAATGCACACAAAGGAATCGATAAGAGGAATAAAAATTGTAATGAGCATCAGAATGTTAGCTTAGATATGTCTTTGTTATATATAAATCCAGTCTTTAAGAAATGTTTTGAAATTGTGATATTGATTTTAAATAAGTGCACATTAGAATGAGGGTTGTAAGGTATAGAGGCCTCTTATGTTGGACTGGCCAGCTGATAGGAGTTTTATATTCAGACAGCCTGTTTCCTGCACTGACACATTCTGCCTTTTAACATCCTGCTGAATATATCAGCACAGCAGCTCGTGTTTTTGTGCTGTCACTAAAGAGAAATATAAGACAAACTCTCTATCAGTATGTCTGATGTAGTCTATTCTCTGTACGACAGGATGAGATTTGTGCAAGTTGTTTTGGTGTGTGTTTTATTTTCATGCTCCAAAATGTGAGTGCTGTGGTATATGCCAGCCCTACAAGCATACTCTCTTTAGAGAGGGTGTTTGGCTGGAAAGAGGTACCTGACAATTAAGGGAGTCAGAAGGTGGGGAAAGAGAAACCTCAGTCACGGCTGACTTCACCTCATAAATATCCCCTTAAACTGCAGCAAATGAATGTAGGCCACAGGTGTGGGAGTATGTGTGCTGGATCCATGTGCATGTGTTTATGCCTAAGTGTGAGCTTGTTGCTGTGAATACGTGAGTTATTTTTTTTTATGTATATGTGTATCACTATAATTGTGTTTTGCGGATATGTGCCTGTTTAGTGACCATCTTAAGGGCACAACTAGTGTGTCATATGCTGATTCTTGAGACATAAGACAAAACATGGGACAAATTTGCCTGCCATTAGTTTTGAGATAGGCCTATGTCACAGAAAAATTGAAGACCGGAAGTACGTCTTTTAGTAGGGATACGGCTCTTCCGGTTAGCTTTTTACAATGGCGGAGTCCGATAGATACCGCTGGACAAGTGGCTAGAGCTATAACAACGCAAGAGTTTTCATTTACCATCCGAACCACATCGTCATATGTGACTTCAGGCAGGTTGCGGAGAGATTTGGTCCACGGCGTTGGACTATTTTCTTTAATCTTCTTTAAGCGCAACGGAGCAACTGTGTCTAAAGTGCTGGAAAAGAGAGAGTTAAGTTTCTGTCGCGATATCGAGTTCTTCTAAGCTATCTGGGATGCTGAGAAGATGAAACTGATCAGGAAGATTATTAATAAAGCAATCTTTAGTGGCAGAAGTGATAGGGCTAACATATTTGTAACACGGAGTCGGCTTTGCAGCCTTGGCTAAATGAAGTTTACACGAGACTAGATAATGATCTGAGATGTCATCACTCTGCTGCAGTATTTCAATAGAATCAACATTGATTCCATGTGATAATATTAGATCTAGAGCAGCGGTCGGGAACCTATGGCTCGCGAGCCATACCTGGCTCTTTGGCAAAAATCATGTGGCTCGCGAGGTCTCTCACCCTTTACCAACAAACGAGGGAAACAAAAAAATAAGACACATCAATACAGATCGGCTCTCTGCAGAAAAATCTGCCAGTTAAAATTCCCTTGTAGCACAGTCTACCGAAGTTAGTTAAACGTTTATGATAATAAGTATATTCATGTTGTACCGGCAAAAGAGCGTATTCAGTGCTGGTCGCGCTCGCGAGTGTTACGAGTCATCAGAGCAATCAACTTGTCTCTGTGATAACCTACAGCTCCTGCACTGGGATTCAAGCAGCTGCAGCTTGTTTAAGGTAGGCCTAATGGCGAAAAGCAGCAAAAAACGTAAAAGAAGGCTGTAAACTTTAATACTTTCACTTTTGCCGCTGAAACCCTTTATGACACATGATAAATGGGTTGTATTTTTGATAATCCACGCAGATTTCAGTTAAAGATTCTGTTTTAATTTATTAATAACAAAAATTTAAGGAATGAAAAAAAGAGCAGGATGTGCTTTATATTGAAAAGAAATATTAAAAGCGCGATAAGTCGCGAAAGAGAACGGAATTACTGGCAGGATGCTGTGTGCGCGCGCCGAGCGCAACACGGAAAAGCATAGCCTTTGTCTTCGGTTGCGCACCTAAACGGCCAAATAAATACAGAAATACATAAAAATGGCAAGTCGAGTATTCACGTAAACACAGTAAATGTAAGTACTGTGTTTTCTCTCTCTCTCTCTCTCATGCAGACAGAGAGGATTTATGCTCATCAGTTGACAACTCAACCTTACAGTGAAAGCCCTTCACTAATATTGAAACTTTGCTAAATATTTGTTTGTTTTCAGCCTAATGCTGTTGAAATTTGATTGAAAAAAAGCACGTCTTTAATACTAATATTATATAATTATTTTACTGTGGCTCTTTTGGAAAAATGCATTAACCAAAAATGAAAAAATGGCTCTTTGGTCAAAAAAGGTTCCCGACCCCTGATCTAGAGTATGATTATGACAATGAGTAGGTCCTGACACGTGTTGTCTAACTTCAATAGAGTTAAGAATATCTTTAAATGCCAATCCCAATGCATCTTTTCCATTATCTACATGTATATTAAAAGCACCAACAATTAGTACTTTATCTGCAGCCAGTACTAACTCTGATAGAAAGTAGGGATGGGCATTTTTCAAAAATATTGCATTCGAATATTCGGGCTCATAAAAATCGAATATTCGTTCATTTAAATGACGTTTAACGAAAAAGACGTTATTTTTTAAGTTTTTTTTTTTTTTTGCGTTTTTGTCACCATTTCTGAACAAGCTTACAATTAGGCAATATACACAACTATGGAGGTAGTTTTGTTTCTTTATTATTCAATCAAAAAAAAAGGTTGCTACAATCCAAAAAAATATTTTCAATTAAAAAAACCTTCACTTCAATGAAAAAAAAAAAATTTCAATCAAAGAAAAAAATTATTTTGAATCCAAAAATATATTTGAGACTCAAAAATATACATTTGAACACTGCTTTTCTTTGATTGAAAATGTTTTCTTTGATAGAAGTCCGTTTTTTGTTTTGTTTAAAGCAACCTTTTTAATTGAAGTAACATTGTTTTTTGATTGGACCATATTATGGGTAGGAGTAGGACATTTGTGTCTTTATCATTCAATCAAAAAAGAAGTTGTTTCAAACAAACAAACAACAGAATCAATAAAAAAGTCACTTCAATGAAAAGATAAACATTTTCAAATATAGAAAATCGTTTTTGAATGCAAATAAAATACTTGAGACTCCAAAAATTGCATTTGAACACTTTTTTTTTTATTATTGAAAATGTTCTCTTTGATTGAAGTAATCTTTTTTGTGTTTGGGGCATACATGGGTAGGACATTTGTGTCTTAATCATTCAATTCCAAAAAAGTTGTTTCAATCAAAGAAAAAACTAAAAAAATACCCCCGTGAATAAAAAAAAGTATTGAAGAGAATGTGTTTTTTCGCAAAAGTGCAAAAAGTTTCGAAGTTTAAATTTTTTTGATTGAATTATTTTGACACAAACGTTCCGCAGTGGGCGGGTGCTTCTCTATTGGTCAGACATGTTTGATTGACAAGTGTCTACACCAACGACATCTTTCTGACAAAGAAGTCATGTTCGCCACTCGCCAGCAAGCTTTTTGCCAGTTACGTCCTGCGTCACATCTCTCATGCGGGTTCTCGTCGACCAGGGTCAGCGCGCATCATAGCGCACACAGGCAGGCACAGAACTAGCTAGCGAACCTAGGTCTTAAATCTAATAAGTTATGTTTTTTACAACACGTTTTTTGATGGAAAAGTGATGTTTAATTTCCATAGTCTTTGTTTAGTGAACGAAAGCAAAATCAGGAATTGCGGGATTTCAGTTTGTTTATCGTTACCTAGCTACCATGGGTTTAAGTTGTACAAGATGTGCTGTAGCCTTACAATGGCCAAGTCGCGTTTCATATTGACAGATGAATAGGCTTCGCTCAGTTTATTAAATACATCCAACCTGAAATGTCTCTTACAAACTATGAAGGGACAATGAATCAATCAATACACTGACATGGCAATGCTAGACAGATAGCCTACTTTGTTTGCACAGCCCTGCCGTGATTTTGTCACTCTTCTCTCCACTCCTAGACCTACGTCTGGTGACAGCGGGGAAACTTTAACCTCGATAAAGTTAGGCCTACTTATTGTATTGCAGAAAAGTAAACTTCCAGTAAACTCCAGTTAACCAGTTCATGTTTCTTCTTTAGGTGATTCAAGCAGTAACGACTAATTAGACTCAATACTGCTATTATAATACACAATACATTTTTTTTGTAATGCAATGTTTTCAACAGGGAAATATAAACAGCATTTGTCAAATTTTCCCTTAACCCCCACCCCCTTATCAACAACACATCAGCATTAGTCAGCAGAGTACAAATACATGGGTGAAGTAATCATACAAAATAAACACACACAAAAAAAGAAAGAAACAAAAAAGAAAAAGAAACACCTATTTACAAAGCAACCCTTGTGTGTATTGCCATGAGATGGGTGAAGCCCTAGCATGTGATGGATCCTTTATAGATACGATATGGTTCAACTACAGTGCAACGCAAATAGTGAATATAAGATAAAGTGAAAAGTAATAGTAAATAGTTTAGTCAATAAAATAAACAAACAGTATACAGCAAATAAAATTGTAATGAAAATGCTGTATAAAATATAGGCTATATAAAATAAAATGACACAACCCTGTCTATTTTTGTTAAATTTTAGTTTTATTGATCAGTAATAGACACTGTAACAGTATAAGTAGCCTAAAAGGTATAAGAAGTTATACAAGACAAGAAATAAAGTAAACGATTCAGACAAACATACAGCAGGATACAACGTTAAAATAGCCAAAATATAAAATTATGAAACTTCCCTTTGCCCTCAGCCAAAACGATTTGCCAGGGAACAAATGATAGATTAATGAGACCAAAGATCGCCCGTTATATACACAAGACGAATTATATCTCATGTTTTAACCACTGGACTAGAGACATCAGAGCCAGCGGCAAACGTCAGAAGCACTGGCCGAGGTACGGCTGTTCTCGGCGGGGTACATGAGCTGTGAAAGACTGGATATCACAACTCCGAAAACGTCCGATCAATTTTTTAAATAGGCGCTATCTTTATAAATAAACCGCAGATTTGACCTTTAAACAACTACATTGTCGACTGAAAAACTATTAAAACGACATTTCGTGACACAATAACAGTAGTATTTTTAAATGTCGCGGCTTTTCTCGTCTGTCAATGCGCGCTGACCCTGGTCGACGAGAACCCGTTCAACCCGCATGAGAGATGTGACGCAGGACGTAACCCCGCCCCCGGGGCGAGATGCCCCAAAATTTATGAATCCCGAGTGGCGAACATGACTTCTTTGTCAGAAAGATGTCGTTGGTGTAGACACTTGTCAATCAAACATGTCTGACCAATAGAGAAGCACCCGCCCACTGCGGACGTTTGTGTCAAAATAATTCAATCAAAAAAATTTGAACTTCAAAACTTTTTGCACTTCAAAAAAAAAAAAAAAACAACAACAACAACGATAAAACACATTCTCTTCAATACTTTTTTTTTTTTTTTTTTGCATTTGAACAGTTTTTTCTTTGATTGAAAATATTTTTTTTGATTGAAACAACTTTTTTGGAATTGAATGATTAAGACACAAATGTCCTACCCATGTATGCCCCAAACACAAAAAAGATTACTTCAATCAAAGAGAACATTTTCAATAATAAAAAAAAGTGTTCAAATGCAATTTTTGGAGTCTCAAATATTTTATTTGCATTTAAAAACGATTTTCTATATTTGAAAATGTTTATCTTTTCATTAAAGTGACTTTTTTATTGATTCTGTTGTTTGTTTGTTTGAAGCAACTTCTTTTTTGATTGAATGATAAAGACACAAATGTCCTACTCCTACCCATTGGAGTCCCATGGTCCAATCAAAAAACAATGTTACTTCAATTAAAAATGTTGCTTTAAACAAAAAAAAAAAAACGGACTTCTATCAAAGAAAACATTTTCAATCAAAGAAAAGCAGTGTTCAAATGTATATTTTTGAGTCTCAAATATATTTTTGGATTCAAATAATTTTTTTCTTTGATTGAAAATTTTTTTTTTCATTGAAGTGAAGGTTTTTTTAATTGAAAATATTTTTTGGGATTGTAGCAACCTTTTTTTTTGATTGAATAATAAAGAAACAAAACTACCTCCATACACAACAAGCTTACAATACATGTTATAGTTTTATTTTAGTTGAAAACATTAGACAGTAGGCCTAAACAAAAAATATAAAAAACAAAAGATTAATAAAAGAATGCTCAAGCAGCGTGAACGGGAAAAAAACGCCTAATAAAGCAGATTGCGCCAGATATCGTACAGAACGTACACACTCGAGTCAGCATATGATTATCGTGATTATATTGTTTCACGTTTATGTTGAGAAAAACAATAATATCCACATGCAGGGGCGCACAGCCAGTAATGTATGCTCGAGTGAGAAAAGGCGCTTTGCTGACAGACGTTTCAGAAACACAAAGATAACGGTGTTCCTAGTTTCTAACAGCACTTTGCGTTTTCTGTTCTTAAACCTGTCTCCCTCAACGAAACTTAAAGGAAGTATATGTCTCAAAATCATTTTGCTATAAGATAAGTTATCATTTCGGATCACGCGGGGTCCAGCTGCAGTCGTGATGCAGTGTTGGTCAGCTGTCTTTCCTCATTCGACTGTTTGGATTTCATGTGATTTCTCATTGTGGTTGATATCATTGTATAAATCAGATTAATTAATTAATTTGATCAAAAGTAATTCCATTTAGTAAGATCATTTTCAAGTAATTCCAAACTTCGCAAGGCAGACGACAACATTATGTGATCAAATACACACAACTTGTTAACACACTCCACAGCGGCACCCAGTGCATTTAATTATAACTGCGAGTTAGTGCTTGGGATTTTTCATGGATTCACTGCATTTACGGCCAGCAAAGCAACGTAGTAAAATTCGAATAGTATTTTATTTTTCGAATAATAATTACAGATCAAATATTCGAAAATTCGAATATTCGTGCACATCCCTAATAGAAAGTCAGCAAATTCTTTGATAATATGTTATAGCTCAGTGGTCTCGAACTCGCGGCCCGCAGGCCTGATATTTTGTGGCCCCCTACTTGACATTAAAGTTTAATGTTAGTGCGGCCCGTCGTTGCGTGTGCCGCGTTTTTTTTTTTATCCCTAATGGGCTACCATAGATAGTCTTGTGACAGCTTACGGTAGGTTTGTTGTCAATAGTTGTCATAGACAACCGCGAAGTACAAACATACTGCGCCTGGAAAAAATGAGCGCCTCGCTTCAATTATGAGTTTGAGGCCTACATTTGAGCGCGCAAAATATGTGAGTGCGATATGTGAACAGGCCCTTGGCGAGCTACCACCAATCAGGCCAGAGCTACTGGTAGCTCGCGAGCGACGTGTTGGAGACCCCTGCTCTAAAACAATGTGAGAATAATCATTTTGAGCTTGTAATATGTGTCCAACTGGTTGATAAGAAGGTTTGGTTTGATTTGTGTAAAGTCAGTAATTTGCCTGAGACACTATACATGTGTAGAAAGAATTCAATAAGACGGGCAGACATGACTGCAAATATTTGTATTTCAAAAGCAATAATTGTTTTTCTAAGAATAATAAAAGGAAATGTGCCTTCCAAAAAAAACATTCAATATCATATTGAAAATAAAAAGGACATGAGCAAATTTAAGAATCACAAAGATGTGTTATAAGGAAAAGAAAAAGAATGTTTGTAAAATGAAGTATCACAAAGATGTTGTGTATAAGGAAAAGACAAAGAAAGTTTGTAAAATGAACTTCAACTGTCAGAAGGACAGCTCATGAAGAACCAATCATGTACAGAAAGGAATGTTCAAATTCAGAGGAACAGTTCAGAAGAAACGTTAATAATAAAGATTGAGAAGATTGGATCAGTTGTGCTCCTATTTTGGAATACTTGAATACTATTTTTTTGTGAAATACTTGATGCGGCCCAGCCTGACCCAGACTCTACCTCCAGCGGCCCCCAGTTAAGTTGAGTTTGAGACCCCTGACTCTAGCTGTTCGCCAGTAAGGTAAACGTTTATGGTAACAGTGAGTTGGACCAATCAGCAGATGTTGCTGCTACGCTTAGGATTGTGGGTAGTGTAGTTTTTTTTCATAAGATCGCGGATAAAACATGTTTTTCTTAAAACAAGGTTGATTTCATAGAAACGTATAGCTTCTACAGGAGCAAAAACCTTCGTTTCACAACCTCATAGTTCGTGGTCAGTCTACCTCGGATGGTTTAGACATTATGGCTGATTATCTAAATCCTTATCGATAAATACTGTTGACCGGAAGTTCTGAATCCCTACTCCGCATTCCGGAAGCAGGAAGTGTGACCATCACTTGAATGATATGAATACAAATCATTGTCCTCTGACCGTAACTTGAATATACAGTACATCAAATATTAAATTTAATAACAACAGAGGTATACATTTGCATGTTTTAATGAAACATGACTACTAGACTACTAGAGAGAAGGTTTTTTTCTCCTAAATATTCCTCTTTTAAAAGTTTTCTGACCAATATGAAACATTTTTTAAATATCTTGCAAAATCTAAGTCTTCATCCTGAAATGTCAATATTTAACCTTCAATGAGTTCAAAAAGTCGCACAGGCAAGTTTTATAGTGAGCTAAAAAATTTTTTTATATTTTCACAGGTCACAGCCAAGATATGTCAACTGAAAATTGTAAAGAAATGAACATTTTCCTATGGTTAAGCTGATCTTGGTAATAGCTAAAAAAAAAAAAAAAACTATTGTGGTGTGGGGACAATTTAATAGATGGATCTGAAAATCAGTTTGAAACCGTCTAAATTAATACATTTTTTTAAACTGAATGCTAGATTGATCAATATTTTTAATAACTATTTCACACATTATTTTGTAACTGTCAGTGTTGACATTTATAGAGTGAATGGTGAGGACATTTTGCGAGAAAATAGAAGCCAGACACTGCACATGAACATGTTAAACAGATTAATCCATAATAATTCCTGGAAAGATAACCTTTTATTTTTGTAGCTTGTTTTGTCTCAGTACTGAAGAATCGGTGGTAGATAAAACCTGTTTTATCTTCTTTGTTCTCAAATACTGTAAGAAACATTTTCTCACATTGTGTTATTTTAACACACACTCAGGTTTGTATTAATTTATTATTTATTAGTATTTTGTTAATCTTGGTTTTAATTTCTCTTTCAGAGGCTCCCTCCTCAGGAATGGCTAAGAATGGGTACTTCTATCAAGAGATGGGTGAGTAGATGTTTGCAGGAGTTTGTTCATGTGTGTTTGTTTGTTCAGCACTTGGCCGGGAGGAGAGGTGTGAAGGTAGAGTTGGGAGTAAAACACAGGCAGAAGGACACTCCTTCCTACAATATTTAAAGCGTGCCCTCATTTCTGACTTGCAGGAATATTCAAATTGTTACATTTCTGTATTTCTCATCAGCGTCAAAGAGAGACAAGTTTTCTACATCCTGTTCTGCTGCATTAAAGCAAAATCCCAGCAAGAAAGTGTCTCTCGTCTTGTGGCTGGATAATGTTGTCAGTAAAATAAAATGCATAAAATTTGTTAGTGCAAGTAAAGCTTGTGGCATGTTCTACCTCAAGGATTTTCTTATTATGCCATTTCCGAAATCACTATTTATGTAATCTCTCGTTCTCTCTTAGTTCAATTCAAGGGGCTCTTGTTTATACGTATGTAATTATAACAAAGTATGGGGGGTATTTTCAATAAATTAGTTAATTTGTTCATGAATAGGCTTGCAGCGAATCAAACACTTATGAATATGATCAACCACAGTGCTTTGAGCTTGAAAGAGCGAGCGAGAAAAGGAAAAAAAGGGGAGCGCCGTCGTCGGGGAGAGGAATATCCTCTCGCCCGCTCACCGTAGGTCCAAGGCGGTAGAGTCAATGAGCACACATGGATTAACAGCTCCCCCTCCTCTTCAGCTTTACATAGAGAATAATAGAGGGAAGGATTAGTGAATAAATGAATAGATGAAGAGAAAGATATGGAACCGATAGCCACTCACATGCCACATTCAGCCAGAGAACCGAGAACAATAACGAGCTGCCATGTGTGGATAAATCACAGCTTCAGCCGCACTCTGGCTACACTGCCTTGTTGTTTTTGCATTGTAACTGTCTTATTGGTGCTGAAATATCAGTTCAGATGTAAACGAATTAATTAAATGTACAGTACAGCATATTAAATCTGAATAATATATTACAATATAGAATATAGTATGCTGTGCTACACTGTTATCCTGTAAAATTTACAGAAGAAAAAAAAATGGTTGCTTTGGTTGTCAGAAATTCACCATAAACATACAGTGACAATATTCAAGTATGTATGTTTAACAACTTATACCCGTATATTTCATTAAGTGATATAATGTTAATATACCAAGCTACTTAAAGTACCAAATTCTACTTTTACCTTAAATTGTACCAATAACTACCATAATAACAATAGGATGTAAAATAGAAATCCACATGATGAATCAGAGTTTATAATTTTAACAAAAATGTGAAAAAAACTAATTATTTGTATAAAATATAATATGTGATTTTGGGGGATGTCTTTTTACTGTTTTTCACAGTAAATTATAGAGTAATTCAGGTTTTACTTTCAAAATGCATACATTTGACAGTATTTTACAATTACATGTGATGTCAATCTGTATATAGACTGAGGATGTTGTGTGTGTGTGTGTATATGTGTGTGTTTCTGTGTCTGTATAAAACATGTGTTAAAAATACATATAGATTGAGGCTGTGCGTGCGTGCGTGCGTGCATGCGTGCGTGTGTGTGTGTGAGAGAGAGAGAGAGAGAGAGAGAGAGAGAGTGTGTGTGTCTGTGTCTGTCAGAGTAAAAAATATAATATGTGTTTAAAAGTGTATATTGAGGCTGTTGTGTGTGTGTGTGTGTCTCCCTCTTAGAGCAGAGGGAGAGAGAAGAACATGAGGAGGGGAGCGAGGAGCGAGAGGAGGGCCAGGACTCTCCCATCCCATCAGGAGATGACATTCATCTCTACGGCAACCAGACACACCAAGGAGGAACAGGTCGGTGAATTTGTGTGTTTGTGAGCGAGTTCAGGGTGGGATGGCAGTTTAGACCCAGAGCTGTTGATTAGCTCTGGAGATGCTCAGGTTAGCAGGTCAGCTGTCGCCACGGCAACAGTCTCAGGTGTGCTGTGATTATGTCGAGCCCCCCCCCCCCCCCCCCCCACACACACACACACGGTGACAGGTCACTTGTTGTCACAGCCACACAAGTCTTCTCTTTCTGTCTTCAGTCTGTGCAGGAAATTGTAATCAAAGGTGACAATTGGAAAAAAGATCCATTTTAATTTACTCATATGCAACCCAAATAATTGCTATGAAAACCCTGAGAAACATAATTTCAAGTCTGCAAGGAAAAATTGACATTTTTTTTAAATCATAATTTCGATGTATCTTTGTGAAGTTTTTTTCTGTTTTCTGTTTTGTTTTTGTTTTTTGTATATAAATGTTTCTGTTTATTGATTTAAAGGGGTGGTTGATTTATTATTTCACTTTTTTTATTTAGTTAGTGTCAGAGCCGTTAAATATGAGAGTTGCGACACACTTTGATCTCTCCGCCACGTGGTCACGTGGTTCATGTAGCTCTACATAGTTCCAAACAAATCCGCGTTGCCAATGGTTTTTAAAGCGGGGCAGACAGCAGCAGCTATATTTGCAGCAATAATCGGTAAATATTGACGCATAATGTACATTGATTATTACGTTGACACTTAAATGACTTGGATAATATAATTTTTTTTCTGGGGAGTAGCAGAAACACAGCATTAATACGTTTTTGTGTTTATTTAGGAGGGAAATGGGGTGCTCCCATAACGTAGAATACAGCAACTACCATTTGCAGCAACTTTCTGTAAATATGATGGAGAGTGTGGTCAGTTTGAAATTAAACTGGAGATATGGTTACTGAGTGGAATGATTCATAACATTAACGTTACTGTTAACGGGATTAACTTCAGTAGGCTATACATTTACATACAGTAGCTACACAGTACATCGTATGCATGTATTTGTGTGCGTTCTGATGAATGGTTTGGTTTGAAAGGATGTAGGGGTACATTAGCCATACTTAAATGAATCCTAAAACGTTAATGTTAGATCGTATTTATAATTATTTCACTCAGTAACCATCTCTCCAGTTACACACACACACACATATACATATATATATATATATATATATATATATATATATATATATATATATATATATATATATATATATATATATATATATATATATATATATATATATGCATACTCTACCAGCCAAAAGTTTTGGATCAGTAGGCTAAGATTTTTAATGTTTTTAAAATAAGTAATCTCTTCTGCTCACCAAGGCTGCAAATTGCAATTTATTTGATTAAAAAAAAATGTATTTTTTAAATATGACAATTAAAAATAACTATTTTCTAGTGTCACATGATCCTTCACAAATCATTCTAATATGTGGATTTGATGCTCAAAAAACATTCATTATTACGATCAATGTTGAAAACAGTTGTGTACAATTATTTCAGGATTTTTTGATGAATAGAAAGTTCAAAAGAACAGTGTTTATTTGAAATAGGATCTTTTGTAACATTATAAATGTCTTTACTGTCACTTTTGATCAATTTAATTCATCCTTGATGAATAAAAGTATTGATTTACTTAACTTTTATGTCAATAAAGCCCTTTGAATTGAATATATTTTGTTGTGTTTTGAATTTTGGAGGGAAGGGGGTTAGTGAAGTGTTGGTCACGTAAGATATAGCTGCAATTAACCTATTATCTTCCAATAAACATTAACTAAAACTGGCTACATAAAATATAACTACTGACTAGATTCACGAGAGGTCGGCTAATGTGTGTAAAAGTAAAAAAAATACAGTAATTTCATTAATTTACCAGCGAGCGTACTTCGGAAACACTGAAAATGAATGGGGTTCAATGCTGGAACTATCAGTGTTTGGAACTATTGGCTGCTCCACGACACGCGTTACTTCCGCATTCCAAAGTTCCTATGGGAGTGTCGCAACTCTGTTTTTCAACGGCTCTGGTTAGTGTGTAATGTTGCTGTTTGAGCATAAACAACATCTGGAAAGTTACAACGCTCAAAGTTCAAAACAAACGAAGATATTTGCTTTTAAAGAAATCGTTTTTAAGGACTACAACAAACGGCCGGTAGGGACTACACGACATTCCTCCCGGGTTAGTGACATCATGTACATAAACCCCTCCCCGGTAACGCGATTTATAGATTATCCTAACAGAATATGCTAATCAATGACTTGAAGATACTACACAAACTACATCAATTCATCAACTAACCATTCAGAAATGTCCTGTTGCATACTACATGTTGTCACTTCTTCTTGAGCCTCTCCAATATTGTCTGACTCCGGTTTGAACATAAACATTGACATTTTCCGTGCATGTCTGTGTGAGGTACAAGGACACAAACTGTTGTAGCTCCGTCCCCTGTGCTATGAGCAGCAGCTCATTTGCATTTAAAGGGACAGACACAAAAACAGTGCGTTTTTGCTCACCCTCAAAAAGTGACAATTTTAACATGCTATATAAGAATATCTGTGGGGAATTTTGATTTAAAACTTCACATACACACTCTGGGGACATCAAAGACTTATTTTACATCTTGTGAAAAGGGCATTATACCACCCCTTTAACTCTTATTTTAAATCAGATGGGATGCCAGCAGTACTGGAACCACCAACTGACATTTTATCCTGAAAGTTGCCAATACATTTGTCTAAATCCATAATGAAGGTTCACCAGGCAGCACAACTAAAAATGTAATTACATCAGGGGTGCCCAATCCTGTTCCTAGAGATCTACCTATACCTGCAGAGTTCAGATCAAACCCTGACCCAACACAAGTGCTTCTGAAGAACTTAATGAGCTGATTCAGTTGTGTTTGATCAGGGTTGGAGCTGAACTTTGCATGAAGGTATAGATCTCCTGGAACAGGATTGGGCACCCCTGATTTACAGTATTTAACAAAGGTCAAAAATAAATGAGGAGAAATATTATACCACAGTCAAAGACATGGGATTACAATTCTCAGTGGACTGAATTAGAAAAAAAAAAAATATATAAACAGTAGGCAATTTGCCGGGTAATTTTTACAGCAGTGTGAGAGAGAAAAAACACACAGAAAGGATTAAAATCACAAAATGTGTCTGTGAAATACACATTTAGCTAACATCCTGAGATAAAACTAGTCTTGTCCGAAACTTTACATTGAATGTGAGCAGCATCTGAAAAAGGTGTGTTTACACAAACTTTAAAGTACTTAAAGGATTAGTTCACCCAAAAATGAAAATTCTGCCCTTAATTACTCACCCTCATGTTGTAATTTGTGTTCCGAAGATGAACGTAAGTCTTACGGGCTTGGAACAACATGAGGGTGAGTAATTACTGACAGAATTTTAATTTTTGGGCGAATTAACCCTTTAAAGGGACACTCCACCCATTTGCATTAAGCTTTCCATTGTTAGAAACCCAGTCATACTATTGAATGGTCGTGCAACACTCTCTCATTTTCCCCTGAGACGAGAGAAATCCGGTATTTACCTTTTTCACTTCCTCCTACAATGGCGCAAAAATCGTCATTTTACGTCATTGTAGGAGGAAGTGTAAGAGGGGGGGATTTCTGTAAAGACTACAAGCACTAGCTCCCACCCTTTCAAACCCGCCCATAGGGGGTTGGACCTAATGCGCTTACAGACCTATCACAGATCAGTGCCAGTGCGTTTTATTTCACCGGCAGAAACTTTTTGAAAATTTGTAAACAGACAAATCATAGGAGATGTGTTGCTTTACAGCAGAGGACTATGTCAGTGTGTGTTCTCAGTAGCCACTAGCTGCTAATCAGTGGCGGCTGCTGGTCTTTCAAAGAGGGGAAGCTCTTTTTTTTTTTAAGCGACTGTCGGACGGGCGTGGGGATGGTGAAAAGAGCGAGGACTCAGGTGCAGAGTTGATGGGCTTTATTTTAATAATAAAATAAAAAATACAAACAAAAACTACGAACCAGCAATGGACAAGGAGAATAAATAGGGAGCAAAAAAGGCAGGTAATGAGGGAGGACAGGTGGGGCAAAAAAACTAATAATCAGGAAACAAGATGGGAGTCGACACAATCGACAGGAGAGCACATGGCACAAGAAAAACACATGATAAGCCATGTGCTCACACCAAACATGACAAAAACACAAACACATGGCCAGTAAAACAAATTACAAGCAATTGTGCTCACACAAAATGAGACACGAAGAACAATGAGAAGAACACTCATAAGCCACGTGTTCACACAGAACATGACAACATGAAAGCACACAGCTAGTGTAAAACACAAGCTGTGCTACACAGCACAAGACAAAACATGACATGAAAGCACCGGCGATGTAAACACGAACCGCGTGCTACACAAAACACAACACACTGAACAGAGCGAACACGAAACCGCACGCGAACGTTGTGCACGAGAACGAGTGAAAGCTCATCCTGTGCACTCACAACAGAAAACAAACACACGGAGCATGAATGTCCGAATCCCGACACAAAACCGAAACCAAACTAGACAGATGTGCCGTGATTCAGACACCACGCCCGCACATGTAACAAGGCAGTGGCACCTGACATCGACGGAGGAAATGTGGGAATTAGGTTAAACTGTGAAATGTATGATAAAAATTGCAAATACCAAAAAATATGTTACAGGACTTGGTCTTATGAGTACATTTTAAAATCCGAGCTCGATTTCAAAGACTGAGCTCGAAATCTCGAATAGCTTCCGCGTCAGTGACTTCTTATTGTGCGAAATCGCCGTCAATCAAAATGAGATGCAGTCCTCCAATCAGCACGCAGACGCCCGGACTCCAGGCCAGCCCACTTCCCTATACACCCCAGAGACGCTGAGCGTCCGTGGGCGGGACATAATCGCAGCATTTATCCAATGACCGTCTAGTTTCGAAGCACTGAAAAAAACTGTTCAAAGCAGCTCCGTTGAAGTCAATGGACGCTGAGCTTCAACGGGGAAATGCCATAGGGAAATGCACTGTGTGACGCTACGGGAATGTGAGATCGAGTCCGCCGACCTGCTATATGGAGCTGATTCTGAACGAACTCGTCTTCGAGATGAACGTGTTCTAACGCATTTTTAGTCAATAAAATGTTAACACAATAGTACACATTTGACCATACATTTTTTGACATTATAGGGGAAGCTGAGCTTCCCTTGCAGTCTTAAAGAAATCGCCACTGCTGCTAATAGAGTCGAGTCAGAAAGAACCTTACCTCCAGGCAAATGCGTTTAGCGCTGCTAGCACTGCTAGTTCCAGACGTTCCTGGCTGTTCGTCGTCATCATCTGACAAGGTATATCGACGGAATTGCGGTTTTCACAAACGTGGGTCTCTTCAATCCTAATGGTGTGTTCACACCGAACTCGAATTTAATTATTTGCGCGAGTGGATTACATACAAAGTCAATGCAAAGACGCGAATAGACGCATCATTCACGCCGGGGGTTGCGAATGACGTGAATTGGGCGACACGTTTGCCGCGAATGTCTTCCGCGCAAGTTGAAAAATTTTAACTCGAGCGAATGTTCAAGCGCCTAACTAGACGCGATCGACGCGTATTTGACGCTCGCGTTCGGTGTGAACACACCATAAGGGGTTGGGTTCGAAATCTTCTGGATTGAAATGTAGACTGCACACCGTCAGATGTTTTAGTGCTTCAATGGCTGTGTCCTCTCCGAACTTCGGATTATTGATAGCCGTTGCCACTTTTTGCTGGCTAAACATGCCGGTACTATGCAAGTGCACACCATTTCAAAACAAAAACGAGGAGTAATTCAATAATTAGTTCGCAAAGTAACTCTTCACTAGAAATTATGTGAAATGATTTCCAGGCGGTAGCTTAGAGGTGGGAGTGGCCTGCGGAGTTGAGCATTGCAATGCACTATGGGGATTGTTGTCTACAATCCACAAGCACTAAAAAGTCATTTTCTGCCTTTTATCAGCCAAGAAGGACCCAAATTAGAAATTTATGCTACTATTCTACTACATATATCACCCACTTTCAATACATATTCATGTCTCCACCGGTGGAATTACCCTTTAAGTACCAATTAATCATATGCTCGAAGGTTGATTGTTGAAATTTATATATGTGTATAAATATAGCATAAAATGTATACATCCTTTTACCCATGTTTTACCCAAATATCACCAACTATTCAACTTCACCTTTCCTAATGAACAGCAAAAGTGTACAACTCTGGTTAGCTGATCACAAATCATTTACATTTTAGAAGATTTATAGGTGCAGCAGCAAAAATATACTGTTTAATAAGCACCAGAAAGAGGCTGGAAAATAGCCATGTAAAACTAGAACTGTTTTTGGTGCAAGAAAGCTCAACTAACATTATAATTGGACGTCAATTAGAAAAATATGTTACAATATAGCCCTATTAAAGATTTTTGATTCATTTACTGTTTTGGAAACAGAAAACATTTAAACTTTATAATTTCCTATGGATGATGTAACAAATCTATTGTTAGGGTTGCTATTTGTCCTAACGCGCTGCTGCTGTTGAAAGTGAGCACAGTTTCAGTGATATCAGTAGACAGGTGACCCAGAATCAGACAAGGATATGTTCTCTCTCTGTTTACTCAAATACAGTTAGTTCTGTTTTAAATTCTCTTTTCTGCGTAAGTGACTCCTGCTTTGCATTTGGTGGGCTCACATGGGTGGGGTTTGTTCACACGTTGCCTCATCCGGTCTGATGTTCTGTCATCCTCAGAACACAAGCCGTCAGCACTTGTCTAGATTAAAACCAAATTCCACTCCTCTGACACTGCTAAGAGCTTGCTAAGATGCACGTGTGTGTGCGTGTGTGTTTGAATATTTTTAAACCATGGCCTCCAAACATTTCGTTTTAAGTTATAATTCCCCTAACTTCAGCAATTGGCTGGACCAAACACCCAGGCACGTTATTTAGCAAACTGCTGGGTTTTTAATGCTGCTTGATTGCTGGGGATGAGGCAGAGGTGAAATAATGATTCACTACAAAAATAAAACAAATATTACCTAATATGAATTCAAATTATGTCTAAACCATTGGTTTTCCTAAAGTAACAAGGTCCCACACCAATCAATAGAGTTTTAGAAGGAGGTGTCATCTCTTTGGCCTCCCTTGAGCCTGTTGCGTTATTGTTGAAGTCTTATAGCCATGGTTTCCACGGGGCATTAAAAGTCATTAAATGGATTTTGCGAAAATTAAGGCCTTAAATAGCATTAAAAAGCATTCAATTTTAATCCTACGGGCATTAAAAATTTAGATATAGTTTTGAAGAAAATGTTATACTATCAATCTATTTGAATATAGCCTTTATAATTGATCATTTTTATTTGCTGCCACAAAATATGTACGTAGTGTGATAAACACGCAGAACAAGTTTGGTAATTGCTTCCGGCCGGAGCAAAATTGCCGTGATGCGGAGGTGACGCGGGCATTTTGTACAGCGGTGGATAGGAATAAAACTAGACCAGATAAAATGGGAGGGTGCAAATTCCATTAGAAGTGGATACTTAACGTAATTAATGCAGCATCCGTTAATTTTTGTCATCCTTTGGCAAGCTTTACATTTAGTGGTGCACGATATATCGGCCGCCGATATAACATCGGCCGATATGGTCAATTTTTTACACATCGGTATCGTTCCGATGTCAAAATAGGGCCGATGTGAACAGGCCGATAATCATTCGTGTGTAGATGTGAGTAAGGGGGTGGGGATGTTTGTTTTTGCACGAGCGCATTCATTACAAGCTCAAGTCCTGTCAGTTTAAACATCAAGCGCAAGAAGACTGGAACTTGCACGCTGTTTTCTGTCAGCCTTACTAAGGCGTATTTTTGTCCCGCCGAAGCCTTATTTGACCGGTGAGTGATGTAGATGACTGACTGCTGCGCTTGTTTAACTGAGGGAACGAGCAGAGCGAGTGAAAGCCCCGGTCGCGCGCGCACCGTCTTCAGACGGTTTTGCTCTCTCTCCCTCCCTCGCGCATATTAATGCATTAAGTTGACTGAATATCTTTGAGAATACACGATGATAAAAGGTCGGAAGACCGAAGTTTTTTTTCTGAACTACCACTGGTTGTGAATTGTGCTAAAACGTTACCTTATCTTCTCTGAAAAGCTTTCCACACATTCAGATGACATAAACCACACTTTCAATAAACAAAACAAAAATCTATCTAGTGATGAAATGTTTTCTGTGTTGAGACAAATCTTGTGCGATGTCCTAAACTGCCGGGACAATCACACAACGTGTGCCGTGGTCCGTTAATGACACGTCCGATTCGCGAACTAATGACTCCTTTGAACCGATTCACTTTAATGAATGGTTTAAACAACTGATCTGTGATCTGTCCAACACTGAACTCAAGAGACTTAAATCGGAAACACTTTTCAATAAGCAGGGTTACTTTCCGCGGAGTCATAAAAAGTCATAAAACGTCTTAAATTTAAAAAGTCATAAAAACGTCCGGATTTTCCATACAAGGTCATAAGTTACATTTAGCCACGTCTTAAATTGATATGCTCATTCATTCATTATCGCGATATATTTTTTTCTCTATAACGAAACTCATTTGTACCGCGCGCGCCTCCCGGACTGTTTATGCGCTCCGCTCAAAGTCCAAACGGCAGCGCGAGCTCACTAGAGCAGACGCGTTCTGGTTTACTCTAATCGGTCTCGCTCACGAGATCCAGTGAGAAGCGCTTGAATTCAGCTTAGAACACAAATGTCTCAGTGATTTAAACCAGTTTAAAGGCAGATGGAACGGCGCTGACGAACAGGAGAAACACTGTGCGCAACGAGACAGTCGGAAGCTTTTCCGTCTACAAATTCCCATAATTACCATGGATTTAGGCTACTATAACGTTAGCCTAGTATATTAACTGCACCATGAAATGTGGGATATACATATTGAAGTGTATTATATTATTAATATAGACAATGTATAAAAGGACTAATGGAATATAATTACAGTATTTAATGTATTTAGGCAATACTGTTTTTCATACATTTCATGAAGAAACGTGCCATCAAAGTCAGGCAACACAAACCTGTTTCAAGACTTGAAACAATATCCCCCATTAGCACATGCAGAAACTAAGAAATTAATTTTCCAATAAAGATATTAATTTTGTTAAGGAAAAATTACACATGTTTGAATGTTCTACCTCAGATTTGTGAAATGTTCACCTGTTTGGCAAGTGTTTGTCATATGTTCTGACAATAAAGAGTAGTTTAAAACCACAATTAACGCTCTGCTTTCTACAACTTTCAGTTAGGAGGAGAAAATTTGCCTTTAAACTTAAAAAGAAATAAAGAATTGACATTTATCGTGATAATTATCGATATTGACTGATATATATTATCGTGATAATTGTTGAGTGTTGTTCCTGTGTTATTGAGACTTATTGAGAAAAGGGAGCCTTCAGTTTGTTACTCTTAAGAAAATGGAACCTTTAAATAATGAAACTTATTACTTTTAATGAAAGTCAATAAAAAAAAAGACTTTTGAAAGGAAGTTATTTTTCGTAATTCATGTAGGTCATGAATTTAAATCATAATGGTCATAAAAAGGTCTTAAAAAGTCTTAAATTTGACTGACTAAACCCTGCAGAAACCCTGAATAAGGTTCAATTTATTAAAGTCTAGTTAACTACATTAGTTAACATTCTATTAATATTAGTTTCTATGCGGATTTACTCCATGACAAAACCACCCCAGTCATTCTAGAATGATTCATTCTTTCCAAATAGAGCTATTCAAGTCATCTGGTGAAATTGTTTTTATATCCCAACGTCATTTTTTACCAATATGGTGCAGCCCTAATCCTCGTTATGTGTTTTCTATACAGAGATATCGACATCGGTAAATATCGGTATCGGCCATAACAGCAATATTAATATCGGTTATCGGTATCGGCCACAATTTTCACATCGGTGCATCTCTATTTACATTATATGACCCCGCTTTTATTCATGCAAATACTTTGAACCTGAACTTGGCTTGAACAAACAGTAACACACACAATTATGCCAAAATGTCTGTTTTGTCGAGTATCCTCAATACATAAGAGCAGTCTTGAGTTAAATAAAGTCTTAAATAAACGTGAAGAGTTGTGAGAGAATGAGGCGCGTGTGAGATCCGCGTCTATGTCAACAGTGGCTCGTCTTAAAGGGACAGTAGCCACTAATTCTGTCTGTCAGTAAAGCTAATCAAAGAACAAAGGAAACCGAGAAAATCACTAACTGCTCTTGACTGAAGAACTAACGTAAATGTGATGGGAGACCAGTGAAATACATCCCTCTTAGCAGCACTACTATTCTTTCACAAAATGTTTTTGCCGGAATGGGTGGAAATGGATGAACTAATGTCAGAATAACAGCTCATCCACCCTGCCATGACCACTTTCTGTTGCATTCAGATCAAAACTACTTGAAACAAGAAATTATCTGTAAGTAAGTTTTTAGTGACTACACACCTCGGTAAAATTAAAATTCATCACCATGCCCACAACCTTCTCCACATTCTTTGTGCTTATTGAGGATTTGTTCAAATGAAAAAAATTAAATAAATCAACATACAAAACTGCTTTGATCAAAACAGTTGATAAAAAATAAGTTTCTTGACCACCAAATCAGCATATTAGAATGATTTCTGAAGGATCATGTGACACTGAAGACTGGAGTAATGATGTTGAAAATTCATCTTCGTCATCACAGGAATAAATAACATTTTAAATTATACATACGTAAATAGAAAAGTTATTTTAAATTTAAATTGTAATAATGTTTTAAAATATTACTGTTTTATTTTTGATCAAATAAATGCAGCCTTGGTGAGCATAACCAATGAAACATGAATTTATATTAGACTAAAGTAAACACAGAGAGGGAGGGGCTTTGCCTCCTCATTTCAGAAGACCACGGGGGTGAGCATATGTCCGACTATTAACAGCCTCCGGCAAATCATTGATACTATTTTGATTGGATGTGGTTTTGAGAACCGGCTAATTGCTGAATTCTCTTTGGATTAGGGTTTGCACCAGTGTAGTCTGAGCTCAATTAATACTGCCTTTTATCTCATGTTAATACAGTGGTTTTGAGTTTTATACTCAGCAACTCACTGAGCTTTAATTGGGTGCTCAGATATTGCGGTGCGTTTCAGTTCAACATGAGATGACCTCTGTAACGAATTACAGTTTAAAATATATGTTTATATATATAATTAATTTTAACGAATTATAATTAATTATAAATATTTAAATGTTTTAGAATTGACTGTAGCAGAATTAATAGTACAATTATTTAATCAGTTCATCCAATGAACAGAAAGCATAATCAATTATTAATTCTAGGAAATATAGTATCTTCAGCATCTGGCCAAGAAAGAATAACCTTTTCCAGCTAAAGTAAATCAAGTACTAGCAGGGTAATAGCATAGGTAGCTAGATCAATATGTTTAAGTGACTTTGATATTTTTGTGAGTGGCAAACACAGAGACAATAACGTGTGAATATAATGGTTTAAAGGGTTAGTTCACCCAAAAATGAAAATTAAGTCATTAATTAGAATTGCGATCTCCTTCAACTACTTCAGTTAAGTTCTCGCGCGTGCGTCGTGGAAATCTCTTTAAGTCTCGTTTCAGGCCTACAAGGAAGAAAAGGAATAGTCGAATAAAGTCGTTATTTTTGTTTGTTTTTTCGCACAAAAAGTATTCTCGTCGCTTGATAAACTTATAGTTGAGCCACTGTTGTGACATGGAATATTTAAACATTTTCTTCATTGACTTTCTGGGCCGTCAGGATTCATTCCCTTAGGGAGCCTATGGAGGAGTGATCCAGCTGTCACATTTAATCAAAAATATCTTCATTTGTGTTCCGAAGACGAACGAAGGTCTTACGGGGTTGGTACAGCATGGGGGTGAGTAATTAATGACTTAATTTTCATTTTTGGGTGAACTAACCCTTTAATAAACGAAACTACTGTAGGCTACACACACAACTAAACTAAGCAAAGATTGTATACAGAATCAAGAAAGCAAAGAAAAGTGAAGAAAGAGAGAGAGAAGAAAAGAGAATGGCAAGATTACAATCAGTTAACCACAACCTACGAGAAACATCAGAGAATCAGGGTCACCTTAAAGCAGTGGTTCCCAACCTTTTTTTGTCTGAGACCCCCTTTTTCCCAAGAAAATATTTTAGGGGCCCCCTTCACATTTAATGATATTATCGCTCTTGTAAGCTTGCAGTAAGGATGACAAAATATGTTTTTTTCAAACAAACGGTATGTTTATGCACAAATAATAGCCTATAATATTGAAAATACAAAAACAAAAACATCACTAGGCCCTTTGTAATTTAAAAACGTAAGCCTAGGAGAAGCCTATATATTGTCCCTATTTGAAATGCAAAAACAAAAATATTCATACTGGTGTGTAGGTAAAAAAACTTTATTACTAAATGACTGTTGTCTGGGGCCTCAATACTTGCATGTTATTTGTGAGGCTTTATCAATGTAAGGCTTTATTTTTTACGCTTTTGGCGCTATAGCGAGCGATAATAAACTTGCGTTTATTAACAGAATAATGCGTCTTTCAGAAGAACATTGTAGCCGGAACTACATCTCTGTAACGTCAGGCCAGCAGAGGGAGCCCTCTCCCGAGTTCTGACTGTGTTCCTCGCCCTCTGCTTCACTGGTTGCTTCCTGTTTGTATGACTTTAAAGCATGGCCAGGCTAGTAGGTCATTGCGAAGTATTGCCAGTCTACCTGTGCTACCGAGCGTTATCTTGTCTTTGTCATGTTTATCTTGTGTACGACCCTTGCCAGCCTTATACTGTTTATGCCTCTTGGATTATCCCTTTGTACCATTGTTTGGATTGGACTGCCTCTTTGTGAGTTACCTCTGCCTGTTTCAAGTTTATGCTATTTGCCTACTGATTCTGATCTGTTCACTGTGGATTCAAATAAACATCTGCATATGGAGTCTGCCTCAGCGTCCGCTTCGTCACATAATACTTCGCCTCCGATGACTCCAGCAGAAATGGCTAAGCTACAGACAACTGTAGCTTTCCAAAACGACCTCCTCAAGGGATATCAAGACCAGCTGGGTAAAATGCAGGCTGCTAATGATTACCTTGCGCAATATCTCCATTTTTTACCACGTCCTTAATCCAAGAAGGTACTTTTTGCATTACCTGACAAGTTTGATGGTTCAGCAGAACAATGCAAGGGGTTCCTCCGGCAAGTAGAAATCTTTTTCAGACATCAAAGGGATGATTTTGATTCTGATGAGAAGAAATGTGCTTTTTTAATGACTGTTATCTGGTAAGGCTATTGATTGGGCAGCAGCGGTCTGGGAGACTGACAGCGGGATTCAAAGATCATATACATATTTTATGCAACAAATCAGAGAAGTATTTCAATATCCGGCGGGAGGCATGGACGTTTCTACACAACTCCTGCAATTGAATCAGGGTCGCCGATCAGCCGCTGATTTTGCTATTGAGTTTAGAACGATTGCTGCTCAGAGTGGTTGGAATGTTGCGCTCAAGGCCATGTTTCAACGAAGTCTTAATGTTGAGTTACAGGCGGAACTTGCATGCAAGGGAGAGAACCACTCATTCTCAGAGTATGTGACACTAGCTATCAAGATTGATAACCTTATGCGTAATAGTCCTGCTAAATCCAAATCATCATCACAGAGAATCACTCCAATAAGTCAATCTTTTCAAATATCCAATCCAGCGCTACCTATTGATCAATCCAGTCCCGAACCAATGCAACTAGGAGTTACCAAGCTTTCTATGGAGGAGAAATCACGACGGCTGATACAACGTTTGTGTTTTTATTGTGGGGAGGCAGGCCATATCAATGCTGTATGTCCACATAAAGCCCAGAGGACTATCACACGTGTTAGTCGGGTGAGTGTTGACCAGTTTGCTCTCCTTACCACTAAATTCCCCACTATCAGTGTCAAGATTACCATTGAAAATGACTGTGTTGATTCCTCAGCGTTGATTGACTCTGGATCAGCACTAAATTTAATTCACCAAGACCTCATCAAGAAGTTCAACATCCCCACACAACCCTGTGATCCACCACTCAGAATCAACGCTGTTAACAATAAGCCTATTGGAGATGGTATCAACCAACAAACTCTACCCATGCAACTTCAAGTAGGACCATATCATTTGAAAACCATTTCATTCTACGTGATTGATTCCCCACGTCATGAAATCATTCTAGGATACCCATGGTTATCAATGCACGATCCAATCATCTCTTGGCGTCAGGGTGAAGTTATGCAATGGTCACAATTCTGCAGTACACACTGTCTAAGCACCATAGTTACCAAGCCGTGTTGTACTACAAGTATTGAAAGTCCTGATTCCAAAGTTGTCACCATTCCATCATGTTATCAAGAATATCAAGGAGTCTTTAGCAAGGCTAAAGCGACCATTCTTCCACCGCATCGTCCCTGGGATTGTGCTATTGACCTTTTATCCAATGTAATGCCCCCCAAAAGCAAAGTTTATCCTCTATCACACCCAGAATCTCAGGCCATGGAGGAATACATTGAAGAAGCTCTCAGTTCCGGCTTCATTCGACCATCTACTTCTCCGGCGGCTGCAGGCTTTTTCTTCGTGGAAAAGAAGGATGGGGGATTACGGCCCTGCATTGACTATAGAGGTTTGAACAATGTCACCGTTAAATTCAGTTATCCATTACCATTGGTACCTTCTGCCCTAGAACAGCACCGAGAGGCAAAAATTTACACCAAGTTAGACCTCAGGAGTGCTTACAACCTCATCAGAATCAAGGAAGGGGATGAGTGGAAGACGGCATTTCTGACCACTAGGGGGCACTACGAATACCAGGTCATGCCATATGGTCTTGTCAATGCACAGGCAGTCTTCCAGTCTTTTATCAATGAGATCTTCAAGGACATTCTGAACGACTATGTGGTTGCATACATTGACGATATTCTCATTTATTCCAAGTCTGAAGGTGAACATCAAGATCATGTCAAGACTGTGCTATCCAGACTACTAAAGAATCAACTTTATGTAAAAGCTGAAAAGTGTGAGTTCCATGTCAAGCGAACCTCTTTCCTGGGATATAACATCAGCCATCAGGGTGTAGAAATGGACAATTCAAAGATTAAGGCAGTCACTGAATGGCCCCAACCAACCACAATCAGGGAACTTCAACGTTTCTTAGGATTTGCCAACTTCTATCGACGCTTTATCCGTAATTATAGCATCACTGCAGCTCCACTGACTTCCTTGCTGAGGGGTAAACCTTCAAAATTAAAATGGACTGAAAATGCCACACAGGCTTTCATTAAGCTCAAGAACAGTTTCACAACTGCACCCATCCTCAAGCATCCAGATCCCAACCTGCAGTTTATAATAGAAGTTGACGCTTCGGACAATGGAATTGGTGCAGTGCTATATCAACGCCATGGACAGCCGGGCAAGCTTTACCCTTGCGCATACTTTTCAAGAAAGCTTACAGACGTAGAACGCAACTATGATGTCGGCAACAAGGAACTTCTTTCCATGAAAGCCGCTATAGAGGAATGGAGACATTGTTTGGAGGGGTCCACTCTCCCATTCCAGGTTATAACGGACCATAAGAATCTGGAATATGTCAAGAGTGCCAAGAGACTTAATCCACGACAAGCGCGTTGGTCACTTTTCTTCACAAGATTTCAATTTACTGTAACTTACAGACCTGGCAGTAAAAACAGTAAGGCTGATGCCCTATCCAGGCGTTATGATCATCCCCAAGCAGAATCCACACCAGAATTCATTCTGTCACCATCAGTTATCATCGCTCCCATTACATGGGATTTGATGGAGGAAATTCAAAGAGGTATGTTCCTACAAAGCTTCGTACCAGAGTCATTCAATGGGTCCATACATCACTCTGTTCAGGTCATCCTGGCATCTCAAGGACTCTTTGTCTCACACAGAATTCATTCTGGTGGTGGTCATCTATGTTTAAAGATGTGGCCATCTATGTCAAGTCCTGCTCGATCTGCGCCCAGTCAAAGACACCCAAACAATTACCCTCTGGTTTATTACAGCCATTGCCCATCCCACAACGACCTTGGTCACATCTTTCTATAGACTTTGTTACTGATCTCCCTCCATCTAATGAATTTACGACTGTCCTAGTCATCATTGACCCCTTCTCTAAGTCCTGTCGGCTTATACCCATGAAGGGTCTCCCCACTGCCATGGAAACTGCGCAAGCTCTGTTCCAACATGTCTTCAGAGTTTATGGAATACCCGAAGACATTGTTTCGGATAGAGGAACACAATTCACCTCACAAGTATGGAGAGCCTTTTGCAGGCAGCTAGACATCAACGTTAGCTTGACCTCGGGATATCATGCCCAGTCGAATGGTCAAGTGGAAAGGTTAAATCAAGAGGTTGGTAGATATTTACGGTCGTACTGTGGTTATGATCAGCATCGTTGGTCAGAGTTTTTACCATGGGCTGAGTACGCACAGAATTCTTTAAAGCATTCATCTACTGATATCACTCCATTTCAATGCGTGCTTGGTTATCAACCCCCCATGTTTCCATGGTCTGGAGAACCATCCATGGTACCTGCAGTCGATGACTGGATTCGTCGTAGTGAGAGGGTGTGGAATACTTCACATGTACGTCTGCAAAGGGCTGTCAGGAACCAGGAGATTCAGGCCAATAGACGACGTCGTCCACACCCCCCCTTCCAACTTGGACAAAGGGTTTGGCTCTCCACACGGGACCTCAAATTGCGGCTACCTAGCAAGAAATTAAGCCCAAGGTATGTAGGCCCATTTAAAATAAGACAAATAAATGAGGTCACATATCAGTTGGAGCTTCCTATAAATTATAGAATCTCTACATCTTTCCATGTTTCCCTTCTTAAACCGGTTACCCCGGGTGCTGACCCCAACCTTGAGAACTCGGAGCCACCTCCACCGCTGGACATTGATGGATCCCCTGCTTATGCGGTAAAGGAGTTGTTGGACTCAAGAAGGAGAGGGGGTCAGCTCCAATATTTGGTGGACTGGGACGGGTACGGACCTGAGAAGAGATCTTGGGTAACATCCCATGACATCTTGATCCATCGTTAATCAGAGACTTTCATCGAGCCAGACCCGATCGTCCAGCACCACGGCCACGGGGTCGCCCTCGTCGAGCGCCAGGGGTCGCTCCTAGGAGGAGGGATTCTGTAATGTCACGCCAGCAGAGGGAGCCCTCTCCCGAGTTCTGACTGTGTTCCTCGCCCTCTACTTCACTGGTTGCTTCCTGTTTGTATGACTTTAAAGCATGGCCAGGCTAGTAGGTCATTGCGAAGTATTGCCAGTCTACCTGTGGTACCGAGCGTTATCTTGTCTTTGTCATGTTTATCTTGTGTACGACCCTTGCCGGCCTTATACTGTGTATGCCTCTTGGATTATCCCTTTGTACCATTGTTTGGATTGGACTGCCTCTTTGTGAGTTACCTCTGCCTGTTTCAAGTTTATGCTATTTGCCTACGGATTCTGATCTGTTCACTGTGGATTCAAATAAACATCTGCATATGGAGTCTGCCTCAGCGTCCGCTTCGTCACAATCTCTCTGTGTACGTCTATGACGAGTCACGCAGGTACTGGGCTACTCCGCAGCGGCAGCGATCCGAACCAGTGTAAAATAGTCACAATGTAAATACTTATTATAGGAGTACCATAGTGGTTCAGGATAAGACAAAAACACAGATTGGAAAATGGATTCATTATGAACTCGCTTATTATATACATTTTGTAAATTTTGAACAGAAAAAAGTTAAGGACTTTTATTTAATGCTCATTGCTCAAACCTTTCAAAATATGACGCGACCCCCCACAGAACCGATGCCTTAAAGGGGCACAATAACTTAGAAACGCATCTAAAGGCTGCACACGGGTACTTGCATTGACTTCGGTTGCTTAAGTCCAGATGCAGGATATTCTTGAGATTCTTGATGATTCAGGAGTGCGCTGAAGCGTTCGTTTGGGTTCTTGGGGTGGTCCACGTTGAATCCAAAGGAGTTAACTTGAAGATGAAGTTTTCAGAAGGAGGATGGTGTCTCAAAGAGGTTGAGCAAAGATCTGACCTAATCAGATACTTTTAAGGATCCTATCCGTTCACACCCATCTGGTGAGGTGACCAATCTGGAGAAAGTCTTTGTTCATCTTATCTCCATTTGCAAGTTCGTGGTGGCATGGAGAATTTGTGCAGTCTTTACACTAAAGTATGGTAACAAATATCCTGATGCAGTTTATCATAACATATTGTACAATATTGATTATAAAATCAAAAGAGGATTCTTTTCATACCAAGAAAGAGGGGATTCGAAGACAGTGATACATACAGTACATCATCTTTGGATATGAACATTGGAAGTTACTCTAACATAGCTAAAGAATCATAACTAGTCATAACTAATAAAACATAGGAGCATGCATAAAACCCAGGAGAAATACTAGTTTGTGTGTATGAATGGAGTAAGTGTCCTTGTGTATTGGAAGTTTATCTCTATAGCCTGACCAAAAGGCTAGTGCCGTCTGGTCTCCTGTGCTGTCTTTGAGGGTTGCAGACACACATCTCTTGCCAAGATCGTTCAGGGGAGCAGAGGGGATTACGGCATTTGAAGTGAACTGGTTTTAGCCCCGCTGACAGCAGGGGAGAGGGAATGTTTTCTGGGGACTAGGGCATTTGCATTTAAGGCCATTCGCTACACCTCACATAATTGTTAAATGTATATTGCGTACTTGTAAACATCTGAACATACAGATGACAACTGGAAAAGTGATAGAAGGACAGAAGGATTGAAGAGGAGAGAATAAAAGAACCTGTTTCACATAGTGACTGTAAGCCATTAAAAGGTTTTCAGAGAGGTTATATAACCTTATTAGTTTAACACATAGACTTACCTCTTATTAAAACCCAAAGTTGTCCTTTTAAAGTGGTGCTTTTATTCTCAAATTTCCTCTTTTAATCCCAAACCCATCCGAGGGGCTTTTTAATCTTGGAGCTAAGGCAGTGGAGGAGTCAGCCGTGGGTCGTGGTAATCCTGCCTGCCCTGAATATCTCTTTCCAGAGGCAGGACTTCTTGCAGGCCACGCGCACATAACTGAGGGATTTCTATTTGATAAAGGCTGTCTGCTTTATATAATCTCTATATGGAGGAAGACTTAGCATGCACCCATCATGTGAGGGTTGCAAGCTGAACCTGCAAACCTGAGGACAATACCAAACATGAGTTAAGCAAATAAAGGACAGGCAGGGACACGGGAACACATGCGTGTACACGAGTTTATCCTGCCCCTTCAAAGTTTGGATGATACTCGTGATCCATGGAGTATGCTGTGATGTATTTGGTGGTTACTAATAAAAAGTGTTGTGGGAGTGATATTTTGTTTTGTATTCAGGAACTGAACTCATTTCATAGCAGATATTTGTGATGTTGGGTTATATTGAGGAGATCACAATAGGGGCTCTCTGATGCAGATGGATTTTATGTTCACTGTTGCTGTTTTTTTAAAAACACTTTTATGCTATTAGAGTGTTTTCTCTGAAACCAGTTGTTCTTAAAAGCTGCTTTATGATGGTTGTTGTTTTGGCACACAGGATTCTCCCCTTAGGCTTTCGCATTCTCTCTTTCCTACAGAATCTGATGTCCATGGCTGTGTGCTGCTTAACACTTCGCGAAGGGTGAGACTTTTTCATTACCACTGTTGGGGAAAGTTTATTTTAAAAGTAATGCATTACAATATTGTGTTACTCCCTAAAAAAGTAACTAACTGCATTACTTAGTCACTTTTTATGGAAAGTAATGTGTTATGTTACTTTTGCGTTAGTTTATCTTATCTGGGCTGGGCTTGAATGTTTGGTTTTTAAAGGTTGTATCAGCGATTGTGGGTAACGTCACTTCTGTTTGTATTTGAAGCAAGATCCCAAACAAAACAAGTTAGCTCACCCCTCCCTCCTGTTTCGTGCATCATGAAAAAAAAAACAATCATGTACGCGCATTTCTTAAAGCGACAAAAACACACTATTTTCAGATTGTTGTCTACCTCAATGATGGCTCATTCTGTGAACTGTAAAATGTGAACTTGGCTGCTTTGGATTACAAAGTATAATGATGTATATAAAATCTGCAGTTGAGCCATGTCATATCATACAGCTAGTTTTGCTGGTGCTTCACTGGAAGCAGCTGTATGATAAAACGTACCAGAATCAGTCATATAGCTACAGATCTTACATTATGGGGAAAACTCATGGTAACAACAGCTATCTGGAATAATATTATAACAGCTTATTATTATTATTATTATTCGGCTAAAGTTAGTACTGAACGTAGGCTAGTGTTATTGCTAATAGTAGGCTACAATGTTATGGCTACAAGTAGACGCAACTCACACACTAAATCCCTACAATCTGATATTCGCTAGAGCTATCCAAGTTTAGTCGAGCTTCACTCATATTATTTAAAGAGTTATATTTTCACACACAGTTCACATACAAAAAAGTCAGCACTAGAAGCTACTCACCTGTCCAGAAGAAACAGTGCAACCTCGGCGTCCGATTTAAACATTTTCAATTCTTTGAGTTCTCTCCACCGTTCAAAAGCCTTCCCGATTATTACGTATTCGTTTCTTTGACGAAAAACGACGGTATTCCCTCGCCCTAATCCTCCTCCTCTTCTTGGGGATTGCCTCTTCCATGTTAAATGTATCTGGTCCGTTGAAAGCATAGAGTTGATAGACGCTGGCTTATTATTCAGCTCCGACCTCGCGTGCAGACGCCGTAAGCGAGCGCAAAAACAAACACCCCCCTCTGTCGGCGATTGGTTAGAACACTGTTTATTTTGATTTTGAGTGGTGGTTGTTCCCATTTGTTTTTGTGTGCAGATCTCAGCCTAGGCTGCCTACAGAAACGCGTTTTTTTGACAGCCTTCTTATGGGGCGGGCAGCTAGCGGATCGTTAGGAAAGATTAGATGAATGTGATCATTTTTGTTTGGGCCTGAAATCACTGATACAACCTTTAATTACAAAAAAGTTTTATTTATGGTAAATATAAAGGGTGTTTAACACCAGAAGTGAAATGAATAAGCCTCAGGCTAAAGGAAATGCAAATTTATGCCTGTACAGTTGAGGGTGCAGCTCAAACAAACATTTCAGCTGTGCTGCCATTCTGGATTGCAGAAACATAGGAAAAGAAGGTTCAACTCTTATTTCATCAATAAAAAAAATACAAATTAAACACAAATGTAAGGTTTATCTGAAGCCATTTTTGCTTATCAGTATGGTTAAATTGGATCATCAAAGGTCAGCAGCAAAGACATTGCTTAATAAATTGAGATTAAATACATTAAAGTATATTTGTGTTATTTAACAGTTTGCATTCACTGTTTTTATTCATTTTAAGAAATAATGAATTTGATTTGTGCAAGTGAAATGAGTAAATGCATGAGTGAACTTATTTATTAAGTCAATAAATGGGAAAACAAAGTATCTTTCATGACTTATTTGAAAAAAAAAAGCACCTCAGATATTTTGTTGTAAAATTAAAAGTGATAAGTTACTTTACTAATTGCTTAAAAAAAAGTAACCTGATTACATAACTCACATTACTTGTAATGCGTTACCCCCAACACTGCTCATTACATCCACATGCCAAACATATTTTATTAAATGCATAGTCCCTGTCTGAAGTGACATACACACCTGTGACTGCACATTAATTGAATTCTATTTTGATGTCTACTTACAGTGGGGCCCAGGAGTCCTAATGACCTTATTTTTTTTTTTGTTCATTTAAGCATTCAAATAAGAATGTTTTAGTATTTTTTTAACAGAGCTTATGAAATTAATTTGAAACCAAAAAAGAACATTCTGGATAACACGATCATTAGGTTTTACTTAATACGACGGCATTCTGAAATTCATATTAGTTTACTCTTTTTTAACTATTTACACAAACTGTTATGCTGACAATTTAATTTGTAATTAATAATATGGTAATAAATTAGACAAGAATCCAAAATATAAGTATTTATCAGACTTTTTTACAATATCCAATTCATACATTTAAAATACAATGCAGTTTGCCATGGCTTATTGTTTTAATCAGTGTTTCTAAGATCTTAACCTATTAGGAAACCTATAAGGAAATTTTTAATTTGCTTTTTTCTAGGAACATGGACATTTCTATAATGAATAAACTGTTTCAAATTATGTTAAGCTGTAAAATAGAACAGCTGCTAGAAATGACTTTTGTGTAGAGTAATACTTAGTCACAAGCCATAGTGATGTGCCATGTGTGAGTGAATCATTCTTTTGAGTCATTACTTTTTTAGTGATACAGTCAAAGTGATATTTTTTTAATATACTTATGGTTATTGTATATACATATATAAAATATGGTATCCAGCATTATCAAATGATTAAAAGTCATTGTTTAAAACATTTTGGGACCCTGTTTAATATGTGAATATAAGAAATTTGTAAGTTTTCTTTTTTGTTGACATTTTTAGCATTGCTTGCATGTTCCTCTATGTGTTCTCTCAGTATGTGAAGCTGATGAACTTCGAGGAGGAAGTGCGAGCTCACAGGGATCTGGATGGGTTTCTGGAGAGGGCCAGTATTCTGCTGCACGAGGACGAGACCTCTTTAGATGATGTCTTAAAGACAATGCTCCGCCACGTCTCACAGGACCCTCACACCGCTGAGCCTGGCTGCAACTTCGAGGAGATCATGAGCTCACTCTTCACAGACGCTGGGTCACAGGAAGTCAATGGTGAGTGTGTTTGTTTCTATTTGTGTGGTATTTCATGAAAAGCTTATGAAAGGTTGCTTAGTACCTCAGAGAGTTGATTTGACTGACACCTCAAAGGATATAAGCACAACAGTTTGACGTTAGTCAATGTTATTTTAATTTAAATTGCTTTATAAATCATAATACAGATTTTACATAAAAAAGGGTCTGAAGAATGAGTAACAGAGGGAACTGTGCAGAGACAGAAGGAAAAAGAAGTTTCAGCAATAATTAAGTCCATTTCCATCCCTGCTGACCCAATAGCTTTTAAACTCACTCTAGGATGTGTCAGAGAGATGACTTGCTCTGAATGACCCCATACAGGGAAGTCAGGTGATAATAACACTCTTCTGTCCAGTCATTCACACATTAGACTCACTGGAATGGTCAAGCCTTCCCAGATGGAGTTGAATAAAATAAAGACGAATCACAAAACTTAAGCTGAGGGTTGAAAGAGCTTTGAGGCAGGAGCGGCTGGAAGAAAAATACAATATCTATGAAATATAAATCAGCACAAATTAATGTATAATTCAATATTTAGTACATAAGATAATTGAAATGATTGAATAGTTAAAGGTAGGGTAGGTCATTTTGGAGGGGCTAGCAATAGCAAATTAGCATTGAAAGCATTAGATCTTCAGAGTGCCTCCTTCAAAACACATGAACACACACAACAGAGTCTGCAAAGAGTCACAAGATGTGTTAAATTACCTCATGTCTTAAAGCACATAACATTACAATAATAATGAACTTAAACTACTTACAGAGCTCTTACTTGTACCACCTGACTGCTGCATGTTTGTTTTGTTGTTGATAGTGTTGACATAGAAACGCATAAATCCGAGTCTGAGGACGTGAACAGCTCTGGGTAGAACATCACGGGTTGCCATCTCGTTATTACGGTTACAACATGGCGTGAACACAGCATAAGCTTGTTGTTATGGTTCAGTGGTTCCCACTGCTGTTTGTATGCAGTGCTCAGTGACTGTCTACAACTCTGTGTGCAGAGCCTTACAGAACGCGCTGATGACATGTGATGTCTGCGCGAGAAGTGTGCACAGAGGTATGGAAATAGATATGTTGACGGGCAGGTAGAACATCGTATCATTGCATTTGGAAGAACTTTTTTTGGTCCTGAGACTTCCATAGAAGATATATGTGGCAAGCAGGGCGGGGCCAATAGCCGTGGAACAGAGCGAGGCCGGTTGCAAGAGTGCTAATGAGACTGTGCTCTGCCCTCCGGGGGGAGGAGGGGGGGGGGGGGGGGGGTTTAACCCTCTGAGGTCGGCGCGATAGTCTCGCTTTTTTCTTATCAGTGCAAAAGAAACTCAAAATACTCTGTTGATTTTGATCTAACATATTAAGTGTTGTACATCATTAGATCCTGATAAGTGTCTATTTTTTTTGTGGATACTCACAATAAAAACAAAGTGTTGTGCTTTTCGCCAAATAAAGAAAAACAAACATGATGCGCGTTCTGCCTTCTCTCTGTCAGGTAAGTCCATTCTGAAACGCGTCCGAAAATTAACTGTAATTCCGCGAATACTTGTCATACAGGCACAAGTGTTTTTCCATAATGAAGCTTGAACTCTCTTCTTTTAAATGAATTAATTTATATAAAAAAAACAAATATTCTCAGTGTATGTAATCTGTATGAAAAGAGAGAGATGTCAGTATTTTTCTTTCCAGCTCATTATACCTAATTACGCGTTAATGTGCCACGCCCACGGAGAGCGTGCGCTATTCAAACGCAAATGATCTAAGGCAACCCATTCAAACATGCCAACGCCCACCAGCTGAATTATAAAACACATCGTGTTTAGTAAGTATCTTGTACAGCTGTGTACACAGCGTAGCCTTTCGCTGTAAGGAATAATACTATCTAACCCTGGAAAATGTACCAGAAGTGCTGGTAGTTTCATTTCGAGGAGCAACGGATCCAGCTGATGTAGTAAGTAATTTATTCTTAAGTGCTTTGTTCTAATCGCGATATTGAATAGTGTCTGACTGTAAACCGCAAAAAGACTGTTTAAATATGAATTGCGTGTCTGTGTGTAGGCTAAATGATGAGTGAACGGCATAGGCGCGCGCGCGCTTTGTTTACTACAGTTATACAGCGCGTGTCTGTGCCTTGTTCATTCACTCTCGCACCTACATTAGTAAACGTTATGTTTACATGAACACATCCAAATTATATTGCTATAGCCTACTAAGATGAGTAAAATAGACTGAAATATGTTGAAATAAAATGTCTGTATAAGCAACAAGCTGCAAATTCACATGTATATACTAATATATCATACACAATATATTACAGACTAAATTTGAATGTTTAGACAAGATTTTGTGATTAGTTTTGGATAGATTATAAAGTTTTGACTGTAAAAAAAGACTACTGTCACATTAAATAGGTACGCTTGTGTTCACCAATTTCTGCTCATAGTTAAATATACTATAGTATGATGTTTTGTCAAAAATAAAGTAGGTATATTGAATTATCAACTAAGATGTTATTATAGTGTTTGTTCCAATATTCAAACTAATGAATCCTTACCTTTTTTTAATACGTATGATAAAATGTATACTTTTTACAAAGAAATACACTTGAAATATTGTTAAAATTGTAATTGTAACCTATTTGTAATTGGTTACAATTTCTAATTGTAAAATATGTATAGGCTATATAGATCATTTTTTTTTGTCCTTGCATTCTTTGGGATCCTGTGACACACCTGTGTGAAAGGGCTAATTAATATGCAGCTCATTATGCGGCACATTATCCGGCCTTTGTCTTCTAAGGTGTGAACACCCCTCCACGCATATTGCCTTTCCAAACAAAAGGTCTCTAATAAAATTTAAATCAGTGTATGTTTTTGTGTAAATGATTAGGCAGGAGGATTTTCAGATCATTTTGAAGCAAAAACTCTAGGCAACAACACTCATTAGTCAAAAGTCTTGTGGACACATATTTAGTATGTGTTTTGTGGCCTTATTTCAGACACTTTAAGTTTTAGTTTTTTCAATAACCATGCATAAGCAATATTCTCTCAAAAATACAAACATGTACATAATTGTTGCTAAGATATTACGGTAGCCCAGTTTGTGCTATATTGAGTGAATTTACACCTTTGCCATTAACATGTTTATAAATAACTGAAAAAAAGCACAAATGTCAGAGCATTTCAGAACACCTCAAGGACCCCAAAAACCCTTAGACCTCAGAGGGTTAAGGGCAGATGAGGAAAGAGAAAAAGACACGGAAGGATAAGGAGAGACAGAGATGAGAAAGGGGAGAAAGGAAAAAAAATCTTGGTCAGGTTTCCATAACACACTGCCATCGGTCATCCACCAGCTGTGTGAACTCCTTCACGATGCCTGGCAGTGGCACTAGATATCCCTCGGACGGAGCTCTAATTCCTCCGATGCCTGGTGGACGGCAAAGGCTCCTCCGTGTTCGGGCAGCTGGCGCTGAGTCCCCTGTTCCTTACTCCTCCCCCATCATGGCGGACGGCAGCAGGTTCTGACCTCAGCCAAACGACAACGACTCCTCCGCTCCATCTCAGACGGCAGCCGCCCCTCAACAACCCAGGTGGCTGGTAACAAGCTAGTCCATCCCCCTGGTAAATCACTCAAGCCCACCGCCTGGAGCGTCCATGGCGGTAGAGTCTGCTCAACACGATGGCACCACAGATTTCCCACAGCGGCGAGGACAGCATGCGTAAAAGTCACCAATGCTCTGCTGATTTCATAGCTGAAAAGTTCCAGACTTTCACTGGCATTAATATCAGCCAGAAAACTGTGCGACGGGAGCTTCGTGGAATAGGTTTCCATGGCCAAGCAGCTGCATGCAAGCCTCACATCACCAAGTGCAGTGCCAAGCGTCGGGTGAAGTGGTGTAAAGCACGCCACCACTGGACTCTGGAGAAGTGGAAATGTGACAAATCAAGCTTCTCTTTTTGGCTGTCTGATGGGTGAGTCTGGGTTTGGCAGATGCTAAGAGAATGTTAACTGCCTGACTGCATTGTGCCAACTGAAAAGTTTAGTGGAGGAGGGATAATGGTATGGGGTAGGCTTGCCGCGATAGACGGTGTTGACGGTGTTACCGGTTGAAAGCCCCATCACCGGTGACATCACTTTCCCACCGTGACACCGCGATGTCTTGACTTTTTTTCGAAGTATTCGAAGTATTCGTTTTTGCTAAAATATTTATTTGAATTAATTAAAAATAATAACTATCAATTATTTAGTTCAGAAGAGAGCATACACTATAATTAAAAACTGAACTGCGCAGTGCGTGCCAAGAGACAGTCACGTCACAGATCAGCAAGCATCAGGATTCCATTTAGGCACGTGTGGAGATGAGAACGAGTCAAATTACAGAAAAGCAAGATATTGGCGGAAGATTTGGTGTCAAAACGCAATGCAAAAGCGCCTGTTTGGCAATATTTTGGGTTCAAACCAAATTCAAAAATGGAACCTGAAAACGTTAATGAGGCAATCTGCAAACTTTGCCTGGCAAAGGTTGCAGCATCTGGAGGAAACACAAGTAATTTATACATGCACCTTCAAGTGCACCACAAGAATGAGGCTGCCAAAATGGGCACTGCAGTAAAACATAGACCGCAGAAGCCAGACACACAGGTACAACAATCAATTAGTACTGCGTTTGCGCGATGCACCAAATTTTGCCGTTTTTCACTTTTTTCAGCCTATGCATTGGGTTATTTTTATTCGTTCGTTATGCTAATAAAAGTTCTGTCTATAAATAAAAGTTTTGTTTTCAGCGAGTTGTTTTTTTTTTGTCCATTCAAGCAATTGACGCTTATTTTGAAAGTGAAAGTATAACGCGCACGCATTTAAAAGCTATTTACCCCCCCGCCCCCCACGGTGACACCGGGATTACCGGTGTTGTCACACGTCGATTAACCGGTGGGAAATTTTCCTCACCGCCGCAACCCTAGTATGGGGCTTTTTCAGGATTGAGCTAGGCAATTTACTTCGTGTGAAGGGAAATCTTAATGCATCAGCATACCAAGACATTTTGGACAATTATATGCTTCCAACCAAAGTCCCTCTCAAGGAAAATCTGTTCACTTGAAGGCCATATTTGCAATGCCACTGGGCAGATATTTCAGTCATCCAAGACCAAGTCCTATCTACTTGAATGAGGGAATCCTGAAATCTCAAAAACTGCTTGCCAAAGTCACATTTAAATAACATATTTCAAATCAGCAACAAAATCTGTTGCTGAACTGTCCCATAAATGTTGTTTCTTATGTTCAAATAGCATTCAAAAGCTTATCTTATTGGTTGGACGAGCCAAAACGCATGTACAGTCCGCTTGTCTCAGAACTTTTAACTGTTTCTAGAGCAACTGGAGCTTCTAACGGCAGCTGTGGGGATACAATAACTTTACCAATTGGCTCATTTATTTATAGGTATGACTTATTCTGCCATATTGAGCTTTGCACTTTCTCCGATTCATAAGTAATATGAGTGCACTGTCTTTTTCTAAAGTATTTGTGGGAAGAGTTTGGGGAATACCTTTTTCTATTCCAGCATGACTGTGCCTCAGTGCACAAAGCAAGGTCCATAAAGACATGGTTGGATGAGTTTGGTGTTTAAGAACTTGACTGGCCCACACATAGCCCTGACCTCAACCCCATCAAACACATTGGGAATGAACTGGAATGGAGATTGCGAGCCAGGCCTTCTTGTCCAACATTAGTGCCTGATTAACTGGATGAATGGGCAAAAATTCCCACAGAAACACTCCAAAATCTTGTGGAAAGCCTTCACAGAAGAGTGGAAGCTGTTATAACTGCAAATGTATTTAGAATGCAATGCCATTACAGTCCCTGTTGGTGTACAGTCCGATGTTTAGGTATCCCAATTTTGTCTAAATAGTGTATGTCTAAACCATGCAGGTGACTATACAATGAGAGTGTTTTTGGCAAGATGAAAGCTCATCTCTTGATTTATACATGTTTAAAACCCCTGTATTTACAGCGAGTACATTTTCTTTGTCATCTCTTATGAGAGATGAGGGTAAATGAAACCTTTCGCTTAGAACACAGGTTGCCTTATGATATAATTGAACGTCTTTGTTTATCACCCCTGATAATTCTCACCACTAGACAATCAGTTATTTTCTATCCTGATGATTAGATGTGTATTTGTTGCTCACAGATTCATCTGATACTCGTCTGAGTTTTTCCGAAAGGATTTCTTAAAATAAAATTCACTCTAATAAATGAAATAGTCTTGACAACACAACGTATATAATCACACAGCAGCATGTAAATCTATCGGGCTGCATGAATGTGTCATTTCCCTCTGAGATTTTCACAAGTTGACAGCATGCTTTTTTTGGATTGTATTGATCATTTGTGGCTCACAAGTAATCTCTGTGTTCTTATCATCATTGCCAAATTCACACTGAATACACACAGAATATAACTCGTTATCATGGGCACCAATTAAGCCCAGCCCTGGACTTTACTGTACCGCCACTCTGAAGACGGACTAACATCGCACCTAATTTGTGCACGGACACTGCCGGATTGTATGAATGGTGAGATGTAAATTATGGTTAGTTGATTTTTTTTCTCTTCTTTTTTTTTTTTTAAGTCTAAGGATGATACATTCTCTCTTGTCCCTCTGTTGCTAGGATACATAGCTCACATGTGAGCGAGAATCATATTAATGATATGAGCCTGGGAACATGCAAATGAACTGATGTGTGATTGGATTATGAAATGTGAAAGTCATGAATATGATAATGTATGATCATTTGGATGAGAATCCATGAATGGGATCTAATTGTGAGTGCATTGATTGTATGTGGACGCGTCAGGCATTTAACACAAACACACATGCAACCTAAAGTCTATCAGTCTGAAGATCAAATTAGAATGAAATGGGAGATCTCATTCAGCTAAGATGCAAGCACAATGAAAGATGGAGAAAAATCATATTTCATCTGAGTAAGGAGACCTGAGCATCTGCCTGACAACCCAGCCCTAATTAGTGAGAGAGGGAGGTTTGGTGTGTCTGTGTGGGTGGTGGGTTATCTGAATTTGTGTCTGAGAGACATTTCACTCGTTCTGCTTGCTTTTAGGGTTCGTAACATGTGTTTCTGTGCTCAGCCTAACTTTAACTCTTTCCTTTCCAAGCTGAACTCCGTCTCTCTGTGTGTGTGTGTGTGTGTGTGTGTGTGTGTGTGTGTATGTTTGTGTGTGCGTGCGTGTGTGTGGGTATGTTTTGTCTCTGATTCTCTCGCACAGACAGGTCGCAGAATTTCATTTTCTATGACGACGGTAAGACTGATATGATCAGATGTGGGATATTATACACAATTCATGTGTGTTTTTCCCTGACTGCTGGTGTTTCCACTGGATGTGATTGACATGTACCATTAGTCCAACAGACATGCGAGTCTCTGTTTTCTTATTCAGATCCATCAATTTACTGCATTTTCCAGTTGATGCAGTGACACAATCCAATTCGAAATCAGAATCCACACATTTGAAATGACAAGATTTGGTGTTATTTTAAATGAGCTGATGCTGAATACAGAGTGATCCCCGTGGTGGTGTGTTAGATTGGGCTGTATCATCGTCTCTCTCTCATTCCTGCCTCATTGCCGTTTGGCTGATTGGCTGTGCATGGATTCCACTGTTGTTATTGAAAAGTCCACTGTCATTCTGATGTCTTTTTCTGCATAATATTTATGCAGCACACACACACAAGGAGTGAAAATACGTTTTAATTTCTTGAGGAAAAGTCTTTAGAGTGTGTGAATAAAAGCATCTCATTTCATCCTGATGTCCAGGCCTCAGGCAGTTATCAGAAGGGGTGAGGTAGGGTTGGCCTCCTAGATGATTGCTTGAATGTTAATGCATGTATTTCAGGAGAGGACGATATAGCTGAACAGTTTATTTGTTTAATCAGTTAATATTCAGTATACACAGGGTTTCCGCGGAGTCATAAAAACGTCTTAAATTTAATAATACGAATTTTAGGCCATAAAAACGTCATAAAGGTCATAAATTACATTTAGCCACGTCTTAAATTGATATGCTCATTCATTCATTATCGCGATATAATTTTTTCTCTATAAAACGATATCAAGAGTTCGCTAAATGTTTATTAATGTTTATGTGCCAAAAGCGGAACGAAACTCATTTGAACCGCGCGCGCCTCACGGACTGTTTATCCGCTCGGCTCAACGAATAGAAACACAGTGCGCAACTATACAGTCGGAAGCTTTTCCTTCTACAAATTCCCATAATTTACCATGGATTTACTGTAACGTTAGCCTAGTATATTAACTGCACCATGAAATGTGGGATATACATATTGAAGTGTATTATATTATTAATATAGACAATGTATTAAAGGACTAATGGAATATAATTACAGTATTTAATGTATTTAGGCTATACTGTTTTTCATACATTTCATGAATAAACGTGCCATCAAAGTCAGGCAAGACAAACCTGTTTCAAGACTTGAAACAGTATCCCCCATTAGCACATGCAGAAACTAAGAAATTAATTTTCCAATATAGATATTAATTTTGTTAAGGAAAAATGAATGACAAATGTTTGAATGTTCTACCTCAGATTTGTGAAATGTTCACCTGTTTGGCAAGTGTTTGTCATGATATGTTCTGACCAGGGGCGATTCTAGGATTTTTTCAACTGGGGGGCACAAGAGGGGCCACAATTATTACAGAGGGGCCATTCTTATGTTGTGTATTTATGTAGAACTGTAGATATCCAAATCATTTCAAGTTCAGTAAGCTTTAAAATCAGCAATAAACAGTGATACCCTATTATCTTTAATAGCAGTTATTCACTGCTCTAAATCAAAACAATAAAATACAATTTATATTAACTTTTCCCTTTACAAAAGTGAAAGAAAAACTGTAATAAATAAAATAATCCAATGTATTACTGTACAACTCACAAATAATAATAGAACAGCCTTATTTATATAAATGCATAATTATAATTATAATTTAAGGCTTTTTAAGACCTTTTTAAGACCTGAAGAAATCAAAATTAATATCGTACATTAGGGGTGTGCAATATTGACAAAAATATATCTCGATATTTTAAACGTTTTGTTGATGATAATTAGATGATATTTTACTGATTGTGTTTTTGTGCTGGTGCCATGGCTGGTTTAGGCCTGTTGTTGACCGCAGACTCACGAAGATGAGTTAATTTATTTTTAATTTAACTATTGTATAACATAAATATATCACACTTGTGCACGGGAAAACAGCACTCTTACTTATGTGATATTCTAATATAAGAACATAATATAAATATAAGACAAAAACTAATTTGGGGACATAGGCCTACCTATAACTGCACACATCACGCAGTGAAAGCACGAGAGACAAATGCGATGTCAGCTCACAGTGCCTCGTACATCGTTAAAACAATGATTACAATATCATAGTAGCAGCTAGACAATACACATCGCACACCCCTAAGGACATAAAGAATGAACTTACGACTGAACTGACATTGCCAACTTCCTTCTCTCCTCTCTCGTGTGCAGGAGACGGACGTTATTTTGTCGCGAATGTGATTCGAATTGTCATGTGAACAAGCAAATCCACAAAGATAGAATAATAAAATATAATACTACGCTAATTAGATAGTTTTAATTTGGAAAACATTTAGATATGTCTAAGTCGAAGTGTCATCTAAAATTTAAGACTTTTCATAAGTAAAAATAAGACTTTATAACTTATAACACTTTTTATGGCCTTATATTTTAAAAATCTAATTTAAGACTTTTTAAGGATCCGCGGGACTGAAAGACGGTACTAAACTCTAGCACTGCAACAACTCGCTAATCGAAAAAAATAAGCTGTATAAAATAGATCAACTTACCGTGTGTTTTTTTTCCGTTGGAAAACAGCTCGCTATTCTTGGTCCTCGTTGAGAAGCATCGCGACGCGGAATCATAAATTATTCTACTACAAGCTGAAAGATTATGATTTGAATGTTTGAGTGACAGACAAGTAGAAGGGTGGGGGCACACTGGGGGGCCAATCAATTTTCAGGAGGGGCCAGTGCCCCCATGGCCCCTCCCCTGTCTACGCCACTGGTTCTGACAATACAGTGTAGTTTAAAACCACAATTAACGCTCTGGTTTCTACAACTTTCAGTTAGGAGCAAAAATCTGCCTTTAAACTTGAAAGAAATAAAGATTTGACATTTATCGTGATAATTATCGATATTGACTGATATATTATCGTGATAATTGTTAAGTGTTGTTCCTGTGTTATTGATACTTAAGAGTAACAAACTGAAGGCTGCCTTTTCCTAAGAAAATGGAACCTTTAAATAATGAAACTTATTACTTTTAATGAAAATCAATAAAAAAAGACTTTTGAAAGGAAGTTATTTTTCGTAATTTGTGTAGGTCATAAATTTAAATCATAATGGTCATAAAAAGGTCTTAAAAAGTCTTAAATTTGACTGACTAAACCCTGCAGAAACCCTGATACATCTCAGTGCTATATTTGTTTTGAAAGGCTAAAAATACAGCAATAAATAATTAAATAACCACAACTTTTTTCCCATAGTGTAGCTCACCAAAGTAATGATAAACATCTAATTTATAATGCATCATGACAGTTTATATATAACCATAACATCATAAATATAATAATACTAAATGTCATCATAGATAAAGATTATAATATAATAGCTTGTAAAGCATTTTAAAGCGTGTAAAATGCCACACAAGGAAGTCTGTTAATACTTTTGTGAAAAATTGTTGACTGTTATTTTAGTATCATTGAGATACTATTATAGTTTGTTTTACTATTTTTAATTAGTTTTGATTTGTGTATTTTCCGTTTTTAAATATAAATGTAAAGTTTTAGTAATTTTGTTGTGTTTTTGTCATTTTTATTAGTGTATTTTTTTTAAATGACTATATTTTTTATAAATTTTTATTTCAGTTTTAGTGTCAGTGTTTAAGACAAGTTATACATCAAGCTAAACTAAATGAAAATGATAAATGTTGCTTTTGCAACTACCTGAAATTAAAAAGTTTTTTTTCTTTCAGTAAATATTTATTTTTCTTTCATAAACAAGTGAAAATGTTTTATGGTTTTAGTTTTAGTTACCTATAATTACCCTGATTGTTGAGTTTACTTTAAACTTTTCGTTTGAACTGATTCTGCAGAGGTTTTGCATCAGAGACAGTATTAAAATATCTTATCACTCTCATACCAACTCTCATCTCAAGTTGTGACACAACGAGCAAGTGCTGTCTTAGAAATGTAATGACAAAATTTTTTTTTGTTTTTGTATAAATAACAAAATAATATGAACTATTGTAAATGTTTAATATGTCATAAGTGGATGCCTTTATGGCCGTGCACAACATGCATCATTGTACTTTTTTTGTTTGTTTGTTTTTTCTTCACGAACACACCAAGTACACAATTATCTGAGCTGTTTGTCCCCATGCCAATTCAACAGTCTTCATATTGCCCTGTATTGCTCCATTGATACGTTTCCATATCTTTTCCTTTCCTTCTCATTCTTTCTCTCTTCCTGTCTATTTCTCGATGGTGCTGAGTGTGTTGTCATGGTGATACCCATCTGTCCACGGTGTGAGTGTGTGATGTCTTATTGATGAGACAGTGTGACTGTGTGCCAAAGACATCCATCCTGCCTGCTAAACAGCACACTCTCTCTCTCACACACACACACACACACACACACACACACACACACACACACAAACACACATACATAGACACATACACTCACATACACATATTGTTTTTGCTAGTCATGCCGAACAACTCACATCTGTCACCTCTGCTGGATAGAGGGCATATACATTACACACAAACACACATACATCCTTTTACACTGCTTGTTGTTAATATGCTGGACAGCTCACACATACGAGAGAGAGGGCGCATACATAGACACACAGATTGATTAATTTGAATTAAACATTTGGTGCTGTTCTTGGAAAGGTCTTCATTGTCACTCACGCTGGCTGCAGTGATGTGTATTGTCCTCTGGTGAGCTTCTGCTTATGTTCTACCTTGATATGCATTAGCCTTTTCATGAAGATGATTATTACCAGTCCCTCCATCAATTCACATCCTCTTGTTTGTTTGTTTTTGTGTGTCACCATATACAGTGAAAGTCAGTTGACTTAATCTTAGTGTCGAACTTGTGAGCAGTCTCACTACTGTTCTTCGTGTTACATTCACACGTGATGTGCAGTTATTGAAATTATTGTTTAGTTTTCTTCTTCATGTTTCTTCATGTTTTCTTCTAGTTTTCTTGTCCAGAGGTGCACACCCAGTCATGACTGACCCCTTGCCTTCTCTCCTCACAGTGCATCTATTGTCAGAGACGCTGCAGTGTGTGACGGCCACAGCCACAGGGATCCAGTACCAGCAGTCCTGGCTTTGCATCCTGTGAGTTACCTGGATCTGTCTTACCTGTAACTCTGAGCCTGGAGAGTTTCTAGGGCTGGGGTGTCTGAAGAAATGCCACAAGATAGGAACAATTATTTTTCCTAGGGCTGCCAATTTAACATTGTGCTATTAATTAAAGTATAAACACTACTGTTTGAAAGATTGAGGTTAGTAAGATTTTTTTCTAAAGAAATCAATAATTTTATTCAGCAAGGATGCAACATTTATTTAAGAAAATAAATAAATAATATATCTACCAGAATAACTTTTTAAAGAGTGTAATAGTGGTAGATCCTCTTTGCATCAAGTACACATAACAACAAATAGAATATTGTTTATTAAAGTGAAATTATTGATAGATGCTATTCACACACAGTGTAAATACTATAGAGCTAACGTGCTATTTGTGCTAAAGTTAAAAGACTTTTTGAGCCACCTACTAGTATCACTGAAATAGTTTAAAACTTTCTTGGTTGTAACACAGACACACACACACACACACACACACACACACACACACACACACACACACACAAAGTTCTTGACATGATCTTTTTTCGGATTTGGATGACCGTGAAATCCTGTCTCTTCTGTCTCATAGCATCCCAGACATTTACATGTTTCTTTGTTGCAGCAATTCTCACATGGGTGTTTATGAAATTATTTTAAATAATTATTTAAAACAATTCTAGTTGGCCAACTCTTGTACTGAAGCAACTCTTGTAATTTGACAAGATGATGACTTTAGGATTCCCATCTATTAAAATCTGCTACCTGCTATTGAGCCATTTATCAAAATAAAATGTTCCCCAACAAACCCTTTCTAACAGACATCTGCAGGTCATGATTAGGTTCTGATGATTCATCTGCTTTGTTCTCAAGATCCGCCAACACCTTTTCTTTCTCAACACTTTTGCTTAATAGCTGCCAGAACTTTTATCAACAGCCTTCAAACTGTAGCAGTTTCAGGCAGCAGCCAACATCAATGTGCAAACTTACAAGTGTTATTTTCTCTAACCACTCCCTGTCGAACTTAACTAGGTGCTTTATTTGCTAGTATAGATAGTGCTGTGCCACATTTAAATTAAGTCATTTTCTTTTCTTTATATGCAAATACGGTGTTTTATTGAATGCTACTACTGTTACAACCTACTTAAAGCAAGTGGCAAACTTAATTTTATATAAAACAGATACTTATGCAGATTTTTTAGTAATAATGGCAGCAGTGATTCATTCAATTATGACAAAATTAAGGAGAACAGCATTTTAACCAGGCTCATATCCAAAAACATGGTGTAGTGAAGTGCACTTTGTGCATTTTAAAGAACATATAATCAGATGACCCGTAAAAAGCACTTTGTACATTGTAGAAATATTTTTCTTTCTCTTCTTGTACTGGTTTTTGCATTGTACTATTTTGTTCTACTCTATAATCTGATATTGGAGAGTGGCTAATATTGTCCATTCCTAGATGATTATTTACATATTTACTCATTTGTCGGTTTAGGAAAGATGGATGGATGGATACATAGATTTATATTGTAATTAATTATTGACTGTTAATTATGATGAGCTGTCAAGTCAACATGTTGGAGGGGTCAAGTCAAGTCTCATCCTTAAGCACTTCAATTATTGACAGCAAGCTAAATCTGTTTACTTTGAACACTCTAATTTATAATATTAGCTTTATTAATTCACATGAGAGCATAAATTAAGAGATCATAAATCAAAAGTCATTGAAGACTCAGTCTTAGACCCTCTCTAGGGTCAGAACAAAGACTCACAGTAAGGTAAATACAATAAAAAGTCAAGTTCATCCATTTGCAATAACCCACACTAGCCCAGTGAACAGAAGATTTGTTTTGCTTTGAATTATGTGCAGACAGTTTTATGGGCAAGAAAGGGAAACAAGTGGCAATGTTGGATGACCCACAGCAGCTCTATGGCCTCAAGGTTACCAAAGTCCTTACAGAATGGCACAACAGCTTTCGCATGTTTTAGTTGAGACTATCACATATTTATTTTCTGAATTCTCTTTTGTCCTCAGTACATTGCCTGAGTTTTATGGCCACAAGCAGGTGTTATGAGTATTAGCTGGACCAATGAGACCGATTCAATGCCCCTGTTGCCAGGGTCTGAGTATAGGGCCGGTTATTAATGTGTATTTTAAGTAAATTAGACGTGGAACAGTGTATTGTTACATTTTGTTCCTTAGGCCAGCTTTTATAGTAATATTTGACTTGATTTATTAAAGCATTGAGTGGTTTTATCTTTTCCCTTTTAATATAGTTGATTGTGTTGATATTAAAGGGTTAGTTCACCCAAAAATGAAAATTAAGTCATTAATTACTCACCCCCATGCTGTACCAACCCCGTAAGACCTTCGTTCGTCTTCGGAACACAAATGAAGATATTTATGATTCAATCTGAGAGGTGCATGACTGCTACATAGGCTGCCTAAGGGAATGAATCCTGAGGGCCCAGAAAGTCAATGAAGAAAATGTTTAAATATTCCATGTCACAACAGTGGCTCAACTATAAGTTTATCAAGCGACGAGAATACTTTTTGTGCGGAAATAAAACAAAAATAACGACTTATTACGGTATTATATAACTATATAACGACGATATTCGACTATTCCTTTTCTTCATTGTAGGCCTGAAACGAGACTTCAAGAGATTTCCACGACGCACGCGCAAGAATTGCGATCTCCTTCAACTACTTCAGTTAAGTTCCCTTTCAAGGGAACTTCGAGCTGCGTTTGAGACGCGGTGGGAACGCTCTGCGTGATTGCGTCATGAAGCACGTGTAAAATCAGTCCAATGGAAGCCCGATACGTCATGGGTGACGTCATAGACCAGGAAACTATAAAGCACCCTTGAAAACAGACCGCGACAGCTTCTGTAGTCTTCAGCAAGCGCTCTCTGTGATTCTGTCCTTGTCTATTTATTGTTGTTTGTCAAGCCCAATATATATATCACTATCTATCATTATGGCGAGCAAAGCAAGTTGTGTTGTTCCCTGCCCTCGTTACATCACGGGTGGGGACACACATCAGCTTTTTGTTGCTGTTTGGGAGTGGAGTATGCAACAGTCATTTCTCGAGGGATCTGACTGTGCATTGCGAGAAGCTGTCCGTGAGGACGCTCCGCTCCCGCCGGGCGTTCTTCGAGGAGGACGGTTCGGTTCGCGTTCCCCGAGCGGGTCTCTCTGTTGCCGAAGGCTCGGAGACGGCTCGTATTTCGGGGTTCGTAAACGGATCTGACAGCGGGGGTTGGGACGGGCTCCGCCCTTTCTCAGCTTTCACATGCCAGATCTAGTGTGCTGCGATTTCCAGTTCCGAGGAATTGGTATCGTTAGTGTTTTGTTTTAAAAGGAGAACAAAACAAATACAAATCTTTATAAAAAGGCAGATGTTTGAGTTTTCAATGAATACATTTTCCAGCTCATAACTCTGTTGAATAAAGAGGAGCTTTTTTAAAGAAAAAAGGAGGTTTTATCTAGTGCTGTTGCCAGTTAAATATTTACTGGCCAGCTGAACATTATGAGATTGAAAATAAAGAAGAGTTTGTTAAAGATGAACTGTATCTTAAACAGAGAAAACTCTGTATCTCAGCCTCCTCGTCGGGGACTGTGGTTTTTCCCTATCTCCACACTGAGGTGTCGAGATCGTGGAATAAACCGGTTTGTATTTTATGTGTTTAATCCCCAGATGTCTGACTATAGTAATGTTTGGGTATTAAGTATCATAGTATGACATTGCCTCGGGTTAAAGAGACGCTTACGAGCTTTCTCTCTCCCGAGTCGGCGTCATCGTTATTAACCCCGACGTTACCCACCAGCCATCTTAAATAATGAATACATTTTTTATTAGGCAGCGCTGGTGGGTAAAGTATGTAAGGACATGGATGAATGTGAGGGGCGACTCTCTGAGGAGGGTCGCAGCGCTGCCAGTTCGGTTGTTTCCTGCTGGTGGCCACAGAGTGATATATGTATGTATATATATATATATAAGTTTTTCTGATATAAAGATAAAGGAAAATAAAGATATAATTATGTCTGTTCTTCTGGACGCTCCGCTTTCAAGAAAACTGAGATATAAACCTTTCATCATTCTTCCTCACCAATCTAATGTTCCTGAGATATTAAGCTCCTCTCAGCACAAAGTGCAAAACAGAGCGTCGCCATTCGGGCTCCTCCGCAATTGAGGGGTACCTGGGTGGCGGTCGCAGTCTAGCCAGTTAGAGACATGCAAGATCTGAGGACTGTTTTATCTCTAAAATAGCTTTGACAAAGAAGAAGCCCTGACACCGAGGCGATCAGGCTTCTAAGGGTGGTCCCCTCTGGGGTAGGGACGGTTTTGAGAAATCGTTTCTCCTCAGCGCCCTTTGGGGTGCGACTCTCTGAGGAGGGTCGCAGTACTGCCAGTTCGGTTTCCCTGCCGGTTCGCCGTTTCAGGGCACCAAGGTGTCAGTGTCCCCAAACGAGCCTTCAAATAAGAAAAAAAGAAGAGCAATCAGTTCGGTTTCCCTGCCGGTTCGCCGTTTCAGGGCGCCGAAGTGCCTGCTTTTTTCAACGATCCTCCGAGGAGGGTCGTAGGAACTAAGCTAGTTAGAGGTAGGCAAGATCTGAAGACTGTCATCATCTCTAATAAAGCTTAGACAAGAAGTCCTGTCGCATGAAAACAAGGCTATCAGGCTTCTGAGGGCTCCTCCGGGGCAGGAACGGTTTTTGAGAAATCGTTTCTCCTCGGCGACCTCTGGGGTGCGACTCTCCGAGGAGGATCGTAGAGCGGTCAGTTCGGTTGTTCCCTGCCGGTTCGCCGCTTCAGGGCACCGTAGTGACTGTTCAACCAAGGGACGGTTTTGAGAAATCGTTTTTCCTCTGGGGTGCAACTCTCTGAGGAGGGTTGCAGCGCTGCCAGTTCGGTTGTTCCCTGCCGGTTTGCCGTTCAGGGCACCGAGGTGTCAGCATCCCCATACGACCCTCCGAGGAGGGTCGTAGAATGGTCAGTTCGGTTGTTCCCTGCCGGTTCGCCGCTTCAGGGCGCCGTAGTGACTGTTCAAATAAATCCAGAGGCCAGTCTTGAGAGACTGGTTCCCCTAGTAAATTTCTGGCAGCGTGGAAACTACTGCCACATATTTCTCAGTGGGTCCTGCACACTATAGAAAAGGGTTTCAGAATTCAGTTCGGTTCTCGTTCGCCCAGATTTCTAGGGGTCCTCCTTTCATTGGTGGACCCCGAGCAGGCTTTGGTTATGGAGCAGGAAGTACTATCACTTCTGCAAAAGGAGCTGTAGAAGGGGTTCCTCCTCCCAGCAGACAGCCATTACTTCATTGTTTCCGAAAGAGGATGAGGTGGTTCCCGAGGTTTGCTTTCGGGGGCGAAGCATACCATTATTGGGTTCTTCCATTCGGCCTAGGTTTATTACCCCACACCTTTACAGTATGCGTGGATGCAGCTCTGGCTCTTCTGAGACTCCAGGGCATTCGCGTATTATACTACATCAATGATTGGTTGTTCCTAGCTCAATCTGAGTTTATGGCAGTTCGGCATCGAGATGTCGTTCTGTCTCATTAAGGATGTTGGGGTTGCCTCTAAAAGTTCAGACGGGTGGGTCTCATGGCAGTTGCGTCCAACGTTTTACTTTTGGCCTTCTGTTCATGAGACCCCTGCAGTGGTGGCTCAGGACCAAGGGGTTTTCTCCGAGGGGAAATACGTTTTCGCATGATCAAGGTCACGCGGCTATGCCTTCGTGCTTCGGTCATGTGGAAGAACCTTGGTTCCTCGCCCAGGCCCAGTGTTGGGGGCTTCTTGTCGACGCATATTGCTATCGACGGATGCTTCCCTCACAAGTGGGGGCGATCATGAGTGGTTGCTCGGCGAATGGCGGACAACACACTGATGGTCTCGTATATCAGAGCAGATATCCTGTTGAGGCAGGGGCTGAGGCCCAGGGGATTGGAGACTTCACCTCGAGGTGGTGGAGCTTCTTAGGGAGAACTTTGGTCTAACTAAAGTCAAGTCGACCTTTCACATCGTTTGTACAACGCATTGCTCTATATGGTTCCCCCTCACGCAGCCAGCTCTTCGCGGACTGGATGCGATGGTGCAGGTGTGGCCGAGGCTGCACCTGTACGCATTTCCCCCGATATCTATGCTCCCGGAGGTTCTGGAAAGGGTTCGCCGGGAAGGGGCCCGTCTGTTACTAATAGCCCCTTACTGGCCGACTCGAGTATGGTTCTCGGACTTGGTGTCTCTTCTGAGCGGCTCTCCTATGGAGATTCCAATCAGGAGGGACCTGCTGTCCCAGGTAGAGGGCACGATATTTCACCCTCGACCGGAGTTGTGGAAACTGTGGGCCTGGCCTCTGAGGGGGCCAGGCTCATAGAATCCGGTCTCTCGACTGAGGTCGTTGAGACCATTCTCCATTCCAGAGCCCCTTCCACGAGAAAACTGTATGCGCTGAAATGGAAATTATTCTCCACCTGGTGTGGTGAGCGTCAGTTAGATCCTGTTAACTGCCCTGTTGGTTCAGTTCTCGATTTTCTGCAAGACCGTTTCTCTGCTGGATTATCTCCTACCCCTCTGGGGGGTACTTCTATTGGGAGAGATCCTCTGATTACTCGTTTTCTCCGTGGTACATTGAGGTTGAGACCTGCACTGCACTCCAGAGCACCGGCTTGGGATTTAGCCATTGTACTTGAGGGTCTGGCTCTGGCTCCGTTCGAGCCCATTGAAGAGGTTTCAGAAAAATTCCTCACTTTGAAAGCTTTATTTCTCCTTGCTATTTCATCTATCAAGAGAATTGGAGATTTACACGCCCTGTCGGTTGCTCCGTCATGTTTGGAATTTGCACCTGGTATGGTGAAAGCATTTCTATACCCTAGACCAGGTTATATTCCTAAGGTCCCATTCAATGTTGGGGGCCCAATAGTGCTGCAGGCCTTTTTCCTCCACCTTTTAATACCCCAGATCAGGAACAATTGAACCTGTTATGTCCAGTTCGGGCATTGGATGCCTACGTTCACAGAGCTGCCCTGTGGCGTAAGTCAGAGCAATTATTTGTATGTTTTGGGTCACTCAGAAGAGGGTGCCCTGCATCTAAACAGGTTATGAGCAAGTGGATAGTCGAGGCTATTTCACTAGCTTATGAAGCGGCCGGTCAGCCTTCACCTATGGCTGTACGGGCCCTTTCTACAAGGAGTATGGCGGCCTCTACGGCCTTAATTTCGGGTGTTTCCCTTCTTGACATTTGTAATGCGGCAGGTTGGTCCTCTCCACATACATTTGTCAGGTTTTATGACCTTGACCTCTCCACTCCTGGGGCGAGGTTGCTTCCTTCTAGTGTGCGCAAGGACTTCACACAGAACGGGCATTTGTCACTATGGCGTAGTGGGTATGGGGTTCCCACCGCGTCTCAAACGCAGCTCGAAGTTCCCTTGAAAGGGAACGTCTCAGGTTACGTATGTAACCCTGGTTCCCTGAGAGGGAACGAGACGCTGCGTTTGCCTGCCATACTTCCTGCATGCCCTGATCGACTTGCTTCAGACTTTTTCAGAAGCTGTCGCGGTCTGTTTTCAAGGGTGCTTTATAGTTTCCTGGTCTATGACGTCACCCATGACGTATCGGGCTTCCATTGGACTGATTTTACACGTGCTTCATGACGCAATCACGCAGAGCGTTCCCACCGCGTCTCAAACGCAGCGTCTCGTTCCCTCTCAGGGAACCAGGGTTACATACGTAACCTGAGACGTTCTCGCGCGTGCGTCATGGAAATCTCTTGAAGTCTCGTTTCAGGCCTACAAGGAAGAAAAGGAATAGTCGAATAAAGTCGTTATTTTTCTTTGTTTTTCCGCACAAAAAGTATTCTCGTCGCTTGATAAACTTATAGTTGAGCCACTGTTGTGACATGGAATATTTAAACATTTTATTTAATGACTTTCTGGGCCGTCAAGTTTCATTCCCTTAGGGAGCCTATGTAGCAGTCATCCACGTCTCAGATTTAATCATAAATATCTTTATTTCTGTTCTGAAGACGAACAAAGGTCTTACGGGGTTGGTACAGCATGGGGGTGAGTAATTAATGACTTAATTTTCATTTTTGGGTGAACTAACCCTTTAACCTCATAATAGGTGGCAACAAGCCTGAAACAAAAGGTGTACACTTTTTAACTTTATAAGCCTGAAAGAGAACAGGAAGGGCCCTTTTCCCAACCGGCCCAGAACCAAACATTGCTTTGACACCCTGTTCAAGAGCTTTCTGTAATCCCATTAGACCTCATCCAATGGATTTGTTAATCTGTTTGCTGTACTCCTGTTACATATTGAATTAATCTGATACTGTGCCAGGTATATTAAAGCACTATGTAAATTGTAAAGAGGATTTATGATGATTTATGAACTCTTTGTGACAGCTGCAATGTGAAGAACCTGCAGAGGCGGCACGTGTGTATCTCACGCCTAGACCGTCCACAGAACTGGGGGGAAAACTGTGCAGAGGTCCGCTATGTTATCCTCATTCTGGCACCTTCAAAGATGGTAATATAATCACACATAAATGCACACACATACTGAAAACAGTTTATTTGCACATTATGGACTTTTTTTTTTTTTTCAAAGAAATACCTTTGATTTCAAACTTCTTGTCTTTGCAAATCTGAGGTTTTTCAAACTGGGACCCAGGGAGACCCTAGCAGCGCACTGGGGGTCAAATTTTATCTTTACTAAATGCATTTTACAACTTTAATATCTTTATTAAATCATTTTTGGTTACACTTAATTTTAAGGTGTCCTTGTTACGGTGGAATTATAAATGAAAGTATTGAGTAATATTTATGTATTTACAACATGTATTTACAATAGGGTTATGGTTAGGGTTAATAATTTACTGTTGGTACTTGGTACTATAGTAAGTGCATGTTACGTGTAACAAGGACACTAAAATAAAATGTTTTTTTTAACACATTTACTGAAATTTATATTATCAATATTTCACTTTGCTTTGTAAGAACAGGTCATGAGATTATTCACAGTTTCTTTTGAATAATCATAAGATTATTCTACTGACAGTCCTATTTTTTAACAGTAATAATGATAATCAGAATATTTTTGTCAAAACAATCTTCATTTCTAAGTGTTAATTTCTCCATTATGGATGTACATGTGTTATGTTCACAAATGTTGTATTTGTATTTTGTTTTTAATATATTGGGGGGGAAAAGATACACTGTCAACTTAATCCGAAGTAAATATTTTTCCTGATAATATTTTAATTGTAAAAAAAAAAAAATAGTAAAAAAAACCCCACACAGTTTAAATGGGTATTTATACATTAAAAATATATAGTTTGTCTTCATATTTCAGGAAAGGTATCATATTTTTGGGGTCCTTGGCATCAAAAAGCAAGAGCAATTTGCTCTGTTTAAACTATTTGCTATTCATGAGAAACAGTTGAGATATTAACAAGATCTTATTCATGGCAGGTTCAGACACAATAATACGATCACGTTCAAGTCTTAAAGTCCTGGTCCTTAATTTTGTGTTCCCCTTGCAGTCTCCCTGTAAAGGCTTTGGGGCCCCTGGCGCCCTCCAAGACCATTTTGTGTATCTCTTTGTGTCTGTGTTTACAGCATAAATCTGTGTGTTTGTGTGTATGTGTTTACATCTGTTTACATCTAATCACTCTCTCTCTTTCTTTCTCTCTTTCTCTTTCCCTTTGTGTTCTTGCATGCACTCATCTATTTCTGTTCTCGGTTCTCTGTAGTTCACCAGGCAGTATAGCAAACTTTTTTGCTTTGTAATCCTGTGCTTTTCTCAAAAGCAATACAATTATATGCCCGCACACACACAAAAATGCATCTTCTCATTACATTAAAAGCTGATTGTCATGCTGGCACATGTAGATGCATCCTCTTTTCTTGCCGTGTGTTTTAAAACAATAGACAACTCAAATGTTATGTAACTTAAGTACCAAATGGACTCAATCCATATGGTAAAGCAAAAATCATAAATCATAAAAGTGCATGTACTCTCTTCTCTTGTATTAGCAGAGTAAAAGCATTTAACTGAAAATAAAATTGAGAATAAATAAAAAATATAGACCATGTATTTAGCAGCATTTAAGCGAATCAGCAGCTTAACTGCAACTGCATTATTTTCTGTTCCAAAGAATTCTGGGTTACTACTTCGAAGACTTTATGCCAAAAAGGTTCTATATAAGCAGAAATGTCTCAATACTTTTATATTTAACGGGTCGTTTTCTGGTGATAAAATATGTTTATGAGCGGTTTAATTCATAAAATGTAATAAAATTAAGAAAATGTATTAAAATAAAATTAATGAATTAAAACTAAATCCATCAAATGATCCCTTAACAGGAATCCCGAAAAGGTTCTATATAGAGTAGTGGCTAAAAATATTCACCCTTTATTCAAATATTATTATACATTTGTTTAAGATTTTGTATTTTTGGCCAGGCTGTCATACAAAGAAATTAAGAACAAAAACAAGAGAGAAACAATGAAATGTTATTAACTGAGAATGCTGTAGTCAGTGCATGCTTTTTCCTGTGAGTTTTTTTTTTCTGTGCATTTTTTTTCATTGTAAAAAAAAAACTGTAGCTGTAGTTTGCCTTTTTTGACAAATAATTTTGTCATATAAATACCTTAACCAAGTTAGATTTATATTGTGTTTATATTATCCCTCGTGTTTTCCTCATATTTTGATATTTTTTTGTAATATTTATTTGTAAACTTTAAACATGAACAAAAAGCTTCATACAATTAAAGTCATAATCCAACCCCCCCCCCCCCCCCCACAATAACCCTTTTCACCGAAATAATTACCTATACATACAAAATGGCATTATAACAATAACAATAATAGTTATATAATAATAAATATAATACATATATAATAAATTAATTAGTAAAAATACAGAATTGGTAAATAAACTTTAAGACAAGATCATTAAAGGAAAAATTAATTAAAATAATTGTATTATTAAAAAAATACATACATAGTAATACAAATCAAATCTTTGGCATATTCATGGACTGTACATATAATGTTTTTACTATATTTTGATGGTTTCATCAAATTTTTTGGGTCATGAAAAACAAATATCCCCTTCACTTTTGGCCACTACTGTATGAAGTGCCTGACAGGTTCTACTGAGAACCTTTTCATCTAAAACTATGCCTACTGGACACGACAAAGCGACTGTTGCAACGTTGAAAGCTTTGAGTGCATCAGAAATTGAACAGGGGATCAGTTTAATGTCGCATTCAGTGTAGACAGCATCACTGATTATAACGGGTCCTGTTCGCTTGTGTAAGAGTGTAACAACTTTAAATGATCTCCAAATGTAACACGTTTGATCTCTGTTTCTCAGAAAAGCACTAAGACGGCGATGGAGCTGGGCAGGACGTTCGCCAGCATGTTCTCAGACATCTCTTTCAGACAGAAGCTGCTAGAGAGTAAAACTCAAGAGGAGTTCAAAGAGGCGCTGGTCATCCAGAGGTACCACCTGACCGCTGCCAAGCGTAAAACCACAGCTGTGGAGGGCGAAGAGACAGACCCGCACAGTCAAAAACCACTGAAGGTGTGTGCACATCGCAGCGTGTGCGGAGATGCTTAAGGTTCAGTTGTAACGGTTTCAGTTTTAACGGTTGCCATTGTTTCCAATCTTTCTCTCCGGTCTTAATCTATCGCTCTCTCTTTCTCCATTCACCCTTTGACCTTTGCTGTTTGACTTACACTCCAGTGATTAAGTTCTACTGAGCATGTAACAGCTAATGAGAATTTATCTTGTTTGTTACTCTGGTTTGACGCACACACACACAAAGTCTGATTCGGCATATGTGAGCATTAGACCACCCTGGCTGAGGTTAGCCGCCTGTAAAAGCCCTCTCTTTTCTTCTCTGTAAAGACAACAGCGGAGACCCAAATAGTTGTGTTTTTGTTTTGTTTTTTGCATTTTTCACTCCATCACACATCCGAGGAATGGTAACCAGGTGGAGAGGATCATTACTTTGTGTGTGTGTGTGTGTGTGTGTGTGTGTGTGTGTGTGATCACTTGTGTGTGTGCACACTAAAAGCTATCCATCTCTGGCAAATGCCCAGGAAAGGTCCCTTACTCTTTCTGTTTCAGACACACGCTGTCATGATGAATGAGTGTGGCTCAGTAATGAACACTTAAAGCTGTGTGACTTATTTAAACATATCCTGAGACAGGTTCTCTCTGACTGACAGAAAATTAGCTTGTCTGCCAATAAGAGGCTAATGTAGGTCATTAATGTGAGACGGACAAACTGCTCCATCGCCAAATCCTGACCCGTAAAGCCTATTAAAATTTGATTAATTCAACAAGACTGTGCATTTGTGACCTGGCACAAAGACACAAATACACACAAGTGCCTCCTACCTTGCCGTAAATTGGTCTAAACGAAACAAATTCTATAGTATTTTACAATTTTTCTGTTTCTATAATACTATAAGATTCAATTTGTTAATATTCGTTTATGAATTAGGTATCATAACCTAAAAATTATTGGCAAAATGTATTCACTTTAATTTTTAAATGTATTAATACATTTTATGATTTCAAGTTGTATAAATTGTATTTTGAACAAACATGAATTAATAATAAACAATAGTTATACAGTACCGTTCAAATGTTTGGGGTCAGTATGATTTAAAAAAAAAAGATGAATTTAGTTCTTCAAGGACACATTAAATTGATCAAAAGGGACAGTAAAGAAATGTATTATGTTATGAATGATTTCTGTTTTTAGATAAATGCTGTTCTTTTTTTTAAAATCCAATAAAATAGAAAACAATATAAATATTTTAAAATATCACTGTTTTTACTGATTTTTTTTAAATGCAGTCTTTGTATAAGAGACTTCTTTCAAAAACAGGAAAAAAATCTTACTGACCTCAAACTTTTAAACTATAGCATAAATTAACTTTAATATTTATTGACTGAATATTTATGATTTTAAGCTGTAAAAAATGTTTGTTTTTTTAGTTCATGATAACTAATGCATTAAGTGATGTGAACAAAGTTATTGTGAAGTGAAAAAAACATCAAGTCGGATATTGATTCAGTATCTGCTCTGACAGATTAAAAGTAATTTGTTAAAAAGATTCAAACAGATTTTTTTTTTGTGGACCAATTCATTAGAAGAACTGGGTTACGAAAGTTGTCCGTTTGCGAACAGAAACACGTTGGTTATTTATGTTTGCATGCAGCCAATGTGATATATATATATATATATATATATATATATATATATATATATATATATATATATATATATATATATATATATATATATATACAGTGTATAAACAATTACAAAAATGTACACCTTTTTATGGGGGCTTTTTATTTCTAAAAGTGCTTAAGCCAGTCTAATTCAGGTCTCTGAAATGCACATGTGCCAGATGCTACATTTCTGATGCTACATTAATGGATATTTAGAGTAATGTAACTGGTTTCTTGACTGTGCTTTGCTGATGTAATTGTAATGCGTTTGCGTTGTACTAATGCTGTTCTAACACTGGGCTGTCTCTCTCTCTAGTCTGCAGAATCTGTGTTCTCTCATCTTGTGTCTCTCTCTCTGCTGTGCAGGGGGCCCTGTGTGAGTGCGATTACACTGAGCTTCTGTGTGTGTTTGTGTGTGAGGATTTAAGTAGGAGAGTGTGTGTTTGTCTGCTTAACACCGTATCTCTTCCCTTGCAGTGTAAAGCATTGTGTGTATTTGCTTCTGTGTGTGTATTTGCTGTGATTCAGCAGGATTTGATGTGTATGATGTTTAATTGGTGTGTGTACGTGCTTTAATCTTGTGCCTCTCCCGCTGCAGTATTGCAGTAAATGTATTTAAATGTTTTCACGTTTATATTTGTAGTAATATGTATGTGTGTCTGTTTCTGTGTGTGAGAGAGTAATCATCACTATTTCTCTCTCTCTGTATCTGTGTAGTGTAGAGATTTTTTCAGAGTGGGCAGAGGAATCTATGAGGATCTGTGTCGCCGACTGCCTCTCTACCCGTCTGACTTCACTGATGGTGTGTCAAGCATAAACTTACAAATAAAAGTATTTTAAAATGAAATAATCTATAATCTAATGTAGCATTTTTAAAGTTTTCAAAAGGATATAGGCTCTTCTAGTTGTCTTATTAATGTCCTTAGCTAAATTCGAAGGTGTGACAGTAGTTCAGCTAATTTCAGAAGAGCTTGTCCACTAACAAGCAGGACCAGGGCGTACAAAATGCATGACAAATGCTACATTGCTGGGTTTTGTCACATTATATTACACACAAAGATATATACAGTACAGCCAAGCAATCTGAGGAAATCAAACATGCTCTCCTAAACTATCCTCTCTATTTCTCTTATTGCATTGAGAAGTCTTATTCATTTTAATGAATCAGTTCAGTTATATATTCTTTTATATAAAAAAGAACATTTTTAGTTATAGTTTTATACATTTGTATGAACCACTCTAATAGTTTTATTCTGGAAGCATGCATTAAATTGATCAAAGAGACATTAAAGACATTTATAATGTTACAAAAGATTTCAATTTCAAATAAATGCTGTTCTTTTGAACTTTCTATTCATTGAAGAATCCTAAAAAGTATCACAGTTTCCACAAAAATATTCCGCAGCACAACCTTTTCAACATTGATAATAATAAGAAATGTTTCTTGAGCAGAAAATCAGCATATTCAAATGATTTCTGAAGGATCATGTGAGACTGAAGACTGGAGTAATGATGCTGAAAATTCAGCTTTGCCATCACAGGAATAAATTACATTTTAAAATATATTCAAATAGAAAACAGTTATTTTAAATTGTAATAATGTTACTGTATACAATATTACTGTTTTTACTGTATTTTTGATCATACAAATATATCCTTGGTGAGCATAAGACACTATTTCAAAACCATCAAAGAATCTTACCGACCCCAAGCTTTTCATGCTTTCACTCTGATGGAGATTGTTTATTGTTTTGTATCAGGTGAATATAGCCCTAATGATATTTATTTTATATATGATAGCTATAAATACATAAAATACAGATTTATTATAGTATATGCGTTATTTTAAAATATTTGTGTTATTTTGAGCCGATATTTGAGCTTCAATGAAATCTCTGCAATACAAAATCGGCAAATGACTCCATGCTGCTACAGGTCTTCTTTCATAATTTATCATTTATTTAAAGGCAGAAATAACTGAATAAAACTGAATGAAAATGATCAAACTACGCTAACTGTGTTAAATTACATGCGATTAAACATATTAATCTCACAAGTTAACTTTGACAGCAGTAATATTTTTATATTATATATTTATTTGATTTTATATAAATGTGTGTGTTTCAGGTTTAGTGGGTAATAACAAAGCCCTGGTCAAGTTCATGACGACGTCCATCTTTCTCTACATTGCTGTGCTGCTTCCTGCCATTGCTTTTGGCTCACTCAACGACGAGAGCACTCGGGGCGAGATTGGTAAACTCTCTCTCTCTCTCTCTCTCTCTCTCTCTCTCTCTCTCTCTCTCTCTCTCTCTCTCTCTCTCTCTCTCTCTCACACACACACACACACACACACACACACACACACACACACACACACACACACACACACGGATAGACAGACTGATTTGTTCTCTCTGTTGATTAGATGTTCAGAAGACGATCATCGGGCAGAGTATAGGTGGAATCATCTACTCATTGTGTGCTGGCTCTCCTCTCGTCATTCCACTGACCACAGCGCCCATCGCTATTTTCATCAGCGGTATGTACACACATGCCTTCACAATCACATGCAACAATAGATGCACGTTTACATACACGCTTACCTTTTTCGTTGCGGTCTTGTCTTGAGCTTAGTTTTTTTTAACGGAATATTTAGATGAGCACTCTGTTTGTTGAATACTTTGATGTTGAGTGTTTAGAGAGCTCTGCTAACCTCAGGATAAGGTGGAACAAGACTCTTAATCTCACAAACTGCAGGATGGGAGTCTGATATGGCCGCCATTTGTTTGGGCAAACTTTGATGTTTGCCCTGGCTGAGAGGAGATTTCCTTCTAAAGCTCATTCCTGCGGCTGCAATCGCACACTGTCACCAGCGGGAGAGTTGCCCTGAAAAATGGTTTTGCTGTAGTACAACGAAATTCTGTTTGGAGAAAAATGTGCAGATGAGGACAGAACTGCCACATTCATCTATAATAATGATCCTTCCCAATCAAAGATCTTGTCTTGTGGTTTCTCATGGTAATAACAGCAGGAATTCTTTAAATCTTTATTGCAATGTTTGGGAGCAGTTTTTTAAACATCAAACGATCAACATTTACTGTGAGTTATAATCTCTTGTCATTATGAGCTTTGAGTTGATTGTGTTCTTTTCGCACGCTTGTGATTCTGTTTGTGTGGAGGACTCTTAATGACAGTAACGTTGTGTCATTTACTGTAAAAAAAAAATAAAAATCCTGCCCAGAAAACAAACAACAACAAAAAAAATACAAAAAAACTCAAAAGCTTAAAATTACAATAGTGCCCCCTTTGTTAGTGTCCTACGCATACCACATAATCTGCGTATATGGAACAGTGACACTGGAATCATTGAAGTAAAAGCTTTACATGAAGCTTTAACTGAAATGAAAACAACAACAAATCCAACTTACTGTACATGGCCTTTGGTTACTATGGAAGCTTTTTTCCACCACAGAATAAAAATAAGTATAAAAGGTAATTTTGACTTTTTTGCTTGCAATTGTGAGATATAAACTAGAAATTGAGAGGATAAGTCAGATACTAAGTCACAAGTATCTTCTTTTTTTATCTATTCCATGACAGAAATAAGGGTCTACATGTGTAAGGGTGAAAAATGTGGTTTTGGCCAGAGAATTAATTCTTTGGCCAATTGTGTGATAGGTATGTTGCTGTGTTAAGAGTTTTGAAAAAGTACTTTAAGTATTGGTAAACGCTTGTTAGCAATTGTAAAAAACTGTAAAAGGTAAAAGCTTCAAATGTAAAGTGTCACAGTGAATTCTGTGAATGTCAGTTTACAGCTTTTCTCTGTAAATTGTGATATGTGAGATGATTTGTTCTTTTTTACTTTTGTAAAATATTTACTGTAAAATTTCTTGAAATGTAAGGTTAGATCTATTACAGTCTCTCCCCGTATATAGTAAAGGAACTTACTGTTAACCAATTAACAGTTTTTTTACAGTATAATCTTTTACAGTTTAAATCACTATCATTTTCTACAATGCTTCTGTGTGTTTGTCTCTCTGTGGCTGCAGTGATTAGGGGGGTCTGTGATGATTATGAGCTGGACTTTGCAGCATTTTATGCATGTATCGGCCTGTGGAACAGCCTCTTCCTCATCATGGGAGGAATCTTCAACCTCAGTCTGCTTGTTAAGCTTTTCAAAAGGTCAGACGCACACCTACAAAATATACATACTCATGCAGATGCCACTGCTTGAAGACTGAAATGTTTTTGTTGATGTTTTTGACCCACAGGTCGATAGAGGAGGTGATAGCTTTGTTCATTTCCATTGCTTTTGTAGCAGACGCAGTTAAGGGCACTGTCAAGAGTGAGTGCTATACATACACACACAGCCAAACCTTTTGAAATCATCTGGATTTCTGTGTGAATGATTCTTAGATTACAGTCTGATCTTCATAAGAAATATAGAGAAACTGGGGCTAGTTGTCACACTGTAAAATAAAGACATTTAACATTTTACACTGTTACTGCCTGGGAAAAAACGATACAGTTAATTTAACATACATATAACACTGTTTAGTGATAATGGGAATATGGTGTCACACTACAGAATCGGTTTCATTAGTTTCACAGTTAATTGATACTAAAATATTATAACTTGATGACAGATTGCTCAGAATGCCGGACTTCTCCAAACATTCAAGTTGACTCCAAGTTAACTGCAACATCGACTGCAGGTTCTCATTCAGATCTCATTCATCCAATCAACAACTGATTGATAGAACTAAGTTCCTTGAAAAAAAGATCTGCCGCTGCTTCCATTCCATTCCATATATAAAAATAAAAATGAATCATACTCTACAAAAAATGCTATAGTCCACAACATATCTGTATTCTAGTATATGTCAACTTTGACTGGCCTTAAACACACACAGACAAACCATTTCGCAGTTCAATGTCTTTATTGAACAAACGTGTTAAACAATCAAGATAACCTCTACTATAATGACCTCTTGAAAAGAAGGTAATTGGACTCAGCTGTGGCTTTGACCTGCTATGCTCAATGGAAAGCACCATGTTATTTGTTTCTTCCCAAACAATTGTGCTCAAGTGAAATCTAGTCTGATCAAAAGGGACTTCAGAAAACCTCATAAGAACTCCTAAAAATCAAGGTTTGCAGGGGATTTGGAAGATTTATGCCTACACTCAGGCAGATCAGCACCATCAGTTCAGAACCATTGCTGCTCTTCCTTGTAGATAAAGCCAGTCTATTGTGTGCTGAAACAGCTTCAATAAATGCAAAACAAAGGTCATTTGCCTGTAAAAAAATAAGCATAACCTAAGAACTGCTGTATTACAAATACCAGTTTCAAAAGGACCTTTAAAGAGTTGACACTGAACCAGATATGGTTACTTTAAAAATATGTACAAATGACTTATTACTAAACAGTTTAATCAGTAATGCACCAAAAATACCAAAGAATTAAAGTTTCGTAATGTGATTACTTTTGAATTAAAGTGCCCCTATATAGAAAAAAAATAATTCTGCACTGCTGAAACGAGTCGTCAGCAATTCCAGTCTCACTTCCTCTTACTTCACTATGTGACAATGTAACACATTTGCATAATGCCAGCCTGTGGTCTTCATTGGCTGCTCGTGAACAATGTCTACTTTGACCCGCCCTTAAACACTGTAGTTGTAGCTGAGGCCTGGAAGAGTTTAGTTCATGTTGTCGACATGTCGAGAAGATTCTGTTTTCTAAGCTGCGAATACACTTTGCATTCACTTTAAAAGGATGAGGACTCGCACTCGAATTGATACGGGAAAACCGATGCCATCATTCGTATCACTGTATCAAGTGCTGAGAAAGCCTCCGGAGCTGAAATTCAGATATGATAATAGGCGGTCATACACATGCACAAGTGTATGACCAATCACAACATACTGGGCCGTCTAACCAATCAGAGCAGAGAATGCTCGCGGTAAGGGGAGAGGGGGGGTTGGGTTAGAGAGACTGAGATAACTGCTTAAAACAAAACGAACTTGTCTTACCAGGAATATAAAAAAATAAACAATAAAACAAGCATAAAGTATTAAATTAAATTAAACTAAACAATTAAAAGTATTCATAGGTCATCAAAATGCAAAGTAATTACTTACTTCTTTTTTCAACTTAATGAATTGGCTTGTCAACTGTATTAAGTTTGACGCAAGACCAGTGTTGAATTTTAAGAGAAGTGTCATTTGTCATGTGATAGTTGAAGCAAGATCAGACATGACATGTTCTGAATCATTGGAAAAAAACCTGGAACAAAAAAACAAACAAACAAACAAACAGCGAAGACACTATTCATTTTCAATGAGAGTTTTTTTAAAATACTTGAAATAAATGTTAAGAACACAAAACTCCTAATACCATTGCCAGAACCTTACTGCAACTGTGAAGGATTGTGGGCCGAGTATAATGATGTGGGGCTGTTTTGCTGCCTCAGGGTCCGGACGACTTGGAGTCACTGAGGAACCAACAAATTCCAAGTTATATCAGGAGCAGAATGTCAGAGCGTCTGTTTGTGATCTAAAACTCAAAAGAAGTTGAGTCATGCAACATGACAATGATCCAAAGCACAGGAGTCAATCAACAACAGAATGCTTCAAATAAAAGCAATTCAGCACTTCACAATGGCCAAATTAGAGGCCTGACCCCACTTCCTTTGAAATGTTCTGCTGTGATGTGAAACAGGCTGTTCAAGAAAGACATCCCAAAAATGTGCATGAACTGAAACAATGCGCATGTGTTATCAGCAGAAAGCATTGGCTGATGTTATTGGCAGTAAACAAGATTCCACAAAAATTCCATCAGTAATCGTGATTGTTTAAACCAATTATTCAATAAAGATGTGGCGCAGGAGAAATGTTACGTTTTGGAAGGCGTTCAAAACGTTTACACAATACATACACCAAACTTAAAAGACGATTTTAGACTGACATATATTGTACTTTTTAGGCAGTCTTACCAGTACAATAGTACACTTTTATCTTAAAAAATAATAATTTACATGTTTGAATAGTTTAAAAATTAATATGTTTTAATAATAAAAATTATTAATAATTAGAATTTTATGCATTTGAACATTTATGGAAGTATTTGTAGTAGAGTGAAATTATTTTTTAGTAGTTTGGCATCTGTGTCACTTGTTTGACTTGAGAGAGGTGTCATACATGTGATGGCTTATTGTTTAAACCAATTGTTTAATAAATATGTGGCACAGTAAAAATGTTACACTGAGAAAGTCGTTCATTTTGATGATTCAAAAACATTCACACAATGCATACAGTTTGGGTTAATTTTAAACCTACATATACTGTACATTCATTTTGACCTATTCTTACAGTGTATAAATAGTAATACCTTATCTTGGTATCTTCTTTACAGTCTTTCAAGAGTACTATCATGCTCCCACTTTGGCCAATGGGAGTGCGGCAGAGCTGAATCGCATCAGTGGAAGTGTACATTTAGGGGAATTGAACCTGACTGAGGCAGGGTCTGTGTCCCTCCCAGAATCCTTCATTCTGTGCACACGGGCACGACCACTACTCTGTCTCCTCCTCATGATGGGCACACTGTGGGTGGGATACACACTGTACCAGTTCAGGAGGAGGTGAGGATCTCTTCTTGTCTCTAACACATACACACACACACACCTGCGTACACACTGAGTATTTTAAAGAGTGATAGAAGACTGTTTTGACACCCCCATCTTTCCATTTATTCCTGGCAGTCCGTTTCTGCATGTGAAGATGAGAGAGATTCTGTCCGACTGTGCTCTGCCTATCTCAGTGCTTGTCTTCTCTTATGTGGGATCATACGTTTTCAACGACATTGCCTGTGAGTCATGTGACACTCTTTGTCTTCATGTTACACACACATTGACACTAAGGTACACATTTCTTCAAGACAGTTTTTAAATAACAGGAAAAGTTTTTGTTCTAAATTGTTTAATTTCTCCAGAATACTAAACTGATCTTTTTTTCTGGTATTAGCAAGCAATATGGGTTTGCTTTTGTTATTGTTATTTTTTATTTGCAATTAAACATTTTTATTATTTTATTTTATTTTATTCTCATTTCCCTAATATTTATTATAATACTTGTTATTTTCTTTTTTAAATTTGGCATTAACATTATTCTTTATTTTATTTATTTATATTTTTTTGTATTATTTCACATTTCACAGTTTTTGCTATTATTATTTTTTTTTGACAAAACCTTATTTATATGATTTATTTTTGTATTCATTATATTATTTCACATTTAATCATTGTTTATCATCTATGTTTTTGCTATGATTATTATTATATATAAATAATATTATATGCATTACATTATTTCACTAATAGTCAATATTAGGGTTTTTGATCATGATAATAGTATTTAATATATAATGTAATGTATAATTTAAGCAGAGAAAAAACAAAACATTCATAATGATAAAACTGCTTTATTATGTAAATGTCTTTAATCATATTGAGAGTTCCCTTTCGAGAGGTCTCTCCTATTGCGTAAGTAGCTTACGCTATGGGAAAACTCCTTTTCTCGAGAATATTGAAGTCTTTGTCAAACGCATTGCAGCTGCACAACAGACAGCAATGAGCGAGGCAGCTCGGTCATTGGCTGTGCCGCGGCAACTTGCTCGAACCAATGGCGGGGCGACTCTGAATAAGCGACCAATGAGCGCGCTTCGCGCCCGCGCGCGTCAGAGCCCGCCAAGATGGGCGTGGCCAAGGGCTATATATTGGGCGCCCCGTCATGAGAGTTCTTTAGATTTAATCTCCTTCAGCGAACACCTTCTTCGCTGGATCCTCCGGATTATTGAAAGCCTTCGCCGCCGTAGAAAAGCACACCAGCGGCATTGCTACGAGGACGCCGGCGCCTTCAGCCGCCTTCGAACATCATCCTACTGAGCCATCCGGCGCGCTAGACACGCAAGTATCTTTTCAACCGGTCGCCCGGCGACGTTGTAAAAGAGCAAATTTCAAAGAGGCGTTGTTTCAAATGCCTTCCTGCGCGTCGTGCAGAGACCTTCTCCCGGACGGGGATCGTCACATCATCTGCGCTCGCTGCCTGGGCCGGGACCATGCAGAAGCCGCCTTGACAAGGGCGGATGCCCTGAGTGTGACGACCTGGGTCTCTCCACACTACGAGCTTGCCCCGCCGGCTTCGCCGTGAGCAAGCCCAGCGCCACCCCTCTGTTTGAGCCGCGTATTAAAAAGCGCCGCTCACAGAGGCTTCCTGAACCCTAGCTCAGTGATGTGACGCCGAGCCAGTCTCCGCGTGCTTCACCGCCGCTCTTGACTTCCCCACCGCCGGTTCAGTTCACCCAGCCGGACCCACACCCCTCCAGCGGAGCGGCGGGCCTTGTGACTTTCGGCGCATCCGAGGACGACGGGGAAGTAGATGACAGCTTATCCATCGACGCTGCATCTGACGACTGGCCGGGCTCCTTCGACCCCGCCCCGTCGACGCTAGCGAGCACGAGTGGGGGCTCCACTATGGACGCGGAGATTGTTCGCATCCTCTCCAAGGCCGTGAAGGACCTCGGGCTCGACTGGTCTTCTCCCGAGGAACCAACCCGAAGCCGGCTGGACGAATGGTTTCTGCAGGGGCGCCAGCAGGCCCCTCGGCAAAGGCCTTCTCCCTTCTTCCCGGAAGTTCATGACGAACTCACGAAGTCATGGAAAGCCCCTCACTCTGTACGTTAGAAGCCTTCTTTTTCTTCGTCGCTCTCCTCTGTGGACGGCGCGAAGGAAAGAGGCTACGAGGGAACGCCGCCCCTCGAGGAGGCCGTGGCCAATCATCTCTGCCCGCCCTCCACCACCGGATGGAAAGCCAAGGCTTCCCACCCCTCAAAGCCCTGCCGCACTACTTCTGCTCTCGCCGGTCGCGCCTACGCCGCCGCCGGCCAAGCTGCATCAGCGCTTCACTCGATGGCGGTACTTCAAGTGTTCCAAGCCAAACTTCTCCGTTCCCTGGACGAGTCTGGCTCCGGACCCGAAGCCTTCAAGGACTTACGCAGCGCAACTGACATAGCCCTGCGAGCCACAAAGGCCACCGCCCAGTCTATCGGCCGTGTCATGGCTAATTTGACTGTTCTCAAGCGACATCTGTGCCTGACTCTAACTGAGATGAAGGACGCGGATAAGGCCCCGTTTCTCGATGCGCCGATATCCACCAGCGGGCTGTTTCGACCAGCAGTTAAAGCCTTCGCCGAACGCTTCACTGAGGCCCAAAATGCTTCACAAGCTATGCGTCATTTTCTGCCCAAGCGCTCCAGCTCATCACAGAGCAGGCAGAGACTGCCTCAGCCGCAGCGGGCTAGAACCGCCCCCACCGCCTCTCAGCCCGCACCTCAGACTGACGCTCGACGCCGCTCACGCTCTCACAACCGCAAGCCGCCTCCTGAGCGACGGGGTCCTCGGCCCAAGATAGCGCTGAACCCTGAGCCTCGAAAGCCTTCCTAGCCACAGGAATGAAAGAGAGAGTGCGTGTCTCGCAAAAGCCGGACCACTCTCTCTGCAAAATCCCGAACATTACCCAGTCCCCTCACAGGCGGCTGGAAATGTCTATACAGCAGTCAATGGGCCAGTCACAGAGCTCGCCTACCTGCAAACAAACGCCGTTTTTACGGCGACACACAGAAAACACAAAAAGAGCCTTTTTCTGCCTGTGTCACTAAGGGTTCACATGCCCACAAAGTGTGCATCCCCAGATACTGTCAAAACAGTGCCAAACTCATTCCCAGCTCAGGCTGGACGCCCCATAAATGTAGATCACGTGCCTACGGCCATGTATGCACCACTACACACAAGCACTGTTCACACAGTTACAAATTCATCCCCAGTAAAAGCGGGAAACATTATAAAAGTGACGCGTGTGCCTACCACTGTTTATGCACCCCCACTTATAAACACTGTCCCTGCAGTGTCAAATCTTACCCCAGCTCAGGCTGAGAGTGTCACAGACACAGCGCGCGCTGTTACAGTCACACACGCGCCCATACACTCAGCTGCTCAGCGCGCGCCCGCGCCTTTGAGAGCTGCGAGCTCAGGCGATTCGCTGGCCGGGTCCCTGCGTCACAGCGGCCCGCCCCTAGCCTGTATTCAGCCCATATCTGTGTATGCAGCGGCATGGGAAAACATTCCAGATATGCCGAAATGGGTGTTGAATATAATAAAACACGGATACTCGCTCCAGTTCGCTCGCAGACCACCACGTTTTACGACTGTGGTCGAGACGAAAGTGAATAAAGAGTGTTCACATGTTCTGCGCACCGAGGTGCGCAAACTAATAGAAAAAGGCGCTGTGGAAACGGTTCTCCCCTCTTTGAGCGAGGCTCCCCTCTTTTTTACAGCCGCTATTTTCTCGTCCCGAAAAAGGATGGTGATCTCCGCCCCATCCTGGATCTCAGACACCTGAACAAAGCACTAATGACTCGCTCGTTCAGAATGTTAACAACCAAACATATCCTCGCGCAAGTACGCCCAGGAGATTGGTTTCTCTCAGTGGATCTGAAAGACGCTTACTTTCACATTCCAATAGCGCCTCATCACAGGCCTTTTCTGAGATTCGCTTTCGAAGGACAGTCATACCAGTACACGGTACTTCCGTTCGGCCTGTCCCTGGCTCCCCGTACATTCACGAAATGTATGGATGCAGCACTTTCCCCCCTGAGGCAGCGGGGAGTGCGAATACTGAATTATCTCGACGATTGGCTGGTCCTAGCACAATCAGAGAGTCAGTTAACAACACACAGATCTTGGATTATCAGCCATCTAGAATGCCTGGGTCTAAGAATCAATTTTGCAAAGAGCATGCTATCCCCCAGCCAGAGGATTTCTTTCCTGGGAATAGTTTTAGACTCGATGCGAATGACAGCGCGCCTCTCATCGGAGCGCGCGCTCACCATCCGGCGCCTTGCAACATCATTCAGAGCGGGCGCGGGCGCCCCCGTCAAGCGGTTTCAGAGGATGCTCGGTCTAATGGCCTCAGCATCGGCCGTACTCCAGCTAGGATTGTTGCATATGCGCCCTCTCCAACGCTGACTCAAGAGCCGCGTCCCTACTCACGCGTGGCGTTCGGGCCATTTTTTAATCAGAGCAAACCACGGCTGTGTAAAAGCCCTGACGCGCTGGAAAACCGCCGACTGGTACCAGTCGGGCGTGAGTCTGGGTGTGAACACAAGGAGAAAAATGATCACGACAGATGCCTCCAAAATAGGATGGGGGGCCCTTTACGAGGGCAGGCCTGTCTCCGGCTTTTGGTCAAACCCGGAAAAGCGCCTACACATAAACTGTCTAGAGATGAAAGCGGTCGCTTTGGCTCTCAGAGCCCTGCTTCCACATCTAAAGAACGAACACGTCCTGGTCCGAACGGACAACATGACGGTGGTGTCGTACATAAATCGCCAGGGCGGACTCAGGTCGAGCTCCTTGCATACAATAGCCAGGAGACTCATTTTATGGTCCCAGCACAACTTGCGCTCGCTGAGAGCAGCGCATGTACCAGGCGTTCTGAACCAGGGGGCGGACATGCTATCCAGAGACAAAATTCGCCCAGGAGAATGGGCTCTCAACCCTCTGACGATTCAGTGGTTATGGAAAATCTTTGGCAAAGCGGAGGTCGACCTCTTCGCTTCCAAGGAGAACGTGCGCTGCCCTCTCTTCTTCACGAAAAGCACGGATGCGCTTGCCCGAAGCTGGCCGAGCCGCCCCTTATATGCTTTTCCCCCGATCGCGATGTTACCACAGGTCATCAGTCGGGTCAGAGAGGAGAAAGACGCAGTGCTTCTAATAGCCCCACTCTGGAAGAACCAAACTTGGTTTCCAGAATTAATGCAGATGCAATCGGCACCACGGCCGATCCCACTGAGGCCAGACCTCCTCAGTCAGGCCAGCGGGATGATATTTCACCCCCGCCCCGATCTGTGGGCCCTTCATGCATGGACCCTCAACGGGTTCCCGGGAACCTCACGGGCGGAGCACTAAAAACCATGGCTGAGGCGCGGGATGCCCAGAAATGGAAGGTGTTCAGTGATTGGTGTAACACCAAGGGCCTGAACCCTGAAACATGCGAGATTACGAACGTACTCGTTTTTCTTCAAGAGCTTCTGGAGGCGGGTCGCACCCCCTCCACGCTCAAAGTATATGTGGCGGCCATCACAGCGTCACACGACCCTGTAATGGAACGTCCATTGGGAAGAAAAGACCTAATTATTCGTTTCCTAAGGGGCGCTAGGAGGATGAACCCTTCACCCCCCCCCCTCAGTGCCGATCTGGGACCTGGCTACTGTCCTAGACGCTCTAAAAGGGGCTCCGTTCGAACCACTCCGAACCGTGCACCTTAAGCAGCTCTTGCTCAAAACTGCGCTCTTGCTGGCACTCGCCTCGGTCAAGAGAGTGGGCGACCTGCACGCGCTCTCGACGAGCGCTGCCTGCCTAGAATTCGGACCTAACGACTGCAGAGTTGTCCTTAGGCCAAAACATGGGTATGTTCCTAAAGTGCTCACCACTCCCTTCAGAGCACAGGTTATCTCCCTAACCGCGTTATCGTCCCCAGCAGACGAACACGACGCTAATCTACTCTGCCCCGTCAGGGCTCCCAGAGTATATTTGGAGCGTTCTGCCCCATTCAGACAGACAGAACAACTGTTTGTATGCTTCGGCGGCCGTACGAAAGGTTCCGCCGTCTCAAAGCAGAGAATCTCTCACTGGATAGTTGAGGACTCCAATGCCCCTGGGAAGTCAAAGCTCACTCCACTCGGAGTATGGCTTCTTCCTGGGCATGGTCGAGCGGGATACCGATCGAGGATATTTGTGCGGCGGCAGGCTGGGCCTCACCGTCCACATTTATCAGGTTTTACAACCTACAGGTACCGACGTTGCATTCCAACGTACTGTCAGCATGATACTAGTAGAACCATGATTTCGTATCTAGATTATGTATGTGCTTGTGTCACTCTGAGCGCCTTCTAGCCGCTCTGCATTTTTCCACATATAAAGCTCGCCTCTGCCGGCTAGTTGGATGATAACTTTGCTTTTCAGCTCAGGCACCTGCCTCTGGCTGTCATAGGGCGAAGTTCAGCACGCACGGCGTTTTGCATGGTGTTCCCATAGCGTAAGCTACTTACGCAATAGGAGAGACCTCTCGAAAGGGAACGACTCGGTTACTAAAGTAACCTCGGTTCCCTGAGAGGAGGGAACGAGTATTGCGTAAGCTGCTGTGCTGGTGCTTGCTTAGTTCGCTTCAGTCGTTTTAAACTAAAGAACTCTCATGACGGGGCGCCCAATATTATAGCCCTTGGCCACGCCCATCTTGGCGGGCAATGACGCGCGCGGGCGCGAAGCGCGCTCATTGGTCGCGCATTCAGAGTCGCCCCCTCATTGGTTCGAGCTAGTTGCCGCAGCACAGCCAATGACCGAGCTGCCTCGCTCATTGCTGTCTGCTGTGCAGCTGCAATGCGTTTTACATAAAGACTTCAATATTCTCGAGAAAAGGAGTTTTCCCATAGTGTAAGCTACTTACGCAATACTCGTTCCCTCCTCTCAGGGAACCGAGGTTACGTTAGTAACCGAGTCGATTATCTTCAACATGTCAAATTGCAGCATTTAAGCAGCAATTTTAAATGAGATGCAAATAGCAGAGAAGATTCAGTACAGAGAATCAGTTAAAATTTTGGCTCAGTTTTTCAAGCCAGGAGGGCTTGCCAAAACGTACGGCCCTACCAACACTTAGAGACACACACACACACTGCCTGTACGCTTCCTCCCTCTCTACAGCCAGCACATTACAGCAAAGCCACTCCACTCCGACTATCACTACATTATTCCTCCAACTCCTCTGTCATCTGTTTGGTGTGGGAGTTTATAACTTGGTTATCAGATTGAGATTTTACTTCTTACCCCGGGCTCTTTAAACGTTCACTCAGCGTTCCAATGCTGCAGTCAAGAGGCTCATATTGAAAATTAGATCAAAGCAGAAACTGCAGGGAAATGGCCAAACAATCCAAAACATATTTACAGTATGTACAGTATAAAAGCTTGTTTCTCCACAAAATAAAAAATGAAAAAGGTAATTGCGACTTTTTATCTCACAATTCAGTCTTTTTTTTCTCTCAGAATTGCTTGATATAAACTCGCAATTGTGAGTTATAAAGTCAGAATTGCGAGATATAAACTCACAATTCCGAGAAACAAAAGTCAGTCAAATTCCTCAGAATTGGACTTATAACTCGCAATTGCAAGAAACTCCCCTGATTCCCTAAATTGATTTGTATTTTATCCCACATTGTGCTTGTGGACAAAATAATCACCACCTGGTAGCAATTTTAAACAATAAAGCCACAAACTAAATAAAGAAAGGTTCTTACACATACCTACCTTCCTATGAACATTCAGTGTTACTATGATTTTGTTGTCCTGTAAAAGTCAGAGATTCTTATCATGCTACTGTTAACGCTCCTATAAAAATAATGTTCCTATCATAATGTTCCTATCTTGTGTTAAATTTAGGATTTTATTTAAATGTGGTCAGTTTTAAACCTAAACCAATATTCCAACAACAAATTAAGCTACCTGAAATGTATACAATGCTATCGTGCTTTGGTTAACTTGGGTTGTGCCCTTATTTTGTTGCAGTTTGTTCTGTGGCCATTTTTCACACATTCATTTTTTGAATGCAAATGATAAAAATCAGAGGCGACTATTTAACAATTACTGTAGATGTAATCACACTATCCTGGAAGGTCTGGTTTTTGCTGGATGGTCTGTTATGGTGTGTGAGCTGAGGTTCACTGTGTTATGTGTGCTCTCTTCCAGTGCCAGTGTTTAACTTCCATGAAGGTCCAATGTTTCAAATAGCCCCGCTGGATAAGCTGTCTGGAGCAAGTGTTCTGAGTGCAATGGGTTTGGGCTTCCTCCTGTTTATCCTCATCTTCATAGACCAGAACATTGTAGTTTCTCTCACAAATGCACCCGAAAACAGGTTCATGTCTTTTGAAATTAGTTTATTTTTGAAACATCTCTCCACTCTTAAGTGGCTTCATCACAATGATTATTAAAATGAACCAAACATTAACCTAACCAGGCACAATGTGATAAAGTGACAAGCGACCTCTTTCATGTGTAGGAGTATTGAGCACTGGCAGTGATTTGCAGCGTCAAAGCGTCCTACAGCCATTTATTTTCAAAGAGCAACAGCAACCATCTCTATGCAAATTATCATTAATTTAGCCAAGGAAAACTTAAAACGGAAGGTGTTTCATTTGAACCTCTTTGATCGTGTCATCGTATCATTTACAAAATCTTAATTAAGAAATATTTTTATAATTTAAAATAAATGTTCACTATTTTAATACATTTTCAAGTGTAATTTATTCCTGTGATGGCAAAGCAGAATTTCAGCAATGTTGAAAGCTGTTATGCTTCTAAATATTTTTGTGACGCATTTTATTCAGGATTCGTTGATGAATAGAAAGTAGCATTTATTCGAAATCGTTTGTAACATTATACATGTCTTTACTCTCACTTTTGATCAATTTAATGCATCCTTGATGATTAAAAGTATTAATTTCTTTCAAAAAAAATACTGACCTCAAACTTTTAATTGGTAATTTATGTTATTTAAATGACACCCACCATGCACCTAGCTGCATATTAAACATCAAATATATTATGATTGGTCGCTGGAAACTTGTCACTTTGCACCTGGATAGGACACTGGGTCAGATTGTGCAGTCGTGACTGTGTGTGTGTGTGCCACAGGTTACTGAAGGGCACGGCGTATCACTGGGACCTGACTCTGTCTGGCTTGATTAATATTTTGATGTCTGTGCTGGGCTTGCCGTGGATGCATGCTGCGTTCCCGCACTCTACTCTGCACGTCAGACAGCTGGCCATCGTGGAGGAAAGGGTGGAAGGAGGACACCTTTATGAGACGTGAGCACACACCACATCGACGAGCCACACGCTCACAAGCAATTACAATCGCAATTAATCTGTGAAGCACAAACGTCCTTATAGCAGTTATTGGCACAGTGTGCTTGGTTTTAAATGACGCCTTTGTGTGTGTTTGTTTGTGTGTACATGTCTGTGTGTGCAGTATAGTGAGTGTGAAGGAGACGCGAGTGACCTCGCTCGTGGCTAACATCCTGATAGGTGTAAGCTTGTTTCTGCTGCCGGTGCCCCTGCAGTGGATTCCTAAGCCTGTGCTTTATGGGCTCTTCCTCTACATTGCTCTCACCTCCATTGATGGCAATCAAATGTGCGACCGCATGGCTCTGCTACTCAAAGAACAAGTGAGTGTGTGCGTGTGTCTTTGATGAAAACAAAGGCAAATAAAAGTCATAGGTGTTGTACAAGTAAGAACACAGAAGAGAGCGGTGCATTCGCTGTGCAAATAAAGAAACAGAGCGCCCTCTACTTGTCATGGTCAGAAATGACTTGGTCTCCATTGATGCATTTTGTTTAAAAAATGTTTCATAATCAAATAGTTGGTGGAATTTTTATTTCACAAACTATAGAACGATTCAAAACAAAAGATCCAATAAGGATTGGCACAAAACCACTTATTCACATCCTGCAAGGAGAAAGTTTCAGTGTAACCTGAGTTATTATGTCTTAGGTGAACACCAAGGCTGAATTCATTTGATCAAAAATACAGTAAAAAAAACAGTGTGAAATATTATTACAGTTTAAACTAACTACTTTCTCTTTGAATATCTTTTAAACTGTTAATTACTCCTGTGATGTCAAAACTGAATTTTCAGCAGCCATTCTTCAGTGTCTCATGATCCTTCATAAATCATTCTAATATGCTGATATCCTCCTTAAGAAACATTTATTCTTATTCTTCTTATGTTGAAATCAGTTGTGCTGCTTTATATTTTTGTGGAAGCCATGCAATTTTTTTTCAGGATTATTGTTGTATGGAAAGTTCAAAAGATTGTGAAAATGAAATGTGAAAATACAAATCTTTTGTCTTCACTGTCACTTTTGATTCACTTAATGCATCCTTGCTGGATAGATGTATTAATTTCTTTCAGAAAAAAAAAAAAAATTATTGACCCCAAACTTTTGAATGGTTACTTGTCGCCCTCACTAATCGATTAGTTGGTTGTTGGCAGTGTTTGGAATAACGGCTTTATAAATAAATGGCGTTACTAACGGCATTATTTTTTCAGTAACGAGTAATCAAACTTATTACTGTTTCCTCTTTTACAACCCCGTTACCGTTACTGACAATAAAATGCGGCGTAACTATAATTGAGTTCACTGAAGCGGTTTTCATCCGAGTAGGCTCTCTTTCCGCCATAGGACCAGCAAAGTTTTTTCTCTGGTGTGTGTGTGTGTGTGTGTGTGTGTTGAGGCGCCGGACTGGACACGCGAGGCGAACACGCTCGACAGTGCGCGAGATAGACCGAGTGTGTCTGAGAGTCCGCGAGATAGACCGACTGTGTCTGAGAGTGCGCTCGACAGTGCGCGTGATAGACCGACTGTGTCTGAGAGTGCGCGAGATAGACCGACTGTGTCTGAGAGTGCGCTCGACAGTGCGCGAGATTGACCGAATGTGTCTGAAAGTGCGCTCGACAGTGCGCGAGAGAGACAGAGTGTGTCTGAGAGTGCGCTCGACAGTGCGCGAGATAGACTGAGTGTGTCTGAGAGCGCGCTCGACAGTGCGCGAGATAGACTGAGTGTGTCTGAGAGCGCACTCGACAGTGCGCGAGATAGACCGAGTGTGTCTGAGAGTGCGCTCGACAGTACGCGAGATAGACCGTGTGTCCGAGAGCGCGCTCGACAGTACGCGAGATAGACCGTGTGTCCGAGAGCGCGCTCGACAGTGCGTGAGAGAGGCCGAGTGTATCCGAGAGTGCGCTCGACAGTGCGCGAGATAGACCGAGTGTGTCTGAGAGCGCACTCGACAGTGCGCGAGATAGACCGAGTGTGTCTGAGAGCGCGCTCGACAGTGCGCGAGATAGACCGAGTGTGTCTGAGAGCGCACTCGACAGTGCGCGAGATAGACCGAGTGTGTCTGAGAGCACGCTCGACAGTGCGCGAGATAGACCGTGTGTCCGAGAGCGCGCTCGACAGTGCGCGAGAGAGGCCGAGTGTGTCCGAGAGCGCGCTCGACAGTGCGCGAGATAGACCGAGTGTGTCTGAGAGCACGCTCGACAGTGCGCGAGATAGACCGTGTGTCCGAGAGCGCGCTCGACAGTGCGCGAGAGAGGCCGAGTGTGTCCGAGAGCGCGCTCGACAGTGCGCGAGATAGACCGAGTGTGTCTGAGAGCACGCTCGACAGTGCGCGAGATAGACCGAGTGTGTCTGAGAGCGCACTCGACAGTGCGCGAGATAGACCGAGTGTGTCTGAGAGCGCACTCGACAGTGCGCGAGATAGACCGAGTGTGTCTGAGAGCGCACTCGACAGTGCGCGAGATAGACCGAGTGTGTCTGAGAGCGCACTCGACAGTGCGCGAGATAGACCGAGTGTGTCTGAGAGCACGCTCGACAGTGCGCGAGATAGACCGAGTGTGTCTGAGAGTGCGCGAGATAGACCGAGTGTGTCTGAGAGCACGCTCGACAGTGCGCGAGATAGACCGAGTGTGTCTGAGAGCGCGCTCGACAGTGCGCGAGATAGACCGAGTGTGTCTGAGAGCGCACTCGACAGTGCGCGAGATAGACCGAGTGTGTCTGAGAGCGCACTCGACAGTGCGCGAGATAGACCGAGTGTGTCTGAGAGCACGCTCGACAGTGCGCGAGATAGACCGAGTGTGTCTGAGAGTGCGCGAGATAGACCGAGTGTGTCTGAGAGCACGCTCGACAGTGCGCGAGATAGACCGAGTGTGTCTGAGAGTGCGCGAGATAGACCGAGTGTGTCTGAGAGTGCGCTCGACAGTGCGCGAGATAGACCGAGTGTGTCTGAGAGCACGCTCGACAGTGCGCGAGATAGACCGAGTGTGTCTGAGAGTGCGCGAGATAGACCGAGTGTGTCTGAGAGCACGCTCGACAGTGCGCGAGATAGACCGAGTGTGTCTGAGAGTGCGCGAGATAGACCGAGTGTGTCTGAGAGTGCGCTCGACAGTGCGCGAGATAGACCGAGTGTGTCTGAGAGCGCGCTTGACAGTGCGCGAGATAGACCGAGTGTGTCTGAGAGCGCGCTCTACAGTGCGCGAGATAGACCGAGTGTGTCTGAGAGCGCGCTCGACAGTGCGCGAGATAGACCGAGTGTGTCTGAGAGTGCGCTCGACAGTGCGCGAGATAGATCGAGACCGAATGTGTCCGTCCAAGCATAATATAGTTTGTTTATAAATAAATGGCACATTTCAGCATTAGAAACACTCTGTAGCATATTGGTATCATCTGAAACGCCAAGGTTTTAATTAGTTTACATGGTTATAAAATAAAACTCCAAAATAACCAGCAGGGAACTTTCAAAGAAAACATCTTTGTTTGACCGGTTGTGAACACGTGCGGCAAACACGACTAGAATTTGCCTTAAATACCCTCTCTGATGATGACGTCCTCTGTAGGTTATAAAAATAAACCCCCCAAAATATTATATTTTTATTATTATTATTATTTATGTTGTTACATTGTTCAGTATTATATTGAGAACACTTTTGTTAAACTGTTTACTTTTGTGAGGAAGAAAATACTTCAAGTAGGCTATACAGCATGTCTACCAGTTATAAAGGTGTGAGTTTATATTTTTTTATTACTATATATTTATTTTTGGTACATTTGTTAAGAAGTATAATTTATTTTTAGACTTATTTGTTGGCCAGTTGTGGTCTGTGCAATAAATATTAAAAGTTATAAACCATCTATTGTGTTTTGTAGTTCCACTATAGTAATGATAATATTTGAATAGTTAAGTTAATAGGTGTCTCTTACATTGTCCCACAGTAACATTAAAATAGTGTAGATTAGTGTTTTATAATAATAATTTATTCTATTTAGTGTCCATTTAATTAATTTAACATATTTAGTATTGGGGGTATACAAGTTATTTCACACATTAATATATATATATTTTTAAAGTAACGCAATAGTTAATTTCCCTGGTAATTAGTTACTTTTGTAATGATGTAACTCAGTTACTTTTTGTGAGAAGTAACTAGTAACTATAACTAATTAGTTATCGGCCACATGTCATTTTTTCTCTCTCAAACAGAACTATATGCCAGCATATGGTAGTTTAGAAGTCCTTTAAACCACACATGTGCAAATGATCAGAGATGAGACATGAGGCTGTAGCAACCACAAAATTTCACTGCTGGGCATTGGCATCATCACAAATGTGATCTCCATTATCTATGCATATAGCCCTGATTTAGATGTGATTTATTTTTGTATTGTGGAGACATATGTAAGTGAAATGTCCATACATGAATGGATCTTAGTCCCATCATCTCTTTCTTTGTCACTCAATTGCCCTTTACTCTTTCTTAGACATCCTACCCGCCAACCCACTACATCCGCAAGGTGCCACAGAGAAAGATCCATTACTTCACTTTCCTTCAGATGGTGCAGCTGCTTTTCCTCTGTGCGTTTGGGATGTACCCTCTCCCGTATATGAAGATGATCTTTCCTCTGCTAATGTTTATCCTCATACCCATCAGGTGAGTTCTGAAATGCCTCTAGCTCTCAAGTCACGAACTCCTGTCTCTCTGTGTTGTGTGTGTATTGCTAGGCACGTGCATGTGTAATAAATCGTGTTTGCTAAAGGTCATACGACAGAATGATGAATGAAAGGAAAGGGAAAATCTTTAATAGTTCTTATGAATGTACTCGTGTTAGTTTCATATGGTTTTGAAAAACTTTTATACCATTGTCAAGAATTATTTAAATTTAATGACTTTAATGTCATGTAGTACAACTTTCAAGTAAAAACTAGTAACATATTTTCCTTACTATTTGAATACATGTGAGCGCACACATTTTGATCAATTATTTCAGAAGTTTCAAAAAATTTGCAAGTAAATGAATTTCAAGGTCCAAAAATAACATTTTAAACCATTGTTTTGTCATAATAAGGTAAAATTGTCTGATATTTATAGACACTTATTGACCTACACAGTCATGAGGGTCTGCATGTTGGTTGCTCCACATGATTTTCTTTATCGCACCAACAAATATTGTTAATATTTGAATTTTTTTAAAAATATTAACAAAGATTTAAGAAGTTTTGTTAAAGGTACACCATGTATGCATTTTGCAGAAGAACGTAGAAGAACAAGAAGAACATCAGAAAATAAATTCCAGCACAGTGCTACAACAACCACAATGAAATAACCCTTCACAATAGATAATGCTTTACAATGAACTCCGTTAGAGAGCCACATATGGCAATTTATCTGTTCAATAAAATACCTCACTCTCTGCGTCGTTTTTACAACATTTCAAATCCCTCAGTTCTCATCATCTTCGAAAAGCCATGCCAATGTTGATTCTTGTTTTATTACGAGCTCTGTCTCACTCTCTTTTTGATAGTAAGCTAGTAAGAGCTGTGCAGGTAGGCCTCAAGAGGCGGTCTAGTGACTGACACTAGAGGCTGTGGTCTTTATCGTCCTTGTTAGCAAGCCCACCACCCACGCCGGTTCGAATCCTGCTCAAATATATATGATATTACCATACTTTGAATATATGATATTAACAATCTTTGAATTGTGCCTCTGCCTCAGGAACTGTCTACTGCCCAGGATCATTGAGGCTAAGTACCTGGACATTATGGATGCACAGCGCATGTGAACGCATGCACACTGAGCCTCTGAGAAAAGGACTCTGGGAATTGTATTTCTGAAATGCAAAACTCTGGGAGGAAAAACAAACTGATTCTAGTGTTTAACAGCAGGCATTCTGGTGAAGCACTGAACGAGTAATAGAGTAATAGAACGAGAGATTAGAAAAGAAGGATATTTGAAGACAGAACAAGAGAGGGGGAAGATGAGCTGCCTGTTCAAGACAGAGTAGAAAGACAGACCGCTGTCTGACTGTTTGACTATTGACCTTGGTCAGTCACTGCTTCTCTCATGATCTGAATAGTACACCAAAGCCCCCTCCCCCCCTCTCTAGTCTATTCTGATGTATCCATGCATCACAGTGCAGATCAAACACTTGTTTTAGAAAACGTAGGAAACCATCACATTTATTCTCAACAATTGTGCCATGACTAATTTACACGAGTGTTCTCTCCATCTCCGATCATAGTGTTTTTGGACACAAACACAGCTGGTTTTTGAACAAGAGACTGAACTGAATCTGTAGCAATACCTCTTAATGCTGAACACTGACTCGCACGCACGCTCACCCAGTGCACAAAGTCTCATACGTCAAGTAAAAAAAGCAGTCAATCGCAGATTTTCCAGTGCATTTTGGTACATATCAGCGCAAATAAGTAATAATGTCATGAGCATGGACCAAAACAATACACTCACCTTATTAGGAAACTGTGTCTCATAGCAATACAGCGGATTATTAGAGGCTATCAATATTTTAGAGTTTTCTAAAGAGAGTTTACTTTCGAGGTAATAGACTTCTAGTTTGGATACCCACTGATGTGTTGAGAATGTATCCTAAGCGCTGGGGTTTCAGGGAAAAGGTGAAAAACAAGCAGCATTTCTGTGGACCTTACTCACTGCTGAATGGACTCTGACATTTAAGCTTTGCACATCACAAGACACCACGACTGTGTACCTTCCTCAGTCTCTCTCTCTCACACACACACACACACACACACACACACACACACACACACAAAGACACGCACACACAGAGGCATGATTATAAACAATGCCCAAAAGAAAGGCACTTACTTAAACGCACACGATCATGTCCGTCCATCTCACAATATATATTTAAAACAGAGAAAGCATGCCTTTTATAAGACATTGAAACTTTTGATTTGTATTACTATTACGTAATTTGTGTTATTATTAAAAGCAACTAGAAATAATGGTCAATTGAAGGTTTAGTTCCATTATATCCTTACTTCATAGTTGTTTATAGTTGTTTGCGGTCTTTCTGAATAAAAACCCTCTTAGAGATCCCAAGAAATTGGAAGATGCAGATATCTTTGATGATTTTGACCCATCGAACTACATTACATTCCCAAAATAGACGCTGTAAATGAAGGCGCACAAAGAAAGACATGGTTTGATTAACTGTGGGCAAAAAAGTGAGCACCTGTGCACTTAATCATTGGCAATGTGAGATTAGAGAAAGCTGAGAATCAGACTAGACATGGAGAGCTTTAAGCTTCAGAGAGAGATTAGGCGTACTATTGAAGAAGATGGTTTTCTCTTGAAGATCTCGCAGCACTTGCGTAATCAGCATTCCCATTTCTTGCTCTCTATCTTCCCTGTAACCGTATCATAGTTATTCTCCTTGAGTCCAGACCTCTGGTGTAAAAACAACTTCCCTTCAGTAATCCTGTTTGTCATTGGACATCTCTCAGTATTTACTGTAATATTGAAGTATCTAACTTTAATTTGTGGTCGCTCACACCTGGGTGGGATATGTTGACGAGTTTTGTTCTGTGATGTTTAAATATTGTTTTGGATTTTTTATTTTCTAATCATGAATGTATAATGTGTAGATTTTTATAAAGCACATAAAAAATATTCATTGTCAAATCGATTTTGTCAAACAGATAAGCTAAATTTGTAAACTGCAATATGTAAAAACTAAGGTAAATAAGAGACATGTTTATTGGAAGGATGGTGTGGGTTTAATAGGGGTATGCTATACACTGAAATCTAGATCATTTCAAGCTGATTGCCAAATAAAGAGATATATTGATACCCATCTGTTTCAGCGCTCTGTTTTCTATTTATGTTGGCTACAGTTCATTTTCATTACTAAATGCCAATGTTTTTGTTTTTTTTGAAACATAGTCAAACTGATCTAATCATGTCACTAGTCTTTGTTCTTACTAAAAATACCACAATATTTTAAATTTTGTAAATCTAGTAATTTTGTAATGTAGGCATTAACTGCCCTCTAATGGTCATGTTAAGTGTTGTAAAAATTATATAGATCATAGAAAGCCTGACTCATAATAATAATAATAATGAGAACAAGATATTTAAAATATGTTATCTCTCGGCTATATGTTTTATGTTTTAAAATCAAATGCAATATTTGCGTATGTGTTTAAAAAGATAGATAGACCACCAATAGCTGTAAACATTTCTAAATGTAATTTGTGATATTTATGCTATTCAGTTATTAAAGTAGCCTACTACTCGTTCCATCAGTCAAATCCTCAGTTCACTCTAAATGCTTTTTAAATAGTAAATAGTTGTTGTTGTTGTTTTTTTTAATATAGTTAAAGTGATAGTTCACCCAGAAATGAATTTGCATATACGGTAACATTCCTCAACTCACACATCAGTTGTGGTAAACAGAAACTCAATCATGTTCGCTTGACATGCGAGAAACATGTGTTAAGAGGTTTGTTCTCGAGCCTTCTGTTTATCTTCGCTGAGCAATGTTTAATTATATGTGAATAAAAGCCTAAATTAAATCTGGTCATCAAGTCTCTTCAGAAATTTGACTAAAAACTCAATTAATGATTAGTTTTACGATTTTTTTGTTAACTTTTTGAAGCATCAAAATGGTAGTTGCGTTTAGCTGTAGTATTGGTCAATGGAAAGACCGAAAGCTCTCAGATTTCATCAAAAAGATCTTAATTTGTGTTCCAAAGCCCTCAAAAAACTTACGGGTTTGGAACGACAAGAGTGAGTAAATGATGATAGAATTTTCATTTTTGGATGAACTATCCCTTTAAGAACGGGTTTGCGCAACCGACTCGTTTAAAAGATCCGACTCAAAAGAACGATTCGTTCCAGAATCGGACATCGCTCCTGTATTCTGCTCTGCTATTGGGTCCAAGAACACACGCCTGTTATGAAAACACATGAACTCGTACTTCTCTGACAGGTGTTATTTTGACTCAATTTTTTGAGCGTCCTTTAATATATTGTTTACTGTCCTTTCTGTTTCGTTTCGGCGCGTGTAAGTTATGTATACAAATGTGGCAAGTATTTTATTGTTGTGATCGTGGACGCGCTGTGTGATGAGGCTGCAGAGGTGGGCTGAGTTTGCAGTGATCAGTGGCAGATCTCTCCTCCTCTTTCTGCCGGGGGAAAAACACGTGTGTAGCAGGAGCAGGAGTAGGAGATACCACGGCACTCTCATGGCTGAAGAGGCCAAAAAACTGGCAGCTTATGCTGCTGTAGACAACCACATACAAGTAAGACTGTGTATTTACCTTCGTTGTGACACATTTCCATCAGTTACGTCAGTTTAACTGGCTGAATGGGCGCATTAAACACTTTAGGAGGTGTGACGAGACCACACGATGCATATAGATTTATCTTGCGTTATTCAGTTAACGTTACTCTTGTATCAACAGAATTGCAGTTCAGCTGTTTTACATTTACTATGACTAACTGGTATGTGCTTTGACATACACAATTTGTGACGTTAGTGAGTATTCGCTGTGACACTTTAGCTTTAATCATGCTAGTTGGCATGTTAACTTTCATGTTAAATTGTAGTTAACTCCGCAAGAAAGTGAGTGTAACTCATGTGGCTTCAGTTAAGCACATGTGATGATTTATGCAGCAGTAAAGTAAGCTAGGTGATATAAGGATGCTAAAGCAGCTCAAAGTAAACCTTTAGAGATTAGCATCTTTGGAAATAGCTACGTAGTGTAAACGGGTGTCGACTGTGTCTAACGTTACTATAAATAATTAATTGTAGCATATCAGGTCCGATGAGTAATTAAAGGTTTAGTTCACCCAATAATGAAAATTATGTCATTAATTATTTACCCTCGTGTCGTCCCAAACCCTAAGACTTTCGTTCATCTTTGTACTAATGAATATCTTTTTGATGAAATCTAAAAGCTTTCTGTCCCTCCATTGACAGCTACACAACTACCACTTTGACCCTTTGAAATTCATAAAGAGATCGTAAAAGTAATCCATATTATCTGAGCGGTTTAACGTTTGTCCAAAATTTCTGAAGAGACTCGATCGCTTTATATGAAACAGATTCAAAATAGTCTTTTATTAAAATATAAACATTGATCAGTGAACCAGTGAACAAACAGCTCAACCAAACCTGATTGACACGAGATTGTTTACCGAAGGAGCTCAAAAGTGCTGCGTAACATTAAAATATTGCTGCGACAACTGATCGATAAAATCGATTATTATCGACTTAATGCACCTCCTTTACTGACTCTTTGTTGAAAGAAAATGAATTCAAGATTTTTTGGCCTTATCAGTGGTGTTCCCTTAATGTGGGACTGCATTTTGTTTGGTTATGTAATAAAATAAAAATTTCTCTCAGAACAATCAGGTAGTTGGGGTGGGCAGTGGCTCGACTATCGTCTATGCTGTGGACAGGCTGGGTAAGACATTTAATCTAATATTATCCATTTATGCCTATATGATAATTACTAAAGGATGGTATTTTCTTTCTAGCTGAGAGGGTAAGAGAGGAGAAGCTGAACATTGTGTGTGTTCCCACGTCCTTCCAGGTCAGTATAAACCTTCATCTGCTGACATAACACTCTTTAAACACTATTAAACACTTGTGTTATAATGGATTCATTTGAATTGTTGATCTAGGCCCGTCAGCTGATTCTGCAGCATGGTCTCCCTCTTTCTGATTTAGACAGACATCCTGAGGTGAGTTTGGGAGGGGGAGCTGGACCTCGTACACAAATGACTGCTCAATATCAAAGTTCAGGAAGACAGCAGAACAGTTAAAAGATGATTTAGACAACTTAACAGCTCAAGTAACACCTGTTTAGAATTGAAGACTTTAGTATAGACCTATACATTGGGCAGGCTGATTAATTGGATGAAATTTGACTTGATATTTTCAGCGCACGTTTGACTGATTAAGAAATTATCATTCCGCCTAGTGTCAGGCTTTGCTTTAGAGGTTTGGGTGGAACTGACAGAACTGCAGTTTCTTTCACTTGTTCCTCTCCATTTGGCCTAAAACACTATGTTCGTGCTGCATGTCGACTACAAACACGGAGGTTTTTCAGATTTTCCATCATGGCTTTCTCTCCATATTTCGATTTTTTTTTTTTTTTTTTTTTTTTTTTTTTTTTTTTTTGGGGGGGGGCTGCCTTTAGCCACTCCCTACAGTGTGCTGGATCCATCACTGGAAACCGAAAGTAACTCACTCTTGGTAAATGTTTACTCTTTGAATTCTTGCACCCGGGTATAATATAAGTCAACACCATTATGACTCAGTTTGCTAAGACTTATTTCCTACTAAAGCAAGGCGATATTTGACTCTGGTAAGCGTATCCATAGCAGACTGGTGAAAGTTGAAGTTTTCCTACTTATTTGGCAAATGGGAAGATAACAGCCTTTTCTCTGTTTCCTCTAGACAGGTAGCACCGATTTCAAAAACTGTTTTAGCTTTCTACTCGATAAGAAGCCAAGTTTAATTGATCGATCGATCTTGATCGATCATTTTGCCAGTGGTGAAGAATGCTTTTAAATTTAACAAAAAACTTTTACATTTTCTCTCAATATTGTTAATTGGTTTTGGTAACAATGGAGACCGAACAACATGTGTAAATAAATACATACAAAAAAGCCAGATGACATTACAAATAACATAAGTGCCTAAATAAAGTGCAGAGGAAGACGAATCATGTTTACAAGGGGATAGAAAACAGAAAAATCATAATAAAAAAAAAAATCATAATTACAAATGTGTCAAAATCTTTAAATTCTGTTGGCATGTAAATTTTGGAGAAATGTTATGCTTGCTTTCACAAATGTAACAAATACTGTCAATTGAGATTAACTGAACACAGAACAAAATCTTCATATCAAATCTTAGAAATACATTTTTACTTTGAAATCTGCTGTTATGTTAATGATTTCATATAAATGCTATTTCGGACAAATGATTTGATTTGAGTGCCCTGAAGAGTGTTTTTTCTTTTGTGACTTCTAGCTGGATGTAGCAATTGACGGAGCTGATGAAGTTGATGCTGCTTTGACTCTGATTAAAGGAGGAGGGTGAGTTTGGAAAACCTGTTTAATTCAAGGATATTTTCCAATTCCTCTTCCATGTTCTTTTGTGTGAAACCCCTAAGGTGTCATCAGGTCTTGTGTCATGTCCTTCTTTTCCTCCTTCAAAACAGAGGATGCTTAACCCAGGAGAAGATTGTGGCTGGTTGTGCCAAACACTTCATTGTCATCGCAGACTATAGGTATGTATGTGGTGACGGGTTAATGCTTTTATCCAAAGCGACTTGCGTTGCAGTCAAGGTTTACACTTCATCAGTTCATGCATTTCCTGGGAATCCACCCATGGCGTGTTGCTCTACTGTTTGAGCTACAAAATTCAGTATATATTTAGCAGCCCATAATTACTACTGATCATGAGGTGCGTGTAATGAAGCGTTTAACAGAAGTCATGTGTCATTATAACTTAGCATGTGGTTGCTATAATTATGTAAGAGTCTTCTACATGTACAAACTAGAAGTTCAGATGTGCTTATGTGATGTCATTTTGTTTTTTGTGTGGGTAGAAAGGACTCAAAGGCTCTGGGACACCAGTGGAAGAAAGGGGTGCCGGTGGAGGTCATCCCCATGGCGTATGTGCCCGTCTCCAGAGCCATTGCCCGGCGCTTTGGAGGAGAGGCAGTGCTGAGGATGGCAGTCAGTAAAGCTGTAAGAAAGTATTACTGATCGATCTTGAGTTACAATTGTGTTATGTACACTATCGAGGGTTCTTTTTAGTTTATTTGCTATTACATTACATTAAGAAATGACAATGTCCTGTCCTAAAATATGAACTCCTCTTTATCTGAATTCATTTGAACTGCATCAACCCAAAGAGCTTCATTTATCATACAAAATAACTAAGGGTGTGTTCACACTTGGCTGGTTTGGTTTGATTAAAACGTTAGTGCGGTTCATTTGAATAAGTGTGAACGCTCCCATCCGAACTGGTGCACACCAAATAAGCAGACGGAGACCCACCTTTTCAAGGGGTTTCATCCACTTCCAAACAAACTCTGTTGTGCACCAGCAGACCATAGACCAAAGACAACCAAAAACAGGATGACCCTAAAGAGGACAGAATGCTCAAAGATACCCGGTTCCTCTCATTCATCATTTAAAGCAATGTTGCTCATTACAGTTTGGTACAGGAGTCAGAAACGCCGTCTCCTTGCAGCAGATCTTCGTGTGCAACAGAGGAATCCCTACTGCTGTTTTGACTCTTAATCATTTTATAAACTCTTCACAAGTTCTCAGCTGGTAAAAACACCATCATATGTACACATACAACGAGCGCATTTAGCCGCATTTTTTTTTTTTTTGGGTGTTCCGTAAGTTCCATTTTAAAATATACATCATTAAAGGCTTTTTGGTTTTAATCTTTATGTCTGGAGTTCAAAAAGACAGTGTGAACGCTAAGCAAACCAGGACTAAATATAATATTTTCTGTTTTGGTCAGGACCAAAAGAACCAAGAGAATCAAACTAAAAGTGTGAATACAACCTTAGTCAACATTTCTGTTGTTTCTGCAATGTTTGGGGTGACAACATCCTACAGTTTATTTTATTTTCTTTATATATATATTACACGGTATACACGCACATTATTTGTCATGCTCCCTATCTTGACGGTTTTGGATATGTGGTGTATTCATCTTATGATTTGATTCTATTAAATTTAGGGTCCAGTGGTTACTGATAACAGCAACTTCATTCTGGATTGGAAGTTTGAGCATGCTCAGAACTGGAAAGAGGTCAACACGGCCATTAAAATGATCCCAGGTGTGTACAGATGAACAGAATACCACTGTTCTTCCATCGCCTTTCTTCTCTCTACATACCAACTGTTCATGTTTAATTAATTTCAAATGTTTTTGAAAGAAGTCTCTTGCTCACCAAGGCTGCATTTATCTTAAATATTATTAATTTAAAACAACTACGACTGTATTTATATCTATCTTGCCGGCCCCAAACCTTTGAAACGGTAGTGTATATATTCCTAAATACCACATAGGCGTCATTTACGGGAGGGACGGGGGGGACATGTTTGCCAGGGTCGATTTTGTCCCAACCACTTTAGAAACATCTCGCGGTACGGATGTATCAATACATGTAAAACATCTCCAGTTAACTAGCAGAGCATTCGTTTCGTTCGTTTGTTAAATAAGAGGCGATCAAGCGCTAAAATGTGTTGTTTTTTTAATCAAGTGATCATGTGCTCGTTGCCTCTGCGATCAGTGGCGCGGATACAGTGTTCTGTTGTGGCTCGTGCACGCACCGCAATGTCTTCACTCGAACGCGCGCTTCAATCCGTTGCGGAGATTTTCTATTCGTTCCGGTGAAATCGCAAAACAAAATGCAAACAAACGTGTCCCTGCTTGATATACAACCACTGATAAACATTATCGGTTTTTATGAGGGGAAAAAACTATTTGTGTGCGGATTAGAACCTCCGACACGCTTGGCAAAAATTCTGCCACTGACCATTACAGTACATACGTACATTAGGCTGATCTATGTACTTATTCACGTGAAAATTCATGACACTAACAACATATTAGATCTCATTGTACGACAAATTAAACCCAAAGTAGCCTACTATTTAACCCCCCCCCACCCATCACATTTTTGGTCGGACATCATCACATCTTTGTATACATTTTTATTTATTTACATCAGTAGGCCTAAGCTACAGGACATCGTCTTTCAAAACATGACCTGTGCGAAAGAGAAAAAAAAATGTATGTGTCATTGTACCCAGCACTTTTGAAAATGCACTTCCGAATGCGTCTCTGTCCCCAGCACATTTCAAACCAAACTGACGCCCATGAAATACCACCAATGAATGTTCTCTCTTTATGAAGGTGTGGTTGAGACGGGCTTGTTTGTGGGGATGGCTGAGCGGGTGTACTTCGGTATGGAGGACGGAAGTGTCAAGACTAGAGACCCTCCTGTCAACTGAGAAGATCCTTCCTCTGCTCTTGTGATAAACCAGCCTGCACACCTCAAGTGCCATTCACATACAAAGGCTCTGGCAGCTTTCCTTACAGGTTCTTTTATTTTCTGGTACAGAAACCATCAGATGTCTGATCAGGACTGGTGTGTACACGAAATGGGGGATTTTACACATCAATGCAACATTAGGTCTTCTGGCCTTTCCTGTTTCTTCTCTCATATCCTCTGTCTGCAGAATTCTGCTAATGTAACCTGCAGTTATGGTCCTTGCGTCTACTATGTCATTTTGCCTTCTGTGCTTCTTTACTTCTTTCCGTGCTCTACCGTGAATGTTGTATTGCATGGATGTCTATACACACGCATGAATATAGTGGCCTGTATCTGTGCCTACGTAAATGTATATTTTCACAAAGCATAGTTGCTAGCCTTACAAGCCTTTCTCAATCACATCGAAATTGATCGTCAATACATTTTCTGTGGGTTTGTATGATCATTTTAAAACCGTTTTGGAGATGCTGGTAGATTTCCAACATGAAACCTCAAGTGAAACTTGTGGCCTTTTCCTGCACACAGTGGTTAGTTTAATTCATTGATCAATCATTTCAGAGCATTCTGCCCCTGGATAAAATAACTATTTGAAGGGGTGAAATGCCACTCAGCTTTTGATATTGATTTTGTTTTTGTATAATTTTTCGATGTGCCTGTGGCCATCAGCATAGTGTTGTTGAGGGATGAAAGCGGCAGTGAATTTGTGGCACAGCTGAAAGCCTTATCTTCTGTACATTTATTGACCACTCTTTCTGTTAATGAAAACCTCACAGGTCACTGTGATTTTGGGGTATTGTACTTCTTCAAATACCAGCTTGTTTTACTCTCCCAATTGTACTGTTATACTGAAGTTTTCAAATGTTGTGCTCCAGACTGAAAATCAATATTAATTAAAACTGGACCAATCAATTATGAACTGTCATTTTTATCTGACGTTTTACTAAATCAGTATGGCTGTCAAACATGAGTTAACAGATTATTTATCAGGCCACCAGAGGGCGCCATATGCATTGCACAGCACAGTAGCCAATCTTCATGACTACAAAAAGTGAAGATAGTGAAGTGAAATGCTGAAGATGCCAAAATATTTGTAAACGTATTACTTTAAAAGTGCTATGATAGTTAGTCTTTCATTACAATCCGATAACGTGACGTAATATGTGTACATTATTTTTATTTAAATAAAGGAAAATCCACTTACTAATTTTTTTGCAAGGGATGAGCAGAGGTTTATTTTCCTATCAAAAAGCCCGGAAATGAAATTGTCAAACATGACTTCACTTTTTTGTCCGCAAACACACGGCCACGTCGTTATTTCCATCCTTATACTTTTTACCCAATCAGCTTCACTCAAAAAGAAGTAGCAACGCCCCTCCGTTAGAAATCACAGTAGCGATTTTGATTGATAGCGCGTCAGACCAATGGATAAACTAAATTTCTTTCGCGGCTTCCGTAAACATACCAATGAAACATGTTGGAGTCAACACTAATATTGTATTGGCCAAAACTCTACGGTGTAGCCAATAATATACTTTAGAGGACAGCCATACTCGCTTTGCTTTCGCTCTAGGCTTCCTTTCCTCCCGCCTCTATTTCTGAGTGACAGGGAAAGCGCCCAATGGAATGAAGTGCATAAGAGTGGCGACACGTCAACAGACTGCACTGTAAAAGACAGTTGTAGGATGCAATCAAAATCTGCTTAGTAGACGAGCAGTGAAGATTGACAAACCCTCACACCAATCAGCACACACTGCGGGGATTTGCTTCCATTCGCAGCCAATGGGCGTTTGGATACGGGGCGGGGCTTAACGTTACCACGGCACGGCCAACGTCAAGTATAAAGGGAATAACATGGTACTGTTGAGTGCATGTTTACGTTAAGAGAGGACAACAGAAAGAGATCAAATAGCCTTACGAATTTATTTGTAGAACGCGTTTTATAATCTAGCTTTTAAAATTCACTTTGTATTTTGGTATGTGATTGCCTAACTACTCATGTGCCACTTGTCCCAATGGAAAGGGGGTTTCAGTTTGGAAATGTGTGCATATCTCTGCTGCTGCTGCTTGTTCTGAGAACGTTAACGGTTACTTTGCAAAGTCAGTCTCTCTCAGAGAGAAAACTCGAAGTGGCCCCGACGCCAAACACCGAGGCGGCGGAACATGCTGCCGTTATGGAGCGGCCACTTGACAACGTCGGAGGAGCCCCGGGTTTCGGAGAAGTGACCGTAGAGGACGACGACTACGGCTCGACAGGAGAGAGCGAAGAGACGACTGGAGACAGCGACGCAAACTTACACCAACACCGGAGGTAGGCAGTTACCCCCGAGTAATAGCAGAAGTTTCCCGTTTGTCCGGGTGTGAGACGCGTTCTTAGGTTGTCACGTTGCTTTCTGACGTGTTATTCAACTTCAGTAAAGTTGTGAGCTGGAGTTCGTGATGGGCGGATGTTTGCAGCAGTCGAGCTGTCCCTGCTGGTCCACCAATAGAGGATACATTATGTGCAAACATTTACACTACCAAATTAAATACGCGTGACAGGTGCATCAATTCTTCCATTATTTTAGTCATTTGATCGACGCTGTCATTTATAACATTGGCCACTTGTGGGCAGTTAGCAAAAAATCCAATAAGTTATCATGACATGGAGATACAGATGACTGACAGAACACTTATCTCCCCTATCGCGCGCAATGGATCGAGCGTATGTTTGTGAACTTAAAGAGCATATCTTATACTTGTTGGACTGCCTTATGTTATACGCACAGGACTGTTTTTCTGGAGTTCTAAACTTGTTTTACTGCTATCACTCACAGCCTAGGGGGACTTTCTGTCTAGGAAAAACTGCTGCAGTGTTTTGACTGTGGGCGTGCGATGCATGTCAGCCTGACGGAGACTGACTTGAGTATTATTTGTAAACACACTTATACAAGTTCATAAGGTTCAGTTTGCATTTAATGGAGACGTGTCTTTTGAGCTTTTCACATTAACAACTCCGTTTTATAGGTGTGTATGGGAAATATTTCTTTAGTCATTAGTCATTAGTTGTCCATTTATAGTACACTTAATTACAGAGGAAGCCGGTGTCCATCAGTAGACTGCGGTCTATGGAGGCAGTGAACGCTGCGCTGACGCACTTAAAACCGGTTCTCAGCGCGCGACTAAAGACGCGTCTCCTGCGCCCAACGCGCGCACCAACTTTCCGGATGTTTTGTTTTTGTTTGTGGCGGGAATTAATCGTCCTGCTCCGCCGACTGAAATATCAGTGTGTTACCGCATCCGAGCCATCTGCCCCACCTTAGAAAGAATCAATGTCGACTCGGAGGATGGGGAGGTCATGTGATCTTGCTTTAAAACTAATTTCAGATTAATTGTTTCAGGAACTGTTTGTTTTGGTGCCTTAGTTACTTTTTTGAACCCACAATTCTGACCAACACCTTTAATGCTTAAGGTGTTTAATTATTGTTTTTCCTCCTAGCATTTTTTTTCTTTAGCTGAAGCTCAATTTTGTTTTGGGTGGAAATGTTTGTTCTGCAAATGTCACAGGACCTGATAATATCCTGGAGAACACATGATCTGCTCCACTGCAGTAAAAAACATTCCGTCACACCTTGCTTTACCATCTGCATGCTGTCACATCGATGTCGCACCCCATTCATGGAGGATTTTTCTAAACAAGCACAAGTTGGCATGACCGGTATCGGCTCCTGATATTTACAGGCTTTAGAAAAAATAATTTTAAAATAAGGAATTAATAATGAGGTATAGAGAACAGATTGCAACCTGAAGATTCAAATAATATGAAAGGGAGCAAAAAAGACAACCTCACTTGAGTTAAAGCGAGGAATTCCTGGGTGTAGATGGTTTGCCAGTTCTCAGAATCTTCTAAAACCTTTGAAGGCAAAAGGTGACTCGTTCTGTTACATCTGAAACTTCTGTATTTTCTGTGTTTTGACTTGGGATTATGGTAACTGTGTGTTCAGGAGGTGAAGCAGACACCTTTGACACTTAATCAATTAAACATTTTATTGATTTCTTTTACATATATTCTGTTAATATTATATTGTTTATTATATTTATTTTAATGTTTTTTATATTATTTAAAGGGCTAGTTCACCCAAAAAGGAAAATTCTGTCACCATTTACTTCTCATATATATATATATATATATTTGTAACACAAAAGAAGATATTTTGAAGAATGTTGGTAACCAAACAGTTTGTGGCCATTGACTTTGTATGTAAAAAAAAAAAAATACACAGGACTTTCACTTTTACATTTTTATGTTTCACACAAGAAAGTCATACAGTTTTGAAACCACATGAGGGTGAGTAAATGATGACAGATTTTGCATCAGAACTATCCTTTAAAGGCCCACTGAAGTGCCGTGAAACGTGCAGCGTTATTGACGTGATTTCCACTGAAACATGAAGACAGGGCGGGACATGTTGTACAGCTCCTCCCCTTTTTAAAAATAGCCAATAGCTATATCACAGCTCGACCAGAGCCGTTGAGCTCGCCAAAGCCGCAATTGACAGCCACAGTTTAATAGATTTAATATGAAACCGTTACTAAAGCAGTTATGAACAGTGAACATAATCCTGCTGAGGATGTGTAGTTTGAAAAGTGTGTAATTTATGCTGGTGCATGGCACCGTTGTTATCTCTTCTACTCTTCAGTGCTGTTTCTAATGCCGAGTCTGTCTAACCTTCTCTCCTCCTAATCTCCTCCATATCACTCTAAAATGTAGAATTCAAATGGGTCAGGGTTCGATACTTTTTGTGGTCTACGCCGACTCGCACATGTGATTTGCTCTGTGCTATCGTATCTCTGGACCGGAGCAGACTGGGTGAACACAGCAAACGGTTCATTCATGAAGTCTCGAAACCAGACTTCACCCCAATGGAAAGCATATTTACACTGTCTGAATCATTCCCTATCCCCTATATAGTGCATTATGTGGCATTCACCATATAAAAAATAGTAATTTATTTCAGCTGCAGCTTCAGAGTCTATTTATAGTGTATGGGGGCTCTTCAGATTCCAGAGAGCATTTGATTGGACAGAAAATCTGATGAGAAGCTGAAGTGCCTAGTGATGTCAGCAAAATAGTTGACCCATATTGGCGGAAGTGAGAGACTTATATTTTGACAGCTTATATATTTTAAATGTGAATTTTGTCATCATTTTGGAGCTTATAGATAACCTTAAGGAACTTGTTCATACTAAAAGCCAAAAAAAATAAAATTTTGATTTCATTGGGACTTTAAATTAAAAGCTAAAAAGCAAAATCTGCTATTTTTGTGCAACATTATAAATGAATGAGATGTGCTCTTGCTCTGGTACTGCTGATAGGAACGTAACTACCACAGCTTAGTTGCTAACCTGACCGACCACTTCACTTCTACTTTTGGTATATTAAATGGGTTGCTTGTAGAGATGCACCGATTACAATTTTCTAGGCCGATCCCGATTCCGATTTTTCCTTGAGTTTGACCTGCCGATACCGATTTTAGCCGATTCCGATTTTATTTTTTCAAACCACTTTACAGCGCACACAAATATTTATTTTCTATCTTCTCTTTAATAGAACATTTTGCATAGAACATTTTTTGAACAGATCATCGCTATACAATAGAACTATATAAATGACTCCTAGTGTGGAAAATTCTCACACATCTAAAGTGCAGTGTTATGGAAGAACCATTTCCTTTTCACATCCAATATCCAATAAAATTTTTTTTAATATATTTAGCAAACTAAACTTCTGTATGAAAACAGGTAATGGCAATAAAATAATATAAATAACAAATAAAAATTCAATAAATATAGCCTTGCAGTATAAAGATATGTATCTCTCTCTCTCACACACACACACACAGGCCTATTGCAATCACTTGTATATCAATGGCAAGTTATATTTCTCAAGCAGTTCTTCTCTCATCTGACACATGTCCAGCCAAGCTAAACAGGACAAGTGGAGCATGTGCAGGGAAACAATTAAATAATAATAAAAACAAGTTTAAATGGGTAAATTTTCTATAAATATTTTTGAGTCTTCATTTTCTTTCTGACATAGCCTAGCCTACTTCAGTTCTTGTTAAAACACACCAGACATGCAAATTCTTTGCATTTTGGGCACTTTTTGGATGAAATCATATTTATTTTGTCCATCAAAAGTGTGCTTTCACTTAAATTGAGCGCAGCAAAAATAGATTCGGCGCCGAAACCCGCGCTTCACTGTTGCTCACGCGACGCGACGCTCCTGATCGACGCTCACGCGCTGCTCCGGCTCCCGGTGTGAATGCACTCATTGATTAACATGCACGCCGAACAAAAAAAAAAAAAAACGCGCTGCACCTTGCGGTGTGAAACGGCCGTAATTCACGAGGTTTCCTACATGTGCGCGTTCCGTGTGCTGTGCACGTGTGATGCTGATGTTGCGCGATGTTAATCATGCGGCGCCCGAGTGCATTTGACCGGCATAAAATCGGATAATGTCAGACTGACCGGCCGGTCGGCGATCATGGCCGATCACGTGAAAACCGGCCGATTCCGGTCACCAGCCGATCAATCGGTGCATCTCTAGTTGCTTGTGTTATAAAGTACAGTCACCTCATTAGTTATTTCTTCCATAAACTGCAAATGATATGGAACTTAATTATGCTGTAAATATGTAAAGGTAGCATGCATTTTGCAACCTCTATACCAAACACAAAGACATTTACCCAAGTAACGGAAAAAAAAGTCAACTTTCCATGCACTACATGATGTGTTGCAAATGATCAGTACAACAATGCTTTATCTGTCTGAATAGCCTGCTTTAAACACCACTTCGGTGCTGGTGTTTTAATGTGAAGTTGCCGGGACTTTGTCTTGACAGTAGTCATACATCACTGGAAAGAGAGGCTGGTCTTTGTTTCTGGTGGCATAGTTATATGTGTCATGCACACTCGAGGGAATTGTGTGTAGTGTGTTTAACACTGCATTGGTTGGGTATCTCTACAGGGGTGAGAGTAGCAGCTGCCTTCACACCTGCTGCCAAGATAAAGCACTTGCTCACACCTCTGCGTGTTTCCCCCATGATCCTCAATATCAAACAATCTCATGCATTTATGTGCAGTGTTCAAGAATCCGTCAATCACATATAAATAAACAAGCAAATGTCTGGCTTTTATTGATAATGCAAGAACAAAACCTTTGTGCTCACTTCTCCATAACACCGCGATGATAATCAACACCCTCAGGCCTTCCCCACAACATGGAACAGCTTTACTGGGGGATGGTGTTCTCCTGGGACAGTTTTGTGTGTTACACAGCATGGTCGACTGGCAAATGGGAGTCTAACCCTGGAGAGATCTTCTCACAACAAAAGAAGAGATTGTGGGGATCACTTTTGATAAAGACACTCTTAACAGCTTGTTCTGTTGTTCAGTTCATAAAAGTCCATTGATGGCAGGAAAACATAAATAAATAAAATACAAGACATTGTGAAGATCTTCAAAACCAACCAACCGGGCTCAGTTCCCAGACTAGGGACCACAATTGCTGTTTAAATGTATATAATACTGAATTAGTTTGTGGTACTTGTTAGTTCTCTTTGTGGGGTTTTGGTAGTTCCATTTGGCTAACATGATCCAGTATGGCCTATAGACTAATGTAGATCAGCTTTGCCTCAGTGTGTGTATTTTTGGACTGCTGGTGATTCCTGAGGGACCTTTTGGAAGGAACACTTCGCTCGAGGTGCCCTCACTGATACACCCACACACACACACACACCAATACACACTCACGGTGAAGCTGCTTCTCCGCTGCCTGGTGCAAACTCTGCCAGACGTCTAGCTCCAACTGCCTACTGCTTAGCAACAGCCAATCAGAAGAGCTGAGCTGGCAAACTTGTTGGCCAATTAGACGACTGGAAGGAAAAAGTGCTCAGAATTTGAGTTGGGAGAGAGAGAGAGAGCAGAAGGGAAGGAAAGGGTAGAGTTTGTGTGCTTGTTGTTGAGGGCTTTTTTTGTCTGACTTGATGGTTATAAAACGAATCTGACAGCTTCTCCATAGTTATCTATGATCTCATGGTTGCAAATGAAGTTCATCACTCTGAGATTAGACTTAGTCGTCTTGCAATCAGGAAAAAACTTGGCATGTTTAATGCAAAGTTTTCTACTTCAACTGACATGGATAAGCACTTTTGATATATCGTACAAGCCGTTCAGACTATAAAAATACGGCTGATTTTATGCACCGTGTTTAAGGATGTCGAATTGGTGTTGTTACTCTCACCCATGCGGCGACGCACACTCTGGACTTGATTGATTTTTGCTCCGTTTACGGTTTGATTCTTTAAAGCTGTTTCTTCATTCATTGCAGAGGACACACCTTACTGCACTGCAGCAATGGGTGGGAAGATGGGAGAGGTGTGGCAGAGGGAGAGATTGGGGAGACTAGGAGGGAGAAAGTAAAGGGGGAACATCGAGACAGAAAACCAAAGGCGCTAGGACCCAGTAAACAGGACCCAAGCTTTCCTGTAGTTTGGTTCCTCACTGCTTAGCAACAACAAATCAGCCACCTAGATCAAGGCCAGGACTCGTCCAATAGGAAGAGGGCAGCACCATGTGACAGAGTTTTGATTTCTCTGCACCGCGCTATGTTGGAGAGATAGAAACAGGAGGAAGATGATGAGAGTTAAAGAGGAGTGAAATGACAGTGACCTGTGCATGATGACATTTGGAATTAGTTTGTGTGGAATTAGTATGTCATTTTCATTTTCTTGAGATTTGTGGAAGTTTGTGATGGTGTGTTTGGCAAGTGAGTGTTGGAGTGCTTTGAAAATTGTACAGGTGTGCCTCACTGTGTTTAGTTTAATTTTATCGTTAAAACCTTTGACTGAAGCTAGGCATGCTGAAATTGCAGTTCAAGATGGCCTGAATTTAGCAAGGTCAATTTAGATGGCAGAAGCGCTTATAGTTCTGCATGGTGATAGCATCTTGGGCGTGTCAGAACGTGACATGGAGTGAGAAGACAGATTAAACCTTCACAAACACACACACTCTGAGTAAATGCCTTAATCAATACATGGAGAAAAACTCTGCATGATGAAGACTGCCATCAACACAGTGGTTGAATGAATGCAACTTTCTTTAATGGGTGGCATTACCCTTAAAGGGACAGTTCACCCTAAAATGAAAATTCTGTCAGTGTGGGCGACGTGTATTTTTCAATACCTGCTATATTGGTGCGTAGCTGAAACAATTGCAGATAGAGGGGGACCTCTATTAACTGCATACCCTTATCTTACTAATGGTTCTAATTAAATGCAACCATAAATAACCCACACAACTAACTCGCTTTAACATGGCAAATTACCATGTAGAGCCCTATGATTTCTGCGATGCAGTAAACGGACCGAATCCAGTCAACAAATTTATAAATTTGTGGATGAATAAATCAAAAGTAGGGCTGTACAATAAATCAAATCACTTCACTATATGGACTAGTGTCTGTGAATATTAAAGCTAAAAAAAATTGCTATTGAATCTGAAGTCTGCTTGTTTTTCGTGAATGAGCGCCGCAGTTTTTCGTTTACTACACACATACTGAAGCTCGCGTGATGCTCGTGGAGTTTCCAGCGTCTGCCGTCTCACTATATGAGGACATGAACTTCATCTGCCGAGCTGCTCTTAGTCACTTCAGCTGCATTTCGCCATTTCATTTGATAAAATTATTTGATATCCTGTCATAAACTCTTCACAACAACCCGCCAAAATAAAAGTTGGTTTAACTGCAAAAAATTACAAAAGGTATATAATCCTATTGCACAGTAGAGTGTACTTCAAGTAATAATAATAATGCAGTTTATTAAAACGCACAATCTCAAAGGTCTTTATTACAACCCACCTAAATTAAAAGTTTGGTCTAATTTGAAGAAATTATGAAATAAACATTACTATTCCACAGTAGAATGTATTCTTACAGTATAGTAGTAGTAATAATAACAATATCATTTTAATGGTAAACTTGCCAAAACTTAAAGGAATTATTACATTTTAATTTGGTTAGCCTACATTTTAAAATATTAACTAATGTTAGTTGTATAAATGAATTTGATTACCACCATTGTTTTGAAGTAAATTTGTGTTTTAACATTACAATGTTTTTATTTATTTATTATTTTGTACTCCTGACAGTAAAATAAGGCACTTTCCTATAAACCTATTTAAAGGCCCAGTCATAAAAATATAAAAGTATTGTGAGATACCACAAACCGCTAGATTCTTAAACAAAAATACGGTGATGCAGGTTTTTTGGTCATACCGCCCCCAGCATTATACCACATATCCAACAAGTCATACACACACTACACTTTTTTTTTCTTTTCTTGTGGTGTGCATATGAAGGGCTGAATGTTCTTGTGAGTCTGTTTCTCGCTTTTGAGATTTACGGATATGGACATCATGTTTGTGTACTGCGGATGTTGCCTGGGGAAGATGGTACCTTGAAATGCATTGCCGAACACTTTGTGTAACACTCCGAGCTCTGCATGCTACTGCAGTGCTATATTTTATTGTGTGCTAACTCAAGCAGAAAATCACTTTCGCTTGGAAAACTCTGTAGATACTGTAGTCTTTGCCCCTTCAGAGACTTCTATTCAACTGTGCCTACACTTATACAAATCAGATGCATGTGCAAAATGCAATATAAGCTGGACTGTGATGGTGTTAACTCCTCCTAGATCTCTTTACTTTTTCACTTCATTTTTATGAAAAGGTTTTTAATGGAAGATAAACTTTAACAACATCTTATAATTTATTTATTTACTTTTCCTTTTTTTTTTTACCTGTCTGTCCATGAATAAAGTGACCAGCTGGCGCAGTGAGACATTATAAACACACAAACAAACAATATCAGCTGGTTGTCTTCATGTTACAGGAAAAGGCAATCTAAAATGTACTCACCTTCATGTTGTGCAAACCTGTATGATTTTCTTCCTTCTGCAGAACACAAAAGGAGATATTGGGCAGAGTGTCAACTGGATTTTAAAGAGCTTTAGTGAAAGAGGAGGAGGGGGGCACTTTTTTTAGTCTGTTCTTCTCACAAAGCTATCGTGCGGGTTTGGGAGATCAAAGGTGCGGTCACATTAGCAAACCTCTGCAAAATGTTGTGGATTGTCAATAGAATGCAGTCACTTCCAAACCAAGCAGAGTTTTTTTATTATTCAACGTCAAAAACGTAACGTTTAACAAAAAAACTTCAATCCAATGCGAAATTCATGTGAGGGCTGTTCCCGGTCGCATGAATTCCTATTGAAATCACTGCATTTTGCCTGCTGAATTTCGCAAAGGAATATGTCACCACGACCTTAAAAAAATGCACAAGTCATGAATGTTTTTGGTTTCTGTTGGAATCAGTCCCCATTCACTCTTTTTGTATGAATAATAGCAGCCTGGGCACATATTTTTAAATATCTTCTTTTGTGTTCCACAGAAGACAGAAAGTCATCGGGGTTTGAATGGCACAAAGATTTGACATTTCTGAGTAAACTGTTGCTCGAATCACATTATTGCATGAATCATTACTGTATCAGGTTTCTGCATGTTGTCTTGCCAAACAATTGTCTGCACAAAGTCCTTTACTCTGTTAAGGTGTCATGAATTCTGCGGCTTCTCCGCAGGGGTGCGCCTCTGTTTTCACAACTTGACCACGTGCTCCCCATGCTCCCATTGTGCATGTGTGTGTTTTGCAGTGGTACTTGCTAACTCACACTTAGCTGATAAGACCTGCTTGCTGTGGCATGGTTACAGTGGGCTTTTTACGTCCATTGGCTGGTGTTTTTTTAAAGGAGTGGTTTCTGATTGAAAGTGCAGCAACACATCTAATCCCTGATTGGCTGAAGGGAGGAGGAAAGCCTCATATGATTGGACCAAACCCCTCAGATACCCTAGTTGTTTCTTTTTTTCTTCTTCCATGCAGTCTGTTTACATCAGGTCTGCCTTGAGATTCTCTTGACTTCCTCTGAGAGGGAGAGACAAGAGAGTAAGTGAGAGTGAGAGGGAGGGATCACAGATGTATGGAAGCACACTTGAGTATCTGTTTGTGTAAGTGCAAAGTGTTAAACAGCATGAAAGGAATCATGTTGAGAGGGTTAAAAGGGTGAGTGTCATTTGTGAGCATTCAGGCTTTTAAAATGCTACAAGATAAAGTAAAGCTCCTCTCACATATTACATGCTGAAATGTTGTTTTTTTACCAGTTTGATCGATTTTTTTTTTTTTCTTATTTCATTGAAAATTGTAGTGTTTATATATTGACGTTCAATATAAGATTTACATTATGTAAGTGTTTCTGTGTTTAACACCATTGCCTTTCCCTGCTGACTGTCATAAATATGCCGGTTGAGTGGAAAGTCCTGTGACTGAAACAGATAAATAGTACTGAAACAGGTATGCCTAATATATAAAATGAAGATGTGCGAGTGCAGTACAATAAAATATAAGACATAGCCTAAATAGAAAGTAAAACTGAACAGAAATTAAAATGAAGTGGAAATGCAAAGGTGGCAAAAACCGAAAACGATGAGAAATTCTCACTGTTAGCTGGAAAGCATAAGTTTAGTTATTAATCTCTATTACAATTTGGTTTTGTGTGCAATGCATTGACTTTAATTACATCTCATGGCACTTTTTATGCAGTTTATGTTACAATATAGTCTACAAAACTGAATTGGTGTCAGGCAAACTGTTGAGTTGTCAATTGTTTTACAATTTTTCTCAAATGTTTTTTTTTTTCACTCCGTTTTAGTCCCTTGTTCTCCTTTTTATTTTTCCTAAGGTTAAACAGCCTGTGGAATACACTTACTCTTTGATCTCATCCAGAAAATGGGATTTGTTATTCTTCCTTTACCACCCATCTCTCTCTCACGCTCTCACGCTCTCTCTGTCTCTCTCTCTGTTTTTTCTTTCCCTCTATCACTCTTTTGGCTGGGTGGGACCAGTGTAGTGTCCTCATTCATTCTCACAATGCCCACTGCTTAGCAACAACCAATCAGCCCTCTTATTTTTGGAGGGGCCCTCCAGCCAATCAGGAGTGCTGTGCTATAGCATTTTCTGCTCTTCAATCCTATTGGAGAATGGGAACAAACGGTGTTGGCCCAGAGCACTGGGATGAGCAGAACTGAAGTGCCCTTAAATTCTGACCTCATCAGTGTTGATGTCTGGAGGGATGTGTTAACTCTCTTAGACTTGATCAAAGCGACTCTGTCATTCTTAGTCCTGCTCTCTACCCTTGCTCCTGTCCATTAAAAAGTTCCCTGGCACTTTAACCATGAAGTGTTGGGATCAGTTCTTGTTAGCTTTTATCACATAGTACAAAAAAGTTAGTGATAGTTTGACATGCTGGCCGTTTAATCAGCCAGTTTATTGCACATTAATAAAAGCAATAAATGTCATAATTTAGCTAAGGGCCAGTGGAAAGTCCTGTGACTGAAACCGATAAATAGTACTGAAACGGGTATGCCTAATATATAAAATGAAGATGTGCGAGTGCAGTACAATAAAATAAGACACAAATAGAAAGTTAAACTGAACAGAAATTAAAATGAAGTGGAAATGCAAAGGTGGCAAAAACAGAAAACGATGATAAATTCTCACTGTTAGCTGGAGAGCATACGTTTAGATGTCTAAGCCCTGTCTCTAAAACCAGGCCTAAAAATACTAATAATTTAATTACACTGTTACATGTAATATTAAGCCAATTTCAAAGTGAATATCCATTCTTTATACTCTACACAATGTAGGACAACTTGAAGGATTTAAAGTGATTTTATTTTTTAGTGTTTTATTTATAATTTATCGGCTAATTGAACATAACATTGCATTAGTCATAATTTTAAAGTGGCACATACTTACAACTTCCTATACCTCTCATAATCTCTACCTCAAGTGCAAGCTTGAATATGAAGGCAGTGGGGAAAGGTCTTGTGAACTGTATAGAGTGATGGGAACCCTCTTCACTGTACAGTATGTGAACCTGTGTGTATTATGTGCTTGACAGGGCTCTGGTGATCATTAGCACACTGGATGGAAGAATCGCAGCTCTGGATCCTTTGAACCAGGGACGTAAACAGTGGGACCTGGACGTGGGCTCAGGCTGTCTAGTGTCCTCTAGCCTCAGCAAACCAGAGGTATTGCACATAATTTCTCACAGCCTTTAACTCTTTCCCCACCATTGATGGAAATTTCCATCATTTATGACACAACGCTTCCCCACCATTGATGGAATTTTCCGGCTTTGTAGTCTTTAAAAAAAAAAGTTTTTCTTATCTTTTTGTTCAAAATGTTGCTTTTTTATGAAATTTTCAAGTGTTGATAAAATACAAAGAATGCATGTAGCTAGATGTTTTTTTGTTTGTTTTTTAAAGAAGAGGCTCTTCTGCAGGTCTTAAAAGGTCTCAAATAGTCTTATTTCACCATTACACAATATATTTAGGGGTCCAAGAACCAAGGGTGCAGAAACCTTAATGTGTTTGTACTGATTTTCTTCTAAGAGTTTCTCCCATAATCCTTGAGTCAAGCTCTACAAAACATATATCTCTGCAACCAGGTGATCCATGGCTTGAAGTTGAAAACTGCAGGGTTCCCACGGGGCATTAAAGTCCTCCTGTACACATGGAGAACAAGTTATTCTGAGCAAACATGCTTAATTTCAGGAATTTCTGATGCTTGGTAGGCTAACAGCTAATTCTAAACTATTAGCCCTGAAAGATGGAGGCTGTGGTATTAATGCTGTCCATTATAGGCCACTGGATAAGGAATCTCTTAAGTCACTTTTTTTTTCTATCAGTTTCAATCTCTTTGAATGGAAATGGATGCATTGATCTAGTTCACTTGTATAACTACAGTGTACTGACAGTATAGTTTTATATAGTTAGTGTACATAGAAGGCCACACATATTATAGAAACATATTATAAATCATGAAAAGAGCCTTAAGATAAATGCTTCAGATAAATGAGGTTTTAAGCTGCAAAAGATACTTCACATTGAATTGAAATTGTCCTGTATCATCCTATGACAAGCGATCCATCTAAATTTAAATGTTAAATACGAGTCCTCACATACATCACATGCTTTATGACAGACAGTAAACATTTTTATACTCTTTTAATCTAACAGTAATAGGGAGTAATTTGTTTTTGAAAGTCAGTTGTCCATTTTGACGTGTGTGTGTGTGTGTGTGTTGCTTTTACCTGTTCCATTAAACCCTAACGTTCAGTAAAGATTCATGGGCTTTTCTCTAAAAAGCACATAAGATACATTTCAATTGGACCACTAATCATCCACATGGGCCATTAGTGCTTAGACTCTGATGATTGCCGCTTGCAGCCACAGTATATTTGTTCATGTTTTAGGCATAAACTCACTTAATTTTGATACATTTTACAAATGTACAAGACTTCATGGTATCTTGCATTTGTATCTTGATTTAAGAATTTTTAGACAGATGCGCTGGAAAACAAGACAAAAATACAGAGGAAGAATATCACTTTTGTGCAGTGTGATCAGAAGGTACAGTAACTTATTTTCATAATCAAAATGTTTGTATTTAATTCAACTAATGGATATCTGTTGGAAGTTGTATTTTCAAACTCTGAAATGTTGCTAATACAACTAGACATTTAATTCAGAGAACCTATTGACATATTGTTTCCTTCGATTTCAAATTCAGTGTCTTGAAGTCTTAAATTTACCTTCATAAAACCTGCAGAAACCCTGTTGGTTACCGTAGATGTGTTAAACACTTTCTTGTAGTATTTCGCATAGTGATGCAACATCATGAAGGTTTTCTGCCCAAACATGCAAACGGCACATATTATTTTGTTGTTCCTAAGAGTTTGTGTGTGTGTGTGTGTGTGGGAAAAGGCGATGTTTGTTTGAACCTCTTTACCCCAGAAGAGAATGAGACATGGCCCAAAGGAAATTGGACCTGAAACAAGTTACATACACACTCATGCACACACACATACACACACATAGATCACAGACTCGTACTCACTAGAGACTGAAAACTTGCCTGGAGGAAGAGCGTTTGGCAGCGATGCACTATGCGCCTGTGCGCATGCACACATTTATACAAACACACTGAGAAAACATTAGCGCTGCACTTACAGGCTTCATTGGGCATCTTCTAATTTGATATTTGTACATTGTTACACATTATGTTACACATCATGGTTTGATCCATGCTATTAATTTGCAGTGTCTAAGGATGTCATATGTTTGTTTTGGGTTTTTTTTCTCCTCTCTCTTTACTTACGTGTGTGTGTATAATTGTGTTGACCCCCTGTCTGGTTTGGTGGTAACCTAAAATCCCTGGCTGCTGTGGGAGCAGCCTCTCCATTGGCTAGATTCTTCCTCTCCCCTCCCATTTTACCTCTGGGTGCCTAGCAACCAGCCATTCTGATTGGCTGAAGCTGTGCCTTGCAAGGCACTCTGCTCGGTGATTAGAGCAGTCTGCCCCTTTTTGATTGGCCCTCGCCATGGCGCCAGTAGAAAGCAGTCACCTATAGCATGCCTCAACAGTAGGAGAGAGGCCAGAAGTAAACAGCATTGTCTGCATAAACACGCTGTCACAACACAAGGGGGAGGTGTGATAGAGAGTAAGAAAGAGAAGGATGAGAGAGAGAGAGAGAGAGATGGGGGGGTGGGGGGGGGGGGGGGGGTGGAGAGGATACCACTGACAGTGTGGTGTGACTCATGCTGAGAGGCTTGAAGAATGAGGTAATGCCTTATGTGTGGGATGATGTCATCCATAAGAATGCCCCCCCCCCCCCCATCCCAACAAACACATACACCCCCTCCCATCTATTAATCTTTAGAGTGAACAGTTGTAATTAATGCGCTTTAATCTAATGAGACGAAAAGCTGATTTTTCTGCACACTATTCAATGCACAACAACAGCACAGCATAATTTTATTGACACCGTGTCGGGCTTGTGCTGTAGACAAACCTAAGTTCATAATGTCAATAGAACCTTCTGAAAAAACAGGCCTGGTCACATTTCACACCATTAAGAAAACCATCCCACCAAATTCCCATCACTGTAATGTTTTACTACAGTACAGTTTCCGGTTTACTGTAAACTGTTTACTCTTTATAATAAATATGTATTGTTGTGATGCTTTATTTCGATTGTTTGATATGATTTAGGGTGTGCGATTTATTTTTCATTAAGTAGAAGTTTCTGGTCTGTCAACTGCATTACAGTTCTGTATCACTTAACCAAATTATTTCAGTTAGTTCAAAGGCCATTCAAAGATGTTTACCAAGCAAATATGACAAACAAAAGGATAAAAATTACAATTTCCATGGTTTCCTTATTAAATTACCTTTTTGCTTTGTCTTTGTACACATTTTCTCTCTCTCTCTCTCTCACTCACACACACACACACACACACACACACACACGCACACACACACACCTGCATTTCAAAGCAACTAGCTTATAACCGTGGTATAAGTAAAATAATTGACAAGCCGATGACTTATTGAAAAATAATTTACACCCATAATGTAATGGCCACTCCGCTTCTGGTGTGTCTTGTTTTTCAATAATTCAATGGCCAGTCGTCAATTATTTCTTTCAATTATTTCTATTACTTATTACAACGGTTAACTTAATTATCTGAAAAAAGGGTTAATTTTCTTCTTATGTAACTTATAACTTTATTTTTTATTTCATTTTTGCGGTGAAATATGACCCTGATGTGTTCTTGACAGATTTTATGAGATTTTCCTCAACAGTACAATGATGTGTGAACAGTTCTTTGAAGTGCCATTTTGGTGCTGCTCTTTTGCTTTCTTTTTGGGTATGTCAGTGATGTCAACTTCTGATGGCTCTCAACTGAATATCTCAACTGTCGTAAAAAGATGCAAAATAATACCAAAGCAGGATCAGCAGTTTCACAGTAATGTTGCTTAGTCCTAAAGAGTTTCCTTCAGGTGTTTCTAATAGATTTTTACGACAAAGGTTTTTGATTTGATTAAAATTAGGTCTGTCAACCCATTCTCATGAGAAAATGTAACTATTTTACTAGTTTTCGGATGAATTTTGTATGAACTTGTATGAGGTGATTTTGTATGTAAATATGCGTTGTTGTTTTTTAAGGTCCAACCCTAAAATTAACTCTCAGTGGAGCGTAAAGCGAAAATTGGTGAATGAGATTGTTTGAATGCATATTATTAAGTTGCCACCAATTTGCCAAAATGTCAAAATAGTTTAGTTCAAGTAATGTTTGCCACACAGACCTTACAGTCTTTAATTGAAAACCCTGATTCTGAAACCCAACGATTCCAGGTTGCCCTACACATTGACGTCACAACTGAACTACTCAATTACGTTAAACTGTAAATGTTTTAGGTTGTTTTTCTTGATAGCATGTCATCTGTAAACCTAAGTGTGTTTATTTGATTTAAAACTATATGTAGGGTGTACTAAAGTGATTTTTGTGCAGGGAGGAGTGTGAAATGATATGTTGTGTTTGTGTGAGTGTGTGTGTGGGAGATCGAGAGATTAGCGTTGAACAGGGAAGAGAGAGGGGATTGCGCCTAGCTTGATGTAATGCTATGTGTCAGACTCAGTGGAGCGCTATCATCTGTGGGAGGTCATTGAGTACAGAGGGATATCCTGCCTACATAGACGCGCTTCATACTCAAACCTGCTGTGATCCCTTAAGACAAGGGCAGACTGCCTTTAGCTAAGTCTCTCAAATTGAATGTGTCAAACAAGATTCCAGAAGTCATTGCCCACAGCTAAACTGAGTATTTGATTCATGTTGGGCTGCTACAGGGTTCAGTCTGATATAATGTTTTCTCTGCCCCTACATTCCCTAGTCATTAATGGGATCATAACAGCAGAGGTGACCAGATGTTTGCTGGTTGAAAATGATGGCAAAATGCATTGCCTAATTTGAAAGAAATTAAAGACTGTGGTTGTCGCTCAATGTGTGTCAGTATATCTGGGTTTGTTGGGCAATCTGTGATTGATTGATTTATTATTTTTTTTTAAATAACAGTCTTCCCCTCTACCACAGTTCTCAAATCTCAATCCTGAGGAAAGTACATTCAAATATTGCACGGCAAAAAATTTCACGTCAGTGATTGTCAAATGGCATTAGTTCTTGTGTGTCATAACCGATCATCAATCTGCCCCGATTCCCAGATCTGAGAGCTAGAGAGAAAGATTTTCAGTCAGTTGCTTTTCTGTTTTTCTGATTTTCTGTTTTATGTAAACTATTCTTACACTACAGGTTAAATGAATATTGTTAGGAAATTACTTGCCTGAATAATTTGCATAGACTATGGTTGTTTCTCTCTTTTTATAGTTGATTTATTAAAGGGTATTTTAAATGAAATGCATCAGCAGTCAACACCAAATTTGCCATCGAAGTGCAGACAAGATCTTTGTCAAATATTCCCCATCAGAGAGAGCATTTTCAATACCGGCCTACCAGCAAGCATCCAGTGCATGAAAAAACATAGATTCGTAACGTGTCCAAAGTGAGAGGCTTTTTACTGAAGCTTTACATTTGTTTAAATACCACAGCACAGAGCACACTAACATGAGATACTATTAAATTACACTCTTTATAAAAAGCAGCCAATTAACCTTTTACATTTATAGCTTGTAGTTAAAAGGTTTATGTACTTCCTTTCATGCAAGTCATAGAATCTCCTTGTTGTGCAATAAAAAGTAATGTTCTGAATAGTCATATAATTTCATGTTCTTCAAGGCTTTGGGAGCCATGAGTACACTGGAATCTTTATATTCATTTAACAAACATATATAGTTATATTACATTACATTGAAAGTAAAGTAATATTTAATAATATTTAAAAATATTTTTTTTAATAATAGTTACTTCAACTGTGGAAGTCAGTTCCAAAGGCTGTCTTTGCAGAGTAACTGATGGTGTACTTCTTCATTACATTGACTATGTTCCACTTTTTGGTGAAAAGTCTATCTTTCTTTACAATAAATGCAATTTTTAAAATAAGTTTATTATTTTATCCAATGCAATGGCTGACATTTTAATTTTATATTAATTATTAATATGAATCAAGACAAACTAACCAAATTATTATTGTTTTTGTTTTGCCCTACATGCACGTTTTTATAGATCTATAATTTTGTGTAGCTGACACTGTAGATTTTCAGAAGAGCTCTGTTGCAGCTAGTGACATTAATGAAGTTCTGGAGGTTAAATTCTTGCTCTTCTAATTGATTGGCTTTAATTGTTCATTGATTTAGGAATGTAATTGGGCTGAGGATGATTGAAGTCTCACCCAACGTGAAGATCCTGTAGAGCTGAAGATCAGGCAAATAGATCACATTAGGGATTAACTCCGTGTAGCACAGTGATGAGTCATCATTGCAGCACACACACCACACGCTCTTTAAACCTCTTACCCTCAGTACCACTCCAAGCTCTTTACAAGCCCCGCCCACCTAGACATGATGGACAGATGAGCTAATCTCTTAATTTCTCAGCCAACCACAGTGATTGTTTTCATTCTCCAGGTGCTTGCTTTCTCATAGTGGTTTAGCTTCCTATTGGTCCATACCAGGTATCAAGGTTAGATTAAGTGCAACAGGAAGTTGGTGATCTCATCCCCCCCCTTCTGTGTCTGTTTGAGCTGAGATCACTTTTTGGATTAGGGTCAGTTACATTATCCTTATATAATGGCCTTTTTCTCTTTATTGGTGTGTGTTCAGGACACTTTTGCCCAATTGTCCATGTTTATCCTTTAAGGACATCTAGGATTGTGTAACTCTTCGGACAGCAGACAGAGTGCCAAATGTTAATGGCATACAGCGTGATAATGCCACACACAGACTCAAAGCTGATTGGTCAGAGTTTCAGTGTTGTCTGTCCCCTTGTCTCTATCCATCATGGTCTGCTCATTGTACCCACCTTGCTGCTGATAATCGGAAACGTGAAATATTTCCCAAGGTGAAATCAATCATGTGCCACTTCAGCTATTTTACTAAAACAATCTGATCAAAAATAATAAAACTCTTATGACCTTTTTCTGTTCCTCAGATTTTTGGGAACAAGATGTTCATTCCCTCTCTGGACGGAGCTCTGTTCCAGTGGAACAGGGACAGGGAGAGTATGGAGGCTGTTCCCTTCAGTGTCGAGTCCCTGCTGGACTCCTCGTTCCGCATCGGAGAGGACACTGTGCTTGTAGGGGGCAAGTCCCTCACCACGTATGGCCTTGGTGCATACAGTGGCAAGGTAACTCAAACAGATGTTTTCTTTTTGTTTTTCAGTTGTTTTTTAGAACAATAAATGAGTGATGCGCTGTTGTGGTACTCTGCAAACTCTTTTATCATATTGTAGTATTGGTTGTCAGCTTTAACCTCCCTCTCTCTTCCTTTGTAGTTAAAGTATATTTGTTCAGCGGTGGGCTGCAGTCGGTGGGGGGACGAGGAAGGAGAGCCAGAGGACGTACTGTTACTCCAGAGAACACAGAAAACTGTCAGAGCTGTGAGGCCTCGCAACGGGTTTGAGAAGTAAGAAATACCCGCAGGCTTTGGCTTCTGTTGAGCGCTTCATGTGACCTTGCTTTTGATCTTACAAATGAAACGGAGGTAGATTAGATGCAGAGTACGCTGGGCTGTATCAACATTGCATAGCTTGGCAGCTTAATGTTGGAAAAACAATTGTAGAATAATAGTCATCCCTGTAAAATGCCAATTGTTTTCTCTTCCTGTTAGATGGAACTTCAGTGTGGGAAACTTTGAGCTGAAATATGTCCCTGAGATTCAGTCCAGCCTCAACTTCCTGGAGGGGGAGGCGTCTAACGGGGAGACATGGCGAGAGGTCAGACGTGAAGCACAGCGTGTCATCCAGGAGGAGACGGACACTCGAACCAAAAATCATGCTAATACGCACCCAAACTCGCACACTCAGGTAGAGGGCTTAGACCTGGTCATTAAAGTTTCTGTGCCGGACTGGAAAGTAATGGCCTTCAGCACCAAACCAGAAGGACAGCTGATCTGGGAGCATCAGGTATCACAGCTCAACCCATTAGGTTACTGTTTAGAGTTTTAGGTGAAACAAATCCACAATTCCTAATTTCTCATGATTTCGTTCTCTCTCCTCTCTGTGAAGTTTTGCACACCCATTGCATCTGCGTGGCTGGTGGGAGGGGGGAAGGTAACGCCCATTAGCCTGTTTGATGACACCTCATATAACTCCCACACCGACACCGAGGCTCGAGAGGATGATGACATCATAGAGGAGGCCCGCGGGGCCACAGAGTCCAGCGTTTACCTGGGTAATATGCACTTGACGGTTGTTTTACAAACATGAATGTGTAAGAGACCCTGTTTACCTCTGGTATTGAAACTGGTATCAGCTGAATCAATCAAAAGTAGTCAGGTCTAAATACATGTGTATATGTTATCCCAAAGGTTTTTGTGATTCACTCAAGTTACATTTGGAGGTGGTCAATGCTAATGCGTCCTGAGCACCAGGGAAGAACCGCCTACTGACTGTCAATCAACCGTTATTATTAAAAACGGACTATAACTTTTGCTTTTAAAGAAAATATCTGTTCACTCAAAAAGCTCACTTTAAATGTAGTTATTACACTGCTCAGCTGAATGCACAAAGTGAATTGTGTACTCTACTGTTAAAAAATGTGGGGTCAGTTTATTTTATTTTATTTATATTCATTTTATTAAGCAACAAGTCATTATAACATTATTTAAAATAATGACATATATGTTTTAAATAAATGCTGTACTTTTGAAATTTGTTAATCGAAGAATCCTGAAACAAATATAATAGGTTCCACAAACTTTTAAGCAGCACAACTGTTTTTAACATTAATAATAAGAAATGTCTCTTAACCCTCTGAGGTCTAAGGGTTTTTGGGGTCCTTGAGGTGTTCTGACATGCTCTGACATTTGTGCTTTTTTCAGTTATTTATAAACATGTTAATGGCAAAGGTGTAAATTCACTCAATATAGCACAAACTGGGCTACCGTAATTTCTGAGCAACAATTATGAAACATGTTTGTATTTTTTGAGAGAATATTGCTTATGCATGGTTATTGAAAAAACTAAAACTTAAAGTGTCTGAAATAAGGCCACAAAACACATACTAAATATGTGTCCACAAGACTTTTGACTAATGAGTGTTGTTGCCTAGAATTTTTGCTTCAAAATGATCTGAAAATCATCCTGCCTAATCATTTACACAAACACATACACTGATTTAAATTTTATTAGAGACCTTTTGTTTGGAAAGGCAATATGCGTGGAGGGGTGTTCACACCTGAGAAGACAAAGGCCGGATAATGTGCCGCATAATGAGCTGCATATTAATTAGCCCTTTCACACAGGTGTGTCACAGGATCCCAAAGAATGCAAGGACAAAAGAAATTATCTATATAGCCTATACATATTTTACAATTAGAAATTGTAACCAATTACAAATAGGTTACAATTACAACAACAATTACAATTTTAACAATATTTCAAGTGTATTTCTTTGTAAAAAGTATACATTTTATCATACGTATTAAAAAAGGTAAGGATTCATTAGTTTGAATATTGGAACAAACACTATAATAACATCTTAGTTGATAATTCAATTTACCTACTTTATTTTTGACAAAACATCATACTATAGTATATTTAACTATGAGCAGAAATTGGTGAAAAAAAGCGTACCTATTTAATGTGACAGTAGTCTTTTTTTTACAGTCAAAACTTTATAATCTATCCAAAACTAATCACAAAATCTTGTCTAAACATTCATATTTAGTCTGTAATATATTGTGTATGATATATTAGTATATACATGTGAATTTGCAGCTTGTTGCTTATACAGACATTTTATTTCAACATATTTCAGTCTATTTTTACTCATCTTAGTAGGCTATAGCAATATAGTTTGTATGTGTTGTTCATGTAAACATAACGTTTACTAATGTAGGTGCGAGAGTGAATGAACAAGGCACAGACACGCGCTGTATAACTGTAGTAAACAAAGCGCGCGCGCCTATGCCGTTCACTCATCATTTAGCCTACACACAGACATGGAATTCATATTTAAACAGTCTTTTTGCGGTTTACAGTCCGACAAATTCAATATCACGATTAGAATAAAGCACTAGAATAAATGACTTACTACATCAGCTGGATCCGTTGCTCCTCGAAATGAAACTACCAGCACTTCTGATACATTTTCCAGGGTTAGATAGTATTATTCCTCACAGCGAAAGGATACGCTGTGTACACAGCTGTACAAGATACTTACTAAACACGATGTGTTTTATAATTCAGCTGGTGGGCGTTGGCATGTTCGAACGGCTTGTCTAAGATCATTTGCGTTTGAATAGCGCGCGCTCTCCGTGGGCGTGGCACATTAACGCGTAATTAGGTGTAATGAGCTGGAAAGAAAAATACTGACATCTCTCTCTTTTCATACAGATTACATAAGCTGAGAATATTTTTTTTTTTTTATATAAATTCATTCATTTAAAAGAAGAGAGTTCAAGCTTCATTATGGAAAAACACTCGTGCCTGTATGACAAGTATTCACGGAATTAAATTTAATCTTAGGACGCGTTTCAGAATGGACTTCACTGACAGAGAGAAGGCAGAACGCGCAGCATGTTTGTTTTTCTTTATTTGGTGAAAAGCACAACACTTTGTTTTTATTGTGAGTATCCACAAAAAAATAGACACTTATCAGGATCTAATGATGTACAACACTTAATATGTAAGATCAAAATCAACAGAGTATTTTGAGTTTCTTTTGCACTGATAAGAAAAAAGCGAGACTATCGCGCCGGCGCGATAGCCGACCTCAGAGGGTTAAGCACCAAATCAGCATATTAGAAAAGTTATTTTAAATGGTTATATCACAGTATTTCTGTTTTTTGTTTTTGATCAAATAAATGCAGCATTTGAGCATAAGAAGTGGTAGCATTCACAAAATCCCGTCACAGTTTGGGACTCCAGGTGTAAACGGCAATCTTTCTTGAGAAATAGAGACATGTAATGTGAATCTAAAATGTGTTTTCTCTTTCCATTTAAAGGGATGTTTCAGGGTCAGCTGTACCTCCAGTCTTCTGTGAGAATCTCAGAGAAGTTTCCTTCGAAGCCCAAAGCTCTAAACGGCTGGAGCAGTGACACTGACATGATGCCACCACCTATAGTCAAATGGAAACCACTCATCCGTGAGTACACCAAATACACACACAAGTACGTACTAAAGCTAGTGGGATGTTGTCAATAACACTAGTCCCTTTTCTCCTAGACTCCCCTTCCCGGACTCCAGTCCTGGTGGGCTCTGAGGAGTTTGATAAATGTCTGAATAATGATAAATTCTCTCATGAGGAGTACAGTAATGGAGCTCTGTCAATACTGCAGTACCCGTATGGTAAGACCAACTGTCCTTCAGGCCATTTGGACACTTGTTTTGACTGTTTGTGAACATGTGGTTTGAGAGAATTTGAACTCATCACCATAATCTCTGTTTCCCAATGTAGATAATGGATACTACTTTCCATACAGCGCTCGTTATCGTAACCGGCGTGATGACACGGCAGTGAGTGTTCTACTGAAGAAAGATGGAGAGGGGTCACAGGTGAGAAGGAAAGACCCTGTGCTGCTACTGCCGTGGTGGAAGGAGATTCTGGGTACCATCATCTTCTGCATCGCTGCCACCACCTACATCGTCCGCAAGTTCTTCCACCCGCCCACAACATATGCGCGGGTAAACAAGAACTCTTCAATGTGTTCATACACACAAATGATCTCATGCTTATTATTGTATCAAATTAATATTAAAAGTCATGTATTTTGCACTGTTCTTAATTCATCTGTGCAGCAACGTAAGGAGTCTGAGACACAGTGTCAAACTGACAACAAGTTTGAACTGGATGTTACAGAGCCCAAAGAAGTTGTCATCACAGAGACGCGTCCTTGTGAATATGTTTCTAGGTAATTGAGTATACACTTTGAATTTCATATTGATGTTAATATTGATTTAGGGACTATTGTAAGTTTAACAGTTTAGGAGGGTTAATCATTATTTCAGTGAGTTATTTTTGGTAATTTAATCAATTAAAGCGTTAGTTCACCCAAAAATTAAAAGATTGTCATCGGTCACTTACACTGATGTTGTTCTAAACCCGTAAGACTTTCTTCCATGTGTTCTCTTGTGTTCATCTTCAAAACACAAATGAAGATATTTTTAATTAAATCTGAGAGATTTCTGTCCCTCCATTGACAGTCCATGCATCTACCACTTTGACGCTTCAAAAAGTTCATAAAGAGATTGTAAAATGAATCCATATGAATTGAGCAGTTTAGTCTAAATTTTCTGAGACTCGCTTATATATGATTAACAGATTTATTTTAGTCTTTTATTCACACATAAACATTGATCTTCATTTGTGTTTCGAGTTATTACAGTTTTAGAACGATATGAGGTGAGTAAGTGATGACAGAATTGTCATTTTTGGGCTTATCCACTGCCAAAAGTAATGTCTGAAATAAATAAATGTTTAGAATCAATGCATTAAAAATATTAATAGAAAACTTAAAATGCATTAAGAATAAAATATTTTTCCTGAAAGTATATTTAAATATTAAGTAGATAGGGCCTACTTGCACATGGTATTAACATAAATTATTAATCAATAATTTATTGTTAATTTTGACAATGAACTTGAAGTTCCATATAATATAACACATTTAATATATAACTCTAGCTCACACCATTGGTATACCCAATGCCCAGCTTTGTTGGGTTGCTCAAACGCATTGCATTTCCATTTGGTGCTGCTAGAAATTACAGACTTTACCTTTTAAATGATGGTTACAAATGCCTCAGTCAGACCTACAGTTGGAGTTCCTTTTTTTAAATAAGGAAATTCAAACCCATTTTTTAAAATAGATTACACTTGTTTGCGCATGGTACATTAGAGACTTGCAGTTGCTGAATGTGGAATGCACAGATGGCATCGTGATCATATTTTATTTTTAAATTCCCAGGGCTAAATGCACAGCTATTATGACTCAAGTGCTCTTGCTGTGCAGTTTATTTGTTGTTTGTGTTTGATTTGTTTTTAAGTGGACTTGCTTTGTTTGTTTGTTTGGTTTTTATTGTATTTATATGATATTTGTATTTTTGTAATTGAAATTTTTACATGAAAATAGCCTTGGATGCTGACATGGCACTAAATAAAACAATCTGAATCTGTTTTCAAGTGACATTTGAAATGACTAATTACAGTATGTAACACTTTTAGTTTTAGTGTTTTAATCTCTGTGTGCTCTGATGTTGAGCTCATTTGAACACCGACACGAACAGCTGTTTTATTGCACAACATACTGTTGTCCTTTTTAAGTGGTGCTTTAGATCAGTAGAACATAAAGTCCACATGACTTTATTCATAGCTGATTTGGGTTTGTTTGTGTTTATCAGGTACTTGACAGACTTTGAGCCAGTTCAGTGTTTGGGACGTGGTGGATTTGGTGTCGTGTTTGAGGCGCGCAACAAGGTGGATGACTGCAACTACGCCATCAAGAGGATCCGCCTACCCAACAGGTAACAGTCAACACAAAACTTTAACGCTCCATAAAAAAATAAATGATACAGGTGTCTGTATGTTTGTGTTTAATGCTGTGATTGTGATTGTAGGGAGTTGGCTCGTGAGAAGGTCATGCGAGAAGTAAAGGCTCTAGCTAAGCTGGAACACCAAGGCATCATCCGTTATTTTAACGCTTGGCAGGAGAGTCCGCCCCAGGGCTGGCAGGAGGACATGGACAAACGCTGGCTCAAAGACGCCAGGTGTGCAGAATGTTCTTGAACATAAATACATTTGTGATAAATACAGGGTTGTTGCGGTCATGGGTAGCCAGAGATATTTTAAAGATATGATTTCTGGACCTGTAAAAATAATGAAAACTACAAATGTAAATGTGCATTTTATTCTTGGATCTAAAATGTTTAATTAATCATGAATATTTAGAGATATTGCAGTCTATTGAATGAATTTTCAAAATGGGAAAATTCATTGAAATGCATCAGAAAAGCATAAATATGAAATAATTTGCATTAAATTTAAAATAAATTTGCAGCTGCTGCCTAGCAGATAGCACATGCACATTGAGTCATAGGGCTCATGTGAATGACACAAGTTTGAATTAAGCTTGCAACATTTTCTGATCACTTTCATGTACATGTTTACAGTAGTTTTTGTTTGTAAATGCAAATCTGTTGCTCTGTCTGGCTATCTATTATCTATCTTTCTTTGTAACTATGTCTATTATTGATCTTTGTCTGCTTGACTTTGTGTCTTTCTCAGTATTATTATTATTATATCGGTAACTAACTATCTATTATTTGTATGTCTGTCTTTCTAACTCTAATATTTATTTGTCTAACTATCCAACTATCTGTTATTTATCTGGTTGTCTAACTATCTATTGTCTGTCTGTCTATGTTCTATTTCTGTCTATCTATCTATTTATTATCTGTCTGTCTGTCTATTATTTGTCTGTCTTTCTAACTATCAATTTTTTTTGTCTAACTATCCAACTATCTGTAATGTATCTGTCTGACTGTCTATCTGTTGCCTGTCTGTAACTTTATTATCTGTCTAACTATCATTTGTCTGTCATTCATCTAATTAAATTATTTATTTATTTTTATTATAAATATAAATCGGTGTATTTTAGTGAAGCAAGGACATTAATGGGAATGATTTTTGTTTTTTCTCAGTACTGCTGACTGGTTACTGAGTTCTCCTGACCACATGGAGGCATTCTCAGTCAAAGTTCCTGTGGCCACTCCTTCTCCAGTGGACTCCTCATGCATGTGTGCGGCCGGTGGGGACACGAGTGTGTGCATCGGGGATCAGGTGTGTGTGGAAGGCCTGGGACCGGACAGTATGATGTCAGAGCGTGACAGTCAGGCCGACCCAGACGCTGTCCTGGACGTCTCGGATTCCCCCCACTCTTTTGAGCTCTGCCCTCCCCGCACAGTTGCTCATGGCGACTGCACTTCTTCCTCCTTCGATATAGTTTTTGAGGACTCAGGCTGTGAACACCAGGACAATGACAGTGACCTCAGCGGAAGTACACCTGTGCCACCTGCGTGCCTTTCACAGTCTGGCTCCAAAACCCAGCGTAGTACATCAGTGGGACCACCCTCTAACTTGCCATCAAGGCCCACCTCTCTGAGCCTGGCCCCCAGCACCCCCTGCCCTGTCACGCGGCCCCCGCTCACACCTAAGGTCTACTTGTACATTCAGATGCAACTGTGCAGGAAGGAGAACCTGAAGGACTGGATGGCTCAGAGGTGTTTGCCTGAGCTCAGGGAGCACAGTCAGTGTCTGGATATCTTCCTGCAGATCGCAGAAGCTGTGGATTTCCTGCATAGCAAAGGACTTATGCACAGAGATCTTAAGGTAGAATGCTGAAAATGTAACGTGATTGCAGTGAGGGGTTTTCCCAATGCAAACTGCTCTTTCATTTCCTTCTCTTTCTCTCTCAGCCATCCAATATCTTCTTCACAATGGATGACGTGGTGAAGGTGGGAGACTTCGGACTGGTCACTGCTATGGATCAGGAGGAAGACGATGAGGAGCTGAGTAACCTCACACCAATGCCAATGTATGCCCGTCACACTGGCCAAGTGGGCACCAAACTCTACATGAGCCCTGAACAGGTCAGTTCCAGTCACTCTCTGCACAAACTATACACAATTTAGAGTGAAAACGATGCTGGTGCTTGTTTAACGTAAAACAAGCAAAGTAAAACGATCGGATTTCTACTTGGCAGAATTTTTTCCCCCTCTCTCATCTCTTCCTTTTTCCCCTCTTTAGCTGTCTGGGAATTCTTATTCTCACAAGGTGGACATTTATTCACTTGGCCTGATTCTTTTTGAGCTTCTCTGTCCATTCCGCACCCAGATGGAGAGAGTCAGGGTAAGACCGCATATATTTAAGGACACTACCATTCAAAAGTTTGGGGTTGGTAGTATTTTATGATTTTGAAGGAACTCTAATGCTCTCCTAGGCTGCATTAAAATTAGAGATGCACCGATTACAATTTTCTTGGCCGATTCCGATTCCGATTTTTCCTTGAGTTTGACCTGCCGATACCGATTTTAGCCGATTCCGATTTTATTTTATTCAAACCACTTTACAGCACACACAAATATTTATTTTCTATCTTCTCTTTAATAGAACATTTTGCATAGAACATTTTTTGAACAGATAATCGCTATAAAATAGAACTATATAAATGACTCCTAGTGTGGGAAATTCCCACACATCTAAAGTGCAGTGTTATGGAAGAACCATTTCCTTTTCACATCCAATATCCAATTAAATTTTTTTTTATATATTTAGCAAACTAAACTTCTGTATGAAAACAGGTAATGGCAATAAATTAATATATAAATAACCAATAAAAATTCAACAAATATAGCCTTGCAGTATAAAGATATTTATCTCTCTCACACACACACACAGGCCTATTGCAATCACTTGTTGTATATCAATGGCAAGTTATATTTCTCAAACAGTTCTTCTCTCATCTGACACATGTCCAGCCAAGCTAAACAGGACAAGTGGAGCATGTGCAGGGAAACAATTAAATAATAATAAAAACAAGTTTAAATGGGTAAATTTTCTATAAATATTTTTGAGTCTTCATTTTCTTTCTGACATAGACTAGCTTACTCCAGTTCTTGTTAAAACACACCAGACATGCAAATTCTTTGCATTTTGGGCACTTTTTGGATGAAATCATATTTATTTTGTCCATCAAAAGTGTGCTTTCACTTAAATTGAGCGCAGCAAAAATAGATTCGGCGCCGAAACCCGCGCATCGCTGTTGCTCACGCGACGCTCCTGCTCGACGCTCACGCGCTGCTCCGGCTCGCGGTGTGAATGCACTCATTGATTAACATGCACGCCGAACAAAAAAAAAACGCGCTGCACCTTGTGGTGTGAAACGGCCGTAATTCACGAGGTTTCCTACATGTGCGCGTTCCGTGTGCACGTGTGATGCTGATGTTGCGCGATGTTAATCATGCGGCGCCCGAGTGCATTTGACCGGCATAAAATCGGATTATGTCAGACTGACCGGCCGGTCGCCGATCATGGCCGATCACGTGAAAACCGGCCGATTCCGGTCACCAGCCGATCAATCGGTGCATCTCTAATTAAAATAATAATACTGTGAAATATTATTACAATTTATTTAAAATAACCCCTTTCTATTTTAAAATGCCATTTATTCCTGTGATGGCAAAGCTGCCATTACTCCAGTCTTCAGTGTTCAAATATGCTGGATTTTGGTGTTCAAGAAACCTTTCTTGTTATTATCAATGAACAGCATTTATTTGAAATAGAAATATTTGATAACATTATAATTGTCTTTACTGTCACTTTTTAATCAATTTAATGGATCCTTACTGAATAAAAGTATTAATTTCATTAAAAAACAACCACATTTGAATGGTAGTATACTCATGTGAATACAAATAGAATATTTAATTATATTGTACTGAATAGTAAACATCTCGTTGATTTTCTTTCAGACTCTCACAGAGGTCAGAGCCCTACAGTTTCCTGCTGCTTTCTGTAAGGCCAATGTTCTGGAAGTAAGTTTGTGTGCCTATACTGCTGGGTATTTTGCAATGGAGGTTAGGGTGACCACCTGCTAATAAGCCCAAGGGGTATGTTTCTGAGGGACAATGTGGGACACTGCCTGGCGCGCCGGTGCCCCCACCCCACGGGCAGACTCACTGATAGTGGTTTTCCCATTTAACCACCTACCACCTTATACCACATACCACCTTACATGGTATATTAATAATGCCCTATTCCCCTAAACAGGTGTAATTGCTCATGAATAGGCAAACCAATGTGTATTTTTTTCTAAATAAAGATTCATAATATTTTGAACATTCAATTAATTGACAGATGCACTTCCACTTACGATTTACTTTAGATATTTAATTTGATTTATTTTTTATTACAATTTATTCACTTTAAATAAATAATAATATAAAATTATAGAATTAACAGGAATTGTAGTTGCTCAACACCACAGGAACAGTTAAAAATAAAAGTCTTAACTCACAACTCCAGAGGTTGGACAACAATGAAAAAGTTGACAACAACTTAGTCAGACGTTCAACTGAGGTCACGTGGGTGTGGCAACAGTAGCGTACTGAACTGTCAAGTAATGTTCGTTTGGCTGCCTGGGGCTCGAGGATATAGAGTGACCGTCTTTTTTTTTTTCTTTTTTTTTGAGCAAGCATTGATTATGCGTGACAGTCTCAATTTGCGGGACGCATGAATTGGGCTTGAAACGATGTGCGCGCACGCGCTATGCGGGATTGGTGGTCACCCTAATGGAGGTGGAGTGGGAGTGACCGTACAATTGGGAAATCTTAAAGATGAACAACACTTCTAGTGCCCCCTATAGGAGCAAGGTTACAATTACAACATCAACATGTCCAGCCTAATGTTTGTTTTCATTCACACAGCAGCAGAACGCAGTTGTCAGACCTGTTTTAGCACACTAAATTTAGAATGTTAAATTAGTTGTATTTAAAGCGTACCACAATGCATGTACACGTGTTTCAAAGCAGCTTCATAGAAAATTTCGCCTTAAAGGTGCTGTATGTAATGGTTTTGAGTGACTGTACTAAAGCATAAAAATGCCATATGTTTGCAGAGATATAGGAAATGTGCTCCATTCATACACTTGTTTCTCTGAAAAACAATGCTACAGCCAGTTATTCTACTTTGAAATGTGCGTTCCATGTCAGAATGTCTGTTTTGGTATGTGTGATCCTGCCACTGCCAATTTACCCTATAGTATTTCGACACCCCAGGTTGCCAGTTGGCCGAAAACACAGCGTATTGCAGCCATGGAAGCCAGCAAACGAACTGGGTCAGAGATTGCAGATTCTACCTGACCTAAAAAGCCTTGTCATCCATCTAAAAAAGCTATATGACCATAGGCATATTAAACACAGATAAATCAACTCATCAACTTTGTGTAAGGCTTCGTCGCCTTCCATTTTCAAATGCGCTCACTCCTGTTGCGTGTCCTCAATCTTGCAACCCTTGTGAGCGTTGAGTCTGAGAAGGAGGGGTGGGGGAAACCAGTCTCTCCAATATTTGGAATGTTAACCACTAGCTGTCAATATTACATACTGCCCCTTTAATGACCCATGTGAATGAGCAACTGTGGTTTTGGCAAGATGTCCAACTCTGAAGGAAATAGTTTTGTTCACCCAGTCATTCACTTTCAGAAAAGTAAGACTGAACTGATGAATTCACACTCACAACTATTGTGAGTTTGGAAAATGGGCTTGAATTGGGTTATTCCTTCATACAGACAGTAATTAAACGGATACTATAACCCAGTGGTTCTGGGATTTTTTTTATTTATTTTTTTGGCCCCACACAGTGTTTGAAGACCCCTATATAAAATTAACAACTATAGTCATATTATATAATTAATAAAAACTGGTAGTGTTCATTATAGGTAAATTAAGACATTTCAAGAACTGTTTTTCAATAAAAACAATATTTTTTTCAATGTATTTCTAGCATTTAAATATATATATATATATATATATATATATATAATATATATATATATAAATAAATAAAGAATTTTTTATATATATATATTATTAGGAATATAATATCAATAAAAAATTTAGTTATCCAGTGGTCCCTTCTGAAGTGGGCCGAGGCCCCCTAGTGTAAGCTGTTGTCAATCAGTCACTTTATAAATGAGATATTATTAGGATTTATTCCACACACTAATATCATTGTATCTGTTTGTGTTTCAGGCACAGATGGTGCGCTGTATGCTGTCCCGAGTGCCCGCGGAACGCCCAGAGGCGTCAGAAATCACAGAGGCCCCTTTATTCCAGGAGCTGGAGATGCCCTGCAGAATCCGACCACGCACTCGAACGTACAGCGCTTCGTCTGCAGGACGACCGTCAAGACAGATATCCTCATCAAACTAGAACTCCCACTCAATGACACCCACATACTGTACCTCGTCTGCAGGATGACAAACACAACCAGTCTCCACCTCTTGCAACGCACATTCAGATAAACTGAGCCCAACTAAATCAAGATCATCGTCCCACTAAGATCATTCCACAAACCTCTACAACTGGAATCACACACATCGTAAACATAAATGAAATTGCTGCCCACTGTGGCATTTGTGCCAAGGGCGTTCAATAATTAACAAAAAGGCCCCATTGCATTTCTTTCAACTCAGTCAACCAATCCCATGATTCCATGCTCCAGAAGCATTTTAACACACCCACCCACACACACACACTTGCAGTAGGAGGAGAGTTGTTGTTTTTCCAGTGCTAATGAATGACCTGCCTTCGGACGCCATTCACTCTGCATGTCTTAAACGGGAAGTTGTGTGACGTGCAATTTCCCGTTTGGAAAGGAAAGCACGCGAGTTCTTTTTCTCCTCTAATGTAAATAGGCTTAAATACCAAGCAAGAGAGGCTTTGTGTGCTTTAAAGGTGCTCGTTCAAGACCGAACGCACAAGTTCAGAGGCATTATAGCCACTCGCTGATACAGTGTTAGTGGCTAATGTGCACATTACTTGATGAACATGGATCTGCATATGACTGAGTGGATGTGGAAATATTCAAACTGCCTTTAAGCTGGACTTTGAGACACGAATGACATGTTAGTGATGGTCAGTATGAGACTTAGAATGGAGTGATTTGAAATGGAGACTAAAAATCATTCTGTAAAATACTTCATGTCAGTAGCACCTAGAAAGGTAGTTTACTGGATCATTTTTTAAAAAAATTATAAAAAATCTGAATAAGACAGAAGTGCTTTGACTAATCACACAATAAGAAAGGATACAGCTGGAGGAATCACTTCGACCAAATATTCAGCACACACCCTTAATTGTAACATATCAGGTAATTACTGATTGTATGATTTTTCTTACCGATTTTGATTAGAGGGAGTGAATTTTTCTTTTGTATATGATGGAATTTTCTGTATAGTGACTGCTTTTTATGACTTTTTTCAACTTCTATGGACGTTTTCCCTAAGAATTGTTGTCAAAGTTTGAGAGAATGGCGATAGTGGATTGTGGTGACGGATTGTATCTCTGGTTGCGTTGAGGAGCACCGGGTGCCTCTGCACCTTCAGGAGCAGCTTCTGTATGTATGTGAATACTGGTGCGTTTCCTGAACTGGCCATATGCTGCAGAACGGATTTGAGATTATGACCTTTGGCTTTGACCCTTAAGCACGAGGACTGCGTCCTGTAATCCACGTCAGGGACCGCTTTGTGAACCCTTCACCTTTTAACCTATATCTGTGAACCCGACCCAGTGAAGACAGCAATGAGTGCTGATCCTGTTCAGATCACTGTGGCAAATCCTTCCAACAGATCTGTTCAGATCCCCATTTAATTCTCCTCAGTCTTTGGTTTAAATTCATTTTATTGATGGCCATTTCATTATTGTTAATTTAGCGTTTGGTTTTGACCGTTTCAGTTTGTCAACGTTTGAACATTTGTCAATGTTCTTCAGATGTTTTGTTTTTTTCTTTGACCGTTGATATCCCGGTTTTATGTTCTTTAGCCGAGCCATGTCTCCTGCCGTTTATGTAAATATGTTTGTTTTTATTTATGTCGACTACAAAAATCAATCCGTTGGATTGGTTGAGGTATAAATAAGGTATATGAATGCACTTCATCCAGTGGAGTGCGTTGAAATATTGTGACTTCTTACAAGTCAATAATGTAATAAACGTTCTATGATGTTTGTAAAAGTGTTTTGTTTGTTTTTTTCTAAAACAAAATCTAGCATGAATATACACTACTAATGATAATTTTTAGATGCACTTTGCTATAATAGAATGCAACTGAATTTAGCCCAGGTTTCAGCAGTTTCCTGCTGTAAGGCATGCTATAAATCTAAAGCTATTTTTCTTCAATTAAAATTTTGATGTTGAATAAATTCTTTTCTTAGAATTTTTCATAGTGCATGTGAATACCACAAAGTGCCACAAGGGAACGCTGTTTAACTATATATTTTTACAGACACTTTTTTTGTCTACACTAGACAATGAAATGAACCTGATCACAAAAAAATCGTATTTAATATAATTCTTTTAGCAAGAGCTGTAGAGAATTATATTTACTTTTTTTATTTGATGTCGCAACCACATATATATATATATATATATATATATATCCCACAGCGAATAAACTGAATTATACTGCATTATACGTACCTATTATCATATTGCTTTATTTATGTAATATTTCATGTTATTGTAAATGTTTATTTTTTTTTTTCTCTGAGCCAATTGTCATAATTACTTTATTAAATCCCGCGCTCCTTATCAATCAATGCGCACTTCCGCATGTCGTCATTTCCGGGTGTCAATATGCGTCTAGGCACTGCAGCGATAAGCATCGGTAAAATGTGAACAAGAAAAAAAGAGAAAAAAATCCGCCTCCAAAGAAACCACGGGCAGCCGACAGCATCGACGATACTGCTATCCTTTGTCTCCCATCATCCGCTAGTCACTAGCAGCGGATTCGTCACCGTCTGTCAGCCGTTTCTGTGGGAATGGCCGCGGAGGTTCGGAGGGCCCTTGGCCGGGTCTGGTGTCTCTCACACGGCCTGCCTCGCGTAGGCCTTCACGGCACCGTTCTGCAATCTATTCTCATCATCACAGCCCTCAGCGGACTGGTACGTCTGCCCGCGGCCACGGAGGCAAAGGAGTGTGATAAGCCGTGCTTGAACGGCCAGTGTAACACAGCCAGCGGCGTGTGTGTATGCGAGCCGGGATGGGTCGGGGAGCAGTGCCAGCACTGCGGCGGCCGCTTCAGGTGAGACACAAACGGCTCTTATTTACAGTCTAATGCGTGAAGTACGTACAGAACACTCTGTAACTTTTGTCAGGGACCGGTTCATCCATGAAATATTAACAGCGTATCATGAAGGCTCATGTTAAGGAATTATGAAGATGTTACAACCTGCGCTGTTTGGAATCTGATGCTCAGAGTCAGATACTGTCATTAGAAACTGCTTTATGGTATTAAATGTAAATCTAAATCCAGTCTTGAAGCCCTCAAAGTTTATAAATAAGCAGTGTGCAGTGGTGTTCTGACATTAGGCAAAGTCCTCACTGCTTTATTATGTTTATTTCTAATCCAATATTGTTGTTCCAGTTATACTTACCGTTGTTGACAGGTTAAATAAACTAAATAAACATTGTTATTTTTACGCTATCCAAAAATAGTTATTGAATTTTGTATTTTTTATATGACACTACATTTTACATGAACTCATGTTTTATTTATTAAAACAACTCGAGCGTTTTCTGTTAGGATCAGTATCGGATGATACTTTGACAAATCATAATTATTGTTGTTATGTAGCACTTAATTACACACTTAAATTGTCAAATTAAATTTCATAATATAAGTGTTTTATATTGTCATTTATATGCAAACTAGGGATGCAAAAAAACTAAAAATGGTTTGAGCTAATTGGCCAAATGCTCTTAAAGGGATAGTTACATAAAAATTCTGTCATTTACTCACCCTCATGTCGTTCCAAACCCGTAAGACTTTTGTTAATCTTTGGAACACAAATGATGATCTTTTTGATGAAATCTGAGAGCTAAAGCGGTTTAGTCCAAATTTCTCGATCGCTTTATATGATGAACGGATTTAATTCAGTCTTTTATTCACATATAAACATTGATCAGCAAACATAAACAGAAGCTCAACCGAACCTGATTGATGAGCGAGAATGAACCTCATTGGTTCTTGCTGAAGCTCCAACGTGCTGTGTAACAGGGGAATGAACCTCATTGGTTCTCGCACATCAAGCGAACATGCTTGAGCTTCCGTTTACCACAACTGATGTGTGTGTGTTGATGAATGTTTAAAAGTGAATAAAAGCCTAAATTAAATCTGTTCATCGTATAAAGTTATCGAGTCTCTTCAGAAAATTTGGCCTAAACCGCTCAATTCATATGGATTAGCTTTACGATCTCTTTATGAACTTTTCGAAGTGTCAAAGTTGTAGTTGTGTAGCTGTCAATGGAGGGACCGAAATCCCTCGGATTTAATCAAAAAAGATCCTCATTTGTGTTTCGAAAATGACCATAAAGTCGTATGGGTTTTGGAATGACAGTTTTCATTTTTGGGTGAACTAACCCTTTAAAATGTTGACCCTCATGACGATCACTGAATATTTTGCACCCAGTGGTCATCAATAGTTATTATTGTCAAAAATGATTCAAGTCTCATACTAGGTTTTAGTGTGATTCAACTGTTTTCATAAAATGTGTTTTTGTAACTTCTCAACATTGGCATAAAACTGACCAGATCAACTTCACTGATGTACAGTATGTAGAGTAGTATTATAAGGTTTCATTGGAATATGATGTTTGCCACAGCTCCATCATGGGATGTGACTCACTGATGGGCAAAGTCTGGCAGAGACACTGGTTACATTGGGGACTTTGGGTCATGCAGGGTGAATCTGGGTCCAAATAGCTGAGAAGAGACAGACAGACTGAAGCCAAATGATCATGTGGTGTCAATCACGAATCTTAACACCGCCACACTGGAGGCAGAGACCGTTTATAACATTCTACCATTTCATCTCGGATCAGGAATGTTCCCGTCTTCCTAATGATAAGTCAATGGAACAGAGTGTAAATTCACTAGTAGCTCTGTTTTTCAATATAGATCCCTGCCAAGGACGTGTATTTTGAGTATAGCCTATTGTGGGAACACAATCATAATAATATTAATAATCATTATCATTGTTTTGACTCTGCTCACAGGTTCTTTCATAATGTGACTGATCTGACAGTGATAATACTCAGTGTTGTTATTGCTAAACTAGAAGTAAAAGAAAAATAGTTTTTAGTAATAGAAATAAAGCGAAAATTAAACTTAAAAGACTTAAATGTTTCTTGGCTTACTGAAATAGGTTTAAACGAAGTTACTAAAACTGAAATAAAAGTAAAGCAAAATAGAAATATAAAAAAACAAACTAATACAAATGGCATTACAAAATAACTCAAATTAAAATTAAAATTGGCCAATGTTAAACAAGGAGTTGATCATGCTGTAGTTTAACAACAACAATCACCAGACCATTGGCATTTTTAAGTGTTTTTGAATAAAACCATATGCTTACTTGCTTCTGATACTTTAGATTGCCTCATTGTTATTATATTTGTATTTAAAGCCATTTTAAAGGCTATTGTTCACTTAGGTCTCTCTTTATTACCACAAAAAAGTTATCAGATTAATCAGCAAAATCGACTGATTGCTCGATTACCAAAATAATTGTTGGGTATGACAGCCCTAGATTAGTTCAAACATTTCAAAATACACCTGTATTATTTTGTATCTTCGGACTTTCGGTCGAATAAAATACTTTTCCCCAGTCATTTATTTTGCTATTGAACATTTCTTAAAAACATCTCTGTTAAGTCTCACTCTCCTGAACCCAATATCGTGTATCGTCTCATCATGTGAGCTAAGTGTATTGTCACACCCCTAATAAAACATAATTTCCCTACAATAAAATTGTGGCCAGTGATAATGCTGAGTGGCTAGCCAGCAAAAAAAAGTTAATGTCAAGCTCTGGATAAGACCAGGTTGACTGTGACTTTTGATATGGAGAGTCTCTTGTGTATGAGACGTGCTGTTTTCAGATGTCACCATTAGACATTTGCCGGTATTCGGTAATGCGATAAATCGCGATAATGAATATGCACGATATTGTTATCGCTGGCACTTCAAAATACCGTGAAAAATAATCGATTCGAATATAGCATCAGCTTATTTTTCATCAACCGCTTAAACACTGGGTATATGCTGCGCAAAACACGTGCGCACTCTGATGTAAACAATCCCCACATGTATAAGCACTGTGTGCATGCGGCGCAGTGCGCACTCTAGTCTAATGTAAACTTAAACAATCATCACATGGAGTAGAAGCATGGCGGAAGGAGGAACGCTGACGACGATTTAACCCCCGCATGGCTGCCAACTCTCACGCATTCAGCTTGAGACTCAAGCGCCTTTCAGACAGGACGCGGAATACGCGCGGGGACGTTTTGTTGCTGCGTCGACCAAAGCACGCCGGGGTCAAAGTTCAAAATAGTTCAACTTTTTATTTTCAAAATAGAAAATCGCGTTGTATCTGAAGGGCAACGTTGAACTCGGCGGCCAGTGCCGCGCATTCCGCATCCTGTCTGAAAGGAGCTTTACGCAATTGACACTTTGCACACGCTCTCAGACAGTCACGCAGAGAAAAATCGCGGAGCAAAGAGGACACTGCCCCTGTCCCAAATGGCGCACTTCATGCGGACTTTCGGTCTCGTGGACTTAAATTGCGCGTGCTCGCCGAGTCTACGAGTCCGTAGGCCGTCCCATTTAGCATTTTAACGCTCTGAAGTGTGCTCAGCAGCGCCCCCTTTGTACCCTTGAAGTGGTCTTCCGCGAAGCCCGCATAGATGCTTTAGCTACCCAGGAATCCTTGCGAAAGGCCAATCAGACAACGGATGGGAGGAGATTTCGCTCACGGACAATTGTTAACATGGCTGAGAAAAAAATATTTAAGTGTAATTATATCATTACGGTTTTTATGACAAGTTTATACAGACATTATGATCATCGACCAGTGGTTGATGTCTCAAACATAGGCTAATAATAGCAAGCTGAATAATACGATCGCATTATGATTCATTAAATAAATAGAACAGAATGTCAGGGCTTTACTGAGTCATATAAACACAACAACAATAGGCAGCATATTTCCCCGAACCTGTAGCTCCTGTCCATAACAACAATCAGACCGTCTTCCTGTTTCCGGCGTGACGATCGAGTCTGTCCCAAAAATACCTCTCAATGCGCCCTCGCGGACTCGCGCTAAGGGCCCTATAGGTCTGCACTACATGACGTCACCGAAGGAAGGAAGGAAGGAAGGAAGGAAGGAAGTCCACAAGTCCGGAGTGTGCCATTTGGGACAGGGCCACTGACGGTAGAGATCCACTTTTGCGACACGACTTGTCGCGTGGTGTCGTGACGCCTCCACACTAGACATGTGCCGGTATTCGGTAATGCGATAAATCGCGGTAATGAATATGCACGATATTGTTATCGCGGCCACTTCAAAATACCGTGAAAAATAATAGATTTGAATTTAGACTTTTAGAACACGCATTAGCTAATTTTCTATCAACCGCTTAAACACTGCGTATATGCTCCGCAAAACACGTGCGCACTCTGATGTAAACAATCCCCACATGTATAAGCACTGTGTGCACGCGGCGCAGAGCGCACTCTAGTCTAATGTAAACAATCATCACATGGAGTAGAAGCATGGCGGAAGGAGGAACGCTACCCCCCGCAGGGCTGCCAACTCTCACGCATTCAACTTGAGACTCAAGCGCCTTTCAGACAGGACGCAGAATACTCGCGGGGACGTTTTGTTGCTGCGTCGACCAAAGCACGCCGGGGTCAAAGTTAAAAATAGTTCAACTTTTTATTTGCAAAATAGCAAATCGCGTTCCGCGTTCTGTCTGAAAGCCGCTTTACGGAATTGACACTTTTTACACGCTCTCACGCAGAGAAAAATCGCGGAGCAAAGAGGACACTGACACCGACAGACTAGACAGAGCAGGTTACTTTTGATATGAAAAAAAAAAGGTTCTGTCCATTGTGACAGATCGCTGCGCCTCAGTTCAAGTAAACCGATCATCTGTTACTTTTTATTTAAAGATACAGTACAACTTACCTTAAGGTTTATGCCTCATACAAAATGTCGATCAATCAGTGTTTTTCACGGAAAGAGGTCAATAAAACTGCAGGAGAACAGTTATGTCACAGAACGTTACATTTACCTCAGGAAAGCCATTTAATGACCAGCACTTTAGTTGACTAGAAAAAATTGTCATTTTGCTAAATATGTGCACTTTATTACATATTAATTATATGTTTACTTGTCATTGCATAATTGTTATTATAATGAAAACCGCATTATATTTAATTTCTCTCTGTTTACAGCATTATGTGAGATATATTTTTTTCTTGAGAAAAATTAACATGCAGACTGTAGCCTACCTAATATTTATCCAAGTGAGTCAATATTGAATTAAGATTAAAATCAAATACAAGAATTTATTTGAATACAAACAGTAACCTACCAGTCATTGTACCATGTAAACATTGTAACACGTTGTCACTAAACTTAATAAAATTCTGTTTAGTTACCATGTTTTGAAAATCACAATTACACATTGTGATGCAAGTTGTTTTTTTAGATACCCGCAATCCATCTGTTTCTCTTGAGCAATTAAAATATCGTGATAATACCGTATACCGTGATAAAAGCTCATTCAATTAATCGCAGCACGAAAATTTGATACCGGCACATGCCTACTCCACACATTTGTACTTTGGGCGTTCCTTAAGTTTACCGCTATGGGCGTGGTTTTGAGCCAGCGGCCAGTCTAGAACAGAGGACCTGCGAGAGGCGTCCCCCCGTCTCCATATGCTCTACTTCTATTGGATAGATGCGGCGCGTTCAACGGATTCATTTGCATAAAGATGGGCATCGGCCAGCTTTTTGACGCGCAGCATTTTTCCAAATGAAGCGCCGCCTTCCCGGGATGCTTTGCGGGGTTAAAGTCGCGTGACGTCACCCATAGGAATAAAGCGGAGCGCGGCGCGACAGAAGTATCGCTCGGACAAGTGGATCCGCACCGTGAAGCTGCGTTCACACTACACGCGACCAAGCGACACGATACCATTCATTATCAATGGTGAGCGGGCGACACGCGCGACAGCGACCGTTGGCGTTACTCCCATGCTGTAACACCCCCATGCTGTACCAACCCCGTAAGACCTTCGTTCGTTTTCGGAACACAAATGAAGATATTTTTGATTAAATGTGACAGCTGGATCACTCCTCCATAGGCTCCCTAAGGGAATGAATCCTGACGTCCCAGAAAGTCATTAAAGTAAATGTTTAAATATTCCATGTCGCAACAGTGGCTCAACTATAAGTTTATCAAGCGACGAGAATACTTTTTGTGCGAAAAAACAAACAAAAATAACGACTTTATTCGACTATTCCTTTTCTTCCTTGTAGGCCTGAAACGAGACTTCAAGAGATTTCCACGACGCATGCGCGAGAATTGCGATCTCCTTCAACTACTTCAGTTAAGTTCTCGCGCGTGCGTCGTGGAAATCTCTTGAAGTCTCGTTTCAGGCCCACAAGGAAGAAAAGGAATAGTCGAATAAAGTTCGAAGAGTCCCAAGAGGGTCCTCACACCATCGGTGCTCGGGCCCTAATAAAACGGAGATTGATCTGATTAATTTATTGCCCTCTATAAGCGCAAATCGCTGGAGCGCAGAACAACTTGTTTTTTTTTTTGTTTGATTGTTGTTTGATTAATTGTTTTATGTGTAATAAAAAATAACTATTCCTACCTTTGTGTTTCATGGAAAAAAAATGCTTTTTTGAACCTGAAGGGTTCTACAAGCTGAGCGGACTATAAATATCTCCGGTTGCTAAATAAACCGTCAGGCAAGTTATTATTTGTAAAAACTAGATTTAGCCTAATTAAAATATAAACTAATGTTTTAAAAATGGTTTATTTGGCAAGTGACCATGGTATAAGCGGGTTAACGCCCTCCGAGGTGTCCATTGTCCGGTTTTAATGGACTTCGGACCTCCGCTGCGCGTCGGCCGGTCGCCGTCGTCTATTAAAACCAGACAATGGACACCTCGGAGGGCATTAACCCTTACATATTTCACAGTACCATAGTAATGCTACAATACCTTTGAATAAGAAGTGTGCAGTATTTGTGAAATTCAGTATGAAAGAGCCTACCGGGTTGTATTACAAACTGCATTTTTTTCTTATATTAATGGGTATCTATCTATTAATATAATGTGTTCCCTGACTGTGTTTGAAATCGCAAAAAGAGAGGATGCACATTCTGTATGAAAGCGTGATGTTGTATGCTGCATGTTGTATAATTTGCTGGCCAATTCATAATTCCATAACACAATTATCAGCAACAGGATCTGCTTTACTAAATGGCCTCTTTTTAGTGGATCATTTGTTGAAGTACAGAAGCCTGACTGTTTCCTCCACACACCAGCCGCAATCACATGAAGCATCCATTCCTTTCCCAGAATGCCGCCCTGACCGGAGACAGCGTTTCTGCTAAACACAGTCTGATGGTGTGTTCTGTTAAACTACTGCATGCAGCTTCACAGTCGATTCTGTGCCGCTCGCACTAAGTGCTCCATCTCTTACACTTAGCAATTCTCAGTAGACCCAGGTTTGAAATCACTGATGGCTGACAGGCATTTCTGACATTCTCTCGGCTGCCTTCGATCATCATAAAGGCTGAATGGAGACTGACAGTTATTCAGCAATTATTTGCCCATTATCTAACGCCTGTACTTTATTTGAAGAAAGGCATGATTTTAATTGTTGATGATTCTAATGGGACGTTGTTGAATGATGATCTAATTGGCTGGGTGGAAGATTGCTGTGCGCCGTTGAGAATCACGTCTCAGGGATATGTTTGTCACAGCTGGAGTGTGTATGTGCAGATCTCACAGGATTGTGGGTGTGTTAATGAACTGTTTTTTTTTTATGTTAACAAAGCTCTTTGAGACTGTAGTCAGAGGCTTCAGATACCTTATCGCCACACTGACACATACACACACCTGGCTACACACACCTGGCTGCATATCAGTAGGTTGTTCATAATAGGGTGTCGCAATGTACCAGTTTAGACTATATTCAGGATATTGATGTTATAGCTCTACACATTTCATAATACCATAGATAATAATCTGATTGACACTCCAATACTGTAGGTGATGTTACTGCTCCTTAAAGGTATCACATTAGCAAGTTTAAATTGTACAGCTAATGTATGTACAGTGTAGGAAGCACAGTAGAATGAGCGTGACTAACTTGAGGGAAAATGTGTGGGAAAATCTTAAGCTCTCAAGCTAAATTCCAGATAATGCAAATTCTAATTGAAATTACTAGATTCCGGCCGTGAAAATTCGCTTAAAAAAGGTTAATGTGACTGCATCTTAAAGGGTTAGTTCACCCAAAAATGAAAATTAAGTCATTAATTACTAGGGCTGTCACTTCACGTTCGAAAATCGATTGCACAATCGATCGGACCAACCAACACAAGTATCGAAAATGAAAATAGGGAATCGATTTTAACGGCCCTTTTTTTTTTTTTTTTACCAAAAATGTGTTTTAGGTGGACAGATCAATACAGGACACAGAACATGTAGGATGTTGGAAAATAACAATGTCTTTTCTGTTCACCAAATGCTTTTTAATATTCGCTATTACTTCAATGCAAGTGAACAAGCACGCCGTTATTTGTTGCTTAGTGACGTGTGTATGTGTGTGTGTTCAAGGAAGCCAGAAATGCGCAGATTCTGCACAATACGCTGTATTTAAAGGGTTAGTTCACCCAAAAATGAAAATTAAGTCATTAATTACTCACCCCCATGCTGTACCAACCCCGTAAGACCTTCGTTCGTCTTCGGAACACAAATGAAGATATTTTTGATTAAATCTGAGAGCTGGATCACTGCTACATAGGCTGCCTAAGGGAATGACACTTGACGGTCCAGAAAGTCATTAAAGAAAATGTTTAAATATTCCATGTGCCTACAGTGGCTCAACTATAAGTTTATCAAGCGACGAGAATACTTTTTGTGCGGAAAAACAAACAAAAATAACGACTTTATTCGACTATTCCTTTTCTTCCTTGTGGGCCTGAGACGAGAGTTCAAGAGATTTACACGACGCATGCGTGAGAACTGAGATGAGGACGTTCTTCTTCGACTCCTTGTTACCGGCTGCTCACCGCTTAGAAGTATTACCGCCACCTACCGTATAAGATGACGTGTTGGAAGCGCAAAACTTTCTGTTTACAAGCAGAGGAAGACGCGCGCTGTACATACGCTTTTCAATTCGACACTTAATGTGCTGTAGGTCTCGCTATATTATATACAATGGTTAAAAAGTCGAAATCAGTAGACATATTTACGAATTGAAACGCGTATGTACAGCGCGCGTCTTCCTCTGCTTGTAAACAGAAAGTTTTGCGCTTCTCGCGCGAGCAATTCTCGCGCGTGCGCGTCGTGGAAATCTCTTGAAGTCTCGTTTCAGGCCTACAAGGAAGAAAAGGAATAGTCGAATAAAGTCGTTATTTTTGTTTGTTTTTTCGCACAAAAAGTATTCTCGTCGCTTGATAAACTTATAGTTGAGCCACTGTTGTGACATGGAATATTTAAACATTTTCTTCATTGACTTTCTGGGCCGTCAGGATTCATTCCCTTAGGGAGCCTATGGAGGAGTGATCCAGCTGTCACATTTAATCAAAAATATCTTCATTTGTGTTCCGAAGACGAACGAAGGTCTTACGGGGTTGGTACAGCATGGGGGTGAGTAATTAATGACTTAATTTTCATTTTTGGGTGAACTAACCCTTTAACGCTGGTTGAGAAGTTTTTGTTTTACTCATGTGGAGAATGTTTTTTTTTTTATTTCTATAGATATCACCATAATATTGTTATTGTGAAATTTTGTAGCCACGATAATTGTGTAGTAAAAATCTGATATTGTTACAGGCTAGAGCCCTAGTTCATAACATGGTTTAGTAGAAAAGGGAAGTTGTCAATTATTCAACCTGATGTCATTCCAAGCTCGTAGGACTTCCTTTCCTTCTTCTTTGCTAAACTGCTAGACTTCTCCATTTATGTTCCAAGAGAGGAAGTCATACAGGCTTGGAATGACACAAGTGTGAGTGAAGGATGACATAATTAGTATTTTAGGGGTGATCTAACCCTATTATAACTAAAATAACTTTACTGAAACTAAGATGTACGCACTGTGCTTGTTTTCACCATCGACCCTTGAACTTGAACAATATAACAGGCTTGTCACATGTTAATTTAATGCCCAGTTAAAATCTTAGTGAGGGCTGTTAAACTTGTATTGCAAAATTTCTGAACTGTAGCTGGTTTACATTTTCATATTACTAAGGGCTGTTAATATTTTCTGCTTGATGAATTAAAAATATTTAACGCAATTAATGCAGAATCAATTTTTTTCCATTCCTCAAGTAGCTATGCTAATATCTCCCCCCATTTTTTGGCTAGCGTTACTGCATATGATCATGCAATCTGGGTTCTGCGAAGCAAGACAGAGCTGCCGACCAAGGATGGTCTGCGTGTAGGCCTATGTGCTTCAGCTCTGTGTGACACTGCGGATGAATATGATTATCATACTGCTCGTAACACGTTCACCGTAGGCTTAAGAGAAATATAACCAATTTAGATGTAAATGATCTCAAGCTGAATAGCTGGAAACATTACTGTAGCTAGCTATACTAATTTAATAAACAGTACTTACTTAAAAATAAATTCCAGCACAGATCTACAACAACCATAATGAAATGACCCTTCACAATAAATCATACAATGAACTCTGTAAGAGAGCTACATGCGTATGCCAGTTTATCAGGTTATCTAAAATACCTTGCTGACCTGTTGAGTAATAAAAACGACATCTCTGCGGCGCTTTTACGACATTTCAAATCCCTCAGTTCTCCATCTCCGAAAAGCCAAGCCAATGTTGATTCTTGTTTTATTACGAGCTCTGTCTCTTTTTGCCAGCAGACTCTCCTCTGTTCTGTGTTTTTTTTTTAAACGGGTGATTCCCCTGAGGTTTGAGATTTAGTGTGCTCCTTGTCAAACTTTTCTAGCTCACTGTGACGACTAACTAAGCCACTCCCTCACCATACACGCGTTAAAGCTAACACGGGCATATGACGCATGTATGCAATTTCCCGTGAAAACCATCCTGTCAGGTCTAAAATATAAACGCTTAAAATAGGCTTACCGTAGTGAATCAGGGTCAAACTAAAACATGTTTTGGAAGGATTGATGCATTGACTTGTTTAAATTTTGTTGATTTTGAACAAAAGGTTACATGGTGTACAATGAAGTTAAAAGTTTAAAATTAAAATGTATTTTTTATGCCTATTAAATGTAAAAAAATTATGGTTTTCAATTGTACTGTAATGTTAAATGGATATAATCCACAGAATTTGAAAAAAAAAATCCATTTAATACAGACGACTTGCAGTATTTTTAGTAATGGTGATACCTTCATTCATAGTTCAGTAAAAACGTGACATTAAGCAAATATTTCAAATATACTGTCTTTAGGTTGATTCTGCATTAATTTGGTGATTCAGTGTAAAAATATGTATTACAATATAAAAATATATTACAGATTTTAATGTTAGGTCTGATTGTGATTAGTTACAGAAGAATGTGAGATTAATTGGTTATTGTTTTGAATTAATTGACAGCACAAATATTAACCTGTCCCTTAAGGTGTGTGTGTGTGTGTGTGTGTGTGTGTGTGTGTGTGTGTGTGTGTGTTTTAGTTGCTGTGTTCTGATTGGTGTACAGGTGTAGTAATGTTGTGTGTGTGTCATACGCAGGCTAACAGGACCCTCTGGCTACCTCTCTGACGGAGCAGGAAACTACAAATACAAGACCAAGTGCACATGGCTTATTGAGGGACAGTGAGTATTGGTCTAAAAAATAAACTCTCTTTCTCAGATTAGAGGTCTGAACCTTAAGCCTGAATTTGGCCTGTAAATGAGACATATTAACCTGACCGGGATTGTTACATTTTAAAGCCTATAACATTGATTACTTGCTTTTTCCCCTCAAGACACCAATAATAATTTGTTTATTCTATGGAAGTAAAATAATGTCAAATGTTTTTGAAACAAAAGCATGTTGAATTGCACCAATTGAAAAAAATATGCATTGCGTTAACCATGCTTGCATTTTAATCCATTGTATTTTTAAGGCTTGCATTTTTATGGGCTGAAATTCAACATGGTTGAATATTTAAGCTGTGAATATTTCAATTAAAAACATTTCAAACACATTTTCAATATTAAAAATTCAATTATCCATATTCACCTTTTATATTTCACTTCCAAAATTTTCAAACTGTTTAAAAATACAACCTATAATATTCAACAGGCAAATTTCGGTCCATTTTATTTCGCCTTGAAAATTCGCTTCCACAAATTCAGTGGTTCAAATTCGACAGTAAATTCAACGTCGACATCCAGGAACTGCAGGAAAAGCAGTAGATTACCGATCATAATCTCCATCTGCTGTAGTCAGCTTTACCAGCAGGGGGTGCACGCGCGTGTTGACAAGCACCAAAGCAACAGGAGAGGCCTTCACAAAACGTCATTTGCTGAAACGGACAGAACGATGAGTACGAGTTATAATTTATGTGTGTGGGAAAGGTTGATTAAGACACAAAACACACGAGCGTTTACTCAAGTGTCTTATGAGACTTATTTTTACCCCCGTGCAAAGTAAGGTGATTTGTCCACTGCAAAACTAAATTCTCTCGCCGTTGGCATTGATATTAAGTTTTAGTAAAACAACTGTAATACACTGAGACAGAGTGAATTGTTTGTTTTAGTCACTATGACGGAATACTAAATTAAATGGCTGGGTTTTGGCAAAGGCAATTTTATTTAAATATAGCATCATTAAATACAACCCAATTACAATTATAAATTAAATTCAGCAATTAAAAATTACATCTCTACCATGATATCTGGTCATCTCTGTGTTATAACGTGAATTGTCTCCGCCATTATCCAGGGCTGCGTACAGTAGGGGTATTTGTCATCTTATTTTATATCTTTTTGTCCATTTGGAGCGCGTGTCACGTCACCTATAAGTGTCGCGCCGGCCACAAGATCTCTCACTGTTTACGTGAACCAGACACTCCAATGAGAGCACATAAAGTGCAATCCATCTCTTATTTACCATTTTTTTCATCTTATCGTATATTTTATTCGCTCCTTTGCCCGTATTGGAGCGCGTCTCGTGGCTCTTACTAAGCGTCGGGCCAGCCACACGATGTCTCGATCTACATGTCTGAAAACGCCCTTAAACAGCTTGTTGGGTCATGTCAGGTTTGGGTCATGTAGCTGACATCTATATCAGATACTTAGTATTTGTGTGTGTTATGGTGGTTGATGGTCGTCTTTTTCTCGGCAGGCCAAACTCTATCCTGAGGCTTCGCTTTGAGCATTTTGCCACGGAGTGCAGCTGGGATCATCTGTACGTGTACGATGGAGACTCCATCTACTCTCCTTTACTCGCTGCCTTCAGGTATTCTCTTCATTTCTCTTCATTTCTGTGTGTGTGCATGAGGTTTAAACAGGAGGAGTGAGATTTCCAGGTAATGACCTGTTAATCCAGGATCAGATTAGAATACAGGAGTGTTCCCGAGGGCTAGTGTACTTGCACCACATCAGACACTGGTTTTAAACGGTATGAATGACCCCTAGAAACATACCTGAGGGCTGGTGGAAATTCCCTGACATATATCTCATCCATGATTGGTTCTTCAACCAAAAGTGACTGGTAATAGGATAAAGTTCATGGCGTTTGACTGGTAATGTGATCTTAACATGACAGCTACCGTTAGGAGAACCACCCTGTGAAATACACTAACCTTTCATAAGTTTGAGGCCAGGAAGATTTTTTGTTTTGTTTAAAGAAAGTGAGACTTTTATTCAGCAAGGATGCATTTAATTGATCAAAAGTGACAGTAAAGGCGTTTATAATGTTACAAAAGATTTATTTTTAAATGCTGTTCTTTTAAACTTTCAAGAATCCTAAAAAAACGCATCACGTTTTTCACATAAACATTAAGCAGCACAACTGTTTTCAACATTGATAATAATAAGAAATGTTTCTTGAGCCACAAATCAGCATATTAGAATGATTTCTGAAGGATCACGTGACACTGAAGACTGGAGAAATTATGCTGAAAATTCAGCTTTGCCATCACAGGAATAAATTAGTTTACAATATATTAAAATAGAAAACGGTTATTTAAAATTGTAATATTTCACGACATTACATTTTTACTTGGTGATCAAAAGTGCTTTTTGTCGAGTGAGATCAGATGAGCCTGCTAGTCTAAGGAAGTACTTGGATAGTGATTCAGAAGTGCTCACCAATATGCCAAAAGTTTGAACAATATTTGGCAGAACGTATACAAAAATCTTTAAAAATTCTTACAAAAAGCCAGCACTAATAATTTTTAAACTGCCCATTTAAAAAAGAAAGTACACAGACCCTCTAATAGAGTACAATTAAACGAGGAAGCGATGAAACTATTGAATCTGTTGGGCTCCCTTCCAGCAGAGGTATTACAGGTTCTGTGTTGTTCTCCTTCATGTTCCAGCGGTTTGATTGTTCCTGAGAGCTACAGCAACGAGACCGTCCCAGAGGTGGTGGCACAGTCTGGCTTCACCCTGCTGCACTTCTTCAGTGACGCTGCATATAATCTCACTGGCTTCAACATCTCCTACAGGTGAGCTTTCATTCCTGGGCCGAAACAGGCTGATGCTCACGGCAGTACTATAGTTCTGTTACAAAACCTAGTGAGCTGCTTGCTTAGACGGCGTCGAATCGAGGAACAAGCAAATAAATGCTGTATTGAACTTTTTATTCATCAAAGAATGCTGGAAAAATGTATCGTGGTTTCCACAAAAACATTAACATGATTTCTAAAGGATCATGTGACACTAAAGACTGGAGTAATGATACTGAAAATTCAGCTTACGTTACATTTTAAAATGTATTCAAATAGAAAATTATTACAATAATAAAAATCAGTTTGAATGATATTTTACATTTTTATTCTAATAATTTTTTTATTTTATATTCTAATAAATTCCCCCTGTATGAGTGTAAGAAACTTCTTTCAAGAACATAAAAAAAAATTGTACTCCTTTGAAAGTTAGTGTACTTAAATACATTATTGTAGTATTTTACTCCAAATCAGTCAAGTTTCCATTCAGTTTAGAAGATTCCAGATTCCATGTTTACGCAGTAGACTGGAAGGAAGCTTGTAAACATGCTAGTTACTCTTTGAAACTTTAACCTTTACAGCTTAGTTACAAAGTTATCCATAACCTATGAACACTGGGTTATTTAAAGTGCCTCTATTATGCTTTTTGGATATGTGTAATATAGCTGTTTTAAAGATCAATGTGCGCTATAAATGGAGTTATTGTCTCCTAAATGAAAATGAACGATTCTGAACTGCCTGAAACGAGTCGTCAGTAATTCCAGTCTTACTTCCTGCTCAAACCTATAACAAATTTGCGTAATGCCAGCCTGTGGTCTTCATTGGCTGCCCGCAAACAACATCTACTTTGTCCCGCCCTTTAACACTGGAGTTGTAGCTGAGGCCTGGAAGAGTTTGATATGTGTTGTCCATGTCGAGAAGACGCTGTTTTCTGAGCTGCGAAAGTAAATCCACTTTGCATACACCACCGAAGGATGACGACTCTGGCTCGAATTGATAGCCGAAATTCAGATATGGTAGTAGCCGTTTTGTTTGACACGCTGCTAGTGGTAGACCAATCACAACAGACTGGGCCATCTGACCAATCAGAGCAGAGTAGGCTCCCAGGAAGGTGGGGTTTAAAGAGATGGAATCGTTTACCGGTATCAAACCATTTCAGACACTTTGAGAAAAGAGGTGGAGTAAGGCAAGTATCTTGAAATCCCAGATACATGGCTACTTGTGAATGTCCGTCAATGGCAATGGCTGTCGACTTTGTGGCTGTACAATGGTGTAGATACGCCATCAACCAGCATGGGCAGGGCGTGGTTTTGTTTTCCATGGCTGTTGAAGAGCTCTGAGGATTCTGGGTAATGTGGATTCCAAAAAGGGTGAACTACATGTCTTTCCAAACGTGTGTGACTTCCTTTTTTTATGTGGAACACAAAAGAAGTTTGCAATGCTTCAGATCAAATATCAGATATGCCTCATTAAAATCAAGTCAAGTTTGGTTTATTGTCATTTCAGCCATTTTGAATATACAGTGAAAATGCAACTTGATCTGTTCCGCATAGCAAATCACAGGCAGGTCAAGGTCACAGACAAAGTGTTCTGCTCTATACACTATGCCAGGGCTATTCAATTAAAGTTACAAGAGGTCCGGTCTCTATATTTCCTTCCCAGCGGAGGTCGGGACAATACTTTTTTGGAACAGTTATACACAGGGTGCGATTTGTGAAAAAAACAGAGGGGGGGATGTTTTGAAAACTTTTTATTCATAAAAATAAATCATGAGAACATGAACTTCATCACTGCATTTGCAGGAATTGTAAAAAAAAAAATTCTTATTAACTCATGAAGTAGCCTAACGCAATATTTTTACTCTAATAGCTTCCCACACATATGAACTGTGATCATGCACAATGAAAAAACATGCAAGAATTAAATCAATAGATTAATAGGGTAGGCTACTTGATATTAGCCTCTGCTGAACCACGGATTGATTGCACAGTTAAACCATCATAGTAGAAACAGTTTTACTGCTAGGCCTGTCAATTAATCGCACGATAAAAAATAAGCTCGATAATTTTTCCGGCCGCGATAATTTCTACTAGAGCTTAGATTCTCTGCCCGAGCCCGAACTTGACCTGACCCGGCCCGACACTATCCTCGGGCCGGGCCCTTGATCTGGTACGTGCACACCCAGCGCAATAGAGTGCGGCGTGGCACTAGATTTGATGGCCGAGCTCGGGCGGTAACGTTAATGCACTCACTCTGTGCGGGTTGCGGGAGAATAAAACGATTTGTGGGACTCCCGCAAACTAGAAATATCTATGAATAAAACATAAAAACTAATAGATTTTTATTCATCTATTGCAGAAAAGCAACAAGAACAACTAAAACAAAATAGAAACGATTTACAGGCCAGAGTTTCTATTTATAACATGTTTGCAGCGTTGAGCGATGTAGCCAATCACAGACATATGTGTTGATTTCTTGAACGCAATGGCCAATCAGAAGCATTTAAGATAGACTTCCCTCACCGCTCTAAACAGACTTTTTGTTCAGTGCTGAATTCTGTATGATGGCAAATCCTCTAATTATAACAAACAAAGTGTATATATTATGGAAGATTCATTGTGCAGTCAGCTTCATTGATAATAACAGATGTGTGAGATCGCGATGAACTGTCAGCTTTTTAGGAATTATTAAGGGAGCGGACTTTGCGCGCATTCAGTCATGCCAAACCATGCACGCAGTAGCTGCTTGCTTTTATCTTAAATTAACAGTGGTTTGTGTGTTAATGCTTCAATAATTTATCATAGGGTAGGGTCGGGTTTTGTTTACATCCATTTTATTTTTTTTTGGTATTTATTCAAGTGCATTTTTTGTTCTTGGTTATTTTGTTCATTTATTGTGGATATTTAAAATGTTTTCCATTTTCAGTGTTAAATGGTCTTTAGAAATGAAAGTTTATTGATTTTTGAAAAGGTGTAGGCCTACCTGCATTATTATGCCATTATCATTATTTTAGATGTAAATGGTCTCATAACGACAATATTATCGTTTATCGCAATAATTTCTTGGACAATTTATCGTCCAGCAAAATTAGTTTTTGTGACAGGACTATTTACTGCTGCTGTTAAGTTAAAGTAATGATGTTAACATTACATCGCGATGCTGAGCTACAGTGAAATGATAGAAAAGACAGATGCATTATCTATGTTAGTCAATTCGCCTCATTTGCGCGAACTGGACGCGTGAATGAGGCGAATTCGCGTCTTCCGCGCCGCGCTAAACGCCTCATTCGCGCCGCAGGACCTCTAGACGCGCGTAAACGCGTCTTTACATTGACTTAACATTGAAATCACTCGCGCCAGACGTTCAAGAGTGAGTAAGTAATCAAAAAACCTTTGCTTTAGCCTCAATTGAGTGAAACACCGTATGTGTAACTTCAGCCATTCTCAGTGGTGTGACTCTGCTTGTCATCATAGAAACAGATAATCAGATTGTGATGTTTATTCTGAATATGCTGCCTTCCTTTCGACACACAGCTCCACTGCCCAGAGGACCTGCAACCGTCTCGCAAGTGTTGATAGGCTATTATTCGTGAGGTGTAACCAATCAGATAGCGCCGTGGGTGGGACATTGAGGAAGTCTGCAGACTCGTGCAGAGCGGCAGCTATATCAGAGCCAGCCAAAGTAGCGCATTTTAAAATAAAATTTACTTTAATCAAACCACGGATCCGTGATAAGTTTTGTGATCCGTCTCGCCACTAAGTGTAGTAGCACTGATCACTTTGAGGGGGGGATAAATTGATCCCCACCGGGGATAAAAATTATTAAGCAGAGGCGGGGATACATTGACCAGAAAGGGGGAAATCCCACGCAACCCCCCCGGCAAATCGCACCCTGGTTATACATTTCCATCGAGGCAGCCGTAATTTGTTAAAGAAAAAATCCTAAACACTCAAATTAGTCATCAAAGATGAGAATCTTGGACCCAGAGAGCCAAAGCAGTGTGTCTAAGAATTTTTTACCAAAAAAAGTAAATATTTATACCAATATGAATATAGAAAGTTAGATCAGATGTTTTATCAGGCCATTTTTATGTATTTATTTATGACATTTACCAGGTGCATAGAAGGCCTTGGGACTGAGAAAACATAGGCCCTACTGGGGGTGTAGGGTTCACCTCTTAAGAAAAGTATTTTTATATTTTGCTCAAGTAATAAACTAATAAAAACAAACAACGTACATAATCTTATAAGCAAATTTAAAAACCAGTGCACTATACGGTATATACCGTAAGATTAGTTTGTTTTTTCAAGTCTCTTATGCTAACCAATGCTGCAATATTTGATTAAAAAAACCAAGGTAAAACAGTAATATCATGAAATATTATTACAATTAATGTTTTCTATTTGAATATATTTTACAATGTCATTTATTCCTGTGATGGTAAAGTGTGCGATGGTCAGTGATGCAGTCTTGCTTTCCCCATAATCGATCTTGACATCTCAAGTTTAAATATTTGAAAATGCAAATGACATTCTACTGAATTTCTGCTGCTTTTGAGTTCCATGGGGGGAAAAAGCCATGTTGATTTGGAAGGACATAAGAGTCCATGATGACCAATTTTTGGCTGAACTGTCCCTGTAAGGCTCTGTACGCTAGAGAACAAGAGCTAGATCAAGAAAATGCAGGTCAGAGTAATTTAAGAAGAGCGGGAAAGAGGAAGCGCAGATGTCTTTGACCTCTGTGTCTGTGTCAGGAACTGCTCATGTGAGGTCCTGACGGCGACTGCGGCAGTCTCTATAGCGACTGCATTCACAGGGACCCAAAAAAACCCCACTGGCGGTGCAGTATCAATAGAACATCAAACACCAATCCTGACACACACTGCAGACACTCACAAAAACATGTAAAGCTGAAAGACAGATGCTAGACTGCCTGTGATTCTCTGCTGTCCCTCTTTTCCTCATGTTCAGCTTTAGAGGAGAGTGAGCTGCCTACTAATGCGCCTGTTTTTACACACTTCTCTTCAGGTTCAATTCGAATATCTTCTCCTTCGACACAGCTGTTTATTATGGAAGTAAAATAATGCCAAATGTTTTTGAAACAAAAAGCCTGTTGAATTGTACTACTTGAAAAAATATGACCTGCATTAACCCTGCTTGTATTTTAATGCATTGTATTTTTAGGGCTTGCATTTTTATGGGCTGAAATTTAGCATGGTTGAATATTTAAGCTGTGAATATTTAAATTCAAAACATTTCAAACACATTTTCATTAGTAAAATTTCAATAATCCATATTCACCTTTCATATTTCACTTCCAAAATATTCAAACTGATTAAAAATACAACCTATAATATTCAACAGGCGGGTTTCGGTCCATTCTGTTTCACTTTGCAAATTCGCTTCCACAAATTTAGTGGTTCAAATTCGACAGTAAATAGGCTTTATGCACAGCTTCACTACTTCCTGAACTTCAGCCAGCCCTTTGTTTCCTGTCTGCCATTATTGGACAAACTGATTAATCTAGGTGTGCCTGATTATTGTTACTGAGGCCAGGCACACCTGGATTAATCAGTTTGTCCAATAATGGCAGACAGGAAACAAAGGGCTGGCTGAAGTTCAGGAAGTACAATGTTACTTCCATAGTTTATATTCCAAAGATATTTGTAAGCTTCAAAAGCAATCATTAACTTGAGATGAAGTTAAAATATTTACCAAAACTATTGTGTAAGTTTATTTGCCTTGCTGCTGTAAATGCTTTATGGACCATGTGACACGACTCTTTTGCTCTGCATGTGTGTCGCTGAATTAGTGTATACTGCAGCTTTTCTAAATCAAGATGTTTTTAATGTAGACTAAACGTCCACTGTATAGCCAGACACTGCTGTATGGGAAATTGCCGGACAATATTGGCAAGATCTAAACTGAGTACAATGCCTAACTGTGCACTGGAAAAGGTATGCCCAAGCAAACAGTGTAACAATAGGCTTACATAAGGTGTGTTTGGTGCGAGACAATCATTAAACTGAAGTCATTGTGATGAATGAGTTAAAAAATAGTGTTATATGGCATATGTATTCCTGTATTGGAAATTTAAAGCTTCAAATAAAGATGCACGGTATTTGCATGTTTGTATAGTTTTATATCATCAAATGAACTCAAATCAGTTATCAATTATTACTAAAGAAACATTTTTAAGATGTTATCAACATATAAATACTTCCTATCATGGTCTAATGTGCAGAGAGACTATTAGTAGGGTTGTAGGTTGACTTACGATAACAGTAACTAAATATTAAAATAACTGTTTAGTATTTACTTTAGTATTGATTAGTTATTAGCATTTATTTATTTTGAGTTAGTTTTTTGTATTTGCTCTATCCTTTTTTTTCTTTTCTTTTTTTTTAGTGCTGACATGGCTTTGAAAAATAATAAATAAAGTAGTTTTAGTAATTTAGTACTTCAGCTTAAATTAAAATTAGAAACATTTGAAACATTTGCTTAAATAATATTTCAGTTGAATTGTATTTCAGCTTTATTTCCAATTAATGTAAACAATAGGGCTGCAAGATCAAATCAAAATATTGTAGGTAAAAATCACAATTATAAGTGATTTTAATACTTCAAAAATTGTCGGTTTTAGGTTGAGACAAATAGCAGTGAATAAACTGACGATTTAGTGCCTAAAGAACATGAAACATGACTAGCTATGTTTTCACCCACCTATTTTTGGGATATTGCCTAAAGAAATGCTGGATGGATAGGCTAAAATGCTCTTAAAATTCGTATGTGCTTAATTGAGGTAGGTAGATAAAAAAAGAAGAAATGCATAAACTACGATGGAAACGCATTTACCTAATAAATCCCTCGGTGCAACGAAAAATTCACTTGACTTTTCCTCAACAGAGGATGTGATTGGATAACTGGACTAACCAGCGGACCAATTTCATTGCACAGCATCTCAAATGTTGGTTTGGTCGTTCAGAAATGCCTGAGCCAAAGTATGTCATCAGAATGATTTGGAATAATGATCTCTCAGAAGTGTCTCAGAAGATTGCGTTCCCAAATTTATGATGGAAAAAAAAAAGCTATAGTGGCTTCCGCGATTGCAGCAACTTCCATTTTCCCAGGTAGTGATGATTTTGTTCTCTTTAAACACATGGGATGGAAAGTCTGCTGTATTCGCAAGTGTTTCTGCAATATTCCAATTTTGTGGAACTTTGATGGTGTGCAGCCCTAGTTAACCATAACAGCACTGTTCTCACTGCGGCTCTATCAAAACATTGCTCTTTTTGAGCAGTCTGGAATGTCAACTATCTCGACCAATCACGTGAGTTTGGGGTTGGGCTACCTGTAATAAGCCGTTAGCAGGAAATTGATTAGGTTGTCCAAACAATGCTAAACCAACACCGATATGACATTTCCCATTGCATTGATTTTTCTGTCTTTCTGACCCAGGGTGAATACATGCCCCAATAACTGCTCTGGCCGTGGGGAGTGTCGTGTGGGGAATTCCACTGAGTCGGTGCAGTGTGTATGTGAGGACGGCTGGAAAGGACAGGCCTGTGATGTGCCCTACTGCTCGTCTGACTGTGGCTTCCCTCTCCGGGGACAGTGTGAAAGCAGCGCCAAACGATGCCAATGCAAACCAGGGTGGCAAGGTAAGCCGTAGCTTGTGTAGAAACAGAAATGACCATAAGCTACTCAAAACACAACTGGACAAATAAAAAAAACAACTAAAGAGCGAGTCATTTCATGAATTTTTGAGAGTGAGTTAAAATCACCATAAAGAGTCATAAGGAATCCGTTCATCATCGGTAGTTTTGTTTGTTCACTCACAGTTCTGTTCTTGGAATGCGTAGGTCCCTTTTGGTTTCCCTAATAGTTTCCTGCCTCTCTTCCCCATCGCCTCTCACAGTTCTGACTACAGATCTTTGTCTCAATCTCTCCGCCTCTAGTTTTGTTTGGGTTTGCTTGAAAGACGGTACTCTATGTACTGAGACTGTTTGTCCTAGGGCTGTGTTTTGGTAAAATGCGTATGTTCTAATACTTGTCTTATTCTAGGGCTGCACGATTTGGGCAAAATGTCATATTGGCGATTTATTGAATCGCCAATGGTCCGATCGGGACAGTGACGGTTCTGTCAACTCTTGGTCATCAGGCAGTCCTGTCGAGCCCTGCATGCAATTCTCTTTACGTGGCATGTGTTAAAGCGTCTCTCTTTCTCTCTCGGTGAGAGCAAGCGACAGAGGGTGATCTCAGCCAAGTGACGGTTCATAAAGCTCAGCAGGCAATGCAATTATATCAGTGCTAAACTTATTTTTTGACTCTCAATCACAGGCAACTGAAATTGTACAATTTACTTGCTTTTGGCTTATTAAAGACATTTTTTTAGTCGCCTAGCGTAAAATTTGGTTGCATTATGCGAGTGATTTACTCGCATATGAATCAAAAATTCTGATGATATAAACAATGTCCAAGGCCTGTAAATGTCCCAGGCCTGGCACTCGCTCGCTCTTCTGAGGTTCCTTCGTGGGACTCGACCGGTGTGCCGTGCAGGCGTCTCTCATTCACATTCGCTCCGCCCGCCCAGCTTCACGCCACAACTACATTACTACACCTCTGTTTGCTCTCCCGAACTGTTTACCGATGGAAAGTACACCATGTAGCATCAGCTACAGTAAAATGGCATATGAAACGTACGAGTTCTTCCTAACTTACTATAGCTGTTGAGGCCGCTGCCATTCTAAGTCTTTATATATTACATAACAAGTCTGAGGTTTCATAATTGTGAGTTTCCAACTTGTAATCACGAGGTTGACGAAGACATGAACTTTTTTTTTGTTGTAGTTATGTTAAATATGACTTGGAGCCACTGAACCTCAGTCTTAGGGAGAACACTGCTGCCTGCTGAGCCATGTGTGGGTATCTGAGCTCTTTCTGTCTCTTCCTCTTTCTCTCCCGTCAGAGGCGCAGATCTGTGGAAGCGTTTAATTGCCCATCTGTGAACAACAGGTTGAGCCACACTCAGAGCTGACTCATATTTCAAGTTCCTCCCTGGTTTCCTGTCGTTTTATACGTTTTCAAGCACAGCCCTCTTGTGTATCTTCTGTTTTAGTGTTTTATATTTCTGTAAATTTAGTCAGTTAGCCATGTTTTTTTTTTTTTTTAAGAACATAAAATTAAAGTTGACTTTCACTGCTTGATTGCTAATGTACATTTCGTGTTTGATTTGCATAATGTTCCATTCAAAGCAAAAACTGCATGTTTAATAAGAGTAAATGAGTTGTTTGGCAAAGGATCAGCTTGGACTGAGAAATATAGTGAATATTCATAATAAACATTAGTTCAAAAGTTTCTCACACCGACTGCAGTTATTTGATTAAAAAAATAGAGGAAAAACAGTAAGTTAGTCAACAGTAATAAAAGTTGATTTGTTCTAGGAATAATATTTAATAACATTCCTATATATCTATTTATGAAAATCCAAATATGGACTTTTAATCACAAGTTACTGGTCTGGAAGTTAGCAAGAATTGCACAAATACTGTTGTTCCACTCAATGTTAATGGATTTAAACGGTTCACGAGTAGTTGAAAAATATCTCCCAGTTTGTTTGAGTTTAATGTGAGACCAAATATTCACTATAGGGTTCAAATATGGACCAAAACATGAGCCTGATGGACTTGTTCTCAAGCCACTTCTTGGTTGTTGCAATTTGGGCAGGAGCGTTGTTTTGTTGAAAAATTACATCTGATATTCTTCTTTTGGATACAACTTTTCATTTGTGGGAAGCAAGCCATTCTGCAATATTCTCCTGTACTCCAAATAGGGGTGTAACGATACATCGTTATATCGCGATATTAAAATTTGACGATATGTATCGTTGATGTAAACTGATTCGCAACTTCGACTTAAGTTTTATACAAGGCTCAGCTTACTGTATTTATAAGGTGTACTTCAGAAGTCATTCTAATGTTCCAAACTGTTGTACTGCTTAATATATTTGTGGAAACCATGATGCATTTTTTTTGTCAGTATTCTTTGATGAATAGAAAGTAAAAAAAAAACTTTCACTTATTTTAAATAGGAATATTTTGTAACATTTATAAAGGTATTTACTGTCACTTTTGATCAATATATAGAATATTTTTAGCTTACCTTGCCCTAGTAACAGTCAGAATGTGTGTATTTTAGGTCTGGACTGTTCAATAACTGTACCAGGAAACGTTTCGTTCTGGACACGTGAGGAATACAGCAGCCATGGCTTGGCGCGGGCGTCCCATAAGGCTGTGGTTCATGAAGATGTGATGTGGGTGATAGGTGGACATGTGTTTAACTACACACACTACCAGATGGTTACTGCGTGAGTACACGCACACACACGCAGACACATCATAGGATAATAACTTTGCTGGCTCTGAGTTTCACTTTCTCCTTTACTGTGGCTCAGGTTCAACATCTCCTCTCAAAGCTGGATGTCATTAAACCGGTCCGTCAACTCTGTAACTGGACGCTACGGTCATTCTCTCTCCCTGCATGAGGTTTGTTAATGGATGAGATGTTGTTTAATAGTGTTCTTCTACTCTAAATTCTTCATTATAATGTCTTGACAAAGCCAAAATGATTATTAATTGTCTTCCAGGCATATTTAAGGATCGTTTTAATGCTTCTATCTTCTAGTTTTAGATGATTCCTTCAGTATACAGTGTACATTTCATGTTTTTTTCATGTGCAAGCCTGCTGTATTCATTCTCAACACACATTGAACTGAGATCTCTTAAGTTATTTGTCTTTGTGTGTATGCATACAGGATAAAATCTACATGTACGGTGGGAAGATTGACTCCACAGGAAACGTGACATCAGAACTTTGGGTGTTCCACACTTGGAACCAGTCGTGGGTTTTGCTAAATCCGCGTGCTAAAGAACAGTATGCAGTCGTGGGCCACTCGGCCCACACCGTCCAGCTCAGTCCCGATGGATCGGAGCCCGTCATACTGGTCGTCTTCGGACACTGCCCTCTTTATGGATACATCAGCCAAGTGCAGCAATACGACATTGGTCAGTAGCACGCAGTAGTGATGTTAAAGTACTCAACAGGGAGATACATTGAATATTTACATTATTATTGTGATAATTTTGCTAAAGATAGATAGATAGATAAGATTTCTAAAATCTAGTCAAAATTTTGAAAGAATAATTGAGATTTTGAGTACTTTTCATATACATGCTGCATATTAAAAAAAAAAAAATCTGAATCTTGCATCATGCACATCACATTTTTAAGATGGCATGTAAAAAAATCCCTTCTTTTTGAAAACAAAAAAAAGTACCTTTTAAAAACAGGCCCCAGGAAACCTGTGTTCTGTTGCTTTCAGTCTAGCTGTTTGAAAGGAAGAATTCATCTTCCCATGTAAAAGCACCATAATCCTTTTCAGAAAATTGAGTGCTGTTCTGGACTGAAAGTCACAGTGAACAGTTGTGACCCAGTTTATGTCTCCGCTTGGTACCGCAGAGACCGACTCTTTCATTCATCACAAAATTAAAATAAGGCGCCTTTTTGAAATTAATTTTCAATTTGTGTGAAATGGTTTGCAGTTGGAAAAGAAATCATTATCGATTGTTTGTCATTTGTGCAAGGGAGGGGAGACTGGGGCTAGTTTTCACATTTTTGGTTTATATAGCAGTGAATGGATTGAAATTAACATTTAAAAACTACTGCTAGGGAAAACAAGCATTTATTTGAATTGTGCTTTTGACTCAAACCTTATCAATACTCATGTAGTCCTTCCTCAAGTGACAGTTATCCTAGTCCTGGCCTGTTAGCAGTAATTCTATTTTGAACTCTACTGCCCTCTGCTGTTGTAGTGAAAGAGCAGCATCAAAAAATATTTGTAACTATGATTCTTAGGAACCATTTTTTGCTTTTCTTCCTTCGCTAACTCTCATACTTTTCACTGTTCCCTTTGCAGTAAAGAATACATGGAGTGTTTTAGAGACTTGTGGGGCGCTGGTTCAGGGTGGCTATGGGCACAGCAGTGTGTACGACCCTCAAACACACTCCATCTACATCCATGGAGGATACAAGGCTTTTAGCGCCAATAAATATGGCCTGGCCGGAGACCTGTACCGCTATGATGTGGGCAAGAAAATGTGGTGCGTTGAGTGGCATTACACCTTTTAGTTTAACACCGACTGCATTTTGACTTAATTTTCATTTTTGGGTGAACTAACCCTTTAAAATGATCATGATTGAAGTCATTAATTACTCACCCCCATGTTGTACCAACCCCGTAAGGCCTTCGTTCGTCTTCGGAACACAAATGAAGATATTTATGATTAAATCTGAGTGGTGTATCACTGCTACATAGGCTGCCTAAGGGATTGAATCCTGACGGCCCAGAGAGTCATTAAAGAAAATGTTTAAATATTCCATGTCACAACAGTGGCTCAACTATAAGTTTATCAAGCGACGAGAATACTTTTTGTGCGAATAAACAAACAAAAATAACGACTTTATTCGACTATTCCTTTTCTTCCTTGTAGGCCTGAAACGAGACTTCAAGAGATTTCCACGACGCACGCGCGAGAACTTAACTGAAGTAGTTGAAGGAGATCGCAATTCTCGCGCGTGCGTCGTGGAAATCTCTTGAAGTCTCGTTTCAGGCCTACAAGGAAGAAAAGGAATAGTCGAATAAAGTCGTTATTTTTGTTTGTTTTTTCGCACAAAAAGTATTCTCGTCGCTTGATAAACTTATAGTTGAGCCACTGTTGTGACATGGAATATTTAAACATTTTCTTTAATGACTCTCTGGGCCGTCAGGATTCAATCCCTTAAGCCTCGCTCACACTACAGGAGTTTTAAAATCCTTACCGATTTTGAAATCTGGTTGCAGCTCACACTTAAGGAGAATCTTTGCAGATTTTCTTACCTCAAATCTTAAACATGCTCACACTACAAGATTTGAAAATCGTGGCGCATCACACACTACACAATGTTATTAAGATTCGTGCCAGAGAAAGCGCCTCACGTGATCTCACGCAACAGATCGGAAGCGGAAAGGTGGATGTAAACAAAATATCTGTCCTTCATATCAAGTCATATTCGTGAAAAGGTTGTCGTGTGACCAAGGAAAGCGAAATCTTTTAAAAAAAAACATCCTTTTAATAAGGATATTTCTAATGAATGGCGTCAGCTCTGTTCAATACAATGATCAGCAGCGTTGCTCAATGTCCATTGCTGCTCAGCTGAGCATTGTAAAGTGGAGCTCAAAGTTAAAATTAAAATAATTAACAGCTTGTTTCATTTAACCTATCTTTGAATGAATATAACTTTATAATGAATATAAATATTTTATAATGAAAATATTTTTGTGTAGGCCTAGGCCTAATTCTGTGAATTACACTGTGCAAACCAAAGTAATAGCCTACAGTAGCTACTACCCACCGGATGAAGAAAGGGCTCTCAGTCTCCACAGAACATAAAATATTCATATTATTTTATTTTTCGTGTTGGCATTTGAGGAAAAAACAATGTTACGGACATGACCGCTCTAAGCGACTTTAAAATATGCTTTAAAACTTTCACAAAGACATCAAACAGAAAGCACAAAACCTTTCTTTAAATCGAATTTCGTTTTGTATTAATTGTATCTTAATTTTAAACAATGTTTCATCAACCAATTGCCTGGATTTTTATAAATAAGAAGTAAATATAGCAGACGATAGATAATCACGAAACGGAGGCGTCGGCGATACTTCATAAATGAACCGAAACTCAGCGTATAAGATAGACTTGCCTCACAGACATGTCTACTTTTAAACAGAACAATTCAAAACGAAAGAAAACAGACAACAGACTGCTCTCTGCTTATGTAATCCGTATGAAATGTGCATTTCTCTCTGGCGCGTTCACTACTGAAGATCGCGTGCATCCTGCGGAAGACGGAAGAGTTGCAGATGGTTCAGGATCGATATCGAAAAATCTATATTTTTGACAACACTAGATTGTAGGCTACTTAGTTTATTATTTCAGATGCCTTTATTATGCATTAAGTATTTTATTATTATTTATTATACTGTATTGTGCTTATTTATTTAGCAAAAAATGGATAAATGGAGATAATGCGCGCATCGCGCTGATGAGTCACTCAAAATTACCTCAATGGAAATTCCTTCACCATGACAGCCCTACTTATTGGCTATTGTGACAGTAGGCCTACTGATGTAATCACAATCTTGCTCATCCCGATAAATATCAAACATGTTTGATATGATCAGGGCGAGCCCGATTTGTGTAAGAGCAGATCGGGAGGTGCAAGATTCGATCTGTGAATGCCTCACATTACCAGATAATCTGTGCCGAACATCGGAACCGATCGAGGTCCTCGACAAGATTTTTTCTCCGATTCTCGGGAGGGGAAAATCGGGCATAAATCGGCCTAAAACTCCTGTAGTGTGAGCCAGGCTTTAGGGGGCCTATGTAGCAGTCATAAACCTCTCAGATTTAATCATAAATATCTTCATTTGTGTTCCGAAGACGAACGAAGGCCTTACGGGGTTGGTACAGCATGGGGGTGAGTAATTAATGACTTAATTTTCATTTTTGGGTGAACTAACCCTTTAAGGCTGAAAAAAACTGTATCAAGGTTTTGACAAAAAATATTGTAAGTAAATATAATAAGAAATGTAAATATAATATATTATAATATATAATAATATATTGTAAATATAATAAGAAATGTTTCTTGAGCTGCAAATCAGCATATTAGAATGAATACGGCTTACGGTTTAAACTATATTTAAATAAAACAAGTTGTTAAAAATTTTGATAATATTTCATAGTATTGTTTTTACTGTATTATGATCAAATAAGTGAAGCTTTGGTGAGCAAAGAGATTTTTAAAAACGCTTAATCTTACCGACCTCAATTTTTTGAAAGGTAGTGTACATTCATACAGAAAGCTTGCACATGGTACAGTATACATGATCTATACTACAAATAGTGTGTAGTATGCTAGTGTGCTATTCTGAACATAGTCTGACTTTGTTCTGTTGCTTTCTCTGGGTTTCCGCTGATGGTGTTGCTTATTGACCTGTAGGTTGATTCTGAGGGACAGTGGTTTTTTCCGTTACCTCCACACGTCGGTGATCGTTGGCGGGAACATATTGGTGTTTGGAGGGAACACACACAATGACACTTCAATGAGCCACGGTGCGAAGTGCTTCTCCTCAGATTTTATAGCATACAACCTGGGTGAGTACCAAACAGTCTTTTTTCACCTGAATATTTAAATCACACATCTCCTGTGTAGCATTCGCACTCCCCTCCATGTCGCGTACAGTCGTTTCTGCACAGCTTTTACAGTATGCTCAACCAGGGATAAGCACAGATGGACTCGTTAGACACATGCGCAGTACAATTGCTTTTTTTTGTACCAGAGGGCAGCAATGATAGAGGAAGAAAAGTAGCGTATCCGCCATTACTTGCAACGTTCAAAACAATAATGTTGGAGAAGGATATGCTACTTTTACTGTTTTGTGCTGCTTTTTGGACATTCTCTTCAGCTACATCGGTACATCACAATTGTGTGTTGCCACCTTGTGGGCTCTTCTATCTCAACATTCAACTTGCGCATGGGTTGTTGTACACGCACTGTCCGTGCCATCTCAAAAATTGGGACAATCCCAATGACGAAAATTACGCCACGCCGACTGTGCGCAGACCGTCCCAGAACACAGACAGGCGAAGTATTGAGCTTTATCCAATCAGAGTTAGGAGTAGGTTTTACTCTTGAGTCTTTTGTTTTGAAGATAATGTGACAGTAAAGGGCCAACTCGAATGTTTGCCACAAAATTCTGTCTGATTTTCGCATGCAGTGTGTCTGTTCAGCCAAATGTGTAAAAACCAACATGCTGGTTGAATGAAAATGCAAGTTCACTTTGTGACAGTAGGTGGCACTTATAGACCAGCAGAAATAGCCCTGTCAACCCGGTACACAATGTGGTTTGCAACTCCATTTCTGACATCTGCTTGTCCCAGAGAAGAAAGGAAAGTCAAACAATCTCTCTCAAACTGTTGATGTTTGTGTTTGCAATACCAAATAAAAGCGTACAGAAACAAGAGAGCTATTTCCGGATTTTTTTCTCTGCTGTTTACGGACGCTTGGTTTTATAGATGGTGCGTAAGCGGCACCAAGTTTTATGGACCAGCAGCGGATCTTGGCAAAAGTGCAACCGAAGTGACCAAAAGCTCAAATCTTATTGGCTGTCTAGTTTTCTTAGCAGTGTGATGGAAAATAGATGGGAACATCTCTCCATTAAAAAAATCTGCTGCAATGATGGTTTGTGATTATTCATGTTGATCTAAACAGACACGTTTACAGTCGTAAAATGTTGTCTTTTGTTCTTTTTTTATAAACACTGTTATATTGCATCCATCAAGTTCCAAATAAAGACACTTTTTAAAAAAATAATTTGATTGGAGATAAAGGACATAATTCCCTGAATATTCAAAAATGGGCCTCCCCAAATGGAATTTCCAGTTAAAAAACAAACAAACTAAATTGTATATGATTATGTTTTTAATTTTGGTCAGCCTATCACAACTTCAAGTTCTATGCCATTGACTTCCTGCATCCTCTTACTATATATATATATATTAGTATAATATGTCTTTCTTTCACAATATTGAACAGCAGAGGAGACACTTGCGCAGAAAGTGTAATTGGATTTCTGTGCGTGTAGCAGCAAGCCATTAGAGACTGAAATACACTCATCAGGGGGGCTCTTGCAGAAAGATGCGTGATCTTAAAGCCATTATTTTATGAGTGACACATTTGAGTTTTATAATCTCCAGGGATCGTAGACATGCCTCTCTGCTGGTATTCGCTTTTCATGTAGATAATGAGGGATACTATGATGTCAGACTAGATGCACTGCAAGCAGAATATGTGGGTGGGAATTTAGAGCGTGTTTGAGAAGTTTGTAGTGCCTATATAATACACAAGAAGCTTCAAACACATCCGAAGTGTCTGCGTTTGCTTATTCATCATTATATATCACTCCTCTTCTAAATTTCTTTCTCTTGTTCTTCCCATGCCAACTTCTCTTTAGAGATGCAGGCTAGTGCTGTGGTAATCTGTAATTAAGTAGAGGCCTTTGTCGGCCCTGAGGGTAATTGCTCTGTCCTTACAAGCTGAACTCAATTATACTGGCCCACACAAGGATGCTGAATTCCATTTGTCAGAAATGTTGCCAGCAGAGGGCAGTGACTTGTCACACACACACTGCAATAATAGCAGCCATTTCTCTTCATGCTTCTCTTACTTCAGTTAGATTAGCCGCTAACTCATTCTATTTAACATGTAGGAAAGAAATGATTTGATATTAAAGAGATGGTTCACTCTAAAATGAAAATGAAGTCATCTTTTACTCGCCCTGGTTTTGTTCTAATGCTGAATGCCATTCTTTGGTTTTCAGACTACAAAAGGAGAAATAAAATTTAAAAAGCATGAAGCTTTTTTAAAAAGATTGCAAAAGTGTCACAGAATGCTCCCATGTGACATGTATCGTAGATTCAAAGTGTTCTGGGGGTACATGATAGGGTTTGGTGAAAAACAAACCAAAATGTAATATAACTAAAATCCTGAACTTGGCCATTGGTCTTCACTAAGTTAATATCTCCGGACAAATGCGAGCGGGACACTTTTTTTTTGACATTTCTCCTTTTGTGGTCCGAAAAAAAAAAAGAATGGCATACTGCATTAGACCCACACCAGGGTGAGTAAATGATGATTTCATTTTAGGGTGAACCATCCCTTTAAGGTTCAGCTCAGAAAATGCAGCAAGTTCATTTTACAAAGATACAGAGGTGCGGGAAGCGGAAACTTTAACTTTTATCCCAAATTGTGTGGTATTAAAATGTTACCTAGTTTTAATGTACAAGTTAAGTTTCCTTATAGCCCCTGTACTTCTTCACAGGTCATTAATTTATGTATAGCCCCAGGATGAAGCTTGGTCTTATGAATATTAATTGGGTAACGCAAGTAGAGATTACCGAGCAACGATTAGTCTTAGCTAATTAATATTCATGAGCTCAGTCTTCTCTATAGTGATGTCTCTGAAATGTGTTCCAGCAGCAGTGGGTGGATGCGTCTGAAATGAGATTCACTTTGTCTGTCATTTTCTCTTCTAGCTTGTGATGAGTGGACTGTACTGCCCAATCCAGATCTTCATCATGACGTCAACCGCTTTGGCCACTCAGCTGTGTATCACAATGGGTAATCTCAATGTTTTTTGTGTCATTGGTAAACATCTAGTCTCACTTATAATAGCTTATTTTAGATTAACTATTCCTTTACAATAGTTTACATAATGTTTAGGGTTATACGCACTACCGTTCAGAAGCTTCTTTTTTTTTTAAAGAAATGGGTATTTTATTAATCAGGGATGCATTCATTTGATCAAAAGTGACATTTATAGTATAGACATTAGACATTTATAATGTTAAAAAAGATTTCTGTTTTCAAATAAATGTTGTTCTTGGTGTTTTATTCCTCAAAGAATCCTGAAAAAAAGGATCACGATTTCCACAAAAATATTAAGCAAAACAACTGTTTTGAACATTGATGATGATAATACTAAATGTTTCTTGAGCACCAAAATCAGCATATTAGAATGATATCTGAAGGAACATGTGACCCTGTAATTCAGCTTTGCCATCACATGAAAAAAATAAATAAAAAAATAATATATATATATATATATATATATATATATATATATATATATATATATATATATATATATATATATATATAATATTATTATTATTATTAAGGTTAAATCTGTCCAAAACACTTGAGAATGTGAACCCATTCTGTATTATGGAAACCATGTTTCATGTGAAAATATCGGGAAGGGACATTAGAGTATCACATAACCAAATGTTCATCGAACTGAAAATCAAACCCACCTCAAAAGAATGATGTACAACTAGTATGCTAATCATTTGTACTGAATAATTTATTTAAGTGATTTAACAAAATATGAGCAGTATGTGTATTCTTTTGCTATTAAATCCTCTGTTAACATGCCATACAAACTGTCTGTAATAAAGCAAACAGCCTGAGTTGAAATGATTTCCTCAGCTAATTGACAGCATGTTGCTTAAGTTGTATTGAGTCCTGAGTATTCCACTTTGAAAGTGTTTCTATTTCTGTGGTACTTGAACTCTGTCACAGTAAATATTAAGTCTATATTTAAATCTGCCTGTAATCTCCTTCCGTACGGATTAGTCAAATTAAGTCGTAATTCTGAATAATTATCCATAAATAACACATCTCAATATTAGTGCTTCAAATTGCCAGCTGAACAAACAGTCTTTAACTGCACACATTTACTCAGTCGCACACACTCTCACAGAAGTGACACTCTCCTGTGAGATTTTGATGTAAGCTCACTGTGATCTCTATTCTTACTAGGGGTGGAACGGTACACAGAAGTCACGGTTCGGTTCATACCTCGGTTCAGACATCACGGTTCGGTACGATTTCGGTACAATGGAGGGAAAAGCAAAACAAAAATGCAGAAGGCATTGTATTTTTTAAATAGATTTTATTAATAAAGGCGTAGAACCAGTTTATTTGTAGTGCACTGACAATAGTTTTATATAATTAGTTTATTAATTAAATTAATAAAAAGACAAAAAGACCTTGCGATATGTTTGGTAATTGTACCTGAATTAATTTAAAATTATTTTGCTATATTTTAGATCAATATATTTGTTTTCCTTAATTTTAATTAACATTATTAATTAACAATGTAACATTATTCTCATCTGAATTATAAATAATTGATTTCTGTATAAAATAATACTACCATTGAAAACACATTCGATTTTCTTTTTTAATCAATGTAGAATGTGTAAGATTAGCGCTCCGAGGACAAGAAATGAAAACCAATGCAATATGATGAATGTCCAAAAGATGGGAACCACAGACTGTTTTGAAACAGAGTTGGATAAATGTTTTGCTTTTAAAACCGTGTGTGTGTGTGTGATTTTGGTTGGGTGACAGTTGTAGGTTAAAGTTTGACAAGAGTTTACAGTGTGACAAAAGCACAATGTCGTGTTTTATTGCGAGTGTACACAAATATAAGTAAACACTTTGCAGGTTTAATGATCTATGAACAAAATGACATCGCAGCCTGTTCATTATGCGGTCACACCAAACGCGAATAGAGCGTCAAATTCGCGTCTAGTTCGACGCTAGTCCAAAGCGAATAGGACTCGCGTATAAAGCCAGACATCCCAAGTCTCCCGGAAGTTCTAGGAGTCTCTCGCATATTGCTAGCGTCTCCCTGATGCCCGCCAATTAGTTCAAATCTCCCGGAATCTAGAGCGGGATAGAACATACTGCGCGCAGAGCGTTGAAAAACTCATATTTAACGGCTCTGACTGCGCGCAAACGCAGGTTGGGATGTATGTAAAGCCAACGTTTGAAGTGAACGCGCGTTCAGAGCTAAGCCGATGGTACAGATTATGTGTCCCTAAAGAACCCGCGTCTCTAACAGTAGTTCCGCATTACATTAATTAATTTGCACGTGAGTTTTGTTCATTTTATACCGTGTAACCATGTAAATTCGTGCACCGAAACGTGACGCCCCTACCGTTTCGGTTAAATACGAATACATGTACCGTTCCACCCCTAATTCTTACCCATGATTCCCAGCGTCATTGTCCGTGCCGATGTGACCATTGAGTGACCCCTCTGTGGGGATCTGTGGCACAACACAGCTTTTCCTGTTTGACTTGTCGGTCTCATGCGCTTTATTCATCACTCCTCCCAACTCCCTTTGTTATTCCTCGTTCATGCTGCCCTCTTCCTCCTCACCCTTCAACTCTCTCCCCTCTCATCTCTCGCCGTCCTCTCTCATTCTTTCAGATATATGCGAGGTTAATCTGTGTCTCTCTTTGTGTGTGTGTCAGGGTGATGTACGTGTATGGAGGCTTTAACAGCCTGATGCTCAGTGATTTGCTGAGGTTCACCCCTGCAAGCTGTGCTGCTTTCTCTGAGCAGCTGGAGTGTGTGACGGCTGTACCTGGCGTGCAGTGTGTGTGGAACGCCTCTACCTCCACCTGTATGTCCTGGGACGCAGCGGCACCCCATGACACAGAGAGCTTGAGAAACACCTGCAGTCCCAGAGGGTGTAAGTGACACTTCATGTGTCCCTTTAGAACTATTCAGACAGGAGTACAGTTCCAAACAGTGTTTGAGTTACAATCATTTTATGTGGCGATACAGATAGGATTTGTGATCTTCACTGAGATGGGAGTTTCGATTCGTTTTAAATTTTGATCTAATGGCTTATGCTTAAATGCCAAAACATTTTATTTACACTACTGTTCAAAAGGTTGGAGTCAGGAGGATTTTATTAAAGTGATTTAATACTTTTATTCAGCAATGACGCATAAAATTGATAAAAAAAAAAAAAAGTGACAGTAAAGACATTTACAAATAAATGCCGTCGTTTTTAACAAAAATATTAGGCAGCTCTAGTGTTTTCAACATTGATAATAATAAATGTTTCTTGAGCATCAAATCAGCATATTGGAATGATTTCTGAAGGATCATGTGACACTGAAGACTAGAGTAATGATGCTGAAAATTCATCTTTGCCATCACAGGAGTAGATTACATTTGAAAATATATTCAAATAGAAAACAGTTATTTTTGACAAAGCAACTTTTCTCTATTTACGGATATGACGAGACACGAACAGGCGAGTGACATGTATGCTATTTCCCCCAAAAATCATCCTGTCACGTGTCACGTTTAAATATAAACACAACAGGCTTACCATAGTGAGTCAGGGTACGATAATAACACGTTTTGGAAGAAGAATTGATGATTTATTGACTCAATATTTAAGTTTTGTTGATTTTGAACAAAAAAAGTTACAGTCTACCTTTAATGACCTGTCAGATGCAGTTACAACAGATTTATCTTTAGGATTAGCAGTGTGTATAACTTGTTTCAGATTACTAAATGCCCAGTTACCGCCACAGGCGTTGTATCCAGTAATTTATCTGTGTTTTCCAGATGTAGATGCTGAAAAGTGTGACCAATATTCAGACTGCTACAGCTGTACAGCCAACACCAACAGCTGCCAGTGGTGTGCGGCGCTCTGTGTGTCTGGTCATAGCAACTGCACCAGTTCCCAGGTAAGAATGAACATTTGATATTCTATGACTTGGAGACAAGTGTGTGAAAGACCTTTCAATTTTCAAAAAATTTCAGTTGATGAATTTATAAGTCTTTGCTCTGACATGTTTAATCTGTGTACCGGCTGCAGGGGGGGATAATGGAGTATGAGGCGTGTCCAAAGGATAACCCCTCCTCTGTGTGCAGCAAGAGGACCAGCTGTAAAAGTTGTGCCACAGATCAGAACTGCCAATGGGAGATGAGAAACCAAGAGTGCACTACCCTGCCTGGTAATGAACACGAGCAATGTAATTAACTGGTCCTTTCACATTCAAATCATATATGACAGTGCGAGTTCTGCTTGCTCACAAAAACTAATATAATCATTGAATCTGTCTATGCTGCACAATGAACATCTTACTTGCATTGTATCTGACATTGTTATTTATGATGAGAGAATTCACGAGAGTGCAGAACTCTGTGCTCTGAGCAAAACTCCAGGGTTTTCAGCAGGTTTCTTCATCGCTGATGACTAATCTAAACACCTCTGATTGGCCATTGCATTCATGGACACAACAGATATTTGTGATTGGTTATAATGCTCAACGCTGCAAAAAACAGCTTTTAAAAATATATCTTTGATATGAGCAGAGCGAAATGTAATGCCACAATCACAATTTTTTTCACATTTCAGTTTAATCACGACAGTCGTAATAGATTTAGTTTAATCACGCAGGGGCAATTTTTTGTTGTTGTTGTTGTTGTCCCCTTGTCCATAATTTGGTGGGCATTTAGGATAATTTTGGTGTCATTTTTGCCCAAAGCCCCTGTTAATTTTCAACCCTGCTCATATGTTAATTTGGAGCCCTGATAATTATACCATGATTGTGTTTTAGGGAATATCTGCGGTGAAAGTTGGCACCTGGTGGGGAATTCGTGTCTAAAGCTGATCACAGCCAAGGACTCGTATGACAACGCTAAACTGGGGTGTCGTAGTCACCAGGCGGTGCTGGCATCTCTCACCACACAGAAGAAAGTCCAGTTTGTCCTCAAAGAGATGCACAACAGATCATTGCAAGTGAGTTTGTGGCACACTTTCATAGTCTTTGATCTTCATCACATGTAGTTTCTTTGTGGCATTGTCCCCTAAGGGTTGTAAGCAGGGTTCGAATTATGATTTCATCTTTGTGGGGGTCTCTTTAAAAAAAGAAAAAAAGTAGCCTATGAGCAGGCGTGGTGTGTGTGATAAATAAATTGCTTAACAGTGACACTACACTTCATTCTTTTGAGTTCAACGTTTATTAATACAGGAGTAGAGAAACGAAAATAATAAACCACCTTATATCACCCTGTTGCTATGAATTTGTTGTCCTCATGGCAAAGAATGGGCTCTTCAAAGTGGTATCCTTTGGTATTTAATTCACTTTTTCTTTACAACAAGCAGCAACCGAGGTATAACATGACCAAAAATACGCCCATGCATGGTGAAATAATGTGAAAAGTCAGAAAGGAAGATAATTCCACTTAACACACACATACTGTCAAGAACAGGGCAGGATCATACAAACCAAATTTTAGAACATCTCCCCCTAGACTAATCTCATTCGGTAAAATCCTTATCATGTATTTTAATAATAAGATAATTTAATTTGTATTTTTCGTAGACCATCATATAGCCTATTGTGTTTCCCACAGTATATTTGTGGCTGGAGTTCGGTAGGCTACCTCTAGGGGGGTCAGGGGGCATGCCCCCCCTAGAAGTAGGCTGATTTAAAATGAACATTTATTTAAATTAAAAGTTCTTCTTTGGGCAAAATTACATTTCCTTAAAGGGTTAGTTCACCCAAAAATGAAAATTAAGTCATTAATTACTCACCCCCATGCTGTACCAACCCCGTAAGACCTTCGTTCGTCTTCAGAACACAAATGAAAATATGTTTGATTAAATGTGACAGCTGGATCACTCCTCCATAGGCTCCCTAAGGGAATGAATCCTGACGTCCCAGAAAGTCAATGAAGAAAATGTTTAAATATTCCATGTCACAACAGTGGCTCAACTATAAGTTTATCAAGCGACGAGAATACTTTTTGTGTGGAAATAAAACAAAAATAACGACTTTATTCGACTATTTCTTTTCTTCCTTGTAGGCCTGAAACGAGACTTCAAGAGATTTCCACAACGCATGCGCGAGAATTGCGATCCCCTTTAACTACTTCAGTTAAGTTCTCGCGCGTGCGTCGTGGAAATCTCTTGAAGTCTCGTTTCAGGCCTACAAGGAAGAAAAGAAATAGTCGAATAAAGTCGTTATTTTTGTTTGTTTATTGTTTATAATGACTTAATTTTCATTTTTGGGTGAACTAACCCTTTAATAGCCTAAACAGAGGCTTTTTATTCCCTTCAAAGTTAAATTGTCAATGTTTCATTACATCACTGTTGGCAAACACTTTTTTACCTTTATAATAGGGCATTTTTCCCTCTAATTTTATGTATGCTCCATCTTTCATTTAAATATTCCTTAATTTGATCAATACATTAAATCAGAATAATAAGACAGTAGGTTGTCACAAATCAAATCAAATAATTTACATTGAAATATTACAACTGTATTAAATGCCCTGATATGTTTTCCTTATGGTTTTCTCTAAAGAGAATTACGTTGTTGAAAACGAAAGTAAAAGAGTGACGCTCATTGTGTTTTACCATTCAAGAGTTCCGTGTCTTTATTCAAATCAACACATTATAATGATTTATCTGTCATCCACCCTCAAAAATGTAATGTTTTTATTATTTGGCTCGCCCGACCCGCAGATTATGATCCGCGCAGCATATCTGCAAACTATACGGTTTGAGAATGGGCACAGGCCGGGAACCCGCAACAGAACCGTCACGGTGGAAAAAGTGTATCTGCATGTGACTGTCCGAGTTTTGTCGAGAGCCAGAGGCGGCTGCCTCGTACTTCTATATGCAGGAAAAACCCTGAAAGGAGTTCGCTAAAATATTGGTGGGGACAATTTTGTCATCTTAAAATATTGATTGGGAGTAGTAGCGTCCCCCTCCCCCAAAATATATATTTTTTGCTAGTAGGCTACTTATGTGTATTTAAATGTCTGAAACCTAAAATAAACATTATGTGTTTGAAAACACTGAATAGTTGTGATATATGACAGCACTGAGCTCGTCCGTCTCTGGCTCAGCGCCAGCCAACGCGCGAAAGCACGTTTGAATTTAGCAGTTGATCACGTGATGCACCGACCGTTCTAATCACACCGGTGTGATCGTACGCTCCAGGGACCCGCAAAGACTGATCACACCGGTACGTGCGAAAGGGTTAATAAATATGCCTCGATATATTGAAGGAAAAAGTGCTTAATTTGTAATTTAAAATAATGGTGCTGATGATTTTTAGAGACCCCCACAGGTGTATGATTTTACTGCTTTCATGGGAGCTTATCCTCTCTCTATGGGAGCTCAGCTCCCACTGGCTCCCACGTAATTCGAACCATGGTTGTAAGGCACAAGCCTGCTTTGGATGTATAGCCCTTCAGCTGTTAAACGGAATTAAATATGATATTTAATTTGTCCTGTGTGCTGCAGTCAAAAGCACTGATCACCCCATGGGTGGGTCTGAGGAAGATCAATGTGTCCTACTGGTGCTGGGAGGACATGTCCCCCTTCACCAACTCCACGCTGCAGTGGTTGCCGGGCGAACCCAGTGACGCTGGTTTTTGTGGGTACCTGGCTGAGCCCGCTTTCAACGGACTGAAGGCGGCGACCTGTGTCAACTCTGTGAATGGGAGTCTGTGTGAACGTCCAAGTGAGAAACATGCACATACACACACAGCATTGACCAGATTTTTTTTTTCTGATGAACAGAAAAAAATGGTCAATTTTCAGGAAATTGCAATTTCTGCTATTATATTATATTATACTATATTACATTATGCCTATTGGCATCAGTTATTGAAAAACCTTTTATTACCCATAATTTACCCATCAAAAGTCTTGGTTTTTGACATGAGAATATTTTAAAGGACTTTTTTTATTCAATCCCCTTTTGTTCTCTCTCTTGTACCTTTCTTGCATTCCTTCTCTGTTCTTTCAGCGAACCACAGTGTGAAGCAGTGTCGGACGCCCTGTGCCCTGCGCTCTTCCTGTAGTGAGTGCACCAGTGGGAGCTCAGAGTGCATGTGGTGCAGTAACATGAGGCAGTGCGTGGACTCTAATGCTTATGTGGCATCCTTCCCCTACGGCCAGTGCATGGAGTGGTACACCATGAACAGCTGCCCACGTACGTTTGGCTCTCATTCAGTGGATTCATGCCTGTCAGCCTGTGTCTTTTCTTTTTGTAAATTAAAGATTGAACATTAGCACGTCATGTGTTTATGGACAAAGCGGTCTTTTCAACTGACTTAAAATCAATTCAGATCAATAACTTGACGCTACTGTCAAGGGTTCACTTTGAGATGATTGCACTGCATGACCCCCGTTGATAAACGTATGTGTTTTTATTGTAGCGGAGAATTGTTCTGGCTACAAGACCTGTGGTTACTGTTTGGACCAGCCTGGCTGTGGGTGGTGCACTGATCCCAGCAATACAGGACGGGGCCAGTGTATAGAGGGCTCTTACCGCGGTCCGATCCAAACACTGTTCCATGCTCCTTCATCTTCAGGCCCCTCCCTCATTCCTGCCCCTCAGCCAATGATGAATGTGAGCTTGTGCCCACTAGAGGGCAACTACAACTGGTCCTTCATCCAGTGCCCAGGTAAAACTTATGTGACTTGTGTAAGGGAGTTGTTCTGTAATAGTTGTTGTTGAAATTAATTAATTCACGAATGTACGAATTAGGGCTGGACGATATGACCTAAAATCTAAATATCGATTAATTGAACATTTTTACCTCGATTTATGTACGATTAATCAATGCTTCTTTAGTTTTTTGTTCACTGACAAGGTTTGTACTGTAAATATGCTGGACTATTAAAGGTGGGATATTTTTTTCTAATGATGGAGTGCATTTTCTTATCTTTGTGATTTTTAAAATAATTGAAGGGAACATACTGATGTTGTCTTGAGAGAGCCCGAATCATGAATCGGGACTCGAACTCGGATCGCAGAGATTGTGCAGAGCTACGTCAAATGTCGTGGCGCTGCACGTAGTGCTATTTCTCCGACATAACAGGCTAACTTTCAGCAGTTATTTTATCTATGGGTCGTAACATTTCTTACAGATTTCTGATTGGTCTGGATCAGATACAGATAAATTAGCACAATGAGTACATTTATTTGAATGCATTAATGAGAGGGCGATTGCATGTGTGAATTAGTCATACCATCTCCAGGTTGTAGTTACGTAAAATCTATGCTATAACTGTTGAGTTTCTAAGCTACTTTAGTGATAAAACACAGGACAGCGTTGACAGTGAGTTTGTGCTCCTGAATGTTTCTCTGTGCGCAATCTTCATGTCTGCATGAGTGTTTGTGTGCCACAATGTATCATCGCAGTAGTTCGATATAATGATACACATCTGATGGTCTAAAATCACTTGGATGTTCAAACTGGCAAGCGAAAGTGATCTCTCTTCGGGTCCGTTTGTGTTGATTCGGTGTTTGAGTTCGCCTCCATGTTGCTTCCATGCCACTGACTGGATGGGGTGGAGTCATGTGACTTCACACACGGTAGTATGTTTTTAAGGGGAAAGTATTAACAGGATTAAAAAAACTAAATAACTGACATGGGAAAATAACATCGGTTAGAGGTTCTGACTTTATTTCGATAGTCTACTTAAGGCATTCTACTTACTATAATGAGAGTTAGTTGACATGAACTTGCAAAAATACTTATGTAGACTGTTAAGGTAAGGGTTAGGTTTCAGCTTTTGGGTTATTAGAATAAGTTGACATGTATCAAAGTTACTTATAGTCAGTAGAATATTTTGATGGTCCTCCAACAGACAAAGTGTTAGCAGATATTAAGCAGAGAGTCTACTAATACTCTAATGGCAGTTAGTTGACATGTAAACGTGTCTCTGACATTTTTTTCGCCATTGCTTTGGCAAATTATCTGTCAAACGAACTCATATCAAAAGTGCAATATGGCTTTTTCTGTCGAATTTGTAAAGCGAAATAAAATGGACCGAAAATTGCCTGTCGAATATTAAAGGTTGTATTTTTAAACGGAATGAATATTTTGGAAGTGAATTCTAAAAGGTGAATATGGATCATTTCATTTTTAATAATGAAACGTGTTTGAAATGTGTTGAATTGAAATATTCACAGCTTAAATATACAACCATGTTGAATTTCAGCCCATAAAAATGCAAGCCCTAAAAATACAATGCATTTAAAATGCCAGCTGAGTTAATGCAATGCGTATTTTTTCAAGTATTGCCATTCAACAAGTTTTTTTTGTTTCAAAAACATTTGTCATTATTTTACTTCCATATACCAGTTAGGCATTTTCACATTTGCATTTTCCAACATTGTTGTAGGAAGAATATAACAGTATTTCACTAGATTTGTAATGAGAAACGGTAGTTTTCAGTCAAAATAAAAGCTCAAGGGTCAAGAATTGGGACAAAATCAGGGCAAAAGTATTGCAATTTCTACAGCAAAAAACTACAGCAAGAAGTCAAATAATATACTTACTAAATATTTTATTTATTTTGCAGTGCATTTGTTTTACAATATATGGCTATTACTGTCATAAGAATAATAATAATTTAATATTACTATTATTATTATTGGATTCTAATTGTTTGGCTTACTAAGACACCAGTGTCAATGCATTACAGCGTAGACTGAGACACATTATATCACAACTAAAAATAGGGTTTAAATTCATCAAATAGCTGAAAAATACAGCTTTTTAAAGATATGTTGTACTGGCTCTATTTCTAGCTACTTTTATCTCAGTTTGACTTTGGATAATGCTTCATTTTTATTGAATTATTCTTGTTTCCTTTGAATTGTTCTGTTAAATCAAACCGTTCCTCTCTTGTGCAGCATGCCAGTGTAACGGACACAGCTCTTGTGTCAACGAGAGTGTGTGTGAGCGATGCGAGGACCTCACCACGGGCAAACAGTGCGAGAGCTGCATCTCCGGTTTCTATGGTGATCCAACAAATGGGGGCAGCTGTCAACGTAAGTCTAAACACAAGCCCATGCCAACACACAGTTGACTGTTGTTGGCCATTTGATAGGAACTCAACTGTATGTGTTTGTTGTTCATTTGCAGCATGCAAGTGCAACGGCCATGCCAGCATGTGCAACTCTAACAATGGCAAGTGCTTCTGTACCACCAAGGGCATCAAAGGAGATCGCTGCCAAGTGTAAGTGTGCCTACACACACTCACACACTCGTTCTGTCTCAGTCTCTGGAGGCTTTCTTCACTCTGCCATTAGAAGTCATTTGTCAAATGTACGGCAGATAGCATATCGTTATCTTGTCTCTATCAAACTCTGTTCCTTCTAATTCTATTCATTTTCACTCTGAGCTCTTTTGTTTCGTTCTGTCTCAGGTGTGAGGTAGAGAACCGTTACCAGGGCAACCCTCTGAAGGGAACGTGCTACTGTGAGTATGTCAGTGCAGCGGCTGATGGCTCATCATACTGTGGCTATTTGAGTTATTTTGTCATTTTCAGAACTACTCATTATGTCCTTGCATGACTGATCCAGACAGAAACCGCAAACATGTGCACGTTTCAGTCAATCTGTGAAAATATCCAGATATTAATGTCTCCGAGTGATACTTTTCCAATATCATCCTTTTTCTTCTTACTCACACACAACTATATTTGTATTTCTCCGACACAGACACTCTGCTGATAGACTACCAGTTTACCTTCAGTTTGTCACAGGAAGACGACCGGTACTACACTGCTATCAACTTTGTGGCAACTCCGGATGAGGTGCGTTTTACATTTGTGGTCAACTTGGTTTCAATAAATTGATAACAGCATCTTACCTTGATTTGTGAACACGTTTGATCTTGATATGATAGGGGGTGGGATTAAATAAGTTGTTTTTTCTTCTTCCCACTCCTTTTCGAATATGTAATGAACATTGACAAGAGTTAAAAAAAAAGTCCTTGGCTGTAACTATTGTTAAATAATTGTTCTGTGTGTTATTTTTTTACTTGATTTTCATTTTCTTGTTGGATGTTTTTTTTTTGTTGTTGTTGTTTTTTTACATAAATTTGAAATGGAAAACGAATTTGATTGACGATGAGTTGAATTTGATTTGGTGTTATTGTTATCACAGTTTTTCATTCATTTATTCAGCACTTCACTGTTGAACAGAGGAAATGATACATCATATGGGTGGTTTTCCAAGGACATGTTCTTAAGTTAAAATTGGGTAGAAACAGAATGCAGCAAATTAATATGCATTACTCCCATACATAAATGCAGACTTTGGAATTTCTTCTTAAAGAAATCATTTATGCTCAGACTCAACTTTTGAACAAAAGTGTAGATATGTTTTGCTGGAAATTCACCCTCAAAATGTTTTATATATTACATAAGTTTGAAAACACAATAAAAAAATAAAAAAATGTTTTTGAAAGATGTCTCTTATGCTTACCAAGGCTGCCTTTATTTATTAAAAAATACAGTAAAATAGTTAGATTGTGGAAATATTATTACAATTTAAATGAACTGTTTTCTATATTAATGTATTCTATAAATGTAATTTATTCCTGTGATGCAAAGCTGAATTTTCAGCATCATTATTTTTATTATTATCAATGTTGAAAACAGGTTTTGCTGTTTAACATTTTTGTGGAAACTGTGATACTGTTCAAACGTTTGTGGTAAGACTGTTTTATTATTTTTTTTAAACAGAGAAATTAATACTTTTATTTATCAAGAATGCATTAAATTGATCAAAAGTAACAGGGAAGACATCTATAATGTTACAAATGATTTATATTTCATAAATGCTGTTCATTGAACTAAATATTCATCAAAGAATCCTGAAAAGTATCACTATTTCCACAAACATGTTAAACAGCACAGCCGTTTTCTACATTGATAATAATAATAAGAAGAGAATTTTTCACCCAAGCACCAAATCAGCGTGTTAAAATAATTTCTGAAGGATCATGTGACACTGAAGACTGGAGTAATTATGCTCTAAATTCAGCTTTGCCATCACATGAATAAATTACATTTACTTTATTTATGTATTTTGTCTGAATGTCTATGAATGTCTTTTGGATTTCTCTTGCAGCAAAATCGAGACCTGGACATGTTCATTAATGCCTCAAAAAACTTCAACCTCAACATCACATGGGCAACCAGCTTTGCAGGTATGGACCCCCCCAAATGTGTTAAACATTGTGAGCACATCATAAATGATCTGTGTGAGCAGTTAAATCTCTCATCCTTCCTCTCACCCTGCATTTCTTCCTTTCTGAGCAGCTGGGACTCAAGCTGGTGAGGAAATCCCTATTGTCTCCCGCAGCAACATAAAGGAGTTCAAGGATAGCTTCTCAAACGAGAAGTTTGATTTCCGTAGCAATGCCAACATCACCTTCTTCGTTTACGTCAGCAACTTCACCTGGCCAGTCAAAATCCAGGTGAGAGGAGCTCACACGAGAAAATACCATGACTGTGTGTGTGTGTGAGCGCCACGTAAACATCAGCAAGGGTCTTTGTGTTTTGTTTTTCTAGCTTATCTGCTCCTTCCGTCTGTAAATTCACCGAGGCCATGTCCTTTTATTTTTTTCTCATATAACTTTGGCCTTTTCTGTCTGGTCTGGAAATGATTTTGCAGAGCTTTCCTTTCCCTCCCTCTTCTCTTCTCTTCTCTCCTCTCCTCTCCTCCTCTTTTCCTTTCCCCCTCCTCTCTTCCTTTGCTTTGGAAAGTGATCTTGCTTACCCTCCTGTGCTCGGACGCTGAAACTCAGAGTTTGTGTTTGATTGTCCGTCCAGTATTCTAGAGCACGTTCTCTCCTCAGCTCATGGAGAAAGGGTGAATTTCACAGGTAACGCTTATTGTCTCTCTCGCTCACCTTTCCCTTTTCGAACTGACCTTTGGATTCATGTTTTGTCTAACAGAATGTTTGTGCGGATCCGAGAGCGAATATGGGTAGAGGGGTCGCGCCGTGGACAGAGAGGCTTTTGTCAGAGTTTAGAGGAGAACGACGAGTAAAACACAGCGCTTAAAACCTGCTCTGTAAACATGGCAGGCTGAGACTGAGAGTGTCAGAAGGAATGTTAAGTTGAAACACATGGTTATTTGAGAGAGAGACTAAGGGAAGAGCCTAAGAGGAATAAGAGAGATCAGAAAGTTCAGAAGAGGCACAATTCCATCCTTCTGTTTCTGCCTCTTGTTTTCTTTTTTGCCTGTGGTCAAAGAGTCTGCGGCCTGTGAAGTTTTTGGCCGGTGGAATGGAAGTGTGTATGCGTGTAAATCTAAACCGAGTATAGTAGGAGCGTTCATTTGCTGACTTTCTATGTGTAAGTGTTATTTAAAAGCTAAATGTACAAGTTACACGTCACCCCCAAATCAAAAGATTTTTTATTTTACATAAAGAAACCTACTTCTTTATTTTATTTTATTTATTTATTTATTTATTTAAAGAATCACTATGGTTTTGTGCATTTCATGGCAATGAAGCTTACTTACTCTAGACATTTTACTTTGTTCATTAATCTCAATGGTTATTTCAATTACATCCTCTACTGGAATATAATAATTACTATATAGTAATATATAGTATAGTAAAATGTAGTAAATAGTAAAATAATATATTACAGTAAAATTATGATAAAACTGATACAACGTTTAGTGTAAATGTAATGCAGTACAACAAATGCTACCACTGTGTTTAAATACAATTTAAATTATATAATAATTATTTATTCACATTATTTTTTGGCTTAATTGTCAATGTCATAATACAAATTTGTGGGGTGAAAATATGGCTAAAGTTGCTTTTTTGACAGTTGTACAATTGTTTCATTTTGCAGACATTACCCTCCACTTATTTACCAAGGTGAAATGAATGAATAATGAATGTATGGATTGTTATATATACACACACAAAGTCACATTTACGTCTGAAAAAAGGGAGGTTTTCTAGTGCTAAACAATGTAAAATAATTACATGATAATAATACAAAAAAACACTCATTTTACAGAAATAGATTTTAAAGGCACACTATGCAAGAATTGTACCTTAATATAACAGCTTCAAAGTCATTCCGGTGGTAAACAAACTCATATTAGGGCGAATCATCCTGGTAGTAAAGCTTGGGGGGGACGCCGCTGGAAAAACCAGCAATGCAAGTTTGAGAGGAGCGCCCCCGACAAATCTCGCGAGAATGACGACATGCTTTACGGCAACGATGTCACGCACATCAACAACAACATTTGAAGCACGAAGCCACTTGCGCGCATTTCAGACGTGATACTTGACGATGGAAAAAGCAAAGAAAACGCGTTCGGAAGAGACTAGGAAATGGAAAAGAGAATCTGACCGCGTGAGCAACCGGACAAGAGTGAGTCCCTCTCGGTCGGGCTTTCACTTGTTGGCGCGAGCTAAAAAGCAGCACTGGATGCAACAGTGGTGCTGACCTGGCGATCTTGTTGATGGCCTAGTAAGTAAATCTTTCTAAGTTTGTGTGCATTTTATTTTGTGATTTCACCGGAATAAATAGAGTCTCTGCAACGGCGATAGATTGAAGAGCGCGTCCGAGTGAAGACTGCGCGCGCGCCGCCACAAGAGACACAATGACTAACGTTATGTATCTATGACACTGATAGCAGCGGACACGAGCGCTCAGGTTGAGTTCAAAAACACATTTTAGCGCTAGATCTCTTATTTAAAGGCACACTATGCAAGATGTGTACCTTAATATAACAGCTTCAAAGGAGTATCAGGCCGTGAGTGCAGAGACCAGTCTATGGCAGACGCTCTCCGTGAGTGGCATTTACGACAGTAACGTTAAATACAAGTTCTCCACAGCGACTCAAGGGATCGCTGTTTGACAAAACAAAATTCCAGCATAGTGTGCCTTTAAAGAGTAACGTTCTAGTGCGAAAATATCTCACCTCACGCTCATAGTTTTGATTATAATGCATCCTAGGCTATTATACATCCTAAACAACAGGTTTTGTGAGATTCAACCACTTAAAAAAATAAAATACACACTTGAATATACACTGGAATCAACTTGAAGTTCTTTTTAGCCCAGTTTAATGTTTACTTTAAAGTCTATTTGTAGGTTGACTTCACTGTGTCATGCTTTAAAAAACATGGAACCGTTCCTTTGAGCAGTCCGACGTCAACTTCTACCAAAGCCAATGGTGTGATTCTGGGGTGGGACTGCCTGTTTGTGCAAACAAAAGCAGATGGGGGCAGAATGTAGAGTTGTTCCTAGTGGTGCAGAAATGGCACACTTATCCATTAAACTCTGACTAGATGTTTGCACTTGTTGATTCTACAGGCTTGACAATTTCTGTTTTTTTTATCAGCTTGATTGTGACAGGTTCCCGTTAACATCCTCCTCCACAGACCACACGAGACAAAGAGTATTTCAGTTACGCTAAATAGCTAAACTTGACAGGTGTACTAGAATATTCTCTCTTGGTTGGTTTGCGTAAGCCACATCTTTGTCCCCTGAATCATGACTAACAAGCTATATTTAGTGTTTACGTCACACACGCACACCACATGAATGCCCGTGCGAGTCACAGGTTGTCATGTGTGAATGACAGTGATAGTCAGATTGCTATTGTTTCATGTTGAATGTGTGTGGGCATCAGTGTGTGCAGGAGCTGTGAGTCAGGACCTGTTTGTCTAGGAGACTGTGTGTCTGAGCATGAGAAGGTTGTGGTGTGTGAGAGTGCACAGCATCTGCTCAATGAGAGCTCTGTGTGAATTCACCCTCCATGCTGTGGACGTCTGGCATGCTCTCTTTTACCCTGTTCTCTCCCTCTCCCTCGCTGAAAATGCTGTGCTTATTTTGGAGATGCCTGGAGGAATAGAGAGGGAAGAGTAAGAAAGCAGGTGAAAGATGGAGAGAAAAGGACCGTTTTTAAAGCGGAAATGTCTCCGGTGTCCCATAGACTCTGCCCTCTTGATGGTAGACAGTTTGAGATTTTGCATCCCTAAAAAGAGGGACTGAAAGTGATGTAATTGTTGCACTGCTAATTTCATGTGTGAAAGGGTCATTTTAAACACTGTGGGCATAATATATACCATAATTGTTTCACATGCTAATTAGTAATTTAATTATTCCAGACTAATCTGGTTTTTTTCACACTGTAAAACCTTTGTAAGCCCTTGGTTAACATTCTCATTTGCATATTTACAAGGTTAATAACACTGATATGATAAGTACAGAACACAGTGAGCATGTGACCGGTTTTAATAACAGCTTGACGATCTGGGTAAACGTCGACATTCAAATCTCCTCCGGTTGTCTTATATATTCTGAAAAATACCAGGGGGAAAAAATGAAGGAAACCGCAGAGGAGCGTTTCCCATCGCTTTTAAAAAATGTTCCTTTCTCAGACACTAAACACAATGTAGAAAGTAGTAGAAGTGCTGTATGAATATTTTATAAAGCAAGCACTGTAGAAGTTTATGATTGGTTGCTTGTTGTTAAAGGTTTTGAGGAAAAACAGTGTAAAAAATAAATAATAAAAAGTCAAATTCAACTAACTAGATTCAAATAAATAAATGGTAAATATTTATTTAAATAATAAACATTTTATATTTAAAAAATATTTTATTGTTACAATACAAACTAAATACATTTTCCTCAGTATAAATTGAGTCTTTATACATGAAAATGTTTTACATTTTAGCATGGGGATCCCAAGGATGATCACATTTGGGGGTCTGTGGCATCTAAAAGATGAATAATAATTAAATAAATAAATACAACTGCTCCTATACTTTTGGTACTGCAATTAGGCTTTAACGTTAAAAAAGTAGCAACACCGTTCTGGAGCAGGCATTAATAACCCAGGATTAAATTGAAAAGGCTCTCACCTTGTTGTTGGAGGACCATCATAGTAACACCAGTTATGCCAAAATAATGTGATTACTTATTATATGAATTAGAATGGAGAGTCTGAAACTGTAGAGATGCTCTTTCTATAGATTGTGTGTGTGGTGAGAGCGAGAGAGGGGGAGAGGGGGGGAGAGGAGAGGGGGGGGGGGGGGGGTCATGAATCAGCAGGGGGCAGTATTGGTACAGACAGAAACGAAACATTTGCTCCTACGTCCTGTTTAGAAAAACTAAAAGCACATGTACAGTCATGCATAGGCATGAAAATGATTTGATGATAAAATGTTTTTCTCACTACTTAACCCCCTTTTTCTCTTTTCTTCTCAGATCGCTTTCTCTCAACACAGTAACTTCATGGATTTGGTTCAGTTCTTTGTCACGTTCTTCAGGTGAGACACTTTGCTTGTGTAATAAGCAACCACACAAATTACTGGTGAAGTCTTTGTAGTTCTGAAGTCACAGATATTCTGACATACTACAATCTAAATGCTGTAATTTTTTATGGAACTAGTTGGATTGCAGTGTGTTTGGGGTGTGATATAGCTCTAAGCTCTAATTCACCTCTTGAGGACCTGCTGTAATATGTTATTGATTCAGGAAGCAGGTGGCGTAGACCATACAGCAAACTCCTCCTATGTTTCTGTCACGTACACACTTTCTCACACGCATTAAAATGTGTAGTTCATACTGATTCACAAGCAGCAAAAGGGTGATCAAAATATAATAATCACTCGGATGTGATCATGCATCATACCCAAGACACGTATGATACATACAGTGCACGTAACATACTTACACCGAGCCTTGGCTGTGGTCGGCTGTGGTTCCTTAATCATTAGTTATGTCAGCTCGGCCATGATAAATTACACCAACTCTTCATAGCCTTGGTCTGTGTGAGTGTGTGTGGGGGTGAGCTATTCCCAAGACCCAGAGCGAATGCATCTCAGCTCTGCACACACCTGGACTTTATAAGGTATAAACATGCACCTACACAGTTATGATTCCCTCGCATACAGCCCAGTTCTCCTATACACGAGAGGCGCATTTATGAGCTCTGGCCCCGCTACCATGAGGATACCAACACTCCTGATCTTTAGCACATCTGCAGATGTGCAAGTACCTCTAATCCATTAAACATGAACAGCCCCGTGTGTGTGCTTGAGATGTGATCTTGGCATGGCTCATTGGAACATGGTTGTCTCATTGTTTTCCATTATGAAACATCCAAAAACCTTAACAGTTGTCTTCTTCCTCTCCATTTCCTGTTATGTCTTGTGTGTAGCTGTTTCCTGTCCTTGCTTCTGGTGGCAGCAGTTGTGTGGAAGATAAAACAGAGCTGCTGGGCATCGCGGCGCAGAGAGGTCAGTGCTGTAGCCTCTCCCTTGTTAGTGGAATCTCATTGACTTTCCCTGCCACATGATTGTCTACCCAGCTTTGAACCATCCTATTAATGTCACATCAGCATCTCTGGATAGATCCATTCACTAGGCTGTTGTTAAACATTTCTACTAGTTGGTTACTATGGGTCCATATATGCTTCATATAGTGACAGTATATAACATACTTTCATAAATACAACTTAATGATGACTACTGAGATGACTGAATTCATTTAAGCCGTTATTTACTGTACACAGTTTTCCTCAGAATTCACAAAAAACATTATAATCACAATGGTTTTCTTTTGAATAAACAGTCAAACCAAAATTTATTCAGACACCTTCAACATTTCTCACATTATCACAGTTTATAGTTTAGAAAATGGTAATAAAATATGACATGAACTCAAATCAGTTGATATTTCACTGGTTTTGGCCATCCTTCTGTTAGACTGTCTCACAAATGAATTAGGTTGAATAGCTGTCAGCTGTAACATTTAAGTACACAATTCGATAATACCCATTTAGGTCAACCAATTACCAAGCAATGCTTAATTTTGTTCAGTCTGTGGTGTCGCATTAGCAATTAAAGAAAAAAACACTTAAGCAAAACATGGTCAGATCAAAGTGTCTGAAGAATTTTTGGTCCCAATTGTTATACATTTTACTGGTAGTCCACTGTATGAAGAATTTTTGGGTATAGTATGTCACAGTTTACTTTATTTTGCTATCCTCACTTACATAAATGAACTATAGTGTCCTGCACCCACTAGTAAAAAAAAGATCAAGACTGATATCTGGTGTCTGAATAATTTTTGGTTTGACTGTACACTTTCATTTATTACCAATGTATGCCTCATTCGCTTCTTCACAGCATTTATTCAAAATTATTAAAAAAAACATGTGTTAATGATTTGTCAGTTGATTTTTTGGAACAGACACAAGGGGAACTAGCATTTCTGGGTTGGGCGGCACCAGCGACAGAATGAAAATTCTGTCATCAGTTACTCACCCTCATGCCGTTCCAAACCCGTAAGACTTTCATTCATCTTCAAAACACAAATTAAGTTATTTTAATGAAATTTGAGAGATTTCATTCCCTCAATTGATAGCTACATAACTATCACTTTGATTCTTCAATTCATAAAGAGATCGTAAAACTAATCCATATGAATTGAGCGATCTATTCAAAATTTTCGATCGCTTTATATGATTAACAGATTTAATTTAGGCTTTTATTCACATATAAACCTTCATCAACGCACACATCAGAAAGGGTAAATCTCAAGCATGTTCACGCTGTGCGAGAACCAATGAGGTTCATTCTCGTGTTACAAAGCACGCTTGAGCTTCCACACGAACCAATGAGGTTTGTTCTCGCGCGTCAAGCAGGTTCGGTTGATCTTCTGTTTATGTTTGCTGATCAATGTTTATATGTGAATAAAAGCTTAAATTCAATCTGTTCATCATATAAAGCGATCTAGTCTCTTCAGAAAATTTGGTCTGAACCACTCAATTGATATGGATTAGTTTTATGATCTCTTTAGGAACTTTTTGAAGCGACAAAGTGGTAGTTGCGTGGACTGTCAATTGAGGGACAGAAATTTCTCAGATTTCATTTAAAATAACTTTGTTTTTCGAAAAATTAATAAAGTTCTTACAGGTATATAGCAAATACAGCATTCCTGTATGGGAAAAAAAAACAGAACAGTCGTTATCAATAGAAATTAATCAAATGTAAAACAATGCATAGTCTTCACTGTATAAATTAAATATAGAATAATCCTACTAAATTTAAAGGGCAGTAAGTGATTTTTTTAAATGGTCTTTTTTTGTTTGATTAACGTTGATGACGCAGGCGACAGCAGGGATATTAGGCTGCTGTCACTTTAAGACCGAATACACTAGGGGTGTAACGGTACATGTATTCGTATTGAACTGTTTCGGTTCGAGGCTTCCGGTTCGGTACGCATACAAACCGAACGATTCCTTGGACCATTTTTCCTGCCGACAAAATTCGCGCTGGCGCGATCACCACAACGTTGCGCAACATCAAATGGCAAGCGTAATGAAAGCGGAACGAAATTGCGCTACTCATTATGTGCTTCACGGATCGTTTATCAGCTCGGACCAGCAACATCTGTGCAGCGCGAGCCGATCTCGATCAAGCGACACTGTTACAACACAGCGCTAAGAGATCCAGTGAAGAAAACATTTGAATTCGCCACTGAAGTAATGACATCGCTGCGAGATCTAGTGAGAAGCATTCACATTTCTCCGTTATTAACCGTAGATCTCTATTACTAGATCAAACAGCGCTGACGTGGAAACCAGGAGAAACATTGTGCCGTGAATGAACTAGTAATACTTTACGTCCACAGACCAGCAACATTCACCATGGATTTAATATAGTAACACTCACTGTAACCATTTTGGCTGGAATAGTGAAATGCTTTCAAGTACTTCACACATCTTTTTCCAGCACTTCAAAACTCAAATAAGAAATAAATATATATTTCAATGCTATTTTTAATGTGATGACCAAAACATTATTTGTTCATCCTTCAAAGATAACCCCCATTTATAAACCTGAAAGTTTCAAGATGTAGGAAAACTCAGTTATTTAAAAAAAAAAATTATTTTAACAAATAGGACATTTCTCTGGCATTTCTTTCTTTTTGCTGTATCGAAAACGTACCGAACCGTGACTTTAAAACCGATGTACGCACCGAACCGTGATTTTTGTGTACCGTTACACCCCTAGAATACACGGATCCAATATACTGTTACACATCCAACTTATTTCCCAATTGTTTGTTCACTCTTTGCCAGCGCCAAGGGGGGCAATCGTGGGTCATGTCCCTGCAATGAGTCAGTCTCATTCATGCTACTCTAGTGATTTTGAGTCTAATATAAACTTTATAAGATTATAAACTAATATAAAAAAAAAATTAGCAGCTCTAATTCCAGTTTTAAACGTGCTATACCGTTAATGTTCCTTTAACTAATTGGTGACAATCAACAAATTAATTAATTTATTACATTGTGGTCAGTTTTATTAAAAAGAAGAGAAAATGCTGAAATATGACCCTTGATTTTGCGGCCCCAGCAGAGAATGAAGAGGTTTGGTTTTGAAAGGTTTCAAGAGGCCATTTTAAGCCGCGCAGGGGTGTTTATAAGAGCTAATGTGAGTGTCTTTTAAAGGACCCTCTTCACCATCTGGCTTAGTGAAGTGTTCTCATCCAATAAAAAGTGCTTATACTTTTTCCTCTCTTTCACTCAACAATCAAGCACGCATTCATATGCGTACCTGCATATCACTTCCTATCTCAGCTTTGCACGTTAAAGTTTTGCACTCTTCTGACCCTTTAGCTTCAAGCATGACTTTTTACTGGTGATCTCCATGGCAACCAGACATAGAGGGCTAATTTAGGGCTAGCATAACCCAGCAGACAGACTAAAGTGTTCTTGTAACGAAGAGGGGTTTTCAAGCAAAAAAAGAAGTGTAATGCAGCTTTAAAATTTGTTTTGTTTAGGTTTTTTAAAGAAAAGTGAAAGTCGTTTAAAATATAGTCAAAATTAGTATGATCACATGTTCTATTAAATATTTAAGTAAATACAGGTCAGAATAAGAATATTGTTTCACTTTTATATAAATATATCTGTTATGCTGAAGGACCATGGTTTGTAACTCTGAATGACATTTTGTTAAAAGACAGTGAATATCGTCTTTGTTCCCATTATTGCAATGCTTTTAGTATTGCTATGTCTGTATCATTAGATTAGTTTTAATAATATTCCTGACTAAATGAAGGCAGAAGCAGATGTTGAAAAATGAAAAGCATTTTATTCTACTGTTCTGATGCTCCCTGCCATGCTTGCCAAGCTTGTCACTTTGTTTCTGACTTGCTCGGCCCCTATAATGACTGCTTGCAGCTATATTTATGAATACTTTCTGTTTGCCAACATAAATGGCTTTGTCGGGATGGGTATTTTGTGTGGAGAATCCCTTCAATGGCCTCTCTTGAACTTGTGACTCTGTCAGAATAACAGCTTACCAATATTTCTGAACGTAATTGCAATCCTCAATACTTTTCTCGTTTCTCGTTTTCTTGCTAAGAAAGCCGCCCAAGCTACTGGGTCTGCATTTTCTTTTGGGCTTTTTACAGTGCCTAGCAACTCTCTCTGTTAGTGGGCATTTAAAATAAATCAATAACAAATAAAACCATACAAAGATGCATTCAATTATTAATATTAAGTTCAACACCAGAGCATATGAGCGGAGTGGAGCGGTGAGAATCTCAGCTCCTCGCTCGCGGAACTGTTCACCCCTCCGCTCCGCCGCTCAAAGCCACATCTTATTATCGCTCAGCGCTCAACGCAGTTTGCTTCGCGCTCCACTCAAATTGCCCCCCACTCGCTCCAAAAAAGGAAAAAAATCTGCATATACTTCACTTTTAGCTTAGACCACAGGCTTACCTCCCAAAGAACTAAAGAGGAACAACAACATTTTCCAAATAGAAATGTTTTATTTCAAATTGTAAATTAGGCCTAGCCTATGTAAGAAATATAGCCTATACAAAAAGTCATGTAAAATTAAACGAATAAATTGACCTAATAATATGAATAAAAATGATATAAACAAAAAAATGTACATAAAAGTTTTAAAAGTAAATTAACTATTAGGCCAGAATTTTGATAACTGAATTTTTGCTCAACGCGCACGATTAAAATTTTAATTATACCCTATCCATTGTACACACAAACTGCTGTAAAATTAAACGAATAAATGGGCCTAATAATATAAATAAAAATTATATAAACAAAAATATAAAAAAAAATATAGGCCTACATAAACGTTTTAAAAGTAAATTAACTATTAGGCCAACATTTTGATAACTAAACTTTTGCACAGAACGCACGATTCAAATTTAAATTGGCTTATATCAATTGTACAAACAAATTGCTGCAAAATTAAATGAATCAATGGGCCTAATTATACAAATAAAATATACAGGCTATAGGCCTACTGTAGGCTATCCTACATCGAAGTTTTAAAAGTAGGCTAAATGAACTAATTAGGCCAAAATTCGTATAACTGAACTTTTGCGCAGAGTGCACGTGGATTGCAATTTAAATTGGCTTATGTTGTCAAACTTAAAAAAAATAAAATAATAAAATGAATTGCTTTCCTTATCTACAGTTCTTTTGAGTTCACCTTCAAGAACACAAGTTTGGACAATGTCTAGGCTTCAGACTCATGCGGTGGTTGCGGAGAAAACCCTCTCTGCCCTCGCAGACCCGCTTGGGATGCTGAACACAATGCGAGCTTCTTTAGCCAGGCGGGGAAAAGACGTGGAGTCAGACTCGTGGTGTGAGCGGAACGGAGCGGGAAATAGGGCGACGCTCCGTCCTTTTAAAAATGCCGCCCTGCGCTCCGTCCAAGATTCGCCCGCTCGCGCTCCCCGCTCGCTCCCGCTCCACTCCGCTCACATGCTCTGTTCAACACATATTTGTCAGTGCTAAACATTCCTCATTTATCTGTAATATAAATAAGATGCTAAAATTGTTGTCTCTACAGTGATACTGTCAGTCAGTGTAATGGGTGAGACTGTGGTGTAACAGAGAATTTGCATTACCCTGAATGACGAAACTTCTACTTCAGCTAATATTGCATGCTATCAGCTGCTGGCCACCAATTTTAAATAGTGAGCTTGACCAGTAAAGGAAATCACAATTATTTAATTTTTCTTTTTACATTTCACTGAATGGCGTATTTTTGTAACTTTGGGTACCACACCATGAAAAGGTGAAATTATCAAATGTTTAGGAGCAATAACCTCACTTTGCTGCTGCACCACACTGTCTTCAGGGTGCTTTTTGATGATGTCAGACTGTTGAATGACTATCAGTTTTTTATATGATTTAAGAGTGTCTTCTTGTTCCTGTTACACTGAATGACCTCTAACAAATACAGGATGAAAGTCCCCTGGTTATTTCAAAACTTCACAGTAAGACATAGTCCTTTTAATATAACACAGCCAACACTTCTTTGAAAAATGCCAAGAAAACAAATATATTTTTAACTTGGTATTTTATGATTATTTAAAGATGTAGTGGTAAAATCACAGTCTGGTTTTTCATCTCAGACAGTTTTTCTCGACTTTGATTCTCTTACTTTACTCTTACGCTTGCACCTGATGGTATGGGAGTTTTTCTGATTCCTCCAGGTCTAAATAATTATACACAATTATTAAATTCAGACCTTATAGTTGCCTAAAACATAAAATAAGCTAAATTATAAAATAGGCCACTTTCATAGTATTGAAACTACATTAATTATGAGATTATATAGCAGTATAAAACACATTTACTTAAAACATTTTTTTGAATTCTTTTTCGTATTTTTGGGACCGCTGTCCAAAAAATATGATTTTGAATGATCTGTGTCAACATTATCATAAAGCTGCATATATGTGTGTGTCCTCTGAACACCAACGTCCCGTTTGAAGGTTTGAAAAACCATCGGAGGGTCGCTCAGATGTCGAAACTATAATTGCAAATCAGAAGTGACCTTTTCTCAAAGCGCTGTGTGTGTGTACTTCTCTATGTGTGCAAGTAATTACACCGAATTCTTCCAGAGGTGCTCTGAAAGAGTTTCCAGGTAAATCTTTCAGTGATAAATATCACAAGCCTTGCAGGGAGAGAATGTATTGTGAACCAAAAATCAAAGATGCGGGTTATCAGTTTTTCAGGGACTATCCTCTGTAATTGTTAGAAATGCAAATGAGGGCCACTCAGCCGAGATGAGCTGATGCTAACAGACTACTGATTATTTTCTTTAGTCTTGTGACTGTGCGTCATTCAAAGAATATTACACATAGTCCTTTACACAAATTTTTATATAGTCCCATTTTAAAATAAGACTGCATGCGCCTACGAATGAATCCTGGATCTGTTATGCAATACTGCTAAGAATGTTTGTGTTTTTGTGCGCATGGAGCATATTGAAGATCTGCCTTGAGAATAATGTTAATTTACGAACTAATTAAATTAACCTTTTTCTGTTTCTAACCCTGAACACAATATTGTTCTCTCTCTCTCACACACACACAAAAGTAACAAGATTAAGATCTGTGATGAGCATGAGCTCCTCTTCAGTCATCTTCATGGTCCTCACACTCTCTCACACACACACACACACACTCTCTTATACACTAGCTATTGCACCTTTATTGATGAGGCCGTGAATTAAACTTACAGAGAGTGGCTTGTGAATTAGGCGTAGTGAGAATAGCTGTCGATATTCTCTGTCTGTGTTTGTGTGTGCTGTAATGAGGTGGCCTGATAGCTGGTGTCTCCTGTTTGTGTGTGCTCCTCTCACTGAGAACAAATACATGTTACCATCTCTGTCCAGGGTTTTTTCTTAAATAGCTGTATAGTTTTGTTTGTTGTTTTTATTGTTGTTAAAGGGGTCATATGAAGAATCAATTCTTTGTCATTATTATTTGACTTAATAGCCATCATATTATGAAAACCTGCTGTAACTTTTAAAAAAATCCCAACTTCTCCCTCTGTGCAAAACGCCATTTATTTAGGGTGCCTGTGCGCAACATGCGCTTTGTCGAATTAATCCGTTACCCCTGTAGGTGTCTCAGCATCGGTTAGCACTTTCTACGTTTTTCAGGTCGTTAAATGTCTGAGAAGTAACATAATCTAATCTGGTGATAGTCCGGCATCCTGAAAACTCAAGCTTTTGAAAACTGGTATTAAAGTTTTTGGATATGATGCCGTTATCGTCTCCATGGAAACAACACAAACGTGAATTTGTGAAAACCGTGACGTCATGCCCATTATGTGTTCAGACTATAGACGCATAAACTTAACTACTGGCCTGGCAGCAAAATACAGCGTTTTTAGTCGTTTTCAGCACGGATCCTTGTGAAAACGTTGGCATCTGTATGCGAAAAATGCAAAGGAAAAACTTTTCTGTTTATAGTACATTATTGTCATGTAAACACCCTTAAATTCGGGGGTTGGAAAAAGGCTATGATTCGGGGTGGAGGCTATGAGGCTATATCTCAATATAGCTAAATGGGATTCATTATTAAACTTCAAAAGGCTATGATTTAATTAAATGAGAATGCTGCTGAACCTTTCAAAGTAACACAACGCTGTTGCGCATTCTACAGTCTCGCGGTTTCAGAGTTATATGAATGTATCTCTGTCTAAAGGGAACTGTCTTTAGTTAAGTTTCAATGGCATTATCTCTTTTCATCTTGCTTCCATAAAATGGCTAATAATGTAGTGTTTATAAGTGCAGTGCACCTTTGTTTACAGGGTTTCCTATGGTAACCACTATATTTCTGCTGTTCAATTAGCTATAAAAAAAATTCTTAATGTGATTTTTAGTCATTTTACGGGTTAGTACACTAAAAAAAATTATATTAAAGGTAAGGTATGGGATTTGCAAAACGGCCAGCAGATTTTGAAAATGCACAACTCAAAGGGTCCTACCATGATTGCGCGTCCGAACATGGACGCGCAATCATGCACTTTCTCTCTCTCTGTACTGGGGCGACTTACATTTACTGTGACTGGGTCACGAGCTTTGAGTGTGCCCACGAAGGGAACACTCGAGGGGGAGGGGGTATGGTACGACCGTTTCATTGACGCATTTTCTGTCCAATGATTCTAGGTGGTCTTGGAAATGATTGGCTGGAGTTTTTCGAGCCCTGCCCGTTCCACAGATGATTAAATTGCTTAATTTTCATGTCAGTGCTTCTAACTCAGTGGTTGTAAGTGGGTTAGGAATAGGATTTCAATTGATTTTGAAAAAATGGTCAAAAAAGAAAATCACATACCCCACCTTTAACTAAAATAATCTTAAACTGGCTAATAAAATCAAGTTGAATTTCATATAACAAGTTGAAATTGCTTAGAGTTAATCTCTCTCTACCTCTCCCTCAATCTCTCTCTCTAATATTTTTTTACAGTGTATATTACCATTGACTTTGTCCTACCCTGCTCATACAGCAGTGTTGTGCCTGAACGCGTTCAATGAACGATAGCTTATGAACTCGTTCATATTTAGGGCGAACGTGAACTGAACGTACTGAATTACTGCCTAAAGAACGTTACTGTGAACGCGTTCATTCTGGTGTCTGTGAACGCACGCTCTCTGTTTAACTTCGTTCAATAGGGTGCCAGATTTCTATGGAGGCTTCCAGGCGAAAACCCGGCTAAAACACACGTAAACAGGCCTTAATATGTAGCGAAAAAACACCCAATCTGGCAACACCAGCCACCAGTGTCGCACCGCGGCCGCCGCATGCGTCATCAAAACAAAAAGCAGCATGAGCTCGACAAAAGCAGCGAGCGAGGAGGCGTCGTATGATCATTTAAACGAGTTGACAAGGTCGGTGAGGATGGGAAAAATCTTACATTTCTGTGCAAACTTTGCCCGTCGATAAAATAATTGCTGTCTGTGGTTGTATATGAGCTGTGGCAATAATAAAAAATAAAAATAAGCTTGCAGCAAATTATGGAAAAAAAAGAACTATGAACTAGCTCATTTTTTGAAGAATGAACTATGAACTGAACTAGTTCATTTTAAAATTTGTGAACTGAACTTTGAACTAGTTCTTGTAGAAAAAGAACTTTCCCAACACTGTCATACAGTATTAATTTTATTTATGCAGGTCTTAAATTTCTTAAAAAGCCTGAAATTAGATTTTTTTTTTATTTTTTATTTTTTTTTACACTGCAGATACGTTATTAACTAAGCTGCAAAACGTTCTCAGAAACATGAAACCGCTTTTAGCCACCCGTTTGTACACGTCAAAAAGGTATTTCGATTTTTTGAAATGCAGCCCACCCAGTCACAATGACTGGGTGGGCTGTCATTGTGGAGCAGATATTAAGGAGCAGATAGGTTAGATTAGATCAAAAAACTCGGCACTTCGGTACCAAGTCGGTGCTAAAAAAAATAAACGGTTACGGTCCCAGCTTTTCTAGGTACCGAGTACCGGGTTAATCCGGTTCTTGATGCGCTGTCGGAAAGGTGCAGAGGTGCGTACCAGTGTTAATTTTGACAGCAAATTTTGATTTAGTTTTAGTCTTAGTCTTTTGACTAAAATGCCATTTAGTTTTAGTCATATTTTAGTCATCTGAATTGTTTTAGTTTTAGTCTAGTTTTAGTCGACGAAATACAATAACATTTTAGTCGACTAAATCTACAGTAGATTTAGTCGACTAAAATATAATTGGTTTAGGTAAATTGTAATGTGTTAATTTAGAATTTCTCTAAAATTTCCAAACTCATATACTCCCGGAGAAAACATCTATTAACCTGTTAATATGAATAATTTTTAAGTTTGAACATGCAATACAGACACAGATTTAACTACTGTGACTTAAAAATATCTTAAAATTAAATAAAACCACTTTTCCTAAAGTAGAACAGTCTTCTTTTCAATGAATATGCATTCTTTATAACTACTTGCAAACATCATTCTTTATTCTTTCAAGCAGACATATTTATTTGTATGAATTAAATATAATTAATCCTTATTAAAGCTATTAACAAACAGTGAATGCTTTTCTCTTTTTCTTTTGTTGCTTGATCAATATTAAGGACACAGACCGCATTATGTTTATTACCACTGTCACTTTAAGACGTCAGATCATGTCCAATGACATGCGGATACAATTGCACTGATGATACACTCACAACTGTTTAAGACTTGACCAGCATAGTTTACATGAATACTCTCCAAAACGGACATTTAGACATACTGTTGTGTGTTTGTCCATTCAGACACGAAAGAGAGCTTAATTCAGTCCTCGCGTGCTTGTGTCAATGTGCATGGCTGCACGCTTCGCTTCGGGTCGGGTGTGTACACACAGAAAACCGTACCGAATAGAGCTCTTTTTTGCATCGTCACTCTTATTCAGATCTATCTGCTCTACTCATTCTCCCAGACGTTCACATTTTTTAACGTTTTATGAGACCACGGGGTAGATCACATTACAGCCTACAAATGTGCGCATCTACCAGACACACGCAGGACATCAGTTCTGACGGATCGCTTCCCAAATCGTCACTAACATTTTCGTCTAGTTTTTATTCGTTGACGAAAATGTCAATAGATTTTCGTCATAGTTTTTGTCATTCAAAACTATTTTTTATTTAGTTATCGTCTCGTTTTCGTCTGTGAAAAAATGTCGTTGACGAATAATTTTCGTCAACGAAATTAACACTGGTGCGTACTTCATAAAAACACTCTGAGACACGGCGACCGGCGCTGCTAATGCGGTGGCTCTGAATCCACTTGTTGACAAGAAAGGAGGAAAGAGCCACATATGGAAATATTTTGAATTAGGCTAATGTCACGTTGCCATAAAGGGCCGTTCACACGTTTATATAGCGCGTTTTTTTGCGCGTGCAAATTTCAAATGTAGGCGCGCGGCAAGCGCGCTCATAATAGAAGAGACGTGCGAGCTCGTCTTTCCAGGCTCGCCGCTGTTCATGGTTGCATAGCGGAGACACAGGAAAGCAAGCGCTTGTGGAAAGGAGAAAGCGGTGCGATGCGCTCTCCATGATGACGAGGAAGTATCAGAATTAATTGATTTCTAGCCCTTGCATTAGAAATCAGCTACAGGGTACTCAAGCTTTAAAGACAGGCAAGAGTGACATTTTTGGATTAAATAAAAGTACAGTTAAAGGGATAGTTCGGCCAAAAATGATATTTAAACCATGCATTACTCACCCTCAAGCCGTTTGAGATGCATCTGTCAATCTTGTTTCAGACGAACACATTTTCAGTTATTTTTGAAAATGTCTTAGACCCTTCAGTGGATATAATGTGAAGCAATGGGGTCCACCTCCTTCAAGTCCCAAAATGTGAATACATCCTTCACAAAAGTAATCCATCCGGCTCCAGGGGGATAAACGAAGGCCTTCTGAGGGTAATCCGTGCGGTTTTGTCCTAAAAATATACATATTTAAAACTTTATAAATGAAAATATCTGACTTCCGGCAACGATCGACGCGCGTTCACGGGTGATGGAAGTCGGTGTACGAGGTAAGACGTAGAGTAGGAACTGTTGTGACGTAGAACGAACGCGCCAGCGCAGCCAGAGAGCAGAGCAAAACAAAACACGAAAGCGCGTGAACGCACGCGTGTCGATCGTTGCCGGAAGTCAGATATTTTCATTTATAAAGTTTTAAATATGTATATTTTTACGACAAAACTGCACGGATTACCCTCAGAAGGCCTTCGTTTATCCCCCTGGAGCCGGATGGATTACTATTGTGAAGGATGTATGCACATTTTGGGACTTGAAGGAGGTGGACCCCATTGCTTCACATTATATCCACTGAAGGGTCTAAGACATTTTCTAAAATAACTGAAAATGTGTTCGTCTGAAACAAGATTGACATATGCATCTCGAACGGCATAAGGGTGAGTAATGCATGGTTTAAATATCATTTTTGGCCGAACTATCCCTTTAAGTCAAATAAAACATGTTTTATCTCCTGTATAGTTTGGTAACACTACAATGAGACACCATTCATTAATATTACTTAATGCAACATCAACACATTGAGTGAACAATATATTTTTACAACGTTAATTAATGTTTGTGAATGTTATTTAATACAAACACTTGATTGTTCATGTTTGTTCACTTCATTCATTGTGCATTAAATAATGTTAACAGATAAAACTTTTGATTTTAAAAATATATTAGTACATTTTTAAGTTAACCCCATGGAGAATAATTGCTACAGTATATAACTGTTGTTTATTGTTAGGTAATTTTATCTAATGTTATCTAACAAATAGAATCTTATTGTAAATTGTTTTTAATACTACAGTTTCCATCTTTGTAACCGTGATATACACTTTAATATGTGTAAATTTAATCTAAATTAAGCTTTGGTACCGAAATTGGTACCGAGAACCGTGGATTTTCACTGGTATTGGTACCGAATACTGATATTTTGGTACCGTGACAACACTAGGTTAGATACTGTTGTTCCTAATCACCAGAAGAACTGATGCAAATAGTAAAACCTTGTGCTGTTCCTGTAGCACTTCCTGCTCATCATATCCTTCTAAAGAGTCCCAGAGAAACAAGTAGCCGATGTTTATTTTTATCAAGGTCCCTGATTATGTCAGTGCTAATTGTTCTGTGAACCTGTCACAATGAAGTGCAGACTTTTCAAAGAGTCTATTATTGAAGGATGCTGCAATTAAAAAGTATATTGTACTCAAAAAGGAAATCCGCAACTCAAGTCCAACAAAGTTTCTCATTTCATGTGGGAAGAGGGTGTTTGCATAGACATAGAAGATATTAAAGATGGCTTGTTTTAATTTTAAGGGTCAGTGAGAGAGAGTGGAAAAAGAACTCATATATCCACTGTGTACTAAATTTGCACAAAAAAATAGTGCTAAAACTAGCCATATAAGTGAGCCTTGGTGGGAACATTTCATAAAATTTATCTGATATGACCTTTAACTGTTTTATCACACATTTTCATGGAGAGAATTTATTCAGGTATTTTTTTCTTGATTAACTTTCTTATAAGGGAGATCTGGGTAAAGACAAAGTTTTAGTGTGAAAGGGGTCAGTGATTAACCCCTCTTGGTCTTGGAGACAAATGTCATTCATGGATGGCGAGTGATTGCAAATAGTCCTCTTTGTGCTCTTGATGATCTGCAGCTGGTCTTTGTAGTGGCAGATGCAGCCAAAATGAGAGAATAATTGATGTTGACAATTAATTTTGCATTCTTTTTGAATACTTATCAGAATTAATTCTGTCAATATCAGTTTATTTCCTCATAATTTTGAGCAGAAAAATATTTTGTGTGAGGAAGGAGGAGGTTTGAACAGTGTTTTGAAGACAGTCGCATTCTTGTGACCATCTGTAGCTGGTCAAGACTGAAGGATTTTTCAGTTGTGATGCTATAGTTTTTGAGATTTTGATAGAATATTTCTTTCATTTTCAGCACAAAAACAGTAGGACAAAAATGTCAGAAATGTGAAAATATCCAAAAATCCTTGGACAGTTGGTAAACGTACTGTTGCTCTGTTGCAGGAGACACCAGATTGGGCCCCTTCTGAGTTCTTTTATTCTTGAAAAAGCCATTCTTAATGTCGAAGAAGCCATCCTGGCCCTCCCAATGAAAAGGTTTGAGCAGAAACTGTAGTTTCAGCATGAATACCCCTTGTTTGGCAGCAGGGGGTTTCTGGCGCTTGGAGAAATGTATTTTTCTTCTTCGTAATGTATGGCAGAGCCTTGCAAACAGTGCTCTTGCTTAGTTTCTTTGTACTGTCCTGTACACAGCCTCGTCTCCTTTCTCAAGACCCCTCTTCTCTGCAAAGCAATGTCCTCTGGGTGTTTTTTTCGAGTTTTATTTAGTAGTGGTTGGGTTGGGATGCACTTTTTTCACCAGCGCAAGATTGAACTGTCATTGCAATCCGTTCTGTGGAGTTAAAACACTCCTCAGACTCTTCACCTCTGTGCTAATGTTTTATTTGTCTTGACACATTTTACATTTCGCCTGTGTGAGATGATTAAGAGAAGCATTGCATGATCAGAGTTCCTCTAGGGCAAACAGCCCCTATCGTACTCAAGCAGTCATCCTATATTTTGTTCCGTCTCTGTTTGAGATCATGAACAAAATGAATCCGTTTGTAATTAGGGAGATTGTGACTCAGGGTCGTATGATTAAATATGTCATGATTATGGCAGACTACACTAGTAGTGATAACCTGCTAATTCAGATTATTCATACAGCTGAATTTTTGTGGCCGATTTTATTTTTTCCTTTTGTTTTGGTTTTCAGTTTAGTTTTAGTTGGCTGTTGTATTTTTTAATGATGCAAAAGAAATTCCATTTTAAAGCTGCAGTCCATAGTTTTCCCTCTTTGTCGCCATCTCTGTTCAAAATCTGCAATTGCAGTTATTCGCGGAATTATCAACTTTACGTGGGTTGTGCCTCGGCACGGCACAGCGCGGATGAATCCAGTGTTTTAAGGAGACTGTGCGGCTGTCAGTCACCACGCGGTGTGGATACTGTCATTCAGAATCACAGATTCTACTTTTTGGAAGTATGACCAACATAAATTTTAACCCGAAAAGGTCATCTGAACAAGTAACATCCACTTTTTGTTCTGACCAACTAAGGGAAAAAAAGCAATGCAGTAAATCACGCTGATTAAATCTAGCGATCGCTTATCATATCACGTCAAACCGTGCAAAAAAAAGTTACGGACTGCAGCTTTAAATTTATATTTTTAGTTTTTAAAGTTTACATTTTAAATGGTCAACATGAGACATGCTACACTCTGGCACCTCCGGACCATTTATGGTTCAGCAGCATAGAATATCATCTTTTGTGTTCAACAGAAGAAAGAAACTCGTACAGGTTTGGAACAACACGAGGGTGAGTAAATGATGACAAAATTTTTTCCTTTAAATTGTTCAAGTGGATTAAAAAAATTCAGCTTGGTTTAAGTGACTTCTCTGTGAGGTGTTTTCATTCATCGCCACATTATTGACAATAGAAAATTGACCTTTTTTACCCCTACATAATTTTCAGCCCTAAATGGATATCTCACACATACACAAAAGAGATTAAAAAGTATATATATTTTTTGGTATATCTTGCAATCCTACCCCAGATCATAGCCAACTTGTTCCCATCACCCATGCTCTTCTAATGTTCATGCTTGAGACACGGTGAGACACGGTGCGACACTAAAGCCAGGAAGTGCAATGATGTGATTTAATTCACTGAATGTTCAGATTTTGTGGTGCACATTTATAGTATCACTTTTTTTTTGCTTACCTTTTTCAATAATTCGTCTTGGTAATAGTTTTAGTTGACGATAATAACCTTGGAGAGAAGGAGCTGGAATGATTATGATAGAGATTGCGATGAAAATGGAGAGTGGAAGAAGGGCATCATCTATTCTTTGCCACATTTCCCCTCAGTCAGCACAGAGTCTGTCTCCACCTCTCCCTCAATCTCTCTCTCTCTCTCTCTCTCTCTCTCTCTCTCTCTCTCTCTCTCTCTCTCTCTCTCTCTCTCTCTCTCTCTCTAGCTTTCATTCCTTCAGTCTCTCTCCTTTCTCTCTTCACTCTGTATTCCTTCAGAGGATTGAGTGTAAAAGCTTGCATCAGCCTCCCCCCTTCTGTTTGATGAAGGGATGCGGGTGTAGAGGAACTCGCCCGGTCCTGTATGTGTTTGTGTGTTTAAACTGTTGTATAGCCAAGTTCGTCAAGCTCTTAGCTCCTTTCGATTAGAGGTCAGATTCCCTCTGCAGTAATACGGTCTTGCTTTTTCACCCACACACAATCTCAAACAGTTGAGTTAAAAAACACACATTTGTGTTTCACACACACACAACAGAGAAACACACACTCTCCCGCCCACTATGCGTAATGGATGACTCGACACTAAAAACACTGATTTCAGCATATGGTCCAAGTGAACTAATCTTAACAATCTGTTGCAGTAGAGAATTGGATTCCTAGAAATGGTGCTGCCTTGGCATCAAAATATTTCTCTGCAATAGATCCAGTCTTTACTGATCCCTGTGCCACCGTGAAGGCAACGGGTTATTACAGCAGAACAGTTCAGTAAATACCAGTGGGACTCGTTGGCACAAGCTTTCCTTATCCACTCGTGGCAATCAAGAACCGGCTGCAGCTTTAGACTGATTTAAGATGACAAGCAACGTGGGCATGCCTGCTTCCTTCAGAGCGCGCCGGCCCACATCCGCTGCACAGAAATGCCATGGTTAACGAGAACATTCTAGTCATTACAGGTCATGCAAGGCTCTCCTGTATTCCCTTATCTTGTCACTCCAATATCCCTCAGAGCATGATTTCGTTTTGCTTTGGTACAACAAATGAGCATGGGTTTATCTTGCCAGACTTTATAGAACTGTTGACCTGTTTCTTAAAAAGTAAATACTAACTAGTGGCGTGAGGCAAATCCCCCCCTAGCACGAATGGAGACACAGGAATGTTATTTTACTCCATGCCTTTAAAATAGCTTGAATGTAATTACACCCTTGGCTCATTTAGCATATGCGGTTCTATGAATATGCAAATTTCCCCCCCTCCTCCACTCACTCACATCAGCTCAGAGATCCACTCGTTGACGATCATACGTTGACCTGATTGGTTACAAGGTAGTTTGTGACGTCAGAAACGCCAGCGATATTAAACCGTGTTTTTGAGACCGTCTTTGGTTCACTGCAGTTTTTACGAGAAAATACTCAGCAATGGTGTTGACATGAATTTGCACATGGTTTGTCTTAAAGCAAATCAAAAACACCTCATAGACGTAACTTGATTTTCACCACAGGGGAACTTAAAAAAAATTCTGCGCGATTAGGAGTTTCACGTGAGGGTGAAAAAGTTCATATTCAGGTTGTTCAGCTGAATTTGAGGATTGACCAGAAAAGCTGCTTGGTTTGAAAGTGACTTCTGTGAGTGGTCACTCTTGACAATTATTGACAACTATTGGCAATTGACCTTTTTTGTCCAAAAAAATGTCTGGACCTTAAGCCTACAGTGGGTTTTCACTTGAGAATTAAAGTGTTGGTTGCATGGTTTCAATTGGTTCATTGTTACTTGTTGCTTTAACATCTTGAATTTTAACAATTGAGTATTTTTTAGGTGCTCCTTCAGGAACCCAATGCTAATTGAACTGATGGTTTTCATGTATTTATTTTTTGGAAAGAAATGCTAACGTACTCTCGCATTGTCATTGTGATGTGGCGTTTAGCGCAGATATCATTTTTGGAGGCATGATCTGTTTTTAAATGGTCATCTAAAAGTGAATTTCTGGTGAATGTATTTAGTTGTCAGGCTCATACAATATCAGGCTACATATGGTCATGAAAAGCATGTCAGAGATTGTTAAAATAGCGTAATAAAAAGAAATTTAATAGAAAGAAGTCATAGAAAGGGCATGGAAATCTTCAGTGAATATACATTCTATCTCTTAAATAGTTCATTGACTAGACATTCTTTCTGGGAGTGTAAATAAATATATATATATATATATATATATATGTGTATATGTATATGTGTGTGTATGTGTGTATATGTATACACAAACAATTATAAAAAAAAACTGAAATGGGGACAGACAGACTGCAGATTTTCAGATTGCTTTTCTGTACAAAAAGAGAACAGATCAATTTTCTAGCTGTGAAGCATATGTAGACGCTTTGCTATATATATCCGTGTTGAAAATGTGTTTGTCAAACGCAGTGTTTCAGATGAAACCCAGCTCAAAAAGCATGTTGAAAATGATTGAAAAACAAAATTCAGATGTCTGTGCCTGAATTGTTTAACATGCGAGTTGTGGCTAAAAGACACATGTCTCTTTGAACTGTGCATTTTTCTCTCTATCTGCTGCAAGGCAGTAATATTAATTCCACTAATCTGTAGTCTCAGGGGCTTGTGGGAGTAATTAGGCAGTTGGATTACGGCTCATTTGGGGGATTATATTCCTGCATTAATCTCTCACAGTGGTCCAGGTTTATCTCTGGTTGGTTGGATGGCTCCCTCCTGTTCTCTGTCATGTTCCTCCCACTTGTAGCCTTTCTCTCTTGCACTTTCTCATCCTGTTGCTGAGACAATTAGATAAATCAGACATACAATGCCATTATTTTTACCAGCAGTCTCATAGGCAACTAAATGATACATTTTTTTGCATGTTTTCTTTTTTCTCTTGGCAATCATCCCATCGATCTATGGCTTTGTTCACAGTGCTTCCAATTCCAAGTCCAATCTTTAGGGCTGACTGTCCTCACTGTAATTTTACTAGTGATGAAATCAGATCTGTTTTTTTCAGACAGTGTTGTGGATATTTTCTCAATCTATTCTAGACTGGTTGCCCTACAAATGACTTTAGCGTCCCCACGATGCCAAAAGACATGAGGAGCTGTCATTTCATCAGAGGATAGAAGACGATTTGATATTTCTCCGCATTGTTGAACTCATGAGACGCATCAGACATCATAAATGTCAAAGGTTTGCAAACCATATGGATGGGGTTTAGATTAGGGCTACAATATATTATTTTGATAATTGATTAATCTGTCATTAATGTCTGATTAATGGGATTTTATTACAACCTGCCCAATGTTGTCATCAAAGAGTAAGAGAATCTTTATAGGCTATACTATGCATTGTGCAAAAAAGGGTTAAAATAAGCATTCAATTCTAAAACTTGCCGACCATAATAGAGTAAAACAAAACCACAGACTATATGCATTCACTTATTTGAATATAGTCATTATATTACATTTATACCCACAACAATCCCTTTACATTTAATGGCTCTCATAAAAATGCAACTATACATGTAGCATTTTAAATGTACAACAAAATGCATATTTAACATGGTGTTATTTAGTACTGTAAAGTGAAGAGACTGGCGGATGCTTTCCATGTACATGATAGGCATCATAATCAAATTTGTTGTGAATCTTTTTTTTAATCTTTTTTTTTAATAGTTGTTGCAGAAGTATCACGCTCCTAATTAGAGTTATTTCAGTGAAGTCTGTGAAGTTTTATTGTCTTCAGTCTGTCTCACTCAGGATGAACCTTTATGCAAAATGTAAATATTTGTGACTTAAGAACATTTACAGATTTTCAGATGCAACAAAAAATCTGATTTTTGCTGTTTGTCTGTTCAAAGCCTGTGTAAACCATCGGTGTGTAGAAGAAATCTGTGGAACCACATGAACCGTGAGACAATTCAAAGCTGCACTGCATTTAAAAAAACAGCCTGGCATGTCTGGTTAAAGCTGGTCAAGCCTTTTTACCAGCCAGTCTTCTAGACTGACCAGCTGACATTGAGTTTAAGCCTCACGCATCAGACATTTAGCCAACAATCCTTGGAAATTACGTCTAAGGCACACAAAACTGGAGTTTCAAAGTCGTCATCTGATTAGTTGAATTCTACTGTATTTCCGGAAGATGTGTGCGTCACGTTCTTTGATAGCTCTCCTGGAAACAAAGTCATTGCAGTGCCAAACCCCCTTATGGAAGAAGAAAGCAACTTGTGTTCAACTGTGAATATGATTGCTTAACAGGATCAACTAAAAGCTGGATTTTTTTTAAAAAGTATGTGAACTTCACAGCATACTCTTTAAAATAAGTCCACAAGTTTTACCTGCCAGTCTGTTATTGTAGGGACATTTACTTTACAATCACACGCCCCTAAACATAACGCTAAACAAAAACTGTGATCGGTGGCTTTACATGTCAGTCAGACGGCCTCTGGGCGGTCCTTGACCAATGAAAGCTTCTATGGAGTCCAGACCTTCTGCCATCAGTCTGAAGGTCTGGCTACGCAAGACTAGCTGACAAGTGACCAACACCCCTCTAAAACCACCAATCCAGACTAGCTGGGAGAAACGCATTGAAGATTGAGATCAGAGCATCCACTTGTTTCAGCACACAGCCTGTCTCAGATCAGTATTCAGCATGGCTAAACCTCCCTATCTGATTCAGCACTGCTTCTCTCCTGAAGGTTGATTGAAAGATCTCTCTTTTCTCCCCTCTCCTCGTCCATCTTTACCCCTCTGCTCTGTCTCTTTGGATATGCCTTATATTCCTGACAGTAGTTTAAAGCACACATCAGTAAATATGCACTTTGATGTGCTGCAATGGGACCGTGTGGGTATGTGTGTGACAGTTGCTGTGCTCCCTGGAGTGCTTGCTCTCTCTGTCTCTGTCTCTCTCTCTCTTCCTTTCTCTCTCTGTCTTTATAAGAATTTCTGTTGTGTGTTGGGCTGAGACTTCAAACATGGACGGACAGATACACAACAAACACACACACACACACACACACACGCACACAGGCACACCAATTAAATTACTTGTAGTTCCTGCTGAGAGAGATGGCAGTTGGACCATGGGGATTTCTAATTGAGTGGTTTGCTGTGAAGAAGCTTGTTTTGCTTTTATCACTCTCTATCTGTCTTTCTCTCACTCAGATTACTATCGTCGTCATTATTAACATCACAGACCATGGGAGCATTTGAGCTGTTCAGAAACTTTCAATTTAAAATGTTTAATGTAGGAACTTAACTGTGAAAATGTAGTTTAAAGAAGCATGTTTTAACAGCTTTTTCACTAAATGAACAAGAAATAATGTTTCGTATGTAATTAATGTAAACCATATTTGCATTTATGGATGGATGGGTAGATGGAAATGTAGGTAGATACCGTTGGTAGATTAGCTTTTATTTTCATTTTTTATTTTGATACGGTATGTTTTTATATTAATTATTTGTATTTTCAGCTTAGTTTGAGTATTTTTAGTACTTCAACTTAAACCTTTTATTTCAGTTATCTACCAAGGCAACATTTTGTCTTTTTACTTTTACCATTAATTCTCCATGGGGGCAATTAGTTTTATAGCAGTTGAGTAAAAGTAAATACAGGGACTTTAATGTATTATGGTGTTTTGTAAAGTCAAAATGAAGTATGTGTTCTGAGTTTGTCACACCAGAGAAAAATGTGTTATTAGCCACCCAGCCAAATTTGAATGAAAAAAAAAGCCGGCAAGTACATAAAATAAGCTATCAAAATCTTTAAAAAAAATGAGCAGAAAATACTGCTCTCAAACGCTGGGGGCGTGTCCGCTGGCTGCGCTGAAACCACGCCCACTCGCGGGAAAGCTTCCGAAAGTGATATTAGGTGATACTGCTTTCGGGACGGGGAGATAAAGGGCGAGGCGGGAGATAGTCAGTTCGGCCCCATTCACCAGTAACAGCGGATTATCAGTGAATCCCAGTTGTCTCAGACGAAAGTTTATAAAACTATCCCTTGTAAAATGATCACTACAGAGGCGGGTGTTGGCGGTGATCCTCAGCTCTCCATCAAGGTTGGCTCTTCACAAAATTAATCCACCTCTTCTTGATGTGATCGTTTTTAGGAAATTTAAATAAAGACACCGATCTGTTTTGTACATGATGCGAATCCAGGTAGTAGCCTACGCATTTCTGTGTCGAAGGCATAGCTAGCTAGCAACTGTAGGCTGTAGTAACTAATAGTACTGACAGTAACCCGCGATTGAGCGGCAAACTGATGCAAATGTGCTCTATTGTTAGGGGAGGGGCCAGCCTCAGTGCGTCATCAAGTAGGGGCGTGTCCACGAGCTCAGGGGCTCCAGTGCGTCATCGAGCCCCATTTTAGCCCCGCCCAAAAAATTCGGAAAATAGCAATGGTGAAAAACTGTTTAACGGTCTAACTCCACAATTCAGTACTTCACAGTTCACAGTCTTTGTAATATCTTTTAGCAAATCATTTCTAACATTTATAATGGGTTTAGAATTTTTTTTTAGAATTGCCTTTACAGGGACTAAACATGAATAAATATTTAAACAGTGACCTAAAATATTAGCTTTTCATATTTAAATTGAGCAGGGTAATAGAACGTTAAACAAAAGAAAATTTGTTTTGTTCTTTTTTAAAGGTGACCTATAATTCAAAATTGAATTTACCTTGGTATAGTCAAATAACAGGAGTTCAGTGCATGGACATGACAGAGTGAATCTCAAACTGGACTGTTTTCGCGTTCTCATTTAATTCACGTTTATGAAAAACACCCCTGAAAAACGGTCGGTTCTCCACACAATACCGACTGTGACGCAATAGTCGGGATCATTAATATGTATGCCTCCACAAATTTGCATATGCCAGCCCATGTTCAATGACAGGCGAAACTGCGCAGCCGAAGCATAGCAGTTGCTCAGTGTTTGGATGTACACATGAACACAAAAGTATTTTTTAGTTCCTTCATCCGAGCCTCTGAAGAAACAATGGCTTACTTTTATTTTCTCTGGAAATTTCCAAACATTTCACCGACGACTGTTTCCTCAACTTGGGCCAATACAGAGCTGGCGTCGGATCAGCTACCAAGCAACACTTTCTGATGTGTAATTGTTCAAGTTCAGACAGGTAACCTTTCTCTCAAAATCGTTTAATACTGTTTATGCATCAGTAAGTCAAGCCAGTGACTAAAATATCAACTTCACATCGTTTATTTTAGTAGGATGAAAAAAAACGTATTTAAATTGTGAATAAATTATATACAGAAAGCGATCAAAGAACAATCTTTCCACAGCGCGAGTTTATCTGGACACTTGCAAAACTCGTTATGAATTCAATGACGCACGTTACACTGCACAGCGAAGCTCTTACTGTATTTACATGATCGTGTTTGCATTGGGGAAAGCATTAGAGAACAGAAACTGCGTTGCAATGATAAGATCTTCATTCTCGCGACCAACAGACTGTCCTCTCCTTGCTCAATGCTCAGTCATCACAGCAACATTGTATGTGATGGGAATAGATCTAAATACTTTAAAAACATCTCACGATTCGTTAATTTCGATAGCTGTAATAGTAAAAACGTATAATAGCTGTAGTAAAAGTATTCGAGAGAGTTTCACATGTAATACATAGCTATTTCATATGCAAGCATGTCAGCCAATCACAGCAGAGGGTTCCACACAGCAGACACGCCCCTTCAAACAGAGCGTTCAAATCAGAGGCTAAAATCCGGGTGGGAAAAATGCCTTTTATTTCTAAATTATGACTATTTTTGATCTAAAAAACATACTAACATTATAAGGGCAACCCAGGAAACATTATAAAATAATATAAAAAACCACTCTAGGGCACCTTTAAAATATTTTTTCAAAATGATATTTCAGCTTTATTTCAACTAATTATTTTAAAAAAAAAAAGTTTTAGTTAACAATAACGACACTTGAGTAAGTTTTTAGAAAATATTATTGTGATTTTCTTCCGGAGATGTGGTGCTCATATGAAGGTGAACCTGATATCACCAAGTTCCTGGAACAACATTGCAATCAACCAATTAGATTTGAGTGACATTTTACAGTTTAGGCTTACAACCAGGATTAGGTGGTTCTTCAGTGTTATTCACCTATCATTTCCCATTGGTTTTAGGGTTGGGTTATGTTTAAGGGTAGGGATCGTGTTAGGACAAAATTTTCAGACAGGAATGTTGTTTCAGCCAGGATCAACATATTATTTTCTCTTACTAGGCAAAATCACAGTGTACCTCTTGAATGATCCCGGTTCGAGTCTGTCGCGTGCCATTAGTCTACCCATATTTGTTGACAGACATTCAAAGATGTATCACAAAATAAAATGAAAAACACTTGAGCAATGCTCTTGAAATTTTAATATCTACACTTATCGGATGGTTCCATACCTGCATATAACCTTTTCATTTCCCCCCTTCTTTATTGGATGATTTGTGCCAATTTATGTGTTTGCATCCTTTTTTTCCCCCTGAGATATAAGCAAAGAGTGGCATCAATTATGCTTAAGCGTTTGATCTGTTCTCTCTACGCTCGCTCTCCGTCTCTGACAGTTAAAAGGCTGTGCAGATATGCATTACAGTTCCCTTTTGTTTGACTTCCTCTTTATGGTCCTTTTATGTGTTTATGTGCTCACAAGCTTTATTCAATCTGGCCTTCTCTCTTTTAAATTCAACCTGCATCTTTTTCAAGCCGTGATGTTTCAACGTTCACCCTTTATATTGATCTCGGCTTTAACGGCGCATTTTATGCGTGTTTGTTTGTGTGTGAATGTAACACTGTTGGATAATCTTCCTCTTCTCTTCCTCAGCAACTCCTGCGAGAAATGCAGCAGATGGCCAGCCGACCATTCGCCACCATCAACGTCGCCTTGGAGACGGACGAGGAGCCGCCAGACCTGATTGGTGGAAATGTGAAGGTTAGCGTGACCTTTCGGATGGTGACATCAGAGTTGGCTTTAAGAGAGGGAGTGCAGTTACTGCATATGTTAATGTTGGGAATGAACTGAAAGCTGAGTCACTGGCTCTGTTCCAAAACCGCTGTCTGCGGTCTACATAAGCAACTGCCTTCTAAGACAGCAACTTAATAAAAATTCATTTGAACTCTCTTAGGTCTGGTCACACGTGTGCTTCTAATGTGAAGCACCAATAGTTAATCCAATAGTTTCTTATTAGCATATGTTGCTAAGTTAATGATTCATTGCACAAATAAGCACAAAAGTAAATACAGTAGTGCACAAATATTTGGTGCAATAGTCTGTTTTTCATCAAATGGATTGGGCTTTTATTATTACAGATCTCCTGCTTTGATTGCAAAGCACCAGCTCTTGATTTTATGGGTATAATGTCCATTTTGCATCACTTTAAAATTCTCTCTGCTAATGTTGTTAATTATAGAGGGAAGCGTTTCAGAAGGGCTTTTCACTCTTAATATAGTTGACCCTTGATCATTCTAAACCCTGGTAAAGGGAATCTTGGGTTATCTTGCTTTACTTTTCACATTGCCTATGCTTTACCCGGGGTTTACAATTATTTTTCTGGGTATTTTGCCATTTCACTCTGCATGTTCCTAAAAACCCTGGGTTAGTGTTCTTATTTGCATATTTGTGGTGTCAACAACCATGATTGGAAAAATACAGGTATATATAACTCTAGCTTCACTATTTTACAACTGAATATGACAACTGCCAGGCCAAAAAAAAAAGGCTCTCAAACTATGCAGTTGAGGGAGTTATTTTTCCATGTAGGCTACATTTTTATACGCCTACTGAAAATAGGCATAGAGTAAAAGATCGATCTTGTTTTAAAAAATAAATAAATTAATATCTGGATTGTTGAAATCAAGATTGCCATTATTTGAAAAATCTATGTTTTTACCCAGCACTATAAATTAAATAATTGTATTGATTTTTAAGTAGTAAATAAAATATATTTCCCTGAACTAAACCTACAATATTGGGTGAAAATTTCCACAGAGCTTTCCATAGTGAATACTACGATTGCCTGATCTTTGAAGGATACATGTGATGCCCCTGGATAAATTGGCTAAAATTGTGTACTATAAGGTGGTATAGATTTTCGGGAATGTTCCAGGAATAGCAGCTCACTAGGTTTTAGAACAGAACTTCTGTGTTTTACAGCTCAGACTAAACCTCTGTGTTTGTTTTCCCACCTTGTTCATTTGGAGTTCGGTCCGTTTATGCATATATGAACACTGCAGACATGCTTGGATCTGCACCCAAAAAAATGGTCTGAGATCACCTGAACGAGGTGTGAAAACAAACTCTTAAGCAGTTTGCTTGTGGCGAGTAAGCAATCCGACCCAACGGACCAGCGCACCAGGCTGCATCATAATGTATTGATGGGGGAGCAGGCCATCGTCATTGAAAGCCAAATCACACCTTTTTATTTTTAAAATGATAGAATTATCCGAAATAGCTTAGTCGGGACAACATTCTCACCATGTAGCTATGTATCCTTCTCAAAATGATATAATATAGTATAATATTAAATAATATAATGACAGTAATATAATGGCCGCTACAAAGAAAGCCACTATAAGCCTGCAGAGCCGTTGTCTATCCATCTGGAATCCCGGAACATAAACCGATGCACTCTCACCACTGAGAGGACAGTTTACTCGCACATGACTTGTATTAACAAATTTTGGGTTCTTTTAGAAATGTTGCTTTGTGAAAGCGAAATGAACTAAGATGATATTGCAACATTGTAACAATTGTAATCCCTGTCTGGGAACAAAGCAAACAATACATGTCTGAACACTCTTAGGGGCCATTCACACAGAACGCGTTTTTCCATTCCACTGCGCTACCTTCCCATTGTTTTTCAAATGTAAACAAGTACTAGACGGACAACTTTAACCATCATGCTTGCATCTTTTGCAGTGTCTTGCTGACATTCTAAAAACGTGGTGCTCAAGTTCAAAAAAGTTCAATGCGTCTCTAGACCGTGCACTCCCCATCCACTCACCTGTGCCTCACGTTTTTAACAGCGAGAACACTTCCTAGTTAGATGAAGCTTACTTTAATTGTTTACTTTAGTTTCAAGGCTTCTTGACAACTCTATGAGATTTGTAACTAATAACTGCATTACATAGTATTACAGCTGGATTTGATTTCAAGAATTGCTGGTTTGTAATTACTGTTTCGTAGTGTTTGTTGTCCTAACACGGTAATGACAACCCTAGAGTAAAGATCTGATTTGGATTTACCTCTTTGCTGAGTTGTCACTCCTGCTCCATCAATGTCCTATGCGCACTATCAAGGTCTAAACGTAATTACAATCCAGCCGTCCTTGATAGCAAAAAGCTATAAATGCTGTTATTTCTCACAAATCTCATAGAAGGGCCCTGAGGGTGTGAGACTAAAGTAAACACGACTAAACAAGAATGAAGCGCATGAGCTCAGTGGACATCAGAGCATTCAGTGCCATAGTGTGTGGGCTCTGACACACTCAGTATACCTCTGCCTTCTCGCTCCCTCGCCGTCGCTCTCGTTTTCTTTTTTAATTATAAGAGTTAATTAAACAGAACCTGTCTTCTGCTTGCTCAGTCTGGTTGCCTCAGATAATCACCTGAGCGGTAAAAGTAATAAACGCACATATATATATACATACACATACATACAGCAATACACCCCTCCATACTCATGCCGTTTCTCTCGGCGGCTGTAATTGAATTTTTTAGGAGTTTCTTCTTTTTGTGTGCTGAAAGAGTAGGTGTGTATAGTGTTAAAGATAAATGGCGTTCCCCCTGCTCTGAATTGACAGTGGGAAAGTGCCAGGAGGAGAGAGAGAGATAGAGAGGAGTGAGGGGGTGAACTGGCCTCTGTAGGATAAGAAGTGGTTTAAAGAGAAGAATATATGAAGAAAAGGAGGAATGAATATGCAAGCGCGCTGTACAGAGGGGAGGATGTGTGAATGGGGGTAGAAGAGCCGCAGTAAGCACACAAACACTGTCATTGAACAGTCTTTTTGATGCATACACACTAATACCACGCAAACACACAGCACACACTGGGGAAACTCGGCTGTTAAGCAAAACGACCAAGTGTGTGTGTGTATAAAAGTTTATGCAGGTCTTGGGACTAAGGGCAAAATGAGTGTGAAATGGGTCAAAGCTGGAATATGATTTGTGCATGTGTTCCAAAACAGAAGGTCATGTGCTTTCAGCCCTGCACCACACGTGCATTAACATACAATACTTACAAAAAAACACCATGTATTTTTGTGCAAGTACCATTGTAATGCCATGGTATTCTTTGAAGTTCAGTGCCTTGGGATATAGCAGTCATTCCAATTCACTGGTATATGTAAAAGTAACATGGTTTATCTAAGTATTTCCTACAAAATGCTATTTGGTGCAGTGATTTTACCACTGTTAATAAGATGTTAAGAGGATAAGTGTATAATGCAGCAATATAAGATACAAATGATTCATGTGTGAATATATCAGCTATTCAACAGTTTTTGAATGTGACAAGATTTAGGGTACATTCACATGACAACCATATGCCTAAGAAGGAGAAGTTTTTCCTTTGAGTTTTCCGCGTACAGACAAACAACATTGTGTAGAACAATCCCCATTCACACGGATCCGCGAAAACGCTGTATTCTGCTGCCAGGCCATTAGATGGCGATGAAACAATATAGACCGAATACTTAATACGCATGTGCATGACGTCATCGTCTTCAGAGATTTGCATTTTTGTTGTTTACACGAAGACCGTTTTCAAAAACTTTCACTTTGAAACCCTTTTTCAAAAGTTTGCGCTTTCAGCCACCCAAAACGCCGTTGTCGTGTAAATGTACGGCCAAAACACGTAAAGTTTTACGTTTTTTTGTTGAAAACGGTGTCGTGTAAACAGCCCGTTAGAGTCAAGAAATGGAATCAAGTTTTAGAAATTTGAAACTTCAATTTACAAATTCAGCTTTGCCATTAAAGGAATAAATAACTTTTCTATTTTAATATATTTGAAAATGATATTTTAAATTTTAATATTTCTCTCTCTCTCTCTCTCTCTCTCTATATATATATATATATATATATATATATATATATATATATATATATATATATATATATACACCCCCGACTTTTGAATGATAGTGTTGAATTTGAAAAGTTTTCACTCATTTTACTATGCTGATCATATAATTTGTAAGATAACTTTTCCATTTAAATGGGGGAAATACGAAATATTTTCTCATATAAACATTTTTGTAACGGTTTCTCTCCTTTCTCACAGTCTGTGCCGAAGCCCATAGCTTTGAGCCCTGTTTTGGGGAACAAGGCAGCGGTGCTCTCCATCTTCGTTAGATTACCCAGAAGCCCCGGCGGTATTCCACCTCCAGGACAGTCCAGGGTGGGTTGGCGGGTCGATGCAATTTGCCCCCACACTGAGTGCTGAACATTTTTACACTTTCTGCTGCCGAGGCCATTATAATGGCGGTCACAAACACCTCTTTGTCCTCTCTGCTTCTCAGGTATGGCAGTAGGTAGTGCATTAGTGGACGTCTCTCAGCAGATGTGTCTGGGATACAAGGAGAAGTCGGGAGGCTTGCGTAGCCGCAAACAACAGCCATTAGCACAACCCGCCACCTGCATCTGACATTTACCCCTTCGTCCTCTGACCTCGGAGTCACAGGAACACGCGCTTATGGCTGGGTCACATTCATAGGAGCCGCAAGGGGGCGTGGTGGTTTATCGAAGCCAACTGGACTCTGATTGGAGAAACTGGACCTCTTTTGGAACACTACAGGAAATGAACTCCTATGTGACCCTGACTGATAAGACTTATCCTGGGCACTTATGATATTTACTTATTTCAGTTATTTTATTCCATTTTTACAATCAGGAGGAGGAATCCTTGCACTGCTGCATCTCTGTTGAAGGCAACACACAAACACTTCCCTTCTAGAGAGGCTCTTTGGCTGCATGGCTATAACACAAACACGCATACAGTACAGGGGGTGTTTTAGAGGCATATTGTGCGTCTTTGTCTCTTTAATCATGGTGGTAGTAGTCTGTCAGCTCAAATTGCTTTTATTTCTTAACAATAATTAATCATGTCTCTCATTTGGTGTGCGGTTGGTGCGCCAACTCTCTGGAATAAAACACGACGACCTGGTATGTTTACAAGCGTTTGACTTTACAGGTCATCTGTGACGTCTCTCTCTCTCTCTCTCTCTCTCTCTCTCTCTCTCTCTCTCTCTCTCTCTCTCTCTCTCTTCTCCTCTCTCTCTCTCTATCTCTCTCTCTCTCTCTCTCTCTCTCTCTCTCTTCTCTCTCTTCTCTCTCTCTCTCTCTCTCTCTCTCTCTCTCTCTCTCTCTCTCTCTCTCTCTCGCTTTTCATGATTAATCTACATTTGAGCTTTTTCACATCCTTCCATTCTCTTTTGAATTACCTCTTTCCCATATGATCCGAGACATGAGTGTTTATGTTTGCCGTAATGGTAGTGCTGCTTCTGCTTTTATCATTTACTTCCTCTCACTTCTCTCTTATCTGAAATCTCAGTCCATTTCTCATGCACATTTCAAGGAAAGGAGAAACAAAAGGAGACTGCAGGCAGGCAGCAGCTAGCAAGCACCTTGTTTGGGTTTCTCAAAATGTCAGATGTCATTTGGGCTGGCGAAGGAGTATCTTCATACACAAATGCACAAACCTGGACCTGCGTGGGGACACCGGTGGGTATTCTCCAGGATATGGAGTGCATTGCTTTGTGCAAAGGAAAGGTCAGAGATAGAGTGAGCAAATGTGACATTATGAAATCTAAACTGGTGTAAGTGTGTGTAGCAGCGCAGTCATTACATCTTTCATTATCCCTGGCGTGGTTTCGAGACTGCACAGATGACCTGCTTGCCGGTTCTTGGTGTGTTTAGAGTGCCATGGATAAAGGGACACAGGTCGCTAGACCAGAACAAAACATCTAGTTCTGACAGCCTAAACAGGATGTCATTAATCTGTCCGTGATCTCAATGGAAAACTCATGTCCTGTGACACCCATCTCTCAATCTTTTAGGGCCCAAAAGGGAAAACCGCACTCACACCTACACACAAAGTGGTCTAATGAAAGGAGCTGGTCTTCTTCCTTCAGATGGAAGCTAATTCTCTGTAAGCCTCAAACAGTACTCCTCGCACACCGACTGCACCATCTATATACAGTGATACTACTGTAGATATGGAGTCTGTAGTTTAATATGTATAATGTAGCAGCAAGTGCACTCAAGTTTTTTTGTACAAAGTGATGGACAGTAATGTGAATGCCGTCTCTGTTAAGCAACTTACTGCACTTGGAGGGAGGAGTATCCCAGGCTTTTGAAATGTGACTGCATTGCAGCTTCTTTTGTATGTAAGATGGCGAATGTCATGAACAAACTTTAAACTAGCTGCCTACTTTAAAAAAAAAAATAAGATCTGCAAATTTAAACTGACCTTGTAATTATGTGTACATAAAGAATGACTTAGAACATTTTGTCTATAATTAAATGGTAAAATGACAAAGACTACCTGTAAATCAGTTGTTCTGATGTTGAGTGAAATTGTAGTGTTCTTTGTCAATCACCCATCATTTATTTAATGAGGTAAAGAGCTCCCTTTTGCAGTATTTTTTTTTTTTTTTTTACAATTGAGTTATTCGTGTAGGCCAGGGGGAAACAGTACTGTATGGCATAACACTTCTGCATCTAATGTACATTTGTTTTATCATAGCATAGTGTGCTATTGTAAAACATTGCAACGTGTTTGACAACGGGCCAGATTAAATACATTATGTCCTTATCAGCAAGCGGATAAAGATATACAACCTCGTGACAACTTCCTCAGCTCGGCGAGAGCTTTGATCCAGAGCCTCTTCGGAACAGACGCAGTCGAAATGGGATTACGAGGGAGCTGTCAAAGTCTCGCCGCTTCAGATATATTAGAGATACTTTGCTGCTCTATAATTGAATGAAAATTCTCACCATTAGCTTTACATTTGCATTTGATCAAATACACTAGCGGGGATTGTAATTATTCCAAGAGGTGCTGGAACTCTCCTCAAATCCCCTCCTTAAAATGGTCATTTTGCCCTGTGCCATCTCAGAGATCTTTGACGACCTCAACTATATGCAACCAGTTAAAATCATACATCAATTTTCTGTTCTTTGTAATAAAAATATTTTGTTTAATTATCATGAATGTGCTATTTAGCAGGCATTTGTTACTGAATGATTTGTCCATTTAAAAAAAGCGGAACATTCTTTAAAATTACATGACCATGAAAGTCATCATTTGGACTTTTCAACATCATGGCATCACGTGAGGTGAGTACAAGTAAATCCTTGCATTCCATTTTCTCAATTTATACACAAATGATAGTGTTGGCTGCATGCGTCAATCTCAGCCATTCAACCCTGTAAGGAAATTACTACAAACTAGCTGTCCTTTGCTAAGTGACAGACGTTTTCAAACCTTTCCTAGTCTAGATTTGCACTATAAGTTAAAGGACCCCCTGCGGTAAAAATCAAGATTTTAATGTTTATGTATGTTTTGTTTACCATTTGCAAATCAGTCCACTCTAGTTGAATATTTTCTCCTTACAACTGCCCCAAAAACGCGGTTTGAAACCGCTGTTTCCTACCGTCGCCGTGACCAATCAGTCAACGTGCGGGGCTTTTCTACATTGACTTCCTAGGATGCTGATTTTTAGAAGGCAGCTGTCTGATTCTGAGATGGCAAACAAACAGGAACATGGTTCGAAACATTAGCAACACATTATTAGCTGTTTGACAATGAAGTCAAGGCAAAAGCTAATCATATAAATTACTGTATGGCACATCGACTTGTAGACGGCCTTGCATAACTCGCTCTTCCTCTTTCAGTTTCTGGTTTAAACATATATGGCTGAATTAAACATTTCCACTTGCCATTATGTAGCGTTTACTACAGTTGAGTGGATCAGGTATTCTGATTGAGTGGAAGCGGGGGCAAATTTGCATATTCATCCACGTTAACTAATTGAAGCAAGGGTGTTTACATTCAAGCTATTTTAAGGCGTCGAGGGATTTTTTTTAAATGTAATTTTGATGATCAAAGATGAGTCTTAAGGGATAAAATAATTGTCTGCAGTGGGACTTTTTTACTTTAAACCTTGTTACCCAGCCAGAGTATACTTTTTTTAAAACACATTTTATATAACTCAATGACAATTAAGGATTTTAAACTATATTTTAAAAGGGTCATATAATGGTACATGCACTTTTACAAGTTGATTGTACTGAAATGTGTGTTGGCAGTGCCTGTACACAACCATCATAAAATGATAAAAATCCATCGTGTTTTTTTTTTTAATCTCCTTAAATGTTTTCCCCTGCCTCAAATTGAGCCGTTCGATTTTGTGACGTCACTAAATCGGACGCCCCTCCCACGATTGTTGATTGACAGCAGCGTTTCAACACAGACCCGCCCTCGCTCGTGAGCGAGCGAGCTGTCAATCATAGTCCGCGCGGACCGGCGCGGTCATTGTTGATATGCTGGAGCACTGTCTATGAGCAGAATGGCGTCTAAGCGATTGTGGTGTTCTGTTCTTGGGTGTAACGAACACAGCAGTCATTTTAATGTTCCTAAATCCGAACCGCTTAAGACACAGTGGCTGAGTTTGTTTTCGAAGGGAATATTCCCCACGAGCAACGTCAATGCTTTCATGTTTGCGAGAATCATTTCACACACCAGACTGCTTTATAAACGAGGATCAGTATAAAGCTGGTTTTGCTAAGCTGCTGCTCATGAAAAAAGGATCGGTACCAGATATTCGTGTTCCTGCTGAACCTCCAGAAGAACTGAAGTGAGTGTAACGTTTTATTAAACTTTATATTAATATTTATATTAATCTTTGCAAATCGCCAGCACGCTTCACAATGAATGCGTCTAAGGTTTACACTCAGGGTACATTACGGCATGTTTTCTATGTATGAAGTTCTCAATATAATTCAAAATCCCACGTTTATACTTAACAACGCGTTATGGTTATTGTGTTCAAACTGTGTACGCGCAGAACAGAGGGGCGGAGTGAGCAAAGCTCATTATCATTTAAAGTCATATGCACTGAAACGGCGTGCTGAAAACAGAGCTGTTTTTGACCAGGTAAAATAAGTGTTTTCTTACAATACTAATGAGAATTTTTAATTAAAGTATATTACAAACTTTTAATTTAGACCCTAAGAATCATATTAGCTTGTACAAAAATGGCATTATATGACCTCTTTAACATTCCAAATTGTAACAAGGTTGTAAAAATGGCAAACTTCATCAAAAAACTGTTTTTTTATAATAATATAAAAAATAAAATAAAAAAGTTCATCTTGGTAGTCAATATTTTCTGAAAGTCAAGTAAAATAGTCATTTTTATTATTACCTATTATTAGTTTCTATTCACAGACAGTCCCTTTCTTTGCTGTCGGGTTGGGGATTGGGCGGAGAGCGAGAATTCTATACATTCCACATGAATTGCATGACAACCCATGGTTCCAGAGTGATTTGGTATGCCAGCCCTCTGAACATTTGTCTTCCTTCCCGAGTCAAGATGTTCAGAGATCCTGTGGGTGTTTCGTTTTGTTGGGGGTTGTTCAAGGGCAGTGTGGATGTGTGTGCTGACCCAGACGATGCACATAGGTGGCAATGCAACGACTGTGCTCCAAATAAATGAGGGTTACTTCACTCCCTGAGTTACTCATTACCCCCTCAGCTTGAGCTGATCAGCGGGCCCACACACAATCTGTGCCACAGAACTGATTTCTGCAGAATTACAACATCACTCATTCATGAATCCCCTTGATTAATTATTACCTATTTTGGCTATTTTTAAAGATATAATTCATGACAACAATATTTATTTTTTCTGTGGGACAACAAAAATGTTGACATCATATATATGAAGAAAATCTCTCCGGTATTTTACATTCAGTTATTTTCACTCATTTGAGCATATTTTACCATCCATTGCTCCAGGTTTTTCCCCAGTGTCTGCTGATCATAACAAACTTTGCCACTTATTCACCGCATACACATATTGGGAAACCCAAACATTACTCTGTACATCTGTATCTGGCAGCTTTATTTTTCAGGTAATAACAAGTAAAATCCACAAATTCAACCCATTAGACAGGAATGTTTTTCCCCGTTTTGTGACGCTGGTTGTCAATAGTCTCTGAAGGTTGTTGAGGGTCAAAGCATTTACTTTTCACTCACCTTGTTTGTCATCACAGAACAATCGAGAATAAAAAAAGCAACACAACTGCAGATGTCGAGTGCTCAAGGGATGGGGACGCAGAAAACTGTCGTCAGGCATAGGAGACAATTGACGGACCCTTGTGCTCGTTTTGATTGGCTGAGACAAACAGTGAGTTAGGAAATATGATTAAGCTGCTTGAATTCACATGAACAGAAAGTGCCTTGTTTAACAGGGTGTTTTGTGCTTCTTTTTTTCTTCCATTTGCAATAAGCAGTTTGGTGCAGTATTTCAAACACCCATATTAACAGGTGAAGTGTACAAGAACTGCTCAATGATCGTGGCCTTCATCAAGATTCTTTAACCTCTGCTGCTCTTCATATCTGTGCCATTTTCTTAGCAAACGTGCACTCGAGGACTGCTGGGATGAAACAGCCTGTGGGATGTACATCTGAACAATACAGCCACATTACAAAAATAAAGACGTCTCTGTAACCCTCTGAAGCCCGTGAAAGAGCTCATCATAGACACTTTTAGTCCGTTACATCAGTTTCCTCTCTCTTACCACTTGTTCCTGTGCTTCAAGCAAACATCACAAAACACACTTCTATCCGGGTGAATATACAGCACACGTACCAACACCATCCATTCGAAAGAGCTGGGAAAAATAGATATTAAAATATGGATGATGAACAGGTAGTTGTTTTTTTTTTCTTTTTTTTCGCTCGCTTTGAAGAGAGAGGGGGGTTTGTCTTACACGGGCACAATCTTCAGTCCAAAATATGAGAGAGATACACACACACACAATTATTTAAACCCTTGAAATCAGTCATTGTGAACATCCAAACAATGAATCACTAAATTGCGTTGAGGAATGGAGCAGGGTTTCATATATTTAAAGAGTTTTGCTGTCCTCTCTGAACGTGTTGCTGTGATGTGGAAGTTAAAACTCATGAACACACGCACGCTGTCCCGGTTCTGTGGTGCTTTGATTGGTTGCTTGATTTTAAAGTTGGAGAGCCAGCAGCAGGAAGGGGAGGAGCCACATGAGCATGGCCAGGTGGGCTGCAGCAGGACTGGAGTCATAGAGATCAGGGGGCGGGAGCGTGGAGTCGCCCCACAGTCTGTCTCTCTCATTCATCTACAGAACAAAAAGAACGGTGAGAGCTTTAGATACATGATATGCTTTTTATGCTTGATCTTTTTCACGTTGTTATTACAAATTTTATCGTTTTATCATCTTATCCTGTTCTTTCTAACAGACACAGTACTTCATAGATGCATGAACAAAGCTATGCAAGATCAAATAATGTGCACCTGATTATAAATACAGGCTTAGTTGCATAAATGATTGGCGCTCTCAAAATTCAATTTTGAATGATTGAGTTCCAATGTAAAATATGTGTCCTGATTGAAACAAGGTGAGAATTAGAAAATAACAAAACAACATCTTAAGTCAGTCTACAGTAAGGTGCTTTGCTGGTCTCCCAATCTGGTCCAAATCCCCAAACCCCTCTAAAACCATAAATCCAGACTAGTGTGTGTGCGCTACTTGGCTATGCAAAGAAACAAGCAACAGTAATCATGTAGGATGGTTTTCTATAAGCATTGAGACAAACAAATATCTATGGCTTTGTTCAGACAGACATACAGTAAAAGGCATATCTGACTCTAATCCATGTAATTGTTTGAAAAATGAAAAATGAAATCCAATTTTTTACACCCCCAAACCATATGTGATTTGGGTAACACAGTTTAGGATCCAATTTTCACTATTAACTAGTTGCTTATTATCATGCATATTACTAGGATATTGGCTCTTTATTAGTACTTATAAAGCACATATTAATGCATTATTCTGCATCACCATATTCTACATCCACAATCCTACCCAATACCTAAACTTAACAACTACCTTAATAACTATTAATAAGCAATAATTAGTCATAGTAGTCAGTTAATGTTAAGAATTGGACCCTAAACTAAAGTGTAACCATGATTTGAAATCCGATTAAAATGGTATACTTTTTTCTCTTTTTCTTTATCAAGGCTTGTATTTCAAGTCATTTTGGGGATGCAATGTCATACACAATGCAAATCTGTTTTCTCTCACAAAAAAGCTCTGACTGGGATGAATAGAGAATGTGAAAGATGGGTTTTGATCTAGTAGGAACATGGCGAGTTCGATTTTCAAAAGGTCCTAGAACACATACTGGCACTCAGACTAGTCGGGACAAAGGCTTGTACCTGTGTGGGCATCTGCGGACGCAGAATGTTCTGCTCGGTCTCCATGGCAGAACCAATGGTGGTAGTGGTCGTCTCGGTGCTGGTAACTAAGACCTGGTTGTAAAGATTAGTATTGGAGCCTGGAGCTTGGTTGGTCGCAGATTTCAGGTCTGTGTCATTCCCGAAAGCCAGAATGGCATTCTCTGTTTGAAGGGAGGGGGAAAAGTCACAGTCACCATCCTGCCTTTTGCAGATGAACACGTCTGGAAGGCTGTCATGCCTCAGTGGGCTTTCTCTTTCAGACATGTCCCTTTTTCAAAATGGGTTTGGATTTCATCAACATGCTTTTCTACAATAACAGCAACAAAACACACTCAGGGGAACTAAACAACGACTGGCTTATATATAAATGATGTTGGCAGAACAGCATTCAAGATCACAAGCTCCGTCATCTGATTCATGTTCTAAATATAGGCTATTTCTATAGTTGACTATACATCCCTATATTACCAATTGGCTAATCCTGCCCTCCAGAAATATATATGTACTGTATATAAACCCACTTGTATTCCTAACGGCTTGGCATTTGTCCTTATTTCTTTGCCCATGTCTTCCATTTTCTTTCTTATCTTTTATTTTCTTTCTGTGTTTTCCCTTGGTAAAGACTGGTTGCGTAAAATGGAGTGTGTACTTGAGTGAGCCTCTGGGTTTGAAAGACATTTGATTACTCCAGTATCTTTATGCTTGATGTTCTTACCTATAGTAAAACACCTATGTGAATTCATTTTGAAATATTCAACAGTCAGCCATGTACCAGCAAAATTATCTTCTATATTAAACCTAAATACAGATTTCAAATCACACTCCTCTTCATTTTCCCCTTCTTATTGGCTATATATGAGTCCATTTTAGAGTTACAGTGACAGGCCATATGAATGATAATAATCTGAATTGATTAATTCTCATCTAGTAGGTCACTTGTCTGAAATTACAGTGGCGTGAAAGTCACCTCAATTAAGATACGTCTGTGAGGACGGCACTGGATATGAACTCAGCTTGGTATTCATTTCTGGTGGTGAGGAAAGTGTTTTGTGTAAAAAATGGAAGATTAGATTTATGAATGGTGAACAGTGGTGTGGTTGAGTAAATTTTCTTTCTTAATTTGAAACGCTAATTGCTTAATCTTTGTGATCTTAACAGCAGATGAAGCAATAGAAAGAAAGAGAGTAACTCCAAAGAATACCTTATTTTACGTATAGTGCCTCTTTACTATCATTATAGTACAGGGTCCTTGTAAAGCATATCACAACCTGCCATTAATATTCATTAAGTGTTTAATGCATCTCTGCACCAAGAGCGTTTTCCCCCTAATTAGTGTTATTTTTGTTTTAGTAATTTTTTATACTAGAGGTAATTTTTTCCTCAAGAGGTCGACAGAGACACCCAAATTGACCCAATATGAGATCTTTTGAGCTGGTTATGCATGAATTGGAGAGTTATTTTTAATTCAAGTTGAAAGAATGTGCTTGCATTATTGATTTATTATTTATTTATTGTAGTGATTACATTATTTAGTGATTACATTATTTATTGATCCAATCTAGTAATTTAAAGGTAAATAAAATAAAAAAGAATAAAAAACTCCAAATCAAAAATATATAAAATTTTTTAAATGAAATGATATAAGGTTTATGGACCAAAAAAAAAGGTATAATTTTAGGGCTTCGGGTCATTTTGACCCACGAGGGAAGGACTTGTTACAGGATGCGAGGGAAGGATTGACATAAAATAAAAATACAAAATATTACTGAATAATGTATAACTGACGCGTTTTAAATCGTTGCAAATAATATTACTGCAGTGATTTTCAGATATTTTCAAATATTTGCAGAGGCTAATAAATTGGAAGTCTTGCACATTCAAAGAAAATAGCTTACTTCCATGCTGTTGCAAAATAAGGTGGATAGTACAAAAGACTGTATAACTACGTCCTTTGTGTATTTTGAAAAGTAGGGGCAGGGCTATAGACAAGCATTGAGTTAATTTTAATGTTAGGAATATAATTTCTGTCAGTTAGCCTTCACCCCAGCCCACCCAAAGCCCTCATTATCTGACATTCATATCATAAACAGTCATAGCACAACGTAATGATAGGAGTGTTAGCAGTAGAGTAATGTGGAGGAGTGTAAATGGTGTGAAGCTGATTAGTCTCTTGTTTAGCAAGACGCCATGAGTTGATGCTAATTAAAGCTGCCCACTCGTAGCGTAGCTGAATTACAGCAAGGAAACAACCTAATATAGTGTCTAAACAGAATACAGCGCGTTAAACAGTCCTGTTCATACACCTTTCGTGACAGCTGCGTTCTATATCCACGGCGACTTCATTAAAGTAGCCTACACCGTTCAATTTTGAGAATGAGTTTGGTTGATATGTGCTGTATAAACACAACCAGATTTGAAAACTAGTTGTCTAACAATGCTAGCACTCTTGGAATCGCGATCAGATTAAAGATCTCCCACTAAATCCTTGAAGACACACTAAAAAAAATCTTGTTATTTCTTATATCTCCATTCCATTATGAAAATTTGAGTCACCCCTGTTAGTAAATGTGATCAATCTCAAACAATAAGTGTGGCCTATGTAAAAACGAATTGTCACTCTCATTCATAGCTAAAAGGATATATTTGAATGTTATGATGGAGAGGGAGACAGATGAGAACTCCTATAAAGATGTTTAATCGGTGATGTGGAACATATTGTTCCAGTATTCTAACTCTCTATTTGTCTCACTCTCGCTCATAGATGAAGGGCAGGACGAAATTGTGGACGGCCGAATTTGTGTGAATGGCTGCAGCTAGCAGTGGGGAGTTTGCAGTGAATGCTTAGAAGAGGTGATTTCTCTCTAAACCCCTGACTTTAGAAGCAACTGACCATTTGATAAGCTCCGCCCCTCTTGGATACGGTTGCTCGCTCAGACTAAAGAGATTCAAGAAACTACCATAAGATCAGTTAGCATTAGCTACTCATTTTGATAGCAGTTGCTGAGATGGCACAGGAAATATTTGCTTGTAGACTCGCAGTTCTGGACAGAATAGTTTTTGAGCCAATAATGTCATGTGACTAATTACTCCACAGAGCCACAGAAAAAATGATGACAGCGCTGACTGGCTGATTAATTCAGTGAAAAACGTGTGCATTTCACCTATACTATCCACCTTATTTTTAAAGTAAGAGCAGTTTAGCTTGAATGTTCAAGACTTCCGTTGTTATCCACTTGCAGTTATTTTAGCCGTACAAAAGTTTTACTGTTAAAGGTAGGATAGGCAATTTTCGGAGCAGCTAGTAATAGCAAGCTAGCTTTGAAAGCATGAGATCCCAGCCTGCCTTCAGAGCGCTCTTCAGAGCCACGCCTTCTTCAAAACGGACTGAATGCAATGATTGGACGAACATTTTATGGTCCTACATCTTCCACAGACGATATATATACATATAAATACATTTAGACCACTTAAGTGGTTGTTATCAGGACATGAAGTGACTTTCATCCAGCATAGCAAAAATGTTTCTGGAACAAATCGCCTACCCTCCCTTCCACTGCACTTTGTTGTACATAGTTATTTACCTATAGTGGCCAATGAATTTGAAGTCTAGCACATTCACAGAAAATAGCTTTCGCTAATAAGATGGAAAATATGGTGTAATTTAATATTAATGATATATATTTTGCTTGCTAAAAAGAATCCTTATTTTATTAGAATGTTATTTGTTTTATTTATAACTATTTTTACTAGTATTTATTAATTGTTAGAATACATGGATGAATGATACATGGAGGAATGATATAATTTTCTGTAAAATGTGCTCATGAAGTGGTAAAAATTAAATGGATATTATTCTTACATGAGCTAAAAAAAAAAAGTGTGAAAATGCAAAGCTTTTTTTTTTAAACAGATTACATGTATGCAGTTAATCTGATTAAACACTGCAAACTGCTTCAGTTTGGAGGTAAAAGCAAACATAGCAAAGCATAAAACTGTTCCTAGCGTTTTGCCACTAAGGTACTCTGAATGTTTTAGTTACTAGCTTGAATCAATACACAAATTAATTAACATTATGTTATTACTATAGCATTGCACACACAAACTTAGCAGTTACTGCTTACCACCAAGTGTCAGGAGCCGTCACTCTTCCTGCACATTTCTCATCAAAACAATCATCACTCATTCCGGACCACATTGAAAGTGCTCTTACGAAACATAACCTTCATGTTTTTATTACATTAGTGAATCACTGAATCACTTCCATATAAATCCAGTTCTCCTGGCTGTTGGCCCACTGACTTCAGCTCTTTTTTTCTGCAGTCTGACAGAATGAAGAACTCCTTGTAATACCTCTCTCCAGTATTTCATCGTCGTCCCAGGGGTGCGCTGATGGTTTGGGGGCCGGTGTAGCCAGCGAAACTAGTACAGTAACAGCTGAGGTGAGGACTAGCCTCAATGGACTCACTCTCAAAAAGCTCTTTCAGCGGTTTCCCTCTATCCTGTGCTACTTTTGTCCTGTTTGCTACTCTCCGGCTGTCTCCGCTCCATTAGTTTTACTGCAGGGAGCCAAATTACGCTCAATTACCAAGACACCAGAGGCTGTGCTTAGGCTTGAATCAGCACACATACACACCGACCCAGCACTCCGGACTGCCTCAAGACTCGCAGATAGAATAGGGAGGGATGGCGGAAACTTGACGCTGCAGTTTTTGTAAATGCCGGAAATACCTTTTAGGAGCAAGCGCTTTGGATCAGAGCTGGAGCTAATCTCCGAGATCTCAGCGGTCAGACTGCAGCACCAGCCCACCTGTGAAATGGATGTGTTTACATGGTTGTGTTTGTTATAAGTGGCTCAGAGATGCAGTGGGCCGTGAGCAGAGCACACCGCTGAAGATACCCTGTGCTGTTAATGCCTCATTACCGACACGCGTTGAAACTTCATTACGTTACATCAAGAGAGTTTTCTCTCAGCGCTGCTGATTGCACAATAATAGTGCTGACTGTGAAGAACAGTGATTCAAATACGTCTCTCTGCTGACACTTGTATCGTATCACCTGGGTCTATTTTTTGTCAATTGAAGTATATGAGTGTACACCGAGTGTGAGACTGTCCCTGTGCCCATATGAGCTTCCCTGCTACACACGCAAAAGGCAGTATGTGAAATGAGTAGGATGCAGAATACTCTGCATTTATGAAATTTAGTAGGTAAGCAAAACCCTGATGACGTCCTGCATCTGCTGGGATTCTGAAGCAAGGAAACAATGGACATTTTGCTTTCCCATCAGGCCACTGGAGCAGAAGAGCCGTTTATTTGACAAGTTGAATTCAAATTGAAATCATGAAAACTATGGGTCCAAATGCTTCCTCATGAGTAAAAACACCTGAGTAAGGGTCTGCTCCAATACCCACACTTGCAGTTTTGCACTTGACCACTTATCTACTTTCATTACATATTTCCTGTATTTCGCCCAAGTGTTTATATTGATGTGAAGACTACAAGTGTGTGTAGAACTTTTGATTACTTATATTAAAATAGACTTTTAAACATCTGTTTAGTAGCCCCCACATAACTAAGTGATTAGAAAGCAGTTGCAAATTTTACAAAATACACTATAAAAATGGCATTGTTGACAGAAAATAAAAACAGATAAGTTGCATCGGTGTATAAGACACATTTTATGTTTACATTAAAAAAGAATGGCTAATACCAGTAAATAAAACAAAACATTTACAAGCTTTATAAACTCTACATTATAAACGTATTTACATTCTGGAAAATATAGTACTCATCTCTGCTCCAATAAAATGTTCAACACTTTACATTTTACTCCCAAATATATGTAATATCTAATTAATTTAACTTACAGTTCACTGGAAGATATTTCATCTAGCGGTTTTAGGGCATGTGAGTGTCTGAACACTATGGATAATGGGACATGCTTTGCAATGTTGATTTAAGTGTGTGTTAAGGGCACTGAGCTTTGGCATTTTTTCAGACCTGGGACAGTCTGCAGACTGCAAGTGTGGGTTTTGGAACAGTCCCACTATTGTTTTCACAGTTGTTGTTGGGGTGTCATAGAACTTCTGTCAGGTCAAAGGATGGTGGATGTCTGGGACAGTATTTTTAATACACACCTGCAAACCAATTAAAGGCTCACATGCTCTTTTTTTGCCCCCTATGTATAGTATGGAAGAAGGCATATTTGGATGCAGGGCATGTCTCTCTCACACGCACAAAGGAGAATATCCAACAATGAACATAATATTTATGTGTTATAGAACAGGGAAGAAGTTTTTACTCACTCAAGCAATTGTTGTCATGAAAATGGCTGAGGAAGTGGTTGCACTGATCTCGGAAATTCCCACTAGCCGCACAGGAGCACCACGGTCCCACATTGGATGTTGAGTTATCTAGGTAGTTTGGAGTGATAATGCTACCTATAGGGAGAGAGAGAGAGAGAAATAACACAGAACAGAACATCAGTTGCAAAACAAAAAGCCAAATGCGGGTACCAGTATAACGGTATCCCATAAATGTATTCATCTGTCATAAGTCTTGTATTATGGGAAAATATCTTCTTTGTCAGATGTGCAGAGATTGAAACTTTATTTGGCATTTTCCACAAAATAGGGTATAAAAAGAGAATTTTTTTTCTTTCTTTTTTCTACATATACTATAGAACCCTGATTTGTGTGTTCTTTTAAATAAATAAAATTTATAACAAGGTTTCAATTAACAAGGTAGCTTTGAAGAAACCTTTGTGCAAATTAAGTGGTCACGCAGCATTTATAGGTTATTTTGATTTTTTCAACTATTTATGAAATGAGCCATTTTTGTTTAAACGGTGATAAAACAGATGTTCATGCTTATTGGTTTTCTTCATCAGCTCCATAAGGCTGGCCAAAGAACCCATTGATGATTCTGTACTTGAGTTTCAGAAGAAATTAAGGAATCAATGATTGATCTTTGATTTTTCATTGACATTTGACACTCATAAAATGTTGTAAAGACTTTATCTTTGAGATATTGCAAAATGCTATTCTCATGCTATACCTTTCAGTTGCAGAAAAGTTTATAATGCATTTGTTTTTTTATTGCGTTAATTATTGTAATGCGCTTCTTACTGGGGTTTCAAAGCATACTCACTACAGTATGTTCAAACTTCTATGGCTAGTCTTCGCTCTTCTCAGCATGGTCCGTTGGTTGTCCATTAAACACGGATTTTTAAAACATATGAAAACATATATTTTTATTTTTAATTTCTTGTTGTTTCAGTACACCAATGCTATTGTTGATTTATTTTGTGTTTTTCTTGTATCATGCATGTGGTCAACACTCCTCCAGCTGACTGACGCACATCAGCACAGAGACATTTTCACATTACTGATGATTAAATATTTGAACGCAATCACTCAGTTTTACTCTATAGGCCCTCAGCTAAGACAGATATGAAAAGCTGTCAATCTTTATCTTGTGTGTGGGTTATATAAGTGCGCTACAACATTGATTGCAGAGGATATATTTCTGTAGCTCTTAGAACTGTCTTTGTTCAGTGGGAAGGGCAAATGACTGCTTTTTCAGCGTGTGAGTGAGTGAGTGTAGAAGCTGTCAGCTGAAAGCGGGAAAAGTGGAGGTGCTGCACTCTAGAACACTATGGTCTGATAGGGACCCGTTTAAACACATTGATTTCTTTTGTCCCAGAACACAAAAGTGCAACATCTTCACAACCGCACTTGGAAAATACTGCCGTAATGACTAACAGCCAGGGCAGAGTGCTTGTTCTCTTTATTTCTCTCCGCTATCTTTTTCTTGCCATTTCTGACTTCTAGATTTGTTAATGTCACAAACTCTTCTGTGGTTCTCTTTACTAGCAAATATCATATGGCATCCTTGACGTCAATCCTGATGCGTCTACCAAACATCATGACTTATTTGAATATAACGTATGTGAAAACTGTTTGAAAGCTACAGTGCAGAGGAAAATTTTTATTTGTGTGTTCAATGTTTGTTTCTGATATTAGCCGTGTTATTTTAGTATCACTGAGTTAATAGTTATAGTAATTAAAAGAGATTTATTTTTTTAAATTGCTGCCGCAGCATGTGGAGTTGCTACAGGCAGGAGCAAAATTCGAACAAAACCTGAAATCTACCGCACAGATTCAGGGCAAGTGATTGTGGAAGATGAGTTTTTGAACTTTTTGTATGTCAAGCTCAAAACTGTGAAGCAGGATGAGATTGTTTTGATGGCTGTGGACCATTTTGGATCAGAATGGATTGTAAACTCCACCAAACTGTTGTTTGAACTGTGTCCAGGCTCTACTCGCAAGCTTGTGGCTCACACTGGGCCTCAAAAAGACTCAAAGAACATCAGGAGTTGCCTTAAGCTCCTTAATGAAGCTGGTGAAAATGTTCCTCGGTTTGTTTCTCAGCATCTTGATGAACTTCCACCTGTGACTTTCAACAGCCTTGATGTGTCTTGTCTGCTTGGTAAGATCGAACAACTAAGTGTGGATATTACAACTATGAAACAGGCGGTTTCTTTGCAGGCAAGCACCTGTAACAATCTGCGGATTATCAATACGGACATAAACCAACGCTTGAGTGCTATTGAGCAGCCTGGAACGAGTCTGGGGAGGGGGCCTGTTCTCCAGACTAATAAACATGCGTTGGCTCGGGGAGTGTCCACTCCTCAAGCCTGGGGAGGGACCCAGGATGGCATGGAGGGTCGGACCAGCGAGGGAGATTCGAGCGGGGTGGAGAGTTCTGCCTTAGGCCTGGGCGGGCTAGCCGGTGCTGCAGGGGAGGACTCTCATGTGAAGTGGAGTGATGTTGTGGCTGCTCTGCCCTGGGGCTTGGTCCGGGGCAAGAGGAGCAACAACCGCAGGAAACAGGTCCTTGAAAATGCTTCAGTAAAGCCCAAACTTCGCCTGAATCCTTATAAAGGGAAGAAAATTGATGGCATTGTTGGAACTGGAACGGGTGGAGACATCCGAGTCATAAAATCCAAAATGGTGAGGGTATTTGCAACAAAATTCTCACCTGATTTGGACTCTGAGACTTTGGCTAACTATATGAAAGATAAACTTGGGCGTAATGTAACCTGCCAAAAGATAGAAGCTGTGCAAAGTCGGTTCAGCTCTTTTAAAAGTGTGAAGTAGTAGATGAAATGTATAATCCAGAGCTGTGGCCGGAAGGCACTTTCGTGCGGCAATTCTATGAGGCACGCAAATCTAAATCTATAGCTGTGCCAATATCAGGGTTGAACGTGCCTGGAATGGGATCTGGGGGACCTGATGTCTAGTACTAGAAACAGTGATGGTGCTCAGAGTGGTGTCATACAATTCACGAGGCTTGCGCCTAGGACAGAGTGCTGGAGATAGAGCACATCGGATTGTGGTTGATCAGTTACTGGAGACCACAGACATTATCTGCCTGCAAGAGACATTTTTAGCCAAACAGGATCTTGATAAACTCAATTCTGTCCACAGTGATTTTCATGGAGCAGGAGAATCCACAACGGATTTAATCACCAAATCGGTGCGTGCGTGGTAGAATACTTGGAGGTGTGGCCATTTTGTGGCGTAAGAAATATGATCCAATGATCAGTATTATCAGATTAGAGGTGGACTGGTGCATTGCAATTAAAGTTGTGCATTCAATTAATGTTTTTATTATTTTAAATGTTTGTACCCCATATGACTGCTATAAAAATGAAGATGAATATAGGAATAGATTGGCCTTTTTGAACTCTTATATTAAGGAGTGTACATATCCAAATATATTTGTGATGGGTGATTTGAATGCAGACATTTCTGATGATAAATCTCTCTTTGGTCAGCACTTGTTACAGTTTTGTCAGGATAGTAAACTGGTTCTTTCCAGTATGAATTTCCTACCTGCCGGTAGTTATACTTACGTTAGTGAAGCACGGAACACGACATCTTGACTGGATCATGTAATCTGTACAGCCGATGCTCATGAAAGTCTGGAAAAAGTTGAAATTCTGTATGACTTGACTACAACTGATCACTTACCTGTCTCTATGATTATAAATGTTGATAACTTACCTGACTGCAGTAGTTTAACAGAAGATGGTGGTCAAAGTGGATTGGGATAAACTAAATAGAGAGGATGTATTGTACTATTGTGGGAGGTCGGATGCTCTTCTAAGGGAAGTACAGCTACCCATGGGTGCTATTTTATGTTCAAATATTAATTGTGATGATGACACTCATTGTAATGACCTATATGAAATGTAAAATGGTATAGTGAGGGCTATAGATGATGCTAGTCGTCTTCTACGCACGCACCCCAGAAAGGTGAAGAATATCAAACCTGGCTGGAATAAGTATGTAGTTGACCACCATGAAGCTGCTAAGATGGCTCATAGGTCTTGGGTTATAGCTGGTAAACCCAGACAGGGGCCAGAGTTAGAACATAAAAAACTAACCAGGGATAGATATAAATATGCAGTCCGCTTTGTTGGAAAGCATGAGGAAGCCTTAAGAGCTCACTCTATGGCTGGAAACTTAATTGGCAACAATGTCACTGAGTTCTGGAAGGAGGTGAAAGTTACAAATAGGGCCAAGACAATATTGCCTTGCCATATTGAAGGGGTATCTGGTGCAGAAAATATAGCAGAGCTGTGGAGGCAGCACTATGCAGCTCTGTTTAATTCCATTAAAAGTAAGCCCTATTGTGTGGGGGAGTTAAAGGAGGATGTAATCCACTTTACTCCCAATGAGGTTTATAATGCTATAGAGCAATTAGCTGATAACAAAGCTAGTGGCAAAGATAACATCACTGCGGAGCACCTCAAGTTAGCCAGCCCCAGAGTGGCAGCCCTTCTATCTATTTGCCTGACAGGGCTGATGTCTCATGGTGTACTGCCAGACACCATGATGACCGTCACATTAGTGCCCGTCATTAAGGACAAGGCGGGGAAAATAGGGAGTATGGATAACTATAGACCCATCGCTCTAGCTAGCATTCTTTCAAAGGTGTTAGAAAAGATGCTACTAGATAGACTCAGTGGGCTCATTTACACCACGGAAAATCAATTTGGCTTTAAGTCTCAACACAGTACTGATCTATGTATCTATGCATTGAAAGAAGCTGTTGAATCCTATAGAAGGCAGGGCTCTACAATGTTTATTGGGTTTATTGATGCATCCAAGGCATTTGATAGAGTAAATCATCAGAAGCTTTTTACTAAACTTATGCTTAGGGGTGTGCCGGGATGCATCATACATATACTGGCTTACTGGTATGCAAAACAAAGCATGCAGGTTAAATGGGGAAATAGCTTATCGTCACCATTCAGTGTAAGGAATGGAGTACGGCAGGGGGGGCTTTTGTCTCCGGCACTGTTAAACTTATATATGGATAACCTCTCAAAGCAGTTGGGGATATGTAAGATGGGATGTGTAATAGGGAACACTCTGTTAAACCACCTGATGTACGCAGATGATTTAGTTGTTATGTCCCCCAGTACTGTTGGGTTCCAGCAGTTGTTGGATATATGCTCCAAGTATGGGGGTGAGTTTGATGTACAGTACAATGCAAGGAAGAGTGTTGTGTTAGTTTGTAGGACTAGAAAAGATCACAAGCTGCACTTTCCTATGTTTTACCTGTCAGGGCAATGTATCTGTGTATCTAACTGTACAAAATACCTTGGGCATATCATTACAGACAAGATGGAAGATGATGCTGACATGTATAGGCAAAGACGAATGTTGTATGTACAAGCGAACATGTTAGTCAGGAAATTTCATTACTGCTCTGATGATGTGAAAGTGCGCTTGTTTCGTGCTTACTGTACCCCTATGTATGCAGCCCAATTATGGGTCAACTACAGAAAGGAGACCATGCGTAAACTGCAGGTAGCATATAATGATTGTCTGAGGATACTGCTGAAGAAGCCCAGGAGCGGCAGTGCAAGTAAGCTTTTTTGTGACTTGAGGCTAAGCTGTTTACAGGCCCTCTTGAGGAACCTAATGTTTAAGTTTATGGGTCGACTTGATGAGTCAAGAAACTATATTATAGTAAGGCTCACGAGTCCCAGGTGTAGCTCGGTCCGGTATCAATCACACCTATGAAAGCATTGGTATGAGTGCCTTTTAAGATTTTTGTGAAAAAGGGTGATCCATCAGATCCATCAATCTCTTTCCAGCTCAACCAATAGCAAGACTTTGAGGCATAGCTACTGTAGTAGGCGGAGCCAGAGGCTGTTTTGCCAGTGTGGAACCATGGAATAGACATTCAGCTTTGGTTACAGAAGTGCAAGCCAAAATTCACTGCATTTAGACCTTCAATGATTAAACAGGTCATGAACACTTCAAAGTCAACAATGGATGACCAAAAGTATTGGCAGTAGGGTTGGGTATGGGTTGGGTTTTATCCGATACCAGTACCTACTCTGTATTTTTTAAACGGTTCCGGTGCTTAAACGGTGCTTGAAACGGTCCTTAAGAAAACGAAACCGCACACACTTTGTCAAAAAATAATACCCTTTTATTTACAGGGCCAAACTGGACACAATATTAACTTAAATCTTTAAACAATATAAATACAAGTAACATATGGTAATAATAAATAAATCAATATAAAATAAAAATTCACATTTACATAATATCAAATAAAACAATATTGTATCAAACATTGTAATAATACTGGAGATTAATAGAGATTACAACCAGGGTAATCTAATATCTACATGGCTACAGGTTTCCATGTTTTGTCTGCTTGAACCAGTCATGTAAGTTATCTGGTCATTGTACTAGTTACGCAGCGCTTAGCTTGGCGAGTTTGGTATTTCGTTCCCACTGCGTCTTAGCTACGCAGCTTTGAGTAAACCTATGAAAGAGAACATCTCTGGTTACTGGTGTAACCCATGTTCTCTGAATAGGGAACGAGACGCTGCCAAACTCCTCGCGCTGCCGACAAGCTTCCTTTTTCGGCAGAGAAATCTGAGGAGCAGATGATGCGCGCTAATATAATATGACGACGTAAGAGCGTCAAGGCGGCGCCCGCGCCATCACCTAGAGGCCGTTCTGACGCGTAATTTTACACGTGAAATGCAGCCAAACCTTGGAGCGTTTTGTCTTCCGCATCTTCATTAATCCCCTCGCTATAAGCAGACGGTCCGGGAGTCTCCCGCATATTGATAACGGCTCCCTGATGCCCGCAAATTAGTTAAAATCTCCCGGAATCTAGAGCGAGCGAGCAACAGCGCGCTTGCGAGACCGAACAGACTGTGCTCCAAACCGTATAGTGCGCGCACGAGGGAGAGGGAGAGAGCGAGAGACTTTGCGTGTGTGCGCATCATGACACAGAGACTCAAGCACCGATATCAGGCACCGAAATTTTCGTTCTTATTCGGTCTGGTTACTACCGTTGACTTCGGAACCGGTTCCCTATTGGCACCGCGTTTCGGTACCCAACCCTAATTGGCAGTGACATAAATGTTAGTGTTTCACAAAGTTTGCTGCTTCGGTATTTGTAGATTTTTTTTAATCTGTTTCTATGGCATACTGGAAAACAATGATAGGAATTTCATAAGTTTTAAAGGCTTTTAATGGCCCTCGTCCTCCAAGGAAACATGCTCGGACTATTGATCAGTGTCTTAGTCAAGCCAACAAAGACGACTACCTCTATCAACTGTAAGAACGATCCTTCATTTGGACTATGGAATATTCGATCAATCTCTGATAAAGGTCCTTTCGTGAATGATCTGTTGCTGGATCGTAAGTTCGACTTTCTTTGTCTCACTGAGACTTGGCAAAGTAGTAATGACTTTTACCATTTTACCACTCTTCCTGAAACTGATTTCACTTCCTTTGAATCTGTTGCTTTGCAAATCAATGGATTCATACCTACTATCATGGCTATCGTATACAGGCCTCCGAAGGCCAATTCTGTATGCCAACAGGAATTTTTTACATGTTTAACTTTAACTCTTTGTTCATTGTCTCCAAACGTGGTTTTGGTTGGTGATTTTAATATCCATGTGGATAATACAGAAAATTCATGTTCTAGAGAGTTTTTATCATGCCTAGATAGTTTTGGACTACAGCAATTTATCAATGTCCCAACTCATTCAAAAGGTCATACTCTTGATTTGGTCTGCTGTTCAGGTGTGATTCCTGGAAATTGCACTACTTCTGACTTATCGTTGTCAGACCACTTGCTGGTGTCTTTCAGTGTCTCTTTATCTGCGTTTAAGCCTAATTTGAGTCGTACAATCACATTTCGTAATATTAAGAACATTGATCCCTCAATTCTTGGGGAATGTCTGTCCACACTCTCCTACAAAGACCATTCATGGAATTCTGATGATTTAATCCAGTATTATAATGACAACCTTCAAATGATCCTTGACACTTGTGCCCCATTGAAAACCAGGAATGTTTCGTTTGTCAACTCTGCACCCTGGTTTACATCAAATCTTCGTCTGCTAAAAGTCAAGGGGCGTCGATTAGAACGCTTGTATTCCAAGACTGGACTTGTAGTTCATAAAGATTTGTATGCTGATCACATGCAAGTTTACAAGACTGCACTTTCCACAGCGAAATCAGATTATTATGCAGGTTTAATTGGATCTGGTGTAGAAAACCAAAAATCTCTATTCTCTGTGGTTAACACTATTTTAAAGCCACCTGAGTGTCCTAACTGGCATATAAACTCTACAGAATTGTGTGAAGCATTTATGCTCTTTTTTAATAAGAAAATTGAACACATCCACCAGCAATTGGTTTCACAAAACCCTGATTGTAACATAACTCATTCTAGCTTTGTGCCATCTCCCTTATTTTCATTTTCTGCTTTTAAAATTTCAACAGTTGAGGACATTTGTTCCATTGTACAAAAATCTAAATCTGTCACGTCAGATCCATTACCGACTCACTTGGTTAAAGCTGGTTTATCATTTCTTTCCTCTTTAATTACTGATATTATGCATACATCACTTCTTACTGGTACTGTCCCTACTGCACTTAAAACTGCTGTTATAACACCTATTCTCAAGAAACCTGGGCAGACAAAGAATTAAGCTAATTTTCGAACTATTTCAAATCTGCCGTTTTTGTCAAAAATCCTGGAAAAAAATTGTTGCTCTTTAGCTCCGCGAACATCTCTCTTGCAATAGTTTATATGAGCAGTTACAATCAGGGTTTTGTGCTTTTCACAGTGTTGATTACTAGCGGCTGATGCTGATCTTTTATCAATACTTATACTTCTTGACCTTAGTGCAGCATTTGACACCATTTCACATCCCATACTTTTGAGCAGGCTGGAATCTATTGGAATTACTGGTATGGCTTTAAACTGGTTTCGTTCTTATCTCACAGATCGCATTCAATTCGTACAACTTAAACAGTTTAAATCAAAACCCACTTTTTGTCACTGTGTTCCCCAGGGTTCTATTTTAGGACCTCTTCTGTTTATTATTTATATGTTACCTATTGGCAGCATTTTTAGGAAATATGATATTCATTTTCATTGTTATGCTGACGACACCCAACTTTACCTGTCTTATAAACCTTCTTCAAAATTTCCCTCATCTGCTCTTGTTGAGTGCTTAAGTGAATTAAAAAAATTGGTTTTCAAGTAATTTTCTAAAATTGAACAGCAGTAAAACAGACATTCTTCTTGTTGGTTCAAAAAATACAATAAGTAAGCCGAATATTTCTTCTATGGTAATAGATAAGTGTTCTGTTCCTCTGTCGAATCAGGTTAAAAGTTTGGGTGTCTTTCTTGACACAACTCTGTCTTTTGAATCTCACATAAATAGTGTTACCCGTTCTGCATTCTTCCATATTCGCAATATAAATCGTCTGCGTCCTGTCCTTTCACTCAAGAGTACTGCCACGCTTGTGCATGCTCTTGTAACATCAATAATCGACTATTGTAATGCTTTGTTTTATGGGCTTCCTTCCAAATCTCTTCATAAATTACAGTTAGTACAAAATGCTGCAGCTCGAGTCATTACCAAAACTTCCATTTTCCAACACATTTCTCCTGTTTTACGGAAGTTGCATTGGCTCCCAGTTAAATTTAACTTTTAACTTACAAATCACTTAACAATTTGGCTCCTCCATATCTTCAAGATCTTCTTCATATACACACTCACAGTAAAATCTCCAGTGTTGAAATCCTGGTGTTAAGGACTTTTAGAGTAAAGTGTTACTTTTCTGGTGTTGAATTTCAAGGGATTAACACTGCTAGTGTAAACCGCACCCTCTGGCAGGTGAAAATATGTAGAGTTAAATCAATAACACCGAGGAGAGTGTTATTAGTCACATCCAGGAGATTTACGAGCTGGGCGGGACAAAACAAGCTGAAACTTCACAGGCGCCATTTTCTTTGACTCGCGATGCAAGGCATACGAGGAGCGAAAACGCATATATTAAGTGTTTTATCGCATTTATATATGCATTTTATAATATCATATTGTTTTATAACAATATGCATGGGCTGTGCACGGCTAAACCCCTCTCAGTGGGGCATTTTCGATGACGCGCGATGCGGAGCAGACCAGGATGGGTTTGCTTTTTAAATAGGGAAACGACGAAAGTAAGTGTTTTGTCTAATTTACAATATGTATTTTATAATATATTGATTTATAGCGTTATTTAAATGCTCTGCGCGCTTAAACGAGGCGAAACTTTTTCAAAGGGATCTTCTTTTGACTCAATATGGAACTGACGACGAGGAGTGAACGTTGACGTTAACAGGGAAAACACCGAAAGTAAGTGTTTTTAACCAAATTTACAACAAGTATTTCATGCCATTATATTGTTTTGTAACGATGTTTATATGATGTGACAGACTAGGCCCTGCATCTTTGACCCGTGAGTCGTGACGCAGTGCAGACACGCAGTTTGCTTTTAACAGTGAAAACAGAGTAAGTGTTTTAACTCATTTAAAATGCGTGTTTTATAATGTTATATTGTTTTATGACAATATTTGTGATCTGCAAATATCACAAAGTATGTATTTATCCTCAAACTATCTTTTTCTCTCGTTTGCCAGCACACCTAGCGTAACATTATAACTGAAGACGAACAACTCCACAAACTGCGACCAACAATGCACGTGAAATTGTCACTTTATTTTCTTAGAATGGGTAAGTAATTCTTTCAGATTAAATATTTATGCAAAATGCTTTTATCAGATTAACTTTTGGATGATGTTTGATATGCTTTCATGATTAAATATTGATTTAGCTATTTGTGTTTGCTAGGAGCATTTCTATGATGCACCAAGTGGCTAAGGGTACCAGGCTTGGTTTTTGAAGACTGTACAGACTAGAACCTGGTGATGGTAAGATTTAACAGATATGAAGCACAAAAATAAAAATTAATCATAGCTTTGTTGCTATTTGGGATAACTAGATATTCTTTGTTTCATAACACTAATTTTGAATTTGTCCAGTCAAATTACTTTGATTACTTACTCAAATTACTAAAAAATATTTTTTCTTTTTTACTTAAAATGAGATTTCAAACCAATTGTATTCATGATTTGACCGGTAGATGTTTTCTTGCCGTTTAATTTTAGACTCAACTGATTGGGAAATCTCTGCCCATCACTTGCCCCCAACATCACAAAGCCACAAGAAGGGAACAAAGATTCTTCCGGCGGCTGACTATTTAGTGAGATTTCTTAAGGTGCGTGTCTTAATTTATTCTTAAATGGTTAATTCACCTACAAATGGAAATTATGTCATTAATTACTCACCCTCATGTCGTTCCAAACATGTAAGACTTTTTCATCTTCACAACACAAATGAAGATATTTTTAATGAAATCTGAGAGCTTCCTGTCCCTCCATTGACAGTCCACGCAACTACCACGTGCAAGCCCCAGAAAGGTATAAAAGTACATTAAAGTACGCCATGTGACTCCAGTGGTTTAACATACATTTTATTAAACTATGCAAGTGCTGCAATTTTTTTTAATAAATAATAATTTATAAAATATTAACTTCCAACATGAGAACATTTCAACTTGTGCATATTGTTGATGCGAGAGCAGATGTTGTGTGAACGTGCATTGTAGATTGAGTCGCATGATTACTTATGATTTCCTTTATACATTTTAATGGCTTAGGAAGAGATAGTTGAATAGGCTGTCGATGAAGGGACAGAACAATTTAGATTTCATAAAAAATCTTAAGTGTTCCGAAGATGAGCAAAACTCTTAATTGGTTTGGAACAACATAAGGGTGAATAATTAATGACAATTACATTTGTTTATGTTTGTTTTTGTTTGTTTAACAATGGGAGATATTTTGAAGAATGTCAGTAACCAAACAGTTAACTGGTCCCATTGACTTCCATAGTCAGAAATAAAATATACTATGGAAGTCAATGGGACCAGTTAACTGCTTGGTTACCGACATTCTTCAAAATATCTCCCATTGTGTTCAGCAGAAGAAAGAAATTCATACAGGGTTGAAACAACTTGAGGGCGAGTATATGATGACAGAATTTTCATTTTAAAGTGAACTATCCCTTTAATCTATGCAAAATAGTTTCTTGTTTGACTCACGAAAGTCTAAGATGATTGAACTTTTTCCACCATAAACTTGCTGTATTTATAAAACACAAATGGTATTAATTGTAATTGGTCTGGTTTTGTGTTGTCTAGGGAACCAGCACTCCAGGATTTTGAGAAAGTTGGATCTGCACAGCCTTTCCTGCTCTGTGAAACAATGCACTGAACTTTACTGTTAGCAACTGGACACAACTGATCCACTCATATCCTGCAACTGTTTTTCATCTGTTGAATGTTGTTGCTGTAATGTTGCAAAGTCGAAGGTACTGAATCAACTTAACTGACACAGGACTTATATTCACTGACATGTACAGGACTTGAAGTATTACAGACCATTTGATAAACAACTTTCATATAATTCTGATGACTGCCATGCACTCGAACTCCTATGGGGTCACAAGCTTTTGCTCCCCGTTTATGGAACTCTCTTCCGGTAGAAGTTTGCAACAGTTTTAGTCTCTCAGTTTTTAAATCTCGACTTAAAACGTATCTGTTTAGGCAGGCTTTTATGTGATTAATGTTTGTTGCTGTACTGGATTGATTGTTTACTGTCTTTTTTATGAATTTTGTAAGGTGTCCTTGAGTGCCATGAAAGGCGCCTTCAAATAAAATATATTATTATTATTATTATTATTATTATTTAAAAAACATGCAATATATGTACTGTATGTTTACAGTGTTGACCTTTCTTCTTCATAACCTTCTTGCAATTTCCTCTGGCATGCTGGATATCAGCTTCAGGGCCAAATCCTGACTGATAGCGATCCATTCTTGCCTTTGTCCTCAGAGTTGATCAGAATTTGTGGGCTTCTGCTTGTCCATTCACGTTTTGAGGACTGACCACAGGTTCTGTATGGGTTCTCTGGCAGTGTTTTTGGACAGAATTGGGAGAGAGCCCACTCCCTTGGATGAAAAGCAACCCCACATATGGTCTTGTGAGGCTTCACTGTTGGCATGACACAGGACTCAGAAAAGCTTTCACCTTTTCTTCTTCAGATCATCGATTTTCCAGGTGTCCCAAACAGTCAAAGGGGCTTTATCAGAGAAAATAACTTTGCTCCAGTCTTTTGCTGTCTAATCCTGGTACTTCCTGTAGAATTTCAGCCTGTCATTGATGTTATTCTTAGAAAGAAGTGGCTTCTTTGCTGGCCTTCTTGACACCAGGCCATTGGCCAAAAGTGTTCCCCTCACTGTGCAGATGCACTCAAACCCACCTGCTGTAAAAACTGTAAGTTGCTATTTGTTTATGTAGCTTGGTGTAAACCCGAGTGTTTGGGGTCTGGTCTGCATTATATGTGTCATCAATGTGAGTACCCTACAACCATGACTACTAGCAGCAACTGATTACCACTATTAAGTAACTATTCAGAGCGAGACGGTACCAGCTTCAACTAAAACTTTAGAACAGTACTTTTCACAGCATTTGTGCACAGCATGAAATGCAAGAAAAATGCTCTCTGAAGGCTTAAAAGCTTAGTTCCCCCCAATGTTATGGCCAAAAACATTTGAAACATTCTTCAAAATATCTTCTTTTGTATTCCACAGAAGAAAGAATGTCACAGGTTTGTAATGAGAGTGGGTAAATGATGGCCACATTTTGCAAGTGTCTGCATCACATGCATTGTTGATAAGGTTTAGTAAACCCGCAAGAGCATTTATGTATCCCAATGGTCTTCCCTTCCCATAATTGTACCTGTCGGTGCATAAGCGAAGCTTGATAAGATTGCAATGCCCATAATTCGAATCTATCTGACTGGTGTATGTGATAAGCCAGGTTGGACTACATTGCCCAGATTTCTCACCTATCAGACCGGTGTATGCAATAAGGCAGGCTCCGTAATTTTCTTGCTGGCAGCCGCTGGCAGTAAGCTCGGAGGGTTGGCAGTCGTGCTGGAACTGTGCCCAGCGAGACCTGTGGGAACCACAACAACACATCCATCATCCAGCTAGTCAGCAAATCCTCAGAAACACACATTCCCACAAACACTTTCCTCTATGCTCCCTTACGCTATACGTGTAGGTGGGGCTACACGCTCTGTTATGTTTTGTCCTCTTCTGTTCTGTTTAAAAAGCTTTACACCAACACTCTCTGCTCCATCCTCAGTCTTTTTCTCCTTTTTTTTTTTAATTCCCCCCTACATATACACAGTCCTGATCCATTTGTTTTGCTCTCATTTTAATCAGAGACATGACTGCAATTCAGAGTTCTGGAGAACTGCCAGATATTCAGCCGGCTGAAAGAGTGGCAGCAACCGACCGGGACCATTTACATGCAGGTCACATTCTGCCAGTCTTCTGGTCACCGATCAATCATTTAACCAGGTCAGTCTCAGAGGAATCACCCACATTCCCTGCTGATTTCTTATGCTAACTGGCTGTTGTGCCTGTAAGTGATCTCCTTTTGTGTAATGTGTTGTGTCAGCAGAGTGCTTGCCTGGTGCAAGCGCGATGGTTGATCGATGGCTGAGACCGATGAAGGCCTTTGTGTTTGTGATGTAAAAAGAGGAGGCTCAAATATGACCAAACTCCGCTCTATTGAGAGCCTTGTTGAGTGACTGCAGCTGTCAGACTTAAAGTGACTTAAATGTGTTTGTTGAATCTACAACTATCTCTCTATTTCTCAATAGTGAACATATAAAGCAACAAGGGGAATCAAAACGTCCTATACTTTTATTACAGCGTTTATGATGTACTGTACAGTGTTCTAGCTGCATAATCTTGATTTTGTGTGTTATTGCGTTTTAAAATCAGCACCACCACAAGGGGTGCTATAGCATACATTTTTTCTATGGCCTTTTTTCTCATATACACTAGCATTCAAAAGTATGTAAGATTTTTTTTAAAATAAATGTATAGTTTTATTCAGCAAGGATACATTAAATATTTGAAATAAATTCTGTTCTTTTGAACTTTCTAATAATCAAAGAACTGTGAAAAAATGTATCGCAGTTCCCACAAAATATTAAGCAGCACAACTGTTTTCAACTTTAATGATATTTTTAAAAGTGTTTCTTGAACAGCAAATAAACATGAAAATAATTTCTGAAGGATCATGTGACACTTGAGGACTGGAGTAATGATGCTGAAAATTTCAGCTTTGCCATCCCAGGAATAAATAACACTTTAAAATAAATAAAATATTTATTTTAATTTGTAAAAAATATTATGGTTGTATTTGACTGTATTTTTGATCAAACTAAAATGCAGCTTTGGTGAGTTCTTTCACAAACATTAAAAACTTATTGAAACAAACTTTTAAACAGAATTATATTCGTCAGCAGTTTGTAGAAAGTGTTTTGTTAAAGTTACTGGTGGCCAAAATAATTTTAACTTTTAAATAAATAACTTTTCCTTAAAATGTCTTTAGAAGTTTATGTGAAGGTTTAATTGCAAAACACAGCTGGTCTCTGGTCTCATGTGATCTCAACCATAAGTGTACAACCCTTGTTGTGCAATAAAATAACATTTCAGGTGCTACTGATATGACTGAAGTGTTTATCTCATCTGAGTTTATATCATTTTAAACACATCTGACTTGTATTCATTTTTTTAGACCTTGACCTTGTGAACCTTTATATATTGCGTCCTACAATGCACAGTGCTGCTGTCTGTCTTCTACAATCTTCAGTGTCCTCAAAAGAGCTTGATTATATTGGTTGTTTACACACACAATACTCACTTGCACACATAGTCGGCCTCACAAACTCGAAGCTGGACCAGGCAATTGGGTTTTTCCCTTTCTTCATAAGAGCACGCAGGCACAATGGTCTGGCGTCTACGCTCTGCGCATGCAGTGTCGGTGCACGGACAGAAGAGTAGCTCGTGCGTGTAGTCGGGCGGCACGCGGTCGAAGAACTTTCTCAGTGCTTTGCTGCAACGCGCACGGTTACAGGGCCCGGCTAGCGCTGACGGGGCGATGCACCCCGACACGTACTCCGTTCGTAGCTTCTGACACGTCTCATCAACGTTACAGGCCTTGGCGGCGTCCAAACAACGGTTCACAGTTGTCATGCCCACCTCAGACTCTAAAAGGAAAGAGAGAAGCTTGGGATTTTAGGGTATAAAGAGATTAACGTGGTAGTTACACTTGCCTCCGTTGGAGTACAAACAAATGGGTACTTGGAGAGGCTGCAGCCACACAGTCGCTGTCCAGTGCTGAAACTGAAGCCTGTAAACAAGATATCACAGAATACCAAACCACAACTGCAAAATGTGGCATTACCTAGTAAAAACTCCCATAACATGCATTGTACACCAACTCAATCTCATAACAAAACATAACTATTTTGCAAGGTGGCGATTTTATATGAATTCATATGATGGGCCCAATTGTCGGCGCGCCCGGCGCATCATCCACAAGTCTTGTCCCTATTCTCTGAATGAGTAATGATTTGATTTGATTCCTTTATTGTCCTTTTCAGGAAATTTGTTTCCACCATCCGTACGTACATGACCTCACAATACACACTCATGAAACATTCATAAACAAAACGGATTTATTGGGTTTATTTTGGGCGTAACATGCAATAAATCAATCAGAGTGTAATTTCCCATTCCCTTTAAAAGCCAGTTGTGCTCGCGCCATGGTGGATTCGCTATTTACATGGTGGAATTTGCAAGCGGAAAGACAACGCGTCTCCAGAGAGCAAACATCTACGGGACAAGCCGGATTCCACCATATCTTCACGTCAAATATTAAAAATAAAAGGATTGCACTGTAAAAGATTATTATTGTGTACATGTTTGTGTGCTGCTGCGCATACCTGTGTGTTTAATAATAACCAGAGTGTACGTGCGTTGTGCACCCGCCTATAGGCGTAAATTACTAATGTGCCCTTTAAATAAAAATAATACTGCACCATTGACTTTAAACCAGGTTTTTGTTGGTCAATGGCGCAGTCTATTTCAGTTGCCTCAAAATAGCAACACTCCAACAATGCGCCTTAACACACCTCTTTTTCAGACCATGGGCACACAAATGGGTGCAAATGCATTTGCTATTTGAACAACGTGGCGCAGGACGTGAAAATGATAATTGCTGAAACTAGCAAAAAACACTTGCGTCGCGCCGCATTGCGCCGGGTGTATGATGGGTCCGATGTTGCTTTTCATATTCAAGAGATTGTGCTCAAAATATGTTAAAAACAAACAAATGAGCATTAGCCACAAATTTGTCAAAAAAATAAAAGAGTTATGAATCGGCATGACCGTGTGTTCAATGCACTTACAAAAGCCTTACAATTGTATACCTAATATCATCAAGTGTTTCGACTAATCAATGGTCCAGGGATAGATATACATATTGTTCAGGACGGCCTTGTCCAGCTCAGAGCGGCTGGAGTTTTTGAGGTGCGCTCTTGCTCATTGTTCCAATGAGGGTTAAGGTTCTCTTTCTCTCATGTACTAACGAAGGTTTGAGTTGGATGTGAGTCTGTGTGGCCCGTGTGTGCTGCTAATGAATAGAGCATGAGTGCGGATGAAAGTTGAATGAGTCTGGTCTCTATCACAGAGCAGCTCCCAGCTGAGACTGGCTGCTTCATTTTTCATATCAGACTAATGTGGGCCGCAGAGAGCCTGCCAGCATTACACAGCCACGGAGCTTTCTTTATCTCTCTCTCTCTCTTTTTCTCTCGCTATCCCATGAGCCATGAACTTTTTTAGCCACTGGCCTCTTCATTGTCATCTTTTCTTCATCTTCACCTCCTCTATATCTTTCATCATGCTCTATTTATTAGCCATCTAATCAACCATCCCGTGTTTTTTCTTTGCTTCCTTCCCTTCTTTCTTTGCTTCCTTTCTTTGTTTCCTTGCTTTAGTCCTTCCTTTTTCTTTTCTTCCTTCCATCGTTACTTTGCTTCTTGCCTTTCTTTAATCACTTAATTTGCTTCCTTTCTTTCTTTGCTCCCTTCCTTAGCATCCACCCCTTTTCTTCATTCCTTTCTTCTTTCCCTAATTTTCCCTTCTTTAATCCATAATTTTGTGCTTTCTTCTTCCTTCCTTGTTTCCTACCTTCCTTTCTTCTTTGCATGATTTCTTTGCTTGCTTCCTTTTCCGTTGCTTCCTTCTTTCCTTTCATTGCTTCTTTTCGTTTTTGCTTGCTTCTTTCTTTTGTCTTTGCTTCCTTCTTTCCTTCCTTAATTTTTCTCTCTTCCTTACTTTCTATATTCCTACTTTCTTTTCTCCTTTATTTCCATCTCCCCCACCTTCCTTCCAACCTTCATTCCATTCCTTCCTTCCGTTGCTTCTTTCCATCCTTCATTCCTTTCTATCATCATTCGCTTCCTTTCTTCCTTTGCTTCATTCTTTAATTTGTTTCCTTGCTTACTTCCTTTGTTTCCTTTCTTCCTTCCTTTGCTTGCTTGCATCCTTCCTTTCTTTCATTCTTCACTTTCTTCTTTTTTCTTCCTTTACTTCCTGTCTTTGCTGGCTTCCTTCCTTTCTTTCATCATCCACTTCCCTCCTTCCTTTGCTTGCATCCTTCCTTTCTTCCTCTCTTTATTTGTCTTGCTTCCTTTCTTCTTTCCCTACTTTCTTTTCACCTTCTTTTCCATCCTTCTGTGCTTTATTTCCCTTTATTTTTTTTAATTTATTTTTCCTTCCTTCCTTTCTTTGTTTTATATTCAAGAGATTCTGCTCAATCTGTTTTGGCGAGATTACTTTCTCATCCATCATTAATGGATTTTGCGAGCTTGAGATCAATATTCTGGACTCTGGTACATTGCTTTAGACACAGTTTTTAGATGTAAGTACATCAGAGTTTGTTGGAACCAATCAAATTATTATTACAGGCCTTACACTTCACACACATACACTTACACTCATTAATATATCGACAATGAAAGATATCTTTCAAGGCTAACATACTGTATTCAGTAATGTACAGTACATTGAAAGCCTCATGCCACATGAGTGAGATAATATGTAATAGAGATAATAAAGACAAAAAAAAACACATAGAGAGAAAAGAGATAAAGTACCTATTTGGATAAGTTGGCCTTTTAATTTGAGTCTATTACTGTCCGAACAGCCTGTTACAAGATCATTATACCGGTAATGTTGAGAATATATTGCATTAATTTCTCACATTTTTAACGGTTTCTTTGTCTCTTTTATTATTATTTCTATGCGTCTATCTCTCCCCCCTCCTCTTTTTAATTTCCACACTTTTGCTTGATCTTTGTTGTCTCAAGCCAGCTTGTTAAACGTTCTCTGTGTTTGAGAGTTGAGCAAGCAGCCATCATTAAAAGTCATGCATGAATGACCGACATTACTTCCATTACTTTGAGGAAATCGTTCTCTGTCCTATCCCCACGAGTTTAAATGTTATTTTATGTGTGTCTGCTTGGACTCAAGTGTGTCTATGAGTGTGTGCACACACAAGAGAGATGATGAGTAAATGGATCATTATGTGCTGCCCTCGGGGTCCATAAAATTCAGCTCATGCCTGAAGCACCCCATAAACTGAGGCTGACAAACTGACAGTTTTAGTCATGTTGCTCCTCCAAAAACAAGATTCTTAAACTTGGTATGCTGCTATTTCGAGGGAACGTAATGAGATGGGAGAGAGAGATGAGAAAGTGAAGAGCAAAAAGCCTTGATTAGAGAACAAAATTCTGAAATAAATCATCCGACCGTTTAGTCTTTGTTAGGTCTGATCTGAGTGTCTTCGGCCCACAACGAAATGAGTATTCTGTTCTTGATGACAGGTCCCTAATGCATGCCTCATTTTGTAGGAAACGCAGTTTATCATCAACAGTGCCGATGAACTCCAGCTATGTTATATCCGAGCCTACATTAAACAAAGTGCTCATGTTTTGCTGTTGTAGGCTATTAAGCTCTGCCCTATTAATAACTCTTCATTGCTAATGCTTGGCATAGAAGTGACAAAACACATCGTGATCAGTTCCAAATATCAGATCCAACATCATAGTACATAATCAGCATAGTGTGCCTGTGAAAATCACTGACCTGCAGCGATGGAGGCCAGGCGAACATAATCAAAGCCCCGCTCAACAGGCTCATATGGGTAATTCTCCACCAAGCTCAGCCCTGTAAACGCACAAACAAACAGGGTTTTCGTGGCTATGGTAACAGAGTATTTTGTGTCTGTGAATTAATGAGAGTGTCACAGGTAAAAGTTCAGTTTAAAGTAATGCTTCTATAATGCTAAACTGGTTAGCATATTAAAACGCAGCGTCTAATTAGCATCAATTGAAGTGGTTTCCGGGGACCGCGTGGGTATGTGGGCATTAAAACTTGTAATTGCATCATTGTGCGTGCGGGTGCTTTGTATGCGACAAAGGAAACTTATAAATATGGATTCGCTCACCGTGGAGTACGGACTGCTTGAGGCTCCAGTAGATGCTAAGACAGTTCTTCTCTCTCTTCATACCCCGTTTGCACTGGCACAGGTGCAGGGGGCTGGACAGCAGGGCAGTCACCGCGTTCTCGCAGTGGTTGCGCGCTCCCGGGCCCAGCTTCACGCTCCCGCCTCCCGCGACGCACTGCCGCAGCGTTCTCAAGCGCGGGCTGCACGCATCGTCACTAGAGCACGAATCTCCCGCAGTCAGACAGTCCCACCGGCCCCCGAACACCAGCCGCGGAACCCCTGCACACAGAACATTTATTTTACAGAACATATATATCTGTCCGTAACACTTCAATAAGGTCCCATTAGTTAACATTAGTACATGAACTAATAACTAACAATGAGCATTTTTACAGTAATTCTTAAGAAGGCTTTCATAACGTTCACCCAGCCGGTTCCCACATAGCAATTAAATCCCAATTGGGTGTAGGCCTACTAGGCTATACCACATAGGTAGACTAAACATTTGAGTTGAAATATTTTTATTAGCTCATTAAACGTTTCCTTGAAGAATAACAGCTCCTAGCAAGCAGCTTAGATGAACAGACAAATGCAAACAAGACATTTAAGTGATAATGTACAGTTGTAGTAGACCTAGACTATCACTTTTTTTACACAGCCTTTCTCCAAAGAAATAGGCCTAGTGACATGGAATATTGGTTTTAGAAGACATCTTACCTGTTTATTATCTTAATTCATTACAGTTTACAAACAAAAGTTTTAGCAACAAGATGAACACTTCAACAATATTATAGGCCTACTAGTCCACTTTACTGTAAAGTTTCACTTTACAGTAAATACACTCAATGCACCAACTTGAATAAGACGAGAGAGAGAGCGAGAGACATGAAAGAAGCATGAGAGCTCATTAGCCTATGTAGGCTAAGTGTTGCTATTGCCAAATGCCGTTATCGGGATTAAATGATGTGATTGACCAATCAGAATAAAGAATTTCAGAGTTGTTTATGTTAGAGAATAAGAATACAATTGTTCATTGTTAGTTCATGTTAGCTCAAGTCCATTAACTAATATTACCAGATGCAACTTTTGATTTTAACGATGTATTAGTAAATGTTGAATTTAACATTAACTAGGATTTAAAAAAATGCTTTCATAATTGTTAGTTCATGTTCCCTAATGTAGGGTACTGTACAAATGGAACATTTTGTAAAAAGTTACTGATTTGTCATTCATAAACCATGTTATAATATACAACATTTATTGCTGTAAACAAATAGCAATATTAGAACCAATGTGGGCGACTAAGGGAATAATTTAAATATTTATACACTTTTTCCTGCCTTTTCACAGTTACGCCACTTGTTTTCCGAGGGTCAGCGAGCAGAAAAGTGTGGAGGACTGAATGACAAAGCACTTGAGTACCAGAGTTGTTCATCAAAGGATCATCCTTCATCCTTCCTTTCATCCTTCCCGAAAATTACCGGCATCATATGCGACAAAGCAAAACAAAACTGTGCCCTTCTTTGATTGTAAAAATATGAAAAGAGCCCACATTCTAACCAGAATTTATTGGCAGAGAAATATTCTGAATGTCTGATTTCCCATCATGCACTGCTGTATTATCTCAAGGGCAATAATTGTCTTCTGTTTAACTGAAACCCATGTCAATAACTTCAGCAGGAAAAAATGATTTTCAACAGCTGTCTATACGTTTCCCAATATGTGTACTTTACCTTATAGTCTTTGTTTAGCTTGTTTAGTGTGTGATGCAGTAAATAACTTTTATTGCTTACATCGTGAGATCTTAAATATCATGATCTCTGCACTGTTTAAAGAAGCTGAATGCAATAATGGTCTTATTGAGAGTAGTTTCAGCCTCAGACGGCCCACCCACGGAGTACCCACCATCTCTGTCCAGACCATCCGATTAATATAGCACACAAAACTGGCAAGCACATCTGAAAAGTTTAGGTTTGAGTTTTTTCCACGCCAGTCTATGATTGAACCTGCCCCTGGAGCTGCTGATACAGTTTTCAGCCGTCTTTGAGCCTGTTCTGTGTGCCTTCGTAACTATCTGGTTTGGTTCAGCTACCAAATCGGACAGAAGGAAAGTGCAATGGACTGTCAGGACTGCTGAGAAGATTATTGGTGCTCCACTGCCCACCCTCCAAGAGCTGTACATCTCCACAGTGAGGAAATCACACACACTCAGGCCACCGCCTCTTTGCTACAGAGCGTTGAGCACTAGAACATCCAGGCACAAGTTTTCCCCCTCAGGCCATCTACCTCATGAACAATTAAAGACTCCCTGTGGTGAAAATTAAGTTTTTATTGTTGTTTATACATCTATGTGGTGTTTTTTATAAGAAGAATCATGTGAAAATTCATGGCAACACCATTGCTGAGTATTTTCTCCTTAAAATGGCAGTGTTCCAAAATCTCAAAAACGCAGTTTGAAATCACCATTGTTCTCTACATCAATGTTTTCTGACACTTAATTGCATGGTAATTGGAATTAAATGAAAATGTATTAGTTCATTATAATAAAACCTTGCTCCTGGACAGTTCAGCTCCCGCTCCAATCAAACACCCCTAGTTTAAATGTATATTAAATTCAATTAGCTGAATTTCTAGAGTGCTTTTTGACCCACGTAAGTACTTCTTTATATGCCATTTCCTAATTACTTCTATTGTCTTTGAAATATAGTGCTGAATGTGCTGAAAAGCATTTAAAAAAATACACTAATGTCATTTCTATCAAAACTTGTATGTCATGTATTTAAATATATTTGGAATAACATAACTATTCAACACAAAAATTCTACTTCTTTAAAGCATGGCAAAATATAATAATAATAAAAGACAATTTGTAATTTCAAGTAACTTTTAATCTGACATTGTCACAAAGTGCCGTTTTTAAAAGTGTACTTAAGTGTGTTAAGAAGCATTGTTATGAAAGTGATCTTTTATTTCATTAATTTTCAGATTTTTTCTTCAAAATATACTTTTAAGATCTGAAGCACACTACAAGTATACATTCAATACAATTAAGCACACTACTTTTTCACAAGGGCAAAGTTAGTCTTTTTTTCCTTCTGTCATATTCTGTACTCTGTTTACGTTATTTTTGTAGTTTTTCTGTTTCTGTCATCAAGAGAGAAGAGACGTGACATGATGAGAGGAGACGAGACGAGATGAGATGTGACAAGAAAACAAAAGACGATAGAAGGGAAGTGAAGAGACGAGAGGAGAAAAGACGAGATAGATGATCTGCGCGGGAACCTCGCACATCATCTAAGATCAATGAAGTGAGTGTGTCGCCACAAAAACTAATCTCATTGTGCCTAAAAAGAGACTAATCCAGTGTGCAAGATGAACCTGCTCAATGGATTATGCCATAATCAGATTATTTCTTCATGAAATAATGTACAGGAATGGTTGAAGACTGACAAGCAGCCATTCTGAGAACCTTGCCGCAGTACAGCTGCTACATTAAAGCAGCGGTGCCCAAAGCAATTATGGGAAATCATCTAGTTTGTCACTCACATTGCTTCCAATACTTTACACCTCCCATCAGCGTGCTAAAATTAAACACCCACACACACTTCAACAGTAGAATACCTACATGGACACACACTGATAAAAGACACAAATGCTGCTGTAGAGATTGAGCGCATGCATTATCATCTGGTAATTAAAGTTGATTAACTACAACAATAAAGGGTCTTGTGTGTGTGTCCGTGAGGAAGTCTCTCTGCTAGGTTGATATAGGACGACCAGCGCTCTCAGATCTTGCACCCTTGGGTGAGAAACTCACAAAGCTCTCGCACACTTCCTCACAATTAGACCTGCATAGAGACCTTATCGGCACAGAGATGTGCTAATGGTGCATGCGAGTGAGAAAGAGAGAGAGAGAGAGAAAGCGAGCAATGTCCCCCAGAGAGATAAGGATCTACAATCCTCAGAGATGCCATCACAGTGAACCTCTGTGTCACTCAGCATTTATAGGCAGCGTACTCCCCTTATCCTAATACACTGATAGTGTGCTTACCTCTGTCACACAGTCTATCGTGTCCTGTTGTGTGTCACCCTGTCCTCAATGTCCATAGGGAATTCTGGACCTTATTTAGAAGGGCTTCAGCCACACTGTTTTTAATATTGTCCCCTTAAAAATCTGTCATTATGGGATTTCTCTTCCGCTAGCTCAAAGCAGCGGTTGCAGTAAGCTATTTTAGGGTATTGCGCTCTAAATCCTCCTCTCACCCAAAAGTTCATTATACATTTATCTAGTCAGTAGCAGTACCTAGAACCATGTGACCAAATGTGTCCTGGCATAAATTCATTAGCGTTGGCGTAGAAACCATTATAACTGGCTCACATATTTTTAGAAATTCTACCTTTGTCCATATATTATTATTGCCCTTCTCTCTGGCAATATTTTTGGCAATAATGACTGTTTTTTTAAAGAGTTTGATTGATCGCTCACTTTGATTGGCCTTGGTATATAAAGAAAAAATGTAGTACCCACTTTCAGAAAATCTATGGTAACACTTTTATAATAATGATCCGTCATTAATAAGTTACTAAGAAGTATTGCAGGACTAGTACTACATTAACACTTAACCTACTATATTGACTAATATAGAAACAAGCTTAACTAATCAGAAAGTACTATCAAATTTAGGAGATAATTCCTTGTTAGGTAATCAATAATTACTTAATGAGATTAGCCTCATTAATAACAATTAGTGCAATGCCCGTGCAAAATCAGTTTTTGTGTGTTTTTAGTAATTGTTGATTTGGTATGTTTGAGTTGCTAAATAGCCTAGGCTACTGTAACACAGGAGCCTTAACTCTGAGAAAACGATAACGTTAAGCGCACCAGAATAAAATATAATATTCAGAATTAAACAGTGTAGCTGACTTACAGATTCAGTTAAATCGCTACTTAAAAAAAAAAAAAAAAAAAATACAACTTTTTCATAGTTCTATACAGTTTTTCATAGTTCTATCATAGTTCTATACATTTACATTGTAAAAAAACGTATAATTACATTGTAATAAACATAATTACATTGTAATAAACGTATAATTACATTGTAATAAATGTATTATAACAGTGTAATAAATGTATAATTACATTGTAATAAACGTATAATAACACTAATGTATAATTTCATTGTAATAAATGTATAATTACATTGTAATAAACGTATAATTACATTGTAATAAATGTATAATTACATTGTAATAAACGTATAATAACACTCGGCCAGCAGCCATTTCACCCTGTAGCCCAAGACTGGTTGCCCACTGAAGCAAAGCAGGGCTGAGCCTGGTTAGTACCTGGATGGGAGACCTTCTGCGAAAACCAGGTTGCTGCTGGAAGAGGTGTTAGTGAGGCCAGCAGGGGGTGCTCACCCTGTGGTCTGTATGGATCCTAACGCCGCAGTATAGTAATGGGGACACTATACTGTTAAAGAGCACTGTCCTTTGGATGAGATGTTAAACCGAGGCCCTGACTCTCTGTGGTCACAAAAAATCCCAGGATGTCTTTCGAAAGAGTAGGGGTGTAACCCCGGCATCCTGGCCAAATTTGCCCAGTGGCCTCTGTCCATCATGGCCTCCTAATCATCCCCATATATATATATATATATATATATATACATATATACCAATTGGCTTCATCACTCTGTCTCCTCTCCACCAGTAAGCTGGTGTGTGGTGGGCGTTCTGGCGCAATATGACTGCCGTCGCATCATCCAGGTGGATGCTGCACATTGGTGGTGGTTGAGGAGATTCCCCCTTCTATGTAAAGCGCTTTGAGTGGTGAGAAAAGCGCTATCTAAATGTAATTAATTATTATTAATAGAATTAATATATAAAAACATTGTAATAAACGTATAATACCACTAATGTATATTTACATTATAATAAACGTATAATTACACTGTAATAAATGTATAATAACACTAATGTATAATTACATTGTAATAAACGTATAATTACATTGTAATAAATGTATAATAACACTGTAATAAATGTATAATTACATTGTAATAAACGTATAATAACACTAATGTATAATTACATTGTAATAAATGTATAATAACACTGTAATAAATGTATAATTACATTGTATTAAACGTATAATTACATTGTAATGTATAATAAGACTGTAAAAAATCTTTTACACTACTTTTTCAAAAAGAACCGCTACTTTTTCAAAAAGAATCGCTACTTTTTTAAAAGAATCGCTACTTTTTAAAAAAAGAATCGCTACTTTTTTCGAAAAGAATCGCTACTTTTTCAGAAAATAATCGCTACTTTTTCAAAAAGAATCGCTACTTTTTCGAAAAGAAACGCACAATTTTTCGAAAAGAATCGCTACTTTTTCAAACAGAATTGCTACTTTTTCAAAAAGAATCGCTACTTTTTAAAAAAAGAATCGCTACTTTTTTCAAAAAGAATCGCTACTTTTTTCAAAAAGAATCGCTACTTTTTAAAAAAAGAATCGCTACTTTAAAAAAAATAGCTACTTTTCGAAAAAGAATCGCTACTTTTTCGAAAAGAATCGCTACTTTTTCAGGAAAGAATCGCTACTTTTTAAAAAAAGAATCGCTACTTTTTTTAAAAAGAATGTAAGAAATAATAATGTAACAAATGTATAATAATAATAATAATGCAACAGATGTATAATTACATTATAATAAACGTATAATTACATTGTAATAAATGTATAATAACACTGTAATAAATGTATAATTACATTGTAATAGACGTATAATAACACTAATGTATAATTACATTGTAATAAAGATATGAATACATTGTAATAAATGTATAATAACACTGTAATAAATGTATAATTACATTGTAATAAACATATAATAACACTAATGTATAATTACATTGTAATAAACGTATATTTACATTGTAATAAACGTATAATTACATTGTAATAAATGTATAATAACACTGTAATAAATGTATAATTACATTTTAATAAACGTATAATAACACTAATGTATAATTACATTGTATTAAACGTATAATTACATTGTAATGTATAATAAGACTGTAAAAAAATTATAATTACATCTTTTACACTACTTTTTCAAAAAGAATCGCTACTTTTTCAAAAAGAATTACTACTTTTTTTGAAAGAATCGCTACTTTTTTTAAAAGAATCGCTACTTTTTCAAAAAACAATCGCTACTTTTTTCAAAAAGAATCGCTACTTTTTTTTAAAGAATCGCTACTTCGAAAAGAAACGCAAATTTTTTCGAAAAGAATCGCTACTTTTTCAAACAGAATTGCTACTTTTTCAAAAAGAATCACTACTTTTTTTCAAAAAGAATCGCTACTTTTTTCAAAAAGAATCGCTACTTTTTTCGAAAAGAATCGCTACTTTAAAAAAAATAGCTACTTTTTGAAAAAGAATCGCTACTTTTTCGAAAAGAATCGCTACTTTTTCAGGAAAGAATCGCTACTTTTTAAAAAAGAATCGCTACTTTTAAAAAAAGAATCGCTACTTTTTTAAAAAGAATGTAAGAAATAATAATGTAACAAATGTATAATAATAATAATAATAATAATGCAACAGATGTATAATTACATTATAATAAACGTATAATTACATTGTAATAAATGTATAAAAACACTGTAATAAATGTATAATTACATTGTAATAAACGTATAATAACACTAATATATAATTACATTGTAATAAACGTATAAATACATTGTAATAAATGTATAATAACCCTGTAATAAATGTATAATTACATTGTAATAAACATATAATAACACTAATGTATAATTACATTGTAATAAACGTATATTTACATTGTAATAAACGTATAATTACATTGTAATAAATGTATAATAACATTATAATAAATGTATAATTACATTGTAATAAACGTATAATTACATTGTAATAAATGTATAATAACACTGTAGTAAATGTATAATTACATTGTAATGTATAATAACACTGTAGTAAATGTATAATTACATTGTAAAAAATGTATAATTACATTGTAAAAATTGTATAATTACATTGTAATAAACGTATAATTACATTGTATTAAAAGTATAATTACATTGTATCAAATGTATAATAAGACTGTAACAAATGTTTAATTACATTATTTTACACTACTATTTTCAAAAAGAATCGCTACTTTTTTAGAAAAGAATCGCTATTTTTTCAAAAAGAATCGCTACTTTTTTAAAAAGAATCGCTACTATTTAAAAAAATCTATACTTTTTAAAAAAGAATCGCTACTTTTTCCAAAAAGAATCGCTACTTTTTTTAAAAGAATCACTACTTTTTTCAAAAAGAACTTAACAAATAATAATGTAACGAATGTATAGTAATAATAATGTAACAAAAGTATAATAACACTGTAATAAATGTATATTTACATTGTAACAAACGTATAATAGCACTAATGTATAATTACATCTTAATAAATGTTTAATTACATTGTATTAAATATATAATTACATTGTAACAAATGTATATTAAGACTGTAACAAATGTATAATTACATTATTTTACACTACATTTTTCAAAAAGAATCGCTACTTTTTCAAAAATCGCTACTTTTTCAAAAAGAATCGCTACTTTTTCAAAAAGAATCGCTACTTTTTCAAAAAGAATCGCTACTTTTTCAAAAAGAATCGCTGCTTTTTTCAAAAAGAATGTAAGAAATAATAATGTAACAAATGTGTAATAATAATAATGTAACAGATGTATAATTACATTATAATAAACGCATAATTACATTGTAATAAATGTATAATAACCCTGTAATAAATGTATAATACATTGTATTAAACGTATAATAACACTAATGTATAATTACATTGTAATAAACGTATAATAACACTAATGTATAATTACATTGTAATAAACGTATATTTACATTGAAATAAACGTATAATTACATTGTAATAAATGTATAAAAACACTATAATAAATGTATAATTACATTGTAATAAACGTATAATAACACTAATGTATAATTACCAGTGGTGGAAAGAGTACTGAAAAAGCATACTCAAGTAAAAGTACTGTTACTTGTCAAAAAATGTAGTGAGAGTAGAGTAAAAGTACCGGTCCTAAAAACTACTCAAAGTAGGAGTAAAAAGTAGCCCTTTTAAAAGTACTCAAGAGTAGTGAGTAGTGAGTATTATGCTATGAATGTTAGTCCACCTTATACCCTGCAAATTGAAAATGTAGCTTACTCTTTTATCACAGATTCATAGAAAAAAAGAAACAGTATTTCAATATTTCTCCAACAGTTTTATTTTTGACTGCTAGCACTAAAAATACAGCGTTTCCCCTACCATTGTTTTGGACGACCCCCGCCCCCCCTAAAATGCTGACAAAATCCAGTCATAAAAAAGGAATTTATAACTCGGAATTTCACGGAATTTGTAAATTTTTTGAAGAAAAATAGAAAGCAGTTCAGTACACTTGAAATCAAATTGCGATATAGTGTGAATATTAAACCACAAAGACAATTTAAATACGAATACTGCATGTTCTGTGAGAATGAATGGTGCAGCCGACGCGCAGTTTCATTTACCACACACACACACACACTGAAGCACGTGTGAGGTGTGACGCTTGCGCTGTTTTTTTGCCTATATGAAGACACAAATGCATGAACTTCCTCCAGGCTCAAGATCCACTCCGAAAGTCACTTCGTGAACAAAATAAATTGGCGCCAGGTGTCTCGAAGTCTGTTGATGCTGGTTTGATGCAAAGTTTTCCGCACGCGATTTGATTTGACGGGAATCACTGCATGGAGTCACATGATGACTTATTATAAAAATAAATATTAATATAAATGTAGCGACGGCAGGTTCAGGGAAAATAGCGCAGTAAAAGTACCGATACAGCACTTAAAACCCTCTGAGGTCGGCTATCGCGCCGGCGCGATAGTCTCGCTTTTTTCTTATCAGTGCAAAAGAAACTCAAAATACTCTGTTGATTTTGATCTTACATATTAAGTGTTGTACATCATTAGATCCTGATAAGTGTCTATTTTTTTTGTGGATACTCACAATAAAAACAAAGTGTTGTGCTTTTCGCCAAATAAAGAAAAACAAACATGATGCGCGTTCTGCCTTCTCTCTGTCAGTGAAGTCCATTCTGAAACGCGTCCTAAGATTATTTTTAATTCCGCGAATACTTGTCATACAGGCACGAGTGTTTTTCCATAATGAAGCTTGAACTCTCTTCTTTTAAATGAGTTAATTTATATAAAAAAACAAATATTCTTAGCTTATGTAATCTGTATGAAAAGAGAGAGATGTCAGTATTTTTCTTTCCAGCTCATTATACCTAATTACGCGTTAATGTGCCACGCCCACGGAGAGCGCGCGCTATTCAAACCCAAATGATTTTAGACAAGCCGTTCAAACATGCCAACGCCCACCAGCTGGATTATAAAACACATCGTGTTTAGTAAGTAGGCTATCTTGTACAGCTGTGTACACAGCGTATCCTTTCACTGTGAGGAATATCTAACCCTGGAAAATGTACCAGAAGTGCTGGTAGTTTCATTTCGAGGAGCAACGGATCCAGCTGATGTAGTAAGTCATTTATTCTAGTGCTTTGTTCTAATCGTGATATTGAAGTGTCGGACTGTAAACCGCAAAAAGACTGTTTAAATATGAATTGCGTGTATGTGTGTAGGCTAAATGATGAGTGAACGGCAAAGGCGCGCGCGCTTTGTTTACAGTTATACAGCGCGTGTCTGTGCCTTGTTCATTCACTCTCGCACCTACATTAGTAAACGTTATGTTTACATAAACACATCTTAGTAGGCTATAGCAATATAGTTTGTATGAGTAAAAATAGACTGAAATATGTTGAAATAAAATGTCTGTATAAGCAACAAGCTGCAAATTCACATGTATATACTAATATATCATACACAATATATGACTGTTTAGACACGATTTTGTGATTAGTTTTGGATAGCTTATAAAGTTTTGACTGTAAAAAAAGACTACTGTCACATTAAATAGGTACGCTTTTGTTCACCAATTTCTGCTCATAGTTAAATATACTATAGTATGATGTTTTGTCAAAAATAAAGTAGGTATATTGAATTATCAACTAAGATGTTATTATAGTGTTTGTTCCAATATTCAAACTAATGAATCCTTACCTTTTTTAATACGTATGATAAAATGTATAGTTTTTACAAAGAAATACACTTGAAATATTGTTAAAATTGTAATTGTTGTTGTAATTGTAACCTATTTGTAATTGGTTACAATTTCTAATTGTAAAATATGTATAGGCTATATAGATCATTTCTTTTGTCCTTGCATTCTTTGGGATCCTGTGACACACCTGTGTGAAAGGGCTAATTATTATGCAGCTCATTATGCGGCACATTATCCGGCCTTTGTCTTCTCAGGTGTGAACACGCCTCCACGCATATTGCCTTTCCAAACAAAAGGTCTCTAATAAAATTTAAATCAGTGTATGTGTTTGTGTAAATGATTAGGCAGGATGATTTTCAGATCATTTTGAAGCAAAAATTCTAGGCAACAACACTGATTAGTCACAAGTCTTGTGGACACATATTTAGTATGTGTTTTGTGGCCTTATTTCAGACACTTTAAGTTTTAGTTTTTTCAATAACCATGCATAAGCAATATTCTCTCAAAAATACAAACATGTTTCATAATTGTTGCTGAGAAATTACGGTAGTCCAGTTTGTGCTTTATTGAGTGAATTTACACCTTTGCCATTAACATGTTTATAAATAACTGAAAAAAGCACAAATGTCAGAGCATGTCAGAACACCTCAAGGACCCCAAAAATCCTTAGACCTCAGAGGGTTAAAATGTACTCAAGTAAAAGTAAAAGTACACTGTTTGTAAACTACTTAAAAAAAGTACAATTCCTAAAAAAACTACTCAATTACAGTAACGAGAGTATTTGTAATTCGTTACTTTACACCACTGATAATTACATTGTAATAAATGTATAATTACATTGTAATAAATGTATAATAACACTGTAATAAATGTATAATTACATTGTAATAAACGTATATTAACACTAATGTATAATTACATTGTAATAAACGTATAATTGCATTGTAATAAATGTATAATAACACTGTAATAAATGTATAATAACACTGTAAAAAATATAATTACATTGTAATAAACGTATAATTACATTGTAAACATGTATAATTACATTGTAAAAAAATTATAATTACATTGTAATAAACGTATAATTACATTGTATTAAATGTATAATTACATTATAAAAAATGTATAGTTACATTGTAAAAAATGTATAATTACATTGTAGTAAATGTATAATTACATTGTAAAAAAATTATAATTACATTGTAAAAATGTACAATTACATTGTAATAAATGTATAATTACATTGTATTAAATGTATAATTACATTGAATCAAATGTATAATAAGACTAACAAATGTTTAATTACATTATTTTACACTATTTTCGAAAAGAATCGCTACTTTTTCAAAAAGAATCGCTACTTTTTCAAAAAGAATCGCTACTATTTAAAAAAATCGCTACTTTTTAAAAAAGAATCGCTACTTTTTTCAAAAAGAATCGCTACTTTTTTCGAAAAGAATCGCTACTTTAAAAAAAATAGCTACTTTTTGAAAAAGAATCGCTACTTTTTCGAAATAAATCGCTACTTTTTCAGGAAAGAATCGCTACTTTAAAAAAAAGAATCGCTATTTTAAAAAAAAGAATCGCTACTTTTTTAAAAAAGAATGTAAGAAATAATAATGTAACAAATGTATAATAATAATAATAATGCAACAGATGTATAATTACATTATAATAAACGTATAAATACATTGTAATAAACATATAATAACACTAATATATAATTACATTGTAATAAATGTATATTTACATTGTAATAAACGTATAATTACATTGTAATAAATGTATAATAACACTATAATAAATGTATAATTAAATTGTAATAAACGTATAATAACACTAATGTATATTTACATTGTAATAAACGTATAATTACATTGTAATAAATGTATAATAACACTGTAATAAATGTATAATTACAATGTAATAAACGTGTAATAACACTAATGTATAATTACATTGTATTAAACGTATAATTACATCATAATGTATAATAAGACTGTAAAAAAATTATAATTACATCTTTTACACTACTCTTTCTAAAAGAATCGCTACTTTTTCAAAAAGAATCGCTACTTTTTTTTAAAGAATCGCTACTTTTTCAAAAAAGAATCGCTACTTTTTTCAAAAAGAATCGCTACTTTTTTCAAAAAGAATCGCTACTTTTTCAGAAAATAATCGCTACTTTTTCAAAAAGAATCGCGACTTTTTTGAAAAGAATTGCTACTTTTTCGAAAAGAAACGCAAATTACATTGTAAAAAATGTACAATTACATTGTAATAAATGTATAATTACATTGTATTAAATGTATAATTACATTGAATCAAATGTATAATAAGACTAACAAATGTTTAATTACATTATTTTACACTACTTTTTTCAAAAAGAATCGCTACTTTTTCAAAAAGAATCGCTACTTTTTCAAAAAGAAACGCTACTATTTTAAAAAATCGCTACTTTTTAAAAAAGAATCGCTACTTTTTTAAAAAGAACCGCTACTTTTAAAAAAAAGAACTCAACAAATAATAATGTAACGAATGTATAATAATAATAATGTAACAAATGTATAATAACACTGTAATAAATGTATATTTACATTGTAATAAACGTATAATAACACTAATGTATAATTACATCGTAATAAATGTTTAATTACATTGTACTAAATGTATAATTGCATTGTAACAAATGTATAATAAGACTGTAACAAATGTATAATTACATTATTTTACACTACATTTTTAAAAAGAATCGCTACTTTTTCAAAAATCGCTACTTTTTTCAAAAAGAATCACTACTTTTTTTAAATCGCTACATTTAAAAAAAAGAATCGCTACTTTTTCAAAAAGAATCGCTGCTTTTCAAAAATAATTGCTACTTTTTAAAAATCGCTACTTTTTCAAAAAGAATTGCTACTATTTAAAAAAAATCTCTACTTTTTAAAAAAGAATCGATACTTTTTCCAAAAGAATCGCTACTTTTTTCAAAAAGAATCGCTACTTTTTAAAAAAAGAATCGCTACTTTTTCAAAAATGAATCACTACTTTTTCATAGTTCTATACACAGTTTTTCATAGTTCTATACATATTTTTTAAACTATGTATAGTTACATTTTTTACACTACTTTTTTCAAAAAGAATCGCTACTTTTTTCAAAAAAGTATCACTACTTCAAAAAGAATAATGTAACAAAATAATAATGTAACAAATGTATAATAATAATAATGTAACAAATGTATAACACTGTAATAAATGTATAATTCTATTGTAATAAACGTATAATAACACTGTAATATATAATTACATTGTAGTAAATTTTATTTTATTTATTATTTTATTTATTTGTTTATTTAACAGGGACATTGCACAACAAATGTGTTGCACAGACCAGAAATAGCTAGAAGCTAATTTTCATCTGTAGTCCCTGGACAGAGGCAATTGACAGCAGGTTAATACAGTGGACAATGAGCATTCCCAATGATGAGTCCTTTCACAATACAAAATACAGATAAAACACCTGCAAAAGGATCATCTCAACAAAACATGCAATTACACTACCAGTAATATTTACAACTATTTACAGTTCCCTTTTAAATTTACCTTCTTACATTTTTAACCAAACCCCAATTAACCAGTTTTGTGCTAAGGATCACAAATCTGACCGTCTTTCAACCATTTCTTCAGGTTAAGTTTAAACTGTTGTAAGGTGCTACTCTCTCGCATGTTAAAGGCAACGAGTTCCACATCCCTGCAGCTTTCACAGAGAAGCAATTCTGTCCAAAAGCAGAGGACCTAAAGTTGACATAACAGTCTCCTCTGGAGGAGGCTCGCGTTTTTCTAAGTCCTACCTCTTCACACGATTTCACAAACATACTCAGGGGCTGTGGTGCCAAATCATGAACAATTTTATATACTAAAATAACATTCGAAAACAAAACAAAATTTTCAAACGTTAATACACAATGTTACAGTAATGGTATGAAACAGGTTTTTTATCTAAGACTTTGAGTGCCTGTTTGTACAAGCTTTGAAGCAGCTGTAACGCAGAGTTGGTTGATAAAGACCAATTTGTGATACAATATGTAAAATGTGACAATATCATCGCATGCAAATAAAGCTTGGCTGCATCTGTGCTCATTTGCGGGCGAATATATTTGAACTGCAATAAATTTAATTTTACAGTTTTTATCAGTTTTGAAACATGCTTTTTAAATGACAGTGTCCTGTCGAACACTACGCCTAAATACTTGATAGACTCTGCTTCGTGAATCCTTGTTCCTTTTACAATAATTTCCGGTGCAGAGTGAGAAGCATTCCTTACTGAAAAAAACGTGCTGACAGTTTTGCTAAAATTTAGTGTCAAGCATGATTGCACCATCCAATCTGAAATTTTTTCCATCGCTCCCTGGAGCACAGCTGCTGCTTTCTGTCTTAGTTTTGCATGGACATATATCACGGCGTCATCGGTGTACATTTGTACGTGAACTTCAGGACAAATAGCTGGAAGATCATTTATATAAACACTGAATAAAAGAGGGCCCAAAATGGAGCCTTGTGGCACCCCAACTGAGCAGTCTAAAAATGAAGACATAGTGCTCTTAATTCTAGTGCAGTGCACCCTATTCTCTAAATAAGATTTAAACCATCGTAATGTCTCGTCAGAAATATTGTGAGCGGACAATTTAGATAACAGGATGTTATGGTTTACCGTGTCGAATGCTCTTTTCAGATCTAAAAATATGGCACCCACCACCCCCCCTTTATCCAACATGGCTTTGAGTTGTTCAACAAAATAATAAAGTGCCGTTTCAGTTGAAAGGTGTTTTCTAAAACCGAACTGAAGAGGATTCAGGGGGTGCTCTCCATAATTCAAATGATCCATCAGTTGTATGGCCACTACTTTCTCGACAACCTTAGATATTATAGGTAGGATACTCACTGGTCTATAGTTGGCCAGCTCAGCTTTATCTTCTCCCTTATGCAAAGGTGTAACCACTGCATTTTTTAGACAGTCGGGGAAGACCGCTTCTCTGATGGATCGATTGATTAGCTGAGTAGTAGGTCGGCATAGGGTGACAGCATTCCTTCTAACCATACACGAATCTAAACCATAACAATCCTGTGACTTTGAAATTTTAAGTCCTTGTAAAATTTTAAGGACTTCTTGCTCCGAGACCTCACTTAAGTGAAACACTGGTTTAGTTGAATCTACATATTTCATTTCCCTTGTTCTGTTACCAAAAACAACAACCAAATCATTAACAGAATCTTTGAAAAAACTATTAAAAGCACTAGCTACCTTTGATTCTTCTTGCGTTAAAGCATTATTTTAATTTCATAACATTTTTGAGACGTTTTTTTCGAGAAATAGTATTAATGTGCTTCCAAACTAAGTGATTGTTTCCTTTAGCTTGTGTTATCAAATCAATAAAAAAGTTTGCTTTCGAAGTCCTTAGTTCTTTCACTACTTTATTCCGATAATCCTTGAATAGACGCATGTCATTGTCAATGTTCGATTTTAAAGCCTATTTAAGTAGATAATCTCTTCTCCTCATCAAATGTGTAATAAACGTATAATTACATTGTAATAAATGTATAATTACATTGTAATAAATGTATAATTACATTGTAATAAATGTATAATAACACTGTTATAAATGTATAATTACATTTTAATTAACGTATAATTACATTGTAATAAATGTTTATTAACACTGTAAACAATGTATAATTACGTTGTAATAAACGTAAAATTACATTGTAATAAATGTATAATAACAACCTTGAAAAGAATCGCAACATTTCTCGAAAAGAATCGCTACTTTTTTACTACAGAAGTAAACAATGTAGCTGACTTAAAGGCACACCGCGGAACTTTTGGCAACTAGTGGCGCTCGACCTGTAACTTTCACGTCTAGCGCCCTGGCTTATAGCAGTCTGCTGAGAGAGAGCGAGCGGGGCGAGTCCCGTGGGGCTTAACATGTCTGTGAGTGAATGTGGGCGCGGGACAGCGGCCACATTTACTGCACTGAAAACACCGTCGGCCTGAGCTGACTGTTGGTTGCACTGAGTCGTGGGCACGTTCACTACATTTAATGCACCATTGATATGAGTCGATTTTATTTGTGCAAGCCCTGCACTTTGGCAGGCTGTGTTTGTGTGTAGAAATGAACACTGGGCTGTGGGCATTTTTATTACACTCATAACACCATCGGCTGGGGCCGGAATACCAGAAAATACACTGCTTATGTGATTTATCTGGGTCACCGTGGAAACAGCATTTGTGTGCAGGCAAGCGTCAGCATCGGTCGGGCACCCCTCTTCCTCCTTTAGCTCACGCCAGTGAGCGAACGCTGGACCAATGTTGATCCTCGTCCTGGCTTTTAATTTGTCACTCTCCCTTTTTCTTTTTTTAGTGTCCTCTGACAAAACCTTTGCCTTCTTCCCTGTAGCTGTTGGTTGGGTTCGGCCATGACGAAAACATACAGATGGCAATCAAACGCGAGTTGAGCTCTCACGTCAGAATCTGAGGAAGTTGGGGGTGGTGGGGGAAGTGACGTATGCCGTAAACAGTGTTGGTCAAGTTACTTGGAAATAGTAATTAGTTACTGATTACTGATTACTTCTCCAATAAAGTAATCCAGTTACTTTACTGATTACTTATTTTAAAAAGTAATTAGTTACTTTACTAGTTACTTTACTAAGTTACTTTTCAAAAGCATGATGCACGACCTGAATACGCTATAAAGCAATAGACCTTTCAGCCTAATTCGTTTCTTTCTGCATATTCCAATTTAATCAAATGAAACACTCTCTTTTTTAAACTTGTTGTATTAGTTTCAATATTTTAACTTTATGCACATTGCATCAAGCAAAAATTTAATTAAATGCTAATTAAATTAATTAATTAATTTAATTAAACTCAGACTTTTGGCGAACATTTAAACCTATTTTCTGCACATTCCACCATATTTGAATGAAATAAAGAAAGTCCTTCTTCTGTTAACTTATATTTCTGCATATTCCAGCATATAAAATAAATATATTTTTTTGTAAAATCCTTCATTCGAATAGATATAAATAAAATACAGCAATAAAATAATTAAAATGAAAGTCTCTCCTGACTGTATTTCAAATTATTAACACTTAAGTCTTTTAACAGTAAAGTGCAGAGAGGAGTAGGCCTACAAATTAGTTTACCAAAACAGCCGTGTCATGTCAGTTGGGGGTTCAGGGTTTTTTTCAGTAAGTTTCACATTTCTGTGCCGGCTTGCTAGGTGCTTGCTCAGATTTGAGGTAGAATTTTGACATTCTCCAACGGGGGTCCTGTTTCTAGATCAGGATGCTCTCTGCACACGCAAGGTCTCTCGCTCGCTCTCCTTCTCTGCGGGTGCGCGCGCTACACGGTCTCTGTCTCGCATGCACGCTCGCTCTAGATTCCGGGAGATTTTAACTAATTTTCGGTATAACTAGTCGATCACGAGTGTCTCAACAGGTAGATCTATAGATAAACTCATCTATCAGGCATTTGACCGACCGGGTTGACACTTCAGCTTGAGAAATCGGGGGTGTGGCGTGTGAGACCAATCAAATAGTGTCTCTCTCCCGCGCTCCATGTTCTCTCTTGTTCAACACTACACATTTCGGTGTTTACCACTGACGTCGCGGCGCTCATACGTCATTGTCACTCACGCACGACTCATGGCACGAGACAGTTTCACGAAACAAAATGACGGTTAACTAACGCAGTAACGCAGCCTGCTTACGGGGAAGTAACAGTAATCTACCGTATTTTCCGGACTATCAGTCGCATCAGCCCAAAAATGCGTCATGACGAGGAAAAAAACATATATAAGTCGCACTGGACTATAAGTCGCATTTATTTAGAAATTTATTTAACAAAACCCAAGACCAAGAAAAGTTATTTAAACAGACTTTAATTCATTAAAACAGAAGGCATTTAAGTTATTCAGCTACACACAATAGCACAAAGAACAACAGGCTGAATATGTGTCCGGTATGTTGTTAACGTAACACATCAACAGTTAGCTACACAATAGCATAAAGAACATACCTGAGAGGCTGAATAGGATAAAATAAAATAACATAACAAGACAGCCAGCCAATCCAACAGTTATCGGTAAAGCAATTTCACCAAGCTCCCGCGATCTTATTCCACATCACTGAACCCGTTGAATTCTTCATCCTCCGTGTCACTTCTGAACAACGCTATTTCCGGAGGTAATTTTTTCAGCGGTAAAACTAGCTGTAGTCTAGAGCGCATAGAGCGCTCTCTTGTGGCTGTAGACGGTAATGTCACCCCCAATTTCGGCAAATGATGCATTCACGTCATACCACAAATACATCAAAAACTCGCAAATAATAATCTGGGACCGTCAGCGATCCTGTGACGAGTAAATCTTGGTAATTTTGATATATAAGTCGCACCTGACTATAAGTCGCAGGACCAGCCAAGGTATGAAAAAGAGTGCGACTTATAGTCCGGAAAATACGGTAATTACTTTTTTACTGTGGAGTGGGTAAAACTGTTTTTAATGGCAGGGTAGAAGATACCGTTGACTCGCGCTAGCCTAGCACCAGCAAACTATACAACTGGAAGGACTGGATGAAATTTTTTGAAAACTGTCTCCACTGATAAATAACACCCAGGCTAACTTGGAAATGAGGTCCGATGTCCAAAATCCTGAACAACCCCTTTAAAATAGTGGTCCAGATCACTAGAAGAGTGGCTTGGTACTTGAGTAATTAGTAATCTATGTTTATGACTACGTTCTGAGTAAAAAAAAGACAATCTTCAAGAACTACTAGTGATCTGGACCATTATTTTAAAGTGAAAAATATGTTTTTTCACTTTAAAATAATGGTCAAGATCACGTTCCTGCATAGCGACTGGTAACACTTGAGTAATTAGATGCATTTTATGACCACAAAAAGACAATTGGTAATGTCTCAGACACGTTAATGTTGTGACTAGTAATTGATTAGTAATTCTTTATAATTTGTCATAATTACCTTCTTAATGATGCCAATCTCATAAAGTAATTATTGATTACCAAATAAGGAACTATCTTAGTCCTAAATTCGATATTACTTACTGATTAGTTAAGCTTGTTTCCAAATAGTTAATAGTAGTAGCTGAAGTGTTAATAGTTATTAGTCCTGCATTACTTTGTGCATAGTTGCTTATTAATGATGGACCATTCTTCTAAAGTCTTACCAAATCTATAACAACTATTGGGCAAATGTTACATCACTTAATTAATATTCATGAGCCAGGCTGAAATGGTTTATAATGTGGCCTTCCACACTTTCCCCCCCAGTTTGTTCCAATGACCTATTATGCATTGATATCAATGATGATCAGTTGCAATTTTAATGGATTTTCTTGAACCTGCAACCACTTATATTTTCTGTGTTTAGGCAAACTATAACACTCCAAAAAAATCTATTTCTTGCACAGTCTTTTTCCATTTCAATTAATTTGTTTTTTAAGTAGATTTTTCCTGTTTTAAGCATAAACTTAAACTTAATAAAACAAACAAGACTTCTTATCTAATCTCATTTTACTTCTCAAGTAAATGTAACTTGCTTTAAAAATGCTTGCATATTAAATACTGAGTGAGGAATTCACCTTTTTGTAATATAATTCATATTCATGAGCCAGGTTGACAAGGTTTACAATCTGCACACACTTTTAGATTGTTAATGTGCCCCATTTACTGATGATCAGCTGCTATTTTAATAGGTGTATTTAAAAAATGTAATTGTCGATTTTGAACCAGTGACCTTTTTATCTTATTTATCAATCTTACTGTATATCATATGTGTCGTCCCAAGATATAAACCTATACACTAACACCTGATAGTTTGATAAAAGGCTAAGACTGAAATCTTAGAATCGTCTCTGTCTCTATTCCTTCCCCTGTCTCTTCTTGATTATCAATTGTGTTTTTATGCTAAACAAGAGGTATTTTGTTTGGCAGGTTATTGATTGGATAAAGGAATCAAATGAAACGTAGAGGAGCTTATAATGATGGAGAGAGCACAGCAAAGGAATGCTGATGATTCTCTGCTGTGCTCTGAGGAGCCCAAAGAAACTGCTGTCAGATCACATCTCGCAGCAGACCTCAGATGGATCAATCAAGAGCCTGGCCCTTAAATCCGAGTGACTCCCTATTGCATACACTTGCCTGTGTAGAACGTGCACTGCGGCTCTCTCTACAGTACAGTTTGATATCTCTCATTGTGACTGAGTTGCGTCAGTCGCACACAGGCTGTGTTCTTGTCATCGCAGCCTTAAACTAATAATTGGAACTAGACCCCCCCCCAACACACTTTATATATAGAGAGAGTGATAGAGATAGAGATGTATATATTGATTAATTGTTTTTTAATGAAACATGACCGTGTTTATACTGTGAAGCAAGACCTTTGCTAACAGATTTATGTTGTTATAATGAATAAATTATCATTTGATTGCAAATAATTCATCCACATCTGTGGACTAACAAGTGGAACAAGCAGGTTTGTATGCTGACCTTATCCAAACTAAAGTTGCATTTAATAAATTAGTTTTAACAGGCACACAATGGGGCAATTAACCCTATAAAGCCGACTGTATCTTTTGCAAATTTTTAAGGCCTCTAAATTATCAAAATAATCAAAACTTTCCTGAAAACCCTGTTGTACACAATCGTCTACTGTACATTGATTGATAGTTTATACTTTTTTAGTTAGTAAAAAGCCTTTTTGTGTAGACATTCTAAAAAATGTACTAAAAGGCTTTTTACTAACTAACAAAGTATAAACTATCACTGTAAAAAATTATATGATCGATATATTGTAACACTTTTTACATTGCTTTAACTCATCAAAATAAGTTAAGTAATTTTCAACTTTTTTTATAAGTTATACAAGATTCAACTCATTTTAAGTCGGTTTAATGCAATTTAAGTTGAAATTACTTAAACATCCAAGTTAATTGTGCTTGATACACGTGTCTTTTTGCTCTGAAATCTTTACTGATTTTTATCAAATAAATGTAAGAATAACATTTATATTGTTAGTAATATTTCCAGATGGACATTTACAAAAGCAACTTGACATCATTTGTTTGAAAAATCATGTTAAAATCTGAGTAACACATATGATACAACAAGCTTTTGAGGAACATTTGTTTGTTCATCACTCAGTCATCATTGTTTTGCATTATGTTTTATCCACGCAATAAAAACTACTGAGCTTTGATCATGAAATTGCATGTTTTTTGTGTTTGGGCCTCTGAATAAAACGGAGGTATTTTTTTTTCCTCCTCAAGTATGAGCGCATATTCTCCAGTATCATGCTATACATAAAAGCCAAAGGCTGATTTATCAAATGGATCAACAACAACAAAAAAAGGAAACATATGTACACCATTTTGTCTAAAGGTTCAATAAACTGTTAAAAATAGATTTTTTCTGACTGATTTGTAGCCTGTATTATGGTTTGTGTGTATTTTAAATAGCCAATTGTATTCAGGTTTGTAGCGATAGGAAGTGCAGATAATTGTCAAGTAGGTTGTTTTAGCAAACAAAATCCAATTATCAACCAAATTAACTTAGAGCTTAAAAGATGCCAGGTAAGCGGCCAGACTGCACAAGGACTCATCGAACCTCTGAGGAAAGACCCAGAATGACCAGCAAATAATGAGGAGCAGGCTGAGGTCAACATTGCTGCACTGACGCCAAAGACTGGTAAAGTCCAGCACGAGAGATCAGTCTCCAGTGACTTTACTGTTATTGAGACATAGAACAGGTGGGAGGATAATGTCTACCGATGCAAGAAAGTTACTGAACCACCATTGCAGATAATGCCAATATTGAGAGATTCTGATAAAAAGAGCGGCAGCTCCATTTCTTAATAGGAGAGCTCATTATCGAGTCTCAGTCAGGGTCAGCGGTCTAGGTGGAGAGTGTCGCTCATTAACGAACGATTTACTCCAGAGTCGTTTGAAGAATAGGCAGATAGTGTCAAGAGGCTTATGTACTTTCCCCATTATAAGAATGTGTTGTTCGTCCTGTAAACTTTTTTCCCCCTCTGAATCCTGAAGGTTGAAAGGCAGTGTACTGAATGCTTTTATGCCCAGAGGCCAGACATCTCTTTATCCATCCATGACTGCTGATCAGATCTTCAGGATGACCTGACAGTTGATTGGGAGGAGAACTGACGGACAGACTGACAGTGCTGTTCTTTATACGGGAGAGCACTCATTGAAGGTCAGTCTTCACAAATCGTGCATTATGTGAAACCTGACATAGGAGAATATAGCAACATTTCACATGTTTGTGGGGCAATGACATATAAGAGTGTCCAAAATAAAAGGGCAAATCCTTCAAAATCTAGTTTAAAACACTTAGAAATGTAGAATTTGTATATTTTGCATGTTGGTTGACTTTGATTTGACTGACAAATCCATCCATTTGCCAAACCGCTTGTCCTATGGAAGGTGGTGAGTAAGCGGGAGCTTATTCCAGGAGTTTTGAGCCATTGGGAGGGAAACACCTTGGATGGATGGCCTGAAAAGTTACAAAACTGCTTTACTGCTTTTTTTCCCTAAGAAATAATGATACACAATTATGCCAAACCATTTAAGGTTTTCTGTTCGAGAATTTCCCTTTTCACTGAAAATACTGGAAAAACAAAAATTGTCTGATATTATTTGTGGTTTACTCAACAAAATTGTGCTTCTCTTGTAAACTTCTCTAAAATGTGCAATCCACTGGATTGGGCGAATGTGAACCAATCAAGTACTCGAAAATTATTTTTGCTGTTGACATTACTGAAAGTTTTGTTCCCAGAATGCATTTTCATAAAACTAAATGAAGAGAAGAAAAATGTTAAAATTAGATGTTATTTGGTATTTTTGGGCAATGCGAGAGACTGGTGTTGAATGTTTAATAATGCTGGGATTTGGAATGGTTTAAAGTAGACTGGGTTAGACACCACTCTTCATAGTGGTGAAGAGTGGAGCTTTTTCGGTTGAGGATACATAAAATTGTTATGCTTTACTTAAAGGGCATATATTTAGCATATAGCATGCTAATACTGTGTGTGCTATTGCTTTCTCATGAGCTAGCTAACTGCATACTGTTAAAATAATCTATGAAAATTCTTCTATGGTTTCACTGTTCCTTAATGCCTTTTCTAGCTATACTATTCTGAATGATATCTGAAACTATAGCATTATTACTAGCACTTCTCGTGTTCATTGCTTCTTTAAGATGAATTGCTTGTATTCCTCATTTATAATTTCCGTTGGATGAAAGCATCTGCTAAAAGAATACATGTAAAATGTAAATGTTATCATTTATAGATCAGAGACACCAAAATATATGAAATCAAATAAATTATTCCTGTCAGGGAACCATACAAAATCATGTTGAGACTACTTAATCGAGTCATTTAAAAATAACTTCATTCCATAATGTTGAAAATATGTTTGTGTAACTTACATGTGGAAATGATGTATATGGTTAAATCAACACATTTCTCAGTGTTTTATTGAGACATTTCCTTTCATTATGATATTGGGACATCTGTATAATCATGATATGTTTGACTTTACACCACCCCAAAAATATCCAAATACATTTTATTTCAGAAATATGCTTATAGAACAGGTGTAATCAAATCAAAATACAGTTTTCATCAAATAACAGTTTTAATTCTCATTCCAGTTAAAAAAAATCTAAATATCCTTAAAACTAGATGCAAATAATATATCTTCAATTAAGTTTATTTTTAATTTTTTATTATTTTACCCTCACTATATCTTGGTAGGTTTGGTAGATACAAGATATATTCTCTGAAAATGATTAGATGCAACTTTGCTTAGATTTCTTTGCTGGAAAACAGTCTAAAAATACTGGTTAAGAGTTCTACCGGATCCCATAAAGTAAATATATACATGTCTAGCTGAGAATTCATACAGGGATAGAGAGTCCAATCTCCTGTGGCCATCCAGCGACTGAGGTGTTAAATAGGTCGACAATGTAGGTCAGGTGTCCTCCTAATGTCTGCGCTTCAAAATTCGGATACTACACCTTCCAGCCCAGCTTCCTTTACAAATAAGAAATGCAGTTTATTTTTCTTTACCTTTGTTTGCAGTCACATCCTTGCCGTGTCTATGCGAGTAGGTGTCTTTGTGCATACATGCATGTAGGCATGCATTCAAGTCTGGGTGCATTTATGAGAATGTAAGTCCAACGATGTTTTTCAGTTTTAGGAAGAATTACGCTGCCTGTCACAAACTCAGACACATTCGCTCGCAAGCTCTATTTACCCAGAAATACGAAGTACGGATGGATCTGTCATAAATCTCCCATCATTCCCCCTCCTCGGCATCAAGTTCAGACAGGAAATGCAGCATCCCAAACACTGGGAAAAGCAGCAATTAGATGCGTCTGATGGACACTGCTGGGACTCTTAAACACAGGCTACGAACAGCCTCCATAGATCTTTTCAAGGTAACATGCTTGTTTGTAGGCGTGTATGTTTGGGTTCCCGTGTGTGTTCAGACTCAGAGTGATTATTTTTCAGTCTGAAGAACTGAGGCCTGTCAGAAAGCGGAAGTGGAGACAGTTATATTCAAAAGGCATGTGTAGCAAATTGCAATCAACTTTTCTATCATGCCTCCAAAATAGACATTTGAAAGCAGAAGGCAAAATCCTCCAGGGGCAGTGAGGAGCAGAGGACACGCACGGATCTGGATTGAAATGCAAACCGTTCCTCTGCTTCACTGCTTTTAAGAAAGGAAAGATCAGACTCTACACACACTAAGGAGGTGTGTGTGTGTGTGTGTGTGTGTGTGTGTGTGTGTGTGTGTGTGTGTGTGTGTGTGTGTGTGTGTGTGTGTGTGTGTGTGTGTGTGTGTGTGTGTGTGTGTGTGTGTAAATAAAATGGCATATTAAAGGTTTTATCAGTGCCACAACGGACATGGCTGAGATGCTTCATTCACAGTGTGAAAAGGGTTTAACTCAGCTTGCTCGTTAAGCCTCCTTCACGTCTTCAAATGCACACGTGCACAAACACACACACACACACACACACAAACAAATAAACAAGGCTCATTGTGTGAGAGCTGAATATAAATCAATGTGCTCAGACTGTGAAGATATGTGTTGTGTTAATGGTGCTGTGGGGCAGATCAGATTACATCAGGTCTCGCTTAACCTGATCAGAATAGCTGTTTAATATGAGATGTATGTGTAATTACTCAAGCTCACACACATTTTTATGCCATATTTTTTTCTTGATTTAAAATATTTGATTCAAGGGTCTGTTACGAACTAAATGTCCTAAGATATGATCAAATCAAAGAAAATCACCTTATTACCGGATCTTTCTTTTAGCAGAAAGCTTTTTTTGCACTAAATGTGCAGTTCACAGAGAACTGATGAGGAAGTAATAATGCATAATGTGGGCTACTCAGAGAACATAAGGCTGCAATCATTGTCGTTTTGATAGCATGTTCCAGTCTTATCTAATCAATACTAATGTCTTTAGAATGACTTATTACAACAAATCACGATCAAAAGCAATGGTTACAGTTAATGGCTCTAAACCAGAGATTCCCATGGCAGGGGTATCAAAACATTTTGATTTTACATATGAAACAGAAATCATCATATTAATGCCTTAAAATTACATTCAGTTACTTTTTATGAAGAAAAAAAAACAAAACAAAAATATGCATAAGTTTGTGATGATGAAATGAAACACACTACCGTTCAAAAGCTTGGTGTTGGTAAGCTTGTATGTTTATTAAACATCTCTTACGTTCACCAAGGTTGCATTTAATCAAAATATTGCATAAAATCAAGTAATGCATAAAATCACGTAATAATTTAAAATGTTACCATTTAAAAAAAAATGTTTTCTGTATATTTTACAATGTAATTTATTCCTGTGATGGCAAAGCTGAATGCTATTTTGATGCTGGTTCTCCTGTTTGAATTTGTAGCATACCGCGTCTGACAATTACATCAGCCATTGCCACTGAAAGCCACATTGCCACTGAAAGCTATACCTGTCACCACTGTCAAATTTGATGAATATAGTGCTTCGAATGGAAGCTACATGGTGAGTCTTTTCACCCACAGTGATTTTGAATCATTGCATAATATTTCAGTAATATTAATGTAGATTATATGAAGTGTAAAATTTCAGGTTTGGTGTTGATGATGGGGCAAAAAAAAAAAAAACAACAACATTTATCGAGGTTTCTCAACTTGTCTCTAATGGATAATATTCACCAGTGTGGTTTAAGTATCACACCAGATTAAACTAATGTGGGTCAGCAGGGTGGATAACATTAAAATTAATTTGTGAGTAGTAAGTCTGAGCTTCATCACATTAATTTTTATAATCTCCCAGACAGGAATATCTCCTTGACGTCTCTCTCAGCAGCTCTGAGCCGTGTACTTGCTCTCCACCATCTCACATCGGTTCTGGCAGGTGTCTTCCTTTGTATGGCAGGGCATGGTATTCATATTTCATATTTCACTCAGTTTGTAATTTCTTTTCCTTCCCACTTCATTTTGCCCAGTGTGTGATTCAGTCTCTTTAGCTCCATATGCTGCTCTCTGGATTATAAAATGAAAATGCATAACAGAAATATTGAATTTAGGCAAACTCTGTCAGTCTGATTTCCGCACTCTTTCAATATCTCCCGCTCTCTGTCTCTATCTGTCAAATATGGATGCTGGCAATCTCTCTGCTGCTCTGAGGACACCCACAGAGACAGAATCGGATTCCTGTCTCTAGCAATGATGTGGAAGCAGGTTTCTATGTGTTTGAGAGAAAAACACACAAACCGATGTATATACAGACAGTGTCGTCCTTGTTGTAATGTTGTCCTGCTTTTAGAGTAAAATGGCAATTTATTTAACTAATATGTCCCACTTATCTGCCACATTTCTGTAAATGTGGTGTTTTTTGTTAAGAAAATGAGAGCGCTTAACCAAATCCACAGAATGAGTCACAGCGGGTGTTTTAACGGATACAAGTGTGTTAAAACTGAAATTGCAGGGATTTAAATAACCACACAGAGCTGTTTGTTTGAGCCGGAGCTGTGGCCTAGTAATTCTTTTATGACACATAAAAACAGCTGTTCATGAAGATGCAGGTTTGAATGTCCCGATCCCATCTCTCTCCCAATGCTTTGCACCTTATTTTTAATGTAAGAACGGGTGCGGCCATTTGTAACTTGAATGTGCAAGGCTTGAATAGTGCTTGAAGTTGCAAACTGGTATTTTTTTTTCTTTTTTTTTCATTTATCATCATAATCAAACACACTGGTTGGTAGCACAAATATTTTAACTATTTACTACACTTTGTTGTTCTCCTAGTTATTTACCTAGAGTGGCTATATACAGGATTATTAGGAACACCATACTAATACTGTGTTTGACGCCCTTTCGCCTTCAAAACTGCCTTAATTCTACGTGGCATTGATTCAACAAGGTGCTGAAAGCATTCTTTAGAAATGTTGGCCCATATTGATAGGATAGCATCTTGCAGTTGATGGAGATTTGTGGGATGCACATCCAGGGCACGAAGCTCCCGTTCCACCACATCCCAAAGATGCTCTATTGGGTTGAGATCTGGTGACTGTGGGGGCCATTTTAGTACAGTGAATTGATTGTCATGTTCAAGAAACCAATTTGAAATGATTTGAGCTTTGTGACATGGTGCATTATCCTGCTGGAAGTAGCCATCAGAGGATGGGTACATGGTGGCCATAAAGGGATGGACATGGTCAGAAACAATGCTCAGGTAGGCCGTGACATTTAAACGATGCGCAATTGTCACTAAGGGGCCTAAAGTGTGCCAAGAAAACATCCCCCACACCATAACACCACCACCACCAGCCTGCACAGTGGTAACAAGGCATGATGGATCCATGTTCTCATTCTGTTTACGCCAAATTCTGACTCTACCATCTGAATGTCTCAACAGAAATCGAGACTCATCAGACCAGGCGACATTTTTCCAGTCTTCAACTGTCCAATTTTGGTGAGCTCTTGCAAATTGTAGCCTCTTTTACGTATTTGTAGTGGAGATGAGTGGTACCCGGTGGGGTCTTCTGCTGTTGTAGCCCGTCCGCCTCAAGGTTGTGCGTGTTGTGGCTTCACAAATGCTTTGCTGCATACCTCGGTTGTAACGAGTGGTTATTTCAGTCAAAGTTTCTCTTCTATCAGCTTGAATCAGTCGGCCCATTCTCCTCTGACCTCTAGCATCAACAAGGCCTTTTCGCCCACAGGACTGCCGCATACTGGATGTTTTTCCCTTATCACACCATTCTTTGTAAACCCTTGAAATGGTTGTGCGTGAAAATCCCAGTAACTGAGCAGATTGTGAAATACTCAGACCGGCCCGTCTGGCACCAACAACCATGCCACGCTCAAAATTGCTTCAATCACCTTTCTTTCCCATTTGACATTCAGTTTGGAGTTCAGGAGATTGTCTTGACCAGGACCACACCCCTAAATGCATTGAAGCAACTGCCATGTGATTGGTTGATTAGATAGTTGCATTAATGAGAAATTCAACAGGTGTTCCTAATAATCCTTTAGGTGAGTGTAGATCAGAAGCCTCACACATTCAAAGAAAATAGCTTACTTCCACTTTGTAAAATAAGGTGGATTAGGATTTAGTCGGCCATCCAAAAAAACGTCTCGGTTACGTATGTAACCCTCGTCGGGGGAGTTCCCTGACGAATTGGGATCACGCTAGGGAGCCAATTGCCTTCGAGAGAATTAAAACGAGCCAATGGAATTGGCATGCAAAATTTGCATTCCGCAGCCCGCCTACCAGCGCGGGTATAAAGGGCGGAAGTAAATATTGCGCAATGCTTTTCGCTGAGGAGCCGAACAGTGTCCAGTCCTCCGCGAAGGTACAGCAACATGGCGAAGGGACGACACGTCTCCGTTCCCTGTACTCAGGGAACGAGGGTTACATACGTAACCGAGACGTTCCCTTTCGTCCTGGGAACTCCGACGTGTCGTCGGGGGAGTTCCCTGACGAATTGGGATCCCTAACAAAACGCCATGGTGCTGGCCCCTTCCATCGCCCAGCTAAGCTACCCAAGCAGTTTCACAAATTACGGGAGCTAGCAAGGGAATCACACTGCTGTTCCGCAAGACCCACACAGTGGATTGGATAACACTGGGAAAGCGTGCCCAACCCGTAAACAGGGGAAGGGAACACTGCGGAAGCCAGATGCCTGAAGAAGGCCTGGAATACACATATGTACTAGCCCAGGGGGATAGTGAAACATATGGCAGTCCCTGAGGTAGTCCCCTCCAAGGGGAGTGGGAGCGTACTCAACAGGGACGACAGAAAGAGTCTGTCAAGGGGAAGACACGGCTGGGCTGCACGTGGCACAATGGGTCACCGAAGAGACCACTGGACATAACACCCAGTCTACACAACAACTCCCATAGAGGTAGTAGACCTGGCGCCGGCGGTCCGCCACGCCTGGCACCGAAGGGGTGATGGAGGAACTCACAAGGCTAACCAACGTAGGGCACCAACGGAGCGAAAGACGCACGTATCCGGCTGAGGCACGGAGTGGCGTAGCAAGCCGACACAACCTATTCCCTCGCACCACTGGCCGTAGCGAGTACTCGGGAGGAAATAGGTTCCACACGTAGGCTCTAGCGAACGTGTTCGGTGTCGCCCAGCCCGCAGCTCTACAAATGTCTGTCAGCGAGGCGCCTTGAGCCAACGCCCAGGAGGCGGCAACACCTCTTGTAGAGTGAGCACGCAACCTGGGAGGACAAGGCTCACCCGAAGCTTCATACGCTTGGGTGATAGCATCCACTAACCAGTGAGCTAACCTCTGCTTGGAGACGGCCTTCCCCTTCTGCTGGCCTCCGTAACAGACAAGAGCTGATCTGAGGTCCTGAAGCTTTGCGTTCTGTCAGTGTAAACCCGCAGGGCGCGGACTGGACAGAGAAAAGCTAGGGCTGGGTCTGCCTCCTCCTGGGGCAGCGCTTGCAGGTTCACTACCTGATCCACGAAGGGAGTGGTAGGAACCTTGGGCACATATCCGGGCCGGGGTCTCAATATCACGCGAGAAAGGCCCGGCCCGAACTCTAGGCACGATTCGTCGACCGAAAAAGCTTGCAGATCCCCGACCCTCTTAAAAGAGGCCAATGCCAACAGGAGCGCTGTCTTAATGGACAGGATATTCAGCTCGACTGTCAGCAAAGGCTCAAAGGGAGGACTTTGAAGAGCTCTCTACCAGAGCTAGGTCCCAAGAGGGTACAGAGTGCAAAACACGAGGTGGATTTAACCTCCTAGCACCCTTGAGGAATCTGATGATCAGGTCGTGCTTCCCCACGGACTTACCTTCTACTACATCGTGATGTGCGGCTATTGCGGCAACATACACTTTGAGGGTGGAGGGAGACAGCCTTCGCTCCAACCCATCTTGTAGGAAGGAAAGCACGACTCTGATCGGGCAAGTTCGGGGGTCCTCCTGGTGGGAGGAACACCATTCGACGAATAGGTTCCACTTCAATGCATAGAGGCGCCTCATAGAGGGAGCTCTAGCAGAAGTGATGGTGTTTACCACTGCCTGTGGTAGATCACCTAGAACCTCCGCGTCCCGTCCAGGGACCAGACATGGAGTTTCCAGAGGTCTGGACGCGGGTGCCATAGAGTGCCCCGTCTCTGAGAAAGGAGGTCCTTCCTCAGAGGAATCGGCCAAGGAGGGGCTGTCGTGAGGAGCATGAGTTCCGTGAACCAAGTCCTGGTGGGCCAATACGGCGCCACTAACAGGACCTGCTCCTCGTCCTCCCTGACCTTGCACAGAGTCTATGCAAGAAGGCTCACTGGGGGAAACGCATACTTGCGCAGGTCCCGGGGCCAGCTGTGAGCCAGGGCGTCCGTGCCGAGGGTCCCCTCGGACAGGGAGTAAAACCACTGGCAATGGGTCGTGTCCGGAGAGGCAAACAGGTCTACCTGTGCGAGTCCGAAAACACTCCAGATCAGCTGAACTGCCTGGGGATGGAGTCGCCATTCTCCTGGCAGGGGAGGCAACCGTGAAAGCTCGTCTGCCACACGGTTGAGCTCCCCTGGAACATGAGTGGCGCGAAGCGACCTCATATGCTTCTGACTCCATAGGAGGAGGTGGGAGGCGAGTCGCGACGTGCGGCGGAAGCGTAGACCACCTTGTCGGTTGATGTACGCAACGGTCGCAGTGCTGTCCGTACGGACCAGTACGTGCTTGTCTTTGAGGAGCCCCTTGAGGCGGCACAAAGGCAAGCGTACTGCTTGCAACTCTAGGCAGTTGATATGCCAATGCAGCTGGGGCCCCGTCCACAGACCCGAGACTGCATGCCCTTTGTACGTGGCCCCCCACCCCATGGCAGAGACATCTGTGAAAACCACAGCATGCCTGGAAACCTGGACTAGGGGCTACTCCGGCCCGTAGAAACACAGGATCCGACCACGGGGAGAAGGTTTGGCGACAGTGCGGGGTTACTTTGACCCGGAACGTGCCGCTCTGCCACGCCCACCTCGGGACTCGATCGTGAAGCCAGTGCTGGAGCGGTCTCATATGTAACAGGCCGAGCGGCGTTACTGCGGCTGCGGCTGCCATATGCCCCAGGAGCCTCTGAAATTGTTTCAGTGGGACCGCTGTCCTGCCTCGAAAAGACCTGAGGCAGGTGAGCACTGACTGGACGCGCTCCTCCGTGAGGCGCGCTGTCTGGGCGACCGAGTCCAACATACCGAGATAAGAGATCCTCTGCACGGGGCAGAGTTTACTCTTGTCCCAGTTGACCTGAAGCCCCAACCGGCTGTGGTGCCGTAGCACCATGTCCCTGTGATCGCACAACACATCTCGCGAGAGAGCCAGAATGAGCCAGTCGTCGAGATAGTTGAGAATGCGAACGCCTTGTTCTCTCATGGGAACAATGGCCGCCTCCACGACTTTCGTGAAGACGCGGGGCGACAGGGCCAGCCCGAAGGGTAGGAGTTTGTACTGATACGCTCGACCCTCGAAAGCAAACCGTAGAAATGGTCTGAGTCGAGGAAGAATCGAGACGTGAAAGTACGCGTCCTTCAGGTCGATCGCTGCAAACCAATCCTGGGGACGGATGCACTCGAAAATGCGCTTCTGCGTGAGCATCTTGAACGGGAGTTTTGTGCAGGGCCCTATTCAAAACTCGCAGGTCCAGGATTGGCCGTAACCCACTGCCTTTCTTGGGTACAATGAAGTAGGGGCTGTAAAACCCGGACCTCATCTCGGCAGGAGGGACCGGCTCGATCGCGTCCTTCGCCAGCAGGACATCGATCTCTTTCCGCAGGACAGGGGCATCCACTGACCGCACACGGGTGAAGTGGATGCCCCTGAACCTGGGAGGCCGGCGTGCAAACTGAATTGCATAGCCGAACCGGATGGTGCGGATGAGCCATCGAGACGGACCCGGAAGCGCTAGCCAGGCTTCCAGGTACCGAGCCAATAAGCCCACCCGAACCACCGGCGTACCCGCGGAGGGGCAGCGAGGTGGAAGGCCGGGACCCGGCTCCAGTGGCAATGTAGCCACTGGAAGCGGGGTCTGGGCGGTCCACCGTGGGGCAGACGGCAGAGAGAGCTCGTAGGCTTTCTGCTGCGGGCTGCCCGGTGGCGAAGGGAGGGGGAGAGACGAAGAACGAGGCCCTGACTCCTCGTGTCCTGGTCTCTGCGCCTCCGGGCCCAGCTGCAGACCGGAGCGACGCAGCCAGGGCTGCGTCACTGCTATCTGCAAGCTGGGGAGAGGGGAACGGGAGTGGTGCAGCTCGGGGGCGGCACGCACTGCCATTCTGACCCTCTCGGACGGAGGAAACTGGTCTTATTATACTGCCAGTCTCGACCGTGAGGGGAAACGAGGAACGAGGCCCGGGGGCATCGAGTCCTGGTTTCCCCTCACCCAGCGAGAGATGAGAGTGACAAGGCCGCAGCCCTCACTGCCATCTGAGCGCTGGGGCCCGTGAACGACTCAGAGGAAGTTGACTGCTCAAACTTTGGGTACCGCTGATTACAGGATAACCAGCGGCGGAACAGAAACGAAATTCTCCACCCGGCCCTCCCCCGGGGGAAGGAGTGGTAATGACACGCACTCCCAAAGAGCAGAACGTCACATACTCTGGGTCGCTCCTCTCAGGGTTGTTTCCCTTCCCTTTGCCGGGGGAAAAGTCTGAATCTTCAGCATGAGAACACACCATTATAGTAGGAACTCAGCATCATATTCAGAGTATAACCGCCCTCTCTCCGATGTAGCGATCGACATCTGTCCTCCCTGGGGCCCCGAATGAAATGCCCGGTCCCTCATGAGAAGGACCAGAAACCCATTCGAAAGCCTCGACGGCACATGGCACGCTGAACTGCTCCAACCTTTACGTGAAAGGGGAGGCGAACAACGCGCCAACGTGGTCATGCACTCCTAAGAGAACATGAACCACCACGAACGCAGTCTCAACACACTGATTAGGCATGTGAAACCGTGATCGTGGCCGTCAACCAGGCATGCAAGATAGTGAACGTGGCCATCGCTTCGATGACACACGGCACGCTGAACTGCTCCAACCTTTACGTGAAAGGGGAGGCGAACAACGTGCCGACGTGGTCATGCTCTCACAAGAAAGCATAAACCACCCACGAACACAATCTCAGCATGTTTGCGATGCGCTAGAGGAGTGAGTGGGTCGTGCTCACTGAAACCCTCAGATCACCAATGTAATTCGCCAAAGCAGCCCTCCCCTGGTGCACCAGAAGAGAAACTGGATCGGGAAATAAGCAAAGGGACTCACCTCATAGAGGCACGCGAGTCTTGATCTTGACCACGCATCTTGAGCGCCGAATGACGCGCGCTGGGTTGCCGTGACAACCCGCGCCGTCAGCCGGCGCTCGACGGCACACGGCACGCTGAACTGCTCCAACCTTTACGAGAAAGGGGAGGCGAACAACGTGCCGACGTGGTCATGCACTCCTAAGAGAACACGAACCACCCACGAACATAGTCTCACACACTGATTAGGCATGTGAAACAATGAACGTGGCCGTCAAATAAGGACAGGAAACGATCGCATCCAGAAACACACAAGTGAAACGTCATCCTGAAAAGGACGCGATCTTCACTCGTGTTGCTCTTTCAGAAGGGAAGAAAAAATACTCTTTAACGTGCCGAGGCACAGAGGAACCACCGCGGCAGACAGACGGGGAAACTGCAAGCCCGAGTGCTGCACTCACCACCCAATACCAGCCGTTAAAACAGCTTTTGTTTTTAAAGCCAGCTGGCCGCGGGAAGCGATGGTGACTCGAAGTGCCGTCACACCAGCAACAGAGGATCTTCTCTCTCCTTCCAAAGATGACTCGTTCTTCTCCTTTTTAAATGTAGCTTTCTCGAAGGACACAGCAGCTCAAAGAGACACACTGGAGGCTCCGAAGCTAAAAGCATTGCGCAATATTTACTTCCGCCCTTTATACCCGCGCTGGTAGGCGGGCTGCGGAATGCAAATTTTGCATGCCAATTCCATTGGCTCGTTTTAATTCTCTCGAAGGCAATTGGCTCCCTAGCGTGATCCCAATTCGTCAGGGAACTCCCCCGACGACACGTCGGAGTTCCCAGGACGAAAGGGAAATTTAATTCTCTTATCATTTAGCCTACTCATGTCGTTCAAAACCTGTATGACTCGAATTCTTCTGTGGAACCACAATGAAGTTATTTTGTGAAACGTCTCAGTTTTCTTCCCATACAAATAAGTCACTGGGCACCAAAACTGTTTGGGGCTACACTTTATTTCGAAAGTCCACATTAGACGCTCTACTAACTACTAACTCAATTAAGTAACTTTGCAACTACATATCAAGTTACACTCATTAATTTGCAACAGGTAAACTAAAGGCAGGCTCAGACTACATGACTTTTGGCTGGATTCTGTTGTCGCAGACAGATTTCTAAGGTTTTTTTGTTTGTTGCTCATATGACTTTAGCAGCGAGCATGAGCAGCTCTCTAAAGTCTCGTGTGAATTCATGTGAGAAAATGTTTTTTCGTTGTTGGGATAGGGTTACCGCTTTAGATCTTGTAGTTTGTCCATGTTATCAGTGTTGTGTTTTGTAGTATGAGCGCCGGTAAGACAAGAAGATGACAGGCGACAAGAAAACTTGTGTAGTGTGAGCACCATGGCGATTCATGTAGTCTCATAGTTCTGTAGTGTGGGCTTTCCTTTATGTCGAGGTCACACTGCACGATTTTCAAAGTAGTCTGAAGCTTGTTTCCGCCACAGAATAAAACATTTTTAAAAGATAATGCGACTTTTATCTCACAATTGTGAGATATAAAGTCAGAATTGCGAGAAATAAACATGTAATTCTGAGGAAAAAAGTCAGAATTTCTCGCAATTGTGAGTTTTTATCACCCAATTCTGACTTTATAACTCGCAATTGCGACTTTATATCACGCAATTCTGAGATACTCACAATTTTTTATTTTTCATTCTATGGCGGAAACAAGCTTCCATAGTAGACTGTTAGGGTTTGGGTTAGTAGAATAAGTTGACATGTACTTGCAAAGTTACTGATAGTCAGTAGAAGACCATCTAATACTCTAATGCCTGGTATTTGACATGTAGTTGCAAATTTAGTTAGTAGAATGTCTAAAGTGGACTATTGTGTTCCACAAGAATGGATATTTCATTTTCAATTAAATATCAGAAACATAAAACATTATTTTATTACATTTAAAATGAGCTGTGACCAGTAGTGCTAATTTAAGTGCATTATTGTGTTTTTTTCTGTGTACGCGTTCCTCTAGGTTTTAAATTTACAACTCCTAAAATTGATGTGACAAACGTATCTCTAGTACAACACCCTAGGTGTGGGATGGTTCAGGGTGTTGGTCACACACCTTTCAACCTAACCAGCATAATTAGCAAGCGAAGTGTGAGGAACAAAGCAAGCTGCACTAATTCTATTAGGCAGAAGGCGCTGCCAATTACCCTGCATGAGAGACCTGATTAGACCACACCTGCCCCTCCTTTCTCCTCTTACTCGTTTATCTAAGATATTCAACAAGGCCTTAAAAGTTAATCAAAAATGTCTTTAAAAGGGGGTTTGGAAACTAGGACGTCAGCCAGTGCTGGGGAGGCTTTTGTTATTAAGATAACAGCAAATCAGATTTGATTTCATGTCGGCATGCTAATTTGTGTATCTGTGCATCTAGGTGGCATCTCGTTCCAGCTGTATTAATGACAATGATCTGATTCCAGTGAGCCGCGCTTGACTGAGCGTAACCCGCGTAATGTGGAAGTCTGACAACACAAAGACGCTGATCGCAAACATCTTTTCAAAGTGCTAAGATCAACTGAAGCTATACGAGCGGCAGCTCATCCTGTTTGATATGCACAGTGCGGTCTTAACACAGCTAGTTCTCCTCTGTAGGATTTATTTTGCTGGTTGGCAATGAGAGGGCAAAAGTTTACACTGTGAGTGGTGGTCGAGCCATGGAGGTGCTGTCTGTCACAGCATGAGCTGTTAATGATGGACACGGGGAGCAGGACTGCCATTCTAGGACTAATATTTCAGGCCTGGATGTTGACAGGCGGAGAGAGAGATGGTGGAGAGGTAAAGTTGTTAAATGTTCCTGACATACTCCATCAACAGATGTCACTTTTCATGGGCATCATGGTTAGTAGTGGAAATGCTCCTGCAGCGTATCCAAACACAAACACACTCTTACAGTTAAGGCGCATTCACGCCAAGGATGATAACTGAAGTATTAACAATCGTTCTGAATATATGAGAGTAGGGAAGTCCACGTCACCACCAGCGTGCAAAAATTTGAGCTCTTCGGAATAGTGAATAACAATTGCGAAGCAATTGGTTTGTCCAAATTTTCGAAAAGCTTGGTTTCTCCCATCACAACTATAACAATAACAACACAGAAGAATATCTTTAGTTTGCTTTTTGCTTTTTCTAACAAAAAAATCCAGTTGAAAAACAAAACAAAACATTGACAGCCAATCAGAATCTTTAATGAGCTCAAAGATTTTAAAGCAATAGATGAAAAAACTGCAGCATGCTTGTTATAGACAGAAAATTAATGTGCGCTGGTGTGGATGCTGTTATTATAGTTATCGTTCTCGGTGTGATCAATGAGTGGATACATTTCAACTTGGCTGATCTGGGGAAAAATTAAAAGACAATTATGTGATAAGGCTATTTGTTTATGCCTATGTGTCAGCTAGAATATTCTGTACACTATTTCCATACACCAGAATATGATCTTCAGATAGAACATAGGCCTATAGACATAAATACACTGTAATTTGCATTTAAGTCAAATACTATTCTTTACCTTCTAAAGATAAAGGTACCTTCTACCTGTCCTAAAAATTACTTTATGTGGCTGTACGGTCTCATTGCATTTGTCCGCCCGTGTATGTGAAGTCAGTGTGTCCGTAGGGCGTTCTATTTGTCATTTTATGACTCAAATGGGTGCTCACAAAAAGCCCCGTTGTGGCCACTTTTGCTGACAGACTATCTGATAATAAGTGGGGATTCAGAAGAGCTCTGTTGACAGAAGCTATAGAAAACTCACTGCTGTCTCAATCGCAAAAGTCTTCCAGTGCACTAAAACGTTTGCTCCCTAAAAAGTCCCACAATGCACAGTGAAAACCAGGGAGCATCAATCCTCACCATGTTCATGTGAACAGAAGTTCTGAAGTGCGAAACATAAATCATGTGAGCCAGCTCAATACACATAATGACACACGATAGATGTATTTTAAAGCACAAACCAATATTTAATTATATTTTAGCATAAACATACATAGCTAGACAGGTAATGAACATAATCTAGTTAACATTTATCATTTATTTATGGCTAAAAAGTTGCACATGTATGTAACAAGAAAATATTTATCATAATGTACTTTAAATAAAACAAAACTAAAATTATGTCAGAAAGATATAAATTCTGCTGTTGTTCACAAAAACCAGTAGTGATGTTGTACAAAGAGGATATTGTCATGTCGCCAGAAACAGTCATCAGTGTCCCATTGTGTAGTGAGCCAAGGTCCTCACTGTCCACCAGTGCCAAATTCGTGCACACGATATACTGATTCACGACCTAGGGAAGTTAGGGAGCTTATTGAGACACACAGTCTGTCTACTGATTTGTTCAAAAGTTTTCAGAAACTAAACAAGTGAATGGCTTTGTGAATGAGTTCTGAATCATTCATTCAAACAATGATTCTTTTAGGAAGAAATACCACTGCTATGTGTTGCTTGGAGACACTTTGTTCGGATCTATTCGCGTTGACACTAGCAAAACAGACAACACATCTGGAAATACCCTAAACTGTAATAACTTAATATTAACTTCATATTTGTGGAACTAAATGACTTGTATAAAAGCCACATCATACTCGCAATCGTGCTGTTTTTCCTGCCTGCGTCCATGTTAGTCTACTCTAGTTCATATTTGCATCGAAAAACAATGGAAATGCAGCACAGTGCCATGCATGGTCTGTGTGAACGGCCTCTATGCTCATTTTTGACCATGTTGCTGTCTGTGCAGGTTTAGTAATGATGACTGAATCAAGATGTTCTTCAGACTGAGCGAGTTGTTATGAGCTTGAAAGAAGCAACACTCCATCTGGACTGCAAGCCCTAATGAAGGAGCGGAGGTCCCCACAGAGCACTGGGACTTGAAGGGAAATTTATGAACGCAATTTTCAATTCATTTTTATATAATTCTGTTTATACAACGCTATCTCAGTTTTCTCTGTGATCAATTTTCCATTTCAAAATCTGAAAGCAATTTGTACTTGAGTTTTACAAACATTACTGATATGAACACCCCCTCCAGTCTATAACACACACACACACATGTGCGTGCTCAAGCAGCGGCTATTGCAGTCTAAAAGTGTATCAATTATATGCTGGTGCTGATTTACTCAGATGTAGTTTAGCAGTCAAAATGCTAAATGAAGACTTGATATGGTTTCTTTCTCCATTTATGACTCACAATATGATTTCTTCTCTAATCAACTGTATGAAAATGCAATCAAAAGGCAGCTTGCAGAATATGCAAAAAAGAGAGAGCGAGAGAGAGTGATAGACATTAAGGGGAAAAAAATTAGGCAGAGAGAAAAAGAATAAGGTGGGGGGAGAGGAGTAGATTTAAAATTCCAGGAATCCATTTTCCCGGCAACAGAACAAACAGACAGCGGAAGAACCTGCATTTATCTGTGATGTTCTTGCACTTTCCTTGAACCATTTCAACCTTTATCTGTTTGGACAGAGTGTTCGTGACAGACTCAAATATAGCAAAATCACTCCTGATGTACTATAATGTTCATGGTATGGTGTGTGTGTGTGTGTGTGTTTGTCTCATGCTACTGTCTTTCTGTTTGTCTGTCCGTCTTTCTCCCTCCTTTCCCTACAGGAGAATTAAACACACTTTTCAATTTTCAGAAAGTAGGAATTACAGCCTAATCCCATAATCCAAAAACAAATGCATCGTTCTTTTTTTTCCCCGCCCCCAGGCCAGTCGTTCAATTTGCCTCTATCCCTCTTTCTTATCTCCTCTCGTTTTTGCGCCTCTTCTCATCTCAAATACCATGCTGAAGTAGATTCCCAAAGGCATGAAACATTTTAGAACTCTTTGAAATTTGTACTTATTTCTGCAGAGCGACGAATTCTCCCATCTATAATTCATTGGGATATTACACATAAACTAAAATAAGATGGCCTAAATTTAAGATGTATTTAATTTTGCATATAAAATCCTTCCATTTGGATTACACAGTTTTACAAAATAATAAACTTAATGTCATGCAGTCATACATAGTAACGCATAGTTTGTCAGTCATACATACTGTAAATGAAACAGGTAATTACTCATAAGTAAGTTTGCATTTACATTCCTTCTTTTTTCGGTAACGCTTCCTTTTACAGTCCTGTTACCCAGGTACAAACTATGTACTTATTATAGTAATTACAATTACTGGGTAATAACTAGGTACTAACCCTGAACCTACCCCTAACCCATGTACGTTATATTAGCCAGTACTTTCTAGGTAAGTACACTGTAAGTACCAACGCATTCTCATCCTTTGGCGTCATATAAGTGACGCCTGACAAAACGTCGAAATACTACGCACATGGCACCCTTTAGCGTGAATATAACACGCGAAGTGATGGGTAGGTTTAGGTGTGTTGTAGGGTCTGCGTCTCATATTCACGCTAAAGGATGCCAGTCAACTTTATGACGCCTTGGGTTCGCGTGTTATATTCACGCTAAAGGGTGCCATGTGCGTAGTATTTCGACGTTTTGTCATATAGCGTCACCTATATGACGCGCACGTAAGTACTGGACTGTAAAAGGAAGCATTACCCTTTTTTCTTTATTTCAAATCCACCTCAATCTCTGTCTCACTCTGCTCTCTAATGTACACACGGAATAAACTAGAGCATGATAATGTTTTTATCCATTTCTGGAGGTTCAGTAAACAATAAGCTGTAACCCATGTTGTTTGTGCACCCATGTGTCTCATTGCTCATGTCAAACATGCCAAAAATTGCTGCATTTGCAAAAATGTATGCATGTATCTCTCTCTCTCTGTGTGTGTGCGTGTCTGAGGAATTGCTGCTAGGAACAAGGTTCACAAGGCTGGATTATACTTCATCAGGGCTGTGAGAGATCGCTGAGCTAAAGGTGTCTGACAGCTCTTCCTCCTAATGCTGTTTATAAAGCTTCAAGTGTCACAACATGACATCCATATCCCTCTAGCCCACCGCGTCCACACACACACATAAAGCCCCTCTGTCAATCTGCTCTCTCTATAAGTGCTACTAGGTTTGCAGTTTATTTGTCACTATTGACAGTTCCAGCGGTGCAGCAGTATTACGGCTACAGGGGATATCTGTACATATAAGCGCTGTTCCGAAACATAGTGTGCTGACTGTCTAGACAGCTTTTAAAGGCATAACCCTGCTCTCGCCATTCCAGAAAGAAGGCAGCAAAATTAAGGACTTTTTACATGGTACATGGTAAGTGACAAGCTTTTCTTGTAGTCTTGCCACATCTCCCTTCTCCATACAGACAAGATTGCAGTGGTTGCTGTGACAATGAACAATTAGGCCCGGCTATATAAGCAAGTGAAAACATTCTGAATCCCACATCAGCATATGTGGTTGTTTACTGTTGTAAGTGAAAGCTAATAAACTAGCGAAATTAACAAAATAAATTACATTTATTAAATGAATGTGTAATGGCAACAATACGGTCATCCAAAGGCAAAACGCAATAGCTTTCGTACAACAACACTGAAACTGAGAAAAATGGCTTCAAAGTTTGGTTTAGCATGAATGCTATAGTTAGCTGCAGTTTTCATAGTTGCTGTATTTTTTTCTGAATCTGAGCCTAGCTTAATACAGAGCCACTGAAGGGACATGGTGGAGGAAAAAAATATGAGATGGGAAGAAAAGTTGTCAATGCTTTTGCGTTCTCTCGCAAATGTTTTGCATTCCCCCGAAAAACTTTGTGCTTGCTCGCAAAATGTTTGCGTTCCTCCTAGAAACTTTGTGATCACTCGAAAAATGTTTGCGTTCTCCCGAGAAACTTTGCTATCACTTGCAAAGAACACAAAAGTTTTTCAGGTGAACGCAAAAGCATTGAAATATATTTGTTCTCCCATCGGCTAGGGGAGTGAGGTTTATCCCAACACAGCTCTTACTAGCTGGCCTCTGTTACACTCACTATTAAGGGGTGTTACATTCCCGACACACACTTGAGGTGTTTGGCCAATCACAACGCACTGGGTCTAAACAAAACACAACAACTCACCAATGACAGAATCAGTCTCTCATGTTCTTTTCCTGACAAGATGTTGAACATTCCAAATGAGTTCTATTTCGGTTAGCATACTGTCTGTGTGTGTGGCAGACATAGGGCGACCAGATGTCCTGTTTTCACAAGGTTTGTCCTGGTGTCCTGGCAGTTCACAAAAATGTAAATAGCCTGTCCGGATTCCAGCGGTTATGCTGATCTACAGATATCCTCAATGTCTTACTAGTTACAGTAGTGTCTCCGGTATTGTTTGCAGACAAAGAAAAACTGTTTATTTGCTGTTGTTGCTATACTTTCATTAAAAAAATGGCAAATCAGTTTGTAAAACTCTTAACAACACATACACTTTCTGCTGATACTCTCACTGCAATATTCTCAAGATAGCTAGCTAAGCTGAAGAAATAGAGTGCAGACACATTTGTGTAGCCTAACCTGGAAGTTAGCATCACCATTTTTCCCTCAACAAAAACTCATGACTTTTGGATAATAAACTCAGTGACCAACAAGAGTTTATGATTCTTACACATTTTGTTCATCATGATAATCACAACTGAACACAAATTGTATAAATTTTGAAGCCTAAATGCAAACACCAGAAGTAAAAAGCTAAAGTTAAGCAATAAAGAACTACACAACACAACTGCAAAACTTCAAGATTACCACCACTAAGCTTCAGACAACTCTTTCAATCTTTATTTATTTATTTATTTTTTAAAACGAACTTTGGGACACTGTAAGTTAAAAAATATTTTAGGACTCATTCCTGCAGCACTCTGTGACCAAACATGTAGAATGCTTTGAATAACTACTGATATGGATTCTTTATCGCATTTGAGTGTTCAACATGTTAAAAAATATTTTTCAAAAGTACTAGCATTTCTTTAGGGGTAAAACTTTTTAATGAGGAAAAGAAATGCTGAGCGCAGGATATATGACATTATGAAATGACACTATGATAACAACACTGCTAGACATTTTCCCTCGTTTCGCTGAAATAAACTGCATGTTTTAAAACTGCAGTTACTCCTGTCATTATTTTAGACAAGAGTGGGTAAACACCTCCCATGGTGAATTCACAGGGATACTGCCTATAGGTATGTAGTTAGAAGACAGAAAGGCAGCTGGCGATGTTTTTGAACAGAGCTTATAGTCTTACTGTAGGCTACAGCAGGACTATACGTCACTTGAAATGTTGAGAGAGGTGGAAATGGATAATAATAACTGTCAAGCAGTAATATGGAATTTCCTTTTAAGACTTTCTTGGAACTGGCAGACATGCAGTCAACGCGATGGTAGGATGAGTCTTTCATGCACTGAACCAGTCACACCAACAAACACAATGTTAAACATCAACCTAGCCAGTCAGACAGAGCCATGTTGAGAGGGGAGTACTTAGTTTCCCATAAAGCCATTCAACACACGTTCAGTGCCCAGAAACTGAATGATGCCTTTGCTCATTGAGTTAAACCAGCAAAAAAAGGAAGGAAATTAAACGGGGATAATACTTAAAACGCTTTAGTTAAGTGTGTGCAGGCTGTTGACTTTATCTCCAGTCTGAGCTCATTGTCTGTCTGGCGGTGAAATGCCAGAAAGAAAGAAAGTGAGAGTCACATACCGGCACAAATAAACACAACCAGGTAAGAGTGTTATACGCAGACACAAACTCACACATATACCCACTGGCACATGCATGCAAACATATTCACACACTGAAATCCTGCCCTGGAGGTGGAGTCATTATGATTCTGAGTGTGTGAGCAGAGCAGGCCAAACGCAGAGGGTCAGATCTCATTTCCTTCATGTCTTGCCAATCGATTCTTCTCAGAGAGATATAGAATGAGGTAGGGAGAAATAAAGAGGAAGTCAGAACGTATCAGAGAATAGGAAAGATAAAGGTAGAAAGATAAATATGGGTTCATGTGCAAACACATAAAGATCTATGATATCTGCAATATCACTTGAGTAAGAAAATTATGAGTGTAAATGTACTTTTTAAAGTGCGTTGCAAAAAAAAGAAGAAGTTTTTGTCAGGTTTTTGTCTGGTTATCCTGCAAAAATATCTTTAAAACAGGACTGCTTGTCTTGATATTATTACTTATCAAGTGTCTTCATTGTTTTCTTCTTTATTAAGTTTGTTTAAAGAAAAAAAGCTTAAAGGGTTAGTTCCCAAAAATGAAAATTAAGTCATTAATTATGGGACGCGTGCGCGTCGTGGAAATCTCTTGAAGTCTCGTTTCAGGCCTACAAGGAAGAAAAGGAATAGTCGAATAAAGTCGTTATTTTTGTTTTATTTCCGCACAAAAAGTATTCTCGTCGCTTGATAAACTTATATTTGAGCCACTGTTGTGACATGGAATATTTAAACATTTTCTTCATTGACTTTCTGGGCCGTCAGGATTCATTCCCTTAGGGAGCCTATGGAGGAGTGATCCAGCTGTCACATTTAATCAAAAATATCTTCATTTGTGTTCCGAAGACGAACAAAGGTCTTACGGGGTTGGTACAGTGAGTAATTAATGACTTAATTTTCATTTTTGGGTGAACTAACCCTTTAAATTCGCTGAAAACAAGTCTTAGGGCCCTATTTTTACGATCTGAAATGCAAGTATCAAACGCGAAATGTGAGTGACTTTAACCGGCAGGATAAATGACTCTTGCGCCCAACACAAATCTAAAATGGGTTGGTCTGAAGTAGCTACATTTCTCATAGGTGTGGTTTGGGCGTAACATGCAATAAACCAATCAGAGCGTCATCTCACGTTTCCTTTAAAGCAGGTGCGCTTGTTCCATGGCGGATTGCTATTATAATGGCGCCAAGGGCGTAGGTTTAGGGGGGGACGCTAGGTACTAGTCCCAATCAATATTTTGAGATGACAAATTTGTCCCCACCAACATTTAGCAAGCTCCTTTGAACTGCTATTTTGATATTTGCGCTGCATTTGGATCTTTGCGCTGCTATTTGGATCGATTCCAACGGCAAGGACGACGACAGTACAAGATACGCCGTAATTTGATTGGCGGCGGGGTATGACAGGCAGGCTACACGCGTGGGCCGGGACTACTTTTTGTGCCTGCACTCACTGGCAGCGAGCGGGTGGTGTGCGCGTGTGTGTGTGTGTGCGTGACGACGCCGACGGTAAGTTACCAGGGCTGTCTCTCTGCCTGCCATATACAAAGGCCAGAGTAAAACATTTTAATATTCCGTTTTTTTGCCCCTTTTTGTACTTTGTAGATCAGCTATGTCACCCAAGAAGAAGAAAGGGGACATACGAAGAAGCTTTTTCATAAAGCAGAGTGTAAGTAGGCAAAAATAACTAGCCACACAAATAACTAGCAGTAGTAAGTTAGTGACTGACCAGGCTTTCAAATGCAGATTCTACTGCGGAAAATAGTATTAACTGATGATCCTGGTTACCCAGGATATTGTTCCAGTTAAACCTAGCTTCTGCAATCTTTCAAGGTTAGGAGCATTAATTAGGGGTGTGCAGCACGGATAGACTCATAAGTCGCGCTATCATGATAGAATGCTACGTTAGCAAGTCACTGAATGTTAATTAGCCTACCTTAACTTAGAATAGTTGCAGTCATAAACAGTGGATCATCTGAGACATTTTTCGTTTCTACATTCTGTTTATGTAATGTATTTGTGAGTGTAGCCTACTTGCTAGACACATGTGCTGGAAAAACATGTTGGCAATGTTAAAAAGGCTAAAGTTAACACTGTTGGTTATTCAAATATAATTAATCATTATTTGATTGATAATATCCAAATAACAATATCTGGTAGGAGGGTTAAACTTGCTAGCCATAGGATAGTCATAGACTTCAAAATTAATTAACCATTTTGTACGCAGGAAAGACAGCATCAAACCACAACAGATTTACATTTATTCATTTAGCAGACACTTTTTTATCCAAAGCGACTTACAATTGAGAACAATAGAAGCAGTAAACCTAGGATAACAATGTGCAAGTTTTATGACCCTTCCCAGTTTAATCTAATGCACTTTTTTTTTTAAGAATAGAATATATCTATTCTTATATCTACAGAATATATCTATATAATAGAATATATATGGGGGGGGGGTGATGTCCCCACCAAAGCTGAGACCAAACCTACGCCCATGAATGGCGCATTTGCCAGGCGCACGCCAGGAGTGGTTCACAGCCGAGGAGGCCGACATTCTCGTCAGGGCCGTAAAAGACAGAAGTGACATTGTATGGGGATGGGAAGAACCCACCCAAATTAGCTTCGGTTAAACAGGCGTATAATAATTTGGGTAGGCTAAATTTATGCCTATGGACACCACAATGATTTCCCTCGTGTGGTAATATTTTTCCTTGTAATTATGTATGGTTTGCAAAAATGGGAACTGCTGCGTCTGTGTAAATGAGAGAAGCAAAGTGTATGCGCGTTGTGCACACGCTACATTATGGCCAAGCATGCGCCCTTAAAATAGCATCTGAATAACGCGCCACTAACTTCAGAGGTTTTTCCTGGTCTGTTGTTTCCGGAATTGTTTTCTGAAACTGCAAAATAACACCAGGGAACGTTTGCGCCGGAACACGCCTCCTCTTTTCGCTGAACCGCCCCCGGGAGCGCAAGTTCATTCCCTACTGACGTGCGTCTGTGGAGGGAAAAGTCCGCTGCGTCGGGTGCAAAATAGGAATGATACATGGTGTACAAAGTCAATTGCGCTGGGTGCAAGATAGGGCCCTTAATGTCTTACACTACCATTTTGCTTCTCTATTATTATTATTAGTATTTTTGGAATGATCATAAGTCTCTCTAAATTGTGGTTGATTTATGCTTAAAATAGTACAAATATCTCGTAATTTTGGTTCTTTATTAAGAGTACATGTATTCAGATCTTTTTTTATGGAAAACAAGAATACTGACTTAAGAACATATTGTTTTCAGTGTATTTTTTTGTCAGTTTCTGTCTATGTTTGCTGAAATAATGTTTGTGGACCCCACAGCATCTTTGTCTTCTCCTGTGGAACTAAACTTCACGCATGTAACTCTCATGGGATGGCATAACAGATGCACACATTTATCGACTGACTTCCTGTTGGTGACACTTGAAAAATGACTACATTTCCTGGACCCACTGGGATTTTATGGTTTATTGGCTCTCGCATACATTGCACAAATATTGTAAAAACACACCATGTTCAGGCAGTGGTGCCTTGTGGGTAGGTTTGCAGGGGGGTATCATGTTATCTCATCTCTTCCAAAGCAATAGAAGAGGAGTTTGGTCAAATCAAGCGTGCCGCACAAGCCCTGAAAAGTGAAGCCAAAGGGTCTCGATCGCCCCCCGGTGGCGGTCATAAGCCCCGCCTCCCTGTGTTATTCAACGGGACATGAGACCAACTAAACAATTAAAGCAGAACGGAGGAACTGAGCAGACATAGGCCACTTAAAAAAAGTGCAGGGAGAGTGCATTCTGCGAGAGTAAGGGCAGGGTTTGATTTTGCGGCTTTACTTCCTGCTCACTATTGCGCAGGTCTGGTCCCGAGATCGCTGCGCAGACTCAAGTGCCAAGATGTCAGCGCCATATCGAGACACTGACGGCTCCAGTTCTAACCAATGGAAGAGAGCGAAGGGGCGTCGTCCAGCTTTTTTTTACTGTCTATATGGACCAAATAGGCGGACCAACAGATCTATCAAACATACATGAATCTTCAGGGGAGGATCATGGTGTAATTTGTTTCAAAGGGACCAAAAGATTTTCTGAAAGCCTCAGGAAAATAAGCTGATTTCTTCGACAAAGCTGGTTCTTCACCTTCCTCTCACTTGTCCATATACCTGATAATAACATATATCCCCATATATCTTTCTCTGTATGTGCATTATTCTAATGAAGATGTTGGAATTCAAAAATGAGACAAATATAAATATTTTTGGGCTGTGCGTTTGTGTGTCTAAGAGACTGGGTGGTCTACCTACATGTTTCCTAAGGGTAATGGTTAAATACCAAACAGATCAATAGTGACAAACTAATTAGATATATTTGTGTCTGGGCAAGTGGGTGTTTAGACATAGCTTTGAGTGATTTTTTTTTAATGCAATGATTTCCATTTAAATGTTAATGATCCAACAGGGTAGTCAATGTTGCCTTTTACATATCAATTAAGTTGTGGCTCTCTAAACTATACCAATCAATCCAACCCTTAGACTTAGAAGATAGGCCTATCTTAACTTCCAGTGGCAGCCCCAGAATTGTCTTTATTGGAAGTGGTTTATAACTCTGAGGGTGCAAATGGAAACAGACATCTGTGCAAGTAATATGTGTGCAGCCGGCAACTATCAACTCTAAATAACTCTAAATAACTAGCGTTATTTAGACACAGCACAGCTTCTAAAAAGGCATGCTGTGCATTTATTTTTCTCAGTGGTATTTCATTTTGCCTATCTCAGGCCATAGCCACAAATAGTTTAGTGATTTGGGTTATCTATTGCCATCTGCCATCTCACACACTCCACAATAAATAAAACACACACACACACACACACACACACGCAAACAGAGGATGCTTCAGCACACATATACTGTAACTAAATGTAAATGGTGTCCAAGTATGAATTTTTATATAGCCTGGAAGAGATTTTAATCTAAGAAGTCTCTTATGCTCACCAAAGCTGAATTTACAGTATTTGATAAAAAAAAAAAAACTGTAAAAAAGTGATATCGAAATATTTTGATAAATTTACTGTAATGCATCCCTGATTTAATAAACTATTATTTTCCTTATGTATTTTGTACATTTTATTCAGTTTCATTTATTTCTTTGCATGTCTTTTATTATTTTAATAATTATTTTATTTGATTGATTTTTTTTTGTGTGCTTTTTTGGTCACTATATAATATAAATATATACATAATTGCATTATTTTTTTTTTTTTTTTATGACTGTATTTTTATACTAAAATGTGGAGTTGTGTCCAAAATTTTAATTGTTACCATAATTTGTTGATCCTGGAACAACATTCCTGTCCTAAAATTTAATCATAACCATATCCCTATCCTGAAACCTCAGTCATAACCTATCTCTAGAATCTGAAGGAAATGATAAATGAATGTAGAAGCATGCCAAAACTTTACACTGTAAACTTCTCCGTCAAATCTAATTGTTCGATTGGAATGTCGTTCCAGGATCAACAAAAATCATGATCAATAACATGAAATCAGGTTCTACTATCAATTATCCAATGAGTTACGAAAGCCTGATATGATGTCTGCATCATTATATGGTTCAGTGGTCAGTGTTGCAGAAGAGAAGAGTCTGTTTTCAAAAGCTATTATGCATTTAATCCATTAGCTGGAAGGAAATGCAGGAATTCTGTCAATGCAATGTGAAATGACCTTTTTTATAGGTCTCATTTTTTTGTTTATTTTTTTTATTATTTGGAGATATTTGTGCCTGTCAGCTCTGTTTGATGTCACATCATTAGTCACATGGCATTTACGTTGCATGACTCATCCCAGCTAACATGGAACGTTCTCAGAACCTGTTGGCAAGGTTCTCTCAAAGTTGTGAACAAACGTTCATCCATTAACGTTACCTGAACATCCACTCAGATTCTGGTCTTTAATAATGTTCTCAAAACGTTAGCACAAAACATTATTTACATCGTTCATGGAACGGTTAAGTTGGACATTTGTCATTTTTTAACATTTTTTTTTGTTACCTAAAATGCGGCAAGCATTTTAAGCAGTGCTGATTTTTTTTTTTTTTTATTCTCCATCAATTAGCAGCTACCGAGAAACTCTGGCCCAGTTAGCCACAACCGAGGAGTGTCCTTCAAACACTCTGTGATAGAGCTATCTAACATGCACACGGCAGCTGTGACAACATGGGACAAAAGCCAGCAGAGGGTTTAGAGTGACATTGGAAAGGAGCGGAGGCGACAGTCTCCTTGTGACGATGTCATGTGACAGTCGTGTAATGATGATGTTGTCTGACAGGACCCCTGCGTGAGATGCTGACACAGGAGTCATGATGTTATGGATTACTGCTCTATGTGTGTGTTTAACCATTGTCATTCTTACAGTTTCATACAACTGGCAAGCCTCTGGATCTGCTCTGACCTCTTTTTAGTATCAGTAGCATATTTTTACTTAGCATTTGTTAGCAGAGAAAAACCAAGGATGCAAAATTCATTCATTGCTCTTAACTCAGTAGAAGCATGAATTGGCACGCGATTGGCAAACGGCTATATTAGCGTACTTGTGGCACATCTTTAGATTCATTAGCAGATGTGCAAGTCTCCTGTAACTGGCTTTGCACCATGGCAACAAATCCAGGTCAGGTTAAAACCACGACGGATTACGCTTGGTGTGTACCTGAAAGTGTGTGTGGGAATGTGTGAACCACTGTGGACCACCTTGAGAAGCTGATTCTGATTTGGAAAGTGTCTGTGAGGCATGGCTAACCAGAGAGTGAACAATGTTAAGAAGGACAGAGAGTGAAGTCAAAAACACAGTTGTTTGCTGGCAGGGACCATTTTTTATAAGCTACTACTATAGCCAACCAAAAATCACATTTCATAATAACCGCATGACCAGATTATTAAAGCGCGGGCACGTTTATAGTGAATTTCGCAGGAGAAATCCAGTCATTTCAATTGGAATCCATGTGAATTTCACATGAGGGCGAAAGCTTTACCTGAGTGGATTTCGCAATGGATCTTTTTACGGATTCGCCGGGTTGACCAACGAAAAGCTGCTTGTTTGAAACTTACTTCTGTAAGAATTTGTGAATTGAGAGGCAGAAAAGGCAGCATGCCCTAACACAGTCTCATTACACAGTGTTCCCTTCCCTCTTTGCAGATCTATGCCTCTCTCTGTCAATGAGAAGAATAGTTTTTAGAAAGGATTGTTCACGGAGTATATGAACAATAAAAGGAGATGATGAGTGTGTTTTGGGGGTAAACAAGTCATTTCGGCAATTTTGCGAACTCCTGATAAACATAACCACTGAATTAGACCACACACCCTCTCTTCTCTCAACCCCCACACTCCAAAGACATCAGCAAACCCAAAGTCAGTAAACCCCAACATATAAAAGGCAGAGAGTGTTTTCTAATTCAAGCTGACAACTTGTGAGTCTTTGATATCTTTTGGAGTGACTTAAAAACAGAATCCTTTAAGAGTCATTTGTTTGTGAATGGGACAACAACGATTAAGCTGTATGAAAGGCATGTTGCCTAGCCTATTATTTCACGATGTTTCAGTAGGCAATTTTTTTCTTCACATTTATGCAGACTGTCACTGCAAACAGATTTTGTTTGTTTGTTTGTTTTTTGCCATAGTGCCCCTTACGAAAAAGTTTATTCAAGTGTGCTATTACTTTTAAACTAATAATAAAAAAAGTATACATTCAGTCTACTTTTTATGTACTTCTTAGAAATATACTTTATGTACTTCTCAAAAATATACTTGAAATTGCACACTAGTAAACACTGCTTGTGTTTACTATTTTGATTGAGTAGCTTATTAAATACTTTTTTTAAAAACATAATATTACACACTGTCTTATAAACTAACATGTTGTTTATATAGTAACAAGCTTTTGGGTGGAATAGCTTATAGAGCAAATAAAATAAGCATGGAACTGAACCTTATCTTGTACACAGCGATAATAACCCTTACGAAAAATAAGTTTATTCAAGTGTTCTATTAGTATTCTTCTTTTTTCGTAAGGGGCTGCATGGAGTTAAATTTAGCACTGCAGGAAACATTGAATTGGCCATTCCCCTGACTCTTATTCTAGTTTATATAACTTAGGGCTGTTGTTGAGACAGGTATTATTCCTTAAAGGGATACTTCACCTCTGGGAAGATGAATTTGTATTTAAAATTGGTCATTTATATAGTAGAAATGTGAAATAATTTTTTTCAAATTGAAGCATTCTAGACTGAGAAAAGGCAGAAAATGTATTTATTACTCACGTGGCTGAAAGACAACAACTCCCAGAATGCACTTGCTTTGCTGCCCTTACGAGCCACTCCCAAACCACGCCTACCGGTTACAGGTGGCAGAATCCGAAAAATGGATACAACTAGGCTTGCTTTGATACATCTCCATCGAAATGGTGCTAAATTGCGTTGTACCGGGATGTAGTAGCCTAATGTACTGTATATAACACAACATAGACTTTCACATTAAAAATATGATGCAAGGCAGGAACATGTCAACAGAGTAGCTTAGTAGCTCTGCATATGAACTGTTTTCCTCCAATTGAAATCACTATTTCTCTAAGCTAATACATTATCTAGGCTAATCCATACTCTGGTAACACTTAAGGTTTATAAAAAGAACCACAACCAATGTGAGTTATAACTTTTAATTAAAAAAATAATTATTATGAACACTTTTACACTCAAAGCTCTGCGGATTCAGCGATCTCGTCCAGAAGAAAATGGCATCGCTGAGATTCACGACAGCAATAGGACTCTATATCTGTTTCCATAGGCGCACAGCGAAAGCACTGACACCGCCAGTCCGCCCCAGCTCGAGTCTGGCTGGGCTCAGGTCTCGCTCCACCCGCCTCTTGTTCCTCCATCTCCCGCAACTGAATTGCGGCTCGTACAGGTAGCCGCGAGCATCAGATTCTCGCAACAGATCTTCGAAATCCCTTTCTGCCATTTCAACTTTAAAACGACGATTTTTGCGTCATCGGCGGATTTTTTTCCAGACTAAAAATGAATTTTGAATCAGGGGGATATGAAAGGGCCGGGGGGGGGGGGGGGGGGGGGGGGGGTTAGCACGGTAATTCGAAAATACTACTGGTTTTCTGCTGATACAAAGCTTAATGCTAAATCCTGAAGTATCCCTTTAATTCCAGTGATATCTGTTAGGTAGAAGGTAGATTCTATACTTACAGATCTAAAGAAATCACTTTCAGCACCTAAAAAAGCTGTTTCTTCTTCAACAGCTGGGATTCCCAATCTTTTTTTTTGTCAGCCAAACCCTTTAGACATAAATATTTACATTAAGTATCCTTGAGATTTTAAGTTATCATTAATTTACCAACGCATTTACATATTCACTTTCTCTTTCTCAGTTAATGCAAGTAAATCCCTTCTTAGTTTGTGTTATTATTTTTATTTGTTTATATATATGAAACACAGCACAACAGACTATATGCTTATTTTATTAATTTGCAGCCTTTGATTTGATAATCTGCTTTTGATAAGATATATTGCCATTTCAGTTTTATTAATTTATTTTAATAAGAATTTCAATTAACTATTAGCTTTTCATCAACTCACAAACCCACTGCAGATCCCATATGGAAGCTTGTTTCTGCCAGGGAATGAAAAGTGACTCATAAACAAGTCATAAACTAATAATTGTTTATCTCACAATCTCTCTGTTTGTTTCTGCCATACAATAAATAAATAAATACATACAAGGTAATTGCCTCTTTTTTATCTCACAATTCTGACTTTTTGTCTTGTAATTGTGAGTTTATATCTTTATAAACAAGTTTCATAGTTCCCCCATAAATTCCCAGCTGGGAAACCCTGTAGTAGCCTATGTATTACTGGTAAATTTCCTGATAAAGACTCTCTTATCAAGAAATAATTTTGCACATTCTGCGGTACCTGCCTCGGCTATAAGCACAAGCAGAAATAGTGGTGATATATATAAGGATAAGTCTGTTCGTACGTGCGTGAGTGTCTGTGTGTGCAGGTGTGTCTGCAAAGGAAGTGAGAACTAGAGAAATGAATATTCCATCTGGAGTGAAATAAGGTGATAGTGTTCCAACACACACACACACACACACACACACACACACACACACACACACACATACACACAGTGAATACACTCATGGTATATAAGTAGGCAGAGCTGTGAACTGTCTTTGTGGTGTGTCTACGCTTGCTAAACAGGTACAGCTTCTTGGTAAGACTCTGTTGTCTTCTGCCTGTCTATCTATCCTTCAGACCCCTCATCTGTCCATCTCTCTGTCTGTATGTCTGTCAGGGTCCTTACATGTTTTTCAGCATCTGTCTAGCAGGCGCATGTCAGATTCTCCATCCAGTGAGAGAATTTAAATATCAAAGCATCATTCTGGGTAAAGTGACATACTCCAGAACTCTTCACTCTTAATGAACACACACACACACACACACACACACAGTCACACACACAAATGAATTGGAATTACGGCAAACAAATATGTTGGCAAAGATTAGTCTGCAACAATAAACATGTAAATGTTTTTTTTATGTGGAATTTTTTTAGAACATTTACAGAAGAAATGGAAAATATTAAATGTCAAAGTCAGTTGTTATAATATAAAATAATGTAAGTCACAGCTTGGGGAATGTTCTTCTTGTATTATAAGCATTTCAATGTTTTTTTTTTTCTTTCTTTTTTGTAGAGTTTGCTACTCAATGGAAGTCTTACTTTATCAATTGTGATACCCTTACATTGTGAATTCTGCCTGATAACACATGAGATAACCTACTATGGGAAATTGGGAATTGCAGTGAAATCTGTTTTTGCTGTATTTTTTTATTATTAGTTTTTTTGCTTAGACTACCAAGACTTTCATTTTGGGCGCTTGGGGATGTTTTCTTGAGATTTACCTTTTAACCTGTTTTGGGATTATACTTTGCAGATAGAACTCTTGTTTGTGCTGTGCATTATAAGTGTCTTCACATTTCTGGGCAGCACTTTTAAGGGATGCTTAGTTCTGTACTAGATTGTGACTCGTGTGTTTTGTGTTTGATTGATATTCAATGCAAGGCAAGGCAAGGCAAGTTTATTTATATAGCACATTTCATACACAATGGTAATTCAAAGTGCTTTACATAGGAGGAAATAATTAAAACAGTTTAGAATAAAAAATAAAATAAAGTACAGTAAAAACAGTCGGACGAACATTGGCACAGTGCTCATTCAGTAAATGCATAGCTAAACAGAAGTGTTTTGAGTCTGGATTTGAATGTGACTACTGTAGGAGCACATCTGATCTCCTCTGGAAGCTGGTTCCAGCTGCGGCTGGCATAATAGCTAAAAGCAGACTCTCCTTGCTTAGAGTGAACCCTTGGTATTTCTAACTGATGTGATCCTAATGATCTGAGTGATCTGTTGGGTTTATATTCAGTGAGCATATCTGCAATATATTGAGGTCCTAGCCCATTGAATGATTTATATACCAGTAATAATACTTTAAAATCAATCCTAAATGTAACTGGGAGCCAGTGTAAAGACCTGAGGACTGGTGTGATATGTTCAAATTTTCTGGTTCTGCTCAGAATCCTGGCAGCAGCGTTCTGTATGAGCTGCAACTGTCTTATGGTCTTTTTAGGAAGGCCAGTGAGGAGTCCATTACAATAATCCACCCTGCTGGTGATAAAAGCATGCACAAGTTTCTCTAAGTCTTGACTGGAAACAAAGCATCTAATTCTTGCAATATTTTTCAAATGATAGTATGCTGATTTAGTTATTGCTTTGACATGACTACTGAAACTAAGGTCTGACTCTAGAGACACACCAAGATTCCTGACTTGATTTTTAGTTGTTAGACCCCTAGCGTCAAGGTATGCATTTACCTTGAGAACTTCATCTTTGTTTCCAAACGCAATGACTTCAGTTTTGTCTTTGTTTAACTGAAGAAAGTTTTGGCACATCCAACCGTTTACTTCATCAATGCATTGGCACAGGGAGTCAATGGGGCTGTAGTTGTTAGGCGATAGGGCTAAGTAGAGCTGTGTGTCGTCTGCATAGCTGTGGTAAGAGATTCGGTTCTTTCTCATTATTTGGCTCATTGGGAGCATATACAGGTTGAATAGGAGTGGTGCAAGAATCGAGCCTTGAGGGACTCCGCATGTCATGGGAGTCCACTCAGACTTATGGTCTCCTATACTCGCATAATAACCTCTCCCTTCTAAGTATGACCTGAACCATTTTAGGACTATCCCAGAAAGCCCCACCCAGTTTTCCAGCCTGTCAAGAAGTATGTTGTGATCGACAGTGTCAAATGCAGCACTGAGGTCGAGTAGTACCAGCACTGATAATTTGCCTGTATCAGTATTTAAGCAAATATCGTTTATTTTTTTTTATTTTTTTTTTTATTATATTTATTGTAGGTTTTCACGTTTTCAGACAAATAGACAATACAATCACAGGACAAAACCAAAAAAGAAAAAAAAAAGAAAAAAAGAAACAGAAAAAACTCCTTCAGTTGGGATTCAAATGTGCAGAAAACCACATCACCAGGCAAGGAAGGTCAAAACAGATGTTTGCCTAGTAAGACATTATAAATCAGGTCATATTGTACAACTTGACCATATGAGATATACATAGGTATCTTTACATTGAAGACAGAGATCAACAGAAATAACAATAAAATCCTAATAAAAAACTATTTGAAAAATAAATAAAAATAAATAGAAAAACATTAAATAGCTTCATCATTATTGATTTTTAACAAGTGATTGAAAAGAGGCCTCCAAGAGGCTTCAAATTTCTCTATATTTCCAGAAATAATATATCTGAGTCTTTCCACGTGCAGAGTGGAGGAAAGTTCTGACAACCAAAACTTGAATAGTGGCTTCGAATTTTTTTTCCACATGCAAAGAATAGATTTTTTGGCAATCATCAAACCATACTGTATAGGCAGTCGGGTAGCATTATTAAAGTGCAGCAAAGAGGCCGACCAGCCAAGAATGGCAGTCGCAGGGTCCAAGGGAAGCTCACAAGCATAGGCTTCAGAAAGAAACTGAAAAACTTCTGACCAGAATTCACCAAGTTTTGGGCATGCCCAGAAAAGATGACCAAGAGAGCCCTCCGCAGACTCACACTTATTGCAGAGAGGGGAGATAGTAGGATAGAAAGAGTTAAGTTTAACCCTTGAGTAATGTAATCTGTGCAACACCTTATACTGAATAAGTTGGTGCCTGGCATTAATAGAACAGGTGTATATATTTTTAAGACATTTTTCCCAGTCCTCCTCGGAGAGCTGAACATCTAGTTCCTCTTCCCAAACGTTTTTCAGATGAATAGTGGAAAAATCTAACTGACTTGTGAAGAAGTCAACAAATTTTGTAACTAACTTTGGAGTGTTGGGAACGCAAGTAAGCAATTTATGTAATTCACTATCGGCTGATGATATTTCAAAATTTGGTATAGTGGAACGAACATAATTTCTAATTTGTAGGTATCTAAAGAAGTGTGAAGCAGGAAGGTCATATTTCTCTGTTAGTTGAGTGAATGTGGCAAATTTATTGTCAATATATAAATCTCTCAAGGTAAGGATTCCTTTTCTAGCCCAACCTGTGAACACTGGGTCTAATAGTGAAGGTTTAAAGGCATGGTTACAGCAGACAGGAGCAAGAAAAGAGGTATTTGGCAATTTAAATGCCTTACCAATCTGAAGCCATATCCTAAGAGAATTATTACAGTTTTTTTAAATTGCTTATACACTAAAATTAAAACTTTCCCACTATTAGCAAAACCTTACACCCAAGGAGCAAAACACCAGCCTAGATTTGCACAATTGTAAGCACGTTGTCAGCTTCACCCTTTTTGCAAAACATTACACATAGTGATTTGTAAAACTCTACACACATTTTCACACCTTAGACACAGATAAGGATTGTGAGGTTACTTCCTTGTCATTACAAAGCCCCGGTTTGCCATTGACCACACTAATGAATGAATTGAATATGCACATCCATCAGGCGTGGAAGCACACATGTGCTAATTTGAAAACGCAGCACTCAGCTGTGCTATAAAAGGCAGCAGGTGAGTTCACCTGTCTTCAACGAAAATGGAAGGAGCTAGAAGAAGAAGAAGAAGAGTGAGAATAAGAGGGGGAGCTCAAAGAGGAGATGAAGGAGGTAGAGGAAGAGGAGAAGGAGGTAGAGGAAGAGGTGAAGGAGGAGATAGAGGAAGAGGCCTAGGTAGAGGAAGAGGTGAAGGAGGTTGAGGAAGAGGTGAAGAAGGTAGAGGAAGAGGTGAAGGAGGTAGAGGAAGAGGTGAAGGAGGTTGAGGAAGAGGTGAAGGAGGTAGAGGAAGAGGTGAAGGAGGTAGAGGAAGAGGTGAAGGAGGTTGAGGAGGAGGCCTAGGTAGAGGAAGAGGTAGAGAAGGACTTGTAGAGTTGACATAACCTGAACAAAGAAGACGAGGAACCAAATTTGACTCAAGAAATCCGTGCAACACTATTGACCATGTTATCAACCATGGACTGACACCGATGGAAGCTGGACAAAGAGTTCAACCAAATCTCTGGTTGATACAGTAACTGAAGAGTTACAGTATTCTTGTTGCTTTTACAGTAGTTTTTCTTCAGAGTCAAACTGTATGTACTTCATGCAGTAATTTTTATTTGTCTACAGATTTTATTTTTTTCATTGATTTCATTGTTGGTTGATTACTGTAACTGATTATGGTAAGAAATACTGTAAATAAATACTTGAAATATGAGTCTGCAGAAATCAGTGTTGTGCAGTGCTTGGTAAGTTTATAGTAGGCCTATTTGTGTACATTCTCCCTATATCTCAAACTAATCATGAAGAATGTTGTTTGTTTGTCACAATTTTTTTTTCATCTAAATTATCCCTTACATAACAATGTCTGGCCAAAAATCTAGCACATGCTATTTCCTAAAAATAGTTTTTTTACAAGTGTGTTTTTTATTTATCACAGCAGTGTGAAACTGGTTGCAATAGTGTCTGATCATTGAGGACTGTGTTGGTTAAATGAAAACTAATAGCATTTTCACAAATATGTGTATATCTTTTGACTGAAGTGTGTATGTTTTGACAGAAGTGTGTCATTTTGCAAACAATCTAGGAATTATGCCAATTAAGTGTGGTGTTTGGATAATTGTGATTACATTTTGAAAAAAAGAACCCGGTTTTCAAAATTGCGTGTAAACAATTGAAAAAAACTGTAATCATAAAATGGGATCCTACTGTGGCTTTAAAAGTCGCTGGGACAGCAAAAAGTAATGAAGAGAGTGACGAATTTGATGCACTTTGCTCAATCATAAGCCATGAAGGGATATCAGCTAAGGGACTGTCGGGGTGCGGGTCCTGCCAGTAAGTTAAGGCTCTACAATTGGCAGCCCAGTAGTAATGTTGAAAATTTGGCAAACCCAAACCCCCCAGCGACCTAGGCTTACACACGTGTATTTTAGATATTCTATGTGCTTTGAAGCCCCAGACAAAAGGCAGCACAATAGAATCTAAAGTTTTGAAGAACTTTTGGGGTAAATAAATCGGCAAATTCTGGAAAAGATACAAGAATCTGGGTAACGTCACCATCTTAATAGCATTCACACGCCCCATCATTGATAGTGGTAAGGTCCTCCAGCATTTTATATTGTCCTTTAGGTTTTCAAGCATTGTTAAAAAATTAAGCTTATATATATCTTTTGGGTTTCTGGGTATATTAACTCCGAGATATTTCAAACTGTTTATGGCTATTTTAAAAGGTAGAGTACGCATAAAAATTGGATCGATGTTGCTAGTCACAGCCAAGAATTCACTTTTTTGCCAATTTACTGAATAACCGGAGAGTTTACCAAATGTTTCCAACAGATTTAGTAAGGGTGGAATAGACTGTTCAGGATTGCTTAGATACAGAATGATGTCATCTGCGTAGAGGGAGATATGATGGTTAATTTGGCCTAAATTCAAGGGCGAAATTAAAGGATTATTTTTAATTGCAAGGGCGAGAGGTTCGATTGCAATGGCAAAAAGCAAAGGTGAGAGAGGACAGCCCTGTCGAGTACCTCTGTGTAGTTGGAATTGCGATGACTTAAAATTAAAATTAGTGAGAACTGAAGCCGAAGGATGAAGGTATAACAACTTCACCCAAGAGGCAAATGCATCACCCATATCAAATTCTCTAATCACAGCTAATATATAATCCCACTCAATTTGATCAAACGCCTTTTCTGCATCTAAGGCAAGAATTGCAACCCTAGCTTTAGAATCGAATCTAGTGTATAAGATATTCAATAAACGCCTGACATTGAAAAAAGAAAAACGGCCTGGAATAAAACCGGATTGATCGGGGTGGATAATTTTCCCAATGCAGCTATTTAATCTATTAGCCAGAATTTTAGTGAAAATTTTAAGGTCAGAGTTCAAAAGAGATATGGGTCGATAAGATGCTGGGTCAGTTTCTTCTTTACCTTTTTTAAGAATTAGAGAAATATTTGCGTCATACAAGGACTGGGGAAGTTTATGTATGTCAAAAGAATGATTAAGCATCCTCAACAGCAAAGGAGAGAGCACCTGCGCAAATCTTTTGTAAAATTCGATCCCAAAACCATCTGGGCCAGGCGCCTTGCCACTGGGGAAAGATTTAATCGCAGCTAGTATTTCCTCTACCGTTATGTCCGCATTCAAAGCTGCCTGCTCAGAGCAACCCAACTTTGGAAGATGTAATGACTGAAGGAAATCAGCCAAAGCTGAGGGGTCAGAACAATCCCTAGATTTGTATAATTTTTCGTAAAATTCTTTAAATGTATCATTGATTTCACCGGGAATTGTTAGAACGACACCATTTTTGTTCTTGATTCTATGAATTGCTCTAGAGGCTTGTAGCCCCCTCAGCTGACGAGAAAGCAATTTGTCTGGTTTGTCCCCAAGTTCAAACTGTTTTTGCTTCACTTTTAGCAACATATTATTAACTTGGTTCGAAAGAATCGAGTTATATTCCAATTTAAGTGCTGTAATTTCGTTAAGCACTTCTGAGTCTGCTGAATCTCTGTAAGTGTCTTCCAGCCGAGTAAGACGATTATCAATTTCTGAAAGGCGTTTTACCCTTTGCTTTTTTAGACTGGACTCGTATGAAATAATATGTCCTCTCAAGACAGCCTTTAGGCTTTCCCATAGTGTCGAGTCAGAAACCTCGCCCGTGTCATTAAATTTGAGGAACTCCGCTAGCAACTCTGTTAGTTGTTCACAAAATTTTACATCCGAGAGCAGAGTAGGATTAAAACGCCAGTAATAGCTGGGCTTAATTTCTATGAGATCTAGAGAGATTGTCACTGCTGAGTGGTCGGAGATGATTCTATTGTGATGCTTCATTGATTTTACACAGGGAATAATTTTAGAGTCTACTAAAAAGAAATCTATCCTGGAGTATGATTTATGAACTTGCGAAAAAAAAGTATACTGCATGTCCGTTGGGTGTTTTAGTCTCCAGATATCAACGAGGTCAAAAGAAGTAATCAGATTGTTAAGAACAGAGGTAGAGTTGGCCAAGGGTATTCCAGTGCGAGAAGGAAATCTATCTAGAGTAGGGTCCAACACCAAGTTAAAATCACCGCCTATTATCAGGTGCGTGTTCAGAGTGTTTGGCAAAAGATTAAAGACTCTGCGAAAAAAAGCAGGGTCATCAAAATTAGGTCCGTACACATTAAGCAGAGTGACATGAATTGAGGAAAGTAGGCCAGATACAATTAAATAGCGGCCGTTAGGGTCGCTGATAGTGGATATGTGCTTAAAAGGAGCTGACTTACGAAACAGAATAGCTACTCCTCTGGCCCTGGATGAGAAGGTAGATTGAAATACCTGGGAGATCCAATTGCATCTTAGTCGCCTTTGTTCAGAATGCCTAATATGTGTCTCTTGTAAAAATATTATGTCAGCAGGGATGGACTTCAAATAAGAAAAAACTTTAGCTCTCTTAACCTGGTTATTTAATCCCCGGACATTCCAACTAGCAAGAGTGACGTTGCCACCTTTAAGTGAAGACCCCCTACTATACGTCATGAAGTACAATATCTATTGTAGTGGCGGCTGCAAAATGAATTTGAAGGGATAATAACCACTGAATAACCATTGAAGGAGATGTACAGACACTCAACGCGAGACAACAAACAAAAAGAACAACAGAAAAAAACAAAACCACCCACCCTCCCCCTTCCATCAGCTTCCCCAAATGAAGCCGGGAAAAAACCCTCATATGAACAGCGGAGCTGCAGGGCAGCATAAGGAGTAAGAGGAAAACCTGCCTACGAGAAAAAAACCTCAAAAAGAAAAACCGGGGGACTCCCACGCAGCCTCCGTGTACCTAAGTTATCAACAAAAGAAATGCTCTAAACCTGAACTAGTGTGTAGTACACAACCCTTGTAACACAGAAATATAGCTTTTTTTCCCTTTTTTTTTTTTTTAAACACGGTTTAAATTATATCAATTATATGAAAGTATGAACATACGTGCAGATAAGGCATTAATAACGTGTACAATCTGATCAAATAACATGATCGCAAGCAGTCTGTACAATGTCTCTTTTTTTTTTCTTTTTTTTTTTTTGCGCTTGAAAATACTCACAAACTTGTACAAAAGGACGCCGGTAAACAGCAGAAATGATGATTTAAGTCGTTCAGCCATGGAAACAGCATTGAAAAACAATCCTACGCAGCAGATCAAGTAGGGTCTTCAACAGCGATGGTGTTAACGAATAATTCAGCATCCGAAACCGAGCCAAAGATTTTCTTGTTAGTGCCCTGGGTGACAAGAAGACGTGCGGGGAACAGCATTCCGAATCGAATACCAGCCTCCTTCAATTTCCTTTTCACACCGTCAAACGCCCTTCGCTGGGAGAGTACCTCAGCCGTGAAATCTGGGAACACGGAGATGTGAGCGCCGTCGTATTTTAGAGGCGAGTGTTGACGCGCAAGCCGCAGGATCATCTCCTTGACCGGGTAATGATGTATCCTCGCGATCAGAATTCTGGGACGCCCTCCTTTCGGCGGTAAAGGCCCGGTGCGATGTGCACGGTCAACTTTAATCCCAGCAGGAAAGTTCTCGGCTCCCAGGAGGTTCGGGATAAGTTTTTCCACAAACTCAGTGGGGCGGCCAGACTCCACATTCTCGGGTAGGCCGACAATCTTAATATTCTGTCGTCGGGAACGGCCCTCGAGATCATCCAGTTTAGCACGTAGGACCTTGTTAGCTGATAGTATTTCCTGACAGGAGGCCTCCAAGTCAGAAATGCGGCTTTCGTGCTCAGCTTTAACGCTCTCAAGATCTGCGATACGCGAGGTGGTTTCAGACAGCGCTGTTTGCAAGTGAGATAGAGTTGTTTCCAGCGAATTAAATCTCTCGTTCATACCGTTATTCATGGTTTGAATGGCTGACAGGATAGCAGTTGAGTCCGTGGCCGTGTCATGTTCGCGATCAGTCTCGTGCTCAATAGGATTCTCGGCCAGTTTTTCGACTGCGCTGGATGGTGAATCTCCTTTCTTTGGCTTAGACTTCTTCATCTCACTGTTGGATATTGTTGAGCAAACTTTCGCGATGAAAATAGTCGAATATTACTAGTTTATGGAGGCTTGTTGAGGGAGCTCCCCAAATTTACGTCCACTCCATGTGGTGCTCTCTAGCGCCCCCCAAATATCGTTTATTATCTTTATGAGAGCTGTCTCTGTGCTGTGATGCGATCGGAAACCAGATTGAAAATTGTCAAAGTATCCATTCAAGCTTAGGAATTTGTTCAGCTGATTGAAGACAACTTTTTCAATGATCTTGCCTATGAAAGGAAGATTTGAGATCGGTCTATAATTGCTTAAGATGGTCTTATCCAGATTGCTCTTTTTCAGGAGGGGCTTGACAACTGCAGTTTTCAGGGAATTTGGAAAACTCCCAGAAAGAAGTGAGGCATTTACCACTTCTAGGAGATCTGCTTCTAAGCTGTTTAACACACTTTTGAAAAAAGATGTGGGAAGTGTGTCAAGGGCGCAGGTTGATGTTTTAAGGTGCTGTACGGTTTCTTCCAAAATTTTGCCATCAATTTCTTCGAAAACAGACATAGTAACTACTTTCTCAGGTAGTGGTCTGATCTGTTTGACCCCAGCGCAACTCAAGGATGAGCTGATCACCTTTCTGATATTATTGATTTTATTGATAAGCAAACTCACTGCACTTGATGTCTGAGAGCATTTCACTGGGAATCTGGCTTGGGGGGTTTGTCAGTCTCTCTACAGTAGCAAAAAGAGTGCGTGTGTTGTTTAAGTTGCTGTTTATAATATTCGAGAAGAAAGTCTGTCTAGCTTTGCCTAGTTCCATATTAAAAGCATGGATGCTGTCTTTGTAGATGTTATAATGGACTACAAGTTTTGTCTTCCGCCACATGCGCTCTGCTCTTCTGCATTGTCTTTTCATGTTTTGCACAGCTGTTGAGTTTCTCCAAGGTGCTTTTTGTCTACCACTCTTCCTGACTTTCACAGGAGCAATATCATCAATTACACTTTTAATTTTTGAGTTAAAAGATTCAAGGAGAAAATCAACAGAGTCAGCAGATATGCTTGGTTTTAAAGATATAGCCTTCATAAATAGGACACTAATGTTCTCATTTAAGCATCTCTTCTTGACAGACACAGATCTAGCTTTAATGGCAGGAGAGATCAGTATATCAAAGAAAATACAGAAATGATCAGACAGTGCTACATCCTTGATAACAATCGATGAGATGTTTAGACCCTTACTGATAAGTAAATCTAGAGTGTATCCACGATTATGTGTGGGTCCATGTACATGCTGAGTCAGATCAAAAGTTTTAAAAACAGTTTTGATTTCTTTTGCCATATTGGTTTCTGCATTATCTATGTGAATGTTAAAATCTCCAGCAATGGCAAAACAGTCAAACTCAGAGAAAATTGTTGATAACAGTTCTGTAAATTCCTCAGCAAAAGCTGGAGAGTATTTTGGAGGCCTGTAAATAATGATAAGTAAAATACGTGGAGCACCTTTTAACACAATACCCAGATATTCGAAAGACGGGTAATTCCCAAATGATATTTGCTTAATGCATCTCTTTTATGCAAATCTAATGCAGTTGTTTACATTGATTTTGATTCAGTACCCATATTTTTCATTGGACATTAACTGGTGACTCAACACAGTACCAAAATTGCTTATTGTACAAACGTGAACAAAATGTCCACAAACCCTAATGTTGAAATGTATTATTATTTACTAAGCCAATTCGCTGTACAAAATACACTGGTCAGCACAAATCTTGTTTATCATTATGGCAAGTGAACACATATTCAATATTTAATTTCAAGTCGTGATTTTAGTCGTGATTTTGAATGCATTTGACATTGTTGGTTTTTTTTTAAACCTGGACCTGCACAGTTTGACATCAGTCATGATGCACCTCAAAGTTTTAAAGTGTTTTCATGAGTCAAGCCATCTTCAAACTAATGTAAGATATTCTGAACGGTGCGGTGTGATGTCACTGATGTCAAGTGCCATTAGATCTTGCAAGTCTCACAAGTGATTGCAATGTGCCAAGTTTAAAATGTCCAAGAGTGGATGTGATTTGAGAGCTTTTGTGCAAGAATAATAAGCTATATGGCTTCAAGAGACTTGGAATATAGCAAATGTTGTATATGAAAACTTTTATTTTGCATGGTAGCCTCTGGTCATCATTTAAGTCAAGTCAAGTCATCTTCATTTATATAGCGCTTTTAACAATGGATTGTTTCAAAGCAGCTTTACAGAGATAAACAAATAATTTAAGGTAACAGATTGTTTTGGCGTTATAGCGGTTCTTGAATAATGTTACTTCCAGCTAAAGTTAACTTTGATTGATTCACCTCCATTGAAATGATCAGACTTTAAACGCGAACCTGTGATTAACGCTGACGCGTTCACATGCTCATTCAGAATTGATTCTATAGTTATGTGCTTTTTAAAATATGTGCGCAGGTTTGTAATTCATACAACCCAGCCTAAACAAACTACTTTTCTTGCCTATAAATTTTGATACCAAATTTTGTTTTATTTTATTACTTCGGGGTACGCGAGCCGGAATTCACAACGCTTATTCTGTAGAGTGGGAAAAGGGATCCTCCATAGGGAGAGGATAGTGGATACTTCAGCACTGCATTGTCATCGGGTCCAGGCGGATCTCCTTCGTCAGATCTGGATGCGGCCTGGATCCGGCAGGCTGCGGGAAAACCTCGGGATAAACAAAGACACTAATATTAGCGTAGATGCCATTCTTCTTATGATGTAGCGAGTACATCAAGATTTAAGGGAAGTGTTCCCAGTTCCGGCTGACCTAATCTATGCAGCCTAACATTGAATTTATAGAAGTCTATAATGTATTATGTGTATGCTAGGTCAAAGAGATGTGTTTTCAGTCAAGCTTTGAACTGACAGAGTGTGTCTGCTTCCCGGACAATGGTAGGAAGACTGTTCCAAAGTTTTGGTGCTAAATAGGAAAAGGATCTACCGCCTGCAGTTGATTTAGATATTCTAGGTATTATCAACTGGCCGGAATTTTGAGATCGCAATAGACGTGAAGGACTATAATACGTTAAGAGCTCGCTCAAGTACTGCGAAGCCATTTAGTGCTTTGTAGGTAATCAACAATATTTAAAAATGTATACGATGTTTAATAGGGAGCCAATGCAGTGCTGACAGAACCGGGCTAATATGGTCATATTTCCTGGTTCTGGTAAGAACTCGAGCTGCGGCGTTTTGAACTAGCTGTAGTTTATTTATTAAGCGTGCAGGGCAACCACCCAGTAGAGCATTACAATAATCTAGCCTTGAGGTCATGAACGCATGGACTAATTGTTCCGCATTTCCCAATGAGAGCATATGGCGTATTTTGGATATATTTTTAAGATGGAAAAATGCAGTTTTACAGATACTAGACACGTGGCTTTCAAAAGAAAGGTTGGTATCAAAGAGCACACCCAGGTTCCTAACCGACGACGAAGACTTGACAGAGCAGCCATCAAGTGTTAGACAGTATTCTGGGTTATTGCGTGTGGAAGTTTTTTGTCCAATAATTAGAATCTCTGTCTTTTCAGAATTTAGTAGTAGGAAATTACTAGTCATCCAATTTTTTTATATCAGCTATGCATTCCGTTAATTTTGTGAATTGGTAAGTTTCGTTGGGTTTTGAAGAAATATACAGCTGAGTATCATCGGCATAACAGTGAAAGCTAACTCCATGTTTTCTAATGATATCTCCTAATGGTAGCATGTACAGAGTGAACAGCAGCGGTCCTAGTACTGAGCCTTGTGGTACGCCATACTGAACTTGTGATCGATAAGACTTTACTTTACTTTCACAGCATCCCACAAAATGTTTCCTTTGCAAGTTGCATTACAGAAACCAAAACTATATGGGTTTGGAACAGTAAATGATGACAGAGCCATAATTTGTTATAACCCAGCAAGCAATTTTGCGTTTAAAAGACGTCTAATATCTGTCAAAACAAAGCCCAGACGTCTGGGCTAAAACAAGGCAAAATTTGGGCTGTCAGTGAAAATTGTATAGATGTCTAGCCATAACCTAGTCATCTAGAATATGAACATGTCAAAGAAATGAAACCAAACATCTTGTAATCACTGTTGACTTTGCTGAATGAATATCATACATCTTGCAAGTTATTTTTGGCAAAAACGACATGAAACCAAATTCAAGGTTATTTTGGCTAGAAGTGGGTTACTCATAGCCGGACTATATTGGGTCTATAGTTAACCTAGACGGTGAAATGACGGCTATTGCTTGCTGGAAAGTAATCCTATAGTTCATGGGTTGTGTGACTAAACATTTTAAACCATTGTGTTAGCACTGGGCATCTTTACCATTAATTTAGAACACCAGGTTTTATCTCACTGCATGCGAAAATAAAATGTTCTTCATTAACGTCAGTCGGTAGGGTTGCTTTGGAATCTTAATTATAGACTATGGGAACTACAGCTCTTATCACCTTTTCTGCCAAATTCATTAAAGCCAGAACTAAGCGAGCAGCTGCTTTAGAACCCCTGGTTCACCCGAGAGCAAGATGTTTACTCCACTGACTAATTAACATACAATCCAGAATTTCCCATGATGCATTATTCATTACAACTGTTAAAACTATGCAGTTTAGACATTTTGTTTTCATCATATGTTGCCTCATTACACAGTTAATGGTGGGGGAATCCATGGTGTTCTAATAAAATTAATTCACCATGCACTGTAACTATACCATAATCTTCTGGATTTGATCGCACTTCTGTTTTCTTTACTTTGTCTAATCTTTCAGTTCTGAACTTTATTTGATATGGTTTGATTAAGGTGTTTGAATATGCAATTAATAAATAAGTGTAGGAAACCTCTCCAGCCCACTGCCACATAACTGTGTGGGCACCAGTGCAAAACACACAAGTTGTTTATTTAGCAAAACTAGTGGTTACAAGTAACAGATTTAATTAAATGTGACATTTTGAAGATGAAGATACTATTTTATTGAAACATGTATTCAAATAATCTCTGTTTTATTTACAACTAGACAGGACTTAACTTACCCTATCACATTCCTACTGTAGTTTGCCTGACTCGTTCTCTGTTGTGTTAGAACTAAGTGATTGAAAATGTTTTTTAAATTCCTCACTTGTGTTTTCTTGTGATGTAAAATCAAGGCCATATACAGATTTAGGGCTGAATTCACCAAGTTGTAGCACATTCGCAGACAGTATTCCAGCTCAAAAACCTGAATCTTATCACCAACCACTCGCAATCCAGTTTAACCTGGCTGTAAAATACCTTAAATTAGCATTGGATACAGTATATACAGATGCACAGTGTAAACAAGCACACTACAGCTCAAGCCATTTTAAAGATCTGATTCAGATCACAGTGGTTGTCCCAGGAAAGTTTATCCAGATCGATATAGTCTGCTTCATCTTCCAAAACCGAGAACTCAGAACCAGCCAGCAAGATGGGGAATTTGGTCATGCAAATTGTGTTGAGCACAGATTTAAAGTGTTACCTGATTTGCATAATTCCTTTAGTGAATTGGGCACTAAAAGGACACCACATGCAAATAAATGCCGATTTCAGCAGCTGCAATTCATTCCTAGTCAATCCCCCACTTTTAGATTCGTACCTGGTACATTTTACTGTTCGACTTTCAATGTTCCAAACCTGTATGACTTATTTTAGTCAGTGTGACAAACACTTTCATGGCAACTGGCTGCCTCGTCTTATTTAAGCACTGTTTGAAAACTAGACAGAGGTCATTGGCCCTTGTACTCCATGAAGATCTGTCTCTGCTCTACATGCCTGACAGTAAATAGATACACTCTCAATTTATCGCCTATTTATAGGGCCCAAGAGCTCCCTAACTGACTCATTATCCTTATCTTCCAAAAAAGCGGGTTTACTGTTTTTATAGCCTGATTTATTGCTTAGTTAAAAAGGATCACTGCTGTGGGACAGGTTTTTTAGGTGCTGAGACAGTACCAGTCTGACTGATGGGAGGCTCATTGAGCATCTCTGATATATATGATCTCATCAGTGGGTCTGGCCGAGATGGACACAGAGACAGAGTGGCCTTGCTCAAGTGCCATTACCTGGAATGCAGCGGCTCGAGTGCAACAAGTGTTCTTATCAAGACAGTCATTACCTCAGCATGGACGAGGGGTGACAGGGCTGTGTGTACCACAAATCTTCTTCAGGTAGAAACACCAGGACTACGACAGAGTTGTGTACCTATCATTACCAACCATGACTTAGTGTGACAGGGTGTGGAGGCAAATCCCAAAACCCCATCGATACAGAGGTAATATTTCCAACTCTGAACAAAAAGAGCTGTTTTTTTTATTTGACAATATAACAAAAGACTGTTTCTGTAAAGGTTTAAAACCTTTTAGACTCAGAGCCCCCACATTATTAAAAAAGACCATATTAGAAGACCCCTCAAGATATTTCTGGTACTTCTGCAGTAATGATGGAAACTAAGACAGACGATGGAAACTAACTTTATTTATGGAAACTATAGTGGCAATATATTCAAATAATTCGATATAGTAATTACATATTTTTTTTAAATAATTAAAGAGGTCATAAACTGCATTTTGTTTTCCCTGAGGTGCACTTATAATGTTCGTAGGATTTTTTTACATCAAAAAGGCAATTTTCTACCCTGATTTTAGCCCTCTGATTTGAACACTCTGTTTGAAGGGGCGTGTCTGCTGTGAGACTTCAGTAAAAACCCCCACTGCTGTGATTGGCTAACATATTTGCATATGAAATAAGTATTACATGTGGAACTCTTGACATTTTTTACTACTACAGCTGCCAAGATTAACTAATCGTGTAGCTGATCACAGACATGTCTGTTGAGCGCATGAATGCAGTGATTGCAAACCCAATTTCTGCATTCCCACAAATGCTTTCATCATGACTAACAGTGCAAACACGATAAATAAGAGCTGTATACATTGTGCAGTGTATACAGCATCATATATAATGGGAGTTTTGGCGAGAATCCAGAACTCAGTCACTGTTAAACTCGCACGGTATGATTGACAGCTCCAGCATTTATAAAGGGAGCGTTCTTTGATTGCTTTCTTTAAATAATTTAATCACAATTAAAATAACAGATTGTTTTCATGCTACTAAGAGTGACAATGTGAAGTTGACCATTTCACTTTGCTGACGCATAAACAGCAATAAATGTCTGACTGTACATGAATCATTACATATCCGAAATCACTGATCAGGCATTAGAAGTAAATCATTTACTTACATGTTGTGGCTTTACTATCAGGTCCATATCTTAAAGTAAAAGTCTGTTTGCAAAGACAAAATTGCGACTGATTTACCAAAGAATCCACAGTGAAATGTACCGAACAAACAAATAATGCTCCACTGAGACATTCACATAGTTGAAAATAAATAACCACTTTCCTAGCATTGGGACCCTTTGGAAGGTATACTGTTATTTCTGTTCCAGTGATCCTGTATCTCTCTTCTTTCCTTCTCATCTCACTAAGACGCCAGTGGGCCGGGCCAATGATGCAATGACGTAGAAGTAAGATTTTCTTCTGCAGAGGCGGTCTTTTGGCGTACCTGTACGTCATAATGTGACAAAGTCCGAAACGAGTCTTTTTCTGAGCTTGGTTTCAATAAAAGTTGTTTTTGGACTAACAAAGTAGTTTTGAGTTCTGAGACTTACATGATATTTGTATAATACAATGAGCTCTTGCGTGTCAAAGGATCAAGGAAAATTTTAATTCTCAAGTCATGACCCCTTTAAATTCTAAAATTGAATGTTGAATTGAAAATTTAATTGAAAACTGAATGTTCTTTACTTTTTAAACTCATTTATCATTACAGGGTTTTAAAAACAAACATTTTAAACTCACAGTTAGCAATTTCTACCCGATTAAATATTTTAGAACTTGACATAACTAAAATGTCAGTTTGCATTTTGTTTTAGCTTATTTTAATGCTAACTTGTCTCATATAATTTTAAATCATCTTGTGTGGCCCCTGGGAGTGCTCAACCGGCCCCCTGGTTTAGAACCACTGCTGCATTCAGATTGGATATTATTTTTTTTCCATATAGCAGATATGCCTTGTATAAATGGGAAAAATATATTTTTATTTTCTTTAAAATTAATGCATTTGATTTAGATTATTCATGAAAAATATCACTTCAATCTTGTGCTGTTAGATAATCAGTCAAACTTTTTTTTAATTATTTGCTATAGAAACAGATTGCTTTAGTTACAAAAAATATAAATTTGTGAATGCAGTGTTTAACTGCATGCCAGAAATAGCAACGTCCACTGGTGCGGCACACGGTGTGTCATTTAAGGACTCACTGACTAGTCACCTAGTCAAAATAAGTATTTGTGCAAGCTTTAGTATGATGTTGGACTGCGTGAAACCATAAAGTAGGACAGACCGCCCACTTCATTTTTCCATTTCTCAAGGGAAATTAAAGGCTCAGATACACATATATTCAGTAACTCTCACAACGCACACACACACTCACACACACTAACTACCCGCGCACTTGTCCCTAGACCTCTTGGAGATAGAAGAGCTTCTACATTCATATCCCTTGCGGATCAAAGTTGGAAAAGCCTCTCTTTCAAAACCTTTCCCGTCCATGAACTCGCAGCACACAGTGCGAGACTGATGGGTCTGGCTCTGCATTACATTTAAACTTTAATAATACTTGAATCTTTAAAATGAACTCTGCGCAGAGCTGACCTCATATGATAGTGGGTTTCTGCAGTTGCCCGATGGTCCACAGTGCCGCTCGGCGCTGAGACGAGAGTGTGAGGGGAGCACGTCCGAATGGGTGTCAGGGAGGAAGTGAAATGTGACCACGAATCAAATTTGCCTCTCGCAGCAGAAATGAGCTGAAGTAGCTCCATCTTTATTTCGACTGTCTGTGCACTCGAAGGCTACTCGGGCCATGAGTTACTGTAGATTTAAAAATTTCTTCTAACCTTTCAGCATAAAATTAGTTAATCCAAAAGTGAAATTTCTGTCGTTACTCTTATTTTACCCTCATTTTGTATTCATCATGGCTATTGCAATGCAGTGACCAGGAGCTCCAAAAAGGACAAAAAACAATAATAATAATAATAAAAAATTATAAAAAACAATTCAACATGCCTTAAGATTTGTATATTTCACTACTTTCAAAAAACATTTGAAAAATCTTACATTGCCAATTTTTTTAATGGTATAATTCTGGTAAATGTATAATTAAATTCTAAGTCCTGTTTCTTCATTGGCCATGGGTTTTCTGAAGCCATATGATTTCTTTGTATGAGGAAAAAACATTTTTTAGATCTTTTTATTCCAATGTGTGGAAAAGAGCCGTGTAACCAGTTCTTCAAAAGTTCCTTGTGTTTCACATGGGGAAAAAAAATAACATCATGCAGGTTTAAGAACAACATGAGACTGAGTAACTCAAACATTTTAATTTCATTCACACAGAATTCACTATAACAAGGGGAAAAGATTGACCAGCAATGTTATACTTCTGTTAGGCAAGGCATCGACTATAAATAATGAATCAAGTATAAATCTGCAGGCTTTGTGTTCTCTTTAAAGCTTCATCCAGCCTCAGAGGTCTGTTATTGCAACGACAGATGCTCTGAGGAAGACATATTAGTCATTTGAAGCATGAAATAAACAGCGACAGTTATCATAATTTTCTGTGCACCTTAGGGTGTGGGATAAGGAGTATGAATGTGAGAGCTTTCAGACCGACGAAGGAAATTCCTTCCCCTCTGGAGGCTGCTCAAACAAACAAGCAGATGATGTCTAGAACAAGAACGCTTTATCAGAAATACATAAAGACTCTCCAGGGTGGTTTCTTGAATAAATCTACAGAGTTTGAGATACTTACTGTACAGTCATTGTGATGCCTTTCAGTCAAAGTGTGATGTTTTTGCTTTAAGCTTAGATAGTCTTTGGAGAAAGGAGTGTTAATGAAGAAGAAAGCGTGGAACGAGGGAGGAGAGATGAAAAAGGGAAATGTTTTCAGATATTTCTTCATGTGGCTCTTATCTCGCAGAAAGTATGAGGCTTGTAGATGAAGACAGATAGAGAAGTAAACTGGAGTGATTTCATAAGCGCAGTGGAAAACGTTCGGGTCACTTCAGTACAGTGTCTTACATGTGCAGACACAGAGCAAGAACTCTGATTGCTCAAGAGCCTCATCAAAGAGAAGAAGGAAGAGATTGTGTAGGAGGTAAGTGAAATCGACCATTTGAAGGTTGATTTTTTTGAAACACAAAGTTAAGTATCAAATAGAAAGTAATTTTCTCTCAGCATAGCTGGGAGTCTATGCCAAAAGACTTTGCCGCTCTTTTTACCTTCAGCTTTGATAACAAGTGCAAATATGTGTGCTAGTGTGTTTGTGATTGTTAATTAAGCCTTCTGCATTTTGCTTTATGGACCACAACATCGTGGATGAGATAATTACCTTGAAGTTGATTATTTTCACAGAGCCCCATTGTCCTGGTGAATGAATATGTAATGACTAAAACATCACGACAAAAAACATCCCACAATGAAATTGCTCGCTGATAATTCACAGCATGGAGTACCAAACATCCTGTACAAGGAGCATACAGATGCAAAGCAAAGTTTCCTTGATCCTTTGAAATATAAGTGTCATTTTGAAGGATTTCAAGATATAGAAAAAGCAGGTGTTCCCTTTCGTAGTCACTCCGAGTTACGTCGGATGACGGAGAATGGGGGGTTTCGCCAGAAAGCCAATCCTCTTCGAGTATTTAAAAACGAGCCTATGGCAATGAAATGCCAAGGGTCTGCGGAATTTGCCTAATGTATCTCCGCCTCACCGCGTGAGTATTTAAGGAGAGACAGGTGCAACAGCAGATCATGTTTTCGCTTCGGAGCCAAGAGAACCTCTTCACTCCACAGCCACAAACTGAGTTTACAAGTGACTCACCTCTTCGAGACGAGCGAACTCTCCAGTGTTGGTGTGACGGCGGTATCCAGCGAGTCTTCACATTGCCTGCGATCTGTGCAGTGGTCTGCCTGACTTTGTGTTTTCTCCCTGGTCGCCTCAGCATTGCAGAGTTTTTCCTCTCCTAAAAGAGCTGCACGTGGCACGTCTTTTTAAAGATGTCTCGCCCGTGTTCTTCTGGTTGCGGTCGTTATCTGTCATCTTCTGATGGGCACGAGCGCTGCTTTGTGTGTCTGGGCTTTGAACACGCTAAAGCAGCGCTCGTGGATGACTCATGTTCCTTCTGTGGGAACATGACCATCGCAACACTTAGATTAAGACTCGATGATCTTTCAGTGAGAGTCCCCGCGTCCACCACCCGTCCTGCTTCCTCCACGAGAGGTGGTAGTTCGGCTGGGGGACAGGGTGATCTGAGGGTGACGGTGTGGAGCAATCCGACGATGCGTCCTCGGACCACACCCCCCTCCGCTGTGTTGCAACCCGCGAGTGCCGCGGTGATTCAGGCGGGTCCTTCTTCGGAAGTCCCGCGTGTTTCATTCGGCGCTCCAGAGGATGACACGATGTCGATCGCGGCATCACAAGGTGGGCTAGAGTCTTCGGGAAGTGAGGATGCGGCTGCGTTGCCTCCTTCGGGAGTCCCAGCGTTGCCCGTGTCGGATCCCGAGATGACGGCCATGCTGTCCCGGGCAGCCGTGAGCATCGGGTTAGAGTGGAACCCTCCGCCCTGCCCCGAGCGCTCGCGGCTGGACGATTGGTTTTTGGGTGCGGCTGCCGCCTCACGGCCTCAGCCGACCCCAATTCCTTTCTTCCCGGAGCTGCATGAGGAGCTGTCGAGATCATGGAAGGCTCCTTTGACCTCCCGTGAACGCTCGTCAGCTTTCTCCGCCTTTCCTCCCCTCGATGGCGCAGCTGCCCATGGGTACACTGGGATTCCCCCGGTGGAACGCTCTGTTGCGATGCAACTGTGTCCTCAGAGCGCTTCCTCTCGTGGCAATCCTAAGCACCCGTCCAAGGCCTGTAGATTCTCGTCATCCATGGTGGCGAGGTCTCACAGAGCTGCAGGACAGGCGGCTGCTGCCCTGCATGCTATGAGCACCTTGCAGGTCTACCAGGCCCAGCTGCTCAGAAACATGCACGAGGGCAGGACTGACCCAGGGACGTTCGACGAACTGCGTGCCGCCACCGACCTCGCTCTCCGGGCGACGAAGGTGGCTTCACGCTCCCTGGGTCAGGTGATGGCCACTAGCGTGGTCCAGGAGCGTCACCTTTGGCTGAACCTGGCCGATATGCGGGACGTTGAGCGGACTCGTCTGCTCGACGCCCCCATATCCCAGGCCGGCCTCTTCGGCGGAGCGGTTGAAGACTTCGCCCAGCAGTTTTCAACCGCACAGAAGCAGTCTGAGGCGATAAAACATATTCTGCCCCGACGGCCAGCTGCTGCCTCCACCCAGCCGTCGGCACAGACGCCTCAGCCTGCTCGCCGCCGAGGACGCCCCCCTGCGGCTCCCGCCCCTCCCGCACGGCCCCAGCAGCAGCCTTCACCCGGGCCGCGTCGTGGAGGAAGCCGCAGGAAGGCGTCCCAGCCCCCTCAGGCCCCGCGCCCCGCTAAACGCCAGGCCAAGCGGCGTTCCTGAGACGGGCTGCTCAGTGATGGTGTCGGTTTTTTCCCAGGAGGCGGTTGCAGGCCCCCTCCTTCCCCCGGTGGAGGGCCGGGGGAGAATCCTTTGTTCTCCACTCCCCGCTGCTCACCCACGGGTGGGCAGCACCCTAATGTGGTTAAAGAAAGAACCGAAATGTCCATCACTGAGCACACAGAGCTGGATGACAGTGCGCGACGCCCCCGTGCCTCGCCACTCTCGTCCTCCTCTGTCTCTGAGGGCGAGGATGACAGTGCGTGCCGTCCCCGGACCACACCACTCTCATCCCCCTCTATCGCCAGACCCCTGGCAGAGCAGACCCCCGTGGAACGCTGGTCCTTCCCTGGTCTCCTCTGTCAGGGCGCGGAGCTTGGCTGTGCACACGCTCAGGGCCGCTATGCCACCCTTGCCTGTGCCGGTCACTCCGCCTCGCTGCCCCTCCGGGGGGACGCCTGTGGCTCGGATGATTCCACTGGATCAGTTTTTGGGGGCTTGGTTAGAGCTCCCCAATCTGTCCCGTTGGGTCGCCCGAACTATCAGGCTCGGCTATGCGATTCAGTTCGCACGGTCTCCTCCCCGCTTCAGGGGAGTCCGCTTTACTATGGTCGGTGGCAATGCCCCGGTCATGAGAGCGGAGGTTGCTACCCTGCTGGCGAAGGGTGCAATCGAGGCTGTCCCTCCAGCCGAGATGAGGTCAGGGTTCTACAGCCCCTACTTCATTGTCCCCAAGAAAACCGGTGGGTTACGGCCAATCCTGGACTTGCGCGTCTTGAACCGCTCCCTTCACAGGCTGCCGTTCAAGATGCTCACGGCCAAACGCATTTTCGAATGCGTGCGGCCACAGGATTGGTTTGCAGCGATAGACCTGAAGGACGCCTACTTTCATGTCTCCATTTTACCTCGACACAGACCGTTTCTTCGGTTTGCTTTCGAGGGGCAGGCATACCAGTACGCGGTTCTCCCGTTCGGGTTGGCTCTGTCTCCTCGCGTCTTTACGAAGGTCGTCGAGGCAGCCCTTGTTCCCCTACGCGAACACGGGGTTCGCATCCTGAATTATCTCGACGACTGGCTAATATTAGCTCACTCTCGAGATCAGGTTTGCGAACACAGAGATTTAGTGCTCCGGCACCTAGCCCGTCTGGGCCTTCGGGTCAACTGGGAGAAGAGCAAACTTTGCCCCGTGCAGAGGATCTCTTTTCTCGGTATGGAGATAGACTCGGTCGCCATGTCCGCGCAGCTTACGAGCGAGCGCGCACACTCACTGCTGACTTGTCTTCGACAGTTCGAGGGCAAGAGTGCGGTCCCACTGAAACTTTTTCAGAGGCTCCTGGGGCATATGGCATCCGCAGCCGCAGCAACGCCACTCGGATTGCTTCATATGAGACCGCTTCAGCTGTGGCTTCGCGATCGAGTCCCGAGGTGGGCATGGCATCGCGGTACGCTCAGAGTTCTAATAACTCCGACCTGCCGTCAGACCTTCACCCCGTGGCGGAACCTCAGCTTTCTACGGGCCGGGGTTCCCCTAGAACGAGTTTCCAGGCATGTTGTCGTCTCCACAGATGCCTCTGCCACGGGCTGGGGCGCCATGTGCAATGGACATGCAGCCGCGGGCTCCTGGACAGGACCCCAGCGCCTCATGCATGTCAATTGCCTCGAGTTGCTGGCAGTACGCCTTGCCCTGCACCGCTTCCGTGCGTTGCTCCTGGGTCAACACGTACTTGTCCGCTCGGACAATACCGCGACTGTAGCGTACATCAACCGTCAGGGTGGTCTACGCTCTCGCCGTATGTCGCAACTCGCACGCCACCTCCTCTTATGGAGTCAGAAGCACCTGAGGTCCCTTCGTGCTATTTACATTCCTGGAGTGCGGAACCGTGCAGCCGACGAGCTGTCACGGCTCCGGCCAACCTCTGGCGAATGGAGACTCCATCCCCAGTCGGTCCAGCTGATATGGGACCAGTTCGGGGACGCACAGATAGATCTGTTTGCCTCCCACGACTCATCCCATTGCGCCCTGTATTACTCCCTGACCGAGGGCACGCTCGGCACGGATGCACTGGCGCACAGCTGGCCGCAGGGCCTACGCAAGTATGCGTTTCCCCCAGTGAGCCTTCTCGCACGGACTCTGTGCAAGATCAAGGAGGACGAGGAGCAGGTCATATTGGTCGCCCCATACTGGCCCACCAAGACCTGGTTCTCCGAACTGATACTCCTCGCGACAGCACCTCCTTGGCCAATTCCTCTGAGGAAGGACCTCCTTTCTCAGAGACGGGGCACCCTATGGCACCCTCGTCCCGATCTCTGGAGACTCCACGTGTGGCTCCTGGACGGGACGAGGCAGGTTTGAGTACCCTGCCACCAGCGGTGGCGGCTACCATCACTTCCGCTAGAGCTTCGTCCACGAGACATGTCTATGCGTTGAAGTGGAACCTCTTCGTCAACTGGTGCTCTTCTCGCCGAGAAGACCCCAGGAGATGCTCGATCAGCGTTGTGCTTTCCTTCCTGCAAGACGGGTTGGAGCGAAGGCTGTCTCCCTCCACCCTGAAGGTGTATGTGGCCGCTATCGCCGCATATCACGAAGCAGTTGAAGGTAAGTCTCTTGGAAAGCACGACCTGATCCTCAGGTTCCTGAGAGGAGCGAGGAGACTGAATCCTCCTCGCCCTCCTCTCGTTCCCTCTTGGGACCTCTCAGTGGTTTTAAGTGCCCTGCAGAGGGCTCCCTTTGAGCCTCTGCAATCAGCTGAGCTTAAGATCCTGTCAATGAAGACAGCGCTCCTGGTTGCGTTGGCCTCCATCAAGAGGGTAGGGGACCTGCACGCATTCTCCGTTGACGAAGCGTGCCTGGAGTTCGGGCCCGGCCACTCTCACGTGATCCTGAGACCCCGGCCTGGATATGTGCCCAAGGTTCCCACCACTCCCTTCCGGGACCAGGTGGTGAACCTGCAAGCGCTGCCCCGGGAGGAGGCAGACCCAGCCTTGGCACTGCTCTGTCCAGTACGCGCACTCCGTGCTTACGTAGACAGGACGCAGTGTTTCAGGACCTCAGACCAGCTCTTTGTCTGTTATGGTGGGAAGCTGAAGGGAAAGGCTCTCTCCAAACAAAGGTTGTCTCACTGGATAGTGGACGCCATTGCTTTGGCATACCAGCAGCAAGGTCGACCATGCCCCCTTGGTGTGACTGCCCACTCCACCCGGAGTGTGGCGTCCTCTTGGGCTTTAGCGCGTGGCGCCTCGCTAACAGACATCTGCAGAGCTGCAGGCTGGGCGACACCTAACACATTCGCCAGATTCTACAATCTCCGAGTGGAGCCAGTCTCCGCCCATGTACTGTCTTTTTCAAGCTAACATGGGAGCTGTGAAGTGTCTCGCTTGCTCGCCATTCCACTCCACGGACTGGATACGTGCGATATTTCCTCGGGTGAGCCTTCCTCTCTGAAGCCCTGAGTTCCTCCAGCACTGTTGACGCTGGCGCCAGTGTCTATTGCCTGTGCGTCGGCTAGGTGCCTCCGTGTGCATGGTTCCTCCTCTGAGTAACCCCCACATGTGTATTTTCCACTGTAAGCCTCTTTGAGCATGTGTCTTTCCCTCGGCAAGTCACCTGCCACTCCTGGAGTTGAAAGTAGATGCCACCCTACGGGCTGGTCACTCCAGTGTTCCTCCATATGTAGCCCCCTTGGGCCATATGTGTATTCTTAAGTCCTCCCTATGGGTAGGCATGCTGCGGCATATCTCCCATGAGATATGCTTCCCAGTGTACCTTGGTATTCCTGTGTTAAGTAGGACTCCTTCGTCCGTGCCTATATCACGACAGGGAGGTCAGACTTCGCAGGGCACTGGAAGACAGCTGTGAAGGTGGCGTGATTACACGGGGACCCCCATTCTCCGTCATCCGACGTAACTCGGAGTGACTACGAAAGGGAACGTCTCGGTTACGGATGTAACCCTCGTTCCCTGAGTAGGGAACGGAGACGTTACGTCTCCCTGCCACTTCCGCTGTACCGCTGGGTAGACGCCTGAGTTCAGTCTCGGCTCCTCAGCGAAGACATGATCTGCTGTTGCACCTGTCTCTCCTTAAATACTCACGCGGTGAGGCGGAGATACATTAGGCAAATTCCGCAGACCCTTGGCATTTCATTGCCATAGGCTCGTTTTTAAATACTCGAAGAGGATTGGCTTTCTGGCGAAACCCCCCATTCTCCGTCATCCGACGTAACGTCTCCGTTCCCTACTCAGGGAACGAGGGTTACATCCGTAACCGAGACGTTTGTTTACTGATTTTTTTTATAAACCTGTCATGTAATTCATCTCTCAAAAGAGGGTTTTATTGATGGAGAATCATGCAGAGCCGGCAAACTTCCCTCAGCCTGTTACTTGGCATGTGTCAAATTCAAAGTAGTTCTTAATGTAATACGTGTAAAAGTACTGTAGAAGAGCAAGTGGAAAATGGTCATTTAGAATGAAATTGTGTCTGTAAAACTTTGATTGACCTCAAGTAAAGAAATAAAAGAAATAAAGTTAGGTATGATACCTTTAAAGACAAGGTTATATACAAGGTTAAAGGGACAGATTTAAAAAAATCAACAGCAAATGTGTGTGTGTGTGTGTGTGTGTGTGTGTGTGTGTGTGTGTGTGTGTGTGTTTGTGTGTGTGTGTGTGTGTCTGTGTGTGTGTGTGTGTGTGTGTGTGTGTGTGTGTGTGTGTGTGTGTGTGTGCGTGTGTGTGTGTGTGTGTGTGTGTGTGTGTGTGTGTGTGTGTGTGTGAGAAACAGCTCCATTAAGGTCATGCTTTAGTCCCATGAACATAGCAAGACAGATTTCACAGGCCAGGAAGAAACCGAATGAGGCACAAAAAAGGGACATCGGACAGAATTTGATATATGAAGCATTAATAACTGTTAGCCTGATGGAATGCCCGAAGCTCAGTCCACCATCTATATCCCATCTGTCCATGTCTTCTCCTCTGACAGCCAGTTGATATCATTAGCCACATTCTCACTTTAAATACTAGTCTACATGGCATGTTTGTTTGTTTTTTCATAGTTCATCATTTATGCCAATACCAATAATGAATGTCCTTGTTTAAAGGGTTAGTTCGTTTAGTTAGTTTCGCTCATCATCAGAACACAAATGACGATCTTTTTAATGTAATCTGAAAGCTTTCTGTCCCTCCATTGACAGCCTATAGCAACTACCAATTTCAAGCCCCAAAAAAAGGTAGAGACATGAAAGTAATCCATGTGACTCCAGTGGTTTAACCTCAATTTTATGAAGCGACTTGATTTGAATCATACGAATTCATTTGAATCAGCCACCTCGTAAAATACTTACGAATTCCTGTGAGATTGCGTTGACAAAAAAATGTGGCACTTTTCATGCAACGCACGCGTTCATGCAACAACGTCTGCTCTCGCGTGTTGCAGATAAATATTTAGTTAATAAAATGGTAAATTAGTTTTTTTTTTTTGTGCAAACAAAGCACTTGCGTCGCTTCATAAAATTGAGGTTAAACCACTGGAGTCACATGGATTACTTTTACCCTTCAGACTTTTAAACGAAGGTCTATACGGGTTTGGAACGACATGAGGGAGAAACCATTTTTGGATGAATTAACCCTTTAACTAGCCGTTACTGGTTGTCTACCTTTACCAAGGACAAACAGTATTACACCACACAGATGGAATAACCCATTACTTTTCAATTCAATTTGAGTTTAATTGCATAAGTAGGATGTGTGAGTGTGTGTTTAAACCCATGTCTCCGGGGAATGTCTACCTGAACGAACTCAGCGTGTTGTAGAGGTGGAATTAAAAAGCCCTTCTGTCACCCAGCCAGTACTCAACCAGGAACTGCTTAATTATTGTGTTTGTGTCTGTCTCTGCCCTTCCATGCTTGGCTGAATACATGTGTGTATGAAATTGTTGAAGGCAGTGTGTAATCCATTTAACAGCTGTTCAATCGTATCTCGCTCGTCCCGTCTTCTTCCTGCCAATCTCGACTCTTTTCACCTCTATTTCTCAGATGCAGATATGAAATTACTCTGGTACCCCAATAAATTCATCTCCACTTTAATTAAACTCCCTAAAGTTTGGTCCAATGCCCTAGTCTTCATTAAGCACTATTGAGTTTGATGAATTCTAAACTAATGTCTCACAACTGCATCCAATTACATTCACGGTCAATGAATCAAGTGAAACCTGGATCAATTAAACTCCGAACCACAAATACTGTATACAGTAAGCATTGTCTTAAATAGCACCGTGATGGGAGGAAACCCAACCTTGTTTGTGTCAAACTCGGTTTGTTGTGAGGGTATCAAACCCTTGACGTGCTTAAATAGTTGCCACAAGAAATAATAAGAAGAAGATAAAAAGAACAAATGGTAAATAAACTGAGAGAGATGGGAAGAATGAAGCCTACGGCTTTATTGTGCTCCACTTTGATGATGCTGACAGATGCAATAAAACACTCACATTAAGGGAGGAGATCAAAGCAAGCTCACGACGGCTTTAAGAGGCTCAATAAAATAAAACTACATTTTGTACCTCTGAATGAAGACAGAGAGCGAGGTGTGGGAAACTTTAAACGTAATCAGTGAAAAGGGATGTTTCATTTGCAACATGACTTTATGAAAAGCTAGAAAAAGATGGTGGGATGTTGGTTGGACATGATAAATGGCACTGCAGTTTTGACACAATCACGGTTCAGAGGGTGTCATAATTTATTCATGTTCCCTTTGCAGATTTCTGAGTGTGGGCTAAAATAATTTACCTTCCGTCTGCTGCACACCGCACTGATGCACTCAAAACTGTTAACAACAAGCAAACAGAGTCCTGTCATGAGCATCTCATCCCTTACAAAAAGTAATATGGTATTACCATGGACATGGTGGCCTGATGTGCATCATTTAAATGGAATGTCAATCAGTACCATTGTTAAAATTTCAATCTCATTTCTTTTCTCATTTAAACCAGGAAAAAACATCAAATGTTATGATTTAAACATTTTAAAGCACAGAAATATTTAAAAATCTTCACTTTATTTAGGTTTGCAATTAAGTAATTTTGTGACATGTGATGCTTCTTCCTTCTATTGAAGCATAAGATCCTCTTTAGATCATTCTCAAATCATGCTGGCGAAGGTTCAGGCGAAATCAGGTTTTACCGAAACTTGTGGAGTTAATACAGCTCAAATGCTACATAAATAATATACATATTTAAATAATCTATAAAAATATATAGACCCATGGGCAAAAAAAGACTAAAGCCAAAAAAGCCCCAAAAAATGGCTAAACACTAAGCTTTTAATGGACTAAAAGACTGAATGAAGTTTTTGGCAGAATATGGGTGTTACATGTGTGTCCTGAGTTTCCCCCCGTCATTGTGTATTTGGTTCAGTCCTGTATCTCAGTTTTCCCGCTCCTCGTTTGTGTTCAGTTCCTTCACCTGTTTCTAGTTAATTTGCCCCAGCTGTGCCTTGTTTCCCTTATCTGTTCTCTGTGTGTAAACCCTGTGTTCTCCCTCACTCCTGGTCGGTTCTCGTTTGTGTATGGTACGTTTGTATTTGGTGTGGTTATGTTCCTGGATTCCTGTTTTGAGTTATATTAGTAAAGATTATTGAATTTGATCTGCTGACTGCTGCCTCTCCTTCAACCTGCACCACACCCGTAACAATAGTGATGGGCAGATCGAGGCTTCGTGAAGCAATGAAACAGTTGAAGCAAATGTGCCATTTTGTTTCGAGGCTTCGAATCAATCCGAAACCTGTCTCCACGGTGACACCTAGTGGTCACTTGCAGGTGTTGATCTGAAACAACCTTTACAAAGAGCTAATAAAAAAATGTGTTTTTTTTATTTTTTATTATTGTATTTTTGTAATATATGAAGCTTGTAACCTGTAGTCTCTGCACCCTGCAGGATGAATGCTCCTCAACTGGCGCATCATGGATGATGTATTGTTGCAGTAGGCTAGCTGCCGATCACAATACACACATCTCACTTTATTTGGGGTTTCCAAATGGAAATGCTCCCACACCACAGATGTACGGCATCTCTTCTGTGGAGCCTATCTATCTATCTATCTATCTATCTATCTATCTATCTATCTATCTATCTATCTATCTATCTATCTATCTATCTATCTATCTATCTATCTATCTATCTATCTATCTATCTATCTATCTATCTATCTATCTATCTATCTATCTATCTATCTATCTATCTATCTATCTATCTATCTATCTATCTATCTATCTATCTATCTATCTATCTATCTATCTATCTATCTATCTATCTATCTATCTATCTATCTATCTATCTATCTATCTATCTATCTATCTATCTATCTATCTATCTATCTATCTATCTATCTATCTATCAATAATATATATGTATCTATCTATTAATCTATATATATATATATATATATATATATATATATATATCTATCTTATATGTAGCCTATCTATCTAATAATATATATGTATCTATCTATTAATCTATATATATATATATATATATATATATATATATATATATATATATATATATATGTATTTCTATCAATGCATCTATTAATGTGTCACTATATGTACTCTATGTGTCTCTAAGTCAATGTGTAAATGTAAATTAAATCCTAAATATAACTAAACAAATCGCACTATAAATGTCACTATATCACCAAAAACCCACGATATGAAAATGAGTTGACAAAACTTTTATACTGTGTGATTGTGTGATTTGTTCCCGAAGCGACCAATCAATGAAACCCTGATTCGGCGGAGCACTCCACCTGATGAAACACTTAGACGCTTCATTTAGCCGTTGTCACGTGACGTGGGTGTTTTGAATCACGCTTCGGATCAGTGTTTCGAATCATCTTTGCTTCGGGATCTCGCAAAGCTTCGGAACGTCTGTTTCGCGCCAGCCATCCTTACGTAACAATGGGAAGTTGTATGTGGAGGGATGAATCACAATGAAACACGAGTTGCATGATGATGCTCCACAGTGGTTTCTTCACAAATCTGGTGAGAAATATAACAATAAATACATCTCTACCACAGTGAAGCATTGAGGAAGAGGTGTGATTGCGTGAAGAGCCTTTTAGCTACTGGTATTGGTGAGCTTCTTCACTGTGAAAAGTCATTTAATGCTTCGGAGTACAGGAACATATTGCAGAATGGCTTGCTTCACACAAATGAAAAGTTATCATCTAACTGTTTGTTTTTCAACAAGACAATGCTCCTGCACAAATTGCAAAGACAACCAAGAAGTGTGTCGGGCACATGTTTTGGCCTTGGTCAGAGTCCAGATAGTGAATATTTGGTCTCACATTAAACTCAAGCTAACTGTGAACTGTTTGAATCCATTAACATTGAGTGGAACAACACAGAAAGAAAAGAAAGAAAAGGAGAAAGAAAGAAAAGGAGAAAGAAAGAAAAGGAGAATGCCAAGTTATTTTATCTACAGCATTTGTCCAATTCTTGCTATTTTCCTGACCAGTGATTTAAATGGTTTAGACCATTAAAAGACCAATAAATATTTAAGCATTTATGGCTTGGCCAATTTGGCAAACATAAAATAAAATAAATAATCTTGCAATTCAATTCACTCAAATTTTTACACTGAAAATACAAATAGTAACAGAATTTCTTTTTTATTAAATTAAAATAAAATGATGGTACCACAACAGTATACATCTATATGAAGTAACCACACACCGACATGAGGAGAGATGAATGAGGAGGACACGTTTCGGAGCAGCACTTAAGCAGCCATATCCAGACAATTATGATCCTAAGTGATACTGTTATTCGAATTCTTCATCCATTAAAGACAAAGTAACCGCCTATCAAGATAAGCAAGAAGACAGACCTTTTAATTACACATTTGAGAAACAACTTGTTAAGTTAAATCAACAAATAACCATTTAAATAAATAAGGCAGACAGACAGTGGCCATCTGTTTCGACAGGGAGAGAGGTAATGAAGGCACGTTTGTGCAGCAGGATTGCCTTAATGAAGCTGTAAAATGGCAGATTTTGAGCTCATAAGAGTTTTTATTAAGCAGTCACTGCCACTGCATGATGATGAACATATTCCAGATAGCGTTGGAGCTTCTTGTTTTACAGATGTGCAATATTTGACACTCAGAATACATTTATAGAACTGTTCAATTTTCTTTTCCCTTTGGCCTCTATTTTGCCAAGTGTCCCTAGTCCATACAGGCTCAAGGGAGTTCTTTTCTTTGCCTTTCTCCCTTCTTCTCCAACATGCAAACAGCATAAGGAGCTTGAGGCACAGAGGTAGCCAACGGGCCCCCCTCAAGAAATGTCTCACTGGCACTACTGAGAGAGACTGTGCAGTATGGAGCGCTTGAAACAAAGCCACATACAGTTTACTGACATGGCAGAAATGTCAGCATTCAAATGTTGTTTCTGTGCTGGTGCCTATGACTGAAACAGGTCGTGTATGCATCGATACCTATGTGCCTGTTGTAATAATCAGCTCTTGCACACACACACATGCATGCACAAACAAGGGAAACACAGGCTAAGAAGAACTCTGATAAAAATGAATTCAGTTCTTGTATTGCATGCTGATCATCTGCATGCTGTATTATCATAAGCGAGCAAGCAAGAGAATGAGGAGAGTGAATCCAAGGCAATAACCCACGGTCTATATAGTCTGCTTTCATTATTATCTGATGAAATCCAATTTATGAAGCTCTAGTGTTTGTCTTGCATAAACATTAAAACATAGCTCAGAAGACAGTTCTACAGTTTTCAGAAAAGCTTCTGAGTGATCTCTTTCAGGAAATATATTTCACCAATTGTTGTGGGAACTTTCTGGGCTCGCAGGGAGATCTGTCATTTGTCAACTCCTGAAGACGCATCTTTTTGGACTTGCTTTTATTTAACAGCATGAAGTGGTTACTTGTCGTTTCATGTTTGTGAAGTTTGTTTTGTGTGTTGTGTTATGGTGTATTTATTGTATGCATGTTTTGATCCTTTTTATTAACAGATTGTAAAGCACTTTGTGACTTCTTGTCTGTGAAAGGTGCTATATAAATAAATTTTACTTACTTACTTATTTACATTATTAGATATTGATCACAGCCACAGAGTTATACATTTAGTTACTTGAGCAATTTTGTGTGCAAGTTTTTATTGATTGATTGATTTAGTTAGTTAGTAAATGCTAGATGAATGAGTCTAGTGAATTGGGACCAAAATTCAAATCTCAACTTTAGCAAGTGTTGTAGGACATTTTTGTAATGCATTTTTTTTATGTGTCTAAAACGTTAATATAATATTGTCGTATTTGTCTGGTCCAAATTAAAGCCATTTGGAAATCTACTAAACATCTTTTCAAGGGTTAGTTTAAGTCTCAATTTAACATCCATCATCATTTACTCACACTCATGTGTTCCAAACCTGTCCTTCTTCTGTGAAAAATAAATGAAGATATTTTGAAAGAAATGTCTTAGGTTTTTTTTTTTTTTTGCTTTTTTTGTTGTTGTTACTATTAAAGAAGTCAATGATAATTCATAATGTCTTTTATGTTCCGCAGAAGAAAGTCATACAAGTTTGGATAGACATGAGGGTGAATAAATTAATTTTAAATTTTACTTGAACTACTAACACAAAATAATATTGGAAACATATTATATAAAACATATAGGCCTACCATTCTAACACTATCCAGACTGCCCCCCCCCCCCCCCCCTCCCTCTCTCTGTGTGTGAATGTGTGTGTGTGTATGTGTGTGTTCTCACAACTGTCAAATATAGGACTGTCCCATTTTTGTGCAATTTTAGTGGGTTCAGAGAATGAAAGTAGTGTCAACTCTGTCTGCTCAGTCATGATATTTCTAGTTTTTTAACATCGAAAAAGCTAGAAAAGCTTGTGTGAATGTTATATAGATGATACTATCAAATTTTTCAAACTGTCATTCAACATCAAATTTTACTTTCTTACATCAAATCCTTTAAACATCCAACTGAACCTAACTGCCAGTGATCAACATTCACCTTTTACATTTACATTTAATCATTTAGTCGCTTTTATCCAAAGCGACTTACAAATGAGGAGAGCAATCGAAGCAATTAAACTAACAAGTTTAAGTCTAACGCAGCACACGTAATTTTTTTTTAATTGATAGAATAGAATAGAAAAGGGAGTGTTATTATTAATGGATCAAGTGTTGTCGAAAATGATTCAGCAGCTCGGGTTGAGTTAGGCAGGTCATTCCACCAGCAGGGAACAGTCCAGGTGAAGGTTTTTATTGTAAGCTTGCTGCTTTATTACTTTTGTAATTCATTTTGTATTCTATGACATCCAGAAAAAACAAATCAAATGAGAGTGGGTAGATGATCACCGTATTTAAAAAAAAAACTAAAAAACAATGAAAGCAAAAGGTCTGAATGAGCACAACGTTTCTAAACATATAGCATTACAGACGTCCTTCTGTGTGGATTTATCTATTTTCCAATGCTCTAGATGAAAACATAATATCAGCAACGAGAGCGATCTTTCTACGTGTTCAAATAGTAAGACAATACATGTTTTTCTGAGCTTACATGTACAATCACAATCCCCAGGTGAAGCATTGGTAATAGCCCGTTTCCATGTTCTCTATTTGCCTTTTGATTCAAATCCTTTGAATCGAAGTAGTGCTGAGCAGCAGCAAAACGTCCCCCGACCCTGAGCAATCACCCACAGCAGCATGACCTCTCTCAGCCAATCAGCAGTCCACTCCCCTAACACTCCTCAAACCCCCCGACAGGAAGCCAAGGCCAGAGCATCCGCTGGTAATGACCAGTTGGTTACATATTGCAAGCGTGGAATAAGCATCTTACTATGCTTAGCATAGCGTCATGAATATAAACAGGTTAGCTGTAGGAGACGGAAAAAGGTCGTAATTATTTATCTAGGCCAGGAAAAGAAACTTTCAGAGCAAAGGGCTTCATCGTCGAAGAATGCTTGCTGCTATAGGTCGAATCAAGTCCTGCATGCTAGTGAGTGAATGAAAAGAAATGGCATAATTTAGCATAGCAGGAAACGCTAACTTATTCAACCATGCGGAACAGCATCACACTCCAGGAGAATGTTTGCAGTCTTGGCACTAGCGCTGCATGCTAAACCCTTCTCGCTGGTGCAGAGATCACATGGAGACATGAAATCCTCAGACCTTTGTGTGTGTGATGGTTTTGAGGGCGGAGGGGGGGGGGGGGGGGGGGGGGGGGGACAACAATTTGGTTTGAAAAGCAAGGAACCGTGTGAGCAGAATGCGCATGCAAAAATCTTTAAGTGACAACAAGTGCCATAGTAGATCAAAGTGCCAGACGAGGTGGGGAGGAAGACAGCACGTGCTCCTGCACAACAATATCTGCTAGCCTTAAAGCCTTCTACGCTTGAAGAACTCACTCGGTGCTATACTTTCTTACGGCCCTTGTAAAAAAATAAGAAAATAAATAAGCTTGATTGTATTGAATGTGTACGGAGCCCCGCGCATGACATGCAGACAAAATATATATATATTTCGTGGTCACATGGTCATATTTCTTCTCTCATTTTAGTAAATCATGGCCAGTTAAATTGTGGCCATGAATTAGGAATTCCCACAACTTATAAATTCATTCCCTTGTTTTGGTAAATTGTGGTCACGTCGAACTAATTTGTTCCCTTGTTTTAATTTAACTAAAACAAGGGAACTAATTACAATGTGGCCACAATTTAGTGAAATGAGGGAAATTATTATTATATCATGCACACGATTTACTTAAAAACTAATTAGTTAAACTTGCTGACGTATTAGTAAGTCTTGGGAATGAATTTTTAATTCATATGCATATTTTACATATCTTATTTTTACTCAATACATATATTTTTGTCCAAATGTCATGTGCGGGGTTCCAGAAATTTGCACAACAAATTTTTTAATCCTTTTTTAAAACTACTTGTAGATAATATAATATTACTGAAATCAAAGATCACTTAAGTGTACTTAAAGAGAGTACACTTACATGACTGTTTCTTAACACACTTAAGTACACTTTTAAAAAGTGCACTATAATAATGTGAAATTAAAAGTTTTGCCTTAAAATATATTTTACATCATGTTTTGATCTTTTATAATGCATTGAAGTACTTTTATTTTTGATGTGGTGACTAAGATACTATAGCATGTTAAGTACATGTTAAGTACTCGATTCTAATTTTAACTGTATTGTGTTATTTGATATACGTTTTAAATTGCAACTTCATTTCAAATGTGTAATTACAAATATATTTAAATGCATTACATACAAGTTTCACTAGAAATTGCAAATGCTTGTCAGTACACTTTAACCATATTTTAAAATAATAGAAGTAACAATGAAATTAAGATGTACTAAGTCCTACTTGAGTCAGTTCAGCTCTTGGCATGTAAAATAAATTTTAACTATAATATTTTTTTATTTATTTAATGGTAAATAACATGAAGCTATATGTCAGAAAATATCATAGTATATTATTTCCGTAATAAGTTATCTTTTTAAAAGCATGCTAAAGCGAACTTAATTTTTCACAAGGGGGACCATTACTGTCACGTTACAGTTACAAAAAGTGGAGAGGAGGACTCAAGTGCAGCAACGGATGATTTCTTAACAAAAGAAAACAAAACACAAAGCAAAAACCCACAAGGGGGGAAACGCAATAAATGAGACATAAAACAAAACTGAACTGAACTTGAAGAACACACGCTGACTCTGAACACGAAGACCATCACACGGAAACTGGGAAAACATATGACAACGATCCGACAAAGACTGCAAACAAGAGGAGACTTAAAAAGGGAACAAATCAAGAGGGAACAGGTGGAAGAACTCAAACACTAATCAGGTAACAAGGGGGAGGGATCAAACAATAACGAGAGCACATGGCCCAACATAACAAAGACACCCAAGTGCAATACAAGACAGGACAGACACGTGACAATTACAGTATGTGTGCAGTGTGTTCCTCTCTGCTGTCAGCAATCAGCAATCAGTGTTTGACATCATCCTGATAAAGCAGAGAGATCTAAATATGCAACTGAACATAAAATTGTAAGTGCCAGATGTTAAGTAGACATAATTCATAACAGCTGATGTATGCATTCCAAAACTGAGAGTTTGAGAAGGCGGCACGATTTGTGAATGGGCCTGCAGCTGCTTATGGGTCGATATTTTATTTGCCTGTTTAGCGATACATAAATTTTGCTGTCTTACAGGTGCGCGTGTGTGTATGTGGTCGCATGTGTGTTAACCTGCATTATAGCTTGTGTGAATAAGTAATAATGATGAATGGGTTTAGTCCCCTGACAGATGGTAATAGAGAATCATTTATTCATGGCGGCCGTGCAGAGCGTTCTCCTACAACCTCAATAAAACCTCAATAAAACCAGAGCCTGTCGACATCATCTATCACCTTCCCACCAGCGACATTTTCCTGGCATCGTCTCCAAGGCTGGCCTGCGAGGGTTATTATGGGATTGCACCCTCAACCTTGTGTCCTCTTGGAGGCTCTGGCCCCGTTCGGGCAGATGTCTGCGGGGCCCCCATCCAACGCTAACTGCTCCTTTTAGATGTCTCCAGTCATTTGACCCTGGTAATGGGGGCAGTGGTCATTGACTACTTTGCTTGACTCAGCATTTTCAACTGGCCATCAAGTTATCTGACGGGATAATCAGTGTTTGACCCTGAGTGAGACAAAGCGAACGCGACCTGCAAGCTGCCGGTAAATGTGTTTCCAAAGCATTTGTATATTTTAAGTGAGAGTTACTTTATGGATTTTAGTAAAACAGCTGCAGATCAGACTTTGAAGAAGCAGGCTATGAATACGGTTTAAGGTTAGATCAACTGTTTATGCGCTCCTATCCACATTCTATCTAAATGCTCTTAATGTAATCTTGGACTGAAATGGAAGACATTTCCTAGAGAAGCATTAATCTTGAGAATGTCTCTTTTATAGAGGCTAGCTGTGCCAGTATATACCGGTTTAAATGCACCAGCATGTGTTGAATAGCTCAGAAAATGGATCGAAAGCTCAGATTGAAGATTGGATTTTCGTTAAAGCATTTATTTGAATTCCTCAGTCAAAATGTTATTTTAGCTTTTAATGATATTTTAGCTATAAAGTTATCTAAATTGACCTATTTCTACTGGCTGATGCATTTATCAATTTTGCAAAAATAAGAAATATGGTCTATTGGATTAGCATACACAAAGAATGCTAATTGGGATTATAAATGGAAAAAAAGTTTAGTTTTAAAGTCTTAAATAGGCTAAAACAGTTATTTCAAAAGACAGGGGGATTTGGGGAAGGAAGAGGTGTAAGAGTGAGAGGTTTTGGAGAGGATAGAGGAAGGGTAATAATGAGAGGGAGATGAACAGTGGAAGAGGTAGAAAGAGATGAGGGGAAATTAATAGATGGTTAGAGGAGATGGAGCAAGAAGAGTTGTGGATTTACGAGAAGCAAGAAGAGCTGAGGAAGGCAATGAGTGGAAAGAGCAAGATAACAAAATATAAGAAGACATGGACAGAGGGGAAGGGAAGAGCAAGGTGTAAGATGAGGGAGGAGAGATAGAAGGATGGGGTAGGGTTTCAAGGGTTTCAAATGAAGGAAGGGTTTCAAGGAAGGGTTTCAAATGAAATCAGAGCCATCCTAATTGACCATGTCATAAATGATGGTTTTCCTTGAGGGAAGCTGGACAGGGAGTTCAGCCCAATATAAACATCGTACCACAGTCAATGTCCCAGGACAACAAGTGCTACATTCCACTAGTGTTGTGCCACACACAACGTCTTTGGGCCTCACAACACAGAAAGGCTTCTACATTTCTTTAATTCCCTCGACGGAATCCAATTTCCGCAGGGTGATCAGGAGCAAATTAGAGAAATTCTGTAGTTGTTTGGGACAATTTCCAACTTTACCATTCAGGATTGGTGCAAGAGTAGTTTGAGCATCACCCACATTTCAGGATGGTGTTACTTCCAGCAAATGCTGGAGATGGAAAGTATATGTTTGCAACCCTTACAACCAAGTAAGTCTTCTTCAAGCGATGGAAGAGGCCTGTGGGGAAGTTGAGGCACAAGGGTGAATCCAGCATTCACAGCTTTTTTCCCCACGATGCATGACTTGTGAAAATATAATATGCTGTGATGTTGATGAAATTCTTTGACCGGATGTAAATGAGAGGCAAGATCTATAAAGTTCATTGATTCAATTATTGCAGTACATTTATTTATTTTTTGGGCGAAAACTCATTGTTATACAACTAAACTCGTCATTAAAGAACTTTGAAGAGCATGATTAAAGAGCGTGAAAACCATGTATTTTCATTCATGTTTTTACAGCTGAATTTGTTATCAAATCAACAGAGAACACATTTGTAGTTTTGATGTTCCTATTTATTTTTGATAAATGCATTACCACAATAAAATGCAGTGCTTCATTATGCAGCGAATACTGAAATGTTTTGCCAATTTAAGAGTGTGTTTAGTGTGATGTGTTAATTGTTTTGAGAGCAACGACATTCATTTGGAAAAATGTGTCAAAATCGATTGAGAAAAACTGTAATGTCATAATAATAATAGTAAGTTATTTTGCCGGTTTATAAAAATAGAGCATGGCAGAAAATGTACATCCCCGTCAATGTGAGGGACCTTGTACCCAGAAAAGATTAAGTGCTTATATTACTCCATCTCATGTTACAGTTGCATATTTTAAACTTTTATACTCTGTGTATACATGTGCCCTTTATACATTTTAATTTGTTTTCCAAACAGCATGCAACAGATGCTGTTGGTTGCTTAAATTGCATTTAACCAGATATATTTCTGTAGGTCATGGGTATCCAAGCCTGTTCCTGGAAGGTCACCTTCCAGCCGAGTTTAGCTCCAGCCCTAATTAAACACTAATCGAGGTCTTCGGGGTCACAAGAAACTTCCAGGCAGGATTGGACAACCCTGTTGTAAGTAAAAGGCCTGGGTCAGACCTAAAACTGTCAAATGTGTGTAGTTCAATGGTAAACAGCCGCAGGTCTTTGCCTCTGTCAGCAGGTTCACCTATAGGCACTGGTAAAACATCTCGATTTCAAATCATCACGCAGCCAATGGAGTCCATTGACCTCTACACTCTAAGCTGAGGATCAGTGAGAAGGTGAGTAGGAGGAAAGTAGACATTTCTCATTATGGTTCAATCCACTAAAGCTCAGCTTACAATAGCCCACCTGCGGTTACCCAGCCAACAGTAATACACTAAACACACAAGCACATGGTGGGATCTGTTGTCCGAATCAGTTCACAGCTACCATCGCCTGCGGTATTTTCTAAGGCTTTTAATTGAATGTTAAATCAAATAAATTACAGGAGGACATGCCTCTAACCTATCAAATTACTATTGCAGTATTTGCACATAAAATTAAGATTATTCAGTCATTTTGTTATTGTGGCAGATGAAAGTGGCTTCTGATTTTCATATCATTGAACATAAGCTTCTCACTCATCTACAGCAATCCATTTTGCTCTTGTTTGCAATCTGTCCATCTGTTACTAACATGACGATTTAATTTAGGATCTATACATGTTCGATATAACTTGTCAAATCTTCACTTAAGAGTTAAGACTGAAGAACTTGCCTCTAAGCCTCTCAGAATATTGAAAATTTGCACTCTATAGGTTTCCGTTCTCTCAGGTGTACACACACATACAGTACACAGACAGAGGTTAAGTGATTGTTAAAATAGAGAAATCGAATTTTGGTGATAAAAAAAGGTGTTACAACAACCTTGTGGCCTTGGATCAACGTTCGAGACAGAAAAGGAGACAATGAGGGAGAGAGAAACATGGAGAAGAGGGAGGATTTTATCCTGACCTGATTTAAGATGCCAGCGGTTTGTCCTTTCTTAACCCTCCCTCTGCTGTTTCTTTATCTCTGACCCATTCAGTTGTCCATTTCTCTTTTATACAAACCACGTTTCCCCACCCACATGTGAATACTGAATATAAAATTTCACCTCCTCCCACCTGGCTGATAACACATTATATTCAATGCAAAAATTTATATTGAAGCATAAAAGAAGAGATTATTTATTCTGGAAAAGCTGAATCTTCAGCATCATTACTCCAGTCTTCAGTGTTACACGATCCTTCTGATTAGCTGATTTGGTGCACAAGAAACATTCTTTATTATTATCAATGTTGAAAACAATTGTGCTGCTTACATTTTTTTGAGTAAGCGGTGATGCTTTTTAAAAATATAAGAGAAAAAAAGCATTTCTTTGAAATGGAAATCTTTTGTACCACTATAAAAGTCTTTGTCACTTTTGATAAATTTAAAAAGGAGAAAAAAGAGCGACCTTTCAGCCGCTTTGACATTTCATAACAAAGAAAAGTGTTTTCAAGTGATTTCATTAAAACCTTCATTTTAACGATGTGTCATATTTCCAGCACAGGTCAGCACAGGTTTTGAAGTCTATCTTATGGTGCTTTAAAAAAATACAGGAACCACTTTGTGCCTCTGATCTGCTCTTCTCTTATGCAGTACACAAAGACTGCCGTTGAAAGTGTTTAAAGGATTAGTTCACCCAAAAATGAAAATTAAGTCATTAATTACTCACCCCCATGCTGTACCAACCCCGTAAGACCTTCGTTCGTCTTCGGAACACAAATGAAGATATTTTTGATTAAATGTGACAGCTGGATCACTCCTCCATAGGCTCCCTAAGGGAATGAATCCTGACGTCCCAGAAAGTCATTGAAGAAAATGTTTAAATATTCCATGTGACAACAGTGGCTCAACTATAAGTTTATCAAGCGACGAGAATACTTTTTGTGCGAAAAAACAAACAAAAATAACGACTTTATTCGACTATTCCTTTTCTTCCTTGTAGGCCTGAAACGAGACTTCAAGAGATTTCCACGACGCGCACGCGCGAGACCTTAACTGAAGTAGTTGAAGGAGATCGCAATTCTCGCGCATGCGTCGTGGAAATCTCTTGAAGTCTCGTTTCAGGCCTACAAGGAAGAAAAGAAATAGTCGAATAAAGTCGTTATTTTTGTTTGTTTTTTCGCACAAAAAGTATTCTCGTCGCTTGATAAACTTATAGTTGAGCCACTGTTGTCACATGGAATATTTAAACATTTTCTTCATTGACTTTCTGGGCCGTCAGGATTCATTCCCTTAGGGAGCCTATGGAGGAGTGATCCAGCTGTCACATTTAATCAAAAATATCTTCATTTGTGTTCCGAAGACGAACGAAGGTCTTACGGGGTTGGTACAGCATGGGGGTGAGTAATTAATGACTTAATTTTCATCTTTGGATGAACTAACCCTTTAAGGCTTTTCAAAGTGGAGTGAAAATACTAAATATTGATCGTTTTACAGAAGCAGGGATTGCTGGCAGTTTCTGTTGGCTGGAGTGAGACAGGACATGCGTTGGCGACAGGATTCAGATTTGTGCGATGAGTGTGACTGCCTTTGATGCTAAAGTGTTTGCGTACCTGCATGTTTCTGTGCATGACGCTCTTTCATTGCTTCCCCCTCCGTTTCTCTCCCCCCTGCTCTCTTTCTCTCTCCTCAATCCTGGAAAAAATCCAAACCAATAAAATGCTGTTGCATCTCCTACTAAGGCTAGATTGAACAGGAGAAACAGGTGTGGTCTGTCTGTGATCAGCCTTGTTAAACACACACTGCAGCCCGTGTTGATCAGAACGCAGACAGAATATCTGATTAAATCCATATTCCCTCGCCACACTAGAATGCACCCCAACAGATATATATCTCCTCTATTTCATCACTGCAAAATGCCAGCATGCACTAGGAAACATGAGGATTTCTGCAGATGAAAAGTGTGCACACAAAAAGGTCAACACAATTAAGTGGATTAGCCCCGAAAAAGCTGCAGACGATTAAATCACAGCATTCTTCTCCTCCCTAAACACCTGGCAAGTTACAGCAGGTGGTCGAGCTGGAGGTGCTGGCCAAAAAAAAAGATTAACCAATATTGCTACATCTGTACATTTTTCCATGGTGTTCCTGATATTAGGGGAGATCAGGGCAAAATGAGCCACCGGGTAAGACAACCCACCGCTTGTTTCTATGCGGTCAAACACAAAATAGAGCATGCGAGAGAATGTTTCGGAAGAAGTGATCTATTCTTTCTGTCTGTGGTGAAGGACATGCAAGTCATTTATGTCTAAAAATTTGTTTTAGCTCCTTTCCAATTGAAATAGGTCAAGTGTTATGAGGACGTTGAAAGAATTGATGAAAGAGATATGGTTGTTGTATAGGTTGTAGGATAAGATGAGCCACTAATGGCCAAATGATGCATAGGCTTAAAGCTTAAAGAAATGGAACATTAAATAGAATTATGATGACAAAAGAAAGTTTTGGGTCAGTAAGAAGGTAATGAATGCTTTCATTCAGCTAGGACACATTAAATTGATCAAAAGGCACATTAAAAACATTTATAATGTTACAAAAGATATTGTTCTTATCAAAAGTTACATTAATATCTGTGGTTGTGATATTGCTTACATAAAACAGTTTGACGGCACAATGTAGATATAGAGTGTCTTAAAGAGCCCCTGTGGTGAAAATCAAGTTTTAAATGTTGTTTATATGTCTATGTCAGGGATGGGCAACTTCAGTCCTGGAGGGCCATTGTCCTACAGAGTTTAGCTTCAACGCTAATCAAACACACCTGAACAAGCTAATCAAGGTCTTCAGGATTACTAGAAATGATTGGCAGGTGATTTTTTCAGGGTTGGAGCTAAACTCTGTAGGACAGTGGCCCTCCAGGACTGAAGTTGCCCATCCCTGGTCTATGTGGTGTTTTTAATATGACAAACCATGTGCAAATTCATCAGTCAACACCATTGCTAAGTATTTTTTCCTTAAAATTGCAGTGTACCAAAGACGGTCTTAAAAACGAGGTTTGAAACCTCCAATGCTTCCTACCGTCACAAACATGTAACCAATCCCGTCAACGTGCGGGGCGGGGCTTTTCTCCACTGACTTTCTATGGCTGCGTCCGAAAACTGAAAAATGCTGCCTTTGGAGGACACATTCCAAGGTATAAGGCATCAAAGCACATCCGAATCCAATGTTAGCTTCACTTCCTGTCTCCTGAGATACCTTAATCTGATCGATTTTTGAAGGCAGCATAGATGTATCCTTCCCTTGACATCCCACAATCCTGGGCTTTCCATTCTGTGACAATTGAGCTAAAAAATAAAGATGGCATCTGAAAGTTGCGGTTGGGGGTCAGTTTGTGTGTAAATGTACATTTTTGACCACTGTTTTCCACTTTTGATGTAATTTCTAGCAAGTAATTACTATTGTAGCGCTATTTTGCTTTAGATTGTTAAACCGCTACGCTTCCTCAGAAGTCTGTCCGAAATCAATTTTGTGAGGTACCTTTGTGTCCAAACACCCCCTGCAAAGTCATTGCCTGATAGGGCAGCGAGGCAACAAGTCAGCTGTCTAAGTTTTCGAATGCAGCCTATGATGTTTAAGCGTTTCTAGGATGCTGCAGAGCCATAGAGAGAAAGAGTTGCGACACTCCCATAGACCGCCATAGGAACTTTGGAATGCGGAAGTAACGCGTGTCGTGGAGCAGCCAATAGTTCCAAACACTGATAGTTCCAGCATTGAACCCCATTAATTTTCAGTGCTTCCGAAGTACGCTCGCTGGTAAATTAATGAAATTACTGTATTTTTTTACTTTTACACACATTAGCCGACCTCTCGTGAATTTAGTCTGTAGTTATATTTTATGAAGCCAGTTTTAGTAAATGTTTATTGGAAGATAATAGGTTAATTGCAGCGATAGCTTACGTGACCAACACTTCACTAACGTTAGCTAACTTACGGTAACCTGATGTTTATAATATATAATATTTTTAATAATATTTTATATGTATGTATATATATATATATATATATATATATATATATATATAGCCTATATATAATATTATATATGCATACACATACACACACACACACACACAATTCATTTATTTAAATGGGTTAGGGTTATGCATATATGTGCTTATATGTATTTAGGAACATAGTTAATTCACTCATTAACTATTTCTCCGGTTTAATTTTATGAAGAATATTTTTCGGTTGAATATTTACCGAACATTGCTGTTTATAGTCGTTGCTTTCTACGTTATGGGAGCAGTCTATTTCCCTCCTAAATCATTAATTTGTACATGCACAGCGTAATTATTTATATTTTATGTTGGTTGGAATTCTGAACGGGCCGCCACTGCAGACCTCTTTGCGTGATCACGAAGGTAGGCTAATGGCTGAATCGGAATTTATAAGCAAGATCACGGGAATCAATAGCCTAATACAGCAGTTGTGCTAAAATAAATATCATGAGACGTCCATCATCAGATGAATGACATGGAAAAGTTAAGTTAGAGCCGCTAAAGCCATACTACCCATGCGAACATGAACACTAAGCTTTTCCCTCCAAAAATATAGCCTAAAACTTATCTAAGTTGTCACCCTGCCTCTCCAAATGCAAAACTGACATTAACAAAATGCAATAACAGCTTAAAAATGACTTGGGTGTGTGATTTATTTTATATCTACCGTTTAAAGGGACACTAAGTAACTTTTTAGTTAATTTATAATCTAAAATCAATATTTTTATTCATAAATATGTCCTCAATGGTGCACAAATACCTCTGCCAATTATCTGATTTATCCTCGTAAACAAAGAATTTATTATATTTATATACATGGGACGGGTAAGTCCACGGAGGCTTCCATGTAGTTCCGCCATCTTGAAAAACTATAATAGCAGAGAGGGACAAAAAGTACTAGGCCAACGCGTTTCCACAACACGTTTTCATTCAGAGCCGGCGTGACGTGACTGAACGCAGCAGAAGCGGAGGAGCAGAGCAGTGAGAGGCGCTTGTCACTGCCCCGGCAAGTTTAAAAGGCTGCATTGCAAATCCTCGTCGGCAGAAAAGTCCAAAATAGATCGTAAAAGGAAACGTGACCGGAGATTACAAAAAACACAAGTTAATGTCGGGATAGCTTTTTCCAGGTGGATAGAGCTAATGCAGGAGAAAGATTTCAAAAGAGACGCTGAAGTCCTGCTTTCTTCTCGACAGGTAAGTCAATATTACAGTCTTAATTACAAGCTTTTTTCATTGTTTGCTTGTGTACTTTGTTTTATAGACAGATGAACATGTATAGTTAAAAGTTGATGATGATATCTAACAATGCACGTAGGCTACTTCAGAAAATATAACGAATAAAGAAGGCATAACTACTAATTACAATAGTTCATGTTTTTGACACTCATTATTTCACACTGTAACATTCATTTGTTCGTTGTGTCAATTTGAAGTTTGTTTGAAATAACAAACCTGTTCACCCGAAGGAAAACTCGACGAAGTGCTATTAGAAGACATCCTGTCATAGCTTTTTGGTACATAACGGCTACCGTAGATGCAACACGCATTTGAAAACGGGAGGCGCTGGAGAGCACAATTCGTTTGAATGCAAAATACAATTTCACCACTAGATGGGAGTAATTCTTACTTAGTGTCCCTTTAATAATGCAATCGCTGCTGTCCGTCCATAGAAGAACATGACAGCCCACGTACGTTTTGGAACTATTGGGCCTTACATGAACCACGTGACAGCCGTCGCGGCGACATCAAAGCGCGTCGCAACTCTTTCTCTCTATAGCTCTGGGATGCTGGGTTTTAGAAGGTAGTCCGAGCTGATGTGATTGGCTGGAGGCAGGGACTAGTTTGCATATTGGTTCCCTGTATACTAAATGAAGCAAGGGTGTAGAGTTGCATTCAAGCTATTTTAAGGCATAAAGAAATTATTTTTACATGAATTTTTTTTTTATTATGTCTTTTTTTAATTATCAAAGATGAGTTATAAGTGATAAAATTAAGAACTGCAGGATGACTTTAAAAAACCCTCTTGAAAATCTTTTGCCAGTTATTACTTCTACACACAGCTGTTCACATGTAATTGTCCAGGGAGACAATTTATGTTTTGACCACTGCATGCTGGGAAAAATGTGGCAGCACTTCTGCTCTTAGCCATCTGTTGAGTGGACACGACTCAGAATCAAATTAAATGCTGCCACCCACATGCTGTGATGGTATCGATACTCTCACCTCCCGATGCTACATCTATCTCTCCAGAACTCTCGGTCAGTGGGAACATCACTCTGCAACACAGTGACTAATGAACACTGATAACCCTTGAGGAGGACAGTGGGTAATCCCGGGAGCATGTTGAGGAAACGGGGATCAATAAACGCTGCTTAATAACTGTCCATCTCTCTAACTGCTAACTCTGATGACCATTTGGTCAACACAGCAGTCCCCATGCAGCCTTTTTATCTTCATTGTCACATTTAATTAATCGTAAATGATGATTTTATTATTTTATTGCATTTGTGTGGGGGAGAAGGTGCATTTAAAGTATGAGCGTACCACTGAAATAACAAATGTGTCCCAATTTTGCTTAATGGATTCATTTGTGTCAAAACTCAAAATAATGGAATGAAGCATGATTTCAGAATGATCCAAATCCATTTTCAGATGTTACGCTTCTTTGTTTTTAAAATTGTAATATCCTTTCTGTTTATTTCCAGGTTTTAAATAAAATCCCAGATTTTCAATGTGACCCTGATGTACATGTACAAATGTATCGCCTACAGCACAAGTTCTTCTCGCCACATAGACTTAATTAAACTACTTTGTACACTTCAGTGATGGGAAGCACCTGCACACAACAAGAGACTCGTTTTACATATAGATTAGCTCACCTTCTCAATATTGACACCATTTATCTCTGTTCTTTAACTCAAAAAGTTAAAACCGAAGGCAATCCCAGTAAGAGCAACAAATTCACTTTACCTACAAACCCATGCTATTTCGTCCAATCTATACAGTAGCCTCTACAAAGACAAGCTAGAAATGAGTTTTATTGAGTAAAATAGATCAAGGCAATAAGAACGAAATTGAGAGATCAGGGCAGTGAAGTGCCTTGTAATTGCACACAAACCAACAGTTGAGCGCGCGTGTGTGTGTGTGTGTGTGTGTGTGTGTGTGTGTGTTGCTATCACAGTGATCTGATTGTCATGGCATAAACATGCTTTTAGCTGTGGTGAGGTGCTGTGGAGCCCATGCTAAAACACAAAACAAATTAAGCATTTAACTGTGAAACAAATACATATATATCCAACTGTTTATGTAGCTATACATGAATACATATAGCACTTTTATTAGTTTTATATAAAGCTAATTATTAATTGCACTGACTAACCCAAAACCCTACCACTAGAATAAAACATTTGGCATTTTATAAATTAAATTATATATAATTAAATTAATAAATAAAAATAAAAAAGCCATTGCAAACAATCTTCTGATTAGTTAACTCTCTAAATAATCCAATGTGTGCATGTACAGTAGGAATAGATTGAGGGCTATTGATTAGGGCAAATGAACAGAAGCACAAGTTCATTTTAGACACTCTGGCAATGCCCTTAACTGCCCTGAACTTATATGAAGCTTATGATAAAGCTACCCAAGCCGAGCTGTTTCAACACCATTTTAAAGGGGCCATATCATCATCTTCAGGAATAAAATGTGAGTTCTGTGTAACATATACAAACTTTCAGAACTCAAACCTCCCTCTGTGTGAACTATATTGTCTTGCTAAATGTGACTATAAGGCATGAAGATATTAAGATATTATGAACATTAACCACACTATTTTCTGTAAAGCTTCTTTTAAAACAATGCATGAAAAGAGCAATATAAATAAAACTGACTTGACTCACCAGACCAAAACGACACAATATGGCTAAAAAATTTACTCATTTCACATTTGTGACATCATATAGTTGGCTTAATTAACATGACCATCCATCAGCACATCACATCAACAATGCTTAGGGATTTAAAGAGAACCTACAATGTTTTTTGTTTTTTTATTTACTTTTCCTTTAGTGTGTAATACAGACGTTTGTTCATGTGAAGCAGAGTTGTAAAAAGGGGGGCGCTGCAAGGCTAAGGGATAGTGTACAGTCAGCAGATTGTTATGCAAAAGAAACCTCTTCAGGGTGGTACAAGACACCACTGGGAAATTATTCAGCTTATTATGCAGCTACATGCCACATAGGTAAACAATAGAACACAAAATATTTTATAGCCTCAAGATATCTTTCAGTAGCCGCTTGAGCGATCGGTTATCAGTTGTAGCTGTTGCTGTCATGGAATAACAGACCGCTAGATGGCGCAATTGAAGAATCAGAATTGAGAATTGCAGGGAGCCATGTACAAATATAAATTAAAGCATGGACAAGTTTGAGAAAGGACTTCCAGTGCCAGGCGACGAATCCACTTCCCACAACTACCAAAACACACTGTGTACACCAGAAGCAAGTGGCACAATGTGATGCAACAATAGCAAATAGAACCCATTACAATCAGTGATGCTGTCTACACTGGATGCGGCACGGATGCGGCACGGATGCGGCACGGATGCGGCACGGATGCGGCACGGATGCGGCACGGATGCGGCACGGATGCGGCACGGATGCGGCACGGAGCGACCCGACAAGACAAATTCCCAACAGTAAACTGATGTCCCGTTTCTCTTGTCCTCCAAGCGCTTGTGCAACTTCTGACACAAAGGACAAATGGATTTGCAATGTTCGCTTTGTCGCATCCAGTGTAGACTGTTGTTTAAATACAAGAAAATATGACGAGACATATCTCACCCTCGGATTCACCAATGCAACGGTGGGTAATGAAGAGAGACCACAGTGTTGCTTGGCTCAAAAGGTTATAGCTTCTGGCAGTATCAAGCTGCACAAGTTCAGAAGACGCCACTTAAAGACTTTCACATCACAAACACAAAGAGCAGCTGTCAGGGGCACGGGAAGTGCTGCAGCACCCCCTGTTTTGGATTGTGAATGTAACGCAAATTTTTGTTCATTTACATTCATTACTTTTAAGCATTTAGTAATTTATTTGTAATTAACCCTTTAAGTGGGCTATTTAAAAAGTGTTAGGACTATTTAGATGTTAAATTATGTTTTTTTTAAACTAACATGCAGAGTGTGACGTAATGTTGTGTGTGCGGATAGAAAGAACTCAGCCACTCAAAAAAAAAAAAAAAAATCGTTGCTCTACTCCTGACCGCAAGTCCACCATCAGTGTAGTGTAAGGTAGGCACTAGGCAGGTTGTTTTGTGTTCATTTCTATTTCCTGTCGCTGTGCAGGCTCTTTTATGGTCTTTTATGGTTTTTCAACCATTTTAAAGGCTTAATTTATGTCCCGTAGACCGGTCCTTTGCATTACAATTGAAAGGGTAACGCTTTAGATTACATCCCGGAAAGTACTGCGTAATTAAAGCAATTTTACAGCGTAACCTTCGGTAATTATAGTGTACCTATAACGTACTTACAGTATAAGTATAAGGGAACAATATTTTAAGTTTGGGGAATAAAGGGGTAACAACCAGGAGAATTAAAAAATTATTTATATTGTAAGTAGTATAGAACTAAGGGGTACTTATTCTACTATTATGATATAACAATCTTACATTTGTGATCAATTTAGCAAGAACATACACTGCGTACCTTTTTGAAATAATGGTGAACCAGTACATACTATATAGGATTTATAAATGCATAGATATGTACCTCGTCATTTTTAAAATGTAATCTTTTTAACAAAAGTGCACTGAAAACGAAAACTATTTCAACTTTTGCTTAAATATTGTGAAAAGATACTCTTGTTTCACGTAGCTGTTACCCCCTTGTTCCATGTAGTTACAGGGTAAGTGTGACATTGCAAGCTGTAAATTAAAGTGGTGCTTGTTACCCTCTTGTTCCATGTAGTTACAGGGTAAGTACAATAAAAATGCATACACACAACCTTATATCACTGACCCGGAAGCCTTTATTTATTATACAAGCACCACTTACCCTGTAACCACATGAAACCGGATTTATTTCTCAGTATTAAAAAAAAAATGCAATAGTCTTAGCTTTTCTTGCCTTGAAACATGTTAGCCCAAACTTAAACATCTGCACTTTTGCTATCAAAAAAATAAATAAAATAAAAGTATAAATGCATAGATATGTACCCTGTAATTAAAAAAAAGCCTATGTATTGGTACACAATTATTACAGTGTATGTCCTCGCTAAATTGCTCCCAAATGTAAGATTGTTGTATTACAATAGTAGAATAAGTTCCCCTTAGTTCTATAATACTTACAATATAAATATTTTTTTAATTCTCCTGGTTGTTACCCCTTTATTCCCCAAACTTTACATATTGTTCTCTTATACTTACATGCAAGTACTTTATAGGTACACTATAATTACCGAAAGTTACTCTGTAAATTCCTCCTAATTATGCAGTACTTTCCGGGCTGTAATCTAAAGCGTTACCAATTAAAAGCAGTATCAATAATGTCAAAAAAGTGATTTGCAGTCAAGTTTGGGTGTGTGTGAAATACTTGATATTGTTTCTTGTTCAAAAGTGGTGAAAAAGGCTCACCCTCATACAAAGGTAATTATAAATCCCAGGAAGAGTTTATTGCTATGTCAAAGAAACACCGTTTTATTTTATTTTTTTCACTGTGATGGAAAAAACATCATTACATAGACTTCCAAAGGCAGAGGAATTGAAGAAACAGGCAAAACTGATGGCATGGTTAGTGTAGTTACAGTAGTGTTTACTGTGACTCAAAGCTTCCGCAGCTGATACTTACAGTTGTGGTAAGGGGAGGTACATTTCCAAATGTAAGTCTAAGCAGTAGACCAATCATAACAGACTGTGGCCAGCTGACCAATCAGAGCAGGTTGGGCTTCTCGGAAGGTGGATTTTAAATAAACCGTACTGTAACTAAAACAAACAGAGGGTCAGACAGAGGGCAAAAACAGGTGTTGCAACAATGTAAATAAGAAAAAAAAAATTAGTAGCCCCCCTGATCAAAATGATGAACCTGTAAATGAGCAAAATAGGAGCACTTCAACACCTTAGTCCACCCTGTTACAGCAAGTAATGAAACACTATGTTTAAACAACAAAACAATAAGATTATGTTATTCTAGCTGTTCTGTAACTAACACTTATGTCTGGGGTTTGTTTCTAGATTCAACTATTCAACTATCCGTTTGAGATTGTCCAGCCCCTCTGCTCTTTCTCTGATGCCACACAGAAAGAAGTGGAGGACGTCATCAAAAAAATTAAGCCGTCCACCTGTGCCCTGGACCCTTTCCCTTCAGCCCTGCTGAAGGCCAACATCTCTGCCATTTCTCCATTCATCACCAAAATCATAAACCACTCCCTCCTGGTTGGTCATATCCCATCAACATTAAAAACTGCTGTCATCAGACCTCTACTGAAAAAAACCCATTCTGAATCCAGAAGTTCTCTCCAACAACAGGCCCATTTCCAATCTTACATTCCTATCAAAGGTTCCTGAAAAAACAGTTGCAGCACAACTTCATGTTCACCTCAAACACAATAACTTGTTTGAAAAGTTTCAGTCGGGTTTCCGCCCTGGCCATAGCATAGAAACAACCTTGGTCAGGATCACCAACGACCTCCTGATGGCAGCAGATACTGATTCCGCATCTTTACTCGTCCTACTAGACCTAACAGCTGCTTTTGATACAGTAGACCACAACATCCTCCTCCACTGCCTGCAATACACCATTGGACTCTCAGAAAATGTTCACAACTGGTTTAACTCACACCTGACCGGCAGAACTGAGCACGTCGCCCTGGGCAAAGCCAAATCACACACTCATAACGTCACCTGCTGTGTCCCTCAGGGCTCTGTGCTGGGACTCACACTCTTCTCCATTTACATGCTCCCCCTTGGCAAAGTCATTAGCAGACATAGTATATCATTCCATTGTTATGCTGATGACACAGGTTTATCTCAGGACAACCCCCACTTCTTCTGCTCCCTTGCCAGCATCCACACCGAACACCTGCTTGGAGGAGATAGAGGCGTGGATGAAGCTCAATTTCCTTCAGCTAAATAGTTCCAAAACGGAAGCCATCTTAATTGGTACACCACATCATCTCCGCTTTTCCACCATCAGCAGTATCACTTTCTCAGGCCAAAACATCGCCCTTTCCAAATCTGTCACCAATTTGGGTGTTAAAATGGACTCAACTCACCTTTGACACATCAAACACCTCTGTAAGACATTTCTATCACCTCAAGAGCATTGCCAAACTCCGTCCAACACTCAACCTGGCAGATGCAGAGAAGCTCGCCCATGCCTTTGTCTCCTTGTCACAGAGACATCCAGAGTTCTTCAAAATAACACATGGAGGACGTTAAATGCCATTTTTTATATTTATTTACTTTCTCCCAAGCCAATAAAGTGTAAGGTGCTCACAGGTGCCACAGCATGAAAAATTAACAACAGAAAGAAAAAAAACAACAACTTCAGTATACCAAAAACAATAACCTTGCATCAGGTCTAATACTTCAATCAGAGTACTCAGTTGGTACAGCATTCACTACCACCAGTCTTAGCTCTCCTGATCACTTCATTATGTGAGAATTTATACACCTGGGTACAACCATTTCTCAGCAATAATCACATGGGGAAGTAATAAAGACCATGAACCTGTAATAAATATCAAGTAAAAATATTATGTGATCAAGTAACTCCATTTCCTTCACCACACAAATTTAAATAACAGTACAAACTTCAATAAATAACCTTCAGCAATAATTAGAGGAAGTACACATTAACATCAACCAATTCCCCTTCCTTTCCCACCATACTTGGTATCTCCCACTTCCCATGATGCAGCACAGCACAGGTATAAAAAGCATGAGAAAAGTCCATTCCAGTCTTTTACCCAAATCAAGATGGCCACCACCATGTATGCTGATCCAGGCGACAATCAACAGTCTGTAGCAAACTTTAATAAGTCCTCTGAGTTAGTGCTCAGGTGGCCAGTCTGAGACACAACAGTATAGTTGTAGATAGATTTGTGTGGTTAATCCATCTCTCATGTTGCTGGTACACTAAGGTAAATAAAGAGTCTTTTGAAAACCAAGTATGTGTTCATGTGTTTTGTGGAAGGGCTAACAAGGGGTCACAAAGAACTGAGGTTAGTTCTGTGACACACTCCTCCAGGCTGGACTACTGTAATGCACTCCTCATCAGGATATCTGGCAAAAGCATCCAGAGACTACAATACATCCAGAACAGTGCTGCCAGGATCCTGATGAGGGTGCGCAAGCATGATCACATCACCCCCATCCTGAAATCTCTTCACTGGCTCCCTGTCCCACTCAGAATTGAATATAAGGTTTCCCTACTCACCCACCAGTGCATTCATGGACATGCCCCCCTTTACCTACAGGAACTCCTCACCCACCAGACCTCCTCACGCACCCTCCGGTCTGCAAACACAAACACCCTCTACGTCCCCAGAACCAAGCTCTGCAGCATGGGTGGTATAGGGCCTTTTCATCGGCTGCTCCGAGCCTGTGGAATGCCCTCCCTGATCACCTGAGGGCCCCACAGACTACAGATGTCTTTAAACAAAACCTAAAAACTTATTTAAAAAAAAAAAGCTTTCCACTGAATGTATTTTATAGTTTTTCCCCCCTTTAACTATTTATTGATTTTGAATTTTGAATCATATTACTATATGCTCTGTAGCACTTTGAGATTTCTGTAATGTAAAGTGCAATACAAATAAAGGTATTATTATTAAATGTATTATTCCTTTGTAACAGGTTGTTATGCAGACTATGTAAAGTGACTGTTATTGAACAATTGGAACAATGTAAACTATGTTGGAGCCAAAAGCAAACCTGCAAAGTGTCTGTTCTCATTTCAAACGCAAAGAGGGCATTCACTTAGAAGTCTTAAAGGTACAGATACTAAAGCAGCAAAACTAAACAATTAAAAAAGTGAGGACGCTAAATCGCCCTCTAACTAAAATTACAACTTTAGTTCAAATCTTGATGAAAATGATTAATGGATGTCAGGAGAACAATGAGATATATACATATATAATAACCCCTTTACAAAGTTTACATTATTTTGCTTTATTCTGTATTGTGGTGTGTTCTTTGTCAAATGTTGTCTTGTCTTTTGTAAACGATAAAGCAAAAGATAAAGGAGATTTTTTGAGAGTTGTTTGTGAATTGCATTTCACAGCTAAAGTACATGTTTGAGGCTTCCAGAGTCTTTTGTGTGTAGTTTATTAAAGAGAAAATGTCTATTATGCAATCATACAGAATCAAATCTTGATATCTTCCTTGCTTGTCAAACTGACAACGCTGTGCTCTCAGTTTCATTTCCAAACCAACTACACAGTGCTTGTTCACAATAGACACCTTCACTGTTATGACCGTTCATCAGCCTCCACAACATTTCATCCTTATTACGGGCCAATCAGCAAGGTGCATTTTGTCAGTCTGCTAATTACAGGCCAATCGGCTTAGTGTGTGTTGGTTAACCGCTCCTTAGGAACCAATCAACTCAGTGTGCTTAGTTGAACTACCGGCACAGATCGTGCCACTTGATCAAAGTCGGAACTGTGTGAGGCATATCCAATGTGGCCCTACATAATTATAACTGATGCCATGCCAAGCCAGCTGACTTTAGCCTTAGACTATAATGAGCATGTTGACAGCTGGCAGTACACCATATTTGATACATATACCGTCATGTTGCACAAGAAGTGATGCAGCTTTTGTCTGAGTTCATATGCAATAAGGGGCTTTAAATGCATGTGAATGAGTTTGCTTGAAAGGATGCATGCAGGTTACATTAAAACTTGCAGAAATAATGACACACTGCAAGTGAAAACAGGGTTTCATGGGTGCCACATCATTGCAGTTGATCTGCACACACACACTCAGGGTCCAAATTTAACATTTGCCAAACATCAAATATAAGCAAAAATAGATTTAGTGAGTAAACAGAACAGAGTTACTCCCTAGGTGGTCAGTAACTTTCAAAGACTCAGCATCATAGAACAGGAGGTTCATGTTGCAACACATTCTGCATTAAGCTATAGAAAGGTCAAAATCACCAAGTCTTTTTGTAGTTTTACAGAGAGACAGAGACTGTTTTAGATTGTATATGCTACACGTGACACATTATAGACTAATAATCAGTTTGACCAGTATTTTTTTCATATTTTTCATGTTCTTTAATATTATCTTTTTTTACTGATACCACGTTGTGCAATCTGGAAGTTTTTAACAATAATACTCATAAGGATTATATATATATATATATATAATAAGGAAAACAAGAATAATGCCAAATGCAGTTTAATGGCCACCAAGAAAATGTATCACCAGTAGATTTTCTCTTTTCAGCGGCCATTGCAAAAAGTACATTTTGGACCCTGAACACACACGTTCAAGCCAAAGGCACATGTTGGCTCTGGGTTGAAGTTCACATATTCTCCAAGTCTCAGAAGACAGAAGGGACAGAAAGGCTACAGTAAACAGAACAAAACGTATTTCAGTTCACACATCACTTTAAATCCCCTCCCAGGCAGGCAGAGACCATGAGACCCTGCATTGTTGATCTGTATTCTAGTGGTTGTGGCACATGGATTCGATGAGAGTGTGAACCGTTCATTTGTATTCACGTGACTGTACCTCAGCCTCAATTCCCCCCACATTCAACACCAGACTCCGTAGCACTAACAAGAAGTCTCTGCTTGCGAGCAAGGTAGTGGCTTTCTTCAGCACCCTGTCAAGATAAAATCACTCCAGACAATCTCAGGCCTTTTCCTATTCCGCCTGTCGGTATGCCGCATGGAAGCCGTAAAAATGCCAGATTATTTTATTGAGACGCTGGTAATTGTCCCGGCAGTTTAATCGTGCCTTTACAAAAGACGGCGTAATGATGGACCGTTAACATAATGAGTGGCTCTGTCACCTCCTCCTGTGTTTCAGTCCCGTGTGTGTGTGCTTTCCTTTATCTGAATCCAAAAAAGGTCTCCATTTCTTCTTTTCTCTCGCCAGATTATAGGGGCGGATCGGACATGCCGACTGAATGGATGACTGACTCTAAATGAGCTCACACCAAGGGTGCATATTTCAGATCTGACCAGACACATGCACACACACACATAAAGGCCAATACATATTGTCAGGTGTGCTAGATACGACACCAGACTAGGACTGGGCGGTATGATGGCAGAAATGTGTCACCCGGTATATGTCGCAGTACATATATCTAAGCACAGGGGCATGAGGAGGGAGAGCATGTTAATTTTCTCTTATGTCACCTCTTTGTCTTTTTTTATTGTTTTATACTGTCTAAGAAAGGAGTAAGCAGAGTTTCCACTTTTTGCATGGAGAATTGTTAGATTGTGTTAAAGGATTGTACATAGGCCTAATCAAAAAATTATTAAAGCACGCATTATTGACAGATACGATATTGAGTTTGTTAGGAAAAAGATATCTGCTCAGTAGGACAACACTACTGCCAATAAATTCCACAATTGAAGAGCTATAATTAAATAGTTAGAATGAAAAAATGTACAGCCATATCCTTAGATCTCGCATGAATCTAAGAATAACGCAAATGTCAGGGAATGTTGAGATATTATAGTTCCTCTCAAAAGGTGAGAGTTTACTGCTCAAGCCTTCTAATACCAACACACTCTCATGGCAATTATAACTATTTTAAGTTTTGCCAAATTGGTGGAGAATTCATATGTATTCGTATGATCCCATTCGTACATTTTTGTACATTCTGCTTACCACTTAGAATTAGGTTCAGGGGTGGATCTTCATGGTTGCTTTAAAGAAAAAAATTTTTATTTTCATACCAATCAACTTGTATGAGTACTTGCAAAACCACCAAGTCATAAAATATTTATGTTTTCTCATGAGATTGGATTGATTTCTACTCACTGAAAAGATCAACAACATAAAAGTACTGTAGGCATGAAGCACTGCTGAAAGTTTAATTAAAAAAGAAAAAATTTTCGTCCAATCTTGTGATCCTGTGATAAGATTCAATATCGTGGCATGTTCCTACAGTATCATTCCAGACAGATCTAGATGTGTGAAAATCTTCCGCATTTTTATTCATAATATATGATACTACTAAAATATCAAATACAAAAATACCATACAAAGGTGTTTGTTAAAGAATGCGTTCACCCAGAAATTTGTAATTCTTTCATCGCTTATTCATCGTTTACTCAAGACTTTAGTTCTTCTTGCAAACACAAAACATAAATTACGATTTTTAATAAAACCTGAGAGGTTTCTGTTCCTCCATTGAAAGTCCATGTAACCAAACTTTGAGGCTTCAAAAAGTGAATAAAAAACATTGTAAACGTAATCCATATAAATCGAGCAAGTCTTCCTAGTCTTAAGAAGAGACACAATCACTTTATATGATTTGATTGAGGCTTTTTTTTTTAGGTGGGAAACAATGAGATTTGTTCTTGAATTTCACGCAAGTACAGTTGGACTACCATTTACCATATTTGATACCAAGACTTCTATAGATATCGCGATATATCATTATCGAGAATTCTTTTGGGCATGATAACAGTGTAGAGAAAAATCTGATATTGTGACAGCCCTACTGTCAATAGTTTTGTGTTCTCTTGCAAATGGTTTGCGTTCCCTCAAGAAACTTCGCGTTTACTCGTAAAAATGTTCGCATTCCCCTGAGAAAAATTGCATTAGTTTGTGTTATTAGCGAGCTAATGCCATTTTTATCAGGTGAACACGTGACATTTTGGACGCGAACACAATTTTTCTCATAGGAATGCAAAAGATTTAAGATATATAAGAGAAAATGCAAAGAATTGACAAATAATTTTTCCTCCCATCTCATATTTTTTCCTTCACCATGTCCCTTTTGGGGCTCCGTAAAATCAGTGTAAGACTTTTTAAAGAATAATATTTTAATATCTATTTTTATGAAGAATGCATTAATAATATAAATAAAAAGTATGAATATCAAGTAACATAAGTCAAATACTTACATCAAGTAAATAAAAAGATAAATAATCAAATGAAATGCATCCTTAATTCACTATAGACTACCCAAAAAAAGCCATTACCACGTGGTTATTATATGTAAAACATTTTGTTGTTGCATTTATGGCAATGATTGTTATACTTTTGTATATATTTATTATGATTACTCATGCAATGATATAAGATTTTGGTCACAGATTCCACCTTTACACCAAGTTCTGTACGATTGAGACACACAACAGCCCTGCACATCGCACATTAATGCTCATCTATCTTGCCTACTTATCCTCGGCTGAATCAAGTCAATCCCAGTCAATATTCACTCTGAAGGGACAGCTAATTAAAAAGTCACCCCAAAAAATCATGCTGAAAGAATAGACTAAGTCTTGAATATTTAGTCACTAAGAGATGTATGCGGATAATTAGCAGGGTGAAGACAGAGAACCTGGACAGGCCAAAAGGGGAGGAGGGGCAGTTGGCATTAATGCTGCTGAGAAACAGCAGCCCTGCCAGAATAAATTCATATCCCAGCAAGATGCAATGAACAGCACCGCATAATGTAATCTGCCACAATTCAAGGTTACTAAATGTGGGGCTAACAAATGTATTCAATCCCTTAAGAGCTTAAAGGGCTAAATGAGCATTTCAAAGGTTCCAAAAGAAAAAAATTCCAAAGGTGGAATTCATTTGCCTTACATGCATGAATTTCACACACCATTGTACATGTTGGAAATTACATAATTATCACTTGAATTAACACTTTGAGAAAGGATCATTCGGATTTGCTCAAAGACTCTAACTAGAATGAACACTTCAAAAAATGCATAATGCAATGTGAAACTATGGGCTAATCATTCTTCTCATTCATAACTTAATCATTTTTCCACATGTGAAATGTATATAAGACTTGGTAGCAAAGTGTCTTTAAATGATTACACTGCAACAGAATAGTTGACAAAGCCCATTAAAGTTTCTTCTCGGACTAGAAGTCGTCTGGCTGTCAAAGTGAAGTGTGACACATAAGGACACAAACCAATCATCGTTCACATTGCTTGTATCTCCACTGTAGGAGAGGACGCGTCATTTGACCCAAAATATTTACTGTTAGCAATATATTGCATTTCTAAAAGAGGCAAAATGCACACATGCTGACTTCTGAGTGCTAAGAATAAAATGTCCCCACACGGAAAGTAAAACCTGAAAGTACAAAAGCTTAATAAACATACTGAAAATGTCTTACTGAACGTGTACAAATGGTTTGTGTGTGGGTTACTATTGAGTAAGGAGACGGAAAATATCATCAGACAAAATTCCACGGAGATTCCCAAACATGACAGAAAAACAAACATGCGAAAAAGTGTCCCTCTCCATCAATGGCTGTATAAAATGTGCCTCTGGCCATCTAGCTGCATGGGTGGCTATATGTCTTTCGTCCTCTGAGGGAAAAGTGTGTGTGTGTGTGTGTGTTGTGTGTGTGTGTGTGTGTGTGTGTGTGTGTGTGTGTGTGTGTGTGTGTGTGTGTGCGTGTGTGTGTGTGTGTGTGTGTGTGTGTGTGTGTGTGTGTGTGTGTGTGTGTGTGTGTGTGTGTGTGTGTGTGTGTGTGTGTAAGAAAGAGAGAGTTTATATTGCACTGATGGTCTGCAAGACTAGCCCTTAGACTAACTGAATGTCTGTTTTGGTTTTACTCCTGTTTTTAATCCTGTACCACTTATGGCTTTTGGTTTTTGTTCACAATCCTATAATAAACTTGTTGTGGCCTATTGGTTGGAACAGTGGCATTTCTGGCTCACTTGGCGCACTAGGCCGGATAACACCTTAAATCAGCTTAGTACATTATAATACATTTTTGCCTATAGTGATACATTTTTCAAATACCCCACAAGGAAACCCAGGTTCAAATCCAGACTAAATATGTCATCATTTTTAATAAACCAAGCAAAATTGCAACTGAACTTGACAGATAATGCATATTTGTTTTATGTAATTGAGAGCTTTGACATTTTGATAATAACTGCTGATGTGTTCCACTGAAAAATGGCATGTCTTTTGAAGCAAAATGCATGGATATGGATAATTTCCTGTTTAAAGTAAATGATCTTCCTTATTTCAGATAATCATCAAAGATTCCTTTTTTCGGGTGGAAGTTGCATTCAAAATCCACTCAAAAATATGAAGGCTCAAATTTGAATGACATGATGACGATAATGGCTTGTAAGAGGATGAGTTTCCGTACCACACACACACAGCACCCATTCACTTTCTCAGTATCTCTCTCTTTGCTCCTGTTTAAGTTTGTATGAGTACGCCTACTTGAAAACATTGTGACATTCACATTTATCTCATAAATGTAACCCATTTATATTCCATATTCAATGTAGGAGTTTTAAATCTAAGACCACTAAATGAAGCATGACTGTAGAAGTAATGCCTCAGCAAGGCTATTAAACATTATATGGGTAAAATAGAACTGTCATCATCAATCTGAGGGGTTTTTCTTTCTCTTCTTCGCTCCAGCATGCCAAGAAAGCCTCCCTTAAAACGTCTGCTTACAGCCTGTTGCCCAATGCACACGCGCATTCTCTTGAGACTGTTTGATAAAACTAAGTCTCAGTGGAATACACAAATCAAACAACAGGACGACATGGAGACAGCCGCGTGGGTTCTAGTTAGGAGGTATCCTTTTGACAAGAGCTCATGACTCCACAGTCTCAGGCTTCTGGTTCTTCATAATTCTTTAAAGCTATTTTGCATAGCTGCAGTATAGGATGCGCCCTGCACGCTACCTGCGGACCGCGCGAGATGCCACGATGACGCGCACAGCTTGACGGACAGGGTGTCAGGCTGCTGCTTTAATGATGGAGCTAATGTGCCGTGAACTAGCGCATTAAATGCAAGAGACAGGTAATTTTAACACACAAACATAATGACATTAGCAGGTCGTCCGTTTGGTGTGCCAAACATGATAATGACACTTATGTGCGCACTGACAATATCGTAAATCAAACCAGGAACAATGTCCTAACAGCTTAAACACCGCAACTTCCCGATAGAATAACACATAACGACATTACAATCGCAAAAGTAACAAGTTAAAGTTAAAATGCGGCGACACGGTAAAGATGATTCGTGCGTCTGCAGGCGAAGAAGGGATTCACCATTCCCCTTCACATCCGCAACAGCTGCAACTGCAGCTCATCCTCCGTTCCCCCCCCCCCCCCAAATCAGCAGAATTAATCGGAGTAAAACTCACCAAAAATTGCCAGCTGGAACAAGTAGAGCCCGATGAGGTCCATCCTGCTTAGAGCCAACAATCTTGAGGCAGTAAAAGACTTTCGCGACTGCCCGTGTCCACTAGCACCAAAGTTGTCCAGAAAACGTCGTACTGCGTTCAGTGCTGCTTTCCTCCAAAAATGCGAGGCGCAATCCAAATCATTTCATAGGTATAGAGGTACGTCGAGAATCATCTTTTATTCTCCAGCAAATCTGGCGCCAGATGAGGGAAACAGTTGCGCAAATCAGTCACGAAACGGCACTATTTTAAAAACAAGTTTAGATGCTGCGTTAATAACCTCATTAGCACTCAAGACACTAATTAAAGAGGGGTGTTGGTCTTTCGGAGTAAATTCGTCTGTTTTTTTTTGTGTGATGCTGTGTCTCTGTCTAACTCCTGAGCGCACGAGAACTGCACTGACACCAAATCACTGGACGCGCAAGAGCACTGCGCTCTGCCCTCCGACTCCACTGACAGCAGAAAGGAGCGAATGCAATTCAATGTTATATTTATTTTTATAGTATATAATTAGTTATTGTATATAATGATTATAATTACTAGTATTTAACTATCAATTTTAATTAGTATAGTTATTACATTTATAATTCATTTAAAAATGATTATTTGTTTACAAGATATAAAAGAACGTTTCTTTATTACAAGATACGTTTTCAAATACAGTGAAATATAAATTAAATATTAGAAAAATATATTTCCTGGATTAGTGCTTTCTGTGGTATGCTAGAAGGTCACCCACATAAACAGGGAAAGAAAATGTCATTTTAAAGTTTTAAAAATAAATTCTTCACTGATTCTTGAGTCATGGGACAAAACATGTCCCACAACTTTACCTGCCTAAAGTTCTTAAAATAGCAACAGTTACACTACTCAAACTCTATAAAAATATAAAATATCTAAAAATACACTCACCTAAAGGATTATTAGGAACACCTGTTCAATTTCTCATTAATGCAATTATCTAATCAACCAATCACATGGCAGTTGCTTCAATGTATTTAAGGGTGTGGTCCTGGTCAAGACAATCTCCTGAACTCCAAACTGAATGTCAGAATGGGAAAGAAAGGTGATTTAAGCAATTTTGAGCGTGGCATGGTTGTTGGTGCCAGACGGGCCGGTCTGAGTATTTCACAATCTGCCAAAATACTGGGATTTTCACGCACAACCATTTCTAGGGTTTACAAAGAATGGTGTGAAAAGGGAAAAACATCCAGTATGCGGCAGTCCTGTGGGCGAGAATGCCTTGTTGATGCTAGAGGTCAGAGGAGAATGGGCTGACTGATTCAAGCTGATAGAAGAGCAACTTTGACTGAAATAACCACTCGTTACAACCGAGGTATGCAGCAAAGCATTTGTGAAGCCACAACACGCACAACCTTGAGGCGGATGGGCTACAACAGCAGAAGACCCCACCGGGTGCCACTCATCTCCACTACAAATAAGAAAAAGAGGCGACAATTTGCAAGAGCTCACCAAAATTGGACAGTTGAAGACTGGAAAAATGTTGCCTGGTCTGATGAGTCTCGATTTCTGTTGAGACATTCAGATGGTAGAGTCAGAATTTGGCGTAAACAGAATGAGAACATGGATCCATCATGCGTTGTTACCACTGTGCAGGCTGGTGGTGGTGGTTTAATGGTGTGGGGGATGTTTTCTTGGCACACTTTAGGCCCCTTAGTGCCAATTGGGCATCGTTTAAATGCCACGGCCTAGCTGAGCATTGTTTCTGACCATGTCCATCCCTTTATGGCCACCATGTACCCATCCTCTGATGGCTACTTCCAGCAGGATAATGCACCATGTCACAAAGCTCGAATCATTTCAAATTGGTTTATTGAACATGACAATGAGTTCACTGTACTAAAATGGCCCCCACAGTCACCAGATCTCAACCCAATAGAGCATCTTTGGGATGTGGTGGAACGGGATCTTTGTGCCCTGGATGTGCATCCCATAAATCTCCATCAACTGCAAGATGCGATCCTATCAATATGGGCCAACATTTCTAAAGAATGCTTTCAGCACCTTGTTGAATCAATGCCACGTAGAATTAAGGCAGTTCTGAAGGCGAAAGGGGGTCAAACACAGTATTAGTATGGTGTTCCTAATAATCCTTTAGGTGAGTGTATATACACAGTACAGCCTACATTAAATTGAAAAAGTGTTTAAGTGTAATTTAAAGAAAAAATACTGTGTATAATTTGTATATAATATTAAGGAATTGTGCTCGTTTTGTCACAAATGTCAACTCAGTCACAAATTATACCGAATTTTTTCTTCAGATATTTATTTGATTAACTTTGCTCTAGCTTTCTCACAGAGCAAACACATTACAAAAAAAACTACTGTGACAAATACTGTGGAAAAAAAAATAAGTAAAGAGAAGGCACACAAAAACAAATTATCATTTGACAGTGTTTTCAGTTTTTGAGTTGGTCCTCTAAGCAAATGTGATGTGCAAAAGTTAGTTTACCTTTATTGATGAAGATCAACTATGTAAGACAACCCATCTAAGACAGAGATGCTCTAAAATAGGTAAAAACCTTCAAACATGTTCAGCAGATTCAACCAAAATAATTCTGTGATACAGCATACATAAACTTTTACTTTTCAAGTTGTTTAGGCTTTCCCCCCCAAGAATCAGTAAATATTTATTTATTTAGTTTGTGTTTTATGGTACGGCAATTCCATCTCAAACAGAGAAATATTTATTCAAGCTGGGAAGCAGAGCTCTGAGCCCTCAGTGTAAATAAGAAATGAGTGACATTTCCATTAGGTTTGGCAAAAGTTGAAAATATGTGTGTGATTGCTTGAGCTGTGTTCGATCGCACTGTATGTTTCCTCTTTTCATCACTTTCATCACTGAAGTGTGGATGTAATAATTATGACATAATACCTACTGCAGGTATGTGAGTGACAAGGAAGAGAGATTGAACACGTGAGAAAAAGAGAACGATAGATTGCTAGAGAGAGAGAGAGAGAGAATTTGGCCAGAAAAATGTTTGCCAGCAGGGGTTTGGCACAGCATCCTCTCTCACATGCTGGAAAACTGTGGAAACAGGCATACTAACGGCCCATCTGTTGAGGGAGAGAGAGAGAGAGAGACAGAGACATAACAGAAAGTCCTTTTGCGCAGTGCTGACAGGTGATGACTCTACAGCACATCCTCTTTAGTTTCATCCTGCAGGTTCTGCGCTCAAGTGTAACTTTTATGCAGTTAGAATCATAATAAAAGTAAAATGTAATTGTAAATAATGGCATGTTGTGGGTTTGAGGTGGGATATGGGTAAGGATGTGGTAGGTTAAGGGTGCGTTAAGGTGTAAGGGAAGTGTTAACAGTGAAATTATAGACCGTAATTACAGAAATGAATTACAGTTTTATTTACATCCAGGTATTTTTTTAAATATTAGTACAATGTAAAAACATGTACAATATATGTACACAATAAGTGCATTGTATATAAATGATTAAAGGGATAGTTCACCAATTTACCCTTAAGTCAGCCAAACACAATCGGAGTTATATTTAAAAAAATCATGGCTCTTCCAAACTTTATACTGGGAGTGAATAGTAACTGAGAATTTGAAGCCCAAATATCCATATTAATAACTTTATAAACTAGAATCACTGGCTCCTGTAACGGCCGTACGTGAGTCTTGATGTGGCGGAACAGTGACCTCTGACCCGACGCATGATTGATGAACGCGGAAGCGCAGAAGATAGAGATAAACAAAACACTGGTCACGAATTTAAGTCTAAAAACGAGGATTTTTAAAGAAAAAATGTCGGAGGATTTCGAGATAAGAGAAGAGGAGCTTGAGTTTGTTGCCCAGCCCTATTTGTTTGAACTGCGAGAGGAGTCTACTCTCACCTAAGCTTACGCTACTCCTTCATCCTACGTCATACGCCGGAACTCGACTCTCTCATGAACCGATGGACGGACGTTACTGGAGGCTAGTGATTACACCTAGTCATATACACCTAGGATGGCTTGAGGGTGAGTAAATTACGGGATAATTAATAATTTTGTGTGAACTAACCTTTTACTTGAAATGTACTCAAAGACACTTAAAGACTCCTTATAGTGTAACCAAAAAGCAAGAAAAAAAAAGGATACAAAATCATGAAACCAATCAATTTAGTCACTGGACATTGACTCAAAACATTATTAGTTACCTTATAGTATATAGCATACCTTCCCTATGTGACAACTATGTCGCATTATTCTTAATTTCCTTTCTACTGAAATTCATGGTCTAGAATGACAAGTAGGCCTCGTTATTAAACAATTTTTTTATACATTGCCGTGGGTTATTATCTACGCCATTTCATCTCAGCTTAGTCTAAACTCTAATCTCCTTTAATTAGTTCATCTATCAAACACTTGCACCTTCGGATGTTATTTGAATGTATATACATTCGAAATTAAAACGTACATGCTTTGAATTTGTCTGTGGGCTCAACCATCCATTTATTTCCCAAATTATCCACTCTCACTCTCTGTCTCTCTTTTCAGCTCTTTATTAGGTCCACACTTCTCTCTGAATCACTAGACGTGTCATAGAACCATCAGCCATACCATTGAGAAAGTGTAACCAACAGAGTGATTTATTTATTTAACTTCCCTTACAGAAATTTATATCAGCTTATAATGATTTCAGTCATTATCATGCTTTTCACTTTAGACCACTGCCTCAAATAAATGAGTCCTTCCTTCGAAAGAATTCTATTAATACTTGGGTCATTACATTAGTGGGTTACCATAATCTTTAGTTTAGAATTAATTATACATTCTGCATTAATCTCATTAATTGTGAAACCTGCATATTTCTTGGTAGTTTTCTGCCAGGTATGAAAAATAGTTATTAATTAGCTAAAAGTGTAGGCTACTATAGCCTTCTACTGAGTGCTATAACTTTCTAGTTTGTAGTAACACTTTAGAATACTGTAGGGGCGGCAGTGGCTCAGTGGTTCATGTAGGTTGTCTACAAACCTGAAGGTTGGTGGTTCAATCCCCGGTTCCACCTGACCAAGTGTCGAGTGCTCCATGCTCCATGAGCAAGACACCTAACCTCAGCTGCTCCCGACGAGCTGGATGGCGCCTTGCATGGCTGACACCGCCGTCGGTGTATGAATGAATGAGTGAGTGAATGGGTGAATGTGAGGCAAAATGTAGACCGTTTCCGTCATTAATGAATAACTACACAGAAACAAATGAGTAACACACTATTAACATTCTAGTAATCACTGTTAACTAACAAGAAGCTTCGCCATGGCCAATCAGTAACTACTATTTTTTTCATACCTGAGAACTAAGAACTACTAAATACAGGTTCATAATTAACATGAATAATGCCTAATTTGTAATATAAGGTAACCCATTAGTAATGTGTTACTACATCCTTCTAAAGGAACTAATAATAATTTGGATCAGTATTTTAAAGGGAAAAGCATGATAACTCTCTAGTAATTACTGAAGTCATTGCTTTTGAGTCTTTTGTAATGTTTTGAATAGTACAGTTATTCCTTCTGATGGATTTGATAACACTTTAGTCATTAGTGTGTTTCCATGATCTTCACTTTAGAATACTGATCCAAATAATTACTAGTTCCTTTAGAAGGATGTAGTAACACCTGAGCCATACTATCCAAAACCTTACAAAAACCTCAAAAGCTTACAATGACTTCAGTCAATATTAGGTAGTTATCAAGCTTTTCACTTTAGAGTACTGATCCAAATTATTAGAAGTTCCTTTAGAAGGATGTAGTAACATTACTAATGGGTTACCATTACCTTATATTATACATTATGCATTATTCAAATTAATTATGAACCTGTATAGTTCTTTCTTAGTAGTCCTCAGTAAAGTATGAAAAAAATAGTAGTTACTGATTAGCTATTAGTGAACTACCTAAGCGCTATTACTTACTAATTTGTTAATCAGTTTCTTGTTAGTTAATAGTGATTAGAATGTTAATGTTCCTGTGTAGTTATTCATTAATGACGAAACAGTATTCTAAAGTGTTACCTCGTTAATCAGAGTTTCTTGTTATATTGTGTTACTCATTAGTTTCCAACGTAGGAACAATATTCTTAAGTTTTACACATAATAGAAATGAGGCTGGAGCTGAGGGGGTGGAGAAATGATGGAAGAATTATAAGAGGGCCGAGGTAAGAAGTTATTTATATATACAGTACTATTGCAAAGCGATTGACGGGGTACAATAAACATACTCCTTCTGAAGTCCATTTAGTTCTTCAGACATTTTGTTTGTAAAAAAAACAAAACAAAAAAACATTACATTTGATCTTGTTCTAGCAGACATTTATCCGAAGCAGTCTAACGTTATGGATGTAATTACATGTGCATTTCATTGACAAGAGTAACCTCTCTAATGGATCCTCACATAAACATTTTATATCAATAGAATATTCACTTTCTGTCTCTTGGAAGCAGACACAGTACAAGGAGTAAACGACTACAAACCTATTAGGAATATTTCTCTAATACCCAAGAGAATTCAGCTGGCATTATTCACTCATTCCTCCATTCATCAATTAATCCATTCATTCATGCAATTATCTCAAAGGAGATTCTGAACCTGAGATGGTAAACAATGACTAAACACGCCGAACAACCCTTTCTGTCCTCACCAATCATCAAACTCCTCTGACATGACACCATCCTAATTTATTGACTCGACATACTATTAAAACGCAATAACAGGACTCATTTTCAATTAATTTATAATGTCATTCTATTTGGGTAATTGCTGTCATTGTTGTAATTGTGTGTGCTTACAGAGCTGACCTCACTGTCTCTGAGGAGAAGGAACGTGTCAGCAGAAACAGAGGGAGGTGACAACACTGATTTTTACTTATTATTCCAACTCTGAGACATTAATATGCCAATGGAGCCACAGGAGGGTAAAATTTGTCTGAGTGTGTGTCTACTATATGTGCGACAGAAACAATTTCAGCATGATGCATCTGGTGTGAGACTAATTTTAATGTGCACAGGAAGAGCGCGTGTGAATCTGATGTGTGACATTTCATGGAAAGCAAGGAGAGAACAGGTCATGCCTTTACATACAACCTTGAATTTGTACTCGTAAGGTTTCTTCTCTTGGAGAGACCTGAGAGCAGCATCTTTTCATAATATAGCCTACATAATTTAAAGCACACACAAACTTGCATGCATACATTCAGCACATCCTCAGACTTAGCCAGACATAACAATTCTAAGATTTCCTTGAATTGGTTTAGGAAATAGTGTCTTTCTCACCCCACCTTTGCACGTATCACATTGCCTTTTGGGTCTCATTTATCTCTCTTTACTGAGTAATGACCATTACTGTCATCTATTTGCAGTGTTCTGAAAGATCATGACAGTGATTTCCCTCATAATGAAAGACCAAAACTGTCCTGAAATCCATTTTTTATCTTTTAATATCTCTAAATTTTTTTTAAAGTTGATTTCTTGTCCCCCCCCCAAGGACGCTATTGGAAAGGAAAAATCGTATCCCCCTTAATGCATGATCAAAAACATAGCAGATTATTATGATATCTTGTACCAACTAATTAACCCTCTGGGGTCTAAGGTGTTTTTGGGGTCCTTGAGATGTTCTGACATGCTGTGACATTTGTGTTTTTTTCAGTTGCTTATAAACATATTAATGGCACAGGTGAAATTACACTATATTTAGCACAAACATGGCTATGATAATATGTGATATAATATGTATGTACATGTTTGTATATTTGAGAGAATATTGTTTATGCGTGGTTATTGAAATAAGGCTACAAAACACATAATACATATGTGTCCACAAGACTTTTGACTAATGGATGTTGTTGCCTAGTGTTTTTTCTTCAAAATGATCTGAAAAACATCCTGCCTAATCATTCACATAAAACTGTGAATTGGGTTTTATTGTGAAAAACTTTTTTTTGTTTGCCAAGGCAATATGCGAATGGGCTTGAACAATCCAAGCCCCATCATAATTAGGTGATTCTCACCTGACCTGATAATAATGAGCCTTTCATTCAGGTGTCACACAAGCAAAAATTGAAAGGACAACATACATACATACATATATATATATATATATATATATATATATATATATATATATATATATATATATATATATATATATATGAAGAGTTCAGATGCAAAAGCCTCTAAGTGCCATTTGAAATTTTCTTCTAGAATGATAATTTTTATCAAGCTTGTATATTTAAGTTCAGTAATTTCACTTAAATGGCAATGAAGATTACCTAATAATTGTCATTTAAGTGAAATTACTGAACTTAAAATGTACAAGCTTGATAAAAATTATCATTCAATCAATTATCATAAGCTTGCATTGGATAACAGGTGATTTTTACAAAACATAGGCTACTATATATTTAACATATGAGCAGAAACTGTCTAACTAAAGCTTATTTGATGTCTATTTTATAGTAAAAACTTTCTAATCTATTTCGTCTGTAACAGTAGGCTATGCATCTGTGCTTCGTTTGTTCGTCTTTTTGGTTTTACAGATACTATTCTATATTGCGGTTAGAACAAATCTCAGTAGTCTTACTAATGTAGGAGCGAGAGTGAATGAACGCACAGCGCGCACACGCGTCTGTGAATTCGTCCATTCATTCGCACACAGACACGCATTTAATATTTAAACAGTCTTTGTGCAGTTTACAGACACTATTCAATAACGCGATTAGAACAAAGCACTTAAGAATAAATGACTTACTACATCAGCTGAATCCGTGCTCCTCGAAATGAAACAGGTAACTGAGTTAACTTTTCCAGGAATTATTCCTCACTGCGCAGCAAGACGAGATAAAGGTTAGCGCGTTCTGATGTGGGCGTTTTCATGGCAAGCCTCAACATTAACATTTGAATAGCGCGCGCTCTCAGTGGGCGTGGTCACATTAACACGTGAAAGGAAAAAGACAGACATCTCTCTCTTTTTATACAGATTACATCAACTGAGAATAGTTGCTTTTTTATATAAGTTACTTCATTTAAAAGAAGAGAATTTCAGCTTCATAAAGAGAAATCTTTCGTGTCTCTGTGACAAGTATTTATTGAGTTACAGTTCATTTTTCGGACGCGTTTCAGAAAGATTTTTGCGGAGACAGTGTGAGCTGAAAGCGCACCCTGTTTATTTTATTTATTTTACAAAAACACAAGGTTTTGATGTTAATAAGAGTGTACACAAAAAAAAAGAAGACATTTAACAGTATTGAATGATGTGTAACACTTATATGTAAGATCAAAATCAACAAAGTATTTTGAGTTTGTTTTGCACTGATAAGAAAAAAAGTGAGCAGATCACGCCGGCGTGATTGCCGAGAGGGTTAACCAGTTAGCCACTAACTTGGATGGGTTAAATACAGAGGACACATTCTGAATATGGGTTACCACTTGGCCTTCACGTCATGTGTCACTTTTTGAAAATAAAATAACATTACAAATGCTTGAATAGACTTACTGTAGTAATTTAGGGTAAGGCAAAAACTTTCAAACAAAATGAAGTTACTTAGTGTAGCTTTTATTGTCATCCACTTCCAGTTATTTTTATACAAAACAGCTTGTTATGCTACTTGAGACTGCAAACTTTCTTAACATATCACTTTGTTGCATTGTCATTTTCATAAACACATTGGTTTGTAGCTGTGATATACTGCTCCTTTCAAAAGTATTTACACTTGAGATATTCATGGCTGATTCATCAACACAGCAGCTGGTCTATTTTGCCTTCCTGTGCAGACGGTATATGTAAGTCACGCAGGACTTAAACTCGCCTATGGTAACAGAAACACTACTAAAATCTACTAAATAATCATTAGTCTACTCTTTAAAGAACAAAAATAATAATTCCTTTGCAACATTTATTTCCAAATTACTACAGTAGTGCGGATAGTTTTACCGTTTACTGCAGCTTACGTCTAGTCTATACTTCTAGCCTACACCGCAAAATAAGGTGGCTAGAAAACATCAAAAGTTGTCTCGGCCAATGAAATGGCTTTGAAGAACACGGTGCTAGGATTCAGCAGGTGAATAGGATATTGCATGACACAGGTCTTATTGAGAACGCTAACTCGCATTAACTCGGGCAACCTGAATTTTTGATAAAAAAAAAATCTAAATGTATGCATTTTGTCAGATTTATTGGTGATTTGAAATATGTTATTGAAACCTAATCTTGAAAGACAGTTTTGGAGATTTCATACTTGACCCATTCAAGTACATAGAAAATAGCTGCCTGGGGGTGTTGCAAAGATGGCCGCCGAGAGAACTTTTGCTTATGGTCATGTTATAGTGTGGGTTATGTAATGAGATTTCACTGCATGGAGCAGTGGGTGTGACAGGGGGATTGTGGGGCAAGGTGAAAAAGATAGGATTCACCTAGAAATGATCCCACAGGGGCAACCTGGGATGAATTACTGAACACAAGGCACAGCAGAAGTGCCCTATATAATGAGGGTGAATAACTTAATGTCTGACCGAGTGAAGGAACGAGAGAGAGAGAGAAACTGATGGTGTGGTGTTCCAAGCTCACAGTGACAAGAAAATTGAGCATTTACTCTCTGAATTTTCCACCCCCTCCCATGCTTTAAATACTAGGAGGACAAACCTCATGCTGTGGGGTGGAAAAGTGCATGTTTCTTTTACACATCTGTCTGTAACCAGCCCACCACTTCATAGAGTTAGTAGTTAGTAGAGTAGCATTAAAGAGCGGTTTGTCTGAGGGAGTCAGAATTATAACTGTATTCTTAATCAGAATGTTCTTTTCCCGCTGTGGACTATACAGTCAAACGCTACATGAAGTGTGCAGAGAAACAGAGCTGTGAGTGTGCTGTGTTGGGGAAGCTATTTAAAATGGTTCCTTGTTAAGCAACAAGCGACTAAAAATGCAATGTGTTGTACAGTAATTAGAAGCTACTAAGAGTTTCTATATTGAAGCTACTAAAATGATAATGATCAATACCTGTTTAAATAGGGCAGACTGGGAAGGAAAACACTGTTTGCTAATGGATTTAACTCAGTGCTCTAAACTTGATATACTTTTTCCACATTTATGTGTTGCAAGTTAAAGTCATTTTTATGTCAAGTACAAAGAGAGCTGCATGCTGTTACAATCTACTCCACAGGGTGAGTTGTAGCAGTGAGGTGGGTTGTAAAACTAATAGAAAACATGGACATCAGTTTAAAGTCTCAATGTAATAGACGTAGTGATAGATCTTTTCTTTCATATCGTAATGTACATAAGAGTGAAATGGATTATCAAAAAAATGTAGAGCAGGGACTTTATCAGTTTCAGGATCTGAATGCAAGGTCAAGTTTGAATTTAGGATAGGCGCAGGGTTTAAGCAGACTAAAAGATGGGAGAAATCTGGCATTCATCACCACAAAGAAGTCTGTCGTTTCAACTGCAGATCATATTGAAATTTTAAATAAAAATTACAAGCCAAAAAAAATAAATAAAATGAAACATGCACTGATGAACTGATCACAATAAGAGCAATGAGATGCATTTAAAAAATAGTTATGGTGAATTTCCGGTAACACTTCCTTTTACAGTCCTGTTACCCATGTACATACTATGTACTTATAATAGTAATTACAATTACTGGGTAATAACTAGGTACTAACCCTGAACCTACCCCTAACCCATGTATTACCCTTAACCTTCTTAGCCAGTACTTTCTAGGTAAGTACACTGTAATGGTGCGTTCACGTGCTGGTAATTATGGTAAATACCAAAAGCCGACATGGAAAATGCACATGAACACCCCCATATGTGGTATTTTCCACTGGGCAACTCGTAGGATATTTTGATGCACGAGTTGCCGAGATGAGATAACCTTTGACCTTTTCAAAATGGCGGAGAGCAACGCCAGTGTCGTGAATGGTAAAAATATGTACTATTCATGATCTAGAAAATATACAGCATATTATTTACTGTTTGAGTTTTGATAAATCATTTTCTTGCTGTAGCAGATGACTTAAGCAATCTAAAATAGTTTTAGCTAATAACAGGTCTGGATCTCCATTTTTTTACCACATTACGACAACAAAAGCACTTGAACGCAACACACTGGTAAATACCAGTTCACAAGTGGAAAATATCATATTTTCCATAGCACATGAACGCACCATAAGTACACGTAAGTACTGTACTGTAAAAGGAAGCGTTACCGAATTTCCATTTCATGCCGACTTTAACAAAAGAAATACATGTGGAATTTAAATGTAATCGATCAATCAATCAATCAACCAATAAATAAATAACATTATATACCAACCACCATCTACAGTACTCACTTCATTTAATTTTAAGCATTCTACACATTTTACCATTCAAAGGGATTTTAAAAAATGTAAAAAGGGTTATCAGTTCTGTAATTTAGAATCCATAAACTTGATCATATTGGTTTCAGTAGGGAGAATCAGCACGGAGAACCCCTATTTCTGAAGATTTAAGAGAAAATTACTTTGTCCCATGACACCACTTGGGTTGTACAATAAGTAATCTGTAAGTGCAGAAAAACGATGGTGAAATATTAGACTGTCCTGTGGCTACAACACAGACTGTTCATTTCGCTCTGTGCAGTCAAAACCATTACGCTTTAGATCATAGGCGTAGATTACGCGGGGGACGGGGGGGACGTGTCCCCCCCCACTTTTTATACAATGTAAATTCGTCCCCCGCACTTTTTCATAGGGCGAGTGTGTCTACGACAAGCTGAGGTTTTCGCGGGTGTGTATACCCTACATCGATATTTAAAATCCAAAGAGTCAAGGATAGTCTATCTACATCCGTGACTTTCACGTTTCCATGGTAATCAGTCACTCGTGCATTAGCCTACGACACGCCCATGCGCGCACCCGCGCCGAATCCATCAGTTTCGTAGAGTTCAAAATGGCAAAAAACTCTTCACTCCTTTTTCTCGAAAAAGTCAAGCTCTGTAAGTAAGTTGTCATGTAGTATCCGAATTGTGTTCGTAGATCCGCCTATTTCTCTTGTTAAATAATTAACAGGTTTTGTTGTAAATTCACTACCCGAACAAACATGCAATATTTTCAATCTATTTTACTCGTAATACATTTTATTTTCACAGATATTTTATCAAAGCCCTTTAAATTAGAATACACATGCTAAATGTGAATGCTGAATTTGTATTTTCATGCATCAACAGCCCCGATCTGCTTGAATCAGGCAGCGGTGTAACGTGTACATGATGTTTATCATAATTTGGTAACACTTTACAATTAGATAAAAAAGTTTGTAGACAAACTTTAAGTTCTCTTGAAAAAGCCTAACTAGAAAGTTTGAAGTAGTTTTAAAAAAAACTTGAAGTTTGAAGGTTTTCAATTGGAAAGTTTTAGTTTAGTAAGACAGACTTTGTTTAGGCTAGTAGGAAAATGTACTTTTGCCAAAAAAAGAACTTTAATTTTAAGTAAATGTTATTTTTAAATCAGCTTCAGTGTGATATTTAACCATATTATCATGCTTAACACTGATAATTTGAATAATTAAAATGCGATGATCAGATATCTAAATGAGAGAATATCATGTTTGGGCAGTTGGATTATTTATTTTTTTAACAGTGGATTCGGGGGACTCAAAGTGCACCAGATTAATGAATTTATCTTTAAAATGTACAAAATTTTCACACACGGGGGGGGGGGGGTGGTATGTCCCCGGACCCCCCTAGAGGTACCGAGATCCACCTACAAAAATACTGTGCCAGAGCAGACTATATGATGGTCTACGAAAAATACACATTTTATTATCTTATTAAAATACATGATCACGATTTTAACACCTCCGCCTCATTTTAAGCCAGGAAAAACCCTGCATGTGCAATATAAAGAACTGGACAACTTTCTTTCTGTTTTATTGCTTTAAAAATAAATAGCATATTAAGCTAATTAAGCAAAAACCTCAACAAAATCTGAAGAAAAAAAACTGGTATTACACTTGACATTCTGTCCCGCTCACTTTTAAAATGCTGGCTACGCCCCTGCTTTAGATTACAGCCTGCAAAGTACAGCGTAATTAAAATGAGTTTACAGCGTAATTTTCAGTAATTGCAGTGTGCCTATAAAGTACTTATGTGTAAGTATGAGGGAACAACATGTAAAGTTTGGGGACTTTGGGGACTTTGGGGACCCCCTTTCTCTTAAAACACACAAGAACCTTTCTCCAATGTCATCACTGCAAGGACATGTAACCAGATGTATTTGATGTGTTTTTGTGTGTGTCTGTTTGTCCATGTCACATTGGAATGTCTATGATTTTGTCGTAGCCTAAAGTGAATTGTAAATGCCTTCATTATGCATTTTAAATATAACTGTATATTCCTTTAACTTTTACATAGCGTTCAGTAGAACACTCGTGGTGTGAACAACGCGAATATGCATAAAAAGAAAGTGTATTTTTGATAAGTTTTACTATCATTGAAGATTGAAATGTCTTTAGACTGTAACCCCACACACACACACACACCTAAGTTTATTGCTCTTAGACAAAGAGTAATAAAAACTGAATTCCCGCCTGTGACTTCCAACCCTCCGATTGGCCAAGCCGACAGGAAGAGGCTGGATTTCTCCAAGGTGATAAATATTGGCGCGCCACACTCTCTCGTACCTCACCTCCGTGATTTCACCATGTAATCCTCTCTCGTGATCCCCGCCCCTGGGATCTTTTCTGTTCTTTGTTTTGTTTCGTTGAGTTTTGTTTTCTGTGTTCGACTCTGTTTACTTCCACGAAGGGAAATTAACTTAGTCTGAATTATTCATTTGGTAACTTTACGTCAAAGACCTTTTAAGCTTTAAAATTGCGCGCTCTCCGGACACACCCGCACACCACGTGACGCTCTAACGCCACACATGCGCGCTCCTCGGACGAGCCGCAACCACGTGACGCTCCAACGGAACACACAAGACACGCAGCTCATTCACGCAGCCGTGTTCAGCCACATAAGAACCAAAATGCAAGTATTCGTATCGAGTCTTCAGAGCAGTAAGATTGTGTTTTTCCGGGTCTCTCAATGGTCTTAAAGCCTGTAATTTGCCACTGATACCTCCAGTCTCTCTCCATCTCTCTCTCCCTGTTTCTTTCACTCTCAGATCCTTTTAGTGTTTTGTTCATTGTCGTTGTATTGTGTTTGTAAATACATGTATTCCTTGTAACGCTTAGCAACCGTATACGTAGTTTTCCTTATTAAATTCACTATATTCATTAATTGATTCTGATTGTATGCTCATTTTCCAGTCCCTTTAAGTGTCAAAGGTCTTATAGCTACAGGCTTACAAATTAAAGATACTTTACAGAGTATTTGCTTATAGGGCAGGAAACCCCATTCTTGTGGCCCCATTCTTCGTTTCCTGAAATCCTATAAAGTAGGATGATATTGTGGATCAACCACAAATTGTTACATGTATGCCCTGTGTTTCCCCCGTTCTTTGTGTATTTGGTTCAGTCCTGTTTCCAGTTTCCCGCTCCTCGTTAGTGTTTAGTTTATTCACCTGTGTCTAGTTCATTTGCCCCAGCTGTGCCTTGTTTCCCTAATCTGTTCTCTGTGTATGTAAACCCTGTGTTCTCCCTCACTCCTGGTCGGTTCTCGTTTATGTAAGATGTGTGTATCCTCTGTCTGTTTTTCTGCCTGTGCCAGTTTGTTTTATTAGTAAAGTATATTGTTTTTGGAAATCCTGATCTCCTCGTGTTTCCTGCCTACACACCCCGTAACAGAAGAACCGACCCAAAACAGAGATGGACTTGGCTGAAGACAGACTCTTCAACTTGCAGCAGAATGGCCGTTCGTTGGAGAGGTATGTAGAGGAGTTCCTGGAGGTTTCCCATCTAGTGAACTGGGGTGATTCCACTATTAACGGCTGCTTCCGGTTGGGACTGGACGATGATAATTTATTCCATTTCATCTCTGTGGAGAATTGTTATAAGTCCATCCCGGACTTTATTAATTATGTCCTTGAATTACATGGTTCTGATTTCCTCGTTGACTATGCAGAAGATAGTCAAAATCATCGTTCAGTTCCTAGCCGGAAGTATGTAGGCGCCCCAGTTCACCTCGATCCGGAACCCTCTGCATACCTATCCAAGAACTCCGTGTCCCTTGCTGCACCCGAGATGCCCGAGCCAGAGCTTCCGCCGCTGGTTCCGTCCAGCCAAGCCTGCACCGCAGCTTCCCTGCAGCCCTGCCGAGCCTGAGCTTCCCTGCAGCCCTGCCGAGCCTGAGCTTCCCTGCAGCCCTGCCGAGCCTGAGCTTCCCTGCAGGCCTGCCGAGCCTGAGCTTCCCTGCAGGCCTGCCGAGCCTGAGCTTCCCTGCAGGCCTGCCGAGCCTGAGCTTACCTGCACGCCTGCCGAGCCTGAGCTTACCTGCACGCCTGCCGAGCCTGAGCCCGTCGCCTGCCCGCCAGAGCCTGAGCCCGTCGCCTGCCCGCCTGAGCTTCAAGCCAGCCCTTCAGAGCCTTCTCCGCTGGTCCCGTCCAGCCCTTCAGAGCCTTCTCCGCTGGTCCCGTCCAGCCCTTCAGAGCCTTCTCCGCTGGTCCCGTCCAGCCCTTCAGAGCCTTCTCCGCTGGTCCCGTCCAGCCCTTCAGAGCCTTCTCCGCTGGTCCCGTCCAGCCCTTCTGAGCCTTCACCGCTGGTTCCATCCAGCATAGCCGGGCCTTCCCCGCTAGCCCAGCCAGAGACTTTCCATGTCCCTTCTGCCCACCCAGAGACTGTCCACGTCCCAGAGCCTGTGATTCCCCCCAAGAAAGTTTAGGCCATAGGCGCATAGGATATAGGCCACCTGAAGGTGCGTCTCCGCCATGGCCGCCCGAAGGTGCGTCTCCGCCATGGCCGCCCGAAGGTGCGTCTCCGCCATGGCCGCCCGAAGGGGATTCTCCGCCATGGCCGCCCGAAGGGGATTCTCCACCATGGCCGCCCGAAGGGGATTCTCCGCCAGGACCGCCCGAGGGGTGGTCTCCTACTCCGCCATGGCCCCCTGACCAGCCTGCTCCGCCCTGGAGGCTTCCTGCTCAGGGTAGGCCACGCCCTCGTCAGCCTCCAGGGCGCCCACCCTCCCACCCCACCCCACCCCTATTGAAGTTATACGGCGCGAGGACGCGCCTTTTTGGAGGGGGCGTAATGTTACATGTATGCCCTGTGTTTCCCCCGTTATTTGTGTATTTGGTTCAGTCCTGTTTCCAGTTTCCCGCTCCTCGTTAGTGTTTAGTTTATTCACCTGTGTCTAGTTCATTTCCCCCAGCTGTGCCTTGTTTCCCTAATCTGTTCTCTGTGTATGTAAACCCTGTGTTCTCCCTCACTCCTGGTCGGTTCTCGTTTATGTAAGATGTGTATCCTCTGTCTGTTTTTCTGCCTGTGCCAGTTTGTTTTATTAGTAAAGTATATTGTTTTTGGAAATCCTGATCTCCTCGTGTTTCCTGCCTACACACCCCGTAACACAAATCATTCTGACAATTGAGCTAATTTTAACCTGTCTGTAAAATATCTGTACCTCAGTGGTGGACCATAATCCCTTGTGGTTAAAATCTGATGTATAGATGAATGCAGGTAACAGATCATCCCCCTCGTTGGGCGATTTAACATGTATAAGTATCTGGTTCAAACCCGTATGAATAATTATTAATTATTGAATACATATTCCCCAAAACGACCCCAGATACCTTACACGAGGAAAAAGAGGAATAAGCTAAGCAAGAAAAACAAAAAAGGGACAAAACATGCTACTTTCTGTATTTGAAATAAAGTTTATTTAAAAAAAAGATTTTAGATGAATATGAAGTGTTATAAATCTGTTTTGAAATAAGTTGTTTTTCAAATAAAGATTTCTGAGGCAGTGATATTTGTGTATGAATTTTTATTGTACTTACCCTGTAACTTCATGGAACAAGAGGGTAACAAGAACCACCTTCATTTACAGCCCCCAATGTCACACTTACCCTGTAACTACATGCAAGGTAACAAGCACCTCTTTAATTTACAGCCCGCAATGTCACACTTACCCTGTAACTACATTGAACAAAAGGGGAACAAGCACCACTTACCCTGTGTAACTACATGGGACAAGAGTATATTTCCCCAGTATTAAAAAATAATTGCAATAGTTTTACTTTTACTTGCCCAAACTAAAACATCTGCACTTTTGCTATAAAAATGTACTGTATAAATACACACATATGTAATTTTTTAGAAAAACCTATATGTATTGGTACAGTATTATTACAAAAAGGTACGCAGTGTATGTTCTCACTAAATTGCTCCCAAATGTAAGATTGCTGTATCATAATAGTAGAACAAGTACCCCTTAGTTCTAAAATATTTACAGTATAAATAATTTGTTAATACTCCTGGTTGTTACCCCCTAATTCCCGAAACTTAACATATGCTATCGTTCCCTTATACTTACACGTACAGTAAGTACTTTATAGGTACACTCGTCATAATTACGCAGTACTTTGCGGGCTGTGATCTAAAGCGTTACCGTCTAAACCTCAAACCAGCCGCGGATTTGTGCCATGGTTCTGTTGCATCTGCTGGCCCTCGGCACTGCAGCGGTTAGATAAATGTGTTAGTGAAGTTCCTGCAGCAGTAATGCCAGCCTCCAGCGTCTGGCACAGGATATCAGATGTGACATGATGCATAGACAGCAAATGCAAGGAAGAAAAAAAAGAGATGAGTGAGTCTTCTATGGACCATGAAGGGCATAAACAGGAGGAGTGAGGTGTGCGTGTAACAGTGAACTATGATGACAAGATGAGACAATTCAGCCTCATGTTCTTGGCAAAACATAACATCTAAACAGCGCTCTGAGATTTGCTCGTAAGACCGTTAGCTTACCTTTAGGAGTGCTTACAGAAAACAGAAGGCTTAACAGACTTATGGGAGATCTTTTAAAGCCCCTTACAGCACAAAACATCCAGTCCACTCATCAGACTTTAGGAAAAACTGCTTACACGGATTGCTCATCATGAGGTACTGATGAAACACACAGACAGGAGAATGGCAGGGCCCTGCCTGCGGGTAAATGCGCAGGGAAACCTAGTCTGTAGTCTTACCACGGTAAAGATGGCGCAACAGGATGCAAGAACATTAGGTTTCTTTTAGGAATCAGCATATTCTCCTTTAGGATATGATTAATCACTTTAAGTTTCAGCATTTCACAAGAATAGAATTAGGGTGTATAGGTAGGAGACACTGTTGGGGACTACTAACACTACCGTTCAAAAAATTGGGATCCGTCATTTTAAGTTCATTATACTAAAAACTGAATTTATTTGATCAGAAATAGTAATTTTATTAAATATTAGTACAATTTATGAAATATTATTACAATTTTTATTTGAAATATAATCTTTTATAACAGTTCCCCCCAGCTTTGCCACTGTTTTAAATAAGTGGTGGATTTTCAAAACTCTTGGTACTAATCTATCAACAGATCAATAAACATAACTACGGTAATTGTCATGTACTGCCTTGACTTGATAAATCCAAAACAAGATGCTTGACGCAGATGAACAATGAAATCACAATTACTAAAAATAATACTGAAACACCAGAACGAAGACACAACACAAGACAATGACTGGGAGTTTAAAGGGGTAACACTTTAGAATACTGTATCTTACTTCCTGTATAACTAATAAGGAATTATTGAAGAACTAGTAGGTAATTCTGCATTAACTACTTCTTCACTGCTGTTAACTACTAAGGTAGATGTGTTAACTAATCAGTATGTAATATAATTTTATGATTGTGTTAAGTAGGCTAACAGTTAATTAATCAATAACTAATGAATTCTGTCATACCTCCTGAAGAACTACCATTAATTATCTATTTATTAAGGTTCAAGAAAAATAACTATGAAGTAACTACTAATGAAGAGTCATACACAGTAGTCACTACAATAATCCAGTTTTTTTTTTTTTAGCATTGTAGTGGTGGACGTACACAAATCAAGTGCTTGAGTAAAAGTACAGATACCCCAATATAATATTACTCCAGTAAAATTATAATTAGGCCATTTTCAAAAGTACAAAGGTAATTAATTTTTAAAGTAGGCTACTTAAAAAGTAAAAAGCATATTATTATACTTAGTTCTTATAGATTTTAAACTTATTTGGCACCATTCAAGTTCCGGCAATATTGCGGTGGTCTACATTTTACAGTGATTTGGTGATGCAAGACTTTTGCATCCTCTTCTGGAGAGTTCTCATCGCCGCCGATATGGTGCATTTCTTCTGCGAAATACAGGTTTGTGTACTTTTTATTTAATCTATGAAATCATTACTGTGCTGTAAATCATTTTATTTTATGCAAGGCAACATACAAGGACGCGATGTCAGTTAGCCTATAGCTGAGTCTGTCTTTTTTGCGTGATGGAAACGCCTGATCCCTTGCATAAAACAAATTATTTTATTCATAAAGATAGTAAATCTATTTACATCAGATGTTAAAATATGTTCTTAGAGCTGTGCACTGTTTGTTTATGGGCAGGTTATGGAGTCAGTCACAGCATATTTCAGCTACGAGTGAAACGCAGGGCGGCGGTCTGAAGTTAAGCAGTTTCCCCGCTGAACACGAGCCCAGCTCCCGCAAGAGATCCAGCAATCACTACCGTGGAAACGAGACCAGTTGATTAATTGAATTAATTTTAAAGGTTTAACTTTTGATTTTAAAATGTTTGTTAAACGAGTTTAAATGTAGGCAGTAGGCCTATACATGTTAAAACAAAATATCATCTGAAATAAAGGAAGATATCATGTAGCTTAAACGAGTCATTGTAGTGTATTTTACAAAGGTTATAGATAATTACGTTAATAGTGTTTTTTTACAGTAAGTTTTATTTGAGTCAGAAGTATGTGGTAATTCTTTATTAATTACTAATGGGTTCCCTATTTTTTTCACTTTAGAATACTGTTCCAGGCTCTAAGTAATTCCTGAAGAATTATCTAGTAATTCTTTATAAATTACTAATAAGTTCCCTATATTTTCACTTTAGAATACTGTTTCAGGTTATAAGTAGCCTAATTCCTGGATAGTTATTTGATAATTATGTATTAATTATTAATGGGTTCCCTGTATTTTCACTTTAGAATACTGTTCCAGGTTATAAATCATTCCTGAAGAATTATCTAATAATTCTTTATTAATTACTAATAAGTTCCCTATATTTTCAGTTCCCCTCAGTTGTTGCCTAAAATACATGAATTTACTCAATGGCATTCTATGCTGAGGAAAACAGACACACAGTACTGTATATAAAATATAAAAACTAATCTGAGGTTAGTTTTGTATGACTGTTCATTAGTTACTTCTTAGTTATTTTTCTTGAACCTTAATTAGTAGATAATTAGTAGTAGTTCTTCAGGAGGTATGACAGAATTCATTAGTTATTGATTAACTAACTGTAACTTAACACAATCATAAAATTCTATTACATACTGATTAGTTAACACATCTTCCTTAGTAGTTAACAGCAGTGAAGAAGTAGTTAATGAAGAATTACCTAGTTCTTCAATAATTCCTTATTAGTTATGCAGTAAGTAAGATACAGTATTATAAAGTGTTACCTTTAAAGGTAACAAGAGAAGGACAGGTGTTGGTGATTAGTTGACATGCTAAAAAACAAGATTATCTATGTGTAACCGGTCCTACTCGACCCGGGGTGCGTTTCCCAAAAGCATTGTTAGCCAACTATGGTCGCAAGTTCCGTCGTTATCAGCATAGTTCAATGAGTCGGTGTTTTCCAAAAACATTCTAACGAACATTCACAAACAGCATTGCAAAGTTGTGTGGTCTGAACGGCAGCTCTCGCCCTGTGGTTAGAAGCAGTTTCTTGTTTGCATGACATGTTGACTCAATACATCCTTATCTTGAGCAAAATAAGCAAACTGACATTCAGTACAATCTATATCTTTTATTTAGAATACACATACGAATGTAATTTACGTCTTTTAGCTTGTCAAGAGATTTAAAGTGTCGTAAAGTTGGGAAGGATGCACCCATGTATCCTTGCGCATTACTCTTTAGGAAACTTCCTCATTCCTCACCTAAATGATTATTTACTGTATACTGATTACTAATTATGTGTTCATAAAGGAACATAATGAATTATCATGACACTATTGCCAATTTCTCATAAGTAACCACAGTTGTTTACTATATCCATTCAAAGTGTGTGAAAGCATTTACGTACAACACAAAGCAGCATAGACTGCAAGTGAGGAGAAATTCCCACAAGAGGCCCATCAGAGAGGTCAAGAGGCAGACACAGTTCCTGTCACAGAGCTGTTATATCAACTGAACCAGTTTACAGCATGCTCTGTGACAAACAGACGGCTCTAAATTACAGCAACTCATCTAATCTGAAAAGGTCAACTATAGACTCTATCAATCCAGGCAACATTTTGTCAAGAAAATCAGTAGGCAAGGTAAATGGCATTACATCTGTCTGTTTCACTGCGTTTTCAGTGTGATTTCAGTTCAGTTTTAACAGTATAACCTGCTCTACTGTCAGAATTGACACAATACCTCATGATGGTGTCATGACATCATTATCACACCTGCTGATAACACATAAATGAGGTACTATAGACTTCATGTTAATTTGATTTAGTATTGTAAATGTATTTCTTAATGTGATGCCTGTATCTTCAATTACAGTAATGTAACATTTACCAGGCATTCAGCACCTCTAAGGGTGATTTGAAACATGTTTCTTGCATTGTTTGCTATTGAAGTAAATGAAGATTAAAATGACTATAAACAGAAAGATCGTTGTGTATGTTTTCCTGATTAAATCAAATGTTCTCATTATGTTTTGAAACAATGGTTGCGTGAAAGGAAACATTTGCAACCCTAATGAAACCACAATAGCAGGTTTTGAATAGCTGTGCTACAATGATGGATTTTCACACTTTCTTGTAACGAAATTACAAAAGATTATGTTTTCAATTCGATCGTAACATTTGTATTTCATATTTGATGTTGCCCTTGACCTCACAGCCATGAAACGAAAAGGTTGTTGTTAGAATATGTCACTTTTAACCAGAGAGAAATTAGATATTAATTTGAGTTCATATTCATAAAATGAACATTTTTGTCACTCTTTATCAGGCAGAGAGACTTTACTGAGCATGTGCACTAAAGTAAGGGCCTCCTGTTTTTGACTGAAGACATTTAGTGTCACAATTGCCCCTGGTCTCCACTACAGCACAGGGTCCCAAAGCAAGACGTCGTACACGGCAGCCAATCAGAGTTATCAATCAAAGTGTCACGCAGATAGCAAGCTTTCTGAGATGCTTTAGGTTTTATGTCTTTGCTATCTGTGGAGTCTAATGGAATGTTCTTTATAGGTCATTAATGATAGTAGAAGAGGTGTGGAGACGGATGTGTGGATACTGTGTCCTTCATGGCTATGTGCACTCGCGTCTCATACTAATCGTGTCTCATACATCCACCACCCACCACTATACACAGCCTAAGATGATTTGACCATTCAACCTGCCTGCTCCTCCGTGTGTGTCTGTGAGATCGTGGCTGTGTGTGATTGCGAGTGTGAGAAACCCAACACATAAAGAGCCATTGTCTTGCCGTAAGCCATGTGGACACTGGGTGAAAATCTCGCCTCCTTCCAGAGTGTGTGAAAGCGTCTGTGTGTATGTGTACTCTGTGGCCTTGGCCTCTATGAGAATTACAGCAGCACAAACACACAGTTTTACACCATCACTTAAAGGAACAGTTCACCCAAAAGTGACAGTTCTGTCACTATTGATTTTCTCATATCATTCCAAAACAGTATAACCTACTTTCGCCTGTGGAACATAAAAAAGTATATTTTTAAAGAATATCCTGACCCCAATTTTTCATTTAGTG